>CM059599.1:282652503-284083753 GCA_030412105.1 Cyclura pinguis
TCAGTCTTCCGCATGCGTCCAAAAACCTAAGATGAAGATACAAATTTCAGTGTGAGCGTGACAAGTTTGAGAAGAGTGGCTGTTCCAAGTCGGACTCTCACTAGTAACTGACGCTGTTGTGGTTCTTTCCATGCAAAATCATCTCTACCACCTCTGTGTTATCACAGTAACGTAGGAAGCAGCCATGGAGAAGTTATATTTACACTGTAAGCCAAACCACAAGATTGAACCCGATGCCCACTTACCCACACTGACCTCAGTGAAGTCAATAGGATCTACTTCTGGGTAGGCCTGTACACAGTTACTGTTAATATTACTAGCAACAAGAAGGCTATGGCTTCTTAGAGAGCCAGGATACATGTACAAGGTTTCTTTGGAGACTGAATGTGCCTCCTCAGTGCACCCAGTCCCAGTAATTTCACACATCTGCAGACCTTCAGCCCACAACTGATTTCCAATGAGAAAGATAACCAGGACACCAAAAAATCCAGTCACCACAATATAGAAGGCACTGCCAGTTAAAAAATAAAAACTATCCTATGCCAGATTGTATATCCTTTTTTGAGGAGTTGCTGCTAATCCATTGATATTCTGGGATCAACAGGGTTTCACATAATGGATGAAGTCTCATCAAGTTATACAAAGCTGGGTGGCAATCTCAAAACATGTTGCTTTTAGGATCCTGGCAGGACAGTAATTATTAAGTACTATTTTGCTGTTAAGAATGGACATAATATTGGCTGTCGGGAAATGTGGCTACATGGACTCCTCTGTCCTTTCCACTCCCACCACCTCATCATCTACCTTTAAGAGAGGCTTTTCCTCCTCTTTGAAACAAGGTACACCTTGCTTGAATAGATAAGAAACCTCTCTTAGAGGTGCTTTCCCCATCATGGAGGTGGCTGGAGAGCACAGAACCCTGAGGGGCATATGTAGGGTGGAAATATAGCCTCCCTTCCTCCTGGAAGTTGCCCACCTCTTACACAGATGTTCACAATGGTAAAGTAGGCATCCAGTGAATAATGAATGAGAACAGCAATAATTTTTATCTACAGGGTACTCGTAGGTAAATCTGCTCAGAAGCAAATTCATAAATTCAATGGGACTGACTTTCAAGTGAATCTATATAAGACTAGGCTTAAATTCTTTTTTCAGTATTTGACAAAGTGTGGACTCACAAACATTTTGGGATGGGTTCAGATGTGTACTTGTGGGGAGAACAAAACAAAGGCAATGTCCCCCAACAAGAATTCTGAGCCCTCAATTGTCTTCTTCACTTCCCAAATTTCTAGCATTAAAATAATGCTCAGTTCAGCATTTAGAAATACTGTGTAGGCATCCAAAGAAAAGGGGCAGGCAAAGAGAATGTCAACACAGCAAATAGAGCAGTTCTAGGTATGAACAGTTTCCAGTGTCTTGGTTTACAATGGTAGAAAAGTGGGGACTGAAGGAAAATTTCATGGGGAGGCATAATTCTTACCTGGGGGACAATGCCCACATTTGGCCCCCTGTTCTCTGCTACCTGCACACATACCTTACTACTGCTGATGAGGATGTGCTTCTTACCTTTTCAAGCCACTCAAACTGTTGGTCTTCAGCCACGTAACAACTGCACTGGCACAATAAAACCTGGAAAGGGTGGCAATTAAAGTTTAATGAATCTGTGCAATGTCACATTAACAGATAGTGCAACAAATACTATTCCTTAAGGCAGGCAAAGTGAACCCCCCCTCTCTTCGGTGGCTCTCAACCTCTTCTGACTCCTCAGACCACCCTTCTTCTGTCCCTACTCCACAGGAAAGGCCAAACTACCATTCCTGGAAGCCCCTAGGAACAGCAACTAATCTTTTAAATTGGTTGCAGGGCCTCCCTGTGCTACTTAATATAAAATATTAACATCTGTTTTTCAAAACCAGAAGTGGACTTTCACTTTCAGGTTTGTTCTGAGTGCTTTTGGGGATTTTTTTGGGGGGGGGCAGTCTGTGTGCCCCCCCATTTTTCTGTAGACAGAAAATTGGCCTCCAGACCCACTGGAGTTCCCCCCAATCCTGATCCAAGGCTATAACCCAATGAGTGTTTTCCTAGAAGTAAGCTCTCTTAAACACAGCAGAAGTTACTGCTGAGCAAACAGGCATGGGGTTGAGTGGCACTTCATGTTGATTTCTGATTATTCCTCCAGTGGATACATTTTCAGGCAATCACTGTGGCATAGTTCTTTCTTCACAATGTGCAATGCAAATTGAAGGGGCCTTACCACAATCGTAAAGCACGCATTATCTTATCTCATAGCACTAGAACGTGGGTTCATATACTTGAAGCTGGTGGGAAATTTAGGGTGCGTATCATGAAAGATCTAGTCGTGAAAGCTAAGCAAAGTCAGTTCTGCTTAGTATTGGATGAGAGACCACCAAGGAATACCAGATGCTGTAGGCTGTATTTCTGAGGAAGGTAATGGCAAACCCCCTCTGAGCATTCCTTGCCTAAGAAAACCACATGAAATTCATGGGGTCACTATAAATCCACAGGTAACTTGAAGGCATTCACACACACACACACACACACACACACACACGTACGTGGAAATACTTCTTTGTACAGAGTATAGATAAAAGACTGGAATAAACAAGATGTAGTTGTGGCTGCCAACTTGGATGGCTTTAATAGGTGATGATGGATGCTAGTCAGAATGGCTAGGTATCACCTCTAATATCCAAGGCAGTATGCCTCTACATATGAGCTGCAATAAGATGGAGAGTGCACATGCATTTAGGTCTGCTGGTGGATTTCCCACAAGCAATCAGTCAGCCACTCCTGTGAATACAGTGCTGGACACAGTAGGTCTTTAGCTTGATTCAACACAGCCCTTATGTTCTTACATTTTGCATGAAGAAGGACCCAGGCTGCTTCAGTATGAAGGAGAATGTAAAACCCTCCAGATGTTACTATACTACAACTCTCATCACCACCAATTACTATACTTCCTGAGGCTGATGGAGTCTGCAGTCCAACAATATTTGAAGGACCACACATTTTACATCCCTGATGCAAAAGTAGCATCTGCATCTATTTTCATGAAGAACCCCACCTTTTCTAAAAAAAACCCCTTCCTTACCTATAACTAGAAGTGCAAATTCTATGAACATTTTGAATGTGATGTATCTTTTCCTATTTTCCTGTACAAAACCAGAAATTTGGGGGAGTTTGGAAGGAATCTGAAGCAAAAGTAATGCGAGGCTGTGCTATGCAAAAGCTTTTCCACAAGTTGCAGGAGTGATGTGCTTGGTAAAAACCCAGACTGAAGAAACTGCCAACCCTAGTCAGAGTAGGTCCACACAATCGGTTGTTGAGCGCTAAGTTAGTACCCACTTAAGCTCCTTTGCCTCAATGGGTCCCCTCTAGTTAGGACTAGCAAATGGATTTATCCCTGAATTCCAGGACCAAATGCCTTTAAAGGTCGTATATTCTGTAAGATATGCAAGTTCCTTTCTAACATCAAGTGCTAAGTGTGCTTAGAAATTATTAGGGGAGAACAAGCCTTGTTAGCAGCATACAAACTCATTTTTCATATTTTATTCATAATTTAAAAACAGTTCACCACACTTTTTTTTTCATGTGAAGAAAAAACATAAAAGGGCCTTTGGACCCCACCCCCAGTGTTCTAGTTTGGACCTTCACATTTCTGTATGACTCTTAAAAAGCCAGGCGCTAAAGGAAACATACAATGTTGCTGACACTGGTGTACAGGACTGCCCCAAAAGCACATTATGGTATTCTAACACCTAAATGTAAGTGTAGACATTAGGGTGCAAGGAAAATAGGATCACTGCTGCAGCACCTAACTGCTTAGCTATGAAATCTCAGGTACCAAATCATGTCAACTAAAGGCTGAGGTAGCAGCAGTTACCTACATCAATTATGATCTTCTAAACCTGTTTGGGGAAAGAAAAAGGTGGATCAAAAGATGGTACTTACAGTAGGATCTGTAATCAAGCGATAAAACAAACAGAATGAATCTGTTGGAAGGATATTGGTTGTGTCTGACGTTCTGGACCGCTCATTCCATAATTTGACAGATCCAATTACTTCCCAGGATCCCGAACTCAAAACAAAGGAAGACAAGAATGCTGTAAACAAATCCAGATTTCTTTTATGTAGGATTGTTGTGTCCAGCATGCTGTTATCAACTACATTTGCAATGTAATCATTTAGTGATGTATCTCGGTTTACACAGTTTACATGATACAAAAACTGGGCAGACAACCTGAAGCTGATGGAAGTGATTCCGTCAGGCTCCCACAGCTGATTAAACAATGAACCAAAGAGAACTGTAAAATTATCTGTTTTGCTCACCTACTGCATTTTGACCTACAGCCAAGATGAACTTTGAGCAAGGAAACTGCTCCTCTGTAGAAGCATTCAGTGTTGTTTTCCAGACAATGTGAACCTCCCTGAATATAAGAAACAGAAGAAGATTCAGTGAGCTCTGACTGAAAGATGGCTAGGAAGCTGAATGACACCACTGCAGTGTTAGTCACACTTCATACAATTAAGACTGCTTAGATACCAAAATAGCCTCTTAAATTTTACAGTAATACCACAGACCTAGCAGCTTAGTTTCCATTCATACCCACACAGAGCAACCTGTAAGAAGGATTCCGATTAATTTTCCTAGGGATTAGTCAGGATTGACTGAAATCATTTTTTTGAGGGACTAACATTTTAATTTTTAATTTAATTTTAATCCTTTAAATTGCAATTTAAATGCAGGCTAGATCCACATTTGGAAACACAGCTATGATAATGGAGCTCCGTTGTCTTAGCTACATCTTTTCATGTTACCTCCCAAAAATTCAACAGAAGGATTTCCAAGAAACTGGAGAGAACAGCAGTGTGCTGTGATGCCTCCACCTTCTCTCCGCAATGTGGTGTTTTGTGACAAATAACTGTGATAGGACCACACTTGGGTTCCTGTCATTGCAGCGGCGCAACAACCATAAGCACGAATTCCAAAACTTACAATCTTACAAACCGGGCTTACGACATTGTAAGTACTGAGCAGCACGCCAGCCATCATTTTTAATAGACGTACATCATTAATACAACTTCAGAGATACAGGTATCGTTAGTAACTGGGGACATATAGTTTTCTAACTAAGTTAATTTTCAGTTCTTCAAAAACTGGGATCCCTTCCATTTATAACCAGACTATTCCATCTCCCCAAATGCTCTCTACTCGTTATTTCCCGTCTTTGCGCTGAGAGAAAGGCAAGGCTGACAGACAGACAGACAGAGAGAAAGAGAGAAAAAGAGAACGAGCATTTCGTGTACATCACCCGTAGAAAACAAGTGATCTGGCTGTTTTCTATCTCAATAAACCACCGTTAACATATGCATAACACATAACTAGAAGTTATATAATTAGCATACGCAAGGACCGTCCTCTTGGAAAGAAGAGCCGCGGCCACGCATCAAGCATGTTTGGGGAGGGGGATGGAGAAGGGAGGAGAGAGCGGTGCAATTATTTAGACCGCGGGCGGGGGGCATTCGGAGTCCGGGGCTCGAGCGCCTCCTCGTGGCTCTCCGTCCCGGCTCGCGCCAGCTACCTCTTCTTCTCGAGCGCCAGCCGGATCTCGCGGTCTTCCTGCGTCTCCTCGCGCTCCACGGCCGCTTCTTCGTCCTCGTCCACCCCTGCGCGGGATGGCGCGGTCACCACCTCCCCGAAGAAAGTAGCCATCGCTCGCTCTCCCTCCCAACCGCAGGCACCTCCTGTTCCAGCTGCCGCCGCCTCCTGGCTTAAGCTCGCCGTCGTCCGCGCAGCAGAAAAGCGGGTGCTCTTCCGGGTTAAGCAGAGAGGGACGAGCTTTGCTGCCGCTGTTTGTGCCGGACATGCGCAGAAGGAGCCGCTGTGGATGCTTTCCACGTGCCCTCAGTTGCTTAAACAAACAAACAAACAAACAAAAGCGTGTGGGAACGAGCCAACGTTTAGGATGTGCAAATTCTGAGTAGCCGTTCAGTCCCTGAGGAATCATGAAAGTCTTTGCACTTAGGAGATAGGCTCGAGGCCACATAACCTATTGAAAAAAGGCAATAACGCTTGGTAAAGTGGGAGCTGCAGGACAAGAGGAAGACGGCCTTACATGTGGATGGAGGCCACTTCCGCACTAGATTGTTAGAGCGCCATTATTCCACTTTCAACATCCTATGGAATCCTGAGGTTTGCAGTTTCAGGGGCCCTCCCTAAACTACAAACCCCAGGATTCCATAAGGTGTTGGAAGTGGAATAATAGCGCTATAACAGTCTAGTGCGAAATGGGCAGAGTCAAATCGAGAAACCCTCCTTCTGAGTTTGCAGGACATGAGCAGGGTGGTTGATGACGGGAGTACTTGGAAGTGTCTCGTACGTAGGGGGTACCATAAGTCAAAGCCGATCTGACTGTAGTTAATAAGACCTAGGGAGAGTAACAGACATTGTTGTTCTTGTGTGCCTTCAAGTAGTTTCCGACTTATGATTACCTAAACGTGAACCTATCACGCGATTTTCTGGGGCTGAGAGTATGTGATGCACTTCAGGTCACCCAGAAGATTTCCATAGTCCAGCAGGGAGTTGAACCCTGGTCTCCGGGGTTTTAGGCCAATGCTCAAACCACTACCCTGCTCTGGATAATGGGCATACCCTCCGAGATCTGACAGATGAAAACCTGGCCAGCTGTAGCCAGGCAAGATCAGAGTGTGATCAAGATGGCAAAAGTTATTAATGAAGAAGCACAGGAGAAGCTGCAGCGGTTCTCTTTTGCTGGAATCTATTGGAAAAGACAAGATTCCACCCTCTCTTCTTTTCCTTCCCCCGTTTAAATGAGGGCAAGCTGCCTTCGCACTTTGAACTGAGTTTGCAGCTGCTGAAGTCAACTGAGGAGACGGGGAAAGTGAGAGGAGGAGAGAAAAATACTGAGAAACTTCAAAAGCAACTGAAAAAGTGGGATGACAAAGAATTGATTGGGATGGTCTGTGGTAAATAGAGACTGCTGGGAGAAGGTAAATGGGTAATACTGTGTGAGGGCGTACATCAACATTAAAAAGTACACATTGTTTTTTAAATTTATTTATTGACTTTATAAATTGAGTAAGAATTCATTACAAATTGTTTACAACGAAGATCAACATTAAAACAAACAAACAAAAAACACTTTGAGAGCACAGTTCTTTTTTCTTCTCTGAACCTTTATTTTCAGTTCACAGATTGCTCTGTGTTTAGGCTCTCTTGTAAAGCTGTGGGCCTGTGAAGTAAACCAGAGGCTTGGGGAAGAGCTCAGTAATATACAGGCACTAAGGAGGAAGGTACTTTCTATAGGGGGTGAAATATTATTTATTTATTTATTCAGTCATATATTGGAAGGTGCAATTTAGCCTAAATTCCCTAAGTGTACTAGATCCTATCTGATCTTGGAAGCTAAGTGGGGTCAGCTCTGGCTAGTACTTGGATGGGAGACCACCAATGAATACCAAGTGCTGTAGACTACATTTCAAAGGAAAGAATTGGCAAAACAACCTCTGAGTATTCCTTGCCTAAGAAAACCCTGTGAAATTCATGAGGTCCCCATAAGTTGTCAGGTGACTTGAAGACACATTACATGCACACACAACGTAGTAGATGGTCGGTTAAAGTGGAACTCTGCAGATCTTCATATTAAAGCATATTTCCCTCCATTCCTCACTTTAGGCTATGGTGGTGAGGGCTAATGGGAATTGTAACCCAGCAGCAACCAGAAGGCTACAAGCTGCCCATCCTTTGTTTAATGGGTAGTAGTTGCCATTAGTCAGAAATGACTTGAAGGCACACAATAAAAACAAAAATATACTATCTGAATGGTTTGCTACTTTTTGTTTAAAATAATAGTGCTATTCCATTGTTTGAATCTATGTGGTATATGAATTCTCTGTTTCGGTAGGATTTATTTTATACTTTATTAAAACACACTAGTATTCTGCTTTTCCAAAAACTGTTAACAACAAAACTCTAATGTTGAAAGTGGCATTACAATAAAGCAAATGCAAAGAGCAAAGCTTACATTTAATAGAATTCAATACACTCTATATTATTAGATAAGAATATATGAAAGGAACATCAGAGTATATGAAAGCTTATGCTGCATGCTTTTTTCTCCTAGGGCCTTTCCGCTTTGCACCGTTATAGTGCTATTATTCCACTTTCAACATCCTGTGGAATTCTGGGGTTTGTAGTTTATTGAGGCCAAAGTGCTCTCTGGCTGAGAATTCTAAATGCCCCTCCCTAAACTGCAAACCCCAGGATTCCATAGGATGTTGAAAGTACAATAATAGCACTATAACAGTGTAGTGTGGAAAGGCTCTGAGTCTCAAAGGTTCTACAAGATCCATGTTAGTCTGTGCAAAGAAGGACTAACACAGCTATGTCTTTAGATAACAAATTTTTGTTCTGTACTTTCAAGTTGTTTCCAATGTATGGTGACCCTAAGGTGAACCTATCACAAGGTTTTCCAGGGCTGAGAGTCTGTGATGTGCCCAAGGTCATCCGGTGGGTTTCTGTGGTCGACCAACCCTAGTTTCCAGGGCTGTAGCCCAGTGCTCAAATGATGACACCATACCGGCTTTTAGTTAACAAATTACTTAAACCCTATTCCCCAGAACAAATTCTTCTTCAAGCATGAGATGAACAATTGTACTGTGATATCTGGGCTCACATGACAATTTGTAGCTGTAATTATTTTGCTGCAATGGGAACACTTTTATTTACATATCCCATGTATCTTCATGCATCCACTTCCCTTTGGACAAATGATGTAATGCTGTACTATCAACCACTTTTCATTCCCATGTTCTTACACTGTGGAAAATGTTCCACTTAGGTCTTGTACAAACTGCACAGCTGCATACCCCTGCAACATTTCAAAGATTAAAATAGGGATGCCCATATGAATTTGTAAGGCATATGGCTGAGAGATGTAAGAGTACATCTTTTTGACTGAAGGATGTTATCGAGTGTAAATGTTATTAATGAGGAATAACACACATTTCTACTATTTTAAGCAGTGAACATTTTGGATTTATAGCAATAGCAATAGCATGTGTATTTCTATTCCGCTTATTAGCTAAGTGCTCTCTAAGCAGTTTACAATGTGTTTAGCTAATTTTCCCCAACAAGCTGGGTACTCATTTTACCGACCTGTGGAAGGATGGAAGGCTGAGTCAACCTGGAGCTCAGCAGGATTGAACTCACAACCTTGTGGCTGCAGTACTAGCATTTAACCACTGTGCCACCAGAGCTCCCTGGATTTATGTGTTGAATTTAGGAAAAGAAAAAAAACTCAAATCAATATTGTAGGTATGTGTATGCAGCATGATTACAAATATTATGCTAAGCATACTATACTGTACTGTACTATGCATCAACGGAAAATCAACTACACCCTGCTCAGAATGACAACTTTCAGACACATGAATTCTGTGCTCATACCTACCCCATCTGTTCAGCACACATCAAATTCTATCACCTATCTATCTATCTATCTATCTGTCTGTCTGTCTGTCTGTCTGTCTGTCTGAATCTGTACATAGTTTTACATAAGAACTTTACCATATGTGTCCCGATACAGGATCTCCACTACTCCATCTGGTTCAAAGTATTCCAACACAAGCTCAAGGAAATAGTGTATTGGAATTCTAACAAACATAACTATTAGACTGTTAAATCATTTTAGAAGCTCCCTATATTTTTCTAGCTAGAGTACCAGCTTCATATGGGTTGGAATAGCCCTCTGCCTGAGCCACTTCAAGCAACTTCAAGCAAAGTTACATACCTGTTGGAGTTGGACAGATTGTTTTCATCTCATCAAAGTGAACCTGCTCCTGCTGGGATCCCTGCCACTGCTTTTCAAATTGCATCTCACTTCTGGGAGAGGGCTGGGTCCACCTTTGCTTAGCATTCCATTGTCCAGTGACTTCGAAATCCTTTTTTGAAGGGGTGAGGGCAAGTTAGTTTTGGGAGGCATTTTTGCTTCTTGCAATGGTGCAACAACTACAAATGTGAATTCTAATAGACATGATGTCTTAAGTCCAATTTACAACATCATAAATCATGAACAGGATGCTAGCCTTTTTTTTTTTTAATCCTTTCCTATTCCAGGGGCTCAGAGTAGTTATATGGGGTCCATGCTACTGTTCCGAAAGCTACTTGTTCAGCAATGCCCTGTAGTTCTAAACTGAAATCTAGTATTATCTCTGTTTGGTACTGTAATACATCTTGCAAGTTTCTAGTAATACTACTTTTAAGTAACCTGAAAATGTTAACGCAACAGTTTCTCAGTTTTCCTGAATTGTTTTGGATTAACAATAATACACAATTTGTCATATAGCTACAGGTTACAGCAATACATTTTCCACGTAAATAAAGATAACTGGGCTGATTACTGGAAGGTGAAAAAAGAAAGAAACCCAACTTCACTGTTAAGAAATACCTTTATCAGAACTAGACAAAATGCCTCAAAAGTGGAGAACTCAGAAGCTTGCACACTTGAACGGCATTTTTGCTTGTCTCATTAAAAATGTTGCTGAACTATGGCATGCAGCATCTCCACAATGATTTGAATTGCGCTGGCCCAAGAGTGCCAATCTCTCTCTCTCTCTGTCTTTTAAAGATTAGAAGTTTAAAACATACCATTACACACCAACAGACTAATGCTTAAGAGTGCTTCTCCATGAGGCTTTTATTCTGTAATCGCCCAGCCTTACACACGATACTTTACAAGGGGTCCAAGATGTTGTAACCATTTTTAACCCTCCTATGTTTTCCCACTTCTTCCTTTTTTAAAAAAATCTTCTAAGGAGAGAAAAATTCAAGAGCTGCATAGTATCTTTTGACTGGTACATAGTCTGGAATCAATTATTTAAGATGATATTCACACAGGACATAATTTTCATGGTCATTCCACTATCCACTTTGATTCCCATTAAATTCCACCACCATTGAGATAAATCTTGATTCCAGAAAAAGCAATGTGTGAAGTAAGAAGCTGGGCAAACTTGGGAAGAACCAGTCAATCACAGCTTTTGGAATGCTGCTGGGGGAAGAGAGGCTGTGTGTGATAGGATATAAACTAGAGGCTTGTCTGTGAATTAGTCAGATAGGGTCAGTTAGAAATAGAGAGAGGGCCAGTTAGGAAGAGTGTTTTTAGGAGCTGAGGGTGCGGAAACTGTTCAGGGAGAAGTATTACTTTCTTCGAAATTGAGTGTGCTGAAGCAGCGTCAGGCTGGATGTTTTGTTTTCTATTACACAATGAATCTTACTGTTTTTATTTTCTACATCTCTGTCTGGATGTTTTAATTTAATAATTAAGAGGAAAGATTGTCATGCTTTACCACACTGAAACTACAACCAACACTTGACTTTTCCAGTATAATGGTCACCTTGAAGTGTGAATACCAGATCCAGGAAGGGATTTTAAGGGTAAAAGGTCAAGTTGAGTGATCGGACCCCTAGGGTTGGAACTACAGGGTCAACCTGGATAGGAGTCCAATCACAGGAAGTAGTGTGTGTGTGTGTGTGTGTGTGTGTGTAAAACAAATGATGCTTCAGTGGTCTTTTTTTCACCTCTGTATTAACATCAACAAAATACAATTCCTAATGGCATAATGATTATTATAATACATTGGAAGGCCAAAAAATGAGCAGGTGTCCTGATACATGGCTAACAAATACGTTCTTCATATTGCCATCTTATAAGTTAATCAGTATGGGGAATTCCAAAATGTGTCTGACTGAACTGCATCTACTAGCCAAGCAGATTTTCCCATTCTCCTACAGGGACCCAGCACCTTGTCAAATCTTTTCAGGAGGGTTGAAGGGGTCCTCTAAAATCAGGCATGGAGGAGGGCCTTCTCACTTGCGGCATTCCAGTTGTGAAGCACTCTTCCCACAGAGGCCCATTTGGTGCAGAGATCACATCAAGATAAGGCTTGGCTTTTTGTATACCCAGTGCATACAGATACATGCTTTTGTAGTGCTTTAATGTCAACTTTTAAAATTACGCAATATTTAATATTATTAGAATGTTTACATTATTTTTTATTGATTTAAATGTGTATGGCCCTACATTTTAAATTGTTTCAAGTGATTTTATTATAAGCCATCTGGGGATGCTACAATATGAGGCAGGATAGAAATTCTGTAAGGAGATACATACATACATACATACATACATACATACATACATACATAAATGCTTTGCAAATACCTTACCTCATGTGCAAGAAAAGTGATTAGCAGAAAAGAAGAAGTCCCATATACCATAATGATCACACCATAAAAAACGGTTTAAGTGAAAGTTGTGTAATTTATTTCAACATATCAAGCACAAACAAATTTCCCCCTAATGGGGGAACATCACAAGGAATGTAGTTAAAAATCTGGAAACATTTACAATGAAAGTTAGCCCAGACTGGCACCACCACTAAATATTTTAAGGCTGTATATATATATATATCTTTTTATATATATAGCAGTACTTACCACTTGAACTACTTCAGGCCAGAAAAGAAAGGCTTAGTACTGGCTGCAAGTCTACATAAAATATTGCAAATCTTTTAAAAATGGTGTAAAAATAGGAAGACTATCAACAGATTTAGAGGATGCAGTGGCAAACCCTTACTAATCCTGACCATTAACCTTTAAATGTACCTATGAGCAAAAAACATACACAGGGTGCCTTCACACAATCACAGGATCAGCCCTATATAGGAGAAGGGGGCATTCTGCGATACCAGAAAGCAATTGTCCCTTGATACAAAGCACAGGGAAGCTGAGCCAACTAGTTACAAGTGATCACTCAAAAGAAACATACAGAAGCAGTGGTTTGCACCTATCCATATACCTGCTCTGTGTGCATCAATGGACAAAACCTTCCTATGCCACAGTATATGCCCAGTGAACCCCAGTACTGTAGTGATTTTTGTGGCATACAAAATAAACTATGTACAGAAGTGCTCATACAGCCATTCTCTTCCCTCTCCCCCCGGGAATAATGGTACATTTCAGAGGCATTCCTTTATATATTGTTTGCATTCCTTTATACAATGTTTGTGTATATATGTGTTTTAATCAACGTAAATGTATATCCCAAACTGATTCATAATCAGGCATGTCTGGCCCTCGGGTGGAGCAATGTTGCCTATGAATGGGAGGCCTCATGTTTCCTAAAAGGATTGGGCTTTAAGAAATCGTGCGTATTTACAATCTTGCTGGAATGCAATGTGGTGTGCTGTTCATAGGGACGTGGTGTGTGAGAGCACCGATCAGAAGACTGAAGGAGAAGCTGTGCTATCTATACCCAGTTGGCTTAATTTTCCACCTTGCTGCCTGATCTTTCCTTCTAGAAGCCATCTGGATCAGTATCCAAATTGCCCTCTTTGTTCTGTAGAAGAGCTATAAAACAAGCCACTAGGAACCATTTTACAAAACCAAGTAGATGTGGGTAGTGTTAAAGGGGCACGAATACTTGTAGGTAACTTTACATTGCATCAGAAAATGACCAGACAGAGAAAACAAAAATTGCACAATTAAAGCTACATTTGGCTTTAGCATTAAGGCCCATACAGGTAAAGAGGTCCTTTTAGATGTACATGTAAAAAAAGGCAATGACATTAACTTTGAAGAACAAAACTTTGCAGGTTCCCTGGTTCACCTTGTTCTCTCTTCCTTCTGTCCCTGGCTGCTGCTGCTGCGTCAGTATTAAAGTGCTTGATGCCTCAGTGGGCTCCTTGCCATGGAGTCTCTCCACTCCTGCAGCTGGTCACTTTTATTGCTGCCCAAATGCCACCATGATTTTTATTTGAAGACATAATTAATGAAGAGCTGACACGTTAGAAAGATGCACAGAAGGAACCAACAGCGAGAGTCCAGGAAGAGGTTTTCCGATGAGGCCCTCCTGTAGAGAGACTTTTTGTTCAGAGCAGTGAGGTTTCTGTAAGGAGAAGTTTAGCAACTGTTATTCAGAAAGAAAACTGCTACTTATAGAGGCAGATTCTACAGAGATAAAACTGTGAATCAATTCAGAATTTGAGCCAAAGAAACCTGGGGAATAAAATATTCTGACCATGCTTTTTTTTTCTGTATTAATTATTATAATAAATAAAAAGAGAGATTTACAAGGATAATGTCACACCTTCTCTTTCCTTCTATTAGCTAGCTTGCGGATATTGTTTCTTTTCAGGCCTCTCAATTTTCCATCTCCGTTCTTTCCAAAGTGGATCAAAATAAAACAAGTTTTTGTTTTAAGTAAAAATTGTAAAAATACATTTTTGTAACAAAGGCCATTTCTGCACTAGACTGTTATAGTGCTATTATTCCACTTTCACATCCTATGGAATCCTGGGGTTTGCAATTTGCCCCTTTCTAAACTGCAAACCCCAGGATTCTGTAGGATGCTGAAAGTGGAATAATAGCACTATTAACAATCTAGTGCGGAAATGGTCTAAGTGGCCCATCCCAGTAGGCATTACTAGGTGTCATGCCATACCTGCATGACTATCAGGGATTCACCAAGCCTTCCTTTTCCTCCTTTGCAACTTAGTTTAACATATGTAAAAACATCAAGACAAATTTCTGGGCTGCCACACTTTTCTTCCCTTTCCATTGTCTAAAACCACCTACTCTGATGCAGAACTCAAGAGAACTCAAAAGCTTACATGTTATTATGGAGCTTGAATTGATCCTCATAAGGGTAATGGCTGCGTCCATTTATAGGAATGCCATGTAGCTCTATCCCTCTCATTATTTTTTATATCAGAAATATATTCAGCCTGTTTTATTCTTCAGTTTCAAAAGCACACAATACTGAAAATCAGTTTTTCCCCCCATAATGGTTGATATGAACCTTCAGTCCCCAACACCAAAAAGCAGAAATATAATGTCTTCAGTTTTTGCTTGTTCAACATGTGTATAGTATCAGTTGATCTGAAGGATGACAACCTTTGTCCATTTTTAGTGACTTGACTTTCTGGGCTGGGCTAATGACTATCACTGTATTTTGGCTCATGCTTTGTAAAATTTATACATCAACCAGCTCCCTGCCTGGCATCCATGAAGAGACACTTTGTGAAAGCAGCATACAATACTGCTGAAACTATGCATAGTTATTTTGAAACTTAGACAGAACACTGCATTAATAAGGAAAGGCTGTACCTGTGTATATCCTGTTGAGCTCTCTGGAGGGACAAGACAGCAGTGTGAATTTCCTTCAAATGGTCAGATTCTTTCCCACACTGAGTACATGGGCTTTCAAAACCTATGGTAAAATAGTGAGATGACAGCAAGATTACATGTGTGTTACCCATCTGTTGTTGTTCATTTGTTGTTAACTGCTGTCAGGTCGACTTTGACTTACGGCAACCCTATTAATGAAAGACCTGCTCACGTTTTGCAGACTCGGGGCTATAACTTCCTTGATTCAGTCTAGCCACCTGTAATGCAGTCTTGCTCTTTTTCTATCGCCTTCTACCTTACCAAACATTACTGTCTTTTCTAGCAAGTCATGTTTTCTCATGATATGTCCAAAGTATAACAGTCTCAGTTTAGCAGTAATGTGTTTAAGTCTTTTACTCGAAGTCTCAACTCAAATCTCAAGTCTCTACCTTCAAGGCTCAAGCTGAATCTCAAGTCCTTGAAGATACTTTCAAGTCAAGTCTCAAGCTAAGTCTCAAGTCTGGAAGCCAACTTTGTACCTCAACCAAAATCCCATAATTATTGGACAGAGTCAAATAAAGTCAGTTTTAACAATTTAAGCAGACTCAGCCCTCCTCATTTGCAATTTTTCCATCTGCAACTTTGGACATGGGGAATAGGATCCTATCTAACTCCCCATTAGTGAAGCTTCAAAAGCTTTAGAAGGAAAGATCCTTCTTCCTCAAGCCCGTTGCCTAACACATTTGCTCTTCCCCTCTGAGAAATGAACCCTGCACTCTGGGGCCAAGTCTTGTCTTTTGCTCTTAGGAAACAGTTTAGAAGGTTCCTCTGATATGTAGCAGGGACAGGCTGCTGAGCAGACCTCAACTCTGCCTCAAGCCCATTGCCTAACCCATTTGCTGTTCCTCTCTGAGAAATGCACCCACACTTTGGGCTTGAGATAGATTGCCATGTGACTAGTAGGCAAAAAGAGATAGAGGCATTGTTCAAAGTCGTAAGGTTTCTAGATGAATGTGTTCTGTTAGTGAACCAAGGACAGCAAGTCAGTCACTAAAAATATACAAGTCTTGAGTCGAGTTGAGTCGAGTCAGTGCATCATTTATGGCCGAGTTGAGTGTGAGTTGAGTCACTGAAGTGACTTAAGTCTGACTTGAGTCCAAGTCTATCGACTCGAGTCTATATCACTGCAGTTTAGTCATCTTGGCTTCTAGAGAGAGTTCAGGCTTGATTTGCTCTAGGACCCATTTATTTGTCTTTTTAGCTGTCCACGGTATCCTTAGAACTCTTCCCTAGCACCACATTTCAAATCAGTTCATTTTCATCATATGAGGTTTCTTCACTCTCCAGATTTTACAACCATACATAGAAACTGGAAATACAATGGCATGGACAATCCTAACATTAGTGTTCAATGATGTATCTTGACACTTCAGGATCGTGTCTAGTTCCTCACAGCTGCCCTTCCAAGTCCTAGTCTTCTTCTAATTTCTTAACTGCAGTTTCCATTCTGATTAGAGATTGAGCCAAGGTATGGAAAATCTTGAACTATTTCAATATCTTCATTGTCTGCTTTAAAGTAATGTAAATCATTTGTGGTCATTATTTTGTTTTTTTGTTTTTGTAGAATCTTGAGCATCACTTTGCTTGCACAGAAGATCATGTAATGGTCCCATGGTTATTATGGCCCTTGGTGTCCCCTTTCTTGCGGACTGGAATGTATATTGAGCATTTCCAATCTGTGGGCCATTATTTCGTTTTCTGTATTTCTGGATAGATTTTAATTAGAACTACAGTGGATTCTGTCTCTGTATTTTGAAGCAGCTCTATTGGTATGCCATCTATTCCTGGTGATTTATTTCTTCTCAGTGCCCTGAGTGCTGCTTTCACTTTACTTTCTAACATATAGGTTCATCTTCAAATGGTTCTTTCTTCAATGAACCTGTCATCTTTTCATCTCTTTTATATAATTCTTCAGTGTATTGTTTCTATTGTCATTATATTTCTACTTAGTCATGTAATGCATTCATCTGCTGGTCACAGGGTTTAGATTTATGCATTCATCTGCTGGTCACAGGGTCTTGGTTTAAATTTCCCTTTGATTTTTTGATCAGGTAGAAGAGGTCTCTTGTTCTGAATGCTTGGCAACCATGCCATACGAAGAGTGGCTTAGGGAGCTGGGTATGTTTAGCCTGGAAAAGAAAAGGTTAAGAGGAGACATGATAGCCATATTTAAATATTTAAAGGATGTCATATGGAGGATGGAGCAAGCCTTTTTCTGCTGCTGCAATGACTAGGACACAGGGCAATGGCTTCAAGCTTCAGGAAAAGAGATTCCATCTAAACCTTAGGAAGAACTTTCTGATGGTAAGAGCAGTTTGACTGTGGAATGTGCTGTCTCAGAGTGTGGTTGAGTCTCCTTTTTGGAGGGTTTTAAGCAGAGGCTGGATGGCCATCTGTTGGGAATGCTTTGATGGTGTAACCTTGCATGGCAGCCGGTTAGACTCTGGCCCTTATGGTCTTTTCCAATTCTACAATTCTACGATTGTATGATTTTTTTACATTATCTTTACATTCTACTGGGATGTTCTTCAGGTTGCATTTTGGCACAATGGTTGGTTTAGCATTCTTTTTTTAGCTTTAATTTTTGCTGTCAGACGTTCATGGTGTGTGCCACATTCTGCTCCTGGTATTGTTTTTGCAGAGAGAATGGAGCTTCTTCCCCTTCTGCTTCTGGTGTAATTGATTTGATTTCTATATTGGCCATCAGGTGATGTCCATGAATGCTGTTGCCTCTTTGGTTGCTTGAAGAACATGTTTATGATGAACAAATTGTTGGCCTTGTAAAATTCAGTCAGCCACTCTCCTGCTTCATTTCTTGATCCTAGGCAGAATTTTCCTACTATACTTGATAGTATCTGTTTCCTACTTTTGCATTCCAATTGCCTATGATTAACAAGAAGTCCTGTTTTGGTGTGTCATCAATTTCCTCCTGGAGTCCAGCAAAAAATCTTTCCATTTCTTCTTCTACCACTTTATGTGGAGCATAAATTTGGATTATGGTCATATTGACAGGTTTTCTCTGAAATCTTATTGACATTATTTGGTCAGACTTTGCATTATATGCTACCTCAGACTGCCTTTGCTACATTCAAAAGGGGTTTACTGTGCCTTCTTCTGTGCAGAACAAACAAGTGTTAGTGAGAGATCATCCACCAGTGTCAACTTCCTACTACTGTTGCTGCCCAGTTGCTGTTTGGCATATTTACTTTGGCCTGTCTGACAGGGGAGACACTACCAGCAGGACTGCTGCCATCAGCATAGCCTCTTGCTTCATAGGAGTGCGCAATCCCACCATCCCAGAAAAGTAGTGAAATGGTTGCTTCATTCACAGAATTGCCATAAATTGAAGTTGACCTGATAGCAGTTAAGAACAACAAATTCCCAAAGTGCAACATGGATATGGAGGTAGGGAAGGAGGTAGATATTAATGGACAATCAAGGGACTTTCACAGATCTACAACTCCAGTAACCTGAGAGATTATGGAAATGGGACTTCAACATGCATTAGCTCCTGGGATGGATGGCAGTGGCATATTCCCAAAAGATGTGGGCGAAGAGATAGAATACACTGGATCAGAACATGGTGACACACTTACCATCATCATCTGAAAGTTCCTGCACGGACTCAGGTGTTGAACAGCTACTTTCAGTGTTCTGGCTGTTGTTGGACGGTTGATCACTAGCTTTACGGCGTCGACAATCATTTGCAGACCTCTGAATGTAAAAGAACACAAATATAGAAAGTCTATCAATTTACCAGAAATTTTTGATGTCAAAAGACATCATCAACAGAATCAAGAAATATCTGGACTTCAGTATAAGCTGCTGAGTTTTATCACCTCAAGGGTGAATGAAGCTGGGCTGAAATCCTCAACATTTTACCTCATAAGTAATCCCACTGGTTTCTATAGAAACTAACTGTTAAAGGTGCCCTTACATCTTCCCCTTCACAGTGTTGTAAGGGAAGCATTTAAGATCTGGAGCTTAGCATTACAGCTTTACAAGTGAGATGGTGCAACAAATTCCTCTCTTGTCTTTTTTCATCTTCACACTCATCCAGTGAGATATAGATATCTTATCATTTCAATTTTCACGTTTCATCCCATTTCACAGATAAAGAACTACAGCCAAAGTGATTGAAATTTCTTATGTCCTGTCAGAAATCTGAACCCAGTATTCCCAGTAGTCTGTCCATTGGCCTGCTGGCTTGCTGGTTAAACTATTTTACTTGAAATACCTATCCACTATGATCATCTGGATTAAACCCTTTCCAAATAATGCTAGTGAAGTTGCAAATTCTGGCTCTGGAATTTGACCAGCAAATTGTAGCCAGTTAGAAGGGAAAATCCCATGAAAAAGCAGTATGAAATATTTGCAGACAAAAACCTTGCAAATCAGATAGCAACTATAATTACATTGCTATGTCACAGGACTACTTAATCCATAAATAAGCAGCCATTTCCCCAAACCTGGCTCAGAATGGGCTCGTGAAGAATTGGTTGTGGGATCACAGGCTTACCACCATTCACCAAGGAGACTGTAAAAGGATCCCACATGTATCCAAATAGTATGAAAAATCAAGTGTTGGCATAATGGTGGACTTTCTTAAGGATCTCTAATTACCTTGTGTCGGACTTGGTTGCTGATGGGCATGTTCTTGTGAGCTGACATTCGACTGGGTAAGTGCCTCTGCATGGTTTGGAGTATCCCATCCTTCTCATACTGAGCAATGTCATTCAGTGGATCCCAAGGCCTTAAACTTTTTTTTAAAAAAAGAAGCTAGTGAAAAAAAAATCCACCAAGTTTACAAGAAGCCATTTATACCAAACTTACAAGATAACTTTTACCAGTGTTTGTGCCAAACATTAATATGTATTTAATATGTAATATGTATTTATGGGTTGTTCCTATTCTTTGCTACCAAAATGCCTCAGTTGTGACACAGAAGGACTGTGTGGCGAAAAAGGTGTGGCAAAAGATTTCAGACAGGTTTCTTTGTTACTGCTAATAACATACACATCTTACTGCCTCCAATGTGAAAAACACTTTCACCAGAAAGCCACAGCAAGAAAAAAATCATAGGGTACAGTTGCTGTGAAGGAAGTAAGGCAAAGTCATTGTTATTATTTGGATGGAAAAGCTGCAAGCTCCGAGCAGCCTTTTTCTTCAAAGTGTAGGTTCTAGATGGGTCCTCCACTATAGCCAGGGTGCTCTGGGAAGGCTGGCTTGGAAAATCTTTCATGTGGAGCAGGCAATTTTCTAAGCTAGCGTTCCAAGAGCGTATGAATATGCCCTGAAAGGGAACTGCAAGTGAATTTCACAAATTCACTGGACCACACACAGACTCAGTAAAGACTAAAAGCTGCAATTCTATCACGGCCATAGCTACCATTGGGCAGAGTGAGATGGAGGCCCAACACAGCAGATTTGGAGTGTGTCATGAAAAGACAGCAAACAGTTTGTAATTTAATTTATTCTGTTTGTATGTTTTCAGACCAGAAAGGAAGACAGCTGCTTGTGAGTTTTTTTTATGTATCAAAACACAACAGGTAACAGGTACTTAATATAAGGAGCAGGTGCGCAGAGGCTCTTTGATGCTTCACAACAGGTAGCACAATGTCTTGGGCCAGTCCCAAATTCTAGGCACACTTCCATGTAAGCCCTATTGCACTCAATGGGATTTTCATCTAAGCATGGAAAGAAATTTAGTTTGACTCAACAATCTTGATGAAAGTAGCATTTCTTCATGTCTGAAGACTGGGTGTGAGAAAATGAGTGGTTTGCTTCCAACATTCACTTATTTGTAAGGCTTAAAGGTATTTCTTGGAAATTAAGCATGCACAAAACAGGGCACATATTTTAAAATGCATAACATGTGCACAACTGAAAAAAAGTATACAGAAACATGCTATAGTCAGTGGGGAAAAGTTGCATAAATTAGGTAAATTACTCAAATTAGCAAAGGTGTGTAAAAATAAATGTGAATGTCAGTGCAGGAGGAAATCAAAGCCTTCTAATCTTCTACAACAAGGACAGGAGGAAAATGCAGGTGGGATTTGGAGAAGCATAACCAAACTGAGACTGAAAGACTTTCTCTTTTCATGTGAACAAGTATGCAGAGGATTAGACTGTAGTTGTTGCAAACAGCTGTGAACAGGTTTTGAACTGCTTTGTATCTAGTTCCCGTGTCTAATTATCTGTGAAATGTGCAGTAATCTGTGTATGTGCTGTAATTTATACGGATAATTAATCTTTTCCTTCCTCCATCATAAATTTCTCTTGGCAATCTCCTTCTTTTGGTTGCATCAGACAGTCTGAGAAAAGCCATTTTGACATTTGGTCATTTAGCAGCTTTAAACTTTTTTAATTTCAGTTCCACCCAATAGCTAAAAGCTCTCTCGCAGTTAACAAAATGGAAGTTTAAAACCATAAAATATTACAATCTAATAAACAGAATCAGAAACAGGTATTTTATGTTATATCTAATAAGATATAACATAAAAACTGAAAAACACTTAAATATAATTGAAATTCTATTACAGATTTCTAACCAGCCCACACAGAATGTAATTCCCAGTTTTGTCTGCAGCCTGACTGACTAAATTAATTAATTAATTAAATTAATTAATTAAACAGCCTACTTCAAGAAGGCTGCTAGACTTATATCTCTGGGAAGGGAGTTCCAGAGCCTGGGAGCAGCCATCAAGAAGGCCCTCTCCCATATCCCCACCACATGTACCAGTGAAAGCTGTGGGAAAGAGAATGGCCTCCCCAGAAGATCTCAAAACACAGGCAAGTTTGTGTGGGAAAAACAGTCCTTCAGATGACTTGGACCTGAACCATATAGGGCTTTACAAATCAACACCAGCACTTTCAATTGTGCCTGGAAATAGACTGGTAGCCAGCAGAGCTGTTGCTACAAGGGAGTTGTGAGCTTCCTGTAACCAGCCTCAGTTAACAATCTGCCTGCAGCTCTTTGGACCAGGTGAAATTTTTGAGGCAGCCACACAAAGAATACACTACAGCAATTGAAATATGATGCAACTAAGGCCATTTCTGCCCTACACTGTTTTAGTGCTATTATTCCACTTTCAACATCCTCTGGAATTCTGGGGCTTGTAGTTTACTGAGGCCAAAGAGCTCTCTGGCTGAGAATACTAAATGCCCTTCCCTAAACGGCAAACCCTAGGATTCCATAGAATGTTGAAAGTGGAATAATAGCACTATAACAGTGTAGTGCAGAAATGGCCTAAGTGGCCAAATCTGATGTCTCAAGGAATGGACACAGCTGGTGCACAAGCCTTACCTGTGCAAATCAGACCACCACCAAAACCTGAGCTTGCAGGGTCAGGGTTGAATCCAGAAGAACACTCACGTTGCAGATCTGAATCTTCAGCATGAGTGTAATCCCACCCAGCACAGGCCAAATTCCTATTCCCTGATCTGCCTTTTGACTGACCAGGAGCACCTGGATTAAGCTGCAGCCTGTTCTCTCTCATCTAGCCCATTACTCTCTCATCTAGCCCATTACCTAGGCTATGTGAAGGAAATCAATTTCCACTGTAATAAAACAAAGTGCATGCAAAATATTTTGTCTATTTTATTAAGTTTACTTTTCCAGGGAGAGGGCCATTGGCTTTGATCAGATTAAGGAAGGAGACTCTGGCTCCCTCAAAAGTCTAAGAACCACTGTCTTAGCTGAATTCACCCCTTCTCTCTCTCTCTCTCTCTCTCTGTCTCATACTGTAACACACTCTCATGCACTTGCTCACCCACTTTTGTCTACCTTCCTACTGAGCAGTCTGCTAGGAAAGGAACAAACTGGTCTTGCAGGAACCTAAATGGATCCTTTGCTGAGGGCTTTTGCTGAGGGCTTCAGGAAATCTGCATATGGCCCTAGCATTTCATATTTCCCCTTCCTGACCTACATAGAGAACTTTTCACCATCACATGGTTTGTAATCACTCACTCTTCATATTTGTAATGCCATTCGTTAGTGGTGGGATCATGCCAGAAGAGGAGGGGCTTCCACTCAGTTCCATTCTCCTTCCATTCCCGGGCTGTATTCCTCTGTTCTTCTTCCAACACAAATTTCTCTTGAGTGGCTTTGTTCTGGTCCCCTTTGTTGATGGCACTTGTCACATGCTGCCAGAGTCTATCAAAACAGCAAAATAAGTATCTGTAGTCAAGACAGGGACAGTGATGGGGTTCAGGGACCTAGAAGCATTTTTAAGAAGAATTGGAAGAGGTTTATGACCAATATGAAATTAGAAATGGTTCCCAGAAGTACTTAAGGGACACTATTCCTTAATATTAAACAACTAAAATCTCACAGTTCAGTCTGGGCTTCTTCCCTTTCAGCTTCAACTCCTTCTTTCATTGTGGGTATGAGATAGGGGAGATTTAACTTTCCCACCCATTGTGGTCATGGTCCAATCAGGACTGCTCTGTCAGAAACTTCTGTTGCAAAACAGAATCCACCAAACAGATCACTATTTTGTAATATAAACTGCTGGTGCAGGGGACAAGGAGGTCCCAGACCATGATTACCGTGTGCATGTGTGTTTACAGAATTTAAACTTCCTATCCCCAACTCTAGGGACACACCTAGGGCCTTTCGACACTACACTGCTATAGTGGTATTATTCCATTTTCAACAGCCTATGAATCCTGGGGTTTGTAGTTTAAGGAGGGGCACTTAGAATTCTCAGCCAGAGAGCTCTTGGGCCTCAGTAAACGACAAACCCCAGAATTCCACAGGATGTTAAAAGTGGAATAATAGCACTATAACACTGTAGTGCAGAAAAGTCCCTAGATTCCCTCCTGTTCTTTCTCTAGAGTAAACTGAAACACCTAATTACTAACTACACCTCAAAAGATCTGTCTGCTTTGTCTCTCGAGTGAATGAGAAGGAAGTTTGTACCTTCTAGAATCCTTTATTTATTAGCCATCTCACTACTGTGCAGGGCCTCTTGTGAAGGTCCAGACATAGGATTTTCTGCTTGCTTTGCTTTAATTTCTGAATCCTCCATAAGAAGGCCTCTTTCTTTTTGCTCACTTGCTTACCTCTCAGATTCAAACTCTGTTTGCTCTTCAAACAATACAATGTGACGCTTCAGTCTCTGCTTTCGCACCTCACTGGTTGGGTTCCAGAAAATCTCTGTGCTGCCATTTTTCAGATCATTTATATATACTTCTCCATCCTGAAAAGGAACAAAACAAACAACAGTGTTTCGTATTAGCATAAAAGAACAGATATACTGCTCAGGCTCCTCTAGGTGTATTTAAATGAACGGGGTACTTGTTTTTCTTCTGATATACTGCTCTTTCATTCACTCATTCTTTTGCCATCTTCCTTACCGATGAATTCTACTACAATATAACAACCTTGGGCCCAAATGCTATCTTCTGTGCTATGTTATTCTACATATTCTCAAGAACTTTCAGGAATTATAGAATGGCCATATTTACTAATGGTACTTGTAATATGTATGTAGCAATATGACAAATAATGAATTTGTGAAATGGTTCCATAACAGAATGAAAAGTAAAGGCTTTAGCACCAGCATAAAACAGCAGAAAGGTCCACCCAGGCTCCTCAAGAACTACGTGACCAGTGTACTTTAGTGATTAGATTCAGTAATCCAGTAGATCCAGTCTAGGAGTGGATTCAAACCCCAGGTTCAAATCCCCACTGAGCAATGAAGTTCACTGGGTAACCATGGGTCAGTTGCTTGCTCTCAGACCATCTTTCCTCATGGAATTGTTAAGGGGATAACATATGGAGGCAAAAAGAACTATGACAGGTACCCTGATCTCTTTGGAATTATGACAACATATATCAAGAAACTAATTAAATGGGGACAGATTCACCAACCACCCAAATTATTTATTTATTCATTTCTCACCTTCCAGTTAGAACTGGGACTCAGCAATTAAAGCAGACACAGATAAAACTTGTAGTGAAAAACATCCAAAAATATATTGTTAAAATGTAATTTATCTTTAAAATTAAAAACAGTTAAAACCATATTGGAAGGAATGTCTTGATGGTGAGAGCAGTTTGGAAATGGAGCCAATTGCCTAGAGAGGTAGGGTGGTCTCTTTCTCTGGACAACATCAAAAAGACGGCTGCCTGCCAAGCATGCTCTAACTGGAGATCCTGCATTGAGCAGGGGGTTGGACTCAGTGAACCACGGGGCCTCTTCTGAGTCTCTGATTCGATATCCATTAAAAAGGCAGGAAATAAAACTGGTATAACATAGTATTAAAAAGCCCTTTCCTTGTAAACAGATGCTCTTCTAAATCCTGTCAGAATCATCATCATCATCATCATCAAAAACCTTTCAGTTGCTGATGAAAGGACAGCAAGGAGCTACTTAGGAAAAGAATTCCATAGAATGGAAACAGTCTCCAAGATGGTCCTCTGTTACGTTCCTGTGGGTGAACTGTGGTCAAAAAGGCCCTTGCATAGACATTTTCACTCTCAGAAATCTGGTGGGGAGCTTTTGGTTCCGCAGATGTCGAACTATTACTCCCATCATTCCTCAACATGGCTGAGGGGAATTGGAACTCAACAACATCTGGAAGTCCCCTGCCCTCCTCTTCACGTGAGCAGTTGTATAGGGCAGAGTGCTGATGCGTGCTCTTCCTTCTTTGCCCTTTGGGTTGTATTTGGAGCTGAATCTTTTTTTTCACACAATAGCAAAATCAAACATATTTTGGCCTCTGTGTGTGGGAGGTGATCTTCTTTTCCCACAGTACCTCCTAGTCTTGCCAGGTTAATATTATTCCAGGCTCTGAAATTTCATGGTAAAAACTTGAGACCAAGGGATGGCTCCTACTGATGTCACAGGAGGTAGGCACTAGGGATATCATTAAGCATGATACATTAAGCATCAGTCCCAATTGCTCAGAATATGCATTCAGATAAAAAACACCAAGTCTAATGAATGAGAATAGATGTGTGCATACACTCATGTGTATACCCACAGAGTGAGAGAGAAAGAGAGAGAGAGAGGGAGAGAGAGAGTTTGCAAGACAGTGCTGTCTTCCTGAGATTCTTCCCCCTTGCTCTGAGAAGTGGACAAATGGGGTGTGGCGCTGGCACTTAGGGTCAGGTTCTGAGACCTGGGAACCTTAGTGCTTCTTCTGAGCACCCCAAAAAGTTCCAGAAGACTACAAAATGACAAGTAGCTAGTTTTCAGGCAGCTCCTGGGGCTGTAGAGTTGACAGGAGGGGAAGGAAAGGAAGAACTATGATGTATGCCAGCATCTCATTGGATTTCAGCCTATATTTCCAGTTTTAATATCTGAAGTAAGACCACAGGCTGAGAGAAAAATGAACCACTCCTCCTGCTCTTGCTATGCAGAAAATCAGAGCAGGACCAACCACAAGCCATTCAGAGAGGCAGGAAATAATATGCACCCTTGGTGGTGCTTTTAGCACAACATTCTGCAAATGCTCAAATGCCACTAGCATTTCATCCTCATCCAGTGTTAATTTATTCTGAAAACCAACCACTAACTAAGCTCTCTGCCTAAATACTCTAAAGACACCAGATCATATCTGTTATTGGAAGCTAAGCAGGGTCAACCCTAGCTAGTACTTGGATGGGAGACCACCAACAAATACCAGGTGCTGGAGGCTGTATTTCTGAGGAAGGGACTGGCAAAACCACCTCTCAGTATTCTTTGCCTAAAAAAACCCTATGGAATTAATGGGGGTGCCATAAGTTGACAGGAGACCTGAAGGCATGCACGCGTGCACACACATACTTAAGCTCTCCTCCTCAGAGGCTGAAAAATATATGGGATTTGATTTCTGCATCTGCCTGCACAGGATAAAGAAGGATAATTTAGATGTCTCAGCAGCCAGTGCTCCTTGGTGATCTTCTGCCACCAGGTCCAGTGTGTGAATAGTTTTTTCTCAGTATTTGGTATTTATTTCAGAAGTTATCCTCTGTCCTGACTTCTCACTATGAGCAAAAGCTGCAGTTTATCTGTTCCCACATTTATAATATGTCCTTCAAACAAGAAAAAAAAGAGTACTTCTCAGGTACACAAACAAAAAGATAATTTAATGAACCCGATACATTCTGAGCCATCAGGGACACTGAAAAAAACCAAGCAATGTTATTTCCCATGTGCTCTGTTACAAAACCACTTCAATCATTACCCTATTTGCTGGTGTATAAGACTCACTTTTTTTCCTGAAAAATACTGTTTGAAAATGGAGTGCGTCTTATATGCCAGTACATCTTATACACTGGCAAATACTATTTGCCAGCATATAAAGGGGGTGTGTCTTATATGCTGCTGTGTCTTATATGCCAGCAAATACGGTACTTTCTAACAGAGCACCTAGGAAATATTGCATTGCCTTGCTTTTATCAGTAGCCTGACAATGACTATTTGAAATGTCTTGGGTTAATTAGGATTGGGCAGTTGTGTAGTCCTCCAGTGGTTTCTAGACTGCAGCTCCCATCTTCTCTCATGTTTGGCTATGCTAGTTAGGCCTGATAGGAGATGCAGTCTAACAACATCTGGAGGACTGCATGTTTCCCAGCCTTGGGCTAAAATAAATTGTATTTTTGTATATCTTTGGAGGCTCTCTGTGTGCTGCCATCTCGTCTTCCCTTCTCTTTTTCTGTCTCTTTGCCACCACTCAAGCAAGCACACATAGGTTACTTCATTTTATATTACACCCATTCAGTGAGGTTGAATCTCCTATTCCTATAACAGGGTTGCGGAAGCTGTGATCCTGAAGATGGTGTTGGATTCCACCTTCCAACATCCCTAGCCAGTGAGCTAATGGTGACAGATGGTGGGAGGGCTACAGGTTTCTTTTGGTCTAGAAGCTATAGTTATATGTCCCCTCTTAAGTTATCTTTTGCTATGTGGTGGCAGAGAAGACATTTGTATTCTGATAATCTAATCAAACACAACTCCTAAAAACAATGTATCTATTTCCTTGTTTTTTCTACTTTTTTACTGCCATTTATCTTGCCTTTCCTCCAGTAAGTTCAAGGTTGTGTGTGTGACTTTCCTCCCTCCAACATTATCCTTTCAACAGCCATATGAGTTAATAGTTCAGGTTATGAGATAGGACCTGGCCCAAGGACACCACCTCCCAAATTCGAGAGCAATATCCTAATCACACAGGTTTATATTCCAGTACTTCTTGAAGTTTCATAGATGTTACATGCTAGACAATATTAATAATGGGGCTTCAGTTAAAAGTGGAGTGAGCGGGGAAGAATACATCAAGTGAATACACCCAAGGTTCACATAAACCTTAAGACAGGCAGTCTCTCTAATTTCAGTGTTATGATTGGTTACCAAGTAGTTTTCTCAGGATATTTTCAATGCCCTGATTTCATGGACTAGACACACAGTCCCTGAATTTCAAATATTCACATTCCAAACATCTCGGGTGCTTCCACCATGTTGTTTGCCTTTTGTTAACATATGGCTGACAGAGATGAGAATGTAATGTAGCTGCCGCTTACTGTAACTGGGTTCCAAGTATAAGTGTAAGAGGTCCCAAGGAAAGGTTTCTCACTATTGGTACTGAGAGGAATCATGGGGAATGACCCCTGTTTCTTTTCCCAGTTGAATAATATACTTCTGTAAAGGCCTTTCAGCTCAGCTGAATGATCTGCTCCAAGGATAGATAACTATGGCCCTCCACACTTTTTTGGACTGGAACTTACATAATCACTCATTATTAGCTATGCTTCCCTAGCTAGACCTGATAGGAGTTATAGGCTAAAATTATCTGAAAGGCCACAGTTGTTCATCCCTGATCTAACCATTGCTTTGCTGGCTCCAGTCAAGGTTTATTCACCAGACTGAAGTCAAGTTAGTTAAATTTTCAGAATGTGAGCCGGCACTGTGAATCACATCAGGAAGATTTATGACTGAGCAAATGCAATTGCCAGTTGCATAAATTTTACACCAGAACCTCTTCTTTTTATATTCAAGATCTTTTTCAGAGCAGCATGAGATACAACACTATTCCCAACTACCCCTTGACAGTCTGGGCATGCATTTTTTCAAACTGTCAGCAAAGAAGATTATGATTTCTTACCCAGTGTCCATCGAGGCTTGCCAGCACTTCGTCTCCTGATTTAATCTTCCCCGAGATTTGATTAATGCTTGTGCTGCCACCAAAGAATGGCTATTGGGGAGAGAAGAGAAGAAAAAAAAAATTGTTCAGTCTGAAAAAACACAAGCTCAAAATTAAAATTATATTAACTGGAAGCCAGAAAGGAACAAAGCTGACAGCCATCAAAATCCAGACAAGTTCCGTCCTGTATCCTGGTGATTCCATGCTCCCTTCTGTCTCCAGTAGATGCAATTGCTGTCATGTGACAAAACACAGGCTGTGGAGATACAAATTTAAGTCTCTGCATGGTGCAATGCTCACTGAATAGTTTTTGACAAATTCTCATGTGCATAATCAGATACATTCATATCACAATGGCCCCTCCACTTTTGTGAAGGTTTAGGGTGCAGCATCCTTGCGAAAGTTGAAAAATTACAAATAACTCTCCCCCACGCTCCCTTCCCATTCCTTTCCAGGGGTCCCCCTCCCATTCCCTTGCCTTTGCCCTGGCATGCATGTCTTCCTTCTCCACACCTGGACAAAAGGCAAGGGAATGGGGGGAAGGCACATGCACATCTTCCTTCTCTGCACACAGTATTCACCCCATTGCCTTGACGTTTGCCTGGGTGCAAGGAAGGAACGTGCGCACGCGCACGCGCACACACACGCAAAAGGTCAGGGAATGGGAAGAGGAGAATAGAGGAGAGGCATGCATGCACCTTGTGAATAATCAAATTTGCGAAGGTCAAACCTGTGAATGTGGACGGAGGACAGTATATACTACTCGGATTATCATGTCTTGGGATAACTCTAGTATTTAGAGATAGGTTAGCTGCATTACAATCAGTGGTACAGGACTGAATTTAGAAATGCTGGCATCCAGGATGATAGTCTATATAGCCATGACCCCAAGAAGACTCCAAAAATACAGGGCCATGTACCGAAAAGCAGCAACATGCAGTATAATATCCAATTTATTAGGATCAGCTGATGGTCATAGAAAAGTGAGCTGGAAAATAAGTGGCAGACGACATCTTACTCTCCTGGTACTCAAACAGTCCCAAAGTTTGACCCTGTGGGTTCTGTCCCCCCTACAGCATTGTTTGCAGCTCATAACTTCATCCTGAAAAGCCTTGAAAAGATCTATACTATTTTCAGAAGTGCTTTGTTTAGGAAACTCCCTTGATGGAAGCATCTCATGATTTTACCCATGCTACCCTTTCTCTCTTTAATATGCATAGCACATATCTATTGCAAACACTGGCAATGCTTGCAAGACTGCTGCCAGATAGAAAACTGAGATGCATGGGAACCCTGAAAAAGAAACAGAAACAGAAACAACAACAAAAGCAAGTGGAACTGGAGTGCTAGAAGCAAGTTCAAAATGTGAGACAAGATTGGTTACCTTCAATTTGAATTCCAGTTCTGCCCGATGATTGCTTTTTTCACAGTCAATGGTAACCTTCCCTCCAAGCTCCATTGTCATGGTACCATACAGAATTCCTAGAAATGAAGAAAAGACAAAACGAAAATTATGAACAGGATATCAATTTTGCACAGACTATATATGATGCTGAAATAACCATATCCACTGCAATTAGCATGAAATGATAATGAAAGAACGCTAGTTCTTCAACAAATACAGTGCACTCTCTGTATATGCAGGGGTTCCATTCCAGGAAGTTCTGTGTAAAACAAAAAAAGTGAATGCTCGCATCCCATTATGTTCAATGGACATGATGTGCATAGTCTCATGGCAGCAAGGATGCACACCCATTGTGTCCATCGATGATAATGGGCATGACGTTTCGTGCTACCTCAAATTCGCGTCTGCTGAAGTCGCACCACAAGAGGGCGCACTATATTTGGTTACATGACATCAACCTGAAACATCTTCACTTTCTTGTGTTCTGTAGTACATTGTACAAAAACACAAAAAGGTGTGACCTCAGAGATTTATAGACATGGGGTATTAATATCAGTATTTATTTAGTAGATACATTTATGTCCTGTCTTTCCTCAAAGGAACTCAAAGTGGCACTTTATCCTCCTTCCACTTTATCCCCAAAATAATGTTCTGAGATAGATCAGTCTGAGAAAGAATGACTTGCCCAAGATCATAAAGTGTTTCTTGGATCAGTGAGTCCTAGAACACAGAACTCCAGGTGCCAGCTTACTCATCTAGCCACTAGGTCACTTTAATTTGCCACCCAACTATGGCATGCGTAGGCAGATTGTCCCTCACTCCTGACCTGTAAGGTGATTTTCAGTCAACTGAGACCAGCCTGCACAATCCTGGCTGTCCAAGGGATTGTCTTGGCTTCTTTGTGCCCAAGCAATGATTTTTACTTGCCATTTTAGCCCTCCCTGACTCCAAATGCAAGACTAATGGAAGGAAGAGGAAGAGGATCAGAGCATGGCATTCATTTGAATTGGACAAGGAGCAGAAGATGAGAGCTAGTAGTATGGCACTGTTGGGGAGAAAATGTTTTCTTTGTACCTCAAGGGAATGGAGGTGAAAATGATTGCTCCTTTTGTCATTCAAGCATCACAAGCCCTGGAGAGAAGCCAGGGAAGGCAAGGAGGAACCCCTATAGCCATAACCAGCCCTGTTCACTGTCTCCTTTCCTCAATGTGTGCCAGAGCCAACCTGGAAAGGAGAGAGAACTGCATGCGGGCCCAGCCTGGGAGCCCCAGAAGCTCTTTCCAAAGTTCAGCTAATGGTTTTTCTATTGTGTGAGGGAAAAAAATGAAGCTCTTCTTGAGCAAGTGGGGTTGGAAGACGGAGCCACCCATTTCACCCCCATAACAGTTTAGAAAGATGATCATACTTTTATTTTTATGGCTGAGGACCAAGTCCCTGCTCCAGGCATCAGTTCAAGTGTGGGCACTGCACTGACATCCTGCGTCTGTTTTCAGTGCCTCCTAGTGCAGAGACAAACTTGACACCAGCAAAGGCAATGACATGCAGATCAGCAAGGGCAAGGAGACTTAGGGAGTAAATCTTCCCTTCTGCCCCAGTTCCTCAGTAAACAAATATTGGATTGTGTTCTGCAGCTGAAAGAAAGCTTTACAGGAGGTTGGCCATGGCTAAAGTGCATTGAAATTTAGAATTTTCAAGCACAGTAAAACAAGTCCAGAATCTGGGGAGTGCCTAAGAAAAGCATCTATATAGGTTTTACTTCTGTGTGACAGTGCATACATAGGACTGGGATGTGCAGTTTAAGATGAACTTTGCATACTTTGATTTGGTCATAATGTCATGAGTAGTATATCTATAATTTGATAATAAAATCTCCTGACCCATACTGAGTCAGATGGATTGCATTTGTATTTGTATAGGCAAATCCCTACAGGATTATAGGGCCTTCTCTAAGGGCCTCTTAGGGAGGCCAGGATGGCCCCATCCTTGCTCTCCTTCCTACAGCAAGTCAAAACATTTTTATGCTGTTAGGCTTTTAAAAAGTGACTGGGGTGGGGGTTCAATGCGGTGCAGTGCTGATTTTAAGGTTTGTATAGTATCTCTTAATGAAGTTTATTGTTTTTAATGCTTAATTTTAACTTTATAAATTGTTTAATTGCTTTTAAAATAACTCTTATATTTATACTTCCACCAATGACTTTGTATACTTTTAATCTGTATTGTTTTTTAAGTATGTTGTTAGCCACCTTAAGCCCCATTATAGTGAGAAAGGCAGGATATAAATGGATAAGATGAATAAATAAAAATAAAATAGACTGACCAGGACATTGCTCCTGCACCTTTGACCATTGTGTCAAACAGGAATTTCAGCACAGTGAACAGTGTTTTCCAGAAGTACTCTTTTGCATTCTTCTGTATCCAGCCACCCCAGACTCCTGTGAGGTGCACTGGGCAACTGCAACTATCTGAGTTCCCTTCTCACCATATGGCCACTATCTCTATCTGGTGGGCACTGGCAGTCTGATCTTTTACTTCGTTATTTTTTTAACTGAGTAGATCCACAATCAAGAAGTCTTTTTCTTCCCAACATAAACTTGTTACAGATAGAAGAGCCTGTGTTTGCTGAGGAATGCCTCTTTAAAGAAGAGAAAAGAATCCCAAAGCAGGAGAGGACAGAAGACCTGTGGTTCACCGTCCTACCAATATCTCACCTTTGCAGTGTGCATAGGGCATAGTAATGATGTACTCCTCCCCACTGCTCAGAAATGTCAGCTTAGCTTGTCCATCCAACAATGCTGAAAGTGAATTACCTGTAGAAACAAGAGAACTGATTATTGTTTAGTTACGTTGTTATCACCTCACTTCCAACTGGGCAACAAGAGCAAGATATGTAAGCCAATTTAAAAAAAAAAAAGAAACACGGGTTGGTTTGTTTCTTTCCTTTCGAGGGGAAGTGTAACTGGTTTTATGGGGAACCGCTGGGATGCCCCAGCTGTCTGTCTTTCTAGATCAAGCGTGGGCAAAGTATAGAGCATGAGATGTTGTTGGATTACAATTTCCATCAGCCCCTAGCCCACTTTTCTCTAGAAGCATTCTGTAATGTGTACAAGCAAATGTGAAACCCGTCATATGACAGCATGATCTGAGTTTTACAATTTACCAGTTTTGTTTTAGTTTACTTTGCAACAAATATTAGTTAAATTTTAGCCTGCCTATCCTCCCAGGAGGTCAAGGTGACTCATGTGGTTCTCCACCCTATTTTCAGTCTTTTACAACAACTCAGTAAGTTTGGTTATATTGAGAGATAATGACTCGTTCAGATTACCCTGTGAGAGCTTCCAGTAAAACATGATCTGTTATTAATTATTCTGTCTGGGAGCCTGCCTATTTATTTATTTATCTATCTTTACCAAACTAACGAACTTAACAAATAATGGAAAAAAAAAGAAAAAAAAGACATTAGAAAAGCCTACATAGAAAAAAAAAGAAAGAGAATTTTAAAGTAAACCATACTATACAGAAAACACATATTTCCTTCCCTTCACACCCCATGACCTCCCATACTTCTTGACATCAGTCATTTAAGAAGGACCAATATACTTCCTTTCTTAAATATTTCCTTCTTATATATAATCACATATTTCTGATTCATCAGAGATAAATGTACACTATACATCAAAACCTAATTCTACCTTTTCTTCACATATAATATGTAAGGTCGCCAAATTTTTAGATAGGACTGTATGGAGTTCTCTTTTAACTGACACATCAATTTATCTATTTTAGGTACTTCCATATTTTTCTCTAACCATTCTTGCATCAGTGAAATAATTGCCCATTGGCTGGGAGCATTTTGAGAGCCTCTAGTTTGCAGACTATTAGGGACGAAAGACCGAGATGTCCAGTCTGGCAGAAGTGGTAGAGCTGGGCCCAGGCTCTGGGCTAGCAGCTGTTGTGTAAGGAGGCACTGGATAACCCCTTATGCAAGCTCAGACAGCGTTGGATCACTAGCATAAGGTCTGGTTGAGACAGCACGATACTCATATACAATCCCAGCCACAGAGAATGACAATTAACCTGTACACCTCACTTGCATATTGCCAAGACAAATGTTGGTGTCAGTGGCCAGTCTTGCCCTTTTTAATCTCTCTCTGCATGTGCCAGAGGGACTGTCCACCTGTTTTAACCCCCTTATGCCATACGTTAGTCCTTTACCTTCTGTTTTAAATTGCAATTATTTTGCACAGTGTCATCATGGATGCAGTCAGCCTTCTCTTGCAGGCCTTCCCACCCACCCTCACCCCACAGTCAAGCTGAGCCATGCTGGAAACTTGAAGAACTTGTTTTGAATTGTTTATCTTGGAATGCAAAAGAAAATACACTTGTACTGAAGGTACAGGCCGGCCACCCTGCTCTCAAAAGGGTAAGTCTGCCTTCTAAGTGAACCTGACATTTCACAATGTAACACTGAAGTATCCCGTGAAGCATAACAAAATATAGTTTATTTTTCTTTCAACTGGCAGAAGCAAAAGGAAGAATAACAAGATCATACCAGGACAAACCCCTCCCTTTTGTAGGTCACTGATGATGCTGGTGTCTTACCATAAAACTTAGATTTGGCTAGAATGCTGCCAGTAATACAGAATCCATCCTTCCTGTTACTGACATGAAAGGCTGATACTGGAGGGTGATGAGAAACCTATATGGGAAGACAACACAATACAATTATACACAGATACAATTCATTCAGATGTTGTTACATAGCACAAAGACAACCAGCATGGTGTAGTGGTTTGACTGTTGGACTATGACCCTGGAGACCAGGATCTGAATCTCTGCTCAACCATGGAATCACACTAGATGACCTTGGGCATGTCACACTCTCTCAGCCTCAGAAGAAGGCAAAGACAAACCTTCTCTAAACAAATCATGCCAAGAAAATTCCATGATAGGTTTGCCTTAGGCTTGCCATAAGTCAGAAACGACTTGAAGATACACAACAACAATATATAACATAAAATGTTTACTTTAGTTCTGGGTTACAGAGAAACTCAAAAGTTACCTGCTCAGCTATATAAAATGTGTGACTGTTTGTCTGTGGATGAAACCAGCAACAACGAAAGGTCTCTCCCAAAATGGGATTGTATGGCTTTTTTATTCCCTGGAAGAGAAAAGTAACCACATCACTAAAGATTACATCATTAAAGCTTAGGCCATTTCTGCAGGACAGCGCCCTCCCAGCATGGAGACGCGAGAGGAGTGGGACCACAACAACATTTTCACATGACATTGCAGTCCTGCCTCTCTCGTGTTTCCAGCTGGCATGATCATGGGGTATATCATTGACAGAAAAACTCCATCAATGGCCCCCGATCGTGCAAGGTTTTCATCGCTGCTGGCCATGCAGAAGGCATAAAGGCGCAATTATGCACTTCCTTCCCTACTGCAGCATGGGAAGAAGGCTGGCTGCAGTGTGGAAGGAAGGAATATGTCCCTCATGCTTCCTTCTGCAGGCAGCCAGCCAGGTGTGGAGGGGAGTGTTGGGAGAGGCACTGCAGAGATTACAATGGGATGACAAGGGAGAGCGTTATTGTGTGGAAATGGCCTTAGTGTCCCAATATGTGCACCAAAATAGGTTTCTACAGTAGCTGCACTGTTGATTTAAATCAAGAAAACAAGCCACACTGCAATGTTCACTCAGGCACTACCAGAACCGTCTGGATGAACATTTCAATGCAGATAAAGATACAAATATCCATCCAACGCTCCTGCCCCTTGTGTATATGTACAAAAGGACTGGTATATTCCGCTGCAGGTGCAACCGAGGGTGTTGTTTGACTTTACTTCCCAGAAGCCTTTGCCAGCAAAGCTATAAGTGATGAATACTAGGAGTTGCAGTCTGACAACATCAGAAAGACCTCCTGCTTTACATGAACCTTACTGGGCTATGGCATGTCACTGCTTTTTCATTTGGCTTTTTAATCTGCTGTAGCACTAGAGTACTGTGAGAAGCAAACTATACATACAAACCACAGAGTGTTACTCAAAATGGTGGTCTGTGGACCAGTGCTGGTATGCAAGCCTTTGGTGGCTGATCACAGGGAGTTTCCAGGAAAGGAGGAAAAAAAAACCAAACCAATTGTAGCCAGTAGGTGCAAATATGGTACTGGCCCTGGCACATTATGGGAAAAAAAGATTGCCACTCCCCATATCAGGCTCCCCTGTGCATCCCACATTGCAGAGGACATGGGAGACAACCTTCTCTGTGGTGGTATCCCAGTTGTAAAATGCCCTCCCCATGGAGACCTGATTGGCACCAATGTTGGTATCATTTTGGCACAGTCAAAACACAGCTTTTTAGTAAAGCCTTTGGACCTGATTGATTTTATCCAGGATGCATATGTGCTATGGTTGTACTATTTTAAATGGTTTTAACAGGTTTTAAACTGTCTGTTGTTTAATTGATAAATGATTTAATATATTGTCAGTCATTTAAAATTATTATTCTTTACTGTTTTAAATTTCCTTTATTGCAAACCTCCCTGAGATCTTTGGGCATATATAGAGAGACATAAGTATTTGAAGAAGCCAGAGTGGTTTGAATGGTAGATTAAGACTGTTGGAGACTAAAGTTCAAATCTCCACTAACCATAGAAACCTAGAAGTTGACCTTGGGCAATTCACTATCCCTCTGCCTCAGAGGAAGGCAAAGGGAATTCCCCTCTGAAGAAATCTGGCCAAAAAACGCTCTTGACAGATTCACCTTAGGGTCACCATAAGTCAGAAATTATTTGAAGACACATATCACGACCCTAAAACATTTTGGAATGGGTAAGCTCATAATGGCAGCTTTTAATTAACAGCATGATTGTAGCTTAAAGGCCTGAAACTTAGATGAACAAGGTCCCTAATTATTATAACCCTCAAATATGACCAAAGTATTGCCTTACCTTTGGCTTCTTATAAAAGCCCGATAAATACCATCTCAAGACTTGCTTGATTCGACAATATGGATCTTCTTCAAGAGCAGCTCTATGGGAGGAAGAATAACAGTGATTTTATTTCTTCTGGATGGCTTTGGGATAGGCAAAAGTCTTCACAATTTATTTATAGAGAAGTAATATCTCATTAGATGCAAAAAAGGGGGAAAAAAAGGAAAAAAATCAACAAAAGCTTAATTTGAAAACTTTCAATTATCCCTGTAAAGCCTTCCCATTACAAGACAAAGTAGGAAGTGACCTGGTATTTAAGAGGCTGGTTTGATTGCATTTTCAATATACAATTTAGGAATTAAACATGATTTATTCTTATTAGAGTGGTGCAATTGATTTGGCCAGTGGCTCAATTTGACTCAGTTTGTACCAGCTCCAGACTGGATTAGATCAATTTGGTTCTGGAGTAGAACAGTACAATCAGAAGCAATTTGGATTAATGCTGAAATGTTGACCTCAAAAATAATGGAGTGAGGGAAGAGGGATGTGATGCAAATTCTCACTATGGATTTTATGCTGTTTTGTATGATTATTACTGAAAATCCTAATTGAAAAAAAGAGATAAGGGGGTTAAAAGTCAAGCCACATGCCTCCAACATAACCATATAATATAATGAAAACACTAAAGTGATGGTGTGGAGGGGATGGAGAAGAGCTGCCTTTTGCTCACTGACAGCTAAAATGTGCAATCTAGAGCTAGTATCTCACCAGCACTCCTCAATCAGAATCTTTATGGGGAGAGCTTGCAGGAGGTTGCTGAAGTCATACAGTCAGATATCCCCTATACTGTTTGCCTGATTTAGCTATAACAGATCTGTCATGATATCTGGGAGACTGATTTCAGGGCTTGCTCTCTCTGAGTCGTTCTTTTTTGTTCCCCAGTCATATTCATTTGCCATCTTCCTGATTTCTAAAATCTTAACAGTAACCTATTTATTGTATGTAAGTCTTTCTGTGTTTTAACGGTAAACCTTACTTGTCTTTGCCATCCCAACTGGCCATATCTGTTAGGTTAGACGCTTGAGTTGCTTTCTCAGTGTGATTCATTAAAAAAAAAGTCTCTAGATCTTTTGTCTGCTTGTGTACACAACTTTCCATGCATCTATTCTTCCAAAAAGCAATTTATTTTAGTGACAAAGGACATATGTTATTATATTGCACATTTAATTAATAATGTGAAGCAAACAAATATTATTTTATGGTCCACTTCATTCATACCTGCTGGGCAAATAAACTGTTACAGAGGCAGTGATGTGCAATGGTTTGAGTGCTGCTTGAAAGGACAGGGTTCAAATCCCTGCTTGGCCATGGAAACCTACTGGGTGACTCACTGAGTGATCTTGGACAAGTCACACTCTCTCAGCCTCAGAAGAAGGCAATGGCAAACTCCTTCTGAACAAATGTTGCCATGAAAACCCCATGACAGAATCACCTTAGGGTCCTCATATCATACATGTAATACATAAAGCTGGACTAGACTCAGAAGAAGGAGGCATGAGAAGTGGAGAGAGAAACATTAACAAGATATGTGGATGACACTATAATGCTAGCAGAAAATAACAAAGACTTGGAACGACTTTTGAAGAAAGTCAAGGAAGAAAGTCCAAAGGGAAGTTTATAGCTAACATTAAGAAAACAAAGATAACGATCACAGATGATTTATGTAAGTTTAAAGCAGCCAATGTAGACACTGAGATAGTCAAAGATTTCCTGTACCTTGACTCAGTCATCCATCAAAATGGAGACTACAGTCAAAGAAGACTAGGACTTGCAAGGGCAGCTATGAAGAAACTAAACAATATCCTCAAGTGTAAAGATATATCATGAATATCAAGGTCAGGATTTACCTCACCTATCTGTTTGCTCCCTTTCCCATAAATCTCAACAACAAAGCCTGCATACACTAGTGGGCAGCTGGTGGGGGAGATACAATTATTGTTGATTTCCAATTGCCAAGGATGCAATATCAACTGAATCACAGATTCTTCTTCCCCACCTCCCCGTTATCCTCCACTATGACTAAAGGTCACCAGAGTGGATTTCTGGTCTGATTTACTGTGCCCACCGATTAACCTGAGAGCCTATGTGTTATCATGAAGACCTTTCAAGCACACAAATGTCCCAGCTACAGCCAGGCTAACGCTCTTGCACATCTGTGCACAGATGTGCTTGACATCATCGAAAAGCTGGCCACTGCTGCTTACTGGGAAAGTAGGTCGGCGTGATAATAATAATCGGAAAGCTTATTGAGGAAGGAGCGAGGCTCTAAGATGAAAGTGGGTAGAACCACACGAGACAAGTCCATGCCGGGCCGCAGCTGCTTCAAAAGGATCCACATCAAGCTCTTGTTTTCATCAGACACCGTTTCTGTTTGAGAGCATTCACCTGTCTAAAGAAGAACAAAAATCTTCAGGTTACACTGAATCTCTGTGAAATACAGTGTCAAGATTTGGACAGGCCTAGTTGATGGTGCAGCAAATGAATTTCCCAGATTTTTTTTTAAACTGGTCTAGGGGCCATTCACTTTATACAATGGCTGCATTCCACTTTAATTGCCATGGCAATGTCCCATGGAATCCTGGGATGTGTAGTTGAGGGAGCGGCATTTATAGTATTCTCAGCCAGTGATTTCCAGTGCATTACCAAACTAAAACTCCCAAGATTTCATAGGAGGGAGTTAAACTGGTAACAAAGTGCTACAATTGTGTTGTGTAGTTACAGTCCCTTCCTTAATTCAAATTAAGTTAAAATTTTAAGTAGCATCCTCCTCTGTCTATTATTGAAAGTGCTTCTAGAAATATTGACTGATTGGATTTACACTCTGCCTTTCTCTTTGGATCGGATCCAAGGTGGGTTGGATTATTTTGAAATTATATGGCCCTCTGCCTTTACATTTCAATATGACATATTCATTTAAAATAATACCAAAGGGTTTCTTTAGGATGCAGCCACAGTAGGATTAATAGCACTATAATTGTATAATGTGAATGGGCCCTAGGTCACTAGTGAACAGATATTCCTTGCACAGGAGGAACAGCTTCCCAATTTTAACATCATAACCTTGACTTTTACCATACATTCACATGAATTCTTGAATGCCAGAATTTCAATCGCAGATTAGTCAGAGTTTAGGACTGTTGCTTTTTTTGGACTACAACTCCCAGAATCAATAACTATGCTGGTTGGGGGCTCTGGGAGTTGTAGTCCAGAAAAATAGCTCTTTTATCTGACAAGTGACATGGTGCTCAAAGCAAAAACATATTCCAGATGCATCTGAGAAATCATGGGCCTTTTTATTCTATATCATTACAGCAGTATGATTCTACCTTAATGCCCATGGCTTATCCTATGGAATCCTGGAGACTGTAGTTTGGGGAAGCTGAGAATTCTAAAAACTCCTTCCTAAATGGAAAATCCCAGGGTTCCATAGAAGGCAACCAAGGCAATTAAAGTGGAATCATAGCACTCATGCCCTGAAGTTAGCTACACAGCACTGTTGTGCTATGCTGTGCTGAGCAAGTTCCCTATGAGAATTTAATGCCATGTCACTTTGTAATAACTGCATAACTCAATTTAATAAAAAGAACAGTTGAGAGCAGGGACCAACAAAGCCTTCGTTTTTCTTGCTATTGATTTTTATTTGTTTGGATCCATCTTGTGCCAAAGACAAACAACATCCCTAAGCTTTATCCTCTTTGGATAATGGAAACTGTTAGACAAAAATGATTAGAATTGTGCTATAGGCCATGTGGTGTATTGATCTGTCGTGCTCTCATCAGAAGTATTTACCAATTGTACTGGGGCATAGATCTTGAGCTTACACACATGAATTGAAAATCAAGCTTTTTGAACATCATGAATCAAATGCTTTGAGCACAAAATTATATTTTTTAACTAACAGTACTTGTATATCACTTTATTACTCAAAAAAACAAAATCATGCATAATGATTTAAAACTAGCTGCTTTCTCTCATAATATACAATGATTTCTGACAGTATACCTGCTTTCTAGCCATCTTCCAAGAAAGCTAGAGAGATCAGTTGCAGGCTATTTATAATGTATATACAGGAGGTAGTGGAAAAAACAAAAACAAAATCAAAATGCCGTAATTTTTAAACCACAGAGAAAGGAAAACAACATCCCACGTTTTAGAAAATTGCTATTTTTCAGTAGATTGTCTCCAAACATTGCATAGCATATTTATCCAATGCAAAGAATATATGTACAGGAAGGATTTAAATATTCCAATAGCATATATTTACAAGGAGATGATTTTCTATAAATGGCCTGGTGGTACACATCTATTGGTGCTTAAATATTCTAAAGACACCAGATCCCATCTGCTCTTGGAAGCGAAGCAGGGTCAGTCCTAGTTAGTACTTGAACGGGAGACTGTCAACATATATCAGGTGCTGTAGGCTAGATTCAGAGGAAGGAACTCAGAAAACCATCTTCAAGTATTCTTTGCCTAAGAAAACCTTATGAAATTCATGGAGTTGCCAGAAGTCAACAGGCAAGTTGAAGATACAAACGCACATGCACACACACACATACACATAATTAAGCTCTGCTCCTCAGAGGATGAAAAAATTATGGGACTTGCTTTCTGCATCGGTCCGCAAAGGATGACACACACACACACGCATCCCTACTGGCATATAAGTAGAGAAAGGAACAGAAAGAGAAAATTTAAACCATTTTGTAAATGTGTTAAGGCATGACAATGATACTTACATTTTGATTAAGGTCCAGTGGATTGCTGCCATTGTTCTGAATTTTCTATTGGTTTCTCCTAATGTTTTTACTTGAAAACTATGTATTCCTTCCCCTCCTCATGCTCTGTAGAATCTGTTCCCAAGTCTTTCATAGGCAATACATTTGCTAATGACTAGCCAATCCTATTTACAATAAGTTTGTTGCCTAAGAATAACATATGGTTCTATCCCAATAAATGTTCCATACAGGCAGGAAAAAGCTATTTATGTAAGGTATCAAACAGAATAATCACTGAGACTGCAATCCTAAACACATTTAGAAGGGAGTAAATCCAGCCGCACACAGTAGGAGTACCCAGTTCCAAGCACATAAGAATACAACTGGCTTGCTAATCCACAATTCTGCTGCTACAGATCTTTTTCTTCATGGGCCATTTAAGTTTCAAGATTAGCTCTAGATTTCCCATAACAAAAAGATTTACAATAAGAAAAAGTTAACAAAGCTCTCTCTGTAATTGGACATAAGGTTCAAATGGGTAAGAAATAATGCTGTGGTCCTAATAAGTCATCTAGTCTACTCCTTTGGCCTCTTACTATTCATTTTTTGTTCATAATGAGAATGGAAACTGCCATAATTTGCATCAATTATTGGAATGAGGCATGTTAAATTGGCCAGGAAAAGCCATTCTTGGAGCAATAACTCCTCTCTGGCTGCCTCTGGCAAGTCCCTTCTCAGTGCTACTCAACTCTGTGATAACCCCAGGTTGCAGCTCTCAGCTAAAACCCAGGAATGTGCAAGTAAGGCAGCAGCACTGGAACTGAATATGGCAGCATAAGCTGGCATCAAAAGAATTAAAAAGAAATGACATGGAGTAAAGACAGCTGTGTTGCAAAAGCATGAAAAGGGTTGGCAGATCAATGACAAACCCAAGGTAAACTCAATGGGCAGACAATTTAAAGCAGTCATCAAATACCTCCCCAAATTCTTCATAGTTCTGTTCCAAGTAGGTTGTTCCTTTGTTTTCCTGGGATGCTTCTCCATGGATTTCAGACTGGTCACTCTCACTCTCATTTGTTTTCCGGCTGTTCTCGTGCATTTCATTCTCAGACTCTTCTACATTATCTCTCTCAGACTTGTCTGAAAAAGCATCATTTTCCAGGTGATGGTTCTCCAAAGCTGACTCATTAAGACTGAAACATACAAATGGTAATAACGTCTTAGTTTCAAGGTATGAAAAACTAAGTGAGACAGATTGTTCACCCAGCCCATGGAACACAGGCCAAGAAGTATGAGTTTGCACTAGAGGAAGAGTTCCTTGGAGACTCTCAGGCAAAATTTGGCCAAAGATGTTTTTGACTGTGATAGTCAATTAGGACTATCACCTGTTTGAAGACATCTTAGATTTACCGTACAAGTTTGAACTAATCAATCAGTTATTAATACACAAGGCCAGGCTAGGGAAAGGAAGGCAGAAAAACATTGTTGCCAATCCCCACAATTATTTTACTGCATTGTTTTATTCTACTGATTCTTACACCAATCCTACAAATAAAAAAATGAGAACAGATCACTGATTCTTAAAAATGTGTGGCTGGCAAGATTTGTTCTCCTAAATTTCCCTCTCCAAAGAGTGTGAGAGGCTTCACTATGAGGCTGTTCCATTAAACTTGAACCAAGTTGAGTGATTTTGGATGGCAGGCCAAGCCCCATAATTACAGTATTGCCCGTTACTGGACCTCTGCCTGTTAGTATTAGATAGGCTGTCCTCTGTTTTTGTTTCTTTTGAGAAACAATGCATAATAAATTAAAATCATATGAATTGGAATTATGTATTATATAGATGGATATATTGCAAAATATTGCAATTCAATTTTAAATGCCAATGACAACTGGGAAACCCCTCTATCAGATTCTACTCTACTACCGTCAGAAGGTATGGTTGGTTTGGCCTTGGAGACAGTAGATCATTTATTAGCAAATGCTTATGTTGTTAATTGCCATCCAGTTGGCTTCAATTTATGGTGACCCTATGAATGAGTGATCTAGACATCCTGAGCAGAGCTGCTCAGGTACTACAAACTCAGAGTTGTGGCTTCCTTGATTAAGTCTATCCACATGTCATGCAGTCTAAGCTTTAACTCAAGGGAAACAAGTGGCTCTCCAGACATTGTTGAAATACAACATTGGCGTTCCTCACCATTGGTATGGCCCTTTGGGGGCTGCTTTCCAGCAATACCTGGAGGGCTGCCTATTCCCACCCTTACACTAGGAGAAAAGGTGCTTGTCATTTCCCTTGTTCATGTAGTAGCAAGCAGAAGAGACTGGCTTCTTAAATGTCTTCTCCTTATATCTTTAGGTTCAGAGAAATTTCCTCTGCCTCTTTAAAGAAAAGAAACTGTTGTATTTGTAACAGAATGACGCAAAGCAGATAAAACCTTCATCTGTAATCCCCCTAAATATTAATACCACATGACTGCTTACTAGATTTAAATAGACAGCGTTCTTAAGAATAGGATACCAGCATAGAATGTAAATGCACACCTCTTTATTCAGAACCCTTCATCTCCATGGCAAACAGTCACCCCAGCTTTATAACACCCTCCCCTTTGAAATTTTGAGATGGCAACCTTGCTTAATGGCCCAGAGAGACATCAAAGCTGGATAGTTCCAGTAGAGAAAAACAGATGCTCTACCCTAAGCAAAAGTATATTTGTGGAAGGAGGGGCATACGACAGATTAGAGGAGTGGAACAGCGTAGGTCTGTTTCAAGTAAGATTATTCTGAATTTTAAAATGGATGCAGTAATGCATAAAGCCAGCTATAAACCCAGACTTCAAAACACTGAGGGAAAATTCCCATTAGATGGCAGGCCTTCTTCATTGACAGACATGTCTTTATGTTTGGGAAGACTCCAGCAGTTCTTGTACACTGTAAACCCAATGGCCATTCTAGCAAAAGGCAGAAAAGACAGCCATTTATGCAACTGTGGTAATCAAAGAAAAAATAATCAGTTGCTACAGAAATATAGCGCAAGCTTAGGAGTCTATTCTTCCAGAAAGGATGGCTGGCTTTTTGCAGTCACCACAAGCTGACTTCTCTTATTTTCAACCATAGTTTAAATAATCGGAAGAGTGCACTAAATGTAATTAATTGACCTACTAATAAGAACATGCCAGCTTAATTGCTCTAATTCCCAAGGCAGAAGAAGTGTAATTGGAAGATTAGTCCCAGCACAAGACACTGTTAGTGATGAATCTAGGACCTGTAAATATTCCAGCAGACCTCAATGACTAGCAGTCAAATGGTACTCTACACAGATGATTCTTCACTTAGTTTTCTCCTTATTTTTAACCCTGTTGAATCTGTATCTTTTCATGTGGCTGATAGGATTTTATTCAAGTTTCAAAATTTTGGAAGGAACGGATCTTGTTATGAATGTTCAGCTGGTATGACCGACATATGCCTAGAATAAATCATCAGCCTATCTAGTATAGTACAGCTTTTTTTTCCCTGTAGTCTCCACAAAAATTTACACTGAGAAAACCCATCATGACAGAAATAGCCCTGTCACAGGAAATGACAGAGACAGCCCTGTTGCCCAGCAGCTAGAACTGAGAGGGAGGAAGATAGTTTTACTGTTACTGCCCTGGCTAGCCTGAGCTTTGGGGATACAAAAAGATATCATTTGATATCTCAAATTCGGCTTCACATATCCCTTCCACGTGCTTGCGAGGCCCCCGGACAAGCACGCGTACAGGCTCGGCCGATTATCGCCGTAATATTCCTAGACAATACAGGCAGGCCAGAAAATAGCCGACTCGCCGCTTTAGGAGACCTCAAAGCAAGTATTCCATCAGGTATGCACGCAACCTACAAAGGATTCTCTGCCCCATGCTGGCAACTTGATGACCAAGCTATACAACGCTCAAATATTCCGCGTTTGCACACCGGCTACTCTATTGATAAATTTGGCTCTAATTCAATCATTCAAATTCTGACCTTTCGGAGGCTTTGTCTCTAACTCCAAATCTATTGTTTTCCCCTAAGTCCGACCTAGCCTGCCATCACAATTCTCCTTATAAAAACCCTTGATTCTGAGACCTTCCTCGGATCGCTCCCGAGTTCCAGACCGCCTTGCTGCCGCTTTGCTTGGCGAGCTTCCCCTCAGCTCCACGTGCTGAGACACATCGAACCCCAGCTTCGCTCTCCATTTTCCTCCGGACTTCAGGACAGGTTTCGTATCACCCGAACCAGCTATCCCTCTAAAAATCCCGCTATCTTACTCACACCTTTATTTTCCTTAGTTATCTGTGTGTTTGTGTTGCATACATTGTGTGCCTGTATTTAATAAAGACTATTCATTATTTTCCAACTGGTTTGTTTCTCGACTCGGCCTGACCCCGTAGACACTGGGTTGCAAGATCCTGCTGAGTTACCCTGCCTCTCGTTTTGCCAACTTGTGCTCTGAACTAATTTCCCCAACTTATAGCAATTTGGTGTCCCTCCCAGGACCCCCAGAAAACAGGGTAACATTATCCTCTAAAACCGTTTTAAAGCTATGTAAGCCTTTGGCCATCACTGGATCCTTAGGAAGAGAATTCTACGGGTAGTGGACAGACAGGTGGAAATATTCCACAGCCATAAACAGAATATGAGATGTTGGCAACTACAGCTATAATTCCAGAACAAGGGGGAATGTAGGGACATGTATAATGGAATTTCAAAATATAGAAAGTATGTGGTACACGATGACCTATTGTGATCAGGTTCTGGCCCAAGACATTAAGCTGTTTGAGGGGAAAACAAAATGCCCCTGCCCCCATTTCATCTGCAGAACTGAACTAGCATGTTCATTGCTGGTGATCCAGCAGCATTTTCAGCCTCACCTGAGGTAGCAGGCTCTCTCATGCAGCACAGGATGTTTGAAAGGTATTGCTTTGTTCTTCAACTCACAGGAATGGCCAAGGGGTGGCTGCTGTCCCCTCCATTTCACCTAGTATTTGTTGCCTGAGGCAACCTGACTCACTCTGCCTAATGGTGGGGCTGGCCTTGACTATGACTGCTGTTCCGTTTCTCATACCAATACCGCATAGAGACTGCTCCAGTAGCCTTGTAATAACCTGGAGAGTGTGGATCCTGTGACAGTATTACACATTGATGCATAGCTATTAACTTGCAGATTGTGTAGTGGGTGCTATGCTAAACCAATTTACACTGATGCCACCAAATCCACTTAAAAATGATAGATTTTGTGACTTAGGCCATGAGACTCTGAGGGTTGCTGCCTGTGATTCTAATGGCAGTCTTGCTTTACTCAAGGAAGAACTGTGCTGTAATTTATATCTTATGTTGCTGGAGTGATGGTTTGGTAGTTAATCCATTCTTGATATCCTCAGTTTGTTTTCAGAGGCTACAATCTTATGCACACTTATCTGGGGGCGGGGCTTACTTCTGAGTAAAGAGGATTGCACTGTATATCACTCAATGGAACCATCAACAGAATTGCACACGGGGAGGTACCTATGCAACCACATGACCACCCCTTCTTTCAAAACAAACCCTACTGGTTCTGTTGTTGCTAGAATATACAAGAGATAAATGGGGTGAACTAAAAAGTACTCTCATACAGAAACTGTTAGAAACTTCAGAATGTGCCCAGTGAGCGATAGCATATCCTTACTGGAAAAGCTCCTGATCTGAGACAGTAGCCGTGTGCAGCAGGTTGTACAGCCCAGCGTGTGAAGAATCATTTGAGCAATTCAGATCTCCATCCTTCCCCTGCTTGGACGCACTGAGCCTAAAGAGGCTGGAGCAGCGTAAGGCCAGTTCTAGGGCATCCAACCAGCACCGACCTACAGGAACACAAGCCCAGAGGTCAAATAAGGCAATATCAAACATTCACTCAACAGCTTCCTATTTCATGTGTTCAGACATTTAATCCATTTTAAAAACGAGAGAGATAACAAACAACACAGCAAGGATTTCAAATGCTCTGTGGAGAGAGAACCACAATTTGATATTCAGCTCTTGCTGTAAGAAGGCTCCACACAAATAGCTTTTTGCATCCTTCAGGTGGTGATCCAAAAAAAGAAATATAATATTTCATTTATTCATTTATTCATTTATTCATGTCATTCAGCTTTGAAAGTTATCCCAAACCTACACAATCATAGACAGATATCTCATTGTTGTTTCACATATATAGTCCATTTTAGATTCATACTTTGTTTCATGTAGGTATATTTGATTTCCACTCATGAACTCAGATGATTAAGACTGAAGTTCTGCTATGTAATTTATACTAAGTAACAACAGTTCCAAGCTACACAAAGTAACACAAGACAATACTTTATAGAATAAATTAAAAACAATAATTACTAGAATAATTTCTGGAAGGGTAGCCATTTCGGTTTGTTGCAGGAACATCTATGCCTTGTACATTCATTATGGCATAGTTTTTTTTAGAAAAATGAGTAAGAAAACCTCGGATTGGTTGTTGAGGGTTTTCTGGGTTTTGAGGCTGTGTTCTATTAGTATTTTCTCCTGACGTTTCGCCTGCATCTGTGGTTGGCATCTTCAGAGGAAACCTTGGCTTGCCAATTATGGGTTTACTTCCTCTATTTCTAGTCTTCTTTTACCTATCCTTCTCTTTTAAGTAGAAGTGTGGGGATATCATTGCTGACAAAATGTGGAAATCGCTAAAGATGCAGGGGTGAGAACTGTGGCTCTCCAAACATTTTTGGATTGTGCCTTACATGAGCCTGCACCATTGGCTAGCCTTGCTGTAACTGCTGAGAACTGTAGTCCAGCAGCATCTGAAGGATCACAGTTGCTTACTGCTGTTATACACTTTTACTAATGGGGATGCTAAGTCTAAAGAAGTCTCACATCTCTCTCACAGGGCCTTCTCGCCTCTACATCCTCAGCTTACACAAATTGAAAGGTATTCATTGTCACTGGATAAATAAGAGCCAAAGTTATACCCTCTGGATCTGTATCAGTTACAGCACCCAAGTCAGAGTGGATCTGAGTGATTTTATGTGCAAAGTGCTGTGCAAGTTGTTCACAGTGGGCTGTTGAATGGTCTGGATTCTCCTCTTGTGGGCTGATATGTAAAAGACCACTGACTGCTTGATACAGCTCCATTAGTCCACTCTGCAGATGCACTGGGGGCAGAAAAGAAATGTGTCTTTTCTGTCTATACTGCAACAGAGCAGGTCCTCAGATAAGATTTATCCTGTGTTTCATTGGCCTTCCTCCAAGTTTTCTGCCAACATCGCTCTAGTCACTGTCCCACTTGTTTCATCATTACTAGTTCTTTGGAAAATCAAGGAACTATTCTGGCTCTATTATATGAGATGGGTGATCAGGAGCAGTTGTGTCAATTTCCATTTCTCCATTCCAGAAAGTGACCAAGACTTTGACAGAATTGCCTACCAAGGGATCTATATATCCCCTGGGGTAGACCATGTCAATGGGTCTTTGACCCCTGGAGAATGACTGAGTCCTGAGTCTATATCCCACCAGGTTGTGATCTGTCCAGGACAATGGAACTAGAGACAGTTTGCCTACTCACAGCTTACCATCATCTCCCCCAGCACAGAAAATAAAGTCCAGAGTGTGTCCAGCAGCACAAGTAGGACAAGATAGCACTTCAGGCAGACCAATGGCCATCATGGTAGATATAAAGTCCTGAGCCACTTCTAACAGGGCAGTCTCAGTGTGGATGGTGAAATCCCCCAGCACTACAAGCCGAGGGGACTCAAACACCAGCCCCAAGATCTCTCCAACTAGCTCAGTAAGACAGACTGTTGAGCAGCGAAGTGAGTGGTAAACTAACAGAACTTCTAATGTGTCCCAGCCACCCAGCTTCAGGTACACACACTTGACCTCAGAAAACTGTGGGACAGGGCATCTAGTTAGGAAAACGGATCCTGAGAGACTACTTCAATGCCATCTCACTGCCCCATAGGTCTTGCCTTCTACTTCACAAGGAACCCAGGTGGTTGAAATTGAGAGAGATTATCCCCCTGAGGAAAGGGGATAATCTCTTTTCCACAGTAACTAGATTCCATCATACTATATTACAATTCTAACTTGATGTTGGATCACTTCTTTCAATGTGTTAACTGATTTTGAAATTAGTTTTATAATTGTGGGTGACGTAGCTTCATTTCATGATGGAGGAAAATCATTCCATGGTCTAAGTGGCATGCTGCTGAATGAAAAACACATCAACATGTGTTTTGTAAAAGTAGCTATTTTACATATTCTTGAGAAATTGGACAATGAGAAGCTACTTTTTAAAGTACATTTATAATGATAACTAACCACTTTAGGGGTCCTGGAAGCATAATACTTTTTAGCAGTAACTGTCCATCATGCTTTATAGAGGACAAAGCAATAGGCTTTGAAAAATCTGGAAGCTTGCCCCATTGGCCCAGCTAGCTGGGGGAATTGTGGGAATTATAGTCCAGAATAATAACTTTTCCAAGCTTTGTCTAAAACTCTTTAGAGAGATTCATTTTGTGGTTGGAGAAACATTGTGTTAAGTAAAATAGAATATTTACAATGTAAACACATTTATGTTGCTCTACTTATGTGGACTTGCCTCATTACTATAACAACATTTTTTATCACTTAATCCAAAAATAAAAGCTAGAGTATTCCTCACTTGAAAAACCAGCCAACTAACCAACCAACCAACCAACCAACCAACCAACCAACCAACCAACGACTAGTATTTTTTCAGAAATTCACTCTGAGTTTTTCATACTGCAAATGACTTACAATGCAGAGACAGGTTTTAATTTCTCATTATGCATTCTAGAGTCAAGTTTATCTGACAGGAAGCAGAGGAAATCAGTAGTTATTGCAGTATCAGCAACATGTGCATTAACATGTTGCTCTCCCATTTCCATAGCTCACACAAGTATTTAATTAGAAATGTAACTGAACAGAAACATTTTTTTTTAAAAAAATCTTCTGATCAGAGCTGATTTGGTGAGCCAGACACTAGTAAGGGAACTGTATCAAGGGTATGTGAACAAATGAATTAGACCTTGAGAAAGAATTAACACAAATTCTGGGGAACAGAAGGTTAAAGTCTGTCACTGATCCTTGTATCGTAGGCCTCCTAGCTAATAAAATTATGTATATTCCTTCAGAAGCTGGATGAAAGAAGCTTAGAGCTCATAGTGAATGACAAAGCAGCACAGCTCCAAATGATTTCCCTCTTCTCTGTATTGAGAAGCTCCAGGAAACAAAAGGGCTTCTTGTACGAAGTATCTCAGGGGCACAACACTTTTCATATGTAGATAATGAGCCTTGATGAGAATTGCAAACACATATCCACAGCAGGATTTTTCTACCCTTGACCTGTCAGGGAAATCCATCAAATTACGTTTTAACTGTATGGTATTTTAATTTGCAAGACACCTTAAATCCCAGTTTTGAGGGGAAAGGTGGAGGTATAAATAAAGATGACAATGATTGCTGCTATTCATCATCATCATCATCGTCACCACCACCACCACCACCACCACCACAACCACCACCACCACCACCACCACCACAACCACCACCACCACCACCACCACCAGTATTCTGTGATTAAGCTTGCTACTGTATGTCTGTTTGGAGGTATAACAAATGCCATTTTTTTCTAAGTATTCCACTTTGATTTTTTCCAAATCACAATGAAATGCTACCTATATCAGGGTGGACCCTATACTTGCACATTATAATTCTCAAAAACGTTTGCTGATTCCTTTTGGGTACCTTATAATCCTCATCAGTTCTGCCCAGCATGATGGATGGGAATGGATCATGGGATCTGAAATCCCAAACTTCTGGAAGATTTCTATATTTCTATATTTCAACACAAGAATATATGAAATGGGCTTTGACAATTCTGGACTTTTGTCCACTTGACACATATACATGAAGTCCCTATCTATCCATCCATCTATCCATCCATCCGTCCGTCCATCCGTCCATCCATCCATCCATCCATCCATCTACCTATTTAATCTCACATACAGATAGCCTCAGATAAACGATGATGTGAGATAGTTATATATACTAGTTGGAAAAAATAGACTGAACAGCACTGTTTTCAAGTAGAACTTGGATCCCATACAGATGCTATCAAACTGAAGAGGATTTAATAAAATTATTGAAAACAGGTATTTATAAAAAATATCAGACATTTTAGCTTATGCTAAAAAGCAGCATCTCATGGCAGTTATAGAAATCCCAGGGCCATGACCTGGAATTCATGAAGAGGGTAGTGCTAAAGGCAAGTGTAGTATTGTCCTCTAAATTAATGCCACATAGCTTCAAGGCACTGCACATACAGCTATGAAACCTCATATAAATCGTGAAGTGACTGTGGTGGTAATTCAGTTCCCTTGTGAATGGTGTCTTCCTTTTGTTCCTGCAAACTGTAAAGAACTAGAAAATTGTAGCAGGATGAAAACTGCTTTTCTCATTAAAGCCACAATGATACAGAATGCCTTGTGTAAGAGGCAGAGTCATGAATCAAAAAAATCTTAAGACAATCCATTAGAGGATTCCTTATCTGGAAGAAAATAATATTTCATCAACAGCTAGGCTAACCAGGGTTTGTGGGAATTGGAGTCCCAACAGTTTTCTCAACGTTGGTTTAATTAACATCAAAAGACCCTTGTTGAAAAATAGCCCCAACAGTCAACAAATGATGTAGTGGCATTTGATTCAATGCTGTCTTCTGCTAGTTGCCATGTTGGCTGAAGCAGGCTAGTGCCTGAGCGAATGTACAGTCTCCACTGACTCAAGAGGCCACAGGTTCAAAGGTCTTTTGCAGAAAGGTCTTTTAATTGGGATGTGCTGTATTTTTAAATCATTTTTATTACATTTTAACTATCTTTTAAACTATTTTAAATTAACATTTTAATTATCAATATTTGCTTTCTTTTTCAACTACCGCATTATCCATTGTTCTAAACTGTGTTTTGTTTATGTGCTGTCTGGGGTCCCATTTTGGGAGAAGAGTGAGATATAAATCAAATAAATAAACAAATAAAGCAATTGTGTGCAATCAGTTTTTGATTTCATCAGTGTTCATTCTGAAAACACTGGTGGTATAACATTGGAGAAACAATCTCTCAGTCATTATTCACATTATTTTAAAATCTGCTGCATGCTCAGTCCTATGAATGCTGTGGTTAAAAAGACTTCAGTCAATAAGGAAAATAGACTACCAAAAGGCATAATTATCATTGTGAAATAAATTGCTCTGCTTATAGAAACACAAGCAACTAAAATAGCTTAGGACAAACATTCCTGAAATACTGGCTGTCTGCTGTATTGTACCAACAGCTTCTCTATGTCTCTCCTAAAAAAAAAAAAAAAAATTAAAATAAGTTCAAGAATGCAAAGAACTCTTTGGGGTGATGGTGGCCAGCAACATACTTTGATCAATAGCAAAAACACCATTACTCTTCCAGAAAGTAGCTTTCCCAGACTTGCAGCAACCAATTCCTGTGCACAAGGGGCTATATTTGGAGGAGAACATTTGTATATCTGCCAGCAAAGGCAACCAGGCAAGTTGAGAATGTCTGGCTCTAAACCAGGCAGCCCACAGACACACACACACTACCAACTCTGCAAAGGGGATGACAACTAGTTGCCTGTGTGGGAACCAGCCACCAAAAAGCAAGTGAGATGAGGTGACAGCTGAACAGAAAGGAGGTTCTGATGTCTTGGAGGCGTGGCAAGCAAGTGTTGATTGAGGAGCAAGCATATTTGGAAGACTGTAACTTTGGTAGGCTTTTTCTCACTTCACCCATGAAATTAAAGAGTTGACTAGTTCCTCTGGCTGAATGTTTAGGAGTTCCCTCCTTTCCAGTAAGACAGGGGTGTTCATGCCAAAGATGGGGATGTTCATGTTTCCTTTTGTTTGCTGTTGATGGAGGGAGACAAGCAGGAGTACCAGGGAAGACTGTATAATCCATCAAAGTAGGTCACTACATATAGCAAATATAAATAATGTGGAAAGGGGAGGAAAAATGGAAGAGAGATTTCCAAACCAGTGAGATCATGCACGCATGCAGTATTAAGAGACACAACCATTATTCACCATCCAGAGTAAGTGAAGAAGAGCTTAGACAAAGTATACGGAGAATACCCATTCAGCCTAGTTCCCATTACAGTTTACAGCAGGGGTAAGCAAATATGTTTCCTTCTAGTGGCTGCTGGACTGCATGTCCCAGCAGCCCTAGCCACGTAGTGAATGGAGAGAAATTCTGGGAGCTACAGTAACAACATCTGGAGATCCTTATGATTCCCATCCTGGTCTACAAAAAAAGAAAAGAAAAAAAGAGAAAAGCCAAAACTTCTCCCTTTATTTATTTATTGGATGTATACCCCCACCTTCCGCCTGAGATGGGATCCAGGGCAGCTTAAGCACTAATTAGTTTTCCACTTTTTTGCCTTCCAATTATTGTAACAAAGAAGTGCAAATCAGAAGCACGTCCACTAAAAAGCTCACCTGGCACATGGGATACCTGTTATTCCCGAAGGTGGGGGACGCTGAGGTCCACCAGCAGTGCCACCATCTCCTTAGAAAGTGGGGAATCATAGCTGAAAAGGAATCCTGCAGAGGCAGGTAACTATGGGACCTTTACAGCTGTGTGAAAAGGTACTAACTGTGAGACACCAATTAAGAGTCAAAAGAATGTTTTATTGGAGGATTCACAGAGACACACAAGGAATAAAGCAGTCTCATGAACCATAAAATGCTAGCGAAGGGAAAGGAGGGAAAGATTGGATAGAGAGACAGCGTTCAGATATATAGGGATCGAAGATAGGTGGCTCAAACACAAGGGTTTGAGGGCAGGACAGAGCAACAAGGGTTTGGGGTACAGTGCGATGCCTGAGGTAATAGCAAAATGCCGGGTTCCAAGCTAGGGTTGAAATACCCTTTTTCCGACCCTAAACGGGTGAGTGTTAATTGCTCTGCGGCAGAGTAAAACAAAAGGGGTCTGGAACAGGCTGATTGTCTTACTTTGGGTGACAGACTGAGTCAGCTCCCCCACCCCCTGGAGCCTAACAGAGAAAGGAACAAAAGGGCTGTGAAGAGGATGTAGGCTTGAGTGGTTAAGCAGGAGTTCGGAAAGCCAGTGACAAAGCTCAGCCTGACGAGGACTAAAACGTATGGACAATAGACAGGAAGGAGCAGCCAAGACCAAGCCTTTTCACTCCACTTGCCAACTGCTCACTCCCCCAGCGTTTCTCAAGCAGTTAGGTACTCAAACTTTTCCAGCAGAGCTGGCTCAAGCCATTTTGCTGCCTGAGGTGAACTATCAACCCACTGACCCAAGTTAAAGAGCATAGTACTCAGAGCCAGCCAAACTGTTTTGGCACAACAGGAAGAGCATCATTCAAGAACCTCTCCCTTTGTCAGAGTTAAAATATAACAATTATGTAAATACCAATTTGGTGTCTTTTCATGATACCTCAAATCTACTACCTCGGACGGCTGCCTTATTCTACCCACAGAGGTAGGGCTGGCCTCACTTTTTAGGTCTCTTGAATTATTTCAGAAGAGGACTAACTACTGTAAAAAAGGGTGCACATGCCGGTTCTCTCACTGCGAGCATTCTGCACACCACCATATTGTGTTAAGCCTGTTCTGAGTTCAGTAGATAAAAGGGTAATCGGTATGGAATAGTACTTCTTTATGTCCTACAGGTGGCGCTGTGCCTCCAGAATTAGCTACCTGCCGAACAGTACCAGAGAAACAATCACGCCAGCCAACCATAGCAGCTTTTCCATCTGAGTCCACACTGAACCATCTACTTCAGATTCGCAAGCAAAATAAACTGAAGAGATCACGTCAAGGCCTCCTGGAAGATGTCCCAGAGGAGCAGTTTTGCCAGCTTTGGATGGGTGGGTAGTGCCACATTTCAAAGTAAGAAATTCATCAGTTTAAGAAAGAAAGGATTCAATTCATGGTGAGAAGATTACATTAAAAAAAAACAGCGTTCATCAGAAGTTTTCTGATTTACCTGTGTATCTACACCAAATACTCCAGGTACTTTGCTAGATCAACAGCATCAAATATTCCAGAGGCTTTGCCAGATCAATAGCTCAAAATACAGAAGGACTAAATCAGAACGATATTCATATACCTAAAACTTTGTGTTACTCAGCCCTTGGTTAATTAGGTTTACTTTACTGAAGCAAAATGCTTGCCATGTTGCCCCATATTTCGCAACATTCCATAACCTATGGCCCATTCACACTACATAATTATAGTGCTATTATTCAAATTTGACTGTCATGGTTCCATCACACGGAATCCTAGGATCTGGAGGGGCATTTAGAATTTTCAGCCAAAAAGCTCCTCTAATGGTCTACCAAACTACAAGATCCAGGATTCTATACAAAGCTGCCATGGTGGTTAAAGTGGAATCATAACAGTATAAATGTGTAGTGCGAATGAGCCAATGGATTGATTCACGTACAGTATGTTGGTTTTAAAGCACAGGTGGGAATTTGATGGCCCTCCAGATATTACTGGACTGCAACTCCTAACATTCCCTTTTCTTTTACTCTAGTGGTTAGGACTGCTGGAATTTGTAGTTCAACATCATTGGGAAGGACTCATAATTCTCAACCTTGTTTTAAAGAGCCTTGCAAGATCTTTAAAGACTAAAAACATGATGACTTAGGCTTAGGTTGATTAGAGTTCACTGCCCAAACACAGCCCAATATTTGCTAGCCTTTCAGCAAATAATCTTCAGTGAAAGCTGTTACTTGGTCCTAAAGGAGGGTATATCGATGATAATTTAAAATAAATAAATGGACAAGCAGGTTTCTTTGCAACCAAATAACACACTATCCCTTTTGAACTTGACTCTGTGCCCTTCTTGTTGAAGTTTTTCTTCTCTGTTTGCTTAATGTATTAATTGTAATAATTTCACTTTTTGTGAACATATCTGTTTAAACTAGGTTACATACAAGAATTTTTTTAGAAAATAATATACTAAAACAATTGGTGTTTTTTTAATTTGTAAAGTTAAAAGAATACTGTGTGGAATGTGCACACATCTTTTGGAGTCAGCCATCTGTAATTTGCCCATTTTTAGCCTGTAACTAAACAATTCTCTCTCCCATGGCTAAATCTATCTATTTTTAGCATCACATGGTTTGAAACATCCAAAAATTTAGGAAAACAAGGAAACAACTTGGCGCTCCTAATTCTCCATTCTATAGACTGTGACTACGTGATTTCTGTTAAGTGTTTCTCTCATAGAATTCTGAGTCTTCGCACAATGATTGAAAAAAAAAAGGCAAAATTCTACTCAACATTTGACCACTGTAGAGTAGGACAACCAGAGTTTACTGATGGAGCTCCTGCTGGGATTCCTGCAAATGGTGGAACCACACAAAACTGAAGTCATCCCATCCCATCTATCTTGCACAGACCAAGAGCAGAGACCAAAATCTCTTCCTCTTTTTTCCCCACAGTCAGACTAAATAGCTGGATTTTGTCAAAGGAAATACTATCTGATCTACTTAAATCCACCCAGTCTAACCATGTAGAGCCATCTAGGTCCAGGGAAAGTACTACTGGATCTAGAGCAAAACAATTGAGTTTTATATCCATGGTTAGTAATTATCTGAGAGTAGTACCACTGGCAAAAAAATGATTTCCTTCTAGTAAAGCATAGGAGACTCCTGGAGACTGGGACTTGAATCATGCTTGGCCATACCCTACAGGGTGACCATGGGAGATCACACACTCAGCTCCAGAAAACCCTGTGAGAGGTTCACCTTAGAATCAGAAATGACTTGAAGGTACACAACAACAAAATAAAGATAGGATAGCATTTAAATAAGACCTCTTTCACCTAACACCTATCTCAGTTTACTAGGCTGTTGTTAAGGAAAGATATATTTAGTCATGTGGAATACTGCTCACTCCCATCATGAGAAGAAGGACAAACTACAAATGTGAGTCATATACTGTCACCAGAAGGTTCCTAAAAACTGAGACTGTACAGCAGAAGTGCCCAAAGTAAAGCTTTCTGTATGTTGTTGGACTGAATCTGCTAGCAGCCCTAAGCCCGTATAGCCAATGGTGGGAAATGCTGGGAGTAACAGCCCAATAACTGAAAGGCTGCAGTTTCTCACCACTGCTCTACAGGACAATCCAGTGAAAAATTTTCAGTATCAAGAAGCAGTTCTCAAGAACAGTGGGGATCCAACTGAAGACACAAAGAGAAGCAGGTTATTGTCTGAATGCACAGGGCTCATTCCATGTAATTCCTATCAAATGAAGAACAAAGAAACCCTAAGGCTGCTCTAAATAAGACAGACCAATGCAATTTACGGAAGCCTAAAAGAATATGATTTAATATACAACTTTTTTTTCAGTTTAATCCAAATACATTAAATTGAAGTTCTTTAGACATGATCTTTAAGCTAGCAAAAGTGGCCATGAAGCTTTGTGCTGTATGTTTTGTAATTAAGTTAAATAGAATGGCAAGTTAAATTGATCTCTAAGGAGGTAATAGCTTTTAAGATCAAATTGATAGACAGCCCTTAGAGCTAGCAAATTGCCTCAAAAGCCCAAGGGACTCATTGGTTTTCATCTTCCTTCCATGAGCTGTTGTAATCTGACCAGCATTTGAAATACTTGCTCCTCCCCATCAATGTAACCCTCAAAAACCTAATAATAATGTGCCTTTATATCTGGGAGAAGAATAGAGTGAGGTATGGAATGGCAACAGAAATAATTCTGGTGAACTATGTAATTTTTCACTGCCAGATTTAGCTTAGGGTTCCTTCCTGATTGGCCAAAAGCGTTGAGACTTCGTGGGATTTATAACCTTAATTTCTGGGTTTTTTTCCTTATGTCCACAGGATATTCTTCTTGCTCTGGTATTTTTCTTGTGCATATTTTGTTCTAAGAGTTTCTGACACACACTGGGATAAATGTTCGTATCAATTGTTTTGGTTCCTTCCATCCTACTTCTGCACAGTCCCACTGATGACGTTTGAATGGGGTGTGATATTTGCTACAGAAGTTTCCCACTGAGCTTCACTCCCTGATTCCCAGACTGACTATTTCTTCTTTTTCTTCCTTTCTTTTATATGCTAAACTAGCACAACACTTTTAGAGTTCCAGTGCTAGAGTGGCATATCACTTTAGCACTACGACTATAACATTTTTATTTATGAAGAATTAAATGTGCAAGACAGGGAATGTGGATACTAAACGAGGAACATCGGAGGAGATATTGAGGTGCTGAGTTCATCTGTCAATCCACCACTTGGTTTATACTGGGGCTTTTCTCCAAAATTGGGACTCATGGAGTCTAAGAAGGAGGTGGCAAAGGTGGAAGAAGACCACATCCACACAACAGCTTAAGGACACAGCATATTCTGTGGGGGTTTCCACTGACCTTGGTTCCCTCATTACATTCACAACTGAAAGTCGCTTGCTGGCTTGCCTAGCTGTCTACTTGCCTGCTTTTCCAGATGCAGTTTGTTATAACATTTAAATAATACTAATACTAATAATGGTACAAGACAGAGGAGGTGGATACTGGGAGCATGAGTGGGTGGGTGAGTGGGTTAGGTGTTGAGTTCCTGGAGGGGATGGTAAATGGACAGAATAGCTTAACTTCACCTCAAAATGGGTGAGTGGTTGAAAAGCAACATGTAGAGGTAGTAATATATTCTGCTACAACCAGCAACAAGCCAGGGCCAAAAACCTGGTATATTTAGGGCACAACTGGATTCAGAAGTGGAAACAACCCTAGGAAGTTACGAAATTCTAAAACAGAAAGCCTGGACATTTTACTGGAACTATTGAGCAGTCAGGAGAAACTCTTAGTAATGAAAAAGAAGCACTTCCCTCTTACCCTTGAACATTTTGCATTCATTCCATATAATAAAAGGTCAGTTCTCACCATCAAAACAAAAATGATTCAATGTTCAGAAAACCATGTAGATGAGCCGAATATTGCAAAGCCAAAATATTCTGGAAGGAACTCAGCTGGAAAATCCAGAGGAGTCTCATGCGTCTCCCATTTGGTGATTGAGGCTGCAATCCTATATCCTAGTACCAGGAGTAACTTCTGTTTTGGTTAGTGAGGCAATAGTAAGGCAGTATCATCAAACATGTGGCAATATGTGTTGTTTAAAGGCATTTCTCTCACTGATAGCCAACCTCTATGGTTCTGCCACAGAACAGATGAGAGCAAAGCAGCATTTAGGGAGCATGACTGTGTTTGCACTTTAGCATTCTTAAAAAAATCCTTAACTGTAAAAAGATAATCAACAGTCTGATAAAAATGAAGTAGTTAATATTATTTATTATTTAATGTCCATAAACCCTTTTCCATTTAATATGGAGAGGCAACATTTAAAACACCAGAAGATGAAAGGAAGGGCATATTGGACCCTCTCTAATAATTACCAGAAATACGGAGTATTACAAGGGATAAAGATTCCTTAGGCAGCTCTAGATGAAAGAGGTACGAAGAGAGGATGAGAAGGTGCCAGAGAGAAGGTTATTTGAAGTACTACTTGAAACCCTAGCAAATATCCTCTGGTTACATCGACAGAGACTCTGGTAGATTTCAGTTCATTTCAAAATTGCTTTCTCTTTCTAAAATAATCGCCTTCCAAGATGATACATCATAGAACCATGATTTTATTAGTTTTTGTGTTTTCTTCTTTATCAAGAGCAGCCACACAGTTTTGCTCAATTTTTAGCTAATAGTTGCACTTCTCAGACAATTCACAAGATGTGTAAGTATGTTTTGAAACGCCTTACGCTGTAAATCAATTTAAAGACCCAAATAAAAGATGCAGTTAGATGACTCTTTAAGAAATTCCCCATGAAATAAACAGGTGAAAGGAAGAAAAAATGTCTCTTCCCAATAGCATAATGAGAGTTAACCAATTTAAATGCTATGAACTGAGGCTCAAACTGCGTGTTCCAGGGGGATGCCAGTACACCCATTCCCTGTAAAGGTACCACTATGGGAGAAGAAGGGTGACATGACAATCTAGCTACAGTCATTCCCTACTCTCCACAGCCATTGAAGTCGATCGAGGGGGAAGGAATCACATTTTCTCCACTCTAATTACATGCTGACTACAAAATGTAGTTTGGTAGTAAGCACACATTTCTCAGTAATACACAGTTGGGGTCCAAGATGTAACAAACAGGAAAACCACCATGGATTGTTCCAGTTCCACCATAATCCACTGCAAGGCAACCTTAAAGGCCCTGTCACATTCAATAATCATAGCACCACTTTAACCACCACAGTTCGATCTGATAGAACCCTGAGATTTTGTTTAGGGAGGGGTATTGAGAATTCTCAGCCAGAGAGCTCTGGCACCAAACTACAAACTCCAGAGTTCTACAGGAAGCAGCCATGGCAATTAACACGGAATCATAGCATCATAACTGCATAGTGTGAAAGGGCCCTAACTTGCTTTTTCTTCTCAGAAGATGGAGTTGTTCAAAACCCTGGGAGGATTCTGTCACTCAGTTTGTACTCAGACATTGGGTAATGGAAAGGTAACAGGCGCATCTGAAGAAGTAAAGGAAGAACAAAAGCTCACCATCTGATTCTGAAGCTGCCCTGAAGATCAAGTAGCTGCTTGGAAGAGGCTGTGTGATGGCACCTACGTTCTCTCCCTTAGGACCCTAGAATGGTTTGTGAAATAAAAAGGAGGACACTTTATCATTTCTCAGTAGTTCTTAGTTTAGCTTTTCATTTTCAGGTTTATACTTCTAGTCTTGAACAGAAATTGTACAAGCACTCTTACTATCAATCCAAGTTTCAAATGTACAGCAGCTCCCCCTTATCCATGGGGGATGTGTTCCCAGACTTACGTTGATAACAAAAAATGTGGCCAATGAAATGCAATTTTTTTTAATGAGACAAACAACACAGGTATCAAGACAAGTATGTCACTTGCAGAGGAGGCCCTGAAAGATGACAGAATTTTAGAAACTAAGAGGAAGAAGGCTTTGTAGACATTACTTGCAATCCAAAGCCAGCACGCAACTGAAAAAAACAAAAATAAACAACAATGCATGGTCCAAAAAGAGCAACCAAATGTTTTCAGATTGTGTTTCAGCATGGATAAATGAAACCATGGATACCGGTCGTGTGGATATGGGGGAACCAACCATATTTTGTGCTGTCTAAATTAATATCTGTTAAAATAGGCCAACATCTTGGGAAACATGGCTGCTGACTAGGGCTGGAAGGAGGACCCTCTCAGACTCTGCTGGGGGGAGTCTACAAGCTCTGATGGCACTTGGGCATCTGGAAGCCACCATCTTTCATTCACATTGCTTGACGTTCTTCTTCTGGGCTACCTTGTGCATACCCAGGAAGAAGTAGCCAATCTGTGATGGGGAGGGAGGTGCTTCCAAGCAGACAACCTGAGGAGCATAGCTTTCCTTCTTATCTGCCTGGGGAGTTTTCACAAATGTTACCAGGCCTTTTGTTTTCAGCTGCCCTTTTGGATGCAAAGAATAGTCACCATCTTTCATTTCTTTGCTAAAAGACAAGTTTCCTGCACTCAGGAAACCCAGCTGTGAAAAATTACACAGTGATGAGAATTTTGTGACCTTTTTGCTTGGCTTCCTGGAGAGTTATTCTGAATAGAAAATACACATTTTGTGTGTGTGTACATGCAAAATGTTGAGTTAGAAATGGTGATGGTGGGGAACTCTCCTTAATTTTTGCACAAAGAATATTCCAGATATGCAACAATGAAATAAAGATTTACACCCCCTACTTCTGATACCTGGTAGAAGATCCTAAAAGGTCAGTTTGAGCTAAGGTACACCAGAAATCATTAGCAAAAGTTGTTTGAGATATGTCAGGAACCCTAGTTCATTCAATATAATAATATATAAGAATAACTACATATGGCCTTGACTAGGGTGACCCTTTGTGCATATTTTCACAGTACTTTGTTCTCCTAACATCCCTGCATTACCAGACTTAATATCAATTTCCCACTCTACTCTTAACACAAAACACAATGTAACAGCCAGCAGCCTATATAATGAAACAGCAATTAACTTAAGCCTGGATACAAAGTAGCCCCCTTCACACTGGTGAAATACAAAGTAGCAATTAGCAAAGAATACATATCCAACAGGTTAGTATTTTCATGGCAGGGAGCTTAAAGAACTTAGCAACCTGACAGTGTATGTGTTTGTGCACATGCACAAGTAAACAGACAGGGCCTTGTGCTGCCATATATGGCTCAGGTTATTAGAAGGACTATATTCTCTCATACAAGCCTTTCTGTGTTTTGAGAACTTTTGGGGTGGCCCTGCTCCCTGTCCCACCATCCTCATAGGTGCATGAGAACATGGGAGAGGGACTTCTCAGTGGCTGATTCCAGGCTCTGGAATTCCCTTCCTTGGCCCTTTTTGCACGGCATTTGCCATGCGAAAGGGCCTCCGGAGCGTCGGGCGATTGCGGGGAGCGTTTGAGATGACGTCCTCGCAATCGTGCGACACTGCCGGGGCCGGCAGGCGCTGATTGCACACTATTTCATTTTTGGCTTGTAGCCGAAAATAGTGCGCGATCACGCATCACCCTGGAGCCCCACACGCATTTACTGTGTGTGCAGAGCATCCAGAGATGCGTCCCTCACGCTTCCTCCCCCAGCACAGCCCGGGAAAATGCCTGGCTGCACTGTGGAAGTAAGAGGTGGAGCCCTCACACTGCCTGCTAGCCAGCAGGCAGCAGCTACGGAGCCGAAGCAGTGGAGACGCGAGAGCCTCTCACAAGAGGCTGCTTGCGTGATCCCCATGCCCCCGTGCCAGAAAGAGGTAAGGTGCGGAAAGGGCCTTAGACAGGCACGCTCTTTACTGTCTTTCAGCAAGCAGGTAGAAACCTTTTCATTTGGCAGGTCTTTCCGAACAGCTTTTTTAAAGTAGGAAAGAGGCCTTGTATAATGTGCTGGATTCATTTATTTTTATTTTATTTTAACTAATAAATTTATTTTTAAATCTTAAATTTACTTTATTGATTGATTGATTGATTGATATTTAAATTCATTTATTTTATTTTAATTATTTCTATTTTTAAATTGTTTTTAATCTACTGATAGTTTATTTTTTAACTTTTGTATACCGTGAATATCCCAAACTGGGATAATGATGGTGATGATGATGGTGGTGATGATGATGATGATAATAGAAGATCTTTCTTAATGACAGTATTCAAAGACAGGTCTAAGCACACAGCTCAGACAATGCCTCAACATTTCATTGTTCTTACATGATTCGAACCATCTCTCACTGAAACTCTCAGAAATATTCTGAAATAAGCTTTTATTTATTAATTAAGTCAGCTGGGAAATCTTATGAAACACAGCTATTTAGATGAAAGATTATAACAAGGAGAATCTTAAACAGAAATCTGAAGGGTAGGAGGAAGGTCCATGGCATAATGGAAGATGGCTAATGAGTGACTAATGATACACTATTCAATGAGGATGGGAAGCACACACCAATACTTCTATGGTCTCTTCATCTGAGGAATTTACTTCTACAAAATACCTTAAAAGCACTCAGCATTCAAGCTGCTCTGAAGGCAAGGAGGGATTGGGTAATCATTAACTTTAACTTGAGAAGTATCCCCTGCAGGTTATCTTTCAACTTAGTCTAGTTACATCAAAGTTGCTGAACCAACTGACTGTGGAAAAAGAAGGTGTGAAATTGCTTCAAGCAACTATAGTAGTGGCATTTCAAAACCCAACACCCCCTCTTCCTTCCACCATCTCAGTACAAGATGTACTGGAAAACAGTGTATTAGGATGAGTAAGATGGGAATGTATGGCAAAGTCAGGTTTGCTGTGGCATGGGCTACAAAGGTGTTTTGGTGAGAGATGGTGGCTATGTCGTTTTGTGCCTTCAATTCGTGGCAACCCTAAGGCGAACCTCTCTGGGAGTTTTCTTGGCAGAATTTGTTCAGAGTGGATGTCCCCTTCCCTTCCTCTGAGGCTGAGAGAGTATGGCTTGCCCAAGGTCACCCAGTAGGTTTCTATGGCCAAGCTGGGATTCAAACCCTTCTCTTCCAGTGTCCTAGAGTCTAGTGGTTCTTAATATTTTCTTTATCATGGACCCCCTTTAAATATATTTTGTTGCTGCAGACCACCATGAGTTAACTCAAGATCTAAAACCCTAAAGTGCATCAAATATTTATTCAAAGTTGCTCATCAAGGATCTTCAAATTTGGAGAGAAGAGAGAAATAAATAAATACATACACTACAATATTTTTATTGGGATGATTCCATGCAAATTTTTATTTCTTCCTTTCTTTCTTCTTTTTATTTTAACTGTAAAAGCTCATACCATTTCTTCAAGCCTTTGCAGAGCCCTGTGAAGACAATGCAGCCCTTCAGGGGTCCACAGACCCCAAGGTAAGAATTACTGTCTTAGTCCAACACTCAAACCACTATGCTACTCTGGCTTTCAATGCTGGTTATACAGAACAGCAATAGTTGTTGTGGTGAAGGAACTTATTTCATTGTTATTAAATTGTACACATGCTTTGAATCCCCATTTCAATATATCCATCTAATTTTAGATTTTAGATTGGTAGTTTCAGTGACAAACCCTAATTTGAAAGCAGGTGATAAAAAAATACACGCATGAGATCCCAAGAACACTCCAATTCTCCTGTAAGGTTTTAAAAATAAATACCGGTACAAGTTACAAGAAGTTCTTTCAGATAGAAAGGAATCTAAGAGAGGCCGCTTAGCCAATAGCTTAAAAGGTGTTTAAAGGAACACAGGCTCAAAGACTTGTCCTAGAGAGAACAGAATTTTCCCTTCTGTCTCTAGATCTTTGTTCTGTTCTTTTTTTTCTTCCTCTTACAAGTTCACAGAAAACAGTATGAAGGCAAGACAAATTCACCATTGTTCCAAGATGGAAGTCAAAGCCGGCGTAGACTGTTCATATCCAACTATCATTTTGCTTGGACTAAACAGAGGCATTACCATGGATGTTTTTTAATTTACATATAACAGAGTTTGAAACAAGGTCTTTATCCACAGATATCTGGAGAGAAAAGACGAATGGGCACCTTTTCCTTTCTGCAGGCTGTACTTCAACATTTTCTTACGTGCCTACTTGTTAAGAACTGTATCTTAGGCAATACACAATTTATTCCTCACACTGGCTTTCATCATTTGTTCTAACAACAACAGCAACAACAAATTGATGTTTTAATATGATATCTTATTTAATTATGTTTTAACTTTTTTTACTACTAATTTGTAATTCACTACACTAGCTTGTACTACTTCACTATTACATTTGATAGAAAAAAGAATTCTGTCAAGTACTCTGTTTTCAATGTAGTGGTGATTCACACCTACTTCACTTATTTTAAAATGACAGCACCTTTCATCAACACCATTCCTCACCCACCATATTCTTTTTTACAAAGATCCATTCATATAAAAAATGCTCCAAATATTCCTCAAAGCCCTGCTTCCAAATTAAACCAAGTGGAAAGGAAAAAGCCATAAGGAATGCTGCCAGTTCATATTAATGTCAGCTCTACCATTGTGAGCCGCTAAGCTGAGTGATGAGAGTCCCAGCTTTTGCTCATTTTGTCTATTGTGTCTCCATAGAGATACCATTAGTTTGTTCCAGGAGCCCAAGAAGATATGTCTTTGCCTGGCCCCTTCCAAGGGAGGGCAAGTAAATAATGTACTCCTTCACTGCTGGAGACTTCTGGCCATTAAGAACTAGGTCAGAAAATGTGTTGCTTCAGCAGTTCAGACTGTCAGATCTACTCTGTATCAACCTGATCTAATGCATTCTCCTGTTTGTCGCCTCACTTTTCCAATTCCTGAACAGCCTTATCTAGACCTAAGTCCCATTGTGCTGCAGTAGTCCTACCAATACAGTAAAGTACTTACAATGTTAGGGTTTGGCTGAGAAGATATAGGTTCACATTTGAACTCACTCATACAACTTACTAGGTAAATTTAGGTAAATTACTAGCTTTCAGTTACTTTGAATTCCTCAGACAAAATTTAAAATTAAAAAAACTGAGAAAGAGAGAGTGATACATTACTAAGTCTGGAAAAAGGCTACAAAATAACCAAGAAAAGCCATCCATTCACATATAGACATAGAGTACATGATTGGAAAAAACCCATTGTTTTATGATGCATAGTTAGATCAAAACTAGTTATGACTAGTGAAGTCTGATTACTCAATGTACCTGCACTTCATTCATGTATCAATGGAGATCTGATCTCTATGTGAAAATGGACACAGTCATGAAGAGAGTAGAATCCCCCTACCTGCATTACCTTCCCATGCACTTTTCTTTCCTACCTATGATTTAAAGTCTTCTAATTATCAAACAAAATGTTAAAGAAATGTGAATTCCCTGCAAATAATCTACCCCATCATCCATGTTCCCCTCTACACTCGGATTTTCTCAAAGACATATCCTTCAACAAACAGAGAAGGAAATTAAGGCCATATTTATTTTCCAATCACCTAATACAAAAGAAAGAATGCTAAATGCAAGATACACAGTTGGGGAATAATTATATGCTATGACAAGTAGATATTTTACCACTTGGGTGAAATGCCCAAAATGTGAAATATATACATTCTAGTAATAACAACCAACCTAATAACACAACAACACAGAAGATCTCTCTCTATATTGTCTTAAATTTATCTTAAATTTAGAACTGAGTCTGTAAATCAACAGTATCAGTTTGGTAAAGACCATACTGGTTTCATTTGATGTTATATCCCTCTATACCACTATAACACATAATGGAGAGAGTTTGGCTTTATATGAAATCTTTAATACCAGGAGCTCTAATGATCCTCCTGTCAGGGATTCCAGGCAGGGAAACCTGGGAAAATGATCAGCCCACTGCAAAGATGTTGCATCATGCCCCAGCTGTGGGTAATTGCAAGGTTGCATAAGAAACTGGGGTCGTGTGCAGATGGTAGAGGGAGGTGTGCAAACCTCTACCTGATTGGTTGTAGATATGTATATAACAAAGCGACGCCAGTATGCATTTGTCTGTTGACCAAACCCGGTGCCTGGCGCAAGCTTTTGTCCGCCTGTCCTATGTTTTGTATATAACGGAACTTTGCTGCAAGATAAAGTGCCTCCTGTTTTGGAAGAAACTCCTCCGTGTGTGAGTATCCTTACTGGGGAACAAGGCTGCTGCTGTTGGCTCGCTGAACTCTGGTTTTTCCGCTGTGTTTCCGTGGGGCTGAAACTCCTATCATCTCCAACACCTCCAACAGAAGTTACTACCACTTTAGCAAGGCTAGTCCTCACTTGCAATAATTTCACATTAAGTGAGGATAATTTAGTCACAAGATACAGCTATAGGTATTCACAGCTCCCTCTTATGCAAATCTGTTTATAGATCAACTAGAACATAAAATACTTAATGAAGCAAATAACAACCTTTCATATGATGCAATACATTGATGACATCTTTGTGGTCTGGATTAAGGGAAAAGAATGGTTAGAAAATTTTATATTATACATCAACACTATCCATCCTGCAATCAAATTTACATCTAGTAACGCAACTGAACATCCACATATCCCTCTTCATCGCTGAGAATCACAAAATCATCACAGATGCTCAGGGTTATGTGGATTAGAGGTCCTACCACCCCAAGCATATTAAAAGAAACACTATCTGCAGCTTGGCTCTAAGAATCAAATGCATCTCTAACACTGAGGAAAACTACTGTAAAAGGACCAACAAACTTGAGCAACTTCTGCTTCAAAGGGGATATCCTTCTCATATAACTAATGATAACATCAGGAGATCAGCCTTTATTTTGAGGGAAAATTACAGTGACTGGCAGGACCTAATATATTAAATAATACATTACCTGCCAGTCTTGCAATCTTATTTGTGTAGTTGAATGCAGACAGGAAGGATGTCATCTGCAGTATGTGGGCAAAACAACCACAGATCTCCATATACTTTTCAGGAGCCATAAGTCTGCTAGTCTAACCAGGAAGCTACAGCAGCCAATGGGCAGTCATTTCGACCCAGAATATCATAGTCTATCTCATTGGTCCCTGTTTAGCACTGAAGTGCATCCCTCCAGACGTTTTAGACAAAAGGGAGAATTTTTGGATTTACAGACTAAAACTCTAACACCACATGGCCTCAACTTAGAGGATAATATATACATCCACTAAGAAAGCTGACATAGTGTTCTGAACTGCCACTTAGTGTGCAGCCCAGTTCCATCTTGGCAACAGAATAAGGTGGAAGCTGAAATGTTTTACTTTTGATACATATTTTAAAGTTTTGTTTGTTAATCACTTCAAAATCTATCTATCTATCTATCTATCTATCTATCTATCTATCTATCTATCTATCTATCTATCTATCTCCAGTGATTAACAGCATTCTTCTTGGGTCCAGGATAAACTTGGGAGAAGTACTGTTGGTTTGCTTTTTAATCGCCCAATAATATCATCTGATATAATTTGCTAAATGATGACTGATCAGTACTATTATTAATAGGAAATAATGATTTATCAGTATTGTCACCATCATCAGTACTATCAGTATCATCTAGTAAATGTACAATCTAACCTAACAAGAGGAATACTTTGGGACCAATTATCTAAAGGGTTTTAGACTCTTTTGCACTGAAAATCTTCAAGCAGAAATTGGACAGCTATTTAGGGGGATGCTATAGCTCAGAATTTCCTGCATTGAGCAAGAATTCAGATGTAGATATCTTTCAAGATCCCTTCAAGTATATGATTCTAAGTTCAGCTCCCTCATTTGAATGCCTCTTTTGATGTATAGACTTGATTTATACTTTAATAATGCAAATATGCAAATAATAAGGGTGTCTGCTCCGTTCATGTCCAGTTTAGTTCTTAAATTTGTCTATGTGGAATGAGATACATAATGGCGGGGGGGGGGGAGATGGCATAACATCAAAATGTAAACTCTTTGTAATTCTGTGTATTTAGGGAAGACATGAACAAGAAAGAACACGGTTGTTTTAGAAAAGACATTTCAACTATTGCTTCTTTTAATTTTTTTTAAATAACAATTGAAATGAAACAAAGAGCAAAGGCTCTGAAGACAGCCTTCTATTTCATGGCCAGCCTTCTCTTACCTGCTGGCTTATAGAGTCTCACTATCCCCAAACAGTATTATCAGTGGCTGGTTAGAATTGTGAACATTATATTCCAACACATGTGGAAGACACCACGTTGGAGAAGGAGGGTCTAGATTTTTCCAAACCTATTAATAATATGTGAGGAACCTGGAGTAACACTAAGGGCCATGTAATGATGATTAATGGAGGGGTGGGTAAGTGTGGCTTTCCATATATTTTAGGGTTGCTGCTCTCATCATCCCTCACCATTGTCTTTGCTGGCCAGGGGTGATAGGAGCTAGAGACCAACAACATTTGGAGGGCCATAAATTGTCCATACATGTATTGGTGGGACAGTGGAGTATTAGTGTCACCCTGAACAACTAAACATATTGCTTCACTAGTCTTGTGCAGGAGGTTGTACAGGAATTGGAGAGCATAAGAGTTTGCAGTGATGTCGCCAACACCAACTAACAGGTGACTGTAGTACTCATGTGACCACAGCCCATAACAATACCTGCAATTACACAAAAATTATTCCTCCCCTTCACTAGTGACAGCAGTATCAATAATTCTGGAAAAGGCAGCTTCCCTAAAGCAAAAGTGCGAGCTGGGAGAACTGTTTGTATCCCCCTTTCCACAACTGAGACACTTGAACTGGAGAATGTCACTGCCTGAATGGTGCAGAGGTGCTCAACGTCTTTCTGACAGTAATTGTGATAGTCATGACACACTAAATCATTTACCCCAAGGAAGTGATGAAAGAACTCTAGGGCCTTGTTTAAGAAATTTGACTGTTCAAAACATGAAATATTTAGCTGTGATGACTGCAACTTACCCTGCACCTGCACAAGATCTGTTATTTTGGGTATGGGCCAGAAATCACCTTTAGCCAATTTGGACAACATCCAGCTTATATTACACAGACAATAATAGGAACGTTTTAGTGAGAGGCTCAGACAGCTACAAGAACTGTCATTACTGAAATAACTCCAAACCACTCTCACATTCCCATATTATGCCAGCTGTGATGTTTCCAGCAGAGCCTATATTATTCCCACTCTTATGGCTGCAGAGGTTCTAAACTCAAGATGAAATCCTAAATATTCTATTCAGTACCGTGTCTTTGTGTAAAGTAATTGAAGAAAGTCAATTCTATTTAGGGACGCAAAAGCCAATTGGCATTGATTCTTTTCTTTGTCTTTCATTGGAAGCAGTAGACATTTTTAGCCCCTACATGGAGTGTGTAGGCGTGCAAATTTAAGGGGAAAATGTGAAGGGAAGATTTACACATCTTCTATCTGCACATGGTGATCTCAGTCTAAACTAACTAAAAGCACAATTCAATGAGACAGGCCTTAAATTTTGCTATTAAGTCTCACCGATTTGTTTCTTCTGTGTCAACAAGTTTAAGATCAGATGACTGACATCTTTTAAAGCAGGTTGGGAACTGTCAAGCCTGTGTATGCATATGCACTGTCAGGCCCTCAATATGCCCTCCTGGTCCCTAGAAACTATTTTAGGATCCAAATTTCACACTGCACAATTATACCACTATGATCCACTTTAATGGTAGCATCCCATGAAATATTGGACTTTGGTGGAGCACTACAGGAGCTCTCTGGCCAAGAACTGTAAATGCCCTTCCCTGAATTGTCAATCCCCAGAGTCAACAGGATGTTGCCATGGCAGCTAAAGTGGAATCACACTGCAATAGTTGTGATGTGAGAAATAGCCCTTAGTTTTGGGGAAGAGCACTCTGCTGAGATGTGTGAAAACAGGCTGAGGGTAGTTTCTGGAGTCTCTAACACACTCCCTTTCTGTTTTAAAGGAGAAATGGGGAAGGTGCTTCTCAGTTCTTGAACTGCAATTCCCCTCAATCTTTGCCAGCATAGTCAGTGGTGAGAGATGATGGCTGCGGTCCAACAATATCTGAGGGGCCACATATTCCCCTGGCCTGCTTCAAAGAGAACTTTTAAGAATGACCAATGTGCCTAATCTCACTTTCAAGTTATCATATCAGAACTGACACACTTTATGACACGCAAGTCAAAAGGCTGTTTTTGCTGCTGAAGAGTGAGACTCAGTGGTAAATCTTAACTTCAGCACTTTCTCTCATAACATTTCTCCACTTCAAGTTTCCATGGCAGTACCGGTTTTCTGTCTTAGAGAGGAGGAATTTTGTCAGGTCCTCTATGAGATGGTGTATTTTGAGACAGTTTCCATATAAAGTACATATACAATTTTCCATGTGAAAAGTAAATGGAGTAAGTTTCCATAAGAGCAGTCTACCTCTTCAGAGATTGAAAATGTGAATTGAACCTTTAGCCTGTGTCATATCCAGACAGACAGAGAGGGATTTTTGGGGGAGTGGAGGAAGTGAGAATTGCAGTTCATACCACAGGCCATCTTATCACTACTGGTGCTCTATGTCCTTAACTTTTACATAATTTGCTAGATAGGTGAAAACTTATTCCTCTTGGACTTACGGCAACCCTATGAATGAGAGACCTCAAGGATACCCTGTCATCTATAGGTCTGCTCAGGCTCAGATTTGGGGCTATGGTCTGTTCACCTACAATGTGGTCTTTCTCTTCTCCTACTGCCTCCCACTTTACCAAACATTATAATCTTTTCTAATGAGTCATGCCATCTCACAATATGCCCAAACTACAACAGCCTCAGTTTGATCATTCTGGCTTCTAGGGAGAGTTTAGGTTTGATTTGATTTGCTGTATCTATTATGCAAAGAACTTTCACGAAGAGAATTATTTTTGAAATTACAGTCTGCCCTCCACATTTGCGGGTTTCACTTTTGTGGATTTGATTATTCATGGATTCTTTGTTGTCACCTCTGCTGCCTCCCTGTGCCATTTTTAATAGAGACTGCAAGCCTCGTGAGACAGAAACTGTGAACGAGGCTTATAAGTCCCTACTAAAAATGCTGTAGGGCAGCAGTGGAGGTGGCACTAAGTCCTAGCAGCCACCCACTTCTGCCTTGTGAAGGAACCCTGATGCCTCAAAGGAATCCATGGTGGGCTGAACATGGTGATCATACTTTTTTTTATGTGTTAAATATGATTTGGGAGTACCCTGAGTTATTCACAGTTTTTCTACTTTCACAGGGGTCCTGTGCCCCTTACCCTAGCGAATGTGAAGGGATGACTGTACTCAGTCCCTTCCCTTAAAATTTCAGTATGAGATACTGTTTCAAAGCGAGACCTCAAGACAACTGTCAATTTTTTTCTGCAGTCCTCTATGAACCTGCTGTTTTCTCCTATGGAAGTTCATGTAAGCTGTTGAGTGCAGCACTGGACTTACCTTTACAGCCCAAATTGACTGATCCAGAGGATGAAAAAGTTTGAAACAGAAGCCATCCTTTTTGGAGGGTCTCTCAATCAGCTCACAAGAATGAAGCAAGATGGTTCCCACCCACTGTCCAACCTTTGGCGTTTTGTAGATGAGCAGCACTCCTGGTTTCAGCACACACCACAACTTCGTCCAGCTTTTCAGGGTCCCACGAATCTGAAGAACAAGAACATGGAGGCATTTTGCCTTTCTCTAGTAAAATTAATGAGTCCTTCACCAAAGAAATCTCAGTCTTGCTAACAGGACTAGACTGCAATATCTTTATGCTGTGAGTAATCTCAGTTCTACAAAGCGTCTTGCTGGATCATTCCAGATGACATAACGTGGTGTTGAAGCCAACCTCCCACTGGTATTGTCTGTGGAAAAAGGGCCAGCTCTCTCCAAACAGCTAATTAAGAGGAGGACACTCCCCTTTCTGGCAAGAACTCAGAGCCTCAACCACTGCTCCATTTAAAGAGCACTCCTGTACGGTATCCTGCAACTTCTCACGTCTAAAGAGCAAGGCATGCTGGAGGTGAAATCTGTATATCTCCTGGGTCTCAATAAAAAGAAAATCTGCTCCTTCTGCTTTTTCCACACTGCAGCCTAGCTAAGATTTTAGTGCCTTCTGTAACAGTGACATAAGGCCTCAAAGGAGCATGACCCATTTTTATTTTATTCATCTGTTGTGTCTTCAATGAAATAACTTGATTGGTTCTACTTTTTTGTTGTTGTTTTGTTGTGCACCTTCAAGTCATTTCCAACTTATGGAGACCTCAAGGTGAAATTATCACAGGGTTTTCTGGGGCTAAGAGTATGTGATGTGCCCAAAGTCACCCTGTGAGTTTCCATGGCCCAGTGTCAGCAAATATCATGGATAACAGACTTGGTAATTGGAGATCAACAAATAAGTCTGTAGTACCGTGCAGAGTTTTGGCTGTGCTCAATTCAGTTAGCAGGAATTTGTAATTAAGGAAAAGACCAAAGCCTTCAGCAATAAGTCCATGTGCTTTGTATATAAAAACATAAAGCCATCCATTCAATGCTTGGGACCTCCCAAGGAAAAGGAGCTTGGGCAGCAAGACTGAAGAAATGATTTCCAAATGTGTAATGTTCAGACTGAAGCATGTAACAGTAGCGAGTCCAGCGGCCAATTCCCTGCCTCTGAGACCCTCGGGGGGTCACACAGGCTGCCACAAATGCCAACAAAACAAAAACCTAAGCCAACCAGTCAGAAATCAAAGTCTGGTTTTTGAAATCAGGCATCATTTGATGTTTAAACAGGAGGGCTTGCAATCTGTTTGAAACATGAATTGCCTCTCCCAGAAGCTTCCAGAAGAAGAAATCCATCTCTCCGGAAAGTGGGGAAAAAAGGCAATTTCAGAAGTCAGGTAGAATTGAGGGCCACAGAAAGAGGTGGCAAGGGCTACACACAGAATCAGGGCCACACTTGTCTACCCCTGCTTTACGCCTACTGGGATAGATCGGCCTCTGATCTGATGTTGTAATATGCACATACAAACATAAGAAAAAACAGACAGAAAGGACTATCTGGGCCAGCATTCTGTTCTCACAGTGGCCAACCTGCAGCTATGGGACGCCCACCCACAGTGCAAAATGAGTACAACAGCACCTTCTGGTTCATAGGCCTCAGCAACTAATATTCAGAGGGATTATGTATTGATACTGGAGGGAGATATAGCCCTTGTGACTAGCAGCCACGAATAACCCTATCCTCCAAGAAAGTGTCCAATCTCTCCTTAAAGCTGTCTCAGCTGGTGGTCATCACTAATTTTGTAGCCAATTCTACAGTTCAACTGGGTGCACAGTGAAGAAATGATTTCTTCTATCAGTCTAGTTTCCTCAATCTGAAAAATATCTCCTGTTTCTAAATTTGGAACATCAACCATGAATGTCTATAAATCACAACTAGCATGTTAATGGTTTCTATGTAGCTGGGCTTTTCTGGGATCAGGAAACAATTAAGTATTAGCCTATGGCATTCCAAAACAAAGAACGACTTTGGTAAGTCAGCAAGGAAGCTATCCATCTTCCAAGCAGTTTTCTTTGCTTCCCTTCATCTAATTTTTATCACCAGCTTTGCCACATACAAGTCTCAGTTATTACTTTAGTCTCAGGAATTACTTCAACATATTACTTCAAGCCTTCTGCCTTTGTTCTCATGTAGGACTATTATTAAGCAGAAAACAACGTTTTGAAAGGAGGCAGCTGATGGATTATGAATGTACAAACGTAAAACCCGCTGGATCTTCTTATCCATGTAATCTTAAAATGATGTTTTGCATTAAATTACCTTGAGCCAATCTGCCATAATGACCACACTGGGATCTTTCAAAGCACTGAAGAGTTGCTTGGTGGCTCGTTTCTTCTCCTGCCTGTAATTTTTCTTCTGTACCTGTTAGACCATAGAAATAAAAGAGGACTTGTGAGCACATTTTCTCTTTCTCTTGCGCTAGCAAAAAAGAGGGAGAAAAACTGAGGGAAGAAGATGGGATCATGCTGTTCATTTCAAACTGCAGCCTGCCATTTTAGGGAACTCACTGAATGTGTATGCAGCACTCAGTGCAACAGGAACAGCAAGACTTATTGTTCTTGGTGAAATTGCATACCCTCCAAAACTTCACAAATAAAAACTAGAACACAAGCAACTTCAGAGTGTGGTCAAGAGGGCAAGACTTGTTAATGAGAAAGAACCACAAGATAGGTGCACCTGCAGTGGTTTGCTTTTGCCTAAGTCTACAGAAAAAGGCAAGATTCTGGCCATTCCTCTTTCTGCCTGCCCCCTCACTGAATTAACTGAGTGCAAACTACTTTTGCACTTTCATGTGCAAACCAATCTATTGAGAACAAAATGCTGGGTAAGGTTGGCTGGAAAGATGGGGCCCTTAGACCATGGAAAAGAAGTGCAAGTTTTTCAGGACAATCATTTTCTGATACAGTTAGGATGAACCTCCTTTCACCTACCTTCAAAGTCTCTTTCTTGTTGTTTTTACCAGTAGGGGAGACACACTCTTTATCAGACCCATTGCAAAGTTTGTAGTCAGCCTAGAAAGAAAGGAATGGAGATGACTTAACGACTTTGAAGTTAACAATAAAATGCAACACTAGCAATAACTGTACATATTATCTTCAAAGACACAGCCATGTTATTCTGTTTTGGTGTAAAAGATAGAAAGGACGCCTGTACCACCTTTGAGAAAGAAATTTGTATCATTAAGTTTTCATGAACTCCACTCCACTTCATCAGATGCAATTATAAATGATAGAGCAAGAAAATGACAATACTGATTGTACACCAAGATACAAGCTTCTCCTGTACCCCCATTCCGAGCAAAATGACTATTTCTTGCATGGCAAGGATACTGACAGAGACCTGGAGGAAGAAAAAATTCATGATTACTTGTCATGACCCAGTCTGGTCATGGCTCAAACCCTGGCTTGGAAAGAGATGAGCCATCTGAATCACTAGTATCAGAATGGGGGCCTAATACTAAGCTGGAACCTAGTAACCAGGAGTGAGGGACCATCAGAAAATGAGATTTCCCCAAAGGGAAAGTCCTGAACCAGGATTCCTAAAGACTGTAGACTCTGAGTCAGATCCCACAGAGAGATGCTGACTTGGCAGGCCAAATTTTGTTCAAACCCTTATGTGAGCTGCTTTTTTGTGACTTCACTGGGGTTTCATCCTCACCAGGACAGGATTCTATCTTGCCTTCAGGGTAAAAATAGGGGAGTGTAATACTCTCTGGGTTATAGCCTGATAATGTTCTCCAGAATACAACTGTACATGCAGGGGCCCTGGAATTGTTTCTAAAGTGTATGTGTGGGGGGGCTCAAGAGTGGCAGGCAGGTCATAACGATTTTGTGTAGTTGCATGTATGTTTTTACAAAACAGTAAACAGGCAGAATATTGTGCATTTTAACAATACCATCAACTAAAGCAGTAAACAATGTGACTACTATGAATACAATGAGAAAACAATCAATGAAGCACTATATAATTTGAAGCAATGGTTCTTAACTTTTTCTTTACCAAGGACCACCTTTAACTATTTTTTTTGCTGTGGACCCCCAAGGCTTAACTCAAGATTTAATACCCTAAAGTACATCAAACATTTATTTAAACTTGCTCATCAAGAGTTTTCAAATTGGGAGAGAAGGGAGAAATAAGTAAACTAAGTAAACGCACACTTCTCTGAGAGTGAGAACCCTCAATGCAAAGTGGCAGCCAACTCTGAAACGGGGTGGCAGGAAAGAGTGTGGCCAAATAAGAAGAGGGGCACTGTTGCAACAGGTGCTACCCCAGCATAAGACTGGAAGTTAAGAGAGAGGGACCATCGTTGCAAAATAAGCTGCCATTCAATTCAGAGGAAAGCACGTGTACTTCTGAATGGAAATGAGCAGGCATGCTTGGAATCGTTTATAGAGGCGTTGTTTCAAACTCACTTTTTTGCCTTAACCCCCCCCCCTTTTGGCCTCCCCCCCCTCTTCTTTTCCCATCTCAGTCTCTTCCCCTCCTGGTGAAGAAGGCAAAAAAAAAAAAAAAAAAGCAGGGGGCTTGAATGTTTCTGATAGATTACTCTCCACTGGAAAGGAGGGGAGGGAGGGGAGGAGACGGAGAAGAAGGGCAAATGCCAACTAGCTGGCTGGCTGTCAGTTCTGCTGTCACTGAACTGCTGAGCCTGTCTCTTCTCTGCAGTGGAGCAGCCACATGACAGGCAATACACAGTCCCAGCCAGCCAGCCTGCATACCTGCCTTGTTTTACCTTCATTTCTGTCATGTCACCACTCTTTTGTGGAGAGGAGACAAGTTGAGCTGCCTTCACACCTTTCGCAGACCCCCTGTGAGGGCACTGCAGACTCCTGGGGGTCCCCAGGTTAAGAACCACTGGTTTAAAGCATAAAATTAATATATAAGGGAAAGGAGAAAATATACAAGATCTATTAAGTGAATGCAAAGATGGCTAAAAATTAGGATACTTCTGACTGATATTTCCTCAGGAGGTTTAACTACACAGGAGTTTTGATGGTCCTGATCCTGGCTGCCTGATCATTTCAGGAGGACTCCTCTCAGGCCAGCCTCAGGAGGTGCAAGCCCCCCTGCCCCTCATTTTGGAATTCAGGTGTACATGGATGAAGCCCCAAGAGCTAATAACTCAGATCACTATGACAGAACAAACATTTTAGAAAAACAGCTAATGCACTACAATAGACCATCTTGATCTGTCTCTGAGGGAGGGGTGGCATTTTGTACATGCGTTCTAATGCTCCTTCACTTTTCTGTACATAGATTATACAGAGATGGAGGCTGCAGAAGAATCCAAGTATCTTGAACACAGGTGGGCAGTGCCGTTTTATGCAACCCAGATGAGAAAGAAAGGGGAAAGTGTCCATGACCTGTAGAATCTAATCTAATTCAGTTTATCTAGCAATTGGCATCTATAAGCGGCCACTTTCATACTCTATTGTTCACAGAGGCATTTCATTTAAAATAGGTTCAAATAGAACTGAAATTCATTTTCTACCTGGATGAATAAATTGGTCAGGAATCTGTTGTGAAGAACCTTCTTCGAAATGAATTAGACCTTTTGTTACAATAGTCCTCAGCAGCTTTAATTTGCAAGTCAGGTGTGCATAATCCTTCCCTCTCAAGCAACTTCTCCTTTCACTTACTTATTGTGGGCAAGATTTCCATATTACTTGTATGCAGCCAGAAAGTGTGGTTAATGACAATCATGGTCTCCTTGCAAATCTAAACCATGGATTGCAACTGTTTTTGAGCTTTCTCTTTGCATTCCCTTGTGCATTCTGGAGTAAAAGATTGGGGCTTGGAAGAATTGTTGGTTGTTGGAACAAAGTAAGATCCCAAATGATGATTTGATCCTGGTTGGTCTGAAATATAAACAAACTACATTTTATGGAAGTGAGATCTATGTTTACCATGCATTACATCAGTGTACATCTAGATCTTAAACATGACTAAATATTTGGTGATAAAAGGAGAGGAAGCTGATCTAAAGACAGGAGAGAATGTACACACCTACTACCTGATCTTACTATTTTAACTATGGGCAAGGGATTAGTAGCATCACATTTGTAACTGGGTCTTAGAAATCACCTGGTCCCTAGTTATCATCACCTATTGCCCCCACTGCTGACTTCAAGCCAATTTGGATGTAATGGGAGGCCACCATTTCCCATTTGTGTGTGACAGCCACATTGAGCTTTAGAGCTTGGATGTTTCTCTTCTCCCTGTCCCTTGCACTGCCACAACTACACTAAAAGCATTTGTTTCTGTTTTGAAAACAATGTTCCCCATTATGTTAGTGTGAAATTTGGCTTGGAACAATAGAATCATAGAGATGAAAAAGATCACAAGAGCCAAGTATTCCAACTGCCTACCATGCAGGAATACAACCTTAAAGCATTACTGAAAGATGTCCTTCCAACTTCTGATTAAAGAGTTCCAAATGAGGAGAGTCTACTATCTTCTAAGCTAGTCTTTTCAACTATTGAACAGCTCTTACAGTCAAGAAGTTCTTCCTAGTGTTTAAGTGGGCTCTGTTGTTTTGTTTTGGCAATCTGGATCCATTGGTTTGTGTTCTGGTCTGTGGAGCAGGAGCAAACAAGCTTGCTCCATCTTCTGCACGACATCCTTTCAAATATTTAAAGATAGCTATAATGTTTTTATGGTTGTTAGTACAAACCAGGATCAAATCATCATTTGGGATCTTACTTTGTTCTAACAACCAACAATTCTTCCAAGCCCCAATCTTTTACTCCAGAATGCTCAAGGAAATGCAAAGAGAAAGCTCAAAAACAGTGTGGATCACATACTAGGAAACCATGGATTCCCATCAGGTTGGCCCTCCCATGAGGGAGTGAAAGATGCCCACCTGAGGTAGTGGAGCATGACATGCAACAAAAGGGCTCCAGGCACCATTCCAGAAAAGCCACACTAAGCTGTTCACTGAATGCAGAAAATACTGTAGTCAGGAAAGGAGTAAGATAGCTCTTCAGAATGGTGCACTGATAGGCTCTATGGAGAAGCTGTTAAGACAGGCACATGGCAGCCTGTGTCCTTCTGCTTCAGTGGCAGATCAACTTGTACCTAGTTCCCATTTAGTTCAAAGCAGGCCTCAAGTGTGAAGGAAGATGAGGCAAAACCCCACACCAAGATCCTGCATCAGCATACACAGTTATGATGACAAAGATCTGTCCAGGTTCTGCCAATGCCACATACCAAAAGCCTACTCTTAAGCCAGGCAGTACCCCAATGGAATGTTTTCCAAGACACTGTAGATCAGGGTGGTCAGAAATTATGAATGCAGCAGTTTCCCAGCTGTGTTGTGCACTGAAACAGGCAGCTGGAGAGACGTCTTGGGACCCTGACACAGCACCTTGTCAGCCCACATATGGTAAAGTGCTGCATTTGCCATTTCCCAGTGTCCCAGTCTGCAGCACCTTATTCTTTTGCTGTGGTGCTGTCTGTTAAGAGGAAGGTTTGTGGGTTCACTGGTCATTAACAACCATCAACATGAATCCCAAAATTTATGAGATCATAAGTCTGGTTTATGATCTCATAAATATTGAACAGGATGGCAGCCAATATGTTTAGTTCCGGATGAAAACAGGTTTTTTGACCAGGTGGGGAAGCCATAATCCCAAGTATCTGTGCATACACAGATATATACTGTAATAATATATCTAAGAGAAACCATGCCTTGGCAATAGCAAACATCCCTAGAAATACTTGGATTCTGAACAGAGTGCTCAGAGAACACAATGAATGTTTTGTTCTTGAGATCACACCTGCCTGAATTCTCTCTATCAGAACTTCCTGCCAACAGGTGTCTGGTTCTTGCTTCCTCAATTGCTGGATGTACAGCAAACAGTTCCAAGTCTTTGGCCCAGTACAACCGATGGGTAAAAATGGCTACCCTGATCTTAGGAAGGTTAAAATGAAACAACTATTCATAACATGCTAAGTACTTGCTGTCATTTGTAAGCTGCTCCCCAGACTTACTCTAGGAGGAAGGGGGAAAACAGGACTGATGTGCTCCAGATTTCATAGTGCCTCAGCTGGGGCATCTACTCCTCTGAAAAACATTTACTTTAAGGCATGATAAAAGCATCAAAAGGGAGTTCAAGATCAGAGGCAAATGACTGATGTCCCTAGTGAACTGCTGTGAATGTTGCAAAAAGGGAAGGGGAAAAGCAGATTGACTACATAAAACACGCTTGTATGCTGAGGTCAGAGTGATGAGTAAAGCTTGCTTGGCAACACCACCTTGTGACTGAAAAGCCTAAGCAAGGATACTGGTTGCAGAAGGAATCAAGTATATTTTTGGCTTCAGTGCATTCCAAAAAGGACAGGTGCCCACTTCATACTTAACATTCATCAGTTGGCTTTCTTTTTCCCCACTGAGAGAGACGAAAGCCACACCTAGACAGGTTTCAGTAGATACAAAATCTGCTGCTGTGTGTAGTAACTGTGAATGTTAGCTGTTTTGCATGCCAAGCTCCAGGGTGGCTGCTTCTTCAGGTTTTATTCCCACAACCATCAGCATGAATGAAAACAGGATTCCATACTTTTTGTGTTCACCTTTGAAGCTTTCTGTACATGCCTCCTGCACTCTCCAGCGCTGAATGTGTGAGGAGGAGGAGGAATGAACTAGACCTGCTCCTCTGTCATTTCTTCCATATAATGAGAGTGCCAGTCTGAAAAGCCTCTTCCATGTGTGAAGGCTCTCCACATGATCACTTTTCTTGACTTTGGGGCCTTCTAGATCACATGGAAAGCTCCATACATAGCAGAGGCAGTCTTCCTCAGATGGCTATTTTCCACTGAAGAGAGCAGCGATCAACTAAGCAATCCTTCCCCACACGTTAATTATGAGCATTGGGATAGGATTTCTTATTTCTCACCATACTCCATCCATGACCTTCATTTTTCTTTCTGTGCCATCTACAGCTGCTTCAAAGTCCCACAATCTTTTCATCTTTCAATACGCTGCCCCTTATGCCTGGGAACCCTCCCTCCAGCACACTTCGGTTAACATCATTTTGCCTTTTCTCTCTTCAAGACTCTTCAAAACATAGCTTTATTGCAAAGCATAGATTGACCCATCATATGTGACTCTCAACTGAAAAAAAAAAAGCCAAATCATCAACTTACAAAGCATGTCCTCTGTCAGTAAGTTATGATCAGGGAGGGACAGCTGCTGAGCAGTACAGCACGTGTTTTGCATGCAGAAACCTCTGGATTCAATCCTTAGCAGCAGTTTAAAGGAAAGACCTTTGGTGTGAGATCCCATAGAAAGAGAGCTAGTTGAAACACACACTACCAAGTTAGATGGACAGTCTCATTTGACATCTTTGCCAATAGAGTTGGGAACCTGTACATTTCTTAACATTATCAGGGTCTGTCCTTTAGGTACCCCCAACCCCCCAGTAGTCAGGTGTAAAAAAAACTGGAGAGAGGGCTTTTTCTCTGGTGGGTGCCCACCTCTTGCTGGCTATTTTGTTCCCAGTTTAACTAGTAGTAGTAGAGTTGACACATTATTGATTAAGAAATTTAACGCCTGTGCTTTAGCCATCTTATTTCTCTTACTGCTATGTTTTATGTGCAGCAACATATTTTAAGTTGCTATGCTTCATATTACCAAGCAATTAAGTAAATAAGTAAAAGTTTAGTGACTAAATCAACAGACCATATCAAAAACAGACAGCAAAAATATCAAATACATACAGAGTGTAACGAATTTGAAAGAAAAGGAAGCTACTATAGTGCTGTTTTTATTTGATTTTTTTTTCTTAAACTGCCTGCTTAAACTCCAAAAAGAACAGCCTTCTGTGTTACTAGCTGGATAGAGCCTTCAGAGGAAAATTCAGCTTTTCCTCAACTCTCCAATTTCCCACTTCAGTTGTATGACATATACAGAGTCTATTTGATATTGGGATGCCCTGGAATCTTCCTGGTTGCATTACTGTCTCCATTTGCTTGAACTCCACATGAGTAAAGGCTATATGGTGTTCACGTTCCATTGGGAAGGACAAATATTTTAGTTTTTGAAATTTTGTTCTGTTTTGTTCTTTCTATCCATTTCATAGATCTTGTACTTGACAAGTCTGGGAAGTCTGCCTGGGCTCTAATATCTAATATTCTTTGCTTAACAACATTTCTTATGTCAGATCTGGAAACATCCAAGGATTCTACACTAAAGCCATAATTTGATAGCATTTAGAAAAGTTAAATAGTCAGGATTTTTCTGAAGTTCCGATTATTTGCCCTTTCAAGTATTTCCTAGGGAGCCTGTCTTCACCCATTTCACCCAGCTTACACCAATATTGAATAACTGGAGATGTATCAGGTCTGAAACAGCTATTATTCCAAATTCAGATTTAATTATATGAGCCAGGAAGACTCTTGATACTCCTGATATCAAACATAGAAAACAGTTCTGCAGCCTTTCAGTTGTCTTACTATTGGTGAAGCCTCAGATTTCTGCACAAAAAGTTAACAGAGATCACCCCTTTCCTTTTAAACATTCAAGAGTGGATGTAATGAACCGAGGTTTTGGTCAAAAGCTTTGGTCAAAAGCCTGTTTAAATTTTGGGTTTAGGCAATTGCTTTCATTTCTCTATATCAGAGAACTCTATGATTCCACAAGAGAAAAAAACTTTGCCCAAATAAGTAAAAGAACTCACCCGCTCTGTTTCATTAGAATTTAGATGCAAGTGCCATTTCCTTTCCTTTTACTGCCAAAGATTACAACTCTTGATTTTGTGTTGTTGATTACTCAATTGTTCTCCTGGCAAAATACACTAAATTTTCTCAGTAATCTATGCAAGCCTACCTGTGTGGTAGATAACAAAATCATGTTGTCTGCATATAAAAGAATATTTACTGGTCTATCCAAAACCTTTGCCATGTGAAATTTGAGATTATGAATTGCTAAAACTGTATCATTAATATAATAATTAAAAAAAAGTGGAGCGAAAATGCACCCTGCCTCACCCCTTTAAGTGTAGCAATCTTGTTAATTGAGGCATGAATTTACATGGGTTCTAACTTTCATACTTGCATAAAGAGTGTCTTTAAGAAAGAGAAGTCTCCAATCTATACTTGTTTTTGACAACTTCTTCCATAAGAAGTTTCTATTTATTGAATCAAAAGCTGCCCTAAAGTCAATGAAAGCAGCATATAACTGACAGCCTTTCACTGTATATTTTGTTATCAAATGAGCCAGACAGGGTAAAACAGTCATCAATCACAGACCTTCCCTGTCTAAAGCCTGCTTGTTCTTCTGAAATCATGGTGTTTTGCTCTGCCCAGTCCTCTACTTTTTGGTAGAGAAACTGCATCAATTTCTGGGAGAATATCAATTAATAATGTGAAACATTAGCATTAGCTTATCTATCAAGTCAGCATGAAAACGCCTGATTATCAAGGTGGGATGTTTAAAAAAAAAATGTACATTCCATTCTTTGTTATTTCCTTTATTCCTGTTCCCTCCCTCCATTATATTCCAAACTGAAATTCAGAAGGGACCACAGGCTCTTATTTGCATGCATTTCTCTAGAAACACCGCATACTTTCGTGGATGCATATGATCTCTTGAGGAAAAAGTAGAAAGTTCAGACTTTACCACCTTCCCTCCTTTCTTACTCTTACATCTCTGTAGAAAGACTTCCTTGCTTTCTCAAACCAGTTGGCCATGAAGTCTGAACTATCAAAGTATCGTTTAAATGACCCTCCCCAACCATGAAGATCATGTTGTTGTTGCTGCTGCTGTTGTGTTCCTTCAAGTCTTTTCTCACTTATGGCAATGCTAAGGCAAACCTATCCCGGGGTTATCTGAAGCTGAGAGTATGTGATATGCTTTCCGTGGTCAAGTGGGGAATCAAACCTTGCTGTCTAGGATTGTATTCCAAAACCCAAACCACTACACCATGCTGGCTCACATACTTGTTTGCAATCCCTACTGTTGTTGTATTGTTGTGTGTCGTATTATTGTGACTCATGCTTTTATATCCCGCCTTTTGCCTGCAATTCAAATTCAAGCAGATCCAATATAGCTAAAAATACAAAAGCATACAAAAATACACAGTAGTTTTACACTAGTTTTACTTATGCATACAAAAATACACAGGACATATCATTACAATGTAATTAAATTACTGATAGCATTTAAAACAATTCAAAGCTAACACTGAAAAGCAGTTGAAAACAGTACAACATCCTATTAAAACACTCTCCAAAGGCAGCCCCATGTCCAGCATATTACAGCAATCCAAATGGAAGGTAACTAAGGTACGTACCCACTTGATCAAATCTAACATTTCCAGTAACAGGTGCAGTTGGCACGCTAGTTTTACTTATGCAAATGCCCTCCTAGTCATTGCAGAAACATGGACACATATATTTACAGGCTCAGATCTAAGCCCAGGAGCTCACCCAAACTGTGAACCTGGATCTTTGAGGGGAGTGTAATTCCATCCAGCACAGGCTGAATCCCTATACCTTTGGTCTGCCTTTTGACCAGCCAGAAGCACTTCTCTGTTCTTTGGATTAAACTTGTACATCCTCATCCAGTCCAGTGCTAATTCCAGATGCTGGCCATAGAACTCAAACTGTTTCTTCAAAATTCAGTGGCAATAAGAAGTAGAAGGGAATCTCATTTGCACCCAACTCCAAGAAGTCTGAAGGGAAACCCCATCATCCAATGTGTTTATTCTGACACTGGAATTAACTGAGGATCAAAGAACCCAGGAAAGTTTGGCATCCAAGACACTTGTCATCTTTTAAAACCATGGGGATTTTAAAAAGTATACATTATTAACATGAGGGCTTCAGCAGTACTTGGGCTAAGAAAAAAAATGCATGTGACCACACTGTGTCTCCTTTCAATGGATTATGTCATATTAGAGGTCACAGGATGGTGCTCAAGAGACTTGTCTTCTCTTCCTCAGAGCCCATAAACACTTCCTGAACATGCTGCCTTGAGCCCACAAACAGCTATGCCCAGGCAAGCCATCTCCTCTATTATTATTTTTCTGTTATTTACGCAATAATGCTCTTTTGAGACTTATTAAAATGGATAAGCAGCAAGGCCCACAGGCTCCTATTCAAGCCATACATCAGCTTCAAGAAAAACTACATTTTCATTCACATTTGATAATTTTAAATCATAAAACACATGTTTTAATACATTTTTGTTTTTATTATCATGAGTTTTGGTTAACCTTGAGCCATTTAATATATGGAAAACCACAGTGTTCTATCAACTGTGCTTGATTTGGACCAATGCTATCCACTGACCAAAACAAACAAAACAGTGGTACCACTTCTTACCATGGCTTTAATACATGGGTGGACATTCCAGAGGGCCATTTTCAGCTCTGCAAGCCATATTAGTACATTTCACAGTAACCAAAACTATCACTTTTGGTAACTGGAAGTCTCTTCCAGTTGTCTTCCTTTTTGGGCAGTGGGTAGCATTTTCAGGTCCAAAAAGTCCATGCAGTGTCTATATTTTAATGAACATTTTTTCAAGGGGGCAGCCCTGGGTCATCCAGAACAGGCTGCAAGGAACCCCCATGGACCAGGTGTGATTGCAGGCTGCATGACTCCCAAATCTGTTTAACAGTTGTTTGTTAACTGATGATGATGCTCCTGTCAAAGGTATAGAAAGAGGTGCTAATAAGGGGGAGCTAATGACTGACACAACACCCCAAGTCACTGACTTAGCTCCAATGACACTGATCCAGTTCCAATATCATGGCCACACCATATGTACAGGATGTTGGGAACATGCTGAGAGCTTGCACACTTCTCCATCCCCATGCATTTACCAGTCTCTTCCTGGTTCAGTGTTAATGAAAGTTTGATAAGACTTGTGATTCCGAATTGGGCAAATTATGGCAAAAGATAGCTGACTAAGTCATAAGGTTCTCTATTGTGTGGCTGGCAGGTAATCTGCATTGCTACACACCTCCACAAATGTTTTCTGTCACATGCTCCAAATTCATCACAAATATGGAAAGCATCCCATGTACAGGTAATACAAAGAGTCTTGCCCAATCTAGCAGCCTATCTATGTGTTAGATAACAACTTCTGCCATCCCTGTACAGTGTGGCACCAACTTCTGGGAGGCTGCTATAGATATTCATGACTAAAGAGCTGACTTTTCAAGAATGTCTTGTCTACCTGTTTTTTTCTATGCAGTTTTGAAATTCTACAGTTCTCTTCATGCTTTTAATGAAAGATATATTTCCAATTGTCATGTGTTTTTAAATTTTCAATGTAGGTGTTTTTTAAGATAAAAAATATGAAGGGGTTTTTGTTTCTGTGTGTCATATGAGTCCCATTAATTTTATTTTTTGATTGCGTGTGTGTTTAGCAAGACTTTTTAAAAACATGCCACAGCTGGTTTAATGCACTAATGCACATCATTTTTCAACAGAAGAAACAAAATGTGATGTATGTAAGGAAAAAATCTGCCTTGCACACAGGGAATGAATGTAGATAATTCCAATTACACAAAGTATCAGCATGTTTTAAGTATTCATACAAGCATACAGCCAACACTATTATAAAATGCTTTTTAAAAGCAGTAGAGTTTTTGTATTTTGTTTTGTTTTTTTTTGCTAATAGATCTCCTCCTCCAAAGGCCAAAATACTGAAAATATTATGTATCTATTTGTAACCCAGGGCAAACATCACCATTATACCTACATGTTTGCTTTTAAACAGAGCTTGTACTGAATAAATCACCTAGCTTTCTAAACAAAGAACTAGGAAATAGTGACAAAATACTGCAGCAACCCATGGAGTGAAAGGTAGATCTCAAGTCTCCACTCCATGGCAACAGTAACAGTCAGTACACTTGGGAAGGAGCTACAACAAATACTGAATAATAGCCATCTACAGCAGTCATCTGTATTGCAGCATCTAAGCACACATTGGAGAAATTAGCAAAAGTCTCCATATGATAAACTTGTTTATATTCATGCCCATGTTGCTCTTCTCCACAGCAGGCCTCCAACGTGGAGCAAGAGATCATGGCTTATATATCCTCCAACATTTCATAGATGAAAATCAGGACACTTATGTCCAAGCAAGACCAGAGTATGGTCAAGATGGCAAGAATTATTAATGAAGAAGAACACACAAGCTAGAAGAGCCTGCAGCAGTCTACTTTTGCCTAAGTTTATAGTGAAGGGCAAGACTTCATTCCCCTCCCTTCCTCAGCTCCTGCTGAATTATTTATGTGCAAACTACTTTTACACCTTGAACTCAGTTTGCAACAACTGAAGCGAGCTGAGGATGGAGGGAAAAGGTTGAAGAAGGAGAGAAAAACTGGGACATTTTAAAAGCAGCTGGAAAAGGGGGATGATGGAAGATTAATTGGGACTGTTCCTACCAAATCAGGACTGTTGGAGAATAATAGCTTAAAGTGGATGGAACACATGAGCATACAGAGCATGGGCAAGGTACCTCTGTCCTTCCAAGTGTTATTAAACTATAAGTCCCCTCTTCCCTGATCACTGGCCATGCTAGGTGGGGATGATGGGAAGTAGAAACCCTTACAGGAGCAATGGATTCAAGCTGCAGGAAAGGAGATTCCACCTGAACCTCAGGAAGAATTTCTTGACAGCCAGAGCTGTACAGCAGTGGAATATGCTGCCTTAGAATGTAGTGGAGTCTCCTTCTTTGGTGGTTTTTAAGCAGAGGCTGGATGGCCATCTGTTGGGAGTGCTTTAATGTGTGTTCCTGCATAGCAGGGGGTTGGACTGGATGGCCCGTGTGGTCTCTTCCAACTTTACATTTCTATGATTTCTATATAATCCAATGTAAAGTCGAACGCCTTCACAACAACCCTATATAATCATTCACACACACACACACACACACACACACACACACACAAAATAACCCTATATAATCTGGCTGTGCCTCTTTGTCCATCCCCCTGATGTAGAGGGATGCTATCAGTAGCTGCTCCACAGCCACAAAACTCTGGAGATCTGGTAAGATGAGGAGAACTTTAAACAAGACTGGATTAAGATGGTTAGGTCCTTGGAACAATGCCCAAAATAGTGTCCCTTTGTGCACTTGTGTGAGCAATTCTACAAGTGTTGGCATAGAAATCAAATAGTGCAAGAGGGAACTACACAGAAAAAATTCTTTATATGTGAACCCATTTTCAGCCCTGCAGCTAGAATAAGACTAACAACCACATCCAATGCATTTGTACTCCATTTGATGAGAACAAAAACACTAGTAGATTCAAGAAGTTCCTGAAGAAGAAGAGGAATCAAACTATACTTTTTTCCTTCCAAGTGGTACCCTTGCTGCTGAGGGGGCTAGAGTAATGACACCAACTGAATAATCTAGCCCTAGCTGTAAAACTTCTTTTGGGGGGCTATTCCACAGCCGGAATCAAACAAGAGATGGGGAGTCTCTGTTTAAGGAAACTGGGTATTTTGTTTTTATTGATCAGGGATCTAGAGAGACCTTGTCTTTCTCTCCTCTTGCAATGGACAACAGTTTCTGAAACTGAAGGATGTCTTAAAAACAATTTGAAATACGCTATGTTCAAAGGAGCAGGGCAAAATGATCATACTAAGACAGAGAGAGCCCTCTGTGATAAGCAGCTACATTTGTGTGCTATAAAACCAGAGTTTAGAAAAATTATTTTTGAGGACCAGAGCTCCCAGAATGCAACAAGGCCATCAGTACACAAGAGGCCTTTCCACACTACCCTGTTATAGTTTCATTTTCAACATCTTATGGAATCCTGCGGTTTGCAGTTTAGGGAGGGGCATTTAGAATTCCCAGCACAAGAGCTCTTTGACCTCAGTAAACTACAAACCTCAGAATTTGACAGGATGTCGAAAGTGGAATAATAGCACTATAAGAGTGGAGTATGGAAAGGCCCAAGGTCAGTATAGCCCACCATTTATGTCCTATATGACTTGGACCAAGGCTATCTAAAAGACCATATTTTCCCATACAAGCCTGCCTAGATGTTAAGATCTGCAGGGAATGCCCATCTCTGGGTCCTGCCACCCTCAGAGGTACTTTTGATGAAAACACAAAACAGGAAGGCTTTTTTGGTGGCTGCTCCCGGACTGTGGAATTCCCTTCCAAGAGGAGCTAGACTGCTCCCTCTGTTCTGTCCTTCTACCAGGAGGCAAGGATATTCTTATTTAGACAGAGAACTGACTGGCTGATAAGAATAGAACATTAAACAGGTGGACTGTACTTAATTTTTAGTTATTATTAACAGATGCATTTTTAATTCAATAATATTTTAATATTATAATTAACTGTTTTCATCTGTATCTTTTTAAATGATGGTTTGAGTTGCCTTGGGCCCAAGTTCTAGGAAAACTGGCAGGATATAAATCAAATCAAAATCAAATAAATCCTTTTTAAAAAAAACCATTTGACTGACATACCCCTTGCCCTGTCCTGTTAACTGAAATGAACAGCTTCATTCAAAGTGTGAGTTATGCAGTTCTCCAGACGGTGGACTGCAACTCCCATCACCCCTGCAGTGTGACAGCACGACCAAGATTAGGCAAAAGGTATGAATCTCTCTCCAAGAGGCTTCGGCAGAAATACAGAATGAGTCCAAGAGTGGGCAAGTCACACTGTCTCAGCCTTGAAGGAACATTCTCTGAAGAAATCTTGCCAAGAAAACCCTAGGACAGAGTCACCATAAGTCGGTATTGATTTGAAGGTATCTAACAACAGCTCTCTGTCGATATACTCTGAAAACACATTAAGCTTGCACTATAACACACCTTTGATCACAGGGCCGTTTTAATCCAAGTGAAAAGGTCAGTGAGGCATTTCTTACAAACTTTATTACCTTATTAATTGAGTTTGGCGTCTGAGGAATCTCATCCTTCAGCATGGACAAACTGTTTCCTTCCATGTCTTTCCCTGAAACACAAGAACGTACACAAAACTGTGAATATGTTTTCTGGAAAATCAAGGCCAGTCAAACAAACATCTTGTAAAGCATTGACTTCTAAAGGGAACAGATAGGAACTGTAGCACAAGCAAGTCATATTAAGCTAACCAAGATCCAGTCCACTATAGCAGAAGAGGATATAGAAAAAGGCAAATTACCAATGGGCCTAAAGACACCCGATCCTGTCTGATCTTGGAAACTAAGCAGGGTCAGTCCTGCTTAGTATTTGGTTGGAAGACTGCCAACAAGTACCAGATGCTATAGGCTATATTTCAGAGGAAACAACTGGCAAAACTTCTGAGTACTCCTTGCCTATGAAAACTCTATGATATTCATGGCATTGCCATAAATCGACAGGTACTTGAAAGCACATACAGACACATGAACTTCCAATAATGGTTCAAAATATCTACTAATACAAACAGATTTGCAATTTCTGCATATTATTTGGAACATGGAATAGTTCAACAATTGATAGCTTTAGACTAAAGTCTGGTTCAAGCATGCAAACTCTTCAGTTCTCTACATCTGATGACTGGTTGCTGAGTGGGTGAACATATGCCACCAGAAAGTACACCATCATGGAGTTCTCCAGATGTTACAGCTTTCTTCACCATAGGCTATCCTAGCTAGGGCTGCTGGGAGTTGCAGTCCAACAACATCTGGAAGGACACATGATTTCACCTTGATGTACAACACTGCAGCCAGCTTGGAAACACCCAAATGTTCTGTGGTGTTATTTCTGTGATGGACCATTTACATATGTGAGTTATTACTTGATTTTCAGTCATTAAGGGATGAACATACAAATGTGTGAAGCAGCTCCTATTCCTATGCACACTGACATTCGATGAAGGAATAACAGCTTGTTTTTTGAAAGCATATTTTCGCTCTCCAGGATGGTTCCTCAGTGAACAAAATGCTCTCTGCCTCTTTCATTGATCAGTCTCACTTCATGCATGGAATAAGAATCAGTTCTGCCTCTCAGGTTGCCTTTATGAGAAGAGAGGAACCTAAACAGACTTGGTTTATGATTTGAGAGGCCTGCTACAACAAAGCTCAGTCACCTCTGGATTAAGGACATCCTTGCTCCACCACACTCAGACACATCTTAATGCTAGCCATTTGCACGGTGGTGTTTACATGGGCAGATGATTCCTGAATGAATTCCTCTCTCTTTCCTCATGTGTTCATTTCACTGAAAGAGAACATATGGTCCAGCCTGCCAATTAGTTTTAATGGGAATCACAAGACTGATTCATGGTTCACAAATATGCAGATTTGCTCCCTCAGCCGCGTTTTTTGAAGTCACACCATCATATGATTATTGATTTATGCCTACAAAGAGAAAGAGATGACATCCAAGGCAGTCTCTTCCTCTCCACCCTCAAATGTGTGAATCAATTTCTGCCTCTGCATTTGACACATCAGGAGTATTTTCTCTTGTTTTTGCTTTTTCCTGCTAATACCATGATCCAAAAATACATTTCCTTGGAAGACAGTTCCAGGGATTTCAATAGGACTGGTGGCCAAGGTAGTATGTGTTGGAGTGCAGTCCAAAAGTCACTTAGTTAGCATTCATGTCTAATATCTTTTGTTGATCATCATTTAGCCTAAAGGTTACACTGTCTCCAGATTGTCTGCATTAATTATGCCAGGTTTGACATACAGCCGACTTGGCAGAAATGTAGTTTCAGTGTTCCTACAACTGCTTCAAAATTCACCCCTTGCCATCTCAAAATAAGAAGAATGCCTTTTTTATAACAATATAGTGGGAAGTCCTACTAGAATCTAGCACTAAAGTAAATTACTGTTCAGAATTCTACATATCTTCCCCAAAAGAGTTATACATTATTCCCAAGGTTTGGTAACACCTTGATATTGGAACATCAGGGCATTCGTTAAGAGTTACTGAGGACTATGGAAAAAGAACAAAGATAGCTGTATCAGCCACAAGGGGGAAAAAACACATTCATATTTCTGCCATGCTTTTATTATGCAAAGCATATGGGAACAAAAATTTACACCAACATTCAAGATCTTGTCACCAAGCAAGATGTTAGAAAATACAGGGGTGGAACAGGGACTGACCTGAAGTACATGGGCACAGTGGGGAGCTCGATTTTATTTCTTTTAAACAGCTGCTTCTTCTTTTGTTACTTAAAACCAAGTTGTTCTCCTTCCTTTATGATACCCCACTTCTCCATTCAGTTCACTTCTTTACTGCTAAGCAATCCTTTTGAATGACACTCGATGGAGCATTAGCCGCCTTAGAATCTTGAGGGTGAATATGTACATTACTTTCATAAAAAATAATGATGATACACATACCACCCAGAAAAATAAAAGAAGGAATAACAGGATGGATACTTGACTTTTATCTAGGAATTTATTTAGAAGAGGCCTTTTCACATGACACAGTTATAGCACTAAGATTCCTTTTTAAGTTGCAGTGGCAACATTCTATGGAACTCCGGCATTTGAAGTTTAGGGAGTATGTAAAATTCTCAGCCAGAATCAGTACTAAGATGGCAAGCTGAAATTCTTTGGCTAGTCAGTGCAGTAATCATTGGGGTCATGGTATCATCCCTTTAGGGTGTCCCCTTGCCCTTTCTTCTGTTCCTAAAACTGCTATGGAGTTCCCACATGTATATATCAGTGGTTCTTCATTTAATATTTTAAAATTAAATTCATCAGTTGAAATGGTGAAACTGTAAAATGAGAAGGAGGGAGGAAGAGAGAGAGAAGGAGATTTCATTTAGTGATCTAGCACTAATATGGAGACTGTTATTTTTAAATAGCCACAAGGGGACTTCAAGGTAGTTGTATGAACCTGAAGCCTGAAGATACGGTACTGTGAGCCAAATTACTATACTACACAGTTATAGCAGTGTGATTCCACTTTAATAGCCATGGCAACATCCTGTTGGATTCCTGGGATTTGCAGTTTAGGGAGGGGTACTTAGAATTCTCAGGCAGAGAGCTTCTCTGGTACCTTTGACCAAACTATGACCCCCCAAGATTCACAGGATGCAGCCAGGGTAGTTAAAGTGGACTCATAATGTATAGTGTAAAGCCTTCCCTTTACTCCTTAAATCTGGGTGGGAATAGTGTGGCCCTCTTGTTTTTGTCAGGCTGCAACTCCCATCCTTCCTTCCCATTGAGTATGCTGACCAGCCTTTTGGGAGTTGCAGTCTAACAACAAATGAAGGGCTGATTGATTCCCACCACTGCCTCAGACGGCTTTGGCCTATGTGAGGCCCATGGCTGTAAGCCATGCATACTGAGTGGGGCTTACTGCTGAGTATACATGCACAAGACTGCAAAAGAAGAGGAGGAAAGGTAGGGATTAGGATCAGGGACTGCCGCATGTATGGAGGAGTGCAAATAAAGGGTCAAAGCTTTCAACATCTTAATACTTCTGTACCAGGCAAATTTATTATATTATTTATTATTGCTTTTCAGTTTATCAGGCCTCCCGGAGGGGCACCTAGTCAATTTCTATACAGCACGTATTTCTGCTAAAGAAGCCAGGCTTTGGTCCAAGAGGAAAGACAACCTGACATGCTAGCTATGGCGAGCATAAAAGACATTAAATAGGCACTAACCACTGTGTGATATATAGTTGCCAATTTTTTTACCTTAGCCCTGCTACTATGCATTGAACATCAGATACGTGGGCAATTCATCTAGCTGGGAAATTACCTGCAGCATTAAATATCTTTGCTAATTTTTTTTTCTTTTGTCTTAGTGGCATAGAGCTAGCAGAAGAATATTAGAAAGCCAATGAACTAAAATGGAAACGTTAGACATCCTTTGGTCTCTGCTTGATGTTCCACACACTACTCTTAGCTTTTCCGCTTCTTTCCTTCAAAACTATTTTTCCCAATTGTTTTAAAAAATACTAAAAATGCAGAGAGACACTTGTTCATTCCAGATACACCAAATTACTAGATAATGAAAACACTATGGTTCCCATACATTTAACTATTGGGTAGAACAAAGAATTCAGTAAGTGACAATTCTCTTACCCATTCATAATAAATGAATTACACACAATGCTTCATGACACAAGAGAGCCATCATCCCTTGCTTCAGAGCTCCCTATTTACATAGGTTATCAACTCCACCTACTCTCTGTCCTCCTTCATTTCCTAGAATGCCTTTAAGTCAGGAATGTAACAGCTGAAGTTTCTCCCAGCATGAATTGCAGCCTGTTCTATTAAAGACATGAAAATGCTAGAAAGGAAAAGGTTATCAGCCCTGAATTTATACTCCGGGGCTAAGGGTAAGTAACATATCTTTAATTAAACAAAACAAAATATCAAAGGGGGAGGAATATAGGGATACAGAACAATGTTCACAGCCTACTAAATCCCCTTATCCGTCATTCTCCTTTCCACTCTATTTACTCACTGTAGTGAGAATATGAGAAGTCCTCTTTAGATATGGATAGTTAACAATTCTGGCTGTTGTGAACGGCAGCAAAGTTTAAGTGATTTTAATTTTTCCTCATGTATTTTAACTGTCAGATATGGGGAGAAGCACTTTTACAACTTCCTGCTTCAAGTTATTTCTTTCAACGTAATTTGGCTGGCTTTGGTTACTGTGCACCTTGATTGATTAGGATGCAGCAAAATGTCTTGGGCCAGCCCTGATGAAACTTTTTGCTTTATTCATAGCAACTATGCTGGGATTAGATCTGGAACAGCACAAAAATGGGAGCTGCTTACAATCCAGCAGAAACTATAGTATGGGAGAAACTGAGGGCTCCTTTACACTACATAATTAGAACACTATGATGCCACTTTAACTGTCTATAGTTTATGGAGAGACATTTAGAATTCTTAGCCAGAGAGCTCCTCTAGTGCCGCCCCAAACTACATATCCCAAGATTCCAGACAGTGCAGCCATAGCAGTTGAAAGGGAATCACAATGCTATAATTATGCAGTGTGAAAGGATCCTTATGAATTTCTGAATCCTTAAACATTCACCCACCACAGTTTCAATTGTTCAGCAAAATATATATATATATGTATCTTGTTTGTTGTCAACCATTCAGAGAGACAAATTGTGTTATACCAGCATGGATCGCAGCATGGATCTGCCAATTACTCATTTTGGTTGTGTACTGGTTGGCCTCCCATGCATCTCTTTTGAAAAGGCCACGAAGTAGTAGTGAGAATAAGTTTTAAGCCTGCAGGCCAACATGGAAACAAATCTCACTAACACAAATGGAATTTACTTCCAAGAAAATATCTCAGGATCTCAACATTAAGGCAGGAGTAGACAACTTGCAGAGGTCTGTGGGCCACATAAGTCTTCCCTCAGATCCCAGAGGGCCACATCACCTGTTTTTTTTAGGCACGGGATGGGCTCCAGAACTGAAAGTGACAGAATGCCACTTCTAGTTTTTTAAAGCTACCCCAGGCCTAAAACAGGTGGATGGGACCCCCAAAAACATGGCAAAATTGAATCCATTTCTCCCAGCTGTCATGAGGCCTTTTAAAGTTTAAAAAAAGGGGAAAGAGTGTCAATTGTGCAGCTAGCATGGGGCTACTGAGGGCTGCATATAGTCCAGGGGGACACCATGTGCCCACTTCTGCTACAAAACACGATCGAGCACCCCCACCCTCTTTGAATATGTTGTCAATTTAATTAATTATAGAGGCTTGATGGCCATCTCTCATGAGTGCCTTGATTGTGTATTCTTGCGTGGCAGGGGGTTTGACTGGATAGCTTTTGGATCTCTTCCAACTCTATGATTCTATGATTGCTTTTTTCTGCTCCTGGATTTCTGTTTTAAAAATTATTTGTAATATCCTCTTAATTTTTTATGGGATTTTTATTTTGGTTTGTGAGTTGCTTTGATTTCCTTTGAAGAGCAGGATACAATTATGACAAACAACTGGGAGCAGGAAAGTCCCAGTTTCACATTTCCCCATACCAGTTGATTTGACTGGGTACTCATATAATTAAACTAAATGTGTTTGGATCTCCTTCAATTAAACAAAAATAATGTAATAGCAGTTGTAAGGGAAGATTGAGAGAGAGAGAAGCAGGAGTGGTTTCCAAACAAATCTATTTTGAGCAACCGAAGAAGGCAAAAGCTGGAACAGTTTACTAATATAGTTACAAAATTCTGTTTGTTAATCACTCCAATAAATACATATTTCAAGTTACTAACTGCCTCTTCCTGAGATCCAGAACAAACATGTTAGAAGTGCCGGGTTTTGTTTTGGTTTTTTTCCGTTTGAAATCACTCCCCAATGTATTTCTTGCCAGGGGGCAAATATGCATAATTGCCATCAGTTAGATATTGTGGTGTGAGAAGATCACACTCCAGTACCAGTGCTGTGGTCCTGATCAGATTTTTCCCTTCTTGGCAGCTCTTACTAAACTTTCCAAAGAAAGCAGGAGGGAAAACTATTGATTCCCAATGTCATATGCAGTTAAGGGTACAGAAGAGCCATTATTTTTCAATCTATCCTGCTCATCAAGGAGGAGTTCATAATACTGGATTACTTTACAGATGTGTTGAGAAAATAGATAATATATGTAAATCATAGATAAACCACCTCAGAGATGTCGTTACATTATATACGGCACTGGAAAGATGAAAATAAATGATCAACATGCTTCTTTTCTTCAAAAGAGAATGGCTACATTTAAAAATTTAATGTTTTGCTTTTCCGTGTTGCATATGTATTGCACTCTCATCTTTCTGTTTTGTTTTTTTTAACTTTAGACTGGGGTTGGCAATCTACCATGAGAATGATTATGACCTCCCCAGAACACCCCCATGGCTCCTGCTGCATTTGCCATAGCTATAAAAGAAAAAAAGAAAAAGAAAAAAAAATCTGGGGATGAAAATAGGGTACGCAGGATGTATGAACCTTGTTTTCAGGGCTAACATGAATCCTGGAAATCTCTGGGAAGTACTGTAGTCACTGGAGACAAGGCAAGTGAGGCACATGCCTCCTTTTATACTGCTAATAGAGCTTCTCAGAAATTATATCAACCAATCCAGTCCCACTGGGAGCTCTAGGCCCCATCCATATGCTACTGATAGGCGCCTCTATTCTAATGATGACTGCATGAAAATACATGCACACCCCATATCGCATACAAGTTCCACCTAATGCTACTGGCAGCAGCTGCAATGGCCCCTGCTGATACTCTGGTATTTGCTCACTATCACTATGGTGGGTGTCGAGACCAGGCCTAACAACAAACAGCTGGGATGGGAAGACTTTAGACTTTTAATTTTGTTCCTCACATGAGATCCCTACGAAAAACAGTGGCTCAGGAAGGCAGGTATAGATTTATGGAGCATGTGCTGAGCCTGGGAATAGATTTTTCAGTACTTGGGACTGCAACTTCCACACAATTTCTTTCACATACAGATCTGCTCTTGTTTTTTACTAAGCTCTTGTGCTTAATTCAGTTGGGAAAGGAGAGGTTTTAGGTTGTCACTATTATTAATCTGCTGCGAGTCAGAATTTCATCTCTTCAGGTTGCCTGGAGATTCCAATCTACCTTCTCTTCCCCCGTGATGTACAGCAAAATATAAAACCATTGAGGCTCACACTGACCTGGGCTGATTGGGTAGATCTCATTATCAGCCCCAAAAAACAGGTTCCGAGTCAGCTTGCGAGGATCAATTTTCTGAGGAGTGGACGCAGCAGGACAGAGTGAGAACCTGCGCCGAAGAAAATTCTCTTCCTTCATGGCATGTGCTGTAGGGGTTTTCTGAAAGGAAGGAAAAGAATAGCAACAGGGTCAAGAAAGGGTCACAGAAAACCTAAATGCCAGGATTCTAATGTTGTTTGCTTGCCTGTACTCTACTTTAAACCAACCTGTTTGTAAATGCTGTGCTTGGCTGTGACCAAACAATCTTTAATATTACTACTGAATGTTTGCAAATTCCAGCATAAAACACCCTCACAACCAATGGTTTTTTTCCCCCCGAATGCAGCAGGTGTGCTATTTATTCCTCAATAAGAAATTATAAAATGATTTTTATCAGTCTCAGCTAATTTAAAACATACTACTTGTTAAATCTGATATAGGCTTATATAGGAAATGTTCTTTCCAATGGGTGGACGTCCTGAAAATTTGCTGGCAAATAGATGAAAATGAAACCAAACATTCTGGTTTTTGATTTTGGCATATAGTGTGGCCTCTTCTGGTGTGACCTCCGTATGCACAAATGTGAGGTCACACGAAGCGTCACATCTCATTATAGTCAATGGATGCAATGGGCAGGTTCACACTGCATCCCTTGACTACAATGGGATGTGGCACTCACTTTTTTAATGTGGGGGTTCCTAGAAGGGGTGCACCGTATTGTCTTTGTGAAGTGGGGGAGACTGAGGGTGTTTTACAGGTATCTACCACCAAGAGGGCCTTTTGATCATTTATGGGAAACTCTCTCACACACACGGGGCTTCAATCAGCTGGGTAGGTCCAGGGAGCTAATAATCCCCTGTATGATTCATACAGTCTGTAGGCTATGGTTTGCCCACCTCTACTGTAAGACTTGAAGAAGAGAAAACTATAGGTAAAGACATGGGAAACACACACACACACACACACACACACACAGTTTGTTAAAAATGTGGGCAACTTGAATGACATCTCTGTTTTTCTGGTGTGTCAGAGTATGCAACTCTTTGTCCTCCAGATGTTTTTGGACTTCAGTTTCCACAATCCCTCACCATCAGGTATGTTATATGTAGGCAAGCAAGATCTGAGGGGCCATCATTTTATGTTGTATCTAAAACAGAAAAGGATCTTGCCAGAATCACCCTCATTTGCCATACTCAGTGCATAAATTAGTGTCTCAGTCAACAGGGACTCCTTTCTCCCAGTGAAACTCTACCTCACAGAAATAACCTGTTGCCGTAAAGTAGTTATTATGCATAGAGCACAATGGTTAATAATAACATAGCCAGAGTGTTTATGATGCATATACCTCAGGGGATGTTTTGGCCATATACGGGACCACAGATGGTATAGCTAACTGAGGAAACCAAACCACAATCCCCGACAGTAATAAGCTAGCAACATAGCATACTTGATGAAATAAGCACTCCATCTTACATCAGTAGGCAGGTTTCTGAAATCATATTTTTATTTGGAATGTAACCCGGGAGGGACGTAAAATAAAAATCCCTCTGTGTAATTAACAAATACCGTATTAGAACAAACCAACTAAAGATAATTCACCCAAGAAAACTACCCCAAATGTGGTGGTGGTGGGGGGGAACATGACAAATCAGGCAAAGAATCAAAACCAGAACTAGAAAATACCTCTTTTTCCCAACAAACTACTTTGGTAACTAGGTTTTTTTTTCCAGTAATAAGCTTCAGTGCAGCTACCTTTTTGCTTGCAACATCCATGGCAGTAATTTAATACTTTCCATGGAATGGAAATGGGTTGTCTGCCAGTTACTCATTATTGAGTATGCATGTGCTGGTTTAGTCTGAACTCTGTAAGAATGGAGAGAGAAGGTCACATGGTTACTGCCTCATGCTACAGCTGTCTGTCTTTTCCATTGTTCTCAGAATTTCCAAGGTGCAACATCTGTAGTGGCCACTTGGGGGAACCAGAGAGCATGTCCTTGTATCTTCCAATGACATATTAGTAACAGACTATCCCTATACACCCATACACTTCTTAGTAATGAATACTTCAGCAAGTTTTCTTTCTGGACTGCAGTAATAGTGCCAAGTATAGGAACTGTTGGGTGATTAAAGTAATGAGTAGTTTGCTTTATAAATTATTCCAAGTTCTGATCAAAAGAGACTCTCTCCATCAACCTCAAGCCTAATGTCAACTGAGGCATCTCTGTTATTTCAGCCACATATATAAGCAGCTCAAGGCAGTCCCTCTGTGCTGCAATAATTAGTTACTGAAAGAGTGCTACTGTGTTGCATTTCTATTTTAAAAACCCTTACATTTTGTCAAAATTACATTGACAAAGGGGACATTTATCACTCTGATGTTAATTCAGAGTTGATATTTAAGTTACATTACTAAACGAACCTTGTTGAGTGAAAGCGAAAAATCCCATTCATGCTTTTACTCCCACCCACCCTAGTCTTGTCCCTGTTTGAGCTTGGGAGAGAAGAAAAGATCTATATGGTGTGTTTTTGTTGCTGCTGTTTTGGAAACCTCATTTCTCACCTGCCCACTCACTGAAAGGGAATGTGCGAGATTGAAAATAAATACATACACATGAGAGAGGTACAGAAGATAAAAATTCTTTTCAGGAGCAAGGCAGCACAATTAACAGAGACTTTTGGAGAAGACCCTTCCCAATACTTCAACCACCAAACCCAGTAATAAAGAAATGTCAATCCAAGCTCCCCAAAACCCCAAAACAGACTCCTACAAAAAACAGGCACTGCTCACCTTTCTTCTCACTGTCAATACAATACTGTAGACCCCCTAAATGGGGGACTACCATGCAAACAAATGCATTGTAACCCAATGACAATGACGCAACAACAACAATGGGCTACACACTAGTAATATCAGCAAAAATGAAATATGGCAAGCAGGAAGAAGAAAACAGGATTAACCCTTCCCCCCTTTTGAAAATCAAGTCACAGATGTTTGCATTGTCCCTCAAAAGGAGGCAGAAGAGTACTGAAAGTGCAAAGCAAGGTGTCAGGATGCATAGCCCCTGCCATATGTTGGTCTGCTGGACGTGTATTGAAATAATGTATTGTAGTTAATGTAGAGGTGTGTTGTAGAAATCCCTAAGCTTAGTTGTGATGCTACAAAATACCTAGTGCTAATTGGTGATTGTAACAATAAATCTGTTGGGAGCCATCGTGTTTTAATACACAGTATCAACTGGTTAACAGCTTTATTGCTTTTTGCTACAATTTATCTGGTGAGGGGAGGGGGAGAGCAAAAAGATAAAAAATTAATGTGCAAAGGCTGGTGTTTGGAGAACTTGGTGTGTCTAAGATAAGAGGCAAGAAATATGTGTCTGTCTCAAGGATAAGAACTGGGAACCAAATGCAGCTCTGGAAACTGTCGGAAGAATGGTGTGATCCTTTATGATCCTCCTCAATCACAACTTTGCCCGCTTAAATTCTGGGATTGTATCTGTATACGGTGTAAACTCCATGTCTGCTTTAGTCTCAGCAACTTCAGAAAAAGCATGCTGTGTTGCCTGCATTTTCTACAAATAAAAACTAGTAGCTACCTCAGAGTGAAGTTTGCGGCTTGTGGGTTATCCAGTACATAATACAGGGTGGCCTGGACATTGTGGAGAAAAGTGAACAAAAAACACCATTTCATATCTCCCCTTATCCCTCCTCCCTTCTCTCTGCAGTCCCTACTCCCTTTTGCATCTCTCTGTACTAGAAGGCAGCACACCATAGCTTTCCTTTTCCTGCTCTTCCCTCCAGTTTTTGTTGTTCTATGCCATGCTTTGTGCCATTCAAAATTGCTACCACCTGCCAGGGTGAGAAACTCCCTTAAAGACAGCACAAGAGATGGTGAAGGAGAGAAACAATCTAGCCAATGGAAGTGATATTTCCCTATATTGCTTCTGGAAAAACACGCTCAAAATGACATTAAATTTTGTTGGGAAAAAGAGGGACTTTCTGCACTTGATTTTTTTTTTAATTTAACAGAATTAACAGTAGCACCTTGGTTCTAATCTCTGGCCTGAAAATCACAAAAGTTCTAGCTGCTTTCTGGAATAATATTATCACCACAATGTTTAGCAGACCAGCCCAAGCCATTTTGTCCCTCAGGAAAATACAATATGATGTCTACCTTCTCCACTCCACATGCAGAACCCTACCAGACTGTGGCTTTGAATCTTATTGAGAGGTTCAAGGTAGACTCAGACCTTATGGCATACACAGTTCTGTCTTCCAAACACCTTGCCATTTTCCCCATTTCTCAACACCAGCTGGCTGAGTTGGTTGCCTCACTGCGGATGACTCATTTTAAACTGTGCTGATAGAATGTTTTACAGATTAAAACACAATAACAGAAAAGGGCAGTGGGACATGAGGATTAACAATTATTTTGAACACAGCTAACAGACAAAACATGACAGCAAGCTTCAGAATGCACCAGGTGTGCCCAAAGGGGTAAACACGCTCATGTGAGGAAGCTGCATGCCACGGCTGCTTGCTAGGACTGTATTAAGAGAAAACTATAAGAATCAGTCCTCAAAATGTCCATAGTGCATGCTGCACCTATAAATATTGGAATATATTAAAGAAAGGGACTGTGTGTAGCTGCATCTTATCAAGAAAATTTTACAAATGTATTATTTCTGACTTCCAAGTACTGGGCTGCTGCAACTGAAAGTAGTCTCTTTGTTGCCCAGCCCCCCAAAATGAAGAGACCACACGACAGGACTTCGGATGAACTATGGGCAATTTCTTATTTATTACCTATCTAGACATGAACTTGAACTTGGCCTCGGACATGACATTGACATTGAACTTGACCTCACGTGGGCTGTATGATAGCAAAATACCTGGTCTTGAGGGCAAACCCCTGATCCTGAGTTGCCACCTTGGCGGCCGCCTCTGGAAGGTGTGCCCCATGAAACCCACCACCTGCCACAGAGCCCAGAAGTGAGGGCATAAAATATGTGGGCCTGCCCCAAGGATGCCTTCCTTCTTCGCCCCTCACCCCCTGCCTGACGACTGGGAGGCTGAGCTCCAGAGGTGTATCTTATACCATCTTGTGCCAAAGGTATACACCGATGCCTTAATGCCCCCCCTTTACCTGCCAGGAGGCCTATTTAACTCTTGTTTAAGACACCACCCTGAAATCCAATTGCCCAGTGCCTTGCTACAGTGTAGGGTAGGCAGAAAAAAAAAACCTTTAAGGAGGAGAAAATTCCTACCCGGCCCCAAAGCGACCAGCTAGCTTACACTACAAACGAGGGTGGGAGGGTGGGACGCCAGCAACAAAGAAGAGGCCGGTGGGGGGGAGCGGAGCCGCAGTTTAAAGGACCTGCCTGGCCCGCCCCCCTCCCTGGCAGCCAGCATGACAATGATCGCACTGGTGACATGGTCCTTTCTCGAGGGGGGACAGCAAAGTCGACTCCCCCCCCCAGCCACTTGGAGTGCAGGCAGGAGGGGGAAGCAGATTCTTTGCGTAGACCATTTCAGGTATCCCCAAGCCTCCTCTCTCATATGTTTATTGTTTAGGGGCCTCACTCGCTTTGATATGGAGAAAGCGCCTGTTCTTTAACAACTCAACATACAAAGATAAACTTTCTCCAACCCTGATACTGTAACAAGTACCAAGTCTTCTCTTCTTTTTCACTGGAATCTGACATGAGGGGCTAGAACTTGGAAAGAAGCAGTGGTCCTTAAAAAAGGAAAGAAAAAAGTAATTTTCTCAAATTCTGAAAGACAAGTATAAAACACGTACGTATCTCAAACGCATTAGAATCACCTAAGAAGGTCCAGGTTACAGATCTATCTGTTCCTGAGAAAATTTAGCAAAACTCCATGCCACGGACTTTTCTGAAGTGGCTCCTTAACTGTAAACTCTGCCGAAGGAGGCCTCCTTGATCCACCATGTGGATGTTTAGAAATGGTTGATATTTCTCTTTATTCTAAGTTAGGAAATGTATTCCTTTCCTGTTGTTAAAAAAAAAAAAGGATATATCTGTCAATTAAGTGGAAAGATAGGAGACGGACAGATAAAAAATGACACTAGCAGACTTAGCTTGAATTGGCTGCTCACACTTGCAGCATCTGATTGAATTTGTTCTATTAAGCTGCGAGCATATTATGTTTCCTCTTTATCATCTTTCATTTTTTGCACATTTTCCTACATGTGTGTGTGTGTTTTTAGCAGGGGGTGGTTGTGTCCAGTGAGAGAGAGCTATGAAATACCCATAATATCCCTGGGGACTCTTAGTACAACAGCTACATCAACCAACAGTCTAACTCAGTTTTAATAAGAAGCCCAGTAAAGTAAAGGTTTAATTTTAATTAAAGATTTAATTGATTAACCAGTGGTGTTAATTCTAGGACAATATTTAATTTACAGAGCTGCAAATTAAGCATGTGTGTTTAGCCTGCTATGCTATCACAGTGGGGAATGAAACAAGAAAATATTACATCGCTACATAAATATATGTAGATACATTTCACTCTGACAAATAATGGAATTGTAAGAGCAATTGCATGCCCTAGATTTCCTTTTGATACAGCCAGAATGGAATATCTGGAGAATTTGAATTAAGAAAATTATGAGATGAATACTTTGTTGCTGTGTGCCTTCAAGCTGTTTCTGACTTATGCCAAACCCATCATGAGGTTTTCCTGGCATGATTTGTTCAGAGGGGGTCTGCTATGGCCTTTCCTAGAATGGGACTTGCCCAAAGTCACTAAGTGGGTTTCCACGGCTGAGCAGGAATTCAAATCCTGGTCTCCAGAGCTGCAGTCTAGCACTCAGATCAGGATATCATGCCAACACTAACACAACAGTCTCCAAATGAGTACAACTCACAGGAAGATACACTGCTAAATTACACTTTAAGTGAGCCTTGTTTCTTACAGTCCAGATAAGTCTTCAAGAAGCACAATAGGTGAACCACCCACATAATCAAAAAGAACAATGAAAAAGAGGTGTTTACTAAAACTCTTTCTATTTGAGAAAATCCTCCTTAATAAATCTTTCAGGATGGAGATCTGGCAAAGTAAGTGCTCTGAGTTTGCCAGTAATAGAAACAGAGGAGAGGAGAAATCAAGCAGCACACAACCTTTTGTGTTTCTGTAACGGAAAGAGAGACCTTTACAGATTGCAGAACAGGAAGCAGAGTATAAAACACTGCATATCTCCTAAACTATTCCCAAAAAGCTGACATTAAATCCAAAATAGTCCAGACGTGGCAGATTTGCTGGCGTTATTTCACTGGATTTGCCAAATGACAGAGCAGAGCTAAGAGCTAAGCCAACTTTCCATGTTAATAATAACAGATCATCCCACCATGATGTAACCCTACTCTGGCATGCCTTTTAGGATCAATTCATACTTTACTAGGAGAAATGCGGTTGTTGTTCCTGATGCAAACCACCCTTCCTACAAATCCATCTACAACTAGCCCTATTCAGATATTTTTTCACATGAGTGGGGAGACCAAGGATGAGTCTATTAGCTCTATCTTCACCATCACCATCCTTGTTGCCCTGAATATTGAGGGGGATGAATGGCAATAGAGAAGAGAAAGAATCAGTATGCTTCTGTTTCTTCCTCTTCCTCGCATCCTCGTTGTACATTTAATCAGAATTCCATATGAATGACATACAGCATAACCTCTAACATTTCATGGATGAAAACCAGGAGATGTTTGTCCAAGCAACATCAGAGTCTGTCAAGACTGCAAAAGTTACTAATGAGTAAGAAGTCAGATGTTGCAGCACTTTGCTTTCACCTGAGACTACTGGGAAAGGCAAAATTTTACATCCTTTCCCCCTGCTAAGTTAATTGAGTACAGATTGCTTTTGTGCTTCTAACTCCATTTGCAGCAATGATAATAAGCCAAGGACAAAGAAGGAAAGTGGGAGGAGAAGAGTGAAACTGGGGCCATTTCTGCACTAGACTGTTATAGTGCTATTAGTCCACTTTCAACTACCTGTGGAATTCTGGGTCTTGTAGTTTACTGAGGCCCAAGAGCTCACTGGCTGACAATTCTAAATACCCCTCCATAAACTGCAAACCCCAAGATTCCATAGGATGTTGAAAGTGGAATAATAGCATTATAACAGTTTAGTGCAGAAAAGGCCTGGGACATCTTAAAAGCAGCTGAAATGTGGGATGACAGAGGACTAATCAGGATGGTTCCTGCCAAATCAGGACAGTTGGAGAGCATGGCATATAGAGACTAGAACAGATACTGCCGAGAGGGAAGTGTGCACTGCAGTGGTATTAGTGGAACTACATGTCTTCATAGATAGGTAACTGTTGACACACTAGTGGTAGGGATGGGAGCTCCCTGAGATGTGGTGTAGAGGTAAATAGTTTTTCTGCAGTTGCCCACCCCAGATGGACAGAAACATCAGCCCTGTTTTCCCCCTGTGCTCCCTCCAGTGGGCTGAATTACCCTCTTTTGGTGCACTGGAAATGATGTAACATCACTTCTGTTTGCCATTTTGGTTGATTTTGCCCAGTTTTGGTGGGTTTTTTGGGGAGGGGTTGGGTGGCTCTAGAGGGGTTGGATAAAATAAACCCTGCATTTGTAGCCAATTTGGGGGTGTGAAAACTGGCTGAAAAGCAGTGATTTTTAAAAAAAACAAACAAAATTGAGGGGATCAGGGTGACTTGGCTTGGTTTGGCTTGAGGGCTGCACTTTGTGAGCAAAAAGATGCACACAGCCTCCAAGCTGCACTTTGACCAGGTGCATATACTTGATGCTTCCTCAGTTGACACCAAATACAGTTCTGACAGGTACCCCAGCCACAGAAAAGAAGTATTAGAGTTGAATGTAATGAAAACTGTTCTTGTTGGACTATACAAGGCTATGGCAAGGACCAACAATACTGAAAAAGAAGCCAACCCAGAGCCCTTTCACACTACAGTTGTAGCCCTTTGGTTTTACTTTAACTGCCATGATTTCATGCTACAGAATTCTGGAAACTGTAATTTCATGAAGCACTTAGAATTCTCAACCAGAGAGCTCTAGTGCTTTCGCAAGCCACAAATCTCTGGATCCGCATAGGATACAACCAAAACAATTAAAGTGTTACAGAAGTACTATAATTATGAAAAGGCCTCTGTTTTTCTTCTCCTTTCTTTATCAACAATAGTATTCCCACCCACCCCCTTTCAGGGCAATAGCTTTCTTTTTCCTGGAACCTGTTTTACTTCAGAATATTTGTAGTTTCCCATTAGAACAGCAGCTCATAAATTTTGATGGAAAATACTGGGAGTGCATTCACAAAAAATAACTAGAGTTTACATTTACTTTGTTCATTTCCTCTGACCTTTAGGATATAAACTGATTCCTGTGCAGAAGACTATTAATGTAACAAAGTACATTCCATTTCCTCTTTGCACTGGAAAACAGAAATTTGACTGGCCTCTCTTTTGATGCTCTTGGAGAGTAGCCTCAGTTTCTTTTTCAATTAGATAATGTGTCGCTTCACATTCCAACTGCACACCTATTTATATACAGGAATTCTGCTGATTTCACTAAGGGTTGTTTCCAGGTGATGAAGTATAGGACTGCAGCCTTGAAATCCTTGCACCTACATACCTTGGAGTCAGTTACACGTGGGGAATATCAAGGCTTGGGCCTTCCTGGGGTCCCAAGGCAATCCTCTGAGCATCCCCAGATGGCCGCACACCCTTCCCCATCTTTCAGTGATTTCTCAGTTTTTTTTCTAAGTCCGTCCTGCTTCCCAGTCTAAGATTTAATTACTAGCAGTAAGAGTTTTAAGCTAAAATATGCTGCTACTTTTGATCCTAGCTTTTTAGCCTTTGTCCCTCTCCCTCACATTATCTGAACTGAATTTGACCCTTGGGATGAAAGCAGCTCCTTTTCTTTAGAGTAAGACTACTGGGTAAGCCCTACTTAGTAAGAATGGACAGGCTCCATTCTAAACAGACTGGGACTACACTGGTGTTTTCTCAGTGCCAATGGGTTTCAGTTATAGAATTCCATTTTGATAAAAAAAAAAAAAAAGAGTAATGCTGAGAAACAAGCTATGCCAGAAACACATGATTATTAATTTTTTGCAAATTCCAAAAAGATTTCTCCCTTCTACTCTGACATCCTGCTTCATTAATGCCATCTTCGGGGCAAGGGCAGGAATACATTTAAAACTGATGATACATTTATATTTTGTTCAATGAGATGAAACTATTAACTGTGTCTACTTTGGAATAGACCACACAGGATTTATACATTTTTCATACATTGAAACTTACAAGTGCTTACTGGAGTCCTGTCATTCTGAATTTTTTCTAGAGAACATTCCAAACATTACAATCACCATCCCACTACCACTAACACATCTATTTAGGGTTATTTCTCAGTCCAGATTTAATATGCACTACCAAGCCTATAATTTTAATGTAGCCAAACCTGCAATATAATCCTTGCCAAGTTTACTTAGATGTAAATTGGAGTTCAAGCAGGTTCACCTGCATTCTTAATACTTATTCATCTTGGCTAAGAATAACACTGAGCCAGAGAAAACTGAATGTGAGGGGTGAAGCATGTGATAAATACCTCCTTGCAGGAATGGATTAGTCCCTGAGTCCATTCACACTACACAGTTATAGCACTATGATTCCACTTTAACTGCCATGGCATCATTGAGGTTTGCAGTGGTCAGAAGCACTAGAGTACTCTGGCTGAGAATTCTAAACATCTCTCCCTAAAACTGCATATCCCAGAATTATATAAGATGGAGCCATAGCAGTTAAAGTGGAAGCACAATGCTATAATTGTGTAGTGTGAAAGGGACCCCAATCCCCTTCACAAGAGGTATGGAGTGACCATTTGACTCTTGGGCTGAAACCTAGAAGGTGTTAGTAATTTCTGAACTTGGAAGGTATTGGTAATCTTCAGCATTACTAACACATTTGCTCCCTTACTGGACAGAAGTCTTCAACCATATGATGGCAATTCAGCTGCAGGCATTCCTGGATGAAAGAGATTACCAGAGACCCATTTTAAACTGGCTTTAGGCCCTATTTTGGCACTGAAGCAAACTTGCTCACCCTCACAGTTGATTTCTATATAGAGAAAAATAATGTTTAAAACAGCAGTCACTTTTCTGTTTGATTATTCAATGGTATCTATTTAGACTGACTCTGTGGGTTGAGCTTGGAGGCACAGCAATATGGTGGCTCTGCTCCAAAATGAAAGTCTACTTCCAAGGGTTAGGAAGATGGGAATGTCTCTCAGAAGATCTGTGGCACTTGTTTTACATGACAGAGCCCCATAGGCCTCTATCTGACTCACCCATACTTTGAACAACTGTATTTAGCTTTCCCTAGCCTTCAGGCACAACTTCCATCATCCCTGACCATTGCCCAGGCTGACTGGCTCTGATGGGAGTCAGTCCAAAATATCTGAACTACAGCAGTTTGGTGATGACTGATCTATAAGAAGTCACAGGATGCAGTGATGCAAGAATTTTGAGGAAGGAGCTATGAGTATGCTGACAATACTCAGCTTCATGTCTCCACGTCATATAGATCAGGTGAGACTCTGAAGGCAATGAACCTGTGCCTGGATGCAATAAAGAGGGGAGGGGCAGCAAATCAAAAGGAAATCCGGAAAAGACAGAGACACTACGGCTAAGTGGTTCTTGAGCCTAGGGAATGAGTATTCCTCTTCTTTTGGATAGCCGTGCATTCACCTTAGGGAAACAGGCTTGCAGCCTGGGAGGAGATCTTTGGTTCAGCCTTATCCCTTGGTGAGGGATGGGTACAGTGGCATGCTTCCTAATAAGTGTGCTTAGGACTGCAGCCTCAAAGTGGACTTGGACAAAAGGAAGGGCCCACAGCTCAGTGGAGAAGGTCCCTGACTTAATCCCTGGCATCTTCAGTGGGGGTGGGGGGTGGGGGAGCAAGAAGATAGGATTGGAAAGATTTCTACCAGAAATCTTGGATAGTCAGTACCTGCCAGTCAGAGTAGATGACACAACGCTAGAAGGAAATATACTCAGAGCTGGCAAAACACATGCCATAGACACTTATTCCCTGTACTCCCTTTCCCATCACTTTCCAATGCCAGGTTTACACGACGCCCTGCCACAAAGCACTCCCCTCTGCATCACTACAATGGTTACACCTGTAATGGAACTTGTCCTGTTTTTAGGACAGGGTAAGGGCTAATTCTCTCCTGAGAGACCCAGCATGGTGTAGTGGTTTGAGAATTGGACTACAACACCAGAGACTAGCATCTGAATCGCTACTTGGCCATGGAAACCCACTGAGTGGCCTTGGATACATCACTCTCTCAGCCTCAGAAGAAGGCAAAGGCAAACCCCCTCTGAACAAATCTTGCCAAGATAACCCCTGAGGATTGCCTCAGGGTCACCATAAGTACAAAACAACTTGAAGGCACAGAACAATAACAAGGGCCAATCCAAGCCTCCTCAATAATCATCCGAAGGGAGGCCTATCCCAATATAAGAATTTGAGACTTCCATTAAGGTCAACTGCAACAGAGTGCTGACTTCAGGAGCAAAAATCTCAAGTGTCTCCTGCATTTTTTCAGCAACCAAGGACAAAATTGGCTACAAAGCTAAAAAACAATACAGATGTAAACTTTCATTATTTGAGAGAGTGAAAGAAACGAGCTCACAAGTCTACCAGATTTTCTAAACAATCATAGTTTTCCATTGCAACTTTGGCCAACTTTTTTTTTAAATGAAGAAAAAAGAAGAGGGAAGCTGTGTGACCTTATTTACGGCATGAATGGCATTGATGACTGCCTTTGGCAATGACTTTTGGTTTAAAGTGTCCTGTGCAGCTTTGACACCCAATATTTATCAGCAAACTCTTGCCCTTCTCTTGGGATGGAATTATTTAGCAAGTTGCCTCGTGCTGATTAGCACTATTAATTAGTTGTGTGTTGCTAGCAAGCAACATAAATTCTTGCCTCATTGACCCCCCCTAACAATTTTTTTTTTTGGCCTCCAGTATGCATAAAAACCACAAATGGCCTCTTTACAAGAGTGTCAGCAGCAGTTTTAACTACTAAAAGCAGTAAACAATATCTATCTTTCTTAAGACAATCTTTCAGAAACCATTTAAGGGGAATGTCTGTAAACCAAGGCAAATGACTTTTGATCAGTATTTAAAATCCCTTCTTTCCATATATTGCTAACAACACTTTTACATATGATGCACACCCTCCAACTGGCCTGCTCCGACAGGGACAGTTTCAAACATCTGTCATCCTGCTTTTCAATTACTTTAAAAATGTCTCAGTGTCCTTCTCATACTCCCACTTTTCCTTTCATCCTCAGTTTACTTCAATTACCTGCAAACTGATTTCAAAGTGCAAAAGTATGGTACTTTCCACTCAATTAACACAGCAGGGGGAAGAGGAGAAGAGAGGGCAGAATTTTAGGCAAAAGCAAACTGTTGCAGCCATTCCTTGCTTGTGTGTTCCTCATGAATAATGTTTGCTATTTTTGACCACACTCGAATGTTGCTTGGCGCATGTGTCCCAGCTTTCATCCCTGAAATGTGGGAAAGTATGATAATGTTTACTATGGCCACTGACTTTTATAGACACAGCAGCCATGGAGCTCAGGGCAAAAAGCAGAACCGCACCAGGAGGCCGATCTTTTAAAAAGAACAGCGGCAATGACCATTCTTTGGTGTTGGCTGCCCTCCCCTCAAACACATGAGGGACTTTCTACCTCAGTCATAGAAGAAGAAGAGGAAGACATGACTAGCGACAAAGTTTTCTTTCTTGGCATGCCAGAGCCACTAGAACCACCACTGCTAGTAAGATACTGGTTATTTCCCTTCCTCCTTCCATGGCAAGCAAGCGGGGCAGGCAGAACAGCTGGCTTTTGGTGGCCTCAATTTGCTGATAGCCTGGGAACCTGGTCCTCCACAGTCTGTCATACCTGTGCACCTGAGCAGTGTTGCCAGCTGAGAATCGCTCCAGGCCCTGAGGCTTCCAGGCCAAAACCCGAAATCTAGGGATGGTCCCTGGTATATCATTAAGCTTATGCATTAAGTACAAACCACAGCTTGGCACCCAAACACACACCACTAAAAGCATGCGCACACACACACAAACAGTGAACCTATTTTCCTGCTTGAAAATGAAAACAGAAATCTTAGCCTATATGGCTGTTCCCAATTCAAGGTGCAAAGAAGAGACTATTTTATCTCACGTAGGGACACAGGAGAAGTAACCTTTTATCTAGCCTACGTGCTTCAAGCCAGAAGATGAATGCAGAACAGAGTGCAGGATGAGCCTTGGGACCTAACAACCGCAGAGAAAGGAGGAAGCTATCTAAGTAAATACATAGACACATTGGAGAGTCTTTGTAAGTTGCAGCAACAAATCAACTCAGCTTTGAAAACTGTAGCAAGCTGGAGACTTACACACAGTCCTTTCCTCTTGCTTGGACCTGAGCACACTCCACTCTCCAACTGGAGAATTTGTGCCTTTGGCTCCCACTTGGAGATGACTCATGAAAACTGAAGACTCAGGGTCAGGCCCAGAGATCTGGCAACCTTACACATGAGACAAAGTTTTAAGTTTCAAAATCATTTGTAATTTGTAAAGCAATTTGGAGGAAGTGACATCAGAAAATACACTTTTGGCAACAAATGAACCAAGCTTCAGCTCTTAAAAATGATCCTGATACTATAAATGTGGTTGCCTTTCAGAGAAAACACAATGTGTACAACAATGCAGTGTAGAACCAATCCTATTCAAACTGGTAGCCCAGAGACTGGTTCTGGTCCACTCGCCATCAGCTGTCAGTCCCTGTGGAGTTTCCAGGAGAGAAAGAAACAGTTGTAGCCAATGGTACCAGTCCCTGGCACATTGAGGGGAGGAAAAAAACCCAACCCCCTCCCCCTTCCAACATTAGATAGCTTGGGAAGCATTGACACAGAAGACAGCTGAATTTAGACTAAGGAATCCTTTGGTTCAAATCCCCACTGAGCAATAAGAGTTCCAAGACAATCTTGACCCAGTTATTTTGGGTCTGCCTAGCCCACTTCATAGGTATGTTGTGATAATGAAACACTTCCTAGGCTGTACCATGTGTTCAATATGGAGCTTCTGGACAGAAGGACAGGATTAGAATATATGTCCACAGAAGAAACGAATTTCTGCTGATGGTGATAGTATCTGAGTACTTGCAAAGTTCGTCCTTGTCTCAGAGACCCTGAATCCTGTTATCTACCCACCACAGACTCATTTGGAGATAAGACTAAGCCATGGTTCAGTGTAACGTTCTCCAAGTTGATATCCTCCAGATGTGCTGGACTGCAATTCCCATTATCCCCAAGCAGCATAATCAATTACCATATTGGCTGGGGAGAGTCATATATAACCAAATCATCTGTGATCATGTTGTCCCTATGATGTGGAGGGCACTGAAGTACAATAATGCATTAAAACAAATGCCATTATTTGTTCATTTTTCCTCTTCAACATCAAGGGCCCACAGCTGGCATCCTGCATTGCAGTTATGGTTCTGTAACCTATTGTTATGAGTCCTTAACTGCTCCATATTCAGATATGCTATATGTTCATGATCACAGCACTATTGCCATCACCATAAATAACCACTGAGACCCAAGGCTGGGGAGGGTTAGCTGCATCATCCTGAACCACCCTATTTGCCCAGGCTGCAGTTCTGCAGCACTTGGAATGACTCTCTCAGGGTTATGAAGTTGATCCCTTAGGTCATTCGTAGCTTTGTAACTCCAGTTCAGCTAGGATCTCAGCTAATTTCATTACTTTTAAGCATTTTGGACAAGTATTTGGTATATCTGAATTCTTTTCCCCCCTTTATAACCAGTTCTATTCATTCATTATTGCAGAAGCATCATATTTGGAGGAAATTTGGGGTTGGCCATCATCTCTCCACCCCCAATCATGTTGGCACAATTAATAAAACTTCCTCCAAGATTCTGTGCACTTTCAGTGTAATATAAATATACACAAACATAATTGCAATGGATCCCATACTAGTGCAACCAATTGCTTAGTGACCGCCACAGCCTTCAGCTCATCCATCAGGAAACAGTCAGTTGGCTCCTTCTCCATCAGATCCAAAGTGAGAGAGAAGAGCTTTTTGCTTGCTTCCAGAATGATTGGCTACACTGGGGACCACATTATGCAACCTCTGAGAAAGTACAAAGGCTGAAACAACCACTTTTACAGTAGCACAGTGTCGCAACAGGATCCAGGCCATTAAGTTACTTTTGACATACAGATAATATGCTGCTCATAAAAAGGAAAACAAACAGATATCCTGTTGCTGTTTGAAGTAAGGATTCCAAGCTTTGGGAACAAACTAATTTAAAACAATGATTTATGAAGCCTTATCTATTATCCAGAGTTAAAGATTTAGACAAAATAACATGCCAACTGCTGTGAATGTGAAATGGAAGAGAAGCTAACCATTTCTTCCTTGTAGCTGTGCTAGAGGCATGGGGGTGAAAGCATGGAGGGGGGAATGCAGCTCATTCTCATTCTCTCCAGATGCAACCATTATGAGGATACCTGCTGAAACTACCAACTCTGCAAAAGTTATATCTACATAGAAGTTATAAAGTTATAAGAATAATGGTTATAAGGTTGTAAGAATAATGGCTGGCATTCACTATTACAGTTACAGAGCCACAATCTAGAGTTACAGATCTATAACTAATCTGTATTCACTAAAACTACACAATCTTACTGAGAGCCTACATAAATGCCATCCCAGCCCCATCTTAAAAGCCAGTAGCCAGGTCCATCTGCTAATTGAGGTGCAAGAACATTATGTTTCCACCTCCCTCCCACCAGCCAGCGAGCCTGTGATCATCAGAAGCAGGACTCCTGTCACAAGTCCTTGTCACAGCCTTGCTCACCAATAGGAAGAGGGTGGAAACATAACCCATCTTGTGTCCTGATCACAAGCTAAACAAACCTCTGCTCATTCCAGCCACTCTTAGGTGGATGGGGTTGGGTGGGTTCCAGAAGATGTTACTTACTTATATCTCCTTAACTAAGTAGCTGACCTAGGATTCTGACAAATATTCTTTTAAAAACTAATAGGGTATAAGGGTAGTGGCAGCTGGTGGCTTCCATATCAGTGAAGTAGTGAACCCCGCCCCTGATTTTAGTCTGGACTTTATGGGAGCTCTCCAAAGTGTAAACTTTCTCCATAAAATAGGTCCAGCAGCTTGGACTGCTCCTTTAAAGTTCTAAAACCAGAACAAATTCGCCACGGGTATGGAAGCCACCAGCTGCCACTCTGTGATGGCTTTTTTGAGTCCTCTTCCAGGCTGTACATGAAGGGTTCAGTGTCAGGAAGTAACATAACCATGTAGCTGGGTCTTAAAATCCTACCAATTATGTTATAGGGGTCTGGCCCTGCTGTACAATCTCATTCAAATTTAATAACAGAAAACCAGAAGTAGATCTCAGCAAAAACAATCGGTAATTCTTAAGATAATCTGATTTTAAAATAAATAATTAAAACACGGCATAGAGCCCTTCCAGTAAGAGAAGCAATGATCTCATATTTTAAACAAGCTAATATGTTTTTTTCCCCTCAAAGATGATTTCTTGGAAAAACTACTCTTTAAAGCTATGCCTCCTCCCATCTGGAATTTAAGTAATCTAGAGCATGTCCACAAAAGCAATTTTTCTAGTAGAGTTAAAGCCTATGAACACGCGGGACATCATGTGAGCAATCAATTCTCATCAATTTATGTGAAAAATTCAAATTACTATGTATCTTCTGTGCTAAAGCCAGTAATTTGGCCTGTGGTAAACCACAAGGAGCCAGCATGGCATAGTGGTTTGAGTGTTAGACTACAACCATGGAGACCAGGGTTTGATTCCTCACTCAGTCATGGAAATTCACTAGGTGATCTGTGGCATATCACACACTCTCAGCCCCAGAAAACCCCACGACAGATTAGGCTTAGAGTCTCCTAAGCCAGAAATGACTTGAAGGCACCCAACAAGAAGTTAAGCCACCTGACTGACTGGATTCCAACAGAATAGAGTTATTTGAATAAAAGATGGGTCTTCAATGGAAACACGGGTGAACATATAAATGAAAACACTTTTCTCCATGAGAGGGTAACCCAATGATGCTTCCCTGATTCTGCTCTTGCAGGCTTGTGCACACAGATGGAAACCCTCACATGTGTCGTGGGCTATTTCACATCAGAAGAAAATTCCCAATGATTGGGACAACATAAAATCTCATAGACCTTCCTCTTCCTAAACAGAGAATCTGAAACAAAGCTGTAGGAAAAAGTACTGAACAACATACACAGTTATTAAGATAGCAAATTAAGAGGAGGAGATGTCCATGGTAAGGGACTCCATTCCTTCTTTGAGATTTAGTTTATTGCAAAATTTCCATCTAGCTTCCTTCCAAAGGTTCTGTGCTATTAACAGCTGGTTGACAGACAAATATTCAACAATCAAGTGACTTCTTGGATTTATGCCAACATCATTAAGTCATACAGATGTTAAGGTCAGATTCTTTGTAAGAAAAAAAAAGAGGAGACTACAGATTTAAGAGTCAGAGTTGGTTTTCACAAATCAGGTTTAGATCAGGTTTTCCCTATTATTTTCTTTTTTAAAATTCCTGCTTTGGATAGAATAGGGATTACGGATGTTGTAGTCTGACATACCCAGAAAGCGCCAGATTAGCAAAAGCTGATATTTGAGTCAGTGCCAGTCCAACAGCTCTAATGTCAGTGGCACATAGAATGCACTTTGAGTTTTAGTCCACACTTAAAAGGAAATATCCAAATAGGATCAGAAATTTTGATAGCTCCTTTAAGTATCAGACTAAAGCCCAGAGTGGATTCTCTGTTTCAATGAAGTCAGAGCCCCCAACCTCCACTGCTCTGATTTGCAAATCTCCCTCTTGTATTTTTATTTCTCAAGCCCATTGCAAGTCCAACTAAGAGTGTGTTGGTTTGGCTCTGTCCTACAGAATTCTGGGATTTGTGATTTGGAGAGAAACTTTAAATTGCTAGAAAGATGCAGTGTTGTAGTTCAGGGGAATGGACTAGAACTCTCTAACTACAAATCCCAAGATTTCATTGGATGATGATATGGCAGTTAAGACAGTATCACACTGTTACAGCTGTGTAGCATAAACACACTATAAAGCAGAACTTGGAAAAGCTTCTGTTTTGGACTATAACTTCCAATGGCTACTGGCCATGCTGATTGCGGGTTTCTGGGAGTTGCTGTCCAAAAAACTAACTTTGCCAAGCTCTGGACTAATAGCATATTTAGCATAATTCCTGAAAATGCCTCTGATTTTATTTTTCCTCTAAAGTCTGTTTGCCATTCAGGATAGAATTTAGGGTTACAACATCGCTGCTAAAATTAACTTCTTCCCGAAAATAGACAGCAGAAATGTTCACTTCCACTGTTCTTTTCTATCTGACCACGCTGCTAGCAAGACTGTAATCATGATACGGGATTTCTAATTAGGATCAGCTGAAATCAACAGTAAAAATAGAACTGCACTGTCTGCACACAGCTGGGACTGGGAAATGCTAATGGAAAAGTACAAATGCCATGAAAGTAAGCAGAAAGGAAAAAGCAGAGGGAAAGAATGGTGCTTAAAACGTGGCTAATTGAAAGGAAAAACTGCTTGCTAAGGTCCTGGAAGGCAGGCTTTCTTACTGAGGAAAGTGCAACCTGAAGGTCATAAAGTAAAAAATGTACCACTTAGTCATGACCTTGCCAGGCACACAGTGTGCTTGATCTTGGCCTTTTAGAAAAATGCAGTCAGGCAAGTCCAGAAACGGTGATACCAACGTTAAATAAATACACTAATTAAATTAAATAGAGGTGTCCTTCTTGGGTGGAACCCGTTATGCTTTGTAAACATCTTTGTTGTTGCGTGCCTTCAAGTCGATTCTGATTTACAGCGACCGTGAGGTGAACTTATAACCGTTTTTTCTTGCCAATATGTGTTCAGAGCGGGTTTGCTTTTGCCTCCTTCTGAACCCGAGAGAGTGTGAGTGGGGTTCCGTGACTGAGTGGGGATTCAAACCCCTGTCCCCAGAATTGTAGCCCAACAGTCAAATCAGTACACCATATTGGCTCTCATGAACATTTTTTGCAAGCCTTCAAATACACACATCTTAAAAGTGTACCTATTTGATAAGACCTAGCAGGGTAAATAACTTGGGCAATGAAGCACTACTTCCAAAGTTTTTGCCTCTATGCACAATTTGAAAAACACATAAGCTATAAGAACAGATGTGTGCTTGCTAAAGTGGTATGGGGAAAAGGCGTCTCCCCATGCCCCCTTCTGTGACCCCTGAATCCCCTATATACTCTCCTGAAGACCTCTAATTTTAAAAAAGGTGCAATTTTCACCCAAACCCAGATATAACATACTCTCAAATAAGCAAAAAATAGGCTTCTAGAACTCCCCAAAACTCCCTAAAAAGGCAACCAGAAGTGATGCGACACCAGAAGATACTTGGGTCCTGATGGGCAGGTATAGCCTAGGGGGTGGACAGTTGGGGAGGCAAAAATTGTCCCTCACAGCCTGCAACAGTGGCCCTCCCTGTTCTAGAGGCAGAGCAAGCTCCTTGGCCTCCATCTTTTCTAGCCCCTTTACACAGCATCTGAGCTCGTATCAGAAGCTGCCCATTTGTATTTCTTTTGCATCACCTAGTTCCTGGCTCACATGATGGCAGCAATATGTTTCAAAGCAGGAAGATGCTATTTCAAACCATGAAGCATGCACCAAACCAAATCAAACAAGCCCAAAACGGGAACATCAGATGATGTGCTGCAGACTGGGTCAGTGAACTAACCACACAAAGGAACATAATGTGAATTTGGCAAATGTACAACTGGTTCCTTGCTTTCTTGTCAACATCTTTCAGGATTTGACTGTTGCAGTTATTATTATAAATTTCAGCTTGCTCTTCTAGTTGCATCCCACAAAGCTGTTTTTCAGTCATATCAGATTTCCATAGAATAATCAGTCATTATGGGATCAGATATAGATATGACAACCACTCCCTGTATTGTGTCAGGAATGTCTTGTGACTACCTAATGACTGAAAGGCTAAGAGGCAGAGCATACGGACTACATAATGCTGCCTTCTAGTATTACATTCCAGGATGCTAGCTTTATCCACTGATGTACTAAAAAGACTTTGCCACTGTTTCAGACAGGGCCATGTTAAGGTTTTTGTAGACCCTACACAGTCTTGTATTTGACTTCCCACCTCACTTTGATAGGGATGTTTTTGTAGCCCTAACATTTTCGTAGGCCCTAGGCACTGTGTTTAAAGTGCCTAATGGATAACACAGCCCTGGTTACAAACCTGGAAACAGGTGGTGGCTCTTTTGGTCATCCTTTTACTTACAAGGGTTCCTTTCTACAAAAGAACTATAGGAAGCTACTGTCATCAGCTTTTCTTGGCCAGCTCTTGTTTTGTAGGCATAGGCCATTTTCTCAGACACCAATCCCATAATACATGGCCTACCCATGCTCTGTGCAAAGTCATGCTTCTGAGTCTGCTGCAGCTTCTAGAGCAGGAGTGAATAAAGTACAGCATATGGGCTGCATGCAGCTCCAAGGCAAGCCTTAAGATCCCCCAAGTCCCTCTTATCCGTTAAAAATATTTTGCAGCATTTTTTCCTCCTTGGGGCTGTTTTAGGTTCATAAGAGACCTTTGCATTCAACTAGGATGTGAAAAGTCCTCTCCGCAGCCTAAAACAGCCCAGGATGGTGAAACCCATTCCCCAAGAATGTTAGAGAGAAATTTTTACTTTGGAAAAAATTAAGTAAAAAAAAAAATCATATAGTGATGGCACATATTACGGCATCTCTTGAAAAACCCACAGAAATGAGCATGAAGGGAGAAGAATGGCATGAATGCTCTCACTTCAGAGCTTACGCTACTGAATTCAGAAGACAGAGATCTTATGAAGACTTTCCATTCTGTCCCAAGAACACAAGGGACGCATCTCTGGTCTCTTACTGGAAGACCTGGAATGACAGCAAGCCTTACATATTTATGGGAATTTGGGGTCAATGAAAACAGGTCCCTTGCTGGAGACACATTCTTGTTTTAACCCAGCTGTGTGATACTCTCCATTTCGGGTGCCAGTAAGCTAATACGAAATTTACTGAGCGATCAGACTGTCCTTCTTAACAATTCTAAACTTAGAAAAGCTTGCCATTTCAGACCAGATGAGTAACTATGAAAAAGAGATAAACTTCTGGATGTGTATTTAGATATGAAAATCACGATGCATACTCATCCACACCTTTCCAGCAGATGCATTAGGGGGCATTGTTGAGCTACCTCACCATCTTGGGGCTTATCAGAGCCATGATTCCAGAGCCATGACACCTCTTTCACTGCATCCTATCGAATGACAAAGATTGCAAACAGAATGAATACTGAATTTCATGTGTTGTGTCCTAAAAGCATAACAAGGCAACCTTGGGAGCTGACATTGATTATAGACTTTTCTTTTCTCAGTGATTCAAGTAGAATTTGAAAGTGCCGTAAATTTTCTATCAGGGCCAAGTTTTATGGTGAGAAATTAAACCTGGAAAAAAATCAGCATTTGTAATGCTTTTTACATGTCATGTTGGACATGAATCTGAAACTGTCATGGATTTTATATTTTCTTTTTGAAAAACAGAGAGCTACCTTATGCCATCAGACCATTGGTCACTGAAGCCCTCACTGTTACCTTCACTGACAAGATCTGCAAGGTATTAAACACAAACCTTTTCCAGTGCTGTTAATACAGACATTTTTCCACTAGAGATGCTAGGACTGAACCTGCATGCAAAGTGAGTGCTCTCACAAATAACTGCAGCTCTTCTGTTACATGCATCTCTTCCGCTTCGGCTTCAGGAACAGGTCAACTATAAGTCACATACATTTGAAAAAAAACTGTGGAGCATTCATATACTTTTTCTTTTGTCTTCAATATATAAAACACAAAGAAAAGAAATTAATCCAGGTTGATGCTGGTATTCACTTGACAACAGCAGTCTGATGAAACCCCAAATACTTGTTGGGACACGAAGTGCTTTCATTAGAACAGAAGATTTCAACAGTCAGAAGAGACGCTTGCCTGAAGGAGGCCATTGAAATTCATGGGGAAGAATTTAATCACATAGCAAGGTGCTCTCTCTGGCCCCACAGAAGATAGAGACTGGGCCATACAAAGCAGAGAACTGTTCACTAAGAGGGGCTCCAGAGAAGGTTTTTTAACGAAAACATTGCCCAGTCTTGTATGCTAAATTTTACATCTGATCCACATGTTGTCATCTTTCACTCATAACCACCTCCCTTGCTTTTATACCACTTCTTTCATCTTTTTTTTTCATCATGAAAAATCTACTGGAGAGAAAGAGATGGAATGGCTGTGCAGTATCTTCTAACTGTATCCAGTATTTTCATGGGAAACTCTTATTTTAGATTTGTCCCATGAGAGTTTGCTTACATGATCTAGTGATACTTTAGTTATGAATCATATTAGCATTGTTATTAGCATATTAAGCTCATATTAGCATTGTTAAGTAAAGTATGCTTACAGATTCAGTGATTCCCTTAATCTCATAACCACACTTCGTGGTTCATTAATCTGTTTGTTCTCATGACATGCCGGGAGCTACACACAACCACATGTCCCCATTGCTCAAAACAGTGACTAAGGGTTTATCCAGACTGATTGTAAAGTTCCAGATTTTGTTCTTGTTCTGTCAGATTTTACACAGAGTTAAAATAAACCAACTTGAGGAGCTTTTATAAAAAATCTCTGATCATACTGAGAGCTGACAGAAAATATTCTGAGATAAAAAAACAAGCAAAATATACAGATCTCCAGAATCAGAAAGACTAGGAACAAAACCTGGGACTTTCTGGTCTTTTTAATCAGTGCAGTAGCATCCTCTGATAACACAATCCTATACTCAGAGGTAACCCCCATTGAACTCAGTGAAGCTTACTCCCAGGTAAGAAAGTATAGGATTGCAGCCTGAGTGGATTTTCTTGAATTCTCAAATAGGTAGCAAACGTGTTTGTGTGCATGAGTGTAGGTTCTAACTATTTTGCTATAGTGCTGGATATATCCCTTCACATTGCCAAGAACGTCAAGGGTGAGTTAATAACCTGCATTCCACACATGTGTTGCAGCTGTTGGCAGCTATGTTACCAAGACAAAAGACAAACAGCAAGCATGATCCATCAGGAGAACGATATATAAATATTTAGAAGGCAGGTATTAACTTGTCTTCCGTCAATTGAAAGTTTCTCTTACAAGATTAATACATAATAAGCCACTGTGGGACCCCAGAGACTTTGAGAAGGAATAACCAAGCTGGAAAATACATTTTATTTTTCCTGCTTTTGCCACACATAGAATCACTGTGTTTACTTTGCCTGGATCTGAAAGAGCCAGAGATGCTGGCAGTGACAAGAGCTACCAAACATCAGAATTTGGAAAGTTACTTTTCAAAACTAAGTTGTTCCATTACTCATTTACAATATTTAAAAATAAAGTAATTCCTATTGCTCAATACAATAGTGAAAGAAATGTTAACTTCTTAATATTGGTCGTTGCCCTGCTTGTTGCTTCTTCATCAGCCCCATAGTATTGATAACAGGTCAACTCAGATCAAATCAAGCCTGAACTCTCCCTAAAAGCCAAGATGTTTAAACTGAGGCTATTATACTTCGGCCATATCATGAGAAGACATGATCCACTAGAGAAGACTACATGCTTGGCAAGGTAGAAGGCAGCGGGAAAAGAGGAAGACCACATTACAGAGGGATGGACCCAATCAAGGAAGCCACGTCCTTGACTCTGCAAGACCTGAGCAGGGCTGTAGATGACAGGGGTGACTTTGAGGTGTCTCATCATAGGGAGTGCCATAAGTTGAAGATGATTTGATGGCAGTTAACAATAACAACAACAACAACAAGCTGATAACAGAATGGGAAAACTTGTTGTTAAAGTGATATTTAAAACTGATGTTTGGAAATTATTACCTGTTACACCAGTAAGGTGATTTTGTTACTTGTCACATTGTTTTTAAGAGGTAACACTCTCATAACTACCACAAAGGTAACTAATCAAGGTTAACAAAGTGACATCTAGCATGTTATTTCTAAGCTGCAGCAAAAATGACAGCCCTTTAAGATAAAGATCATTTTGTAAGAAGGTGAAATCCAAACGCTTAGAACATCTCACTACACCATGCCACACTGCGGTCTATCCATTAGTTGGCTGTTGTTGCTGTTGCTGTGTGCCCTCAAGTCATTTCTGACTTATGACAACCCTAAAGCCAACCTATAAAGGGGTTTTCTTGGCAAGATTTGTTCAGAAGGGGTTTGTCTTTGCCTTTCTCTGAGGCTGAGAGAATGTGACTTGCCCAAGGTCACCCAGGAGGTTTCCATGGCCAAGTGAGGATTTGAACCCTGGTCTCCAAAGTTGTAGTCCAACATTAAACTACTATACCATATCAGCTCTCCAACAGCTGGTAGCCAACTGCAATTGCAACCGGCTCAGCTAATTTGATGATTTTGAACTGGATTGAAAAAGTTACTAGCAACCCTGCTTCTCTGTGTACTGTGAAGATGAATTGGTTCTGAATCAGAGCACTCCACAATGGAAGCTGGCACTGAATTCACTTGTGAGGTTCTAATCCCTTCCCACCAGGGAGGTCAAACTTCTCTTCAAGCCTTTCTCCAAACGAATTCAAAAGATGGTTCTCCTTTATCAGAAAAACATTCCCCTTCATTTCTCATCAGGAAAGATGGTTATCTTTCCCAGTCATTATGAGTCATAGTGAAGCTCACCCAAACAGACTTCTTGGTGAGGAAGGACAGCATTTCTGGGACCTGTTGTAGCCTATCAACCAGTCCAAACGACATGGATGGATCTTAGACCATTAGAGACCACTGCAACAGGCACTACATCTCAACACCAAAATCTCAGTTATCTGGATGATCTGGAGTGAACTAATTATCAAATATATCATGACCCTGTTTTTCCCAGTCTTAGAACTTTTTGAAGGCTGTGAAAGTAAGAGAAACAGGAAGAGCACATTATACAGCTAATCAATGAGGAAAATTACTGCAGACTGAAATTGAGACGTGCAACCCTGATTCAGACTAGGATAGTAAGATTTAGTTCATGGGGAAGGGGGAGCTGGATGATACCAGGGGCACAGCATGGTCTTGACACCAGAAGCATGGTCACAACACTTTATCCTTCATCCATGTGGGCTTTCCTTGATTGTGGTAACCGTTCCTGGGCTACTACCAAGGCTTAGAAGCAAGTGTGACTAGGAATGAGGAAAATGTTTAATGGAAATGTTGCTCCCATCAGTCTTGAGGTTTCAGGAGGGTGAGTGTATCATTATCATCATGAAGTACAACTTTTAGCTAGCTTGGATTAAAGCCATTTTATGCAAGGATCCTTGTCCAGCAAATCAGCAAATGGCGAGAGCAAAAAGGAGCATGTGTATGGTGACAAAAGTTACTTTTTTTGGATTACCAGGATCATGATACTAGCTGGGGGATTTTGGGGTTGTAGTCCAAAAAGAAACTCTTCCAAGCTCTGAGTGCCCAAGACACTGCTGGACTAATGTCCAAGTGAAATACAAGGCCATCCACATGGCACCCAAAAAGTAAATTCTCAGCTCAGGTGGTAACTGGACAGATTGGCTTTGGAACAAAGACATTGAGAAGAGGATTGGGGGTTACATCCTCAGCTGCACACACTTTAAACTAAGGGCAGCAGAACTGTAAATGCAAGTGAGCAAAAGCTCATTTGAATGAAAGCTGGTTATTACAAGAGGAAAAAAAAGGCCCGCCCAACTAGACTGACAACGCAAGGTGCCTGTGCAGCAAAAATTGGTTCTTACTTGAAAGGTAGTCAGATCTTTTAAAAATCCAAGAGGAAATATTTTTTTTTTTGGTGCTGTCTTTCCCTCATTGTCCTTGGAGGACATATAAAAGTCAAAAGCAAATGTGATAAAGCAGCAGTTTTATAACTGCATTAAAATATAAAGGTCCAGAACGTGTGCTGTATTCTTCTGTTTCACAGTCTTTAGAGCTAGAAGCATTAATCCACAATGATTCTGTTGCCAAAACATCTGAAAGGTAACAACTGCAGCTCTGCCAGAACATGAGAGAGAGCATGCACTTTGTTGGCACTGAAGGCGAGATTTTCTGGTATAGTAAAAGAAGTAATTACAACAATATTTCTTCCCACAGCTAGCTTTTCCCCTAAAGACACATTGCCTTCCCAGTGTGGGAACTCATCTAGTAAGGAAAAAAAAAACTGACACCAAATATTTTGGTTTCAAAATCATGCAGCACTCACGCACTCTATTTAACTAAAATGCAGGCTTTTTGTGCTTGACATTTGTGAAAGCCAGTCTATCATCTCTAAAGTTGAGGAAAGATTTATGATTCCTTCAGCCAGGGGTGATTTTTAAAAATTTATGATGTGTGTGGTTACTTATGTCATGTGAAAGGAGGATTAATTTTTTTTCTTGGTAAAAATTGTAGTGATATCTTAAGAGTTCTTGCATTAAGAGCCATCCATCAACCTCAGTGTCCAACTGCCCCACTCAAACTGTGGGAATATTTCACTGTTCTTGTAATGTACACCCACTGGTGTTCAGTTCACGGGCAGTTCACATCTTCACAAATGTAATTTATTCACCTTTTGAACATGTTTGATACTATTCCTCTGCCACTGTTTACTGAGTTTCCATTTATAACTGTGCTACATTTTCTGTTATTGTTTCCCTTACCTTTACTGACACCTTTTGTCTCCTTTATTTCTTGCAAATGTCCCAATCCCAAGTTTTGTTGCTGTATATGTATTTTTAAACGAGTGGGGAGGGGGCTGTATAACTAAACATGTGTTAAAAGTCAGACTACATCAAAGACCATACACTACTGTGCTATGGAACAATACATTGATTTGGTATTTGGGAGATACTCAGGAAAAAAGGAGAGAGTTCCACAGTCAATGAAAACTTGTCTCTGTACTCAGGTGATGGTCTACCAGCCCACTGGGAAAATAAACTTTGAGGATCTTTACTTATATTTCATAATGTGGAAGCCGCTTTAGTGTGGCATTCTCCCTTCCCTGGGCACAGAGAGTCAGTGTGGAGTAGGGGTGTAATTTTTCTTGAAAAAAGCAACAAGTAATTCTAGCAACTTTCTTCCCAATGCAAGAATGTTGTCAAAAACCACAATTTTGAAGACTATCCACAATTCATAACTTCCTCGGCACAAAATTTGTGTATGGCTGTTTTGCACAGACAACAGCATTTCACGCACAGGAAACAGCATTGTCTTTGTGGAAAATATTATTCCTGCTTAGAAATATTATTTTCTGCACAGAGAATCCTGTTTCCTGCCTGTAAAATGCTGTTTTCTATGAAAACTGCCCACATGCAAATTGTGGATAGAATAAGTCCCAAAATACAGCATTTTCTGAGCAGGAAACAGTTTTTTCTACATAGAAAATAAAATTTATGCACAGATATACCATCTTTTGTGCTGTTTTCTGCACCTAAAAGCCATGTGCAAATTTTGCACAGAAAAAGCATGAAGATTCTCATTAGTCTAGCATTCTTTTTATCAGGATTTTTCAACACTTGAAAAACTTTTTTTTTTTTTTACCATTTTCTGAATATTTTGAAATATTCTTTCAATCTCTAGTGTGGACTAGTGGGGCTGGAATGTGGGAGGCCAAGTCGCCAAGGCCAAGACCAAGGCCATTCCCGCACTAGCCTGTTATAGTGCTATGATTCCACTTTCAACATCCTATGGAATCCTGGGGTTTGCAGTTTCGGGAGGGGCCATCTGGCCCCTCCCGAAACTGCAAACCCCAGGATTCCATAGGATGTTGAAAGTGGAATCATAGCGCTATAACAGTGTAGTGCGGGAATGGCCCAAGTCTTGAAATTCATTAAGTGAACGTGGGTGGTTGTTCCCTCTCCACTTATCCTTCTTCAGAGGATTGTTTTTGTGAAGATAAAATGACGGATGGAGGAGAAGAGCCATGTATGGTACCCTGAGCTCACTGGAGGAAAGAAGGGATATAACGTAACTATATTACACAATAATAGCAGATAATGTATACTTTTCTTAACAGCTATAATTAACCTCCATAATTAACTGGGATATCACACTAGGTGTTTCAAAACTGGACAATGTATTTTTGGTTGTTGTCTAACTCACAGTGCGAGAATTCCAAAGAGGGGCTTCCCAGAAGCCAAGAAAATAAGGCCTGTCATAACTTTAAAAGGTACAAAAAAGGAGAGGGCTCTCCTAGCGCTAATATTCCTCAGACTGGGGGTGATGGAGCCATGAGACAGGGCTAATAAATTAGTGAGGTTAGAAAAAAAGGAGGGAACCACGAAACAGAAAGCTCATGGACTTTTAAGGGTCTTATGTACAGACCTGGGGAGTGCCAGGCACCCTTCAGTTGTTATAAAATAAATCGCAATAAAATGAAATCACATTGGTAAATTCAGACCCAGGACATTTGGGAGGAACCCCGACCCCAGAAAGAGGGAAGAATTCCTTCCCACATGGCATAGGTGTTCCAGTGTTACCCAAATGACAGCAATGACTACCCAGGTTAACATAACATAACATAACATAATCAAAACATAACATGAGAAGACACCAAAAGGGAGCTTTCATTAACATAGACATAAGGTAGGAAATAGAGATAAGAGAAGCTCTTAAAAAAACTTGAACTCCTAAAAGTCCTCAGCTAGCATGGACAACAGTTATGGTAGCTGGGAGATTTTGGGACTTACAGCCCAAAATGTAAACATTTTTTTCCAGTGTTCTGGAAAGGAGGAAGCTTCTTGGGTCGGTCTTTCACATACATTATGTTCCACAGCCACAAGATCCCCTGCAGGATTCAGCTGATTGTGTTTTTCAGAGAAAAACAATTTTAAAATAGCTCTTTCATTTGAAATTATCATGTCACTTTGCCACTTAACGGTAAACGCTGTATAGCAAGTCCCTGAAAAAAAAATCCTGTCAAAGCTCAACTGCAGCTTCAGTGTAGCTCTCTCTACCTGACACAACACTTCAATTCTTGGCTAATGTGTTATTGTCTATTATATAATACTGTCATTCCTTTCCCCCTCCCACTACCGCACACAATCTATTAATGCAAAGAGCTCATCTCCAATTCATTACAGGTCTTTACATGTCAGATGTGTTCTTTCCTTTTGGCCTTGACTGTATTTAACACAGACAAAACATGACAGCAATAGGCAAGAAGAGTGATGAGGCTGATGATAATGAAAAAGGTCCCATAAAAAATCACGGCAGTGAAATGGCAGAGAGGCCTCCCATAATCAAGGAATCACCTACAGTAAGAGATGCAGCTCTCTAGGATTAGGAACAAGGCGTAGACACGCAGAAAGGCAGGCATGAGAAGCACTCATTCATTCGTTCTAGATCAGGGATATGATCAGGGATGATCAGGGATACTGGCATAACTAAAGAAGACACATCAGTTTCCATACGCCACATTTGAGAGCCATTCCACCCTTCATTATAAATCAGCCCTGTGTGCGCATGTTTTCGTAATGGAAACAAACAAAAAGCACAGCAGCAGCATGGAGAGGAAAGCTGCCTGAGGCCCAAAACTATTGATCATTGAAATAATGGACAAAACTATACATGCATGGTTTGCATTAAGAGGACAGTCTAGAGCAGCTTTCTCCAACCTCCACCAGAGGTATTGGGCTATCTCTCTCACTATGGCCAATGGTCATGGCAGTTGGGGATACAGGGAGCTGTAACCCAGCATACTTGGAAGACACCAAGGCCCTTTTCGCACCTTACCTGGTGCCGCTGGCATTGTGCAGGGATCGCGTGAAAAGCCTCCTCTGGGAGGGAATTGCATCCCCTGCGCTTCCCTCTGCACCAGCTCTGTGCTGGACAGAAGGAAGCACGATAGCTCCACCCCTTCCTTCTGCAGCACAGCTGGGTACTTTCCCAGGCTGCGCTGGGGGAGGAAGCATGATAGCCGCGCTTCCTGACGTTCCACATGCAAGGTAAGTGCGGGAGGGATGCACGATCATGCATCATTTTCGGCAAAAAGCCAAAAATGATATACTGCGTGATTGCTGCGTGATTGCTATGGGAGCAACGCACGATTGTGAGGATGTCATGCGGAGCTGTCCTCACGATCCTGTGTCACTCCCATGGCCATTTTGCATGGGAAATGGCGTGTGAAAAGGGCCCAAGTAAGGAAAGACTGACCTAGGTATACACACCAGTTCCTAGAAATACCATGTTGACAGAGATTCCTTGCAGTCATCTCTTGCGTCTGCAGCAAACATGTCGATGACTCGAGACTAGGTAGTTATTAGCAAGATTGCTTTTGCTCTTTCATTTCTTAGTACCACATTATTTCAAAACCCTTCTGCACAAAGCCAGCTACTAGGCTCTCAGTCCACCTCTCTACAGCAGTATCTCTAATGGTACTATTATACACCAGATAGTTATGGCTGTGGGGGTGATAAAAAGCAGAGGAAATCCCAGAGGATGTTGTAGGACATCTGTTTACTGAAGTTGAAATCTGTATTCTCAGAGTGCATTCCCACACATGTCTATGGGCCTTTCTGCACTACACTGTTATAGTGCTGTTATTCCACTTTCCACATCCTATGGAATCCTGGGGCTTACAGTTTAGCGAGGGGCATTTAGAATTCTCAGCCAGAGAGCTCTTTGGCCTCAGTAAACTACAATCCCCAGAATTCCACAGGATGTTAAAAGTAGAATAATAGCACTATAACAGTGTAGTGCAGAAAGGCCCTGTTCCCTGTGTCTACCTCTTTGTTCTTCCACAGGCAGGCAAAGACTCCTGTATTTCAACAAATTTTCCAGAACTGAATGTTTTCAAATAAACAGGGCAGTGGGCTGCTTTGACTTGTGATGTTTTTAAATTACCCTTTTAAATATTAGCCCAGTGGTTCTTAACCTTTTCTTTACCAGGAACCATCTGCAAACATAATTTGTTACTGAGGACCACAAGACTTAACTCAAGAGTCAAACATTTAAATCAGATTTAAATATTCAAATATACAAATATTCAAATATTTATTTAAAGTTGCTCATCAGGAGTTTGCAAATGAGGGAGCAGTTTGGGCACACTAACATACCTGCCACTGTGTTCCTCAGTGCCCACACCCCCCTGCTGCCACATAGAAGAGACAATAAAACAAGACATCTCACACTGTAGCAGCAATGGTGGTGACACCCTTCCAGAATGGGGGGGAAAAAAAGCCTTAGATTCTCTTAGATTGCTCGTTCACATCTGTGGGGAGCACAGAAAAGAGAGGGAGGGAAGGAAGAAGGGAAGGGACTAGAGAGAGAGATAGAAGGAAGGTAGGAAGCCAGTGTTCCGTGGTTGGTTTCTGTCTATAGGTGATGACCAAATGTTTCCCCTTGAACTCTTTCACTCGGTCTGACACTCATTATGGAGTTTCTTCTTCCTCCCTTCTCCGAGCAAGGCTGAACCAAGTGCACAGGCTCACTCCCTCTACGATTTTTCTCTCCTTTCTGAGAAGAGCCAGCCATTGGCAGGGAGGTGTTGCTGCCAATTGCTGTTGGTATTCAGCAGCAAGGCTTCGTGGATCTTCCATAAGAGCTCCATGGACCTCCAGGTTAAGAACTCAAGTTAGGTTTGAAATTGTTCTTAATGTTATGGACAATTTTGTTGTATTTTAAGCTTAAGCTTTTTAAAATATTTTAGCTAACTATATTTCTTTTAATTTGACAGGTCCAATTTGGGTTTGCGATGGGGGGGCGGGAGAGAGGAGTGGGATATAAATAAAAATGATAATACTCAGAAGAATGTTCCATGTGTTCAAGGAGTTTACTCCCATGTAAGTGTGTTTAGGACTTGCAGTCTTAAAAGCAAGCATCAGCGGGAAGATATTCTTTATCTAATCCATAACATGTGGAAGGGGGTTATTAACATCTATTTTTGTTGTTTCTAATGCTGTTAAATACATTTTTTTTGTTGTTTTCTTTTGCTCTAGAAATCCTGTGGCTGTGGAACAATTGAAAATATTTTCCCTTTTTTTTTTTATTAACAATAAAACATACAAAAGGCATTCACACTCGTAGTAGCTCATATAAAGTCAAATATATATATAAGGTCAGATATATACATATATGTGTATATATATACATCTATCTAAATGTATTTGTGAGCTTTTTCTACATTTGATACATCTAACAGTCCTAACTTCCCCCCGACTAAGAGGTAATAAAATTTCCGAACAATATTCTGAGTGTCTGTCATTCAAATATTACATCATATGTCCCTGCGTATTACCTCAGCAATATTAAAAATTGATATTAATCATCTTGATATCAATCTACTGATTTCTGAAATATGCTATTACTCTCTCCCAGTCTTTGATAATTTTTTCTAAATTGACTCCTTTCAATATGTATGTAAATCTATCCATTTGTAACATGTCAAAAAGCTTCATCTCCCAATCAGTTAATGAGGTCTTTTGTTGTGAGTTTTGAGCTATTAGCATTCTAGCTGCGGCTGACATATAAAATATTAGTTTCCTCGCTTTTTTCTCTAAATCCTCATTCATCATTGATAACAAATAAAGTTCAGGGGATATTTCAAAGTGAAACCCTAAAATTTTTTCTATCTGAATGTGAATCATCTTCCAAATTTTTTTAACCTTTTTACATGACCACCACTGGTGGTAGAATGTACCTATATCAATATCACACTCCCAACATTTATTTGAGCAATTTCGATATATCGTTGACAGTCATTCAGGCATGAGGTACCATCTAAAAACCAACTTGTATAAATTTTCTCTAATGTCTTGACATGCTGTATAGTGCATCCTTTTATTCCAGGTTTTTTCCCATTGATCTAAAGAAATTGGGTGAGAAAAATTTTGGGCCCATTTAACCACTGAAGTTTTAATTTGTTTCTCCTCTGTGTCCCATTTCAATAGAGTTTTGTAGATATGCGAAATAGATTTCATTTTTTCTGTGGACAGAATTGCCATCAGGTCTTCTTCTTTTACTTGATATCCATTCAAATTTAAATCAATCTTTAACTTTTCTCTAAGTTGTCTATAAAGAAGCCAATGACAATTGATTCCATTTTCATTAAGTTCATGTTGTAGCCTAATTCTTATTTGGTCATTTTGAAGTCCAATCAGATCCTAAAATTTAATCCATTTATCAAACAAAACATTCTCTTTTCTATAATATGCTTCATGGGGGGAGACCCACCAAGGCGTTTTCAGACAGTGTCTTAAAAAATACCTTCTCCACCCATTGAATAAAGCTTTTCTTAAATAACAACTATTAAATTCTTTGTTAAGTTTTGCTTTATTGAACCACAAATAATAGTGCCACCCTAACCACAAGTCAACCCCTTCCAAATTCAATAATTTTACCTTGTCAAGCTTAATCCAAACTCTTATCCAATTCAAACAGCATGCATGATAATATAATACTAGATTTGGCAGGCCTAGACCACCCCTTTTTTTCAAATCTTGAAGAATTTTAAATTTCACCCCCCCCCCGGATAAATTTAGTAATCTCTCTTTGCCAAACATAGATTACTTTATCATTATGAATGATGGGAACTGTTTGAAACAAGAAAAGAAGTTTAGGTAAAACAAACAGCAATTCTTCCCAAAAAAGAAAACTTTAAATTGTGCCAGTTCTTAAGTTCTCTTTGAATACTCTTCCACACTATTTCATAATTATTTTTGAATAAATTTGAGCCTTTTTTTAAAGCTGAATGCCAAGATATTTAACTTTTTTAGTAATCATATATCCAGATACTTGCGAAATTTGTTCATCTTCATCTGAAGGGATATTTTTTGTCAAGATATTTGTTTTATCTTCATTCACTTTCAGTCCTGAATATTTTCCAAAGTCTTGAAGAATAACTTTTAATTCTTTTAAACTACATTCTTGATCTTCTAGTGTCACCACCAAGTCATCTGTGAATGCTCTAATTTTGTATTCAAGACCTTTTAATTTGATTCCTTTTATTTTAGGATAACGTCTAATACTTTCAATCAGCACTTCAATAACTAATAAAAGCAGAAGAGGAGATAATGGGCAGCCCTGTCTTGCGCCCCTCTGAATATTCAACCTCTCTGACTTTTCACCATTAATGATGATTTGGACCGACTGGTTCGTATATATGGCTTTTATCCATTTCAAAAAATGTTCCCCTATATCCATTCTCTCACATTCAACAGAAAGCCTTTTCAATATCCAGAAAGACTGCAACCAAATTCTTCTGAGGGTACTTCTCACAGAGCTCAATTATATTTATTATATTTCTAATATCACTTATTTGCCTTCCTGGAATAAAACCAGCTTGTTCCTCTGGAATTATTTCCTGAAGCACCCTTTTTAATCTGTTAGCTAGTACCAAAGCAAAAAGTTTGTAATCTGTATTTAACAATGAGACTGGTCTATAAGTCTTTACACTCTGAGGATCTCTTCCTTCCTTATGTAACAGCATAATATCAGCTTCTTTCCATGAGTTTGGAATATTTCCTTCCAAAGCTTTATTCATAATTTCATGAAGAACTGCTGAAATTTGATGTTGGAACATTTTGTAAAAAGATGCCGGGAAGCCATCAGGGCCTGGTGATTTCACATTTTTACCTCTACGAATGGCTTCAATTATTTCCGCCATTGTTATTGGGGTGTTCAAAATTTCTCTCAGTTTATCAGTTATCACCTTTATATTTTGTTGGGACAGACAGATCTTCATCTTACGCTTGTTGCTTATATAACTCTGAATAATAATTTGTAAAAAGTTTCTTAATCTTTGAAAGGTCCATTTATGTGATTTCTTCATGTTTAATTTTAGTGATTAGTGTTTTCTCCCTCTTCTTTTTCAATCTTAACACTAGCCATTTACCAGCTTTGTTAGCCCATTGAAAAGATCTCTGTCAAGAATAAAGTAATTTATTATTCAGTTCTGTGTTAATTTGTGTATCGAGTTGTTTCTGCAATATCTTTATTTCTTGCTACAAGGATTTGTCTGTTGGTTTTTCATTTAAGATCTTCTCTTTACTTTTTAGCTCATCATTAATTTGTTGCAAGTTCTCTTTCCTTTTCTTGTTAATCTCTGCACTTTGTTGTATGACGACGCCTCTAAAAACAGCCTTACCAGCATCCCATACTGTTGCTAAATCTGTACCTTTATTCAAATTTTCTTCAAAATACCATTTTATTAACTCATTGACTTTTGTTACTATCCTGTCCTCTTGTAGTAGTCTTTTATTTAATCTCCAATTGAAAGTTTCATTTTGAATTACCTCTTTAAAAAAGTGTGATCACATTATGGTTTGAGAGGCTTCTGGGGAGAATTTCTGATTTGATAACATTATTAATCAATGATTTTGAAACCAAGAACATATCAATTCTTGAGAGTGAATTATGGGGTTTTGAATAAAAAGGATAATCTTTAGAATATTCGTACAAATGTCGCCAGGAGTCTATCAAATCCAAATTATTTACCATTAGATCAAATAATTGTGGAAGTTTTCCTTGATTCTTCTTAATCAATTTATCTGATTTCTGATAAAGTTTAGGGTTAACGACCCCATTCCAATAACAAAATATCATTATCTTACTGTAGTCCAAATCCAAAATGTTACTATTCAGTTCCTTGTAGAAATTCTCATTTACTATGGGGACCGTACAAACCCACGAGAGTATTTTCTGATCTTGCCAAAGTATTTCAACAGCGAGGTATCTTCCGTTTGTATCGTTGAATACTTGTTTGGATTGGATATTTAAATTCACATAAAATATAACTCTTCTTTTTTTTTAATTGGGACTGACACAAATTCATTACCCAATTTTTTGTTTCGAATTAGATGGATTTTTTCATGCTTAACTCTAATTTCTTGGAGGCACAATATATTGTAGTTCCTTTTTCCAAGATAATGAAAAATGTTTCTTCTTTTCTGGGGAGTTGAAATTCCTTTTACATGCCATGATAAAATCTTCAGATCCATTTAGTAAGGTATTTCTTTCTTAAATGTCCTCAATTTATGTTTTTGCCCCTCATTGGCACTACTTTAAATGCAGATTCTTCTAATAAGGATTCTTCTACTAACCGATCTTTTCCTGATTGATCCTCCTCTTCCTCACTATCAGTGTCAACTCCACCAACTGCTCCTTCTTCTTCTTTCTCTTGATCTAGAGCTTTACGTTGTTCTATATTGGAATGTAGATCTTCTCTACTTTTTTCCTCTCCCCTGAACGTATTCTTCTAGCCTTCTTTGCCATATTTCTTCCTAAAGTTTTCTTCATAAAGTTTTTTGTCTCTATTCTGAAGAGTCTTCCTCTAAAATGAAAACTGGTGCCTTTGAGTTTTCCCTATCTATATAGTATGTTCTATAGTATGTTCTAGCATTTCAGGTAGTCTTGAAAGAACCGGTAGTCTTTTCTTTTCCGCAGAATTCTTGGAGGGATACCCTTATAGATGTATACTTTTTCATTATCAATTATCAGGTTTGTTTCTAAGTTCTGCCGGATTAAATCCTCTCTGGTTTTCTTCCGAATAAAATATGCCACAATATCCGGGGGTAGATTCCTTTTTCTGGCCATTCTAGATTCTACTCTGAATACTCTATCCATTTTCCATTCTGTTCTATCGCATGACATATTCAAGAATGCAGCTAGGGCAGGAATTAGTCTTTCATGTAAATTTTCTTCTTTACATTCCATTTACATTATAAATGTTCATTCCATTCTATATCTTTTTAGGGTGTTGTTTAAACTACTATTTTAACTAATTCAGAATATCTAATAAAAAAGGAAATTAATGTATGCTGGAGTATATTAAGATATATTAAATATTTTAAATATAATAAATATTAGACCACAATATATTAAATAGTGATAACTGGTATCAAATAACAATAACTTATAAACTTATAACTTATAAACCTAAAAATCAGCAATGTAAGCAAAAAATGTTAGGGTTTTATAATATGTTTCTCTTCTCTTCAAATTAACGTCCAACTTGCTGTCTGAAAAGCTGCAGTATTCGCAAATTGATTCAAACACAGGTTGCAAATCAAAGGTCCATAGCTCAAGATAGGTCCAATTTAAATCCAGACAGTTCACACTTTTTAAAAAAAAGGAAATACGGATCAAGCCTTCACCACAACTGACTCTGGTCCAGCACAACTACAGATTCTGACTCCAAGAGAAACCTTGTTTCAGTTTCCGGCTTTCTGTGCTGCGTGTATGGTTTACCAGTTTGGCAGCAGACTGCAGAATGTATGAATCATCTTCAAAAGAATAGTGCTTAAAGTGGCTGGGAAGGGGAGGGGCATGAAACATAAGCAGATTGGTGAGCCTCTCTAAAGCCAGGGCTACAATTATGAGCTATACATTTGTATGTGGTCAGACAAAAACATACACTATCTATGATTCTATGACTGGAAACAAATGATCAAAAGATCATGGGCCTTTTACCCTGTACAATTACAGTGCTATGATTTCCTTATAATTGCCATGGTTCTGTCCTATGGAATGCTGGGAATGGCAACATAGGGGGGGCCTTTGAGAGTTCCAGTGCCTCCCAAAAAACCTCAGGATTCCACAGGATGCAGCCGTGGTAGCTAAGGTGGCATTCTAGCACTCTAACTATCGTAGTATGAAATTGGCCTGCAGCAATATGGATTCTGGATTCTATCAACCTTGACAGTTTAAATAATAGAAAGACAACAGAACTGAATGGGGAACATAAGAATTGCAGGTGGATTCTTTCGTTGCTGTATCTATTATTAGCAGACAAAGGCAAGATACAAGCTGTTTGAAGGTGGGAAAGGATTATGTAAGTGAACAGAAAACATCCAACTGAACATCATCTTCAAAGGAGTGGGACTTCTAAGTCTTCAGTGACATTGCTAACAGACAAGGCACAGTTCTGAGAGATGACAGGAAGAAAGGAACAGAGCATTTCCCTTGTGAGCCTTGGTAAAACAGGCCCTCCGTTGTTTTGGCACTGGGTGAGAGCAAACAAATTTTGTAGTGGCAGTTGGCTAACATTCTCTTTGGCTCATCCTCCTGGCAAACCCTGAAGGGGAAAGGAAGTGAGTGTTCCTGTCCAGAGGGATCAATTCCAAGTGTCAACCTTCAACTTATGTGTTGGAGGAACACACGTAGTGTTAGTGTGAGGTAGTGAGGCTGCCTGCTCGACTGCAGGGTCAAATGTTACCACAATGCTCAGCAACATGCCAGCAGATTCCAGAATTAAATCAATAAGCCCTGATTTTCATACCTTTTCTTACATCTTAAATCCATTATGGCTTCTGTCTGGTCAGGCAACCTTCTCTCATTTGTTACTTTTTAATAATGGCTTTCATAGACTTATTGGAGCCACAGTGCATGCTTCTAAATTACTCTAAATGAATTCGGAGAGGCGTATTCTCAGAGTAGTGACTATACGATTGAAGTCTTCAAAGATCATCTGTGAAAAGAGCAAGAGCTTTACACCCTGACATTGTGCTGTTTACTCAAAAGAAAGTTTCACTAAACTCAGTGCAAATTTATTCCCTGGTTAGTGCATTTACTGTCCAAGGTAGAAGTCCAGATATACTTATTTGAGAATGCATCCAATTGAAACTGATGGGTTTTGATGGTATATGCAAAAGCATGGAAATTATCGGAATCACCAGGTCTTCAGGAATGGCTAATTAAAATGTACGATCTGATGACAATGGATAGGTTATCTTTATTGATGAAAGCTAAAGACTTAAAGATATTTCGATTAACATGGAATCCTATAATGAGGATGCTAGAAGATCGATGGGGACAGTTAGCAATTAAGATTACTTAAGTGCAGAAAAGTCAGAATTTTGAAAGGAACTAAAGAGTCCAAAAAGTTCTTTAAGAAATAAAATAATAATAATAATAATAATAATAATAATAATAATAATAATAATAATTTCTGTTAAGCCCTAAGCGACATTTAAAGATAAAGGGAGCTTTATCTTGGAAAACTGGTGATAATACGCAGGAAGTCAATATAAAAGAAGAGTAGAAGTATTAACGTTAAATAAGTTATAGATAGGTTATAGGAATTAATGCCTAAAAGGAAAACATGAACATAAAAAGGAAGTCATTTGTTTGTTTGCAGTATGTATAAAGGATAAATGTTGATTGTATTGTAGGTTTTTTTGGTGTTATATGATTTTGTCTGTGTTTTGTGATATAAGATAGTATGTAGGTAAAATTTATAATGTTTATAGGGGGAGTGGAAGTATAGGGGGGATGTATGAGATGGGGGGAAAATTGGGGTAATGATGAAAAGGGGGTGTAATAACTGTTATGTAATTGTGATGTAATTGTGAGTAGTTTTTGTGAAAAATTCAATAAAAAAAAAAAGAAACTGATGGGTTTTACTTTGAAGTAGACATGGATAAGGTTAACCTGTTGTCCTTTTCATACAAACAAACATACAAATGTTTTTGCTTTCATTTTAAAGTTGTAAAACTTTCTCAGTTCTACTTGGCCACAGTATTTCATTAATCTGAGAAAGAATGCTACAGAATCAAACTAGAGTGTTCGAGCCACATGGACTTATGGACCGGATAGTGAGGCTGCACAGGCTACCAGAAAGGTTATGACATACGCCAGAAGTTCCCACAATTGTGCATCAGTTTCCATAGTGAGAATGCTGGTTTAGTGGTATGCAGAATGCATTCCAGAACAGGATAAAGTGTAAGTTCAAAAGGTGGCTGAAATTTTGCAACCAACAATGTTTTGACAGTGTGGCGATGATGAATCATGAATGCATCTACCTCTAAACCAGCTGATTTTATAAAAAAAAACATGTCAGAAAGTGAGCAGTGCAGAGGTGTAGTTACGGGGCATTGCCCCCAAATAAAAATTCTGCCTCCCCAAGTGAAATTATCCTTCACACTTCAAATTTGTAGTATTGCATAGACTAAAATATTGAAAATTATTCATATCTGGAACTCTCCTATTTGTTGTGTTCACACTCCCTTGGTAAATTTACCTAACCTTTTTCTTTGGATGCTGAAAATGTATTGTATTTCTCAAATGCTGTAATATTGCCAAGCATTTTTTCATGCTTCATTGTCTATCCCCTACATCTACACTCTGTATTTTTCCTCTGAATAGTTTATGTACTGCCAACATTCTTTCCAGTAGTAATTTCCTACTGTGTTGCCGGTAACTCCGAGGTTTTGTGGAACCCTACATAGAGTTCCTAAGCAAGGAAGATTAATAATAGCCTACAAGCTTTCATGGGAGACAACATACCTACCATTATCAGTGTTCTTCTTAGTCTTAATTTTCCATGGTGCACTTCCTGACATATTGGACTCTAACATTATGAAGCCATCTTATACCAAGGTCTAGATAAATACTGGTATATCTAGATCCTTCATGTCTAAACCAAGAGTGGACAAATTTGATGGGTCTGGGAGCCAGTTTTCTGCCCTGGGCCCCCCTAGGGCCTACACATACCACAGAAAATTCAACAAAGTGGAGGAAAATCACACTTTTTTGAAAATTAGAAGAGGCAATTGACCTTTGGGAAGGGGAACAGAATGGATAGATGGAAAGTCTGTTAGGGTCAAAATCCACCAAAAATGTTTTGGGAGGCAGCATGTGGCCCTGGGGCTATTCTTGGTCAACACTGGCTGGCAACAGCTCTTTGGAAGTCTTCCTAGCTCCATCTGGAGATGCCAAGGACTGAACCTTGTGTCCTAACACTATGCTGTTGTCCTTTCCAGCTGAGAGTCACAATAATTTGCCACTGCTATTTTCTGCTAGGTAGATAGGCAAGACATCATCACAGACTGGCATGATAAGCTCAGAAGTTATGTCAAGGGCAATAGCAGAACCAGTGGATGCAGAGTTGTCCCAGGATTTTCCAGACCATATTACATCTTAGCCTATTGTTGAAAGGCTTTTCCTTTACATCTGATTTTGCTTAGTGCCAAGGAGTGGTCAAGGGAAACACATAAAACGACACACACACACACACACACACACACACACACACACACCGACTTCAAAGAGATCATTATAGCAGCATATAAATTCAGCAACAAATGAAAATGAAATTTTGTTTGCTTGTAGACACTTGAAAAGTCACTTTGCACTTTACAACTCCAGATTTTTGTTATATGAAATGCAAAGGTCAACTGATTTTTTAAAAAACTGCTTCGATGGGACTGGCAACCATGGATTTTTCAATTTTGAATGAGGAGGAGACAAAAGTAAGTAGAGATCAGTTCATTGTACAGTGCATTTAATTCATGCTTTCAACTTCATGCAGAGAAATTAGATGGCATAAAATGTTTATAGCATATGCAGGCTTTATTTGATCACACACCTGCTCAAAAAATCCTGAATGTCAAGCTACCAAGCACCACCTACCATAGTTTGATTTTACAAGAAAGACATTTAAACAAATATTTAAAAGATATTGCCCATTTCAGGTTCTGACATGACTCATACTATAATAAGGCTACCAAGGAATTTCCAGTGTTTGCCTCTGAACTGACTGATTGAAGTACTGGCTTGTCCTTGTTACTGAATTATTTCATGCAGAAATTCAGCAGTAAGAGAGAGAATATGTGTTTTCTAGTTCCTAGTTAACAAGTTTGCCTATAGTTTGTTTCCTGTTATGATATTGTGGATGGGTCAGAATAAAAGAGAAAGTAAAATACATTTGAGAACAATTACAGTATATCAAGTATATCTTTGATTAAAGGAAGCCTTCCTGTCTTGTGGCAAAAAGTCTCATGGTCTCTGAAAGACTAAGCAAATTACTGTGACATAAACTTTTGTGGATTATTGTCCACTGAATCTGCTGAAACAGATTATAGCCCACAAAAATATATGTCAAAATTCCTTAATTTTAAAAAAAAAATCCCTTAGTTTTAAAAACTATTCTTGCTTTCTGCCTTAGAAACTGGTCTTTTTTTTTTTTTCTTTAACAGATCAACTGGTCTACCTCTTTGGAGACTGCTTCTGTCTTATAAGAAACTTCTCATGTGGAATTTTTTAACAGAAGTTCCACAACTTGAGGTCTCTAAGTGGTGGCTGACCTCTATATTGCCACAGTAAATATCTATAGAAGAGAAGCAATGTGAAAGAGAAGGGATTTTAAATTAATGTATTACCATTTGCATCACGCTTTTCCAAACATCTACAAAGCAGTTTCCAACAAAAATTACACATAGATTTACAAAAATACAATAAAAATTGCATCTAATATTCCAAGTCAACAGCAAAGGTAAAGAAAAGTGCCAATAAAACAGAAGTCGAGAAGCAGGTCAAAATCAAAAGAATTTGTTGCTGGGTTGTTGGGGGTTTTTTTGTTTTTTTTTATGTGTCTTCAGGTTGAAACCCAATCCTAGGATTTCTTGGCAGGATCTATTCAGAGGAGGTTTGCCATTGCCTTCCTTGGAGGGTGAGAGAATGTGACTTGCCCAATATCACCTAGCAAGTTTCCACGGAAAAGTAGTGATTCACACCTGGTCTCCTAGAGACTCAGTTCAATAGTCAAACCACTACACCACACAGAACACAAAAACAAAAATGGATTGCCCCAGAAGTGTTGATTCAATCAGTACTCATTAAAATTCACAGAGAATGACTACTGTGTATTCAAAGCCCTGGATCACAATCCAGACACACACTCTTTGAAAGTATATCACATTTTCTCTCTGCTTCCTTTTGAGTCAGTGGCCATTTCTGCACTGGACTGTTAAAGTGCTATTATTCCACTTTTGACATCCTATGGAATCCTGGGGTTTGCAGTTTAAAGAGGGGCCTTTGACAGTCTAGTGCAGTGTCTCCCTACAAAAATCTTTAAAAACAATCTTCCCTAACCTGGTGCTCTCCAGAGTTTCCCTAACCCGGTGCTCTGGTGTTGATGGCAACACCAGAATCCTTAACTGAATAGTTTGTGGGACCAACACATCTGGAGGGTACCACACTGATGAAGGCAGCCTTAAATTCTTCTTTAAACTCCTTGAGTTCAAAAAACAGTTCGAGCATTCAGAGTACAAACTTTTAAATACCAGTGCAAACTTTTAAATAGGAGAACTGAGATGGAGACATTCTGTGCATGCAAACAGCAACATTTCACAGTTTAAAGAACTCTTGTCTCAAATCCTCTTAATCCTCTTTTTTTTTTTTTTGCATTAAGTTTCTAGGAATGAGACATCACAATTTAGAAAAATGAATCCAGTTAGTTCTGCAAGCACAGACAGGTGTGCTTTGGGTTAGACATTGCTTTCCCAATAAGAGAGCCTCAGCTTCAGCATGTCAGCTTCCGCCCGCACCAGCTGTGTATGATTCTGAGGCTTTACTCCTGAAGTGCAAAAGACTCTCATTCTGGCAATTTTTGGCTTGCTTGGCTTCCTTGCCCAAGCAATCTGCTGCCAGAATGCCTGCATGAAAAGTGGTTTCCTTCTCTCCCTTCCCCCATATCTGTCCTTATATGACATACACACAGATCAGTTTCCTGCTGTCAAAGCCATTTTGCCTCCGTGGCATTTGGCTGAGTCAGTGCCCAGTGGAGTAAAATTTCATAGCAACAGGAGCAATTTTCACCTGGACTGAAAGATCAATATTTGCAACTTGTTTAAGCTCTGGGCAGCTGTCTAGCTGAGGATTCTTTTACAAGATGCAGTGTTTCTACCAGTCATTCTCAAATTTGAAAAAAGACAAAGGTCATGACTATATTGTTAGCTCAGGAGCAAGCTGAAGTTATACTTGCTACAAAACATGTATACTGACCTTGTGAATGTTGGAGTATATGTTTATGTGCCTTCAAGTTGCCTGTCAACTTACAGGAATCCCATCAATTACAAAAGAGCTGGAAGTGGGCAAAGGACTAAGAGATTAAAAGTGATGAAAATGTACCCTGTCCATATGGCCTTTGTTTCTTCTGACTGAATGCTCCAAGACAACCTGTGGCTAACTATCCTGCATTTTCACAGCCAAGAATTATTCTGATGTGCACAGCTGAATCCTAGCTTACGGGACGGTGGCAAGCATGTATACCTTCCATCCAGCAATATGTTTTTGCATTCAAGCTGTCTCTTGAAACCACTCTGACTCCACTCTGCAGCTGCCACCACCAGACAAACAGCTGCCTAGTAGTAACCTCCACACATATGGTATGCATTTGTATTCTTTTCTGGGCACAATCCAGTCTTCTGCCCCCTTACAAACCCTACCATTCTTCTCCACTTCACAATAATTAATGCCCTCCCCCTGGCTAAAACACTTCACTGGCTGTGCCAGCCTGTGGTAACTAAAAGAATAGCAGTTTCTCTGTTACCAAAAAAAATAATAATAATCAGTTCCTTTCAACTGTAATACAAAACAAATTGGTATTTAAGCAGCCAGAGTCTGTTGCCAGCTATAGTGAATAGCACAAAGAAATGCATACATAATCTGCTCAGTGCCTGTCATAGTACTGGTTTAAGCTGCACTATCCAGAAAGATAAATTACCTTTTATATTGCAAAAGGAACGCTGGCGCACGATCAGGAATGACAAACCCATTGCAATCTATGTACTAGCGCCTGTTCCAACGCCCCGCCTTTTTTTGGCCCAATGAGGAGAATAGTTCCAGGGTAGCAAAAACTGTCCCTCAAAGACCAAGACTGTGTGCGTATTTGTGTGTGTCCCTCTGCGTGTGCGGAGATGGGTGGGAGGAACTGGGTACTCACAGGAACATACCAGTGGGGTTGAAGGCTTAAAAATATGCTTCCATTCCTTTCGCACTTTGAAAGCCAAACTGAGGCTTGGCTGCATATTCAGTAGCCCAGCCCAACCACAAATGGTCTTGGGAACAATGTTACATGATGTTACTGCCTCATTCCTATAGGCACTGTATAGGAGAAAGAATGCCCCCCCCAACAAAGGTCCTCAGGTCCCCTCCCTTTCCTTGTCAAATAGGTTCAGTTGAGATGGGAGGGGACTTCAACTGGTCTTGTTAAAAGTCAAATGCATTTTGGCAGGGGGTAGTGATCATCGTGGTTGTAATCCCTGGCCTTTCAATTTGCAACAGGCCTGCAGAAGCCCAACCCTTAACAGCACACATGTCTGATCTCAACGTAACACGGTGGCTGTGGTGATCTTTGTCCACAGCAGTGCTGTGCCAAGTAGGACTATTGCACTGAAAACTAGAGAAGCCTCCTGTACTCTTAATGGTTGTGTAGAAGAAGGAATTTCAGCAGATGTTGCTTGCTGTGAACAAGGTAACATGCAACACCTACTGAAACTCCCTCCTCTATACAACTATGAAAGATACAGGAACCCTCTCCAGTATTCGTTCTGGCAAGCCTACTGTCAAATGTTCAGCTCCAGTGTTTTCAACAGGAACTAAGAGGACTGGACCATGGTCTCTAGAGTCTGTGGTAGTTACAGGGGCTTCCTTTGACAGTGGGCGCTGAATCTCCTTCAGATGGCAACTTGCTCATTCATTCATTCATTCATTTCATTTACATGCCACTTTTCTCCCACAGTGAGACCCAAGGTTGCTTCCAGAAAGAGTCAAAGAACAATTACATTTTAAAACCAATTAAAACCTCCACATAAAACAATATAGAATCATTTTAAAATATACAAAAGTTAAAAAGATAAATAAACTGTCCCAATAAAAGCTTCCCTGCTTATGTATTAAAAGTCTGCCTAAACCTAAAAAGGTCTTTTGCCTGCTGGCGAAAGGAGGGGGGGGGCTAGCCCAGCCTTCTGTGGAAGGAATTCCAGAGGGTGGGAGCCACTGCTGACGGTAGTGGGACTGAAAGAAAGCAAGCCTGTGATGGTTGTGGGACTGAAAAAAAGCCTTCACCCAAAGATCTTAAATTTCTGCCAGGTTCATATGGGGAGATACAGTCTTTCAGTCTGGACCTAAGTCGTCTCTATACATGCTTAGCTCTGTATTGCCCAGTTCTGAGCACTCAGCTAGAACTGTTATGTCTCTCAAGCAGTTGTGAAGTAGTGCCACAAAAGCTCTGAACTGTGAAAGTTTTTCATACATGCAAGCTACTGCTTGATGTTATCATCAACTGACTGAATATACTTATGCAAACTAGTTTTTCTCTTAAATCTTTTCTCTAGCTTCAGACACTTTTTTATTGTGATTGGTTCTATTCTTTTGTCTCTCACAAAAACATGTACCCCTTCCTCCTGACTCTGCACTATTAATTCAGAAATGCTGTCCAAAGATAATACGGACAAGGCACTAGACTTGCTAAAGCTAAGTTGATCTAAGCCTGAACCAGAATTTGGTAAATTGATCTTTTTTGGACTATAACTCTCAGGATCCTTCAGCCATTCCAACCACATACTAGGTTACAAGGAGAAAGGCCAACTGTACCTTGGTCTTCTAAATTGAAGAACAAAAAATGAAACTTGTACTGTCTTTGGAGAGTATAACTTAATTTGATGAAGTCAGCCAAAAACTAGAAGATTGGAATCCAATTCTCTGCTAAAACAGGAATTTACTACTGGGTCATATAAGACCCTAATCTCATGACCACCTGCCACCTAGACTTGTCCATCTGTAAAGCTGAAATAGTATACCGCCCTGTTTTCAATGGGCCATTCAAAGAGAACTGAAATAAAGGTAGGAAATTACATTGCACTCTAATAGTAATTACACTGGACAGAATAAATAACTACTACTACTACTTACAACAAGCTGAACTACAATTTATCCCGCATCCTGAATACTTTTGAAAATTTAAGTATTAGTTTTGTGGGCACCAGCAGTTCAAACCATTTCAAATTGTGAGAAGTGGTGAGAATGATGGTGCAGTGGAAACAACAATATTCTGCTGAACACCAATATTTATCTGTTGCAGAACTGGGGGGGGGGGGCTTTTTTGGACCACAAGTCCCATGATGCCACAGCCACCATGGACGCTGCTCATACTGGATGGGGGATCATGGAAATTATAATAAAATTATGGAAGTCATACTGGATGGGGGATTATGGAAGTTATAATAAAATGTAACTTTTCCAAGCTCAAGTGATCCTCCAAATATTTAAGATGAACCAATATGCATTGTTAAATCATTAATTTGATATCTATCGCTGGCTTTAACAAGCTTTCTTTAATTTATTTATTTAACTTGCATCTTGTCCTTCTGCCAACATGGGATCCAAGGTGGTGCACAACCTTTTAAAAACACAATACAATTAAAAAGCTTTCAGTGCAAAAGTTAAAACACAATGAAATCAAACTTCCATTTTAAAAAACTTAGTTAAAATGCAAGTTAAAAGCAACTGTTAAAAATATATGCAAAATACAACAAAACAGAAACAACCCCTCTCCCAACATTAAAACCTTAGTCTGCCAGATCATATTAAAAGTCCAAAGCCTCCTTAAATCAATTTTTTTTTACTTGCTGATGGAAAGACAGCACAGAGGGGCCCAACTGCAACTCCCATAGAAGGGAGTTCCACAGCCTCGGATTAGACACAGGGAAGGCTTCTGACAGAGTTCCCTATCCAAGCAAAAGGGATAATCTATCGAATCAGAAAAACCAATCTGGATGGAATGCTATTTTATGATGATCTCATTTTTTTTTAATTAACAATAGCGGAATGTTTATTTTCTTTTAATTCCTTTAATTCAGGGGGAAAATTTAAGAGTAGAACTGTGAAAGTATGGAACTAGCAGAGTGGGAGTCTGTATTGCTATTCCAGTCCAATCAGAATGAGCAAAAGTTAATTATTATAAGTTATTATCATAAGCTGTTGTTCTTGTTGTTGTGTGCCTTCGAGTTATTTTCAACTTACAGTGACTTTATAACAGGCAAGATCTGTTCATAGGGGGTTGCCCTTGCCTTCATCCGAGGCTGAGAGAGTGTGAGTTGCCCAAGGTCATCTCATGGTTTCCACGGCCAAGTGGGGATTTGATCCTTGGCCTGGAGAGTCATAGTCCAATGCTCAAACCATTACATCATGTTGGTTCTATTATTATACATTACTATTACCATAAAAATTAGGAAAAAAACACAAATAACAATTATTACACATTACTATTTGTTATTTGCAATTTTTCTCTTTTATATAAAATTTCTAAAGTGTAAGAAACATCAAAAGAAAGTCAAAGATACACTAAAAGCATCTTACCAAACAAGTCTTCCTACATCACGATATCTACCATCAAAGCCATATTCATGTTCTTGTTCTAAATGAAGATATCATCCTGTCATAATTCCACCTGTTTGTATCCTTCCTTCCCTTATTAGAATTACATTTGTGGTCTTTTTTTTTCCTCTTCATAATTGCTATTTCCCTTTAGTCATGATGTTATTATATCAAGTACATTTTGAACTTTCTGTGCTTACACAGAACCAGTGTGTATGTCAGTGGATGTCAAATCAGTGGATGTCAAATCGAATTATTTTGTTGATTTTTAAAGAAGCAACTCCTAAATGTTTCCTGTCAAGATACCTTCTGATTTTACATCCTGTTAAACCCCACTGCAATCAAATTTTAGCTGTTTCATTTATCCCTAGGAGCTTTTCTTTTTAACATATCAACATGCAATAAATACTGTGAGACTTAAATTATGCCCTCTATGAACAATTTGATGTTAGAATGATGTTCACCCTTCTGCCAGGATTCACAGCCGACCTTAGATCTCACTTTCTTTTTCTATAGGACTTTGTTCATTAAAAACTGCAGCTCTAACTGCAATCTAATTTTTCACACAAAAGGTTTCAGAAACCATTGTAGGTGGACGTTCTAAGTCTCTCCTGATTAAGATAATTTGCCTTCTGCTTCTTAGCAGCAAAAGAAGATTGATTCAGCAGAGCTCTGTCTGATAACCTGCTGCTTTCTTTGATTGGGCTCTATGGGTGAAGAACTATATACCAGCTAATGCATTATGAGTGTTAGAATGGACAGTTCATTTGGACTGGCAAACCAAACTGCAAATACAGCTCTGTCCAAAGGGAATCTGCTAATACATAACACAGTTGCACATTGTTAGTAGTCTCATATTTACAGACAAACCAGACACTAACTTCTGGTTGGTGGGCATGTTGCTCTATTCTACACTACTGTTGCAGGCATACCTCAGTTAACAAAGCCTCTGACAGTGAAGCTCTTTTTTTTTCTTGCCTAGTCCCCACTCCTTCCTCACTGTCCTCTGCCTAGCTGGAGGTATTTTTAGCAGCATTGGCACTGGCAAGATGCTAAAGGAGAGCTGAAGAAACACAGATTTTTCATGTTAGGTTGCAGCAACCTGTCTGCAGTAAACATTGTAATAATAATAATTTAAAAAGCTTAAGCTGGGAAAGAATAGGATTCTGTTCTAGCTGATCCTACTGTAGTCATGTGTGCCCATCTATAACAGGCAAGGTAAACAGCATCTGCCTGCAGAAACCCTTACTGGGGCATACACAGTCAGCAAGAGAAAGAGGAAAGAAAACAGGTAAGCCTGCCTCACCAGCTCCCCCTAGCAAGTTAAAAAGGCATGGATCTGTAAATTTGCTCTCCAAATGGAAATCCCAAGAAAACTGGAGGCTGATGAAAGAAAAAGGTCATCCCTGGATACATTGTGGAAGAAGCCTTCAAGTGGTCTCTAGAGGTTGTTGTTGTTTACTTATAGAAGACTCATCTGACCTTTTAGTTAGGGTTGAATACTGTTGGTGAAACATGTTTCAGTGCTCTTCTTGTTTATGATGGAGGAACCAATCCCTATTCTTTCCACGTTATTTCTGCCTCAGGTACGAAATTTTCTGTTAAAGAAGTAATACTCAGGAACACATCTGTTTGTTAACTGAGGTGTACCTGTTTCTCCAAATGGTGATCTTCAGCTAGAGAAGAATTACGATGGTGGTTGGAGGATCTCGGTCTCAGTATCTACATGCCAGTATATTAATTTTTGAAACATCCAGTGTTTAGAACCTTGCTTTTTTAAAAATAACTTGTTGCTGTTACTCATGACAGCATTAAACATGCAAATTGTTACTGCCCATTACAATGATTTTTACAAGTTAACAAGTTGCATTAATTGTTCTATTACTTGTTACTTTTTAAAAAAAGGATTTAAAAAAGGAATGGCATAACACCGCCAAAATTCCACTTAAAAGGGCTCTAAAATTCCCTAAAAAGTAACTTGAAAATCATAGCCTTTACCTTCCCTTCAAAGAAGTATTGTCACCTCTTGTTACAATACTTACCAAATGCAACTTCATTACCACCTCATTCCTGGGGGAAATCCAGTAACTATGTTACCTGCAGGTATGTAGTTCCAAGTTAAGAAAAAATCATAGTGATCACCATAATGCCATTAGGTCCCCTCCTACATTCTTCCCAGTGTTTTAACATTTTGCTGACTCTTGGCTCAAATTTAGTACTGACATTGGTGGATTTTGTAGTTGTAAAGCTCATCGAAGCCAGCTGTATAATCTTAATTTGTACATGTACAATGTTTCTCCTTTGGCACAATCCTGGGGAGTATTAGTATAAAGAAAACGGGGTCATGAACATTGTTGGCGCTAGGTATTTTTCAAGGGGCTGCAGCCAGATGGCTTCAGCGTCCCCTCAGTGTCCCCTCAAGTGAGTAGACCCAGATGCTACTGTTACCATTGCTCACTCTTTTGCCCTCTCCTTTTGACCCAATTCCAAGCAATCACGAGGAAGACCAGAAGCCAACTGGAAGGTGCTGCTCCATCCGCTCACCATCACTTCTTATGTACTCCCAGACGACAAATGAACAGCCAATGATAGCAAGGAGCAACACACCCAGCAGGCTCCCACGTTAGCAGTCCTTTGGCACTGCCCGATGATGTTGACCACTGATGTGCCCTATCTGTGAGCAGATTTTAAAGTATTACTTATACAAATTCAGGAGGTTAGGCCATACATTTCAATTCTAACAAGCCCAACCTTGCTCCACTATCCTTTTGGGAAATATATCTAGATATCCAGGGAACCTCACTGTAAAGACATACCACTGAATACCAAAGTCAGAACTGTCTATGCCACCATTTCTGATTTCTGCATATGGTTGTGAAAGCTGGATAGTGAAGAATTTGACAGGAAGAAGATCAATTCATTCGAAATGTGGCACTGGAGGAGAGTTCCATGGGCTGCCAGAAAGGAACATAAATGGGTCTGAGAGCAAATGAAGCCTGAAACTCTCCTTAGAAGCCAAGAAGATGAAACTGAGACTGTTGTATTTTGGGTGTATCGTAAGAAGACATAAAGGCCATAGGAAAAGAAAACTACATTAAATGTGGATAGACTCAGTCAAGAAAGCTGTGGCTTCAAGTTTCCCAGACCTTAGCAGGGCTGTTGATGACTGCTTGACTTTGAGGTTCTGAGAATCATAGGATTGCCATAAGTTGAAGTCAACTTGGCAGCAATAACATCTATACCAGCAAACTTTATACCCCAATTTGCATCTATGGTCAGTTAGAATATTCCGTTCTTGGGAGCTACTCAGCCTGCAGACAAATGCCTATACCAATAACGGAGATTTCATATACAAAGGGAAGAGACACAGCCAAGCTGAAACTATATTGGAAGACCAATATAAGGGTCTTCTTCACCTGACAGCTGCTTGGAAAGTTATTCCTAGGATCTTGACAAGCTTAGTTCACCAACGGTTTGGCTCATTTTATTTTAAAAAGTGGCAGTCTATTTCTGACCCTGTCCCCTTGATTCTTGATACATATATTGAAATGGAAACTGACACGGATTTGACTTTCTCGCCTAGACTAAGAGCTGGCTTCATCCACAAACTGGTCATGTTAATCTAGTTGGTAGAGAGTTTAAGAGAAGCTCTGAAAACAAGTCCATCCTTTTCTATAGGTGTGTGATCTTAGTTTCTAACATATTCAGAATGTAACAGAAATTTAAGAATGTGAGTGATAGTTTATCTCTAAAGCTTATAGAAAAACTTCAAGGCAGCCATGTTGCTGGGTTAGCTGTATAGTCACAGCTGATTGTTATGAAGCCTTCTCTAACATACTTTTGATTTTTAGCGAAATGTATCTGAACATAGGTTCAACATGTAGAGTAGAAATTTTGATTTAGAGGAAATTCACCTCTTTACAGGAAGGAAGTGTTTCCCCTAAAAACAATTCTTGAGTCATATAAATCTTCATATATGCAGAGTTTTCAACATAAGGCTTAAAGATAATATTTTGCAATTCTTTTTACAATACACCTACTACTAGTATGTCCATCCTCTAGTTGTTGTTTTTTTCTTGCATGCACCTTTAAAGGAAGGAGCAAATAACTATTCACATACACCACACAAAAAGGAGAATGCTTGCTTTAATCATGACTCATTCCAACCACAAGAGATTCCTACACAGTGGCTCAATTCAGAATCACTAATTTCAAGATGAGAAACTGGCCTTGAAAAAACAATTTGTTCCTAGCAGAGAAAGCCTCTTCAGAATGCAAGAGGAAGAAGGATTAATGTGGGAGAGCCAGCAGTTACAGGAAAAAGAGCAAAACAGGATGATTTAGCTGGTTATGTAAGTTGAAAGTGAAACCCGTGACAATTTACACACTCTCAAGCAATGCAATCAGGCTAGACAAAGAAGCACTGCATACAGAACAATCAGGGAACAGACAAGACAGGGTATTAGTGCAAAACCACAGCAAAAGATCATTAACACATCAACTCATGATATTCAGTAAAATACACGCACAGTCTTCCATTTTAGATTAAGTACACACAGGTACACCTTCAGTTAATAAAGTAGATGTGTTCCAGGACATTACTTTAACAGATGATTTGGTACCAGAGGTTAAGATAACATGAAACGAATAGCGGTAGTTTCCTGCAGCACACACACACACACACAAATCAACACGTTTCAATGATTTTTTTTAAAACCCAAAACTAACAATATGCACATGGAAAATGAAACAACCAGGTCAGGTAACCCTGCATAATAACAAAAACATTTTGAACCTTCTAGAGACGATTTGAGAGATTCTTCCAAAATGCATCTAGGGATTACTTTTCTTTCACCAGCCTCCACTTTCCTTATGATTTCCAGTTCAGTAGCCAAACTTACAGAACAGCTAGGAGGAGCTGGTGAGGGAAGCTGATCTTCTATCTACTTTTCTCTCTGTTTTGTTGTTCGTGTATGCTCGTTAAGCAATTTCGGAGGCAGTTGCTGTTCACCTTGCCTGTTGTAGGCAGGCACACAGCTACAGTAGGATCAACTAGAGCAAAAACCCATTCTTCCCTGGCTCGAGTTTGATTGCAGGGTTTACTGGGATATACTACTGCAATGCAACACCAAAACTCTTGTGTTTTTTTCCAGCTTTCTTTCACTTGTTCCATATGCTGCTGTCTCTTCCAAACCAAACCCCATCTTCCTGCTAGATAGAGGCCTAGGCGGAAAAGAAGGGCTGGCTGGGTGTAAAAAGACTTTGTAAAAAGGAGTTTCGTTGTCAGAGGCTTTGCGTGCCCATATTTACTCTTTCAATGGGTCACAAACATCAAAAGCAACATAAATGGAGCTAATACAAATATTAGCAGCAAAAGGCTTTATGCAGGAATAGAAATTATGGGATACTTCTTGAAACTGACAGAATGCATTTGTTTCTGCAAGTATGAATCTTTGAGCATTTTTATATTTGGGCTTTCAGTTGGCTCTGAACATTTTTACTTGTACACTTGCTTTGAAGATTACTAACACGGTGGAGAAAGTAAAGGGTAGTTACAGGAAATGTATAATCAACTTTTTGGCTAGAACAGATTTTGCATTTATTGCTTCAAAGGCATCCTGTTTCACCATGAAGGACATATTGATATGGATAACACAAACTAATGCTAACTACAGCTGACCAACAGGAACTGTATCTTGCCATTTCTTAAATAACTGTGCTGCTGGTGGCTTGTTTCTGCACACAGTTCCATTCATATTTATCTATCTTGAAAGCCTCAAGCGACTTCAGATCTAGGCCAACTTCTTCTTCAAGAACCTCTCTGCCAATAAGAGATAAATTAACTATTTTAATTAAGGAAGGACCTTTGGTTAAACTTAAAAACGACTGGAATAAATTGACTGCATATCTAGGAGACTGTTGTGGGGGGAAGTCAATTATTGATTTTGAAGGTTAAGCTTAAAGTTATTAAATACTAGGCAGTGGTGTGATCATGACAGCCACATTAGAAGAGGAACATCTTGTAGGTTATCTTAGAACCAAAAGCTGGTGAGTGTATGTTTACATGTATTTTTGGCTTCTTTTTTGTTTTGTTGTAGTTTGTTTAATTTAGTATTAGCTTAGATGTTCCAGTTTCTCTATTTACTTACTGTTTGTCTTTGTAATCCTCTATATGTTGATATATATACAAAATATATGCTAATAGAAATACTAAAAAAAAGAGAGAGAACCTCTCTGCCAATGTGCAAGTGAAAACCTGTCAGTTTCATTTTTGTTGCATTTTTCAGACTTCATCCATCCAACTTTTGTTGCCAGTTGCAGGATTGTCTTGTCCTTCCTGGCCAAACATTTGTGCATATTTCAGGGCTGGCATTTTCCTAATGATCACTTTTAAAGCATTTTTCTTAAGGTCCACATTTCCTACACACTTTCCCCACCGACAGAATGCCTTTACTGGCAAGTAGGTCAAATAGTAGCTCACTCTTCCGTTTGTTTTGATTTTTTCTGACCTATATTATGTCTGCAGTGAAAGATTTTTGCCCCAGGGAACATCATGCTAGATCATAGTTTTACAGATATAATTCAGCAACATCAAAACACAGTTGGATTTTTCTATTATGTACTGCTATAAAAACAAACTGTTCAGGCACAGTTAAAATTAACTGAATACATCCGTTAAAATCCATGTCAGGGCTATAATGGTATAATTCAGACAGCATTATTTCCTGATCTCCACTGGGAATGTACTTGGGACTTCCAGGTTCCCATGGCATGCATGGATTTCATTCTTCTTTTCATTTTTTTTTTACCGTTTCAGAGTTCAGAGTTTGATATTGTGTGCAAACGAGAGTTACTGCTGAACAAGACTGTCCCAAACCAAGTGTTGCAAACCCAATTCAAAGCATGGTGTGGAGGCAATCTTAGTTAATGCTAATCATAACCCAAACTTGGACATAATGACAAAACTATGGTTATGGAAAACAAAGGGTTGGGAATGGAATCCCTAGTCAGATTGACGAGAAGGAGACAGCAGACCACAAATGTGGAAGGCATTTTGGATTTCTAGCACTGTAGTCTGGGACCACAGGAAATACAGTCATCTGAACTGTACTGACACCCCATAGCATTTTTAAAAAAGCCTTTATGCAATCTGTGGATGTGATTAATTTAATGTCAGTTATGCCTCATTAGCACTCAGAATTCTACACAGTACTTCCACTGCTGTAATGGCAGAACCCATTCCAAAATCTCATGGCTTGGCATGCATGTTCATTCTTTCAAATTGGATCAACTGCTGCAAGAAGACAAACAGCAAATTACTTGGAGGTCATGATTATCACAGGGACACAGCAGCAGTTTTCAAGTGGGACACAGTATATTCAAGTAAACTAGGAAAGCTTCAAGTACAGCTATACCTTAGTTAACAAAGTCGATGTGTTCCTAGGCAGTACTTCTTTAATAGAAAATTTGGCACCAGAGGCAGAAATAACATGGAAAGAGGAGGAATAGGTTCCTGCACCAAATACATACACACACAGAGCAGTTCAACATGTTTAAATAATTTTTTATCTAAAACTAACAATATGCACATGCTAAATTAAATAATCATGTCAAGTAAGACTTGCATAAGTAAACAAAAGTATTTTAAACCTTCTAGAGATCATTTGAAGGTTTCCTCCAAAATCCAAGATGACTTCTCCTACATCAGGCTCCACTTTCTTATGATTTCTCTTTTGGTGGCTAAACCTGCAGTTCTTATGCTTTTATAGCATGTTAGGGTAGCTGGTGAGGGAAGTGATCTGCTTTTCCCTCTACTGTCTGTTTTGTTGTTCAGATATGCTCAATAAGGCATTCTAGAGGCAACTGATGTTTCCCTTGCCTGTTGCGGGCAGGCACACACAGCTACAGTGAGACTGGCTAGAGTGGAATCCCGTTCTTTTCCTGCTCCAGTTTCATTGCAGTGTTGAAACTCTGCATTTTTCCAGTCCTTCATCATTCTTCAAATGCTGATGCTGGGGGAAAAAATCCAGCCAGAGGACTAAAAGGAAAAGTGAGGGTTGTGTGGGTAAAAAAAGACTTAGTAAAAAGGAGCTTCTTTTTCAGAGGCTTTGTTAACTGAAGTATGCTTGTATTTTGGAATTTTGGAACACCTCTTTTGTTTTCTTTCTTTTTTATAATAAGGAATCTCTTCAATTCAGATGATATCTATCCTCATCTATCTGCAATCATCAATCCGATTATCTAATTTGGTCAGACTGTACAAGTTTCAGAAGCAATTTAGATAGCTTCTCAATCACACCCTATGTGCTGCAAGCAACAAGGTTGCTTCCCTCCTGAAAAAAACACTTGGCATCCTACTTTGGCCTTCTAAACAACAAGCCATCCCATCCCCAACCTTGCAGCTTCACATTGTAAGGAAGCTTGTAGAAATGCCTTTCAAATAAATGCTTTGGAAATTAATTGAGCAAAGTAAAGCCAACTATATGTTTACGTTGGAGCAAATACCAATCTTTGTTCCACGGCAATTACAGCAGTCGGTATCATCTTCTAATTTTGGTATAATGTGCAATTAGCCTATTAAAAACAGCCACAACTGGGGCCCATCCATAATTTACTAAACATATTTGCATGAGTGATTGACCCTGATACAGCCAAGAGGTCATTCTCCTTTCTGCTTTGCTGAGTGAAATCCGATCTGTGTAAATAAACATGTGGCATAATTTTGCTCAACTGAAGCTAACCCCTTCTGTACCCCTTATACACCAATATCAATATAAAAGTAACTCTCCATCTCATATGGGAATGGACCCTGCTCCTTTTTTTGCTTTGACTTCCAAGGAGGAGAAGGAGGAGGAGGGGGAAATGATTTTCAGTGGCTTAAGCCAATGGATCATTAACTTGTGGAAAGATTTAAGGCATTGGGGGCCATGAGATGAAGTATAAACCAATCCAGAAATGCACAACTGTAAGCAAAATACATGAATACATTTAAAAACATTTCCCTCTCTGAAAGTATGTGGCCCTGAATTCTCAAAGCACATGTTGGATTTAAAAGATAGGGAAGACAGCAACTAATAAGAAATGAATTACTAAAACTACATCCAAGATTAAAGGAAAGATATTTTCTTTTCCCTGTAGCTTTTGAAGACACAGAAACATCTAATCTCTCTTTCTGAACTGAGATTAACCAGTTACAGCCTTCAGACTATCTCCAGATGACGTCTTCCAGTGAATTCTACAATGCCTCTTATTTAATTGCTAGATTGTTTCTGCAAACTATAGAAAGTATTTTCTTAGAACTTGATCTTCCTCTTATCACTTTTTCACCCAAGAAATTACTACTACTTCACTCTTCCTTACATACATTTAAGGTTGTCACTTTGCCACCTGGAGAATTTTCCCTGCATTTTTCACCTCAACAAAGCAGCTCCCTTCCTTCCCCTCCTTCACAGATGCACCCTCGAGTAGCCAGCAGAACTGATGGACAAAGGGACCCCACTGTCTGCCTGGCTTCTGTAGCCACAAGAAGCTAGTCCTGGTTACTTTAGGGCTGCTGTAGTGAAGAGAAGTTAGTCCTGGCAACTACAGTCACTGTCACTCTATTCAGCTACAATCTGGCAACCTCTCCTCCATCACTTGTGCCTATTCCTGCAGCCCACATAGCCCAAAAAGGCACAGCAGATACTCTGCAAAGCCAAGTTCCCATTTCCACAACAGGATAAGACAATTATTTATTGGAAAAGTTCTGTTTTTGGAGGGCAAGTACCAGAATCCTCCAGTCACTGTGGCCACAGGCCACACAAACTGGGGGTTCTTGGGGTTGTATGGTACAGAAGAAAAGCAGGCAATAGCCCCAGAGCAGTGAAGGAATCTGCTGCCAAGCAGCCATAATTGGGTTCTTCTACAAAATCCTAAAATGTAGCACTTCAGCTCATATTACATCCAGATTTTCATGTGAAAGTTCTATATGTCTCTTCCCTTGTCACACTTTCATGACGCTTTATAGATGAGATGGCAGTGTAGTTCCGTTTTTGAAATGAAGTTAAAATGTTAATGCAAACCAACCAACTATAAAACCTGCAAACTTATGATAGTGGCTGCCAAGGAGAAAGCTTTAATGATTAATACAGTTATACAATTCACTTTTATTACACAGGGAAGGGGTTCAAAATCTGGGACCCAAAGTACAGAAGCAATACTCCTGTAATCTACAGAGAAGGAACAGGTGAAATTTTAGGCAAGTTTTATTTCAAAGCAGGTAGCTACAATATACTACAAAAGAGACCATTTGATCAAATAAGGAGAAGCCCTGCTTTTTCACATCACCCCTCTTACGAGCAAACAGGTCTGGTACTGTCCACATCACCATTTCCCTAGCACTTCCAATGGCCACCTCTTCCAAGTGTTCCACTGAGACCCTCTCAAGGAATGTCCCACCATTGAAGAGAAAGAGAGAGAGGGAGTATGACAGAGAAAGAGAGAGAGGAGAATATTTTTAAAAAGGAGCAAAAATCTACAGAAAGATGTTGCAGGACCTTATTCCATGTTGCTCTGTAAATTATTTGAGAATGTTTTGTTGAAAGGTAGGATATAAATATTGTGAACAAAAAGCTATTGTCAAAGAAATAGCTGCATCACTCTGTTTTAGTATAAAACAGCATAAGGGGACCCAGCAGCCCCTTTCAGACTGACCCATTTATTCTAACACTGGAGGAAGGAGACTGAGTCCACAACAGCTTCTGCTGGAATAACCAGTGAGTCTCAAAGGATTCCTTTGTGTGTTTTAAAGGACAGTATGTCATGGTATGTCTCAGACTTGAAAAAGTTAGCCATGCTGACTTGGGTGTTCTGGGAGTTGTAATACTAAAAGGTAATGTTCTCATATTCTAGTGTGACCAAAAGGAAGAGGTATAGGTAACCACACGGATAAGGAATGGGATTCCAGAAAGCAATTTTAGGTGCCCAGTGTGTTTTGTCCACTATCAATAAGAGACGTGAAACTTGATGGTACAAACAGTAAACAGCCAACTGAAAATCAGCTCTTCAGGACTGAGAAAGCCACTTGCATTTCCTTTGACAGTTAGGAACTTTAAAATTTCTGCATGAGAGAATGTCGTGTAATCTTAAAAGGAAGTTAAGTCTTTACCTGAATATGCAGCAGTAGAGGGTGCCCATGGCGGGGAAGAAGACATGTAACTCAGAAACTCTTTGTTATAATGTAGATATATCTTTCACACCTTAGTGAAAATTCAGCCTTGTTTGGGTCTAAGCATATGTTTCACAATTGCAGCAACGGAGGCTGATGGCTTTCCTATCAGTGGGGCACTGAATCAGTCCTGGGACTTAGTCCAGATGTTAAAGGAGCAGTTCACAGTGCTGAATTCTATCCCCAAAATAGTCTCAGCACCATGGATAGCTCATGCAAGTCCCGGCTAAAGCCTGGAGTAAATTCATCACCCCACTGACATGAAAGCTACCAGCCAACACTGAACTGAGCACTTACAAGATCATAAAAAGTGAAGAATCAAATACAAGAGCATGTGTGGATATATATAACTAAGGAGAGGAGGCAGAGATATCCTCACAAGTAGTCCAACTGCCAATGTCTAGAACAACAGAGACACCTATGAAACTGTCAACTGGCCAAGCAACATTTCTGTGACAAGATTCTAGATTAGACTATTATTACACAGGCATGCAAAAAAGGAGGCAGGCATGGTTGGCCCTAACAGTAGGTGGACTAAGACAGTCATTCACTGAGCAGCTTTCAGATGTCATGAAAGAGAAGTTAAATCTGCTATTGTTGTATTTTTACTACCAGGGATGGGGAAAGGTGAATGAGAAAATTTCTGCCTCATGTGCCAATATAGTTTGGGTACTATGAACATTAACTGGGATGAAGGGCAGGATATTAGTTGCACTGTCTTGGGCAGCAGAATTTCTTGGGCTGGTCCTAAAGACAGTCATTCTCCACTTCCAGCATTATTGGGTTTCATTGAGCTAAGACTGTCCTCTTAGACCAAGTCCAATATACAAACTGGAACACACCAGCTAGCAAGGTTCAGTGTACTATAACCCTACATATAAATGGTATGTTCAAGCCAAAGTCCACTAAAAACTGTAGAAGGATATCCAAAGCATTCACCAGCAAGTGAACAAGAATAGCTGTGAATTTTATTTGGCAATCATGTTTTTTGCAAATACATAAGTGTTCTATTGGTGTTTCCCCATTGTGTTTAGACTCATAAAGCACAACTGAGAGGACTATACTCCTAAAAATCCTTATGCACATGCTAGGAAGCTGCAGCTCTTGGATGCAGTTCTGCACTTGTTTTTCACATTTTGTTTGCTGCAGGAAACATCACTCATATCAGTGAATCTGCAGCAAAGAGAAGACAAGATCCTATGTCAAGCAGGCATAGACACAGCATAACACTCTCCTCATGCTGTTCCATGTCCTCCTCCCTGTCCTCTTGGGTGTCAGTTCTTGGGAGGGGCTCCTGTGGCGGCTGTTTACCAATGGCAAGGGGAAGGAGGGGGGCGTAATATAGAAGTGGAAGATGCAGCTGGTCCAGGTGTGTAGGCAGGGAAATGAGGGAATGCTCCTGGGTGGAATGCACCATCTTTTTCTTTCCCCTTGTAATGAACACCAGCCACTTCTTTCTCCTTTGAATTGCCTCCCTCCCTCCCCACTAATAAGGAGCAGCGGCATGAGCCCCTCCTTGAGCTTGAAAGCTGTAGACAAGAAGGTTTGGATGGGGTGCAAAGGGCAAGAGAATAGTCTCCCTGCAGTCCATCCAAAAAGAGACATGCATGCATGTAAGCCACTAACAGGATTGGGCCCATGGTTGCCACCTTACTCTGAATAATCAGTCAGTGGAACATGAGTGAAACTGAAAGTAGAAGACAGATGTTCTGTTAGATGTGGATCAAACTCTCTCCAATGTGCATTCACACCAATTTCATCCCGGTTAGACAATCTTTCTCTTCCCTCTCATTTACCTGCAGTCTTTCCCAAAGAATCCTACATGTTACTTCCATAGTCTTGCCTGAGAGGTGAGTAGGTAGAGGACTCCATTCTAAATGGGCAAATTCTCCTTGTTAATATATTGATCCAATCCTCTTCCATAAATTTTTGTCCTAGTTACAATTTTATTTATTCTCAGTTCTTCCTTAAATTCTATTCCTAATTTTCAAAACCTCAGAAGCTAAAATATTTCTGATGTTAATGGAGCCCTTGGACATCTTGTTGATTTATGTTGTAAAGAATCCAACACGTGACCACTGCTGATTATCTGACTGGGATTTTATTTAATTTTTATTCTTTAGCTTTTAATTACATTCTGTAAACGTTCTACACGCATTTGGCAAATGCAAGCTCACACCAGGAGGCTGCTTTCATCCAAGGAATAATATAAATCATAACCCAGTAGCTAAACTGCATTGCTGACCCCCAGAGTGAAAGGGATTAGCATTATAATAAATAACTTTTAATAGCCAGTATGTTTTAGGAAATGCATATGTAATTTGTTAATATACCACTTACTTTAGCTATCAAAGGGAAACGGTTTCACGGCCAGATCCGAAGTCTTCAGAAATCAGTGAACATTCCCGTGCAATATTCTGCAGTTTTAGGGAAAAGGACATTAGCAGAGTGTGTTTTTTAAAAATTCTGTGGAATTTTTAGTGACATGACTGAAAGCCCATCTTGGTTGCATTTTCCAGAACTCAGTGGATTGTCATTTGCCACTTGAGAATAAATTGTTTGTTCTGTGTTCATATGATTGATGCCTTATTCCCACTGGTGCTACTTAGAAAACACTGCTATCATTCCTGAAAGGATACAAAATGTTCTCAATTCAATGGGCAAATTCACATGACATGATAAGCCAGGAAACTGGGCTTCTCAGTGTATAAGCACAAGAATACCATATTGTGACAAGCCTGATGGGAGGGGGTCTTGACAACAGAGCCTCCTTGGGAACGGAGAGTGTTTAAGCTGACTGGCTGGTGAAATGGAACCTTGGATAGCCCAGCGGAGGGGCTGGTGGAAAGAGGAAAATAATGGATTTTATCTGTCTGGAGAGTGATCGCAGGGGAGTGTGATGTGTGGCTTGTTTGAGGGAGGTTGGAGATTTGGATAGCTCTGTGGAGGAGAGAACCGAGAAATCGGGTGTGCAAAAGATAGTGAATGAATTGAAAGAGAGAGAGAGAAAAGAATGGTGTGCTGTTTATAAACATTTAGATACAAGACACATTTAAAGCGACAGTGTTACAATAAATGTTTGAAGTTCTGTGTTCCTTAAAACAGTGTCACAGAGTCTTATTCTGAATCCTGGAATACAGATGCTACCAATATTATCATCTTGACCTTAGTGCCAACAGTACCACAGTCTTGGAAAATATAAATCACTGCTGATCCTTACGTCTGGGAGAAGGGCAGATTTAGGGAAGGCAGTAAAGGGGGAGAGTCCTGAAAGGAAGAAGCCAAAGGGAGACAAGCGTGAGGAAGGGACTGCGTTCTCAGAGAGGGAGAACTGAGGCAGACCCATTCGTCCTGGCCCTGGCTTGATTCAGAGATCTCCCTGGCTGTTCAGACCTGAACACAAAGAGGTGTCAGGCTGGGCAGGCCTTGAGTGCGAGGCTTGGGTGCACCTTTCGCACTCGGCACTGACGGGCGGGTGTTTGGTTTTCTGCTCATGTAATACATATGCTGCTCAGTTTGCTTCCACTTGCAGTGGAAGTAGTTGAACAAATCAAAGAGCTTTGCACTACGGTTTGTTTATCAGTCATGTCATGCCAACATGAGTAGCTATAGTTCTCTAGTTTGTTTCTCTTCCAGCAAGCCAGGGAAACAAACTGAAAAAGCTAACTTGGCTTCTTCCCCTGGCTTGTTGGGAGAGAAAACAAACCAGAATAGCAGCTGTGCACATGCACTTATGATATTACTTAAAAACACACAGAGACATACAGAGAATATCTCCCTGGCTTGTTAACCGCTCTCATTGTAGTGGGGGACAATTAAGGAGAATGCATTAGCACACAGTATGTGCTACTGGGTTCCTCATGGATCTCTAGCGCATTGAGACACGTGAATTTGCCAGCAAGGAACAAATGGCAAACTTCCACAGCTGTAGAGGCCAGGCTTCCCAGCAGATGCTGAAGCACGCAAACTGTCCTGTAGATCCCCTTCAAACAGCAGCAACTAAAAATTACATGAATTATGTACTACTTTATTTATTTCATTCTGTTCAATATGTACTGTGGTTGCTGCCACTTGCTTCACACTGAACACAAAATAGACGAAAGTAGTACATACCTTATGAAAATTCCTGTTTAGCTTATAAGGGGTACATCAGGCTTCCTCCACAACAGCACTGGCGGTAAAAATATTCCCTAGACAATTATAATTGTCCCATGTGATTAATAGAATTTAAAGTTCAAGAGATGAAAAAGGCCACTGACAGGTTATTGCTGAAAAGCAGGGCTCTCCAGCCAGCAATTTCTTTTAGTGCTTTGAGTGTTTATTGACATATGGTACCGTATTACTCTTCCAGTGGCCCAAACCACATGCAGGCATACGTAAGTTAACAAAGCCTCTGACACTAAAGTCTTTCGAGGCCTCATACAGTCCCAGGTGTTCCTCTTCTTGCTCTGTCTAGCTGGCAGCTCTTTAGCATTATCAGCATTTGTAGTTTGGTGAATGAAGGCTGGTGCAGCATGTCCATAGTAAACAACATACAGTTGGCCCTCTATATCCATGGATTCTGTATCCACAGATTCAACCAACCATGGCCTGAAAATATTTTTAAAAAATCCAAAAAGCAAACTGTGATTTTGCCATTTTATACAAGGGACGCAATTCTACTACACCATTCTACACAATGGGACTTGAGCATCCATGGATTTTTGTATCCATGGAAGGCCCTGGAACCAAAGCCTAGCAGATTCCAAGGGCCCACTGTAATAAACAAAACTGTTAGCAGTGTGTGTTTGCAAGGCAAATAGCAGCTGCCTCCAGAACCCTTTCCTGAGCATGAATGAAGAGCAAAAGAGAGAGTAAAGGGAAAAGCAAATAAGTCTCACCAGCTCCCTTCAGTATGTTAGAGAAGATAGAGCTATACATTTAGCCACCAAAGTGGAAATCAGAAGAAAAGTGGAGGCCAATAAAACAAAAAGTCATCCCTGGATACATTTTGGAAGAAGTGGTTGATAAAAGATTCAAAATGTTCCTCTGTATTTATGCAAGGTTTATCTGACCTGGTTCTTTCATTTTACATGTACATTTTGTTAGTTTTGAATAGAAAGCTTGCTGAATCTTGCTGAAGTGCTCTTTTTTCTGTGGTGTAGGAACCTGTCCCTCTGCTGTCCATATTATTTCTGCCTCTAGGGCCAAATTTTCTGTTAAAGAAGTAATATCCAGGAATACATCTACTTTGTTAACTGATGCATACCTGTATTGCAAAAGAAGTCAAAATACCTGGAAGAGGGGCCACTACTATGCTCAAGTTGGAAAAAAAGGCTTTCAACACCAAATCTGGCAAATGATTTGTCATATATTAGCATAAGCTGTTCACTGAGTCAGTGTCACAAGGGAAATTTAATTGACATAAACATATACATCCATATCATTTTGTTCCTGATCATGACAGTGCTTGGTGCCCTGGAGGAAGTCAGAATTAGAATTAAATTCCAGTATCTCATGAAGAGACTGACTATCCTTTTGTCATCTCAATATACAGTGAATGTATTGGTTACTGCATTTAAATCTGCCCTGAATGCAGCATGCTTCCTTGCATATACAACTATCCCAAAGGGTCTCTTCCATGATTTGACACATTCCTCTTCTGAACCTTTATTTGTTATTAACCTATTTATATCCAGGACTATCTTATCCACAGTCTTCTTTAACTTCTTTTGTTTTCCCCATTCTAATATCCCCATTCTAATATCGTAGTAGAAAGCTATGATAGCCATGTTTAAATATTTGAAGGGACGTCATGTCGAGGAGCGAGTGGACTTGTTTTCTGCTGCTCCAGAGACTAGGACAAGGAGCAATAGATTCAAGCTGCAGGAAAGGAGATTCCACCTGAACCTCAGGAGGAACTTCCTGATGGTCAGAGCTGTCCGGCAGTGGAACGTGCTGCCTCAAAGTGTGGTGGAGTCTCCTTCTTTGGAGGTTTTTAAGCAGAGGCTGGATGGCCATCTGTTGGGAATGCTTTGATGTGTGTTTCTGCATGGCAGAGGGTTGGACTGGATGGCCCCTGTGGTCTCTTCCAACTCTAGGATTCTATGATGTAGAATCATAGAATCATAGAATCATAGAAATGTAGAGTTGGAAGAGACCACACGGGCCATCCAGTCCAACCCCCTGCCATGCAGGAACACTCTCAAAGCACTCCCGACAGATGGCCATCCAGCCTCTGCTTAAAAACCTCCAAAGAAGGAGACTCCACCACACTCCGAGGCAGCATATTCCACTGCCGGACAGCCCTGACTGTCAGGAAGTTCTTCCTGAGGTTCAGGTGGAATCTCCTTTCCTGCAGCTTGAATCCATTGCTCCTTGTCCTGGTCTCTGGAGCGGCAGAAAACAAGCCCTCTCCCTCCTCTACATGGCATCCCTTCAAATATTTAAACAGAGCTATCATGTCCCCTCTTAACCTTCTCTTCTGCAGACTGAACATACCCAGCTCTCTAAGTCTATCCTCATAGGGCTTGGCTTCCAGGCCCTTCACCATTTTGGTCGCCCTCCTCTGGACCTGCTCCAGCTTGACCATATCCTTCTTGAATTGGGGTGCCCAGAACTGGACACAGTATTCAAGATGAGGTCTAACCAAAGCAGAGTAGAGTGGTACCAGTACCTCCCTCGATCTAGACACCATACTCCTATTGATGCAGCCAAGAATTGCATTGGCTTTCTTGGCTGCCGCATCACATTGCTGACTCTCACAAAATGTACACTCTCACAAAAAAGGTCCGCATAGTAATTCCACTAAATTCTATGTGGCTTTGTCATTGTTCCGTGCCTTCAAGTCATTTCCAAGTTATGTTGACCCTAAGGCGAACCTATCACAGGGTTTTCTGGGGACTCAGAATGTGTGATGCACCCAAGATCATCCAGCGGGTTTCCATGGCCAAGTAGGGAACTGAACCCTGGCCTCCAGGGTCGTAGTCCAATGCTCAAATCACTGCACCACTACCAGACAGATTGTTAGAGAACTGTAGCCTCAGTTTTCTTTTTCTCCAAGTTGAGCAGTTAAAATCTTTAAATCTCTGCTCACATAATAATTTCTCCACTCCTTTGGTTATTTTGGTTTCAAACATGATCTCATCACTTCTCTCTACAAGGGTATAAATTCATCAGAAAACTCCAAGAATGTAAGTTCTCCTCTTTAAGCCAACAATTCATAGACGCTCACAGTCATCTTGAGATCAACGAACCCTTCATACTTGCTGTGCTCCTTGGTGCACCTGTCGCTCACCTGCTTTGAATGATGTACAGATGATGCTAGAGTGGTGTAGCATCTACACACTTCATAATTCAGAGCTTGGCCACATTACGGTTTGGGACTATAATTCATAGCCACTAACCATACTAACTGGTGAATTCTGGGAGCTGTAGTCCCAACATTTTTCAGAGTTCTGATTCTAGCTACCACTAGCGGCTAGTTAGAAATTTTAAGATGAAACAATGAAGATATGCCATACAGATGAAACAATGAAGATAGTTGCCGATATACGACATTAGCTACTTTGTTATCAGTATGTAACTAAGCAACACCTCCTGACCTGACCCCACCAAGCCCACTGTAACAGCCAGCAGCTTCATTGAGTGAAGAAGGTCTGTTCGGCAGCCACACTGCAGTGCAAGAGGAATGAAGTTTCCAGCCCCATCCTACCAGCAAGCAAGGCTGCAACAAGCCAGAAGCAATTCCTCCTCACCACCTCACTCACTGGTGGGAGAGGCCTGGAAACATCAACCTCCTTGTTGGCCGTTAAGATGGATTGGAGCAGGGCATTTACAATAGCGCCACAATTGTGACTATGTTGTCTACCTGAATACGGAGCAGTTACAGCTCTGTAACTCTAGGTTATGAATCTGTAACTGCAATACAGAATACTAGCCAGGATACTTATCTCCTACAATTGAGACCGGGAATCTCGAGCCCGTAAGATCTTTTGGCCCACGCAAGGCACACCCAACATGTACCATGGAAAGAGACTGTAGAAGCTATAGTTCAAAACAGTACTGCTCAAAGTAGTGATCCAGAGACTGCTGCCAGTCTGTGACAAGTTTCCAACAAAGGAAACAATAGTGGTTGGCATTAGGCTGGTGCTGGTCCCTGGCACAGTGAGAACGAGTTGCCAGTTTGCTACATCAGATATCTTAAAGAAGCAGTGGTCTAAAACATATAGAAGGCCATAAGATCCCCTCTACTGCTCCTAAGGTATGGTATAACAAATCACTTCCAATTCTTTACAGTTTCAGACAGTATAATGTTGATGGCAGATAATGCCTCAAACCAAGCCAGGTTTGTTATAATGACCTGGCCTGAATGTAGATAGTTCACCCCAGATTTTCTATTAAAAGACTAGGAAGGTTAGAACAGTTAGAATTGTAGTTTTGGACTGGGAAGGTACCACAGAACAATAAAGCCTGCATCTTTAAAGCATCTAATGAGCCTGCACTATTACTTTGAAGAACTCCAGGCCTCTAAACACAACAGAAGGGACTGTAATGTTAAAAACAATGAGCAGGGAGAAAAACCAGGACTTCTGAGGCAAGATGTAAATAGAAAGCATATCTAGATCTACTTCAGATCTACATCTGGATCTAGTGGTAGATCTGGCGATGAACATGCAACAGATCCGCATCAATTTCTATCTCCTTATGGTTAAAGAATAGCAGCAAAACCAAGTCTCCTCCCTCATTGCCTGACATTATTGCCCCCAAATGAAGAAAGCTTTAAGTAACCAGCTGTGGATTTTTGGGTGGAAGGACTGTGAGCTCAGTTCAGTTCTCATATTCAAAATGAACTCCTATGCTTAGAATTCTTTAACTGGGGGTGTCTGTCTTTTTCACCAGGCCATGGTTGGTTGGCGTTAGAGTTCCAGTAAAAAATACATATACAAAAAGTACATCCTTCAAATTTCCAATCTACTCATCCCTGATTAAAGTTACATATTCCAGAAAGTAATATTAGGTGTAAGGCTACCAAAGAACACTGCCCCCACTCCATCTTTATATATGGTTTAATAGTAGTATTCTACCCAGGTCTGCAGGTAAATACACAAAACCGTTAATATACATTATTGAACATGCACTAAAATACGGTACAAGGCACAAGTGTGCAGGGCGAAAATCTGACTAATAAGAAAACCACTTAGTTATATTAAATGTGCTTTGGGGACAAACCTTTGAGAGCTTTCAGTGAGACAGGCTGCATTTCTCTTGCTGAACACAGACAAAGAAGAAAAATGCAGCCACAAGACAGGTTACAACAGCTCCTCAAGTTGTTATTTTGACAACTCCTATTTTCAAACAAAGCAAACAAAAACAACAAAACAAGATTATAACAGAGAAGAGAAGTGCATGAAAAGAACCAAAAGTCCCCAAGGCATTTGTGTTTGCTATTTAAAATAATCATATGCAACAAGCTGTTGTTGAAAACGATTCTACCGATATATGGTGATACTTCCCAGAGGGCACAGAGGCATTCCCCAAAGGAGCTTTAAAATCTAAACTTTAAGGGTGTGGATGTGGGGAACAAAGGAAGAGGAGAAAGGCAAGGGGAGAGGCCAGGGTAATACAATAGACAAACCTGATTGAATACCAGTAGATGTGCTTAGGATTCATTAAACCCCATTCAGAACGATGCCTGTAGAGATTAAACACAATAAAGAAACCCACTGAGGGAACTCTTTAATCATCACTCAGTGTTACAGACTTTATATCACTTGCTGTGTTAATACTGTAACCCGGCAAGCAATAACACATCCGCCATTCTCAGTGGAAATAGTAAGGCGTGCAGGAACAGAATTGCTAAAGGGGATGAAGCTTCGATTAACCCACAACTCTGCCAGGCTGCTGATTTATTCTGCTGGTTAGCATGGAGCTCGGGCAGCTGTAGGTTCAGAACCTCTTTTGTTCCTACCTTCCTCAGCAGCCATGCCTGCAAATAGAGCACTCAAGGTCAGGCAGAAAATATGCTGCTTTCCTTTGCCTATGAAAACTCAGAAAAACCTGAAGCAACATTATGAGACCCAACCTCATAAATGAGGGCTGTCTGTTGTCGTTCCATGCCTTCAAGTTGTTTCCAACTTATGGCAACCCTAAGGTGAACCTATCGTGGGGTTTTCTGGGGTTGAAAGTGTGTAACGCATGCAAGGTCACCCAATGCACTTCTATGGCCCAGCAGGAAATTGAGGCTTGGTCTCCAGGATTGTAGTCCAATGTTCAAACCACTTCACCATGCTGGCTCTACTACCGGTGAAATACACTGTGGGAGGATATGAGAAAGGACCTTCTCTTGCTGTGGCATCCTGGTTGTGGACTGCCCTTCCTTGGAGGCCCAACTGACACCAACACGGGTGTCATTCTAGCACCAAAAAAAAAAAAAAAAAGGATTTTGTTAAAGCCTTTGGGACCTAAATGATTTCACCCATATGTATGTTTTTCAGTATCTTAAATTGTTTTGGCTGGCTTTAAAACTGTCTTGTTTTCTTTGTTAACATGTTTGATATGCTTTCAGTCTGTTTAAATTATTTTTACTGTTTTAAATTGGCTAAACTGATTTTATTTCATGACACTCTGAGATCCTATAATAAAGAGGCGGAAACAAATAAATATAATAAATAAGAAAGATTTATGGGCCCATGGCTTATAGGCTTCTGCTGTTACCTTATACAGGTACACCCCAGGTAGTAGATGTCTTTCCAGACATTATTTCTTTAACTGAAGAAATAATACCAGAGGAAGAAACAACATGGAAACATTCCAATAGATGCATGTATTCTCTGTTCAAATATTAAATGCTTGCTTTTATATTCTTCTAGTAATACTAGACCAGCTTGGTCTGGACATGACATTAAACTATGTCTTGGGCTCTCAACTTTCCTCCCTTATTCAGATATAGCCAAAGCCTGGAAAAGTAACTTTTTGCTCTGCAGTTCCAGAAACCAACTAGTCAGAATATCTAGTAACCATGCTGGCTGGAGAATTCTGGGAGATGTGAAAAAAGTAACTTTTCTAACCTCTGACCATTCCTCTGAGGAGATGGACAGATTTTACTTATATTGTACCCTGAAAAGCCATCGCTAGTACTGCATTACTGTGATTAAGGAGTGAAGCCAGAAGCACAAAACATGACTTGAAGTTAGCTTGTTTCCCAAGCTAACCAGCATTTGTTTGGGTTCAGATAAAGTAATAAGTCACAGGTAGCTAAAAATGGACATGAAGGCTTCCAGTTTCTTTGTAGATATAATGAAGAAGAAAGGTAAAAAGCAGGAGCGTACATGAGACCAAAGTTTGTTGACACAACACTAAACCACAGTTTAGCAATATGTCAGAAATAAGGCCATTTTGAAATTATATTGTCCACCTGTCTATAGTTAGTATTTCTATGTGTGTACCACAGAGTCTCTGAAGCAGTAAACATACTACACTTGAACTTGGCAAGGCAAAAAGAAAGATGTGGAATAGTCCAGACTATTGATTCTATGATTGAGTGGCTTAGCTTGCTTGCCTTTCTAAAATGTTCTGGCAAGAAACAGAGCTACAAAACACAAATCATTCTTGTATGTTTGACTGCAAGATGCACAAACATTACAGATGACTTTGGCTCAAACTACTTCCATTTCTGTTTCTTAGAACACTTGTACTCACCTCCCTTCCTTCCCCGCATTGCAGCTGTGCAACAGGTTGTCACATTAAATGGTTCAGAGGGGAGTTTAAGCATGGTTTACATTAAGGACTCCGTTTTTTCATTGCAAAACTAGAGTGATGCATAATGAGAGAGATAACAAACACAGCTCTAAATGTAACACAGTTGCTAAGCCACTTGTAAACAAGGCTGAAGGGAAAAAGAATATTTTGGAATGGGAATAGAAATGAGTAAAAAAAAGGGGAGGAAAAGCTGGCCTATTTACAAAGGAGAGTACTCCATGTTCCCTATGGAAATGAGCAAGGGCTTCAACCTCTGATCTAGAATTAAGAGATGTCTGGCAGCCTCCAGTTTCTACCGCACAGAAGACAAAGTCATTTTTAAAATGCCAATTTCAGTTTTAAAAATAAACAAACAAAACCTTCCCAGCTTGAAATTTTACTTGAGTCGTACCTGATGCCTGGTCCCATCTGAGTCCCCTGTTCTTTCAGTAGGGCTGAGGAATTATGTGAACAAATGTGAAATCGTTCACAGATCTGTTAAATGAAGGAGTACTTCCACACACATCTGCATGCACTTGTTCTCCCTTCTGGGCCTCAACAGAAAAAAAAACACCTTGTCTTTTATGTCCAAAGTCTCAAACTGCTTTTACATTTCACTGCCTCTAAGAAATGCCTCACAGACTATTTGACACCCTCAATTACTTTCCTTTAAATATGGTTTTCACTTAGAGAACTGCCCCCCACCAGGCAACAGCAGGAGCTGCGTAATAAAGACCACCTAAACAAACACAAAAGGGAAGTATTAACATTCTCCCATGATTTCCAAGACTATCATAATCTAACATCCCTAAGAGACTGTGGTAGGCCACAGAAGACTTTGGGCTAAATCTCATTGTTAATTAGTTCCATCTAGCATCAACACTTATGCAAGCAACACTGATTCAGTGGGTCTACTCTAGTTGCTCTAATAATTGGATTTCATCTTTCTCCTCTTTAAAGTATCAGTAGCAGCAAACAGGTATACAGTTGCAGCTGGCTGCTACTGCTATCTAATCCAGGGACAAATAAGAGAAGGAAAGCTTGACATCCTTCTGGTGAAATTCCCAAGTACAGCCCAGTGATGAGACTGGGAGCTTCCACCACAGTTTCAGACTAACTGCAGTTCAGCTTTGCATGCAGACCCTAAACTGTGGTTCCTCTTAACTATGTTTTCTTGAAACAAGCCAGCCTCTTAAATTACTATTTGAAGATGACTTATTTTAACAAACTATCATTAAGATTAACCACAGTTTAACTACACACTCTGATTAATGTAATATAGAAGTGGAGGTTTCCAGACTCCTCCTTGCCAGACGAGCAGAGAAACATGTAAGCCTACGGGGAAATTTATGCTACATCTGAACTTGCCCATTGCTACAAAATGCAGGGTGAGACACCAGTTAAAGTTTATCCCTCTACTGATATTACCCTCCCCCTCATGTAGGTTTTATTTAAAACTTATATGTAAAACATTCCTTTTTTTTTATTCCTTGGGCTACCACAGAAACTTACAGAGATTTATATATCCAACTACAGGGATAAATTTGTGTCTGTGATGACAAGAAAAGTATTCAGGGTGGCCATCTGTTCCAAACATATTTTACTCATATTCTGAGAAGTGTCTTAGAATCCCAGAAGGTCTCATGTGGATTGTCTACCTCCATGGATTACATAGTGACATCATTTCATGAGAAGATGACCATTGCGAGAAAGTTGGGTGTGGCTGGATGTCTCTCCCAGTGTGCCTGATTCATATGCCAGTTGCATGATAGGTTACTGAATACCTACAATCAGAGTTATGCAACCAACACAGGTGCTCAGTGTCAGATTGGTTCAAAAACAGAAACAGTCACTTCAAATTGAGGACCAGGAAACATTTCTTTCAAAAAGCAAAACACAAAGTGACCTGAAGAACAAAAAAAGAAAAACAAAAACAGGGAGGTGGGGGACCAGAACTCCAGCACTCCTTCAAATTGGAATGGTTATGCATTATACTTACTTTGTGTCCTTAAAGTCACTACAATGTCAGGCAGGCATCCAGGGCAGCTGTCAGAAATGTGCTGTGAAGTGCTAGGTAACTGCACAGTTCATGAATCTGGCCCATCTACCAAACGTACAGGCTGAAAGTGCATAAAAATATTTTTGTGTAAAGGGATTTTTGTGGGTTTTTCTTTTTTAAAGTGAAGGACTTAAAAAAAAACACCACAAGAATCCACCCACAGCAAAAGAGAATCTTGTCCATTTTCCACACCTGTAACTTATATGTGTGATACTGGCCCACCATCATTTCCCCTCAAATAATCCAGTCAAAGAGACAGCTCAAGACATTTGGCCACCTGAGGCACAGCTGCAAGTGGTGCCTCCTGCCCACCCAAGTCAGTGTACGTAGTGCCGGGAGCCTGCCAAGTTATGTTGGCACAAGAGGGGGAAAAAAATTCCTCAAATGCCTCTGGTAGTACAAACACAGGAATAACAAATTCAAACACTACCAGTTGGCCACCCTTTCACGACACCCCAAATGGGCAGCTTGAAGCAGCAGGCTCCCTTTGCCTCATGGCAGGGTTGGCCCTGAATCCACTATACTGACTCTAGCTCATCTATACAGCTGATACCTAAGATGTTGGAACTGGTTGTCTGGCACATCTCATGATAGGACCAGGTGCCAGGAAAAGGTACCACATACACATGTCCTAACAAACAGAAAGAAGCATTTGCACAAGCAGAAATTTCATGCATGTTTCCTTAGCCTGGGCTATGCTGGAACCATGGCTAGATGCATATTATCCCAGCCAAATTTTCTTCAATAGTATTGATCACCTGAGAAAGGCCAAATAGTCAGGGTGGGAAGGAGACTATCAGCACTTCCCCATGATTACTCCTATTAAAAACAATTTGACAATCATGTAAAGCTCAGGCTTCTGCACTGATTTACGTTGTTGTTGTGTGCCTTCAAGTCACTTGCAACTAATGGCAACTCTGTCAAAAGTTTTTTTGGCAAGATTTATTCAGAGGAAGTTCACTATTTCCCTCCTCTGAGGCAGGAAGAGTGTGACTTCTCCAGTAGGTTTCCATGACTGTGTGGGGATTTGAACCCAAGTTCTTCAGAGTCTTCGTCCAACACTGTAACTGCTAGCTCATGCTGAGTCTCAATTATACACACACACACAATATCTATTCAGGAGTTCCTAGCCTGTTTTGTTTAAATTCATGAGGACTGTAAACACTAGGCGCATTCCCCTCACTATAGCTTAGTTCCTACAAAACAACAACGTCTGAAGGTTAGAGCCTCTTCTATTTGTGGAAGTTCTCCTTGTGAGCAAAATCATGGGGAAACCTGGGTTCTTGTTCATGCAGTAAACAAACCAGTAATGGAAGTGGTGGGACCACCGCATTCAGTAACACAGTTTGGGAACTCCTGAATAGGATTACACACAGATTTGTATGCACAATACACACAATAGACTGGAAACAAATTCCATGGAGGACATTTGAGAAACAGTCATATACTCCCACTGTGCTCTTTTAGTGTGAAAAAGATGACAGTCATCAGCCATTTTCTGCCTGTTTGTAGTCCATGTTTTAAAATGCAAGTCAAGAGGGGTAGTGTCAGAATCAAGGCCACTCCACAAATCAAATCTAGTTTTCAGCTAGCAGCTTTTTTTTTTAAACAAAACCTGTGGTAAGTGAAAAGGGCTCTTGAAAGAACACATGCTTGCAGACAATTTTATATACATTACCTGATTTTTTATTTGCACAACCTCAAGTTTCATTTGATAAGACAAACCCTACTGTATAGTTCCTAGTAGTCCATATGTGGAAGATTGAATTGACAAAAATGGAACATTGCAGATAAAGTTATCTAAAATACAGAACCGTTTCCCCAGTTTGAATTTGACGACTGAAGCCTGCATATTTATAGAAATGCCATATTACAACAATGATGTGCCAAGAATCTCTAGTCAGGGCATGAAAATGATTCATTAAAATAGTTTTGTAGCTGTAATACATTAAAGTTTTCACTGATTAATTCCAAATGCATTGTTTTGGTAGTTATATCACCAGTGATGTTAATGCTTTGGTACAACAAAATCCCAAATCCTGAAAACAGTGATGCCTTCAGTTGGCCCAATAAAGCTATCATTGTTTTGTGGGGTTTGGGTTTTATTATATTTTACTGCATGGCCAGCACTGCTACTCCTGAATATGTTAACAGTTGTGTAATTAGTAGTTAGTAATTAGTTAATGGTTGTGTAATTAATTTGTCATTTTGGGGATACCCTAGGGGCTTTGGTGGCCATTTTTAGTAATTTTAAATTATTTTCTTGAAAACTTAATGGAATGTATTACTAATTAGTGACATCAGCAACTAATTCTTACATTTAGAAACCTAAATAGCATTAACACATTAAATTTTAAATTGACATCAGCGCAGTACAACTAATGCATCTAAACTTTGCTCTGGGTTCCAGCTACTTATGTGTGACAGAAAGCTGGTATGGCATGTAGTGACAAGCAATATGAATTAGAGATTTTCCAGTGCAAAATCCACCTCAACCGTAAACTCCTACAGGGACTTTATGCAAGCCAGTATGCTCCCAGTCTCAAGTCCTCAGCTACAGCATGGAGCTAATAGCACCAAGCTGCTTTGTTAGAAGACATGAGACGCTGTGAATGAATACTCATGATAAATTCTGTATGTTTATCGAAATATCCAAGGGAGAGTCCAAATTACCCAATGTCTAGGAAGAGTGAAGAGCTCCAGTTTGCATTTGGGTGCTATCAAACTGTTACCTCCTCTTAGTTTCAGTGTGGACATATCTTTAGAAAGCATATCGCCTAAGACTCAAGGGTTAAAGATTTAGTGATTGCATTAAAAATAAAAGCACTCTTGTTTATGGAAGCAAGAGTGATGTAATTGCTAACCAACAAGGGTTGACATTTAGGAACGTTCCTCAATGGAAATCCAAAAGACAATAGTTTGGAAGCATCCTTGCTTTAACAGCAAAAAAAAAAAAAAGGCTGATTGGTTTTGGCTCCCCTAGGCTTTAAGTGTTCTCAGAATAAAAGTTCAACAGACTACTTATGGGTGCCTGTCTGAATGAATGAATACCAGTTATGCAGTTTCACAGTGGCCTAGGTTTTGCTCTCAGAGTGGTTGGGAGAACACATTATTCAGTCAAGGATAAGCTACAGAGTCTTTACACACCTCCCGTCAGATCACAGCAGAACATCAGTGCCAAGGCTGAGATTTTCAGCAGAGCTTAAAGGAATTATTCCAGTCTCACAGAATTTCTTACGCTTGAGCTCTTTATCCTTGCTCCTTTTCTCCCTCCACACCTCATGAAATGCTCTCCCTCGGCTGGCATTCTTTCTTTTCATTGTTGCTTTCATTCAAGATAGTTTACAGTTTCCCTACACTAAAAATAACATTGTAATGTGGCAACAACTTACCACCAAAAATCAGGAAATGAAGGCTGCAAACTTCTAATTTTGTTTATGTGGTCTTCGTTGCCATATGCTTTCAAACATATGTATACTCACAATAGACCTCCTCTGGTGTTACTCATCAAGTTTTCCTAAACAACAGAGCATGGTTGTACATAGCCCCACCCACTTCCCTGTCACAGATTGAAAGCAACATGTCCAAAGCTCCCTTTTGTAGGAAGGGCCGGAATACCCTTAAAAGCACCAGATTCCATCTGATCTTGGAAGCTAAATAGATAGGTTCAGCCCTAGTTAGTACTTGAATAGGAGACCATTAATGAATACCGGGTGTTGTAAGCTATATATTTCAGTGGAATGAACTGGCAAAACCACCTCTGAGTAACTCTTGCCTAGGAAAATTCCAATGAAATTCATGGGGTCACCATAAGTTGAAAGGTGATCTGAAGGTACACACACACACACACAAGAACTCTAGAAAATCAAGGATCTTAACTTGTGTGAAATGACTTATGGCAAACAGAAACTTCTTTTCATATGTGAGGACAATGACAATTCAGGTGAGTATTCAAGTAAGTATTCTCCCACTCCTATTTTCAGGAAAATGTGAATGATGCCTGAAAAGGGCTACTGTCATTTAGAGCTTTGGCGAGTTACTGTTTTAGACTACACCTCCCAGCAGGCATGCTGACCATGGGACTGTGGGAATGGCAGCCCAAAAATGAAATTTAATTTTTGCCAGGCTTCACCATTTGCATCCAGGTCAGAGGAGAGCACAGATAAAGTAGGCACCTGCGTAAGAGCACAAACAGAAAAAGTGGGAAGCCCATCAGTTGCTCACCTACCACCACTGAGGATGCAGCTGCTTACCACTCAGAATCACTTCCTTTCTTGGAATCAGAAACAAAATTGATCAAAATCAGGAACTCTGGGGTTTTACAAACTGCTGCTGGTTTCCTAATGGGTATGTGCAGGAGGGAACAGAAATACTGCTGCAGCTGAATCTGTTACATCCTTCCTGTTGCTTGCTGGCCACAATCCAACATGGTATGTCTCACTTACAGAGGTTTGAATGGCTTGGACCCGATGTGTTTTCTGAAGCATCTTTGCTCATACAAAGGTCTTTGCCACTTGAGGTTTTGGGGTAGCTCTTGCTCATGTTAAGTTAGTGTTGATCCTTTACCCCAAGCTCTTCCACTTCCTCTATAGAGACCTGTCTAGCCACTCTGACTATGGGTAACTTGCAAAATATGTGAGATGGTAAAAAGGTTATTTTTGATACTGAGCATATATTCATCTTTGGTTTTTACTTGTGCTTCAGGTTTTCCTCCTATGCATTTATGGCTTTACTTCATTCTCATTTTACTGTGAGACACTTTGAGGTATATTAATGTAAAAATTGAGACATTTTAAGCATTTTTAAAAAATCAAGGCTGTGGGGTGGTTTGGCATTTTCCCCTTTCTATAGTTTAAGCATGGTGTAGTGATTTGAGCATTGGACTATGACCCTGGAGACCAGGATTAAACTCCCTGCTTGGCCATGGAACCTTGGATAGGTTACACACTCTCAGCCCCAGAAAACCCCATGATAGGGTCACCATAAATTGGAAACTACTTGAAGATACACACCAACAACAATAGTTCCTCAACATTTGGGGCCGGCTTTCTTTTGGAATAGGGCATGTGTCGATGACCAGAGCAGAAAACCACCTGCTATGGCTATAGAAGACTGCGTGATGCCTTACAGATCCCAGGCAAAATAAATTTAGATTTTCTTCTCTGCTATGATGATCATTAGACCTTCCTTGTTGCCAGCGTCTGCCAAGGCCTTTCTTATACCAACAGTTGACAGGAGATGACAGTCAATATCAGTCTTTATTTTATGGTCAATAATCAGCATTTATGAGATTGTAACAGAGGGCAGTTATGCAACACCAGTTACAGCAGGGTTTTTGTGTATTTCACTCCTCCCCACCCCCATTGTATATGAATATATGAAGCTGCCCACACTGGCAACAGGTCTCTAAAGAATTAAGCAGAACTATTTTTAAGGCGCCCAGATTTCAGGGTCTGGCCCCTCTTCTTTATTCTGCAGTGTGAAGAGGAAGAATCTCAGGGTGAGAACACCACCTTCAAAAATTTCTTAATGTGTCTTTTCTTCATGTTTATACGAATGGCATACTCTGTGTAACTATGGTTAATGCTTAAAGCCACATATTTAATGCCATCATCCATAGCTGCCCATATACCACCACCACTGCCCATGCTCTGTAACAGCAAAAAGGGTTGTCTTAGGTTTTGGCCCTGAAATCTCAGGCCCTGAGATATTCCCAAGCTAGCCACCCTACGTCTTTCCCAGAAACCAAGATCTAGAGATGCTAGGGCCATCAGTGTGGAAACTATGGGTTTTTCTATTGATCTATTACTATTCCCTTTTCTTTCCATGTTAGTCTACTAAAGTTTAAAACAAAATAATTGATCCAAATTTCCACATAAAATGAACCTATAAATAATTGTAATGTATTCTAATATCTTACAATTGTCTCCAGTCCCAAACATACTAGACTGTGAACTGTACTATTACTATCTTCACGGGTAAGTCAAAAGGTGCAAAACCACATGCTCTTTTACACCTGATTGTCAGTAGCTATAGTATAAACAATATGGAAGAGTCCAGTAGCAGTTAGCATCTTCAGTGGAAATCTAGACATGAGCTATTTAGCTATCTCAGAAAGAATTAAGTCAAAGCCAAAAAAAAAAATTAAAACGCATTCCCCAGCAAGCCCATCTCAAGTTCAGAATGATCTTCCCTTTAGAAACCAATATCAGACAAGACTGTGATTTTTTTAAAGTAAGCTTAAAGTGAAATCTTTTCCAAAAGTAAACAAAAAATAGCTATTCCACTGTGCTAATGAATATATAACAGCTATTTCATAGCTCTAAATTATGCTTTAGAAGAAGGAAGACCTACATAAATATCAAGCAAACATTATGTCCCAAAATAGTGCTAAAGCAATAATTATCTTCCTGCTTCTTCCTCCTACATACAGTAACATCCATGTTCTGCTTGGAAATTTACCTGGCCTTGCTGGATTGATGTTGATGATTTCATTTATGATTTCAATGAAACCAAAATCTAAGGGATCACAATTAAAAATCCTCAAAATTTGTTTCACACCACATTCCATGCAAAATGAGTCCATACTACCATTTTCCTTGGCCCCAAAAAGTCACAGTTTGCTAATTGGTACAGAAAATTTTGGGATTCCAGATTAAGTGTAAATATAAAGTTTGGACCGGCTCAGACCATGCAGTGGCTCAGTAATCCTGTTAGTGTTGCCAAGAGAAAACCTTCCCCTATTTGCCACACAGTTCAAATGGTTCTCATTTGGTCCTCTTTCTCCCATTTTGGGGACCTTTGTCCCTGAAAGAAACAAATTTTCAGAAATGTTATCTGGAAATCCTTGGTAATTACATAAAACCTCAGTATTAGTCGTAGGAGAATCCGCAGTACACAATGGCACATAGATGAACAGAACTGTCTCCTACAGTTAAAAAAGAACAGACAGGACCTGCTATAAAATGCTGTACTTTGAAACTTTCCTATTCAAAATTCTAGCCATCCCAGCCATTGTCTATGATCCTCCATCCCACTTCATCTGACTCACTTGATTTCCCTGCCTGGCTCCAAAAGATAGCGTGTTGTGCCCATTGATGAAGCTCAGTACCCAGTAGGTTGTCTGGGAGAAAAGATTCCCTCTCTCTTAGAGATTTTCCTCATTTTTGTACTTCTGCAAATCTTGAGGATTTTTGCAAATACCTCCCTTTTGTTTTAATAGTGCCATTTTATCCACACAATGACAGGCACTTAGAGAAGTAATTTTATGTTTGCGTATGTGCATTTGCAACTTTTCCGTTTTAGCCAGTCACATGTATCATTTAAAAAAAAAAAGTTCCCCACCCCTCAATACCATGAGTAGGCAGAAACTAGACTGGGAACTCAAAGAACTAAAACTATTATTGCAATAGAAATAATAACATGGCATTTTCCACCAAAACCAAGCATCTAGTGCAGAAGCTCGCATCCCATCTGTGGTCGTTCAGATGCATGCACGAAACTCATTTTGTAAGCCATCAAGGCAGTAGCTGCCTCTCATCACTTTTACTCAGCAACTGGTACTAACAGAGAAACTGCTCCTGAAATCTGTAGGTTCCTGACAGCCTTTCTGATGAACCTACTTTGATATACTGATTTCTTCATCTGCCTAATCTTCCTTTTTAACCTAGCTAAGCCAATGACCATCATCGCCTCATTTTGTATCAGGAAATTATATACAATTAACTATGACTAGTCAGCCATCCACATTTTAAGTTTGACTTTCAAGGATTTGATTCTTTGCATTTCTTCAATCTCTGCCCCCCCCCCCATGTGCTTTTTTTCCAGGGGAAACCATCCGTTTTGATGGTTACAATCAGGCTGCACAGCCCTTTAAAAACCTGCTTCTGGTCCTCCTCCTCCTCCACCAGACACTGCCTGGCCAGCTAAGGACAACGTACAGCCTGATTTTTCAGCACCACAAACTCATGTTCCCCCACATGCTCAAGGAAGGGGATGAATGAGAGGATGTCTAGAGCCACCATGCCAACCCACCCGTTTTCCTTTTCCTATCTCTGATGGGTTTGGACCCTGGGTGCCAATTCTTCCCATCTTGCCTTGGCCCCCTTCTTACAAGATAGACACACACGTTTTGGTATTTACAATTTTTCCACTTTTGCAGGGGTACTGTGCCCTTAACCCTAGCAAATGTGGAAGGCCAACTGTATTGTATAAAGAAGTAACTTTCATTTTTGCAGGTCCTGCATCTTTGGCCAATCAATTTCCCCAGACGACCCAGAGCTCTATAAGGAAAATTGTGACAAACCTCTCCATCCACTTACTCCACACCTCATGCTTATTAAGTATTTATATATAAACATTCAAAATGCATTACAAACTTTTTCCTTAGTGTTTCTCCAACAACAGGGGCTGGGAAAGAAATGGGGACAGAGCAGAACGCTAGAGCAGAGTACATTGGATTTTAAGCAGAACTCTTTGATGACTTTGGTAAGGAGCCCATTTTAAAACACAGAAGATACAATGGGGTCACAGTCAGCCACACTGACAGAAAGATCAGAAGAGAAAAAGCAATCCTAAAAATTCTATTTATATTTTTAAATGAGAGACTGAATGTTACTTTCTGTTTTGAGATCACGTGGAAAAAACTCTGGAAATGAAGAAATCTAGGATTGCTTTCAGATCCTGTTTCATGGCCTCACGTGCAAGGGTGTGGATCCCATTTCAAGAAAAAAAAAATCAAGATAACAGTATAGTCAGTACAGAACTTAGCTGACCTTCACAAAATGTGATTGCCTCTGAAGCTATTCCATCACTGCCATACATTCCACTAGCAATACTTTGTATGCTGCATATTAAGACAAGAGTAAGATTTAATTTGCTTATTAAACATTTATGTAGAACAGAGAAGGGAATTATATAGCCCTTCAGATGTTGCTGGATTGCAAGTCATACAGCACTCACCAAGACAATGGCAAGGAATGATGGGAACTCAATTCAGCAACATCAGAGGTCTACATACCTTAAAAGGACGAGACCTTGTCTGATTTTGGAAGCTTAAACAGGGTCAGTTCTGGTTACTACTTGGATGAGAGACTACCAATAAATATCAGGTGCTATAGGCTATATTTCAGAGAAAGGAACTAGCAAAACCACCTCTGAATATTCTTTGCCTAAGAAATACCTATGAAATTAATGAGTCACCATAAATTAACAGACTATGCGAAGGCGCACACACACACACACACACACACACACATAATTTTCATCCCTAACCTAGAATATGCACAAAGTAAAACAAAGATGCTGGTGATGACAAATGCAGACAGAGTGACCTATTAAGCTAAGTGGAAGGACACTAGCACTGTCCCAGACATTCAAAGGTCACACTGTCAGAATATGGAGTTTCCAGTCAGCAACCTTAGCAGATAGGTGGGACTCTTAGAAGGGACTGCAATGTAGGAGGAGCCTGAAGCAAATAGAACTGAGCGGAAGTATAGTGGGAGTGGTTTTGAACTGTGGGCAGGACACTGTGAGGTACACTACCAGTAACCAGATGCACTTGATCATCCTTATGCAACGCCATCTTTCAATGACAAATAATATCCTTGTGGTAACAGTTTCCCCTTAGGGTCACCATAAGTCAGAAAGGATTTGAAAGTACACAACAACAACAAAACTGGAAACCCTGCTTTTGTCTCCTCCTTTTTAATCTACCTGTTGCTATTATTTATTTATTTAATATTTCCATTGGGACAGTTTTTGCTATTATTATATTTCAGAACCTAGTTTGCTAGGTTCTGGAACTTTTTTCTTAGAGAGGATAGATTGGTCTTCTCTTTCCTATCCACAGGCAAAGAACAAGTTTTTCATATACTGCTTTTTAACGGTTTGTTCATGTTTTAAATCATTGTCAATGTTACAGATAATATAGTTACATTTTAAGGCTAATCTCTGGCTGTGGTCTGAATCTACTAGAGCAAGACTGCTTACAATAACAGAATTTCCCTTAGTGCTGGCTTACCAAGCTAGCAAGATTCAGTGGGTCTACATGATCAGGCAGGACACAAGAAAGGATTGAGGCCTCAAGAAGTATTAACTTTGTAAGGTGGGATGTCAATAAAATGAAGAAGAGGAGTGAGGAAGTGAAGTGTTCTCTTAACGAAGACACAGGGGAAAACACGAAAGAAAATCCTGATAACTCAGACACAGGCCAGTTTCCAGGAGCTTTCTTGACCTTTCCCTTGATGGCCCTGTAAAGAAAGATAGCTGCATTTCTTTCTTTACAAGACAGGCCTGCAGATACAGGAAGAGATATGGCATCCACATCCTTAAAAGCCTTTTTTTAAAAAAATTATCAGAGAACCCATCAGTGGCAGGCAGCATTTCATCACACGTCATTGTCTAGCTTTGCATGCCATGTGCTTCCCAGGCACTCAAGAATCATGTCCCTCATTTCCCCCCAGACCTCTAGTTTCTAAAGAGTTTTATATTTTACAACAACAGAGAGAACAGAGCGGCCTTGCAAAAGTCTTCATAAGGGAGCGACATTAACTGAGGCAACCACTGTGCCAGCTGCTAATTAAGTCAAGTGTAGCTCATGCCAAAGTCATTGTTCTGAATATGAACTAGCTTCAAAGCATCAAGACAAAAGATTCTGGTTGTATATAATCCACACAGCTGTATGCCTAGAACAAAGGCTAGGAACCAGAGAGCCCAAGGGAGTGTACAAAATGCTTGGTATACACAGCAAGCAGCACTGATTTTCTCTTCTGGAGATATTGCCTTGTTCTTCAGTATCTAGAGCATTAATTTGGGGCATTTGATCACAAACCATCAGGATCCTATGGAAGGGATCTGCCAACAGAAGTGTGTAGCAAAAAACCAAACAAACCCTATAATGTACAGTACATTGAGTGTGATGCTTCAGTACCCATTCAAAGAGGCATACAGTTCCTACCAGAGGTGTCTCAGTTCACATCAAGAACTTTCTTTTTTTTTTTTGTTCCTTCCACTGAAAAGTTGACAAAAACATAGATCAAGTGATCTCTCTTTTGCAACATGGCATGATTGCCCCAATGCTTCACCATGCCTCAGATCCTAATTTATGTGTCACGATTCCAAAATAAATAAAAAAATAAATGTTAACATGGAACTCAGTACGCAACACAACCTCCGCACTATGTGTGCCAATAAGCAAGACAGATAAAGCCATCAATAAAATCTCTCTCTCTCTCTTTCTCTCTCACACACATACACACACATACACAAAAAACAAAAACAAAAACCAAGGAACCGAATGGCAGTTGTGCAAAGTCATCAATGTGTAGACTTCATGACCCTCAGAGCCTATGAGCAAGGAAGAATCTATGATATAATACTCAAAACCGGGGAGAGGATGACTGCTTAAATGCTTGGTATCTGGCAAGTGTATTAAAATGATTCCACACAAATCTCTCATTGGCTATTATGGGGTCCTTAGACTTCTGATAACAGAATTAAGACTAGATGACAAACTGTACTCCCCAGAGGCTTGCTTTCAGATGAGCCAAGCTCCTGTGTTTCTGATCTGGCATTACTGATCTAGGTATGTCTCTGGATTAGAAGGAGTTAAGCCCAAACTGGTGTGGTGTAGTAGTTTGAAGCATTGGACTACAACCCTAGAGACCAAAGGTTCAGCTTCACACTTGGCCATGGAAACCCACTGGGAGACCTTGGGTGCATCACACACTCTCAGCCAGAGAAAAACCTGTGATAAGTTTGCCTTAGGGTTACCACCAGTCAGAAACAATTTTGAAGGCAAACAACAACAACAATTCCCAAAGCAAGGATTCACACACAGAGATGCAAAAGGTTCTTCCTTTGAAAGGAGGGGGTTCTGCTCCATCTCTACATTAGGAGTAACTGAGTATTCCAGTCATATCCAATAGACCCATCATAGCAGAATTGCCTGCCTGCACAGTAAAGGCTGACTGGACAGAGACAAAAGACTAGTATAGTACATCATGCAGGAGCACAGTGGGGAACCTCCTTCATCAGTGGTTATTTTGGTCTTACATTTTTATCAACCCTGATCTCTTTCTGTAGATCAAACTGGACACATTTATGGTCTCAGAATGACTGGCATGGCAAAATCCTTTGAGCATTACCTCTGTGGCCTGATTGCACCCTAACTTGTCTATTGCATTTAAAGCCTTCTTTGTCTACAGCAGTGGGAAGGCATGCTTGGCCTTCATCAGCCCTCTCAGTATGAACCATGTTCTTATCCATCCAGCCTGTTCTCTGTGGCACCATGCACAATGAATGTCTTAAAGGAAAAAACAAATGTCTGCAGTATGTATAAAATGGAAGACAAAAGGCCTATTTTAAGCATAGGAGGTCTGGCATTTCAAAAGGATGGATCTCTGGTCTTTTGTACAGGCAATTTTCAGCCCACATTATACAAACTATGTCGTTATTCACTCAAATTCCCAAAGTGTAGCATTTTGTTTGTATAGCTGACAGCTGTGGAATGTTCTAGAATTTTTGTAAAGCTGACCAGATACATTCTCAACTAGTCTGCAATACTTGAAAGAACAAAATAATTTTGTAATGTGCTCTCTGGTGAGTAGGAAACACATATGGTTTAGTGGCTTAAGGGTTGGACTCTGGGAGATCAGGGTTTGAATCCCCATTCAGCCATGAAAACCCACTCGGTAATCTTGGGCAATTCACACTCTCTCAGCCTAAGAGGAAGGCAATGGCAAATGGCCACAGAATAAATCTTGCTGAGAAAACCCTATGATAGGGTAGCCATAAGTTGGAGTCAACTTGAAGGCACATAATCACAAAGACCCTTTGAGGAACATAAGCAACCTTTTCTGAACATCAGGGGACAGATGAGGTTGTATTAGCATTTGCTCAGGATTTTTTAAACATTTATTTTCTTCTTTGAGCCACACCCGCCATGCAAGTGAAAAAGCCACAGACCCGACATTTACAAAGAATTTGACATTTCCACAATGCTTCTGCCCATTAAAACATAAAGGCCAACATGTTTGAAGATAGGCTCACTCAATTTGCTTTGCTCTTTTCTAAAATACTTTGATCAACTGCTATCCCCAGAGAGGTTTATCTGAAGAAAAGGATTTTATGTTATTGCACAGTCACAACTTGGATTAATTTTTCAGTGTCCATGCCCGCGAATGGCCTTGTTCGTGCATTTGCTATCATGAAGTCTGAAGCAGGAAACTGAGTATCTACAAACTGGAGGAGCTCTATCAAGCCCCAGTAGTATATCTCTAGCAATGCTCATCCTGTGAACCATAAAGGAGGAATTCAGGTTGGAAAGCAAGAAAAGATAAGCCTTTAATCTATTTTGCATGATGTTTCTCAGTCTTCAGTGGTCAGAGTTCATTATCCTTCATACAATCAGAACTGCACTGGAGGAAGGAATCCAGGCAGTGCTTCCTGCTTACTGGCCCTGGTCTCACATTCCCACCTGCACTATCCAATGTTTAGAAACAACATCACAGAGAGAATTGAAGTGCTCTAAATCATTGGAAGGGGAAGAGTCTAGGAGTGTGTGGACCACACCACCCCTTACAGACCTAAACTCTAATTCACTGACTTTAGGCCTAAAGGGACCACTGAAAATCAAGCATTTTCAGAAATAGATTTTGAATGCCACTAATCTTTAAGAAACTTCGGAGAGGCCTTTAAGTTGTTTCCATCTATGGACAAGATATACAGAACTGGGAAACTAGTTCCATACATCCAATGGCCTTTGGGCTGCTGTTGCTCAAACAGTCATCTTCCATGCTACTTTGAAAAGTCAACTGCAATGAGGCTTGGAAAAAGAACTGGATTGTTCAAAGAAGAGAGGGAGTCTAAAGCACCACAGCCAAACCTTTGGCTGAGCTTAAAAACAGCTTCTGCATCTCAAACCATTTGTCACAGGAAGGCTCCTTTCTTCTTGGAGTTTACACAGTTGCCAAATATGTCACAAATTGAAGGGAGAAAAATAGCCCTTAAATAATTTTGACAGTCAAAACCTAGGCATACATCCAATTGCTGGTCCCAATTAAAAAAGACCAATTGGATCAATGAGATTTACATACATGTTGTAAATTGTACCATTCAGTAGCAGATTCAGCAGATCTATTTAGGTTAGAACTATTAGATTTAAAACCTAACTTTTAGTTAACCTAAGTCTTGGGTCTACAACTATTTCATAATATCTGTCACAACTGTCTTTTACAATATTAACTATACTGAACAGCAGGCAATTAGAAAATTTTGTTCCAAATCTGCTTTCAGTTATTAGGAAATTCACAGTTATATGGAAAGAATCCTGCCTTTAAAAGCTATGGCTTGTATATGGAAATAATCCTTAGCTCTCTGTGAATTCTGATTTTTTTTTCAATTATGAATGAAAGTATTTAAAACCAACAGATGGAAGAAATCACTGTCTCTAAAGGAAGGAAATTATATACTAAGCAACACATCTCAAACCATATATGAAGGTAGGCTACATGTTTTGTGGTTAAGTGTGCTAAAAAATGAAATATTCAAGTGAGCTACGTTCTTACTTAAACTTTCAAGGAAGCTCTCTTGTGTACAGCTTTGACAATTGACAGAGATTCAAACAAATAACACTGGCACATTTTACAACATGACAAAGATTCAGCACCCATCTTTTACACTGTGAATTGTACAAACTGCAGATTTATCTCTTGCATTTGATGGGACTCAAGTGGCCACAAACTAAAGTCAGAAGTGGAAAAATTGCTGCCTGTGAGCCACATATGGCCCAGAAAGGTGTTCTGTGGCCCTCCAGGGTTTAAAAAAAAAAAATCTTCCAAGACCTCCCCAGTGATTTCTGTATCATTTCCTGTTCTAAAAAAGGCCTCCTATCAATGTCACCCATGGAAGAGGCCTGAGATGAGGCAAAATGTCCCCAACTTCCCCTAGAGAGCATTGAGGGATATTTGGAGGCATTTTTCATTTTTTACTATGTATGTATGTATGTTGCAGGAGGGCACAGCAGTAGGAATGGCTCTCCAAGGTGGTTCTTGTCCCCTGGTAGTTGCCACTCCCTGGTTTAAGCAGTGTCTAATTTATGACCTTCAGCTATGATCCATTGCATATTCCTTGCTAATTACAAGTTGATTTAGCATTGGGGGTACCCTATAACCTTGTGACAGAGGCTATGTGTTGTCTCACAGAACAAGAGAACCAAAAACTGGCATCATCTGTACTATCATAGCATTCGCTTTCCCCCTCTATTTATCCTAATGAAAAACAACTTTTCACTATTACCTTTCTCATTCTCTCTTTTTATGACCGTTCTTTGTGCAATTGTATATTTTGGACTAGTTAAACACTTACTGTATTTGTAAAAAGAAAAAAAAAACACCATGGGGGGAAAAAACTGGCTGGGGTACCAATCATAAGGCACCACATGGATGTGCTAATTTAAAGGAGTCCACAGTTAATGACATTCAGAAGGATGCTGTTCTTACAAGCACAAAGAGCCATTTAATTGTATGTATCCTAAAATCGATAACCCTACAACAGCCTTTTTTTTTTTAAAGGACCTCTCTTGTTACGTTAGGAGTGTAAAAACAGGAAATTGATTTTCTATATGCCCAACAGTCCAATAACACCAGAAACGTATAACCTAAATATGAAGTGAACCGAGAATGATTTTGCAGGAATTGAATGAAATACCCCAGGGGGGGGAATGGTGCCTGGAAAGATACAGAGAAGGCAGAGATACCCAGCAAGACAACCTTGTTCTACACACAATAGACTAATTCGCATGGATAGACCAGATTCTCCCAAATTACAACCTAGCTGGGACAGCGTGTGAGGAGAAGATTAGGGATGCAGCTCAGTTCTCTACTCTCACAGGTGCTGTCAGTGTGATCTGTAATAAGGGAAGGCACGAACAAAGATTAATATTAACTGCCTTTTAAAGCTGATTGCTCACCCAGGGAAAGATCATTCCAGTGGCAAGGACATCAACTGAATCCCAAATGTCACTAACGTGACCCAAAGAACATTTTATTAGTCTCTAGATGAAGCTTTTCTTTTCCTCTTCCATGGCTAGAATTTCTGCTCTGCAAAAATAGCACAAAATGAGTTTATGTGTTCTCCCTGACTGTAGCCATCTACTGAAGGAATCTGTTGAGAAAGCTCTTTTTCCCTGAACATGAAGAATTGCAGTTCAGCATCAGCGTGAAGACAAAATGGCCCGGAGTGGAGATACATTTCAGCATGAGAGCAGTGGTGTAGTGGAGCCAGAGCTCGCAGGGTTGACGCACCAACACTTTTTAATTAGCAGGAGGATGGTGTTATTTTCCACTGTCCCTCCACTGCTCAGGCCCTGCTGTTTCCCCTGAGGCCATTTCCGCTCTACACTGTTATAGTGCTATTATTCCACTTTCAACCTCCTGTGGAATTCTGACATTTGTAGTTTACTGAGACCAAAGAGCTCTCTGGCTGAGAGCCCTCTGTAACTGGAGGGAAAATTGATTGAGGCATACCTCGGTTAACAAAACCTCTGACAAAGAAAATCCTTTTAGAAAGCCTCACTATCTTCTGTCTAAGTGGAGATTTTTTAGCAGGATCAGAATTAGAAAGATGGTGAAGGAGAGTTGGAGAAACATAGACTTTGGTGATGGGCTGCAGCTGCATGTCTACAGTTTATAATGCAATAAAGAAAACTTGAGCTGGGAAAGAGTGGAATTCTTTTTCAGTTGATCCTAGTGTAGCTGTGTGTGTTGATATAACAGGCAAGGTAAATGGCAGCTGCTTCCAGAATCATTCCCCGACTATGTGTGAGCCACAGAACAGAAACAGGGACATCAAATAAGCCTGTTTCACTAACTGTCCCAAAACGGTTTTTAAAAAGTACAGCTCTCTACAAATTTGGGCACCAAAATGGAAATTGTAAGAAAAGTGGAGACCAGTGAAAGTAAAAGTCATCTCTGAATTTATTTTGAAAGAAGGATTCAAGTGGTCTTTAGAAGATTCAAAATCTTTTTCTGCACTTCTGACCTGTTTGTTTAATTTCACGTGTGTGTTTTTATTAATTTTGGATAAAAACTTTGCTGAATCATGCTGAACTGCTTTTCTTTTTTATGGTGTAGGGATCTATTCCTCTTCTTTTCATGTTATTTCTGGCTCTGGTACCCAATTTTCTGGTAAAGAAACCAAGCCCAGCAACCTATCTACTTCATTAACTGAGGTGTACCTGTATGTTATTGCAGGCTATCTCTGTTGTGATCCAATAATATTTTAAAGAACATGGAAAACAATGCAAAACTTTTTAAATTTTCCTACTGTTCTGGATCATGTATAGGGAAGGGTTAGTAAGAATATTCCCCACTGTTCAGTTCCTGATCAAAAATGAGTTTCCCAACAGTTTGGAAAGCTGGTTGAGAAGAATCGTAATAGAGCATCAAGACATTCTTGAAGATTTCTGGACTAACTGTTCTTCAGAGGAATACATGTGTAGGATTTTTGCATAGAATTATTTATTTATTTATTTATTGCCAGAAAAAAATACATACATTTCTCTATTGAATAATTCCCCCTGAAAATGTTTGCATACAGGGAGAATACTGCAGAGAAATATCAGTTTTCTCATGTCATTGTGAGAAAACTACTGCATGCAAGAATGAAATAGTAAAGGATTTCAATTTCTAACATGGGGAGGTGCTGCTGCAGACAAACTAACCTTTATTTAATCAACAACTAAGGAAGAATCATCATGTAGTCCACAATCACATCAACAAATATTTTGAGCTTCAGCTTTTAAATACAATGTAAGCAGTTTCAGGGATACTCTGTAATCCTTTTGGAACAGAGCTAAACTTGACTAAAATGTTTGTGCCACTAGGTCAACATTTCTGGTTTTTTCTTGTCCTTTCCTCCTCCTTCTTAGTTGTGTTGATTTGTTCTTATTGTTACTTTTCTCAGGTTTTCGTTTTAAGTTTATTTTAAGACAGCCGAGTCTTGACAAGAAATTAACAACCATTAACTTTATCAGAGATCTGTTCTTCATGTAGATGAAGACTGCTGGAACTACTTTGTGCAAGTTAATTCTAAGGCCCTTTCCGCAACCTACCTGGTTCTGAAGCCACCACGCAGGGATCCAGGGAAAGTCTCTTTTGGGAGGGAATCACTTCTGCTGCACTCCCCTCTGCACTGGCTGCCTGTTGGACGGCTGGAAGTGTGATGGATCTGCTCCTCCCTTCCACAGTGCAGCCCGGCAGTTTCCCAGGCTGCACTAGGTGGGGAAGTGCAGCCATTGCACTTCCTGCTGTTCTGCATGACAAGTAAGTGCAGGAGGGAAGTGAGAGGACTCCACAATCGCATGTCATTGTCAGGAGAAACCTGACAATTATTTAATCCGTGATGGGTTGCGATGGGTTGCCACAGTGTCATGACAACATCATGTAGAACCATCGCTGCATCTTGTGACCATTGCAGGTTGGAGGTGATGTGTGAAATGGCCCTAAGTAAGCACAGAGAGGATGCTGCTGCATAACACATCAAGCCAGCTCTACTAGAATCAACACAGAATATACTATGGCCTTAGAGCTGCAACTGCCTATACACCATTTTCCAACATGGTAACAAATAAGGTATAAAATCCCTTCCTCCTCCATTTTATGGGCTCCAAACTCACAAGTTCAAAACACAGTGCTTTAAAGATAGCACCCAGAAAACTTTGCGGTACAATACCAAAAATATTTTCACACCTGGCTTCTCCTAAGAGCAGAGCTAAGCAATGGCTGAAAGGGAGGAAGAATAACCACTAACAGACTGGCTGGATTTCAACAGACAGCTGGATCTCAAGAGAAGTTAATTTTCTGGTGCCAATGAAGATGAAATTTTATTACCTGTCTCTTACTGCCCTTTGCCCCTTAGTCCTCACATGGCCAAGAAGGGGGAGTGGCCTCTGCCTGCATTGAAATCTCTCAATATCATCTTATCTGACAACAGAGTATCATATGAGACAGAAAGTAGAGCTGTTCCACAATGGAATATGCTGGCCCATAGAGTGTGGTGGAGTCTCCTCCTTTGGAGGTTTTTAAGCAGAGGCTGGATGGCCATCTGTCAGGAATGATTTGATGTGGGTTCCTGCATGGCAGGGACTTGGACTTGATGGCCCCCGTGGTCTCTTCCAACTCTGTTATTCTATGATTTTATGATTCTATGTAGGCCTGTGATTCTAACGCTGTCACCGTTTTTCTCCTGTACGATTTTTAACACCTTTGCCTGGTGAAGAAACCAGTGAAACTTTGAAAGCTTGCATAATGTATTATATGCTTTGGAGTTGGCCCAATAACAGTATCGATGCTTTGTGGATTTTGGATTTTGTTGTATTTTGTAGCTAGCAAGAAAAGAGTTTTCTAATTGCTCAGACCAGAAGCCTGTGCCTTTGGAGGAGGTACAGGAAGAAGGAAGATGGATTGCATCTGGCATCTTTGGCATAACGGCCTGACACAAGCCATAATGTTGATTTCTGTTAGCTTCATCAGAATTTGCAGCACACTATAAGCATACACATGCATGGAAGAAAGTTAAAAAAAACCTCCCCTCCCCCCAGTGCAAAGCACTGATGAGAAGTTTTACAAGCTTAGCTAGCTGCAGGCTGTACTCCAGAAGATGAACAGCCTCAAACTGGAGATAATAATGGTCCTTATGCCTCATTTGGCTCGTTTAAAGACTAATTGTTTCAATAAGTAGTCTGTATAAGGCTTTGAAAATATAGGTATAATTAGCAAACAGCTGTGTTATTTCAATGAAGTCCACAGTCTCCAAGACAGTTAGATGAATTAATAGCTTCCCATTCCCAGGAACATTTTAACTGCAACTGAAGTCACTAGGAAGACTTCCAATAAGTGCAATGGAAGCTAAACAGTTGTTACTATGTCAGGCATTACCCAATTTCTTCTCCAAGATTTCTACAGGGTAACTCTGAAAGCAGCAGATCAAAGATTACTGCAAAATTTCCTAGTGACATAATGGATTTTTCTGTAAGATAGGCTCAACCACAACTTCCCGAAAAGCAAATTAAACTCTTCTCCTTCCTAGACCATCCCAAAACATGTTGTGGCCTGAGATGAAGGATAAGATGGCACCTGGCTCCCAATCATATAGAAAGGGTGACTGGGCTGCCAACTGAAACGTAGCCCATTTCTGCATTACACTGTTATAGTGCTATTATTCCATTTTCAACATCCTGTGGAACCTTGAGGTTTGTAGCTTAGGGAGGGGCCTTTCGAATTCTCAGCCAAAGAGCTCTTTGGCCTCAGCAAACTACAAACCTCAGAATTCCACAGGATGTTGAAAGTGGAATAATAGCGCTATAACAGTGTAGTGTCGAAATGGCCTTAGTTCAATACTGGTAACAGGACTGTGACGAGATACATTTTATCAAACTATATTTAGGACAAGCCTATTCGTAAATGAACATTTTATCTACTCTAGGTTCTGAAATATGGATGTTCACCTGAGGCTCTTAGACTAGATCTCACGTTTGAAACAATTTCCTGGATGCCTCAAACAGTAAGCAAAATGTAATACAGTTCTGACCAGAAGGAAAGAAGGAAGGAAGATGTGCATCTAGTCCAGCCTTCTGTTACAGCAGGGATCAGTCAAATGGCTTGGGAAGCCCTCTTCCACTGCTATATTTCAGTAGCTGGTACTCAATTCCACAAACAGGACCAACAACAAACTTTTGCAGCGTGAAATACTCCAAGCCAAAGCTTCAATCAACCCATTTTGCCCTCCTCCACAGAAACCCATTCCATTCTCCTTTCCACTTAGGGCCCTTTCACAGTACAGAATTGTGGCACTATGATTCCACTCTAACTGTTGTAACCGCTTCATATGAAATCCTGGGGTTTGTAGTTTTGGGAGGAATTACAACTCTCTGCTTGAGAATTCTAAAGACCCCTCCCTAAACAGGAAATCCTTAGATCCCATAGGATGTTGCCATGTGCTACAATTGTGTAGAGTGAAAGGGATCTTTGTTTTCAATTCCCACCTCTTCACAGCAGTTAGCATGACATGGGTAGTGTTCAGAAGTGCCACCAAAGTACTATTTCCCCCCAAATATTTTTGTATTTCTGCAAACAGAAGGGTTGCTTGGGCTAGGCAAGCTGTAGGTACCAGCTTGCCTACAAAAGCCAAAAGCAGTGGCTCTTACCTCAGCTCCCTGGACACAGAGGGATTGATTCCCCTTCCCACCCTCTCCCTCTGTACACTTAGCATATCTCCCTTTATGTACCTATTTACCTTTATACAGTTGGCCCTCCACATTTGCAGGTTTGACCTTCACGGATTTGATTATTTGCGAGTTTCTCCCCCCCACCACCTAGGTTCTTCTTTTTTGGGGAAACCTTTCCTCGTGGCAGCTCCAGTCAGGCCAGGCAGCCCTTTAAAAACCCAACTCTGGTCCTTCTCCTCTCTCTCTTCCTCCACCAGCTGTTACCTGGTCAGCTAAGGAAGGCTTGCAGCCCAATTTCTCAGCACCTCAAATCCTCTCCCAATGCCCCCCCCCCGGCCCAAGGAAGGAGATGGGTGTGAGAGAGGAAGTGTAGGGCCATCATGCTGACCCACTTCCTTTCCCTCTCCTTTTCCTTGAGCTGGTTTGGACTCTGAGTCTCCATCTTCCTCACCATGCCTTGGTCCCCTTCCCACAGACACACACGCACCGTTTTGATATTTGTGATTTTTCCACCTTTATGAGGGTTCCGCGCTCCTAACCCTAGTGAATGTGAAGGACGAACTGTATCCCATCTTTAAAGAATCTTTACTTCATGATTAGGGTAAAAAATGACTTGCAAGCACTGTTCTTGTGCTTCTGCTATTGACTAGTGTCACTTAAGTTCTTGGGTCCATTTATATCCAGACTTTATTCAGTCTTACTTAATTCGTAGTTTCCTTGGCTACAAGAATGGCACATTTACAACAAAACTGAAACAAACAAACAAATGTATATGGGGGGAGTCAGACACGCTCTCCAAATGTAACATTTTTTTTCAACAAATTATGAACCAGTCAATTGTCCTTACTTTAAAAAACATGCTTTGTAAGTAATGCTTAAAAATACACATGCATTCTCTATATATCTTAAGATTACAATAGTGTTCAAATTCTTTGTTTGAACATGATGAGTTCCAGATATATACAGAACATATATGCTGCAGGGAGGAGAGGGAACTGAAAGTATCATATTTATTATGTCACTAGGAAAGTCTGGGAAATTGGCCTAGAATCTGACTTCCAATCCTCTTGGGATGACATACGTTTGGGAGAGCTTCTTCCCAAACCTGCTGCAGATGGCAGGCTGCCTCGATGACAGTCCATCTCAGTACAACAATAATTCATAAATTAATGCCAGAACTGGCAGGTGCAGAATTGCAGCACTCTTACAGCTAAAAACAGAAAGAAAGTGGAGGTGGGAAGAGAAGAAGAGAAAAAGTAATCCAAAAAAGAATGTGAAGAAAGAGAAATGCCTGGGAGCACTTTAAATAATAATAATAAAAAAGGCAAAAATAACTAGAACAACATACTGGCCCAGTTCAGAGAGCAATTTGTTTTAAGCTATCTGGGTTTGCTTTCAAAACTAATTGATGTCAATACAGAACTGGTTGACAGAATACTTCCTTGCCGAATTCTCCCTTAAACAGACCTCAGCAGGCTAGTCAATCTAGCAGGAAGAAACAATGATTTCTATACACGAAATGCTACATCCTCCCCTTATTGACTTACATGCCTGGGTTGAACAGATTCCAGATGAATACAAGAATATGTGAACTTGGGATGGCTATGATTAAACAGACCATTAAAACAGGTCAGAAGAGACCAGGGTAAGAAAGCGAGGGATATAATAAGTGGTTGGCTGTCATCATTAAATGTCAGTCAGACTTTTGGGTCAAATGGAAGCTGAGACATTCTTGGTAAATATTTCCAGAACCCCCATCCACTGGACAGCACCTAAGCCTTCATTTCTTTTTCAGATAGTCAAAAGTGTTTTCAGTTAGGTCTTTTAAAAAGAATCTATTAGAAATAAGAGTAAGGTTTTTGTAACTATTGTATGTTTGGCCTATGGAAATGCTACCAACCATTTTAGTATGGAGGGACAGAATTAAAAATGGGAGGGTGTTACGGTCAGAAGCTGGATGCCTTAGGGCAAAAGCTGCCAATCCACTTACCACTCTAAAAACAAGAGAGTAAATGGAAAAGAATAATATCCAGGGCCAAAAGGCTTCATAACAAACCAGGTAAGGACCACAAGGCAAGCAAGAATTAGTTTGCACTCTCATACTTAATACCCCTCTGAAATCTGACTAGAGAAGCTGTTGGTTTCTAAGCTGCAGTTTCTAGTGACATAAGACACAATCTAATGGCAGAACTAGAATGATGGCTCTCATCTTTGGCCCAAGAGAACCCCAACCATCAGCATAGGAGCTTGAAAATACTCCATGAGATTTTTAAACTTTTTTTTGTTTGTTTTTAATGTACATTTTAAGGAAAAGACTGGATGATAGTTGGAAACGAGCAAAGGATTCCATGTTCGTTGATTTCAAATATTTATTTACAGGATTTTACCCAACCTTTCAGATACTCACTGGAATAGAGTACAGTGGCCCCTCCATTTTCATAAGGGTTCAGGGCACACAGCGTGCACAAAAGTAGAAAAATCGTGAATAACTACCCTGCAACCCCCCTCTCATTCCTTTGCCTTTTGCCCTGGCCTGTGAGTCTTCCTTCTCAGCACCAGGGCCAGAGGCAAGGGAATGGGAAGGAAAGCTCTGGAGAGGAGAACAAAGGCACATATGTGCCTCCACACCATTGCCTTTTGCTGAGGCACACTTGCCTTCCTTCTCTGCATGGGGCAAAGTGCAAGGGAACAGGAAGAGGAGAATGGGGGGGGGGACACACAAGAGCTTTGCGAATAATCAAATTCGCAAAGATCAAACCTGCAAATGTGGAGTGGGGATTGGAATGGGATTTTGTAAGTGATTGTCCAATCTATGGCTGAAAGATCTGTTTTACTAGAAGTCCTTGGGTGACTAAATTTCTGTGGTTCTCAGCTGACAAAATGTGACACAGGACATTCATACTTCTATCACAAGGGCCTGACTTGAATTTTCAACTCTGCTCAGTTGAATCCTTTTCTGACTCACTGGCAGAAATTGGTGGGCCCAGTAACTTCATTCCTAACCACTTGCAGCAGTGCCAGTGCATTACATTATCTCCAGTGACAAGATACTAATAATTTCTGCATCATTAAATGCCACATGGCCTAACAAGAAAAACAAATTATTGTACTTTTGGATTTAGGCTCTGTTGCTTTACCTATGTTTTCTTTTCTTTTTTTAAATTGCATTTTAAGCACTGTGTATTTAAACTGAGTATTTAGTATTCAAATAGGTATTTTAAATATTACTAATCTAACCTTATTATACTATAACATTATTATAATACATTATAATATTAATAGGTAATGTAATTATAAGTGGAAACCAAAGCTCAGAAAAGTTACTTTCTTGGTTTACAACTCCTAACATGAGTAAGAGATTCTGGGAGTTGTAACTCAAAAACAACAGCTTCCCAAACTGTAACCTCTGGTTCAAATACAAGCATGGAAACTGCATGTGAAAGGAATGCAGAACCACAATAAGTAGCCCTGTCCCAGTCTTATTGCTGGTGCCTCTATCATATAGGCTGCCCACGCACTCATGTGTGTATGCAACCATGTGTACATCTATGTGGCTACAAGTCACTATCAACTATGGCAACCCCGTAAATTACACATTTCTCTTAGGCAAGGAACACTCAGAGGTGGTTTTGCCCATTCTTTCCTCTAAAATATAGCCTATAGTACCCGGTATTTCTTGATGGTCCCCCTTCCAAGTACTAAACAAACCTGATAATGCCTCCAAGATCAGATGGGATCTGATACCTTCAGGGTATTTAGTACATTGTACACTTTGCAACCACAAAAAATCAGATTTCTAATCACAGAAGGAATCTACGCAAGTACAATAGGCTTTGCAGTGCAGCAATTGTCCTTGCAGTATGCAGAAGGGGTGATGGAGATGTGAGAAGAGGGGGCAGGATGAATGAATGCAATCTCCTTCTTTATTCTGGTGCAGTGTGTATCGTATGTGCTTAAACACCTGAGTGCTATGGAGCTATGACTATGGAAAATTCATCATTTTGAGTAAGTCCTTTAGGGTATCTTGAAACACACATGTATGAGTAAAAATAAATTCATTTCTACTTTGTTACACCATTTTATACGTCTTTAAAAAAACACAAGTTTACCTTAACTCTCTAAAAACCTGTATTACTCTTTCATATCTTAATATTGTGGTCAATCACCACCAAAGCAGCACTCTTTTGCTCCTTGTTTCCACTCACAGACAAACCAAACACAATGCACAAAAGACATCCCTTTAAGCCCCAAATCCAAACTCATTAAACTGTGATATGAATGAGCAGCGTATTCGTATATGCAACCTATTTATTTTTTCCTTCAAGTGAAATCAGGAGGAGTGGCTTCACTTTTTGCCTGAATTATGGATTACGGTTTATTGTATCTGAACAAACCAGGATCATAAGCCAGCTTTAAATCAGGTTTTGTTGTTGATCAAGATGGCATCAAATCAAGATGACATCTTTGACTTTTAAGCCACCTAACAGCCCAGCTTCTGTATTTCAGGAATGATTCCTCCCAGAGATTATGTCCTTGCTGGGGCTTCCAGAAGCAAATTTCAATATTTCTTTTCTTTTTTTTCAACATGTCTTTAGTAGTCAAGTCCATATGATTTTCTCCTGCTATTTATTTTAATGGCTGAGCTGAAAACCCATGTGCAACTTTTAAAATTTATAAATGACCTTGAAATCTATGCAGCACACACACACACACACACACACACACACACACACACTACATACATATATAGAAAATAATTCATGTAAAAAGCAACACATAATAAGTTGATGTTATCCACTGGTAGTTTTGATGAAGAGAGGAATATATTGTTAGTCCCTCTTGAAAAGAAAATTTAAAATTACTAGGAATTGTTTTAGTTTAACTGCTAATGAGTCAAAAATTCTGTTAGTTGTAATTCACAGTGTTGCATGTTTGCTTCTCATTCCAGTTCTTCCTGGCATTGTGGTCCCTTAAGGAAATTGTGATTAATCCAAAAACTAGTTTCTTTCTGTAAGCAGAGTTTCACAGAAGGATTAACGTTTATCTTCAAAGATTCATTTGTCCTAGATTACTGTGATTAGGGAGCAGCATTTTATTTTTAAAAAAGGATGAGTTGAGTTCTAGACTTGTCAGGCCAAGTCTATTATTCTCAGTCTGCTAGCTCCTCCTTTACCTCCTCTTAGCCTTTCCTGATTTCCTGGTACTTCAGTCCCTGCCTGCCCCCCTCCCCACTTTACACTGTCCTGAGCACTAAGACAATTGTCCTTGAAATAACACAGTGGGGTCCATGGAGTCCTCACAGGGGGTCCACGTAAGATTGCCCTTCATCCCAGGAAATGGGGAAAATCCTGGATTTAAGGGACTGAAAAATGTCCTGGCCGGTTCTGACCAGTTGGTGCAGCATGTCCGACATTCCACAAAGGCGACAATGATGATCGCCGCCGCAGCAGCAGCAACAACACACTGGCAGGCAACGCACTGGAGGCTCCAGGGACTATTGCAGGTGGGAACGTGAGTAGAACGCCCAGAAAACAAGTGAAAATGCCCAGCCCAGGCCTTGTGTGGTGAATGTGGCAATGCTGCTTGAGCCCAGGGCCACGCAGTGTGGCGGAACTTTCCTTCCAAGCAGCTCTGAGAATAGAAGAGAGTTCCTTTAACTCTTGTGGCTGCTTGGAAGTGAAGCAGCAAGGGTCTCACTGCTCCTTTGGGGGAAAATGTGAAAGAAACACCATTTCCCCCTGAAAGAGCACTGAAGAAGTAGAGACAGTAGATCTGAAGCATTATCTTCTCTACCTTCTTTGTGCTCCTTCAGAAGGACACGGCATTTCTTTTGCACTTTCCCCCAAAGCAGCACCAAGACCCTTACTTTCCAAGCCCTGTTTTGAGGAAAAGGGCAAAGAAATTATTCTTTAGGCCTGCCTCCCATTCATAACCTTCCTTTAGGAAATTCCAGCTTATTCTACTCTCCTGGCACTTGAAGGATCTCAGTATGCTACTCCACAGACCATCACCAGGCTTCCTTTCCTCTGCACTATCTACTGGAAGAATGATGGATAAGGGTGAGCAACTGATAAGAAACTTTAAACAAATATTTGAATATTTAAATAAGTATTTGAATATCTAAATGTTTAAATATTGAGTTAAGTTGTGGGGGTCCTCAGTAAAAAAAAGGTTAAGAATCATTGCAATAACACACAGGGGCCCTTTCATACTACACAATTACAGAGCTACCAATACCCTTTAACTGCCACGGTTGCATCCTATGGAAACCTGGGGTTTTCAGTTTGTTCAGAGGCACTAGAGCTCTCTGCCTTAGAATTCTAAATACCCCTCCCTAAACTGCAAATCCCAGTAATCCAATAGGATGTTGCCATGGCTATTAAAGTGGAATCACACTGCTATAACTGTGTAGCAACAGTAACTTGCCTTACAGTACCACACCATCAGGCTGTTGCTCATACAACTACCAGAAAGTCCCCACATGGCTGTTTAAAAATAATAGTCTTCATATTAGTGCTAGATCACCAAATGAAATCTCTTCTTCCTCTCTCTCTGTCTCCCTCCCTCTCATTTTATAGTTTTACTATTTCAGTTGATAAATTTAATTTAAAAATATTAAATGAAGAACCATTGATATATATCTGTGGGAACTCCATAGCACTTCTAGGAGTGGATGAAGGGGCAAGGGGGACACCCTAAAGGGATGATACCATGACCCCAATGATTACTGCACTGACTAGCCATAGAATTTCAGCTTGCCATCTTATTACTAACACAATGGAGGGTTATTTAGAAAAAAAAAACAGAAAAGGAATCTTTGGAGAAGAAGGAGAATGTTAATGTTCCAGACTGGAACTACAACTGGAAACAGAAGTCAGGAGGAGTGAGGGAATTAGACACCTTAAAATGAGCCACTTTTATGAAATAGACTGTTGAGAACTTTCTTTAAAAAAAAAACACCAGAAGACAGCATTTGGTAGAGGAAATACCAGAAACTCCATTAAACATCAAAAAGTAGCTGGAAGAATCATACGGCCTTTGAAATACTACCCATATTTGATTGGCATAATCTTTCCTGTGTGACAATACATACATCAGATAAATGGATTGTTGCTTCAGTGACTGGACCATTAAACATACGCATGAGTGGGTGGAATATTGTAATCAATGGGATCTGAAGAAATCTGAAATGAAAATCATTACTTGGGACCATTAACAAGTAGTACTTAGGTGATAACACATGTATGTTGATTCTTGCTATGAAGCACCAACCAACATACCCTAAAGGTACCAGATCCTACCTGATCTTGGAAGCTAAGCAGGATCAGCCCTGGTCTGTACTTGGATGGGACATCACCAATGCATATGTGCTGTAGGCCTTGCCTAAGAGAACCCTATGAGGTCACCATAAGTTGACATAGAACACACACACACACACACACAGAATGAATGTGTTCAAAAGATGAGAAAACTTAAAACACTGCTTTGACTAGCCAAAATGCCTCTCCAGTCCAGCATGCTGTTCCCAGGAGAGAATATGTAGCCATCTTCACCAATAGCTGACAGCATTATCAGCTGTGAACACCAGCAACTGCAGGACGACACGTACCCAATTTTGAAACCTGTTATATTAGGGAAAACTACAGAACTCAGTGTCCACATAAAAGAGTGGCAAAATAACAACAACTGACATTTCATTTAAGCTAGACATCATTGCCTGTCACACTGTAAGGATGGAGAAGGAATCACATTGTACGTGTTGCCTTTAAAATCCACTTGGCAGAGATCAAGGGATTCATCTCATAAAAGGAAAATCTATTTTGTGTGCACATCTGTGCCAGCAGCTTATCAAAACAAACCTGCTGGCCCACTATTAATTCCAGCAAGTCTTTCAAATCAGACTTTCAGGGATGTCGTGCATCACACAGCCACTTTTTCCACCTCAGTCACTCACACTGAATTCTGATAGATGTTAAAATACTTCTTCCTGAAAGGTCACATCCCACTTCCTCCCTGGTGATTCGAAAACAAACAAAGTAAAGTAACCAGACAGGATACAGAGTTCAGGGCAACTGATCAGGCAATTTTCAAGATGTCAAGAAACTGTTTTTTTTCTACTACATTGTTCATGGTGACTAACAGGCTCCCACTCCAAGCTAATCTCTAGTGAATGAAGTGTGCAAATTGTCTACCGCATTTCCTCAGACTCCAGAGGTCTGTGGCACCACACTCAGAGAGAAAAACAAATATATGACACAGGCAAAAAGTTACATCCATGGACCACTGTTCCTTCTTCCTTGTGACCCCATTTCATACAGCAGTGCACAAAGCCCTTGGTCTACATGCAAACAATACTGGATGGAATGAGCTTTGGAAAACCACAGATGCTACAGGTGGATAAAAGCAAATGGCATTTTCCACATAAGCCCATTTTGTATTCTTTCAGTAGGAAGCAGTTCTCTTCTTGAGTTGGAAAGAAATTCACTCCATTCTGAGAAGGCATTAGCCGTCTGCTCCTCTGTCTGTAGTTCTTTGCTGTTCCAAGGCTAAATCAGAAACAAACATATTTTATTCTGTACGCCAAGGTACTTCCGCACTCCTCCTGAATGACTATGGCCACTTCTGCACTAGACTGTTTTAGTGCAATTATTCCACTTTCAACATCCTGTGGAATCCTGGGGTTTGCAGTTTAGGGAGGGGTGCCTGGCCCCTCCCTAAACTGCAAACCCCATGATTCCACAGGATGTTGAAAGTAGAATAATAGCGCTATAACAGTCTAGTGCGGAAATGGCGTATGATGTTAGTCTGTGGCAGCAAAATCAGCCAAGACATGTTAGTCTTTCAGATGCCAGAAGCCTCTATTGGCTAAATCCAACATTAGAACTACCACTGAAATGAAGAGAGAAGGGCATTTAGCATTTTCAGGCAGAGAGGCCTAATGCCTTCCCAACCTACAAACACCAGCGTTTCACTGTTACCATGGCAGTTATAATTGAATCATAGCGCTGTAACTGTATAATGTGAATAGGCCCAGGGACTTACAAGTCATAACAAACTTAAGAGCTTAAAAAATAATACTTAAGCTTAAGAAACAACACTTGGTTCAGCCCTTTGCTGTTTCTACTATAATAAGATTAATAGAAGAACTAGCCCATGGTGTATGATCAACAGGATGAATCAATCTGGATGAATAGTCATATTGCAACAAATCGCAAACCACCCAGTGTTTTCCAAACACCTATCATAAGGTCACAGAGGAGGAGGAAATAACAATCCCAATGATTTCCACATTTTCCCACCCAGTTGCTAAGACGTGTGTACAGTGCACCTATAGGTATCTGTAAATCTGCAGCATTGCTGAGGAGGGGTACAGGGGAAGTTGCCTCTGCTAATGGAAGATTTTGCTACGAAGCAAGGGGAAATAAAATACCAGCACTTCTGGAGATCTAGCAGAAGAATCTAATGTGCAATCTTTTCTGACAACTTTGCTTCCCGCACCACAGTACAGCAGAACAGTTCACACAGCCAACGCTGTTTGACTTCAGAAGCTAAGATGGGTCAGATCTAGTTAGTACATGGATGGGAAACCACAAAGAAATATCCAGCATCTCCAGGTAGGACAAAGAAAAGAGTCCTGCCTGAAATTCTGGAGAGCAGCTGCCAAGTTGACAATGAGAAACTCAATGAACACTTAGGTTCTAACTCAGTATAGGGCAGATTTCTGTGTTTGTCACTTGATCTCCAGTGTGATGAAAATCTTGTGGATTTTTCTTCTGTGTGTTGAGCTGTTGCCCTTAATCAGTACATGTTCAATAACCACATTTACCTTGATTTGGGGAATAGTTCATAACATATTCAGCTTTCTAAAACTCACTGCTAAACATAAATTTGACAACAGCCTCACTTCTTCAAAATACATGGATACACGCATAAATCTGATACTAAGTGGCTGAACATGCAAAGATGCTGGAAGAAATAGTATTGGAGATCTAACAGTTCTCCTCCCCAGTGCCAAAAGCAACTAACTGAAGCAATGGCACTAGAACCTATACTTGGAAAAGTTTCATCAGAGCAGAAATGATTTACACAAGAAACTAGGGCTCATTTACACTGACACAAAGGAGTCCAGAAGCAAACGGGGAAAAATCCCTTCATCTAGATAACATTATTGATCTTGGCTTCTGTACATGTCCTTGTTATAAGAGATTTGGTAAGAACATCTGCTTCTGAACCTCTAGAGCTTAGAATGGTTCACACCACCCGCTTCATCCTCTCACTGCACTTAGCAATACAGATAAGAAGGCAAATGCACACATCCAATGTATAGGTTAGCTGCTTCTAGTCAAAAGCAAAGTTTTGTTTCCAGGTTACAAAAGCTTTGTGGACTAAAAAGTTCCAGTGGAAATGTTGACACAAGTTCAAGTCAAGTTGTTCAAACACAGCACAAGTAAATCACAGGTCCCAGAGTAGTCCTAAAGAAAACTCAGACTCTTTCCAACAACTAACACAATTTTCACACTTACTGACTGCCCCCCCCCCAAGCTGCTAATTAAATAAAGTAATCTGGTCACTCTGAGATGGTGGAAAATCCTCTTATTTTAAAACTTTCCTTTGAAATGCCGTAAAGCCACATGTCAGCAGAATATCAAATGTGTTGGCCAGCTTTTTATAAACACGCACAGCATGAAGAATTCAATCCAGTGCAACAATAAGTGAAAGATACTTTAAGGGAAAGGTTACTATAAAACATCAATTCTGGTCTCCTCAATAAATAATGTGGATTTACACACATTATTAAGGCATGTTTTCTCTTTGCATAGATCCTGGCAGAAAGGAAACAAGCAATAGGAGGAAAATATAGGATTCCACACTGTCAAACATCTACAATCTTATTTTGAGTCCCATGATTATGGGACTCTGGAAACCTAATGCCATGTTGACACTAGAAAATCAGAGGCATGTACTTAACGGCTTATATTTTATTGGTTCATCTTCCAAGAAGCTTGTTTATTCCCTTTGCCAAAGACAACGGACAACCGGAGAGAGAGGGAGAGAGAAAGGGAGAGAGAAAGAGAGAGAGAGAGAAAGAGAGATTCTCTTGCCTTGTCACTAGTTTTCCCTAATTTTTTAAACAATCTTTTTCCCCCCAATCTTTACTCATCTGGGCATTTCTTAAGTTGGGAGTGATATAAATTTTTATTTTTCTTCTTTCCTTCCTTAAAAAAATGTAGATGGTAAAAATATTATAAATAGATTTGTTAAAGCCTATTAACAATGCATAAAGTTGTTGTGAGCCTTCAAGTTGTTTCCAGCTGACAGTGATCCTAAGGCAAACTTATTACGGGGTTTTCTTAACAAGATTCACTTGGAGTGGGTTTGTCTTTGCCTTCATGTGAGGCTGAGAGAGTGTGACTCGCCCACAGTCAGCCAGTGCTCAAACCATTGCACCACGCTGGCTCTGCAATGCATAATATACAAAGTTTATTCATTTACTGTTTTTCTTCCAAATCAGTGTTTGTCTTAGATGTGTTCTGCATGGTTTCCATTGTTTTGCTCACTGTCACTGTTATTTCCAGGTCACAGAAAAATTGACTGTTAATCAGTGGTATATCAAGCATAAACAGTGCCTAAGGCAAGTGTGGAAGTTGCACCCCAACCTTCTTACCCCTACCCTATGCCTTACCCCTACCCCTACATGCATGTTGTTTTTGTGCCCTCCCGGCATTGGCACCTGGGACACGTGCCCTACTTGCCTTATCCTAGATATGCCTCTGCTGTTAATTTCAAATTTGGATGATCTTGCTGAGGTTCTAATCATGGCAAATGTATTATCTAGATTCAAGACCAAATAGAAGCTAACCAGGAGGAGGTGTCACAAAATCCCACATGCCTTTTCCTCACTCACTGTAATATAGAGCAGTTTGGTTGATAAGAACCATTCTGCTAGAACAGACCAAAAGACAAGTCTAACTCATCATTTTGTTTCGCACAGTTGCCTTTGGAAAGCCCACAAGCAAAGCATATGTACAAGAGCACCCATGATTACTGTAATGATGTAAACATATCCAAGGCAGAGTTGAACTAATGGTTTATCTTCTCTAGATAGCAAATCACATTTAAAAGACACAGATATCAGCCTGCCAATTCAGGAAGATGTAGACTACCAAAGGTAGACTATGAAAGCTGACTCTTAAGATTCCAAATACAGGGAGTCATCTTCCCAATGCTAACCGCTGTCTACCAGTGGTAAATTGTTCCCATCTCACTTCCACAAGATCTGTTGCCTTTCAGCTGAGTTAATCTGGATAAAAACAGTGAGGAATAATGGCTCATGGTCTTGATCCAAAGTTCCAGGTAGGACTGTCCCAAGCATTTTGCTTTCTGAAGTTAATAACAAGGCAGCATTTCTGTTCTCCTTGTACAGAAGCCAACAGAACCAGCATCCTCCACACCAACTGAGGCAGCAGGCTAGTTCAGGGACCCAGGATGGACACTGTGGTATGTACATCTCTTCCATTCTCCAAGTAGGAATGGCTGGGAAGTTCAAGAGAAACAGCTGCAATTGCTATGCCCTGGCATCTGCTCCCTGAGCAGTTGCCTCATTTCCTGTGCAGGCACAGGGGAAGTGTGGCCACGGGCCACACTGCAGCCCCAACCCACCATTTCTGCTGCCCATGAAGTTCCCACCTACCAAAAGGGCACTCCCCCGAGCCCCAAGCCCTCGCCCCCATTAAGAACACTCCGGTGATCTTTCTACCTAAAAGAGCTATTTGATAGTCTGCTGGACTTTTCTTCATTGGACATTTTTAAACAGAGGAAGGATGCTTTAGCAATGGATTCCTTTCTAGCATAGGGTAGGACTAAAACGCCACTGGGGTCCCTTCCAACTCTATAATCCTTTAAGAATTCCTCCTTAGTACTTCAAAGCACAATGTCAGTCAGAACCAAAACAGAGCAAAACCAGATACTTCTTGTTTCAGCACCTACTAGAGAGGCAGGAGTGAAAAATGGGTCTGGCATCATTGTTCATCCCTGCCCTAATGGCAGGGCCAGCCCCTGTTTCACATCATTCTGTACCAGGGCCAGATCTGGGTGCCCTTGCTCCATGGTGACAGACTGTTACTTCAGATCTAGTCCAGACAGTTTCCTTTGCCTCATTCTTACATTGGATAGATAGGGACCTAGAAACAGTTGCTCCTGGTGCTTTCCTCTTGGAAAGCTACTTTAAAAAAGAATGACAATCATACTCATTAAACTGCTCAGCTGTAACTGGCTTCACCATGCCATGTTGGATGAGATACTGGCTTTCAGTTACTGCCAAAATGATGAATATGAAACCCCAACCAGATAGTAAGGTGGGAGGAAAAAAACTATTAAGTTGGTCAATGAATTTCACTTACTTTCCCCCCTTAACGGGTCAAAGAAAAACTGTATCATTGTATGCATCATCCAAGTGAATGTAGATTATGCTAGGACTTCATTTTATAAGCCAAGAAGGAAATGCATTAAATCAGTAAACAGACACTATAGCTCACTCTACAAAGAGGGCTACATACTACAACTATTAGGCATAAATATAAAATGTAAATATTAATCCAAGAAACAAAAGCACCAGAACCAAAATTAGCCCAGCTGCTGTCTGTCTTTCATTACTTCTGTTATGAAGACATCCCAGTTTGTATCATGAAAGCAAAGATTGGACAGCCCACACAGTATATAATTTGTCCCCACACACACACACGCACACATACCATCACCAAAGGATGTGGGAGCAGGCTGAAACTAGGCTGACCTGCCAGACTCCTACAAATCATGTCCTACACAAGATCCTGCTTGCCAAAAACAATTAGGTCTGACTCCTAGACTAAGTCTACCTTTGGCTCGCTTATGAATCTTACTTGCTCGGTTGCTAGGTGAAAAGCTAACTTCTTCTGACATTCCATGACTCCCACTGGTAAATCCTAAACTGAAACAAAACATGCGTAAAAATAGCAACACACTCTGCCTTATGCTGGCCCCAAAAAGCCTGCGTATAAAGCATTGGCAACATTTGGCCTCAGATCTGAAAGACGTTTTCACTGTTTCTTCCAGGGTTGCATTCCACAATCTTCTGATACATGTTCATGCTGCTTTTTAATGCACTGAGAAGGTTTGCTTTAATTGCACTGTGACATAAAACAAAGCAGGGGAACTTTCCTTTTAAAAATAACCTATAAGTCACCACATTCCCTGACGGATGTGAAGAAACCTAAAAGTGCAGATACCCAATTCACTTTCAGTGGAACCATGATAATAAACAGGTCACTATGGCAAGTAACTCCCAGGAAATTATATTTGTTATGCCAGTCGGGGGAGGGCTGCGTGTGAGAAAAGGCAAGCAATTGTGCACTCATGTAAACAGCCCCAATTTAAAGGAACTGTTGCTTTTCTTTAGAAAAAAAATGCTAGGTTTTAGTTTATTTTTGACCCTTTAAGTTAATTACTGTTGGACTCACTTATGATACTTTCAGCATTTTACAAAGTGTTATTCTGTGAGAAGACTTCAGGAAGAATATACATTCTGTGGCTTCCCCACCACAGAAATGCTTTTGAAGAATCTCTCCATTTCACTCTTTCTTTGTTCAGAAGCAGGTACACTTCACAAATATTCATAATGTAAGGGAGGGACAAAGCACATTTAAAAAAAGAAGAAGATGAAAATCAAAGTATTAGCATCAGTCTGTTTTTTTTTTTTTTCCAGCAAGCATTAAGACTCTTGTTTGATCCACTGAGCATCCAACACATGGTAGCTACTCACAGGGCAGGACTGATCACTATTATCACGGTGATCCTTCTCCTTTTATTATTTATTATTATTTATTTCCGAAGCCATTTCTCTATTTGTTATTAATTTAAAAAAAAACCCAGTGAAGACAAAAGATGGATAAAATCCCAGCCTCCCGGCTGGAGCGTCCGTCCTCGCATTCCAGATTGGGAGGATCTATTTATTTATTAACGGACAGAAAAGACAAATAAGGTAGAATCCTTTACTTTGGGGGGGTTGCACCTTTTACAGAAAGGGGAATCCCCGTATGGAGGGTTCAGGATTTGCTTAGACATGAGATCTCAGGCTGATGCCCTTTGGATAGAGCGCTCTATTAATAACAGAACTACACACACGCACCAAAAAAAAAAAATAAAAAAAATAAAAAAGTGCCCTAGATTTTCATCGAACACAATCAGCAAAAGAAGCCAGCAGGCGGATCTCTTCGTTTGCCCTCCTCGGCACAGGATCGCGCCTTCCCCCAAACCCAGCACCAGCCATCGTGCGCCACAAGGCAGCCCGGCTTACTCCACGGAGCGGGCAGGGGTTGAAGGCGCGAGCCCTGGGCCACGCACACGCGTCCAGGCGGGCACCCGCCCGCAGAAAAGATGTCGCCCGCGCCCCTCTCCTCCGCCCCGGCGCCCTCCTTACCTCCTCAGCGCGCAGGCAGCACCACCAGCGGCCGCCGCAGCCCGAGCTCCCCTTCGCCCCAATGCCGGCCGGCGATCAGAACAGCGCCTTCCCCATTGGGCTGCGTGGCCCCGCACCATAGTCAGAAATCCCCCGGCGAGCCGAGCTCTCCCTCCCTGCCGCCTCCCCCCGTACGTGCGTGAACAAGAGAGGCAGAAGGCTTTGGGGACGCGCCCGGCCCGCCTCCTCCGCCGCCGCCGCCTCCTCCGCCTCCGCGTCCTCCCCGCCAAGTGTCACTTTCCCCAAATCGCAGGCTGTTGCTTTCGGCGCCCTGCCTCGCCGCCGCCTCTCCGCGGACGCTTGAAGCCGGGCGGATGGGCTGGCGGTCTCCCTCCCGGCTGGCTCCTATTTCTGGGGCAAGCAGCAAAGCCCCAGCTCCGGGAGTGGCTGGGGGTGTCGAGGTGGGCAGACGGCGGCGATCGGGAGAGCGACAGGCTTGTTGACACTCCCCCCCCCCCCCCCAAAAGCCGAGGCAGCCGTGGCCGAGAGTCTCTGCAGCAGGAAATGCCACAAGACTTATAAGCCAACCACATCAGGAAGAGAGGGGGGGAAAAAAGGGAGAGAGGGGTGGGGGCGTGGGTGGGTGGTACTCAAAACCTGGGCGGGATAATCGCGGCTCCGGATCGGACTTATTTATTTATATCGTTCTTTTTATGCCAAGCGTGGTTTTACCGGTTCAACGGGGAGGACGGAAATGGTAGGGAAGGAAAAGCTGCCTTCCGAACCGGGCCGAGTGGCGTCAGGCGGCGCGCAGATTCCGCTCTGCCACCTCGCCTTTTCCTTTAGAGTGGAGGGTTATTATAACCCACGGAATAGAAGGCCTTATCTTTGCCCCCCCCCCAGCCCCGCCTCCGAATTTGGGACTCTCTTTCTTCTGTTTCGGATGCTTTTTTAAGCCCGGAGAGCCGAAAATGAAAGCGACCTTCCGATAAGGATTTACTACCCTCTACTGGACAACCAACCTTCCAAAAAACGTATTCGATCACGATGAATGGGCATCTTGGTGGGAAATGAATGGAGGCCGAGATACAAAGGAATTGGGATGGCTAGTCTTCTGGCATAAATGGAGAGAATAATGGTAATGGCTTGGGCCAGAAACCCGCACAAAGTTGCTACATATGCACCTTGTTTAATTTATAGAATTATGGAATTGGAATAGACCACAACGGTGATGGAGTCCAACTCTCTGCTATACACGAAATCACATTCAAAGCACCCCAGCAAATGGTGATCCAGCCTGTTTAAAAACACTCCAAATATTTCACCTATATGCAGAACACATCAGGAGTCAAAACGGGGGGAAGAATCATTAACAATTTAAGATCTGCAGGTGGTACCATATTGTCACCTTCTACGCCCTTAAGAAGGACAGCTTCTTCTGAGAAACAGGCAAATGACCAGACGTTTCTTGGTTCAAAGGCTAGAGGCCAGATTTATTGAGTACAAAAGTATAAAAATATATAAATCTGCTGCAGCAGGGTGCCGGAGGTTCGGGACAAAGGCCAGAGGCTTGGCAAGGCCTTTTTATCCAGGTAAACAGCATACACACCCGCTGCGGCATTTTTCCACCAATTGCAGACCACCCGCCCCATATTAGATAATGTCCAGAAACTTCCATCCATGTAAGGAAATGTCCAGAGGGGCAGGTAATATGAGGTTTCCTCCAATTACAAACTACCTTCCAAATAAGGCAATGTCCAGGGAGAGATGCTACAGGTGAGGTAGAGTCATGAGTCTGCAGACGGGAGGAGCTAGAACTCCTGTGTATGTGACTACCTCCTAGCTTGTAATGGAGGTTGTCTTTCCTTCACTCACAATATTGTTAGTGTTGTGTGCCTTCAAGTCCTTTCCAACTTATGGTGACCCTAAGGTGAACCAATCATGGGGGTTTCTTGGCAAGATTCGTTCAGAGGGAGTTTATCTTTGCTTTCCTTTGGGGCTGAGAGAGTGTGACTTGCCCAGGGTCACCCAGTGCGTTTTCATGGCTGAAGATTCAAACTCTGGTCTCCAGAGCTGTAGGCTAATGATCAAACTACTACACCATGGAAAACACTTGGAAGGACTACTAAGGAAAGTTAAGGAAGAAAGTGCAAAAGGTAAGGAAGAAAGTGTAAACTCAGGGTTGTAGCTGAATATTAAGAAAACAAGAAATAATGACCACAGATGATTTACATAACAATGATATTGAGATAGTTAAAAGATTTCTCATATTTTGGTTCACTCATTAACCAAAATGGAGATTGTAGTCAAAAAATCAGAAGAAGAATACAGCTTGGAAAGGTAGCCATGAAGGAACCAGATACGCTCATCAAGTCTAAAGGCATATTAAATACCAAAGCCAGAACCATCCATGCCATATGTATAGTTGTGAAAGATAGACAGTGAAGAAAGCTGATAGGAAGAAAATCAACTCATTAGAAATATAGTGCTGGAGAAAAGTTCTCTGGATACAGTGGACTTCTAAAAGATACACACACACACACACACACGGTTTTATGGCAAATCAAGCTTGAATTCTCAGTAAAGCTAAGATGACTAAACTGAGGCTGTTGTACTTTTGAGACAGTCATGAGATGACATGACTAATGGAAAAGATGATAATGCTTGGTAAATGGGAAGACAGTTTCTTGTGGATAAAATCATGAGATCCAAAGGAACATTGTTCAAAATAGTGCATCAGCTATCAACCAGATCTTCTCTAGAACAGAACAGTTCTGGACCTTCATTGACTCAAGACATCCATTTTCAAGCCATCCACCAGTTTCAAGCCACTCTGAGCTTCCTGGAAGATGAATGGATGAGAAATATCAGATACTAGCATATATACCTGGCATTGCCTGGGATTTTATTTTCTCATAGGTAATACTTGTTAGAAAGATTTGAGATCCTGTGTCTCTAATTTCCCAAACTGTCTTGTCCAGTACCTGTAACTTTTCCCCATATTCCCTAATTTAATCTGTATTCAGAGTTGTTAATATTCAGAGGTTTGTTTCCTGAGGGAATACACTGCCCTCCTCTTCCTTGCTGCTAGTCCTTGTCTCCATAGCAACCGGCCTATTCTCTGGCTGAGAAGTCTAAAGGCTCCTCCCTAAACTGCAAACCCCAGAATTCCATAGAATCTTCTTAGGTAAGCCAATCATATGAGGTCTTTGCCTGACGCAGCCAATCGTATGAGGTCTTCATCTGACACAGCCAAACAAACTTTGACTTTTATATATTAGATTTTTAAAAAAGCATAAATGGTCCCAAATGCTCCAGCAGATTCACAGTTAAGGCACAAAAAGTAAGACCATGGCACTCACAGGGAAAACAAGGAACTGCAAAACTGAACAGTTTTCTGTAGTTCTTGAACAAGATAATGCCCTTGGTATTGATCGCTGTTATGTTTTATTCATTATTTATTTGTTATATTCATATCACTTTTTTCGTCCAGTGAGCTCAAGGCTGCATACTTGGCTGTCACTCCTTGTTTATCCTAACAGCACCTGTATGAAGTAGATCAGTAGATCAGAGTGAGAGTGGGTGACTGGCCCAAGAATATACAGGGAGTTTCATGGCTCAGTGGCAATTTGAACCTTTTTTTTTTTTTGACAGTCCAGTACTCTACTTTCAGCAATACACGGGCTCTCACAGGAGCATGGAAAGCAAACTAGAACTTTTGGGTTGTCAGTTGCAGTAGCTGTTCATCTATACATGGCTAAGAAATAGGATCACCAACTGTCCTCAGACCGGCGTTGCTTGCTTCTAGGCCTTTAACAGCAGCTTGAGATTCAGCAATTGGCTAAAGAAGGTTTGCATCAAGAAGATAAACTTCAGTTTTCTGGGCCTCTCCCAAGTCTCCCAATCCTCTCCCAAGTTTTGAATGCTTTCTTCTCTTTTCAAAAATTGTGCAACTGACAGTTGCAATTTCTTTAGGTCTCTTCCTTTCAGCTCCTTATTTCCATCTGTATGATTTGTACTTACAGCCAGATGTCAGTATGCCCTATCTTAGTCTGAGTAATACATTTTCATCCTACTTCCTGTTCCCACAGTATCATGACAGTTCTTCACCAGGCCTAGCTCAGCTGTTTACAGTTTGGAAACCAAAACTGAAACACTCATTCCCACTCTCCCTGGGATCCCAGCATCCCATCCCAGGAGAAGGGTGGTGTTTAAATACAATAATTAAATAGTTATTATGATGCTTCTTCTTCCCGACAACTGCTAGTGAGATGTCACACTCTGTTGACCAAGTGCTACTCCCTTACAGAGCTTGGAAAAGTAACTCTTTTGAAGTAGAACTTCCACAATGCTTCAGCTGCCATGGCCAGTTGCCATTCTGGTTGGCAACTTGTTGTTGTTGTGTGCCTTCAAGTTGTTTCCAAGTTATGGCACCCCTAAAGCGAACCTATCATGGGGCTTTCTGGGGCTGAGAGTGTGTGACACACCCAAGGTCACCCAGTGGGTTTCCATGGCCAAGCAGGGAATCAAATCCTACTCTCCTGGAAAAATTATGAAGAAAACTATTTTAATTGAGGCCTCCCATGAATAATAATGTGTTCATGCAATCTATCCTATTCATGCCTGCTTGGGAGGAAACCACACTGAATACGGGGACTTCCAAAAGATATCGGCCATGACCCTCAGATTTTGTGACCGGTTGCTTCTAGCTAAATTTCTATCAATGGATGTGTGAAATAGATGTAGGATGGGTGATACCTGGCTTGAAAACAGTACATACAATAAGATGTCATGTTGAAGATGGAGCAATCTTGTTTTCTGCTGCTCTAGAGACTGTGACATGAAGCGATGGATTCAAACTACAGGAAAAGTGATTTCGCCTAAACATCAGGAAGAACTTTCTGATTGTAAGAGCCATTCAGCAGTGGAATATGTTCCGAGGAGTGTGGTGGAATCACCTTCTTTGGAGGTTCTTAAACAGAGGCAGGCTGGCTGGCTGGCTGGCTGGCCATTTGGTGGGGGGTTGTGTGTGTGTGTGTGTGTGTGTGTTCCTCCATAGCAGGGGGTTTGACTCAATGGCCATTGTGGTCCCTTCCAGCTCTCTGATTCTAAGGGCCTTTCTGCCCAGTTCTCAGCCAGGGAGCTCTTTAGTCTCAGTAAACTACAAAACCCGGAATTCCATAGGATGTTGAAAGTGGGCTAATAGCACTGTTACAGTGTAGTGCAGAAAGGCCCTGATCTTTTTTTCCCTCCAAATAAATCAGTTTACACTTGGTTTTGCTTATTTTTCATTTTCCACTCTAAAGCTCATTCTTCCAGTTTGGAAAGAACCTTTTGGAATTGCTCACAGCCATTTCTCTGAGTAGAGTTGCTAACATTTTCAACTGGTCCCTCCTCATTAAACAGCTGTCTAATCAGTAGACATCAGCAGGGAATAAATGTTTTGCTTCTTTGGGGGAACAACATTTATCGTATTATATCTGCAGATTAAATTGCTGTTAACGATATCAGAGTGGGGATTAGTTTAAAAAGGATGTGGATTGGCCACCTTATTCACATGTGATCAGAATGAAAACTCTGTTTAAAAGTGCAGTTTTATTACTGTATTATGTAATGTTTATATTAAAAATAATTCATTTTCCCATTCTGAAGTCTAAATAATGGGCAACTGTAGATACCTTTGAAGGAATCAACTCTGGATAATTAGTTTAACTTCTTCATGGATAAAATCATATACATCATATGAAATTGTGAACAGCAAAACCAGACAATAATGAAACATTGTGAAGGTAAATTAGATAGTAAATCTTTGGACAAAGAATCGAAGAACTTAACACTATACCATTGTCAATGGGACTCACATAATGAGACCTCAGTGACCACAGGTATATTGATTAAGCAATAAATTGTCACTCAACTAACAATGAAAAAAAATTGCGGAAGGATACATAACTTAAAAGAATAATAGTTTAGTCATGCAAGCATTTATGAATATGACAACCACCCCAACCATAGCCACACCCACATGCAATGCAGTTGTCAATGAAATGAAAGCCTTGTAGTTCTACCTTTAAGTGTTTTTTGGATGAACCTATTGGCTAAAATGCTTAAGGGCATCATTCAGTGATATGGATGCTTTAGGAAAGATTGCAGAAGCAAAAAAGAACTCCTAGCTACCTTGCTGGTTTATTTCACAAATTAGAAAACTGATAGTGATACCATTAAATTGGTCTCTTAATTGCACAGTTGCTACACGTCTCTCTGGTAGATAAGGGAAGGAAGAAAAAGCCACGAACAACTTTTACTGTCCCCAAAGTAATCACCTACATGAACCAGTTCTTTCCTAAAGTGTTGTATCAGTGTTTATCTTCTTACAACAAAATGAAACAGTTAAAACTACAACTTAAAATAGATCTTGTGTGATAAGTCATGCAGAATCTAACAAATATGTAGAAGCTCCTAGCTACTTCATCTGGCATTATACAATATTAATTTTGATATTATGCAATATCAAAGATCAACACAACTGTCCATCTCTAATCTTGAAAATAAGCTGAATAGAAAGTGTTATCCTCTGCAGTGTAGCTTGGAAAAGGTTGTTTGTATGGTGGCGACAGAGAACCAGTGTAGCGTAGTGGTTTCAACATTGGACTAGGACCCTGGAGACCAAGGGTGGAATCCCTGCTCAGCCATGGAAACCTGCTGGGTGAGCTTGGACAAGTCACACTCTTTCAGCCTCAGAGGAAGGCAAGAACAAATTTGTTTGCCTTAGGGTACCATAAGTCAGAAATGTCTTCAAGGCACACAACAACAAGAACAACAACAGTAACAGCTATGGCCATGTTGGCTGCAGAGTTCCAAGAGTTACAATCTAAAGAAGCACCTTTCTCAAGGACTAGGAGGAACAGTTGGCCAACCTTCTTATCCTTCACTGTAGCTGAATGTAACTTATCTCTTCCTCCATCAAGCAACATGGTGATTTACGCCTGAGACTAGCACTCATATGTTAAGAATATGACAACTGGGATAGTGCTGGTGAGGTAGGGAGAATATTTTTGGCAAGCTTAGAAAGAAAGTAGATAATACTGCCTTTTCCCACAAGAACCTGCCCAGAATTTGAGTTCTTCAGCAGAGGCCTTGTTGTGTGTCTCATCATCCTAAGAGGCTAGATTGGTAGGTACCTGTGACAGGACTTTCTGTGTAGCAGCACTCTGGCTGTGGAATTTCTTCCCGGGGCAAGTCAGGCTGGATCCGTCCCTTCTGAGTTTCCAGTGGGCAGCTAAGAAGATATTGTTTCACATGGCCTTTTGCTCAAAACCATGGTTGACTGTTGTGGCTGTTTTAACTATCTGTGGTGTTTAATTTTTTTTTTTTTTTTGTGGGGAGTGGTTATCTGATAATAGTTTTTAATCTGTTGTTCATCACCTCAGGCATTCTAGTGAGCCACAGCTACTGACTCCCACTTACCTGTGTCAAGACTAGAAAACTGGAAGTAACAGCCAAGAATTTTCCTATGGCAGTAAGGAGCTGTACTCCTTATGATGGAGAAAGCTGGAGAATGCATTGCTTGTGAATTAAGTGAAAAGAAACTGGTTCAGACAGCAAAGGAAAAGATGTAGCCTTTGAATCAGGAGCTCGCTGAAGGCCAAATACATAGTCCATGGGGAATAAATGAGGCTTCTGGTCCTCTGTCTGCTTACCCTTACTCTGCCCTGTGCTAATAAGAACTTCCTCAGAGAAAGAGCTGTAGGATTCAATAGAGAACCCCAATATAACCAAGGGCTTGGAAGAAACCTCCACAGTCCAAAGTGTCCAGTTTCATAGGTGCCTCACTTGGAACCCTCTCATAACCTCTCTAATCAAATCCTCATCCCCACCTCAACCTCCGGTTCTTTTTCTTAAGGCCTCAGAAGGAAAGGTAGTACAAATCTAGTGAGAAGTCCAGGGTCAACAAACAAGTTCCAGGAAGCTGCCAAGAAGCTCTGTCACCAGGGTTCTCCTTGGGAGGAAGGGTCTCTTTAGGAAAAGGAAGAAGATTTACTCATAAACCCAAAAGACAGGAACAGAAGGAACTGGGGCTGAGCCTATCCCTTCCAACTGCCCCAATTTGGCAACATCATCTGGATCAAATCCTCTTTGTCTCATATTTTCAGCTGCTTTTAAAGCAACCGAGTTTCTCTCTCTTCCTCCCACTTTCCCTCTTTGTCTTCAGCTAACTTCAATTGCTGTTAATTGAGCTCAGTGTCCAAAAATAGTTTGCACTCATCTCTGCAATTGGAAGAAGGGAGGAAGGATGAAGTCTTGCCTTTCCAAGTAAATTCAGCAGAAGCAAACTTCTACAGCTTCTCCTAGTTCGTAGACTTGTTCTTCGTACCTTTTGCCATCTTGATGGCACTCTAATCTTGTTTGGCCACATATGTCCTGGTTTTCATCTGTGAAATGCTGGAGGATGTGTAAGCTTATGGAACCCTTGCTAGGGGTTAATAGTTTCTAAAGAGCTCCACTTTAGCTCTAGATCTCACATTAGGAGCTGGTTATGGAGAGGGCTTAATATACTCTTCCCAACATTTTGCATCAGTTTATCCTGTAAGTAAGATGACTCTTAAAATTTATTAATCTAATTATACCCTTGTCTCTCCCATCTTTCTAAATCTCCTGACCCAAATAGGCATATCAGTTCTCATGGATCTAATCATTTTATAACTATCTGATTGAAATTAGCACACAGGAGAGGTGACTGATATATGTAGCTGGTAAGAGAATGATCTAGTATAGATACCAGTAGCCTCATAATAATAACTACAAACCATGTAACCTCAGCTGTCAGTGCTTCCAATCATTCTTAGATATGTTTATTCATACATTTTATAACTGCATTTTATTTGATGTAGCACCAGATCATCTGCCCTAAACTATGGCACACTTCATACATTTTATTCTCAACCCATCAATCTTCTGGCTCTTTCTGGGATCATTAAGCATCTGCTTGACGGTTTATAATTAATCTTCTGGCCACTGGGCTACAGCTGCCCTCCTCATGGGCAGAAGAGTTTAGGTGGAAACTGGAAGCTCCAAAGAAGACAACATTTTAAATGTCAGTCACCATTGCCTAGGCCAAAGGATAATTATAGTCTGTTTGTGAAGCATCAAATAGTGTTTTTGTATTTCTGTTCAGTTGGATTTCTGCCATAACCATCTGCGTATATCACAAAGCAAAGCTTCTGCCATAGTTTATGTGAGGAAAGATAAAATACTAATCTTTCCCCCTTCTTGTGCATTGCTACCAACAAAGCAGGAGCTGTTATCCTGGGATCAAGATATTCCTATTCTTCTTCTTTTGGGGAAAAACTCAATTCTCTCTTTTTTTCAGATCTGGTGAAGCAAAACAGTAAAGGTTGAAAGCTTGAACAGGAAAATCCTCAAACTCTGTGTCCCATCAGCCATGAAATCCCTGTCTCTCAGTTTCAGCCATCTTTTTGTTGTATGGAATAGTAAAAACTGCCATAATTTATTGTAATCCAAGAAATAATACCAATAATAAAGGTACAAGATTACTGACGCAGCATACATGTACACTTCTAAATGCTATACAAAAGTCTGATGTTATTATTTAATGTTGCACAGACTGTGAGCCTCTTCACCGAACCCTGAATGGAAGTTTTATTGACCAAGAGAAGTTGCAAGGGATTCCACAAGATTAGCCTTATATGGGCATTAAAAATGTGAGCAGCCTAAACCAGAGAAAGGAATATTAGTGGCAAAAGTGCCACCACATTATGTTTTCACTAAAGGTAATAAATACATAAATAAATAAAACCCATGGGTTGATGGCATTTATGTTGAAGAGCAGACATTCATTTAATTATGATAATCCTAACTTGTGGTTCATATTTGCACTACATGACTGGATTGTAGTGAGCCAGTGTGATGTAGTTGTTTGAGTGCTGAACTAGGACTGTGGGAGCTCTCAAATGCACTGGGTGACTATGGGCAGGTCACACTCTCTCAGCCTCAGGGAAGGCAATGGCAACCCCCCCTCTGAATAACTCTTGCCAAGAGAACCTTAGGATAGAGTTGCCTTAAACTGGAGTCTACCTGAAGACACATAACAGCTGCATTATAAATCTTGCAGGAGATCACGTCAAAAATCCAATCCATTATCTGATTGCCCCCCTCCCAATTCTCCACTACAGAAAATGCTAACTTTTAGCTATAAATATGTTATAATCCAGACTAATCATCCTCAGGCTCTTTCACCCCCGCGCAATTATAGTGCTATATTCCACTTTAACTGCCATGACAATATCCTATGTGTGTCTTTCTGACTGAGACCTCTGTTAGGTCTTTACCCTCTTCAAAGTTTACGTTATCGACTACAATTCCCAGAATCTTCAGGCTGCCTGTGAGATTCTGGAAGTGGTAGTCCAAAAATGTAACTTTTTTGTGCTCTGTTTCTGCCTCCAGCTTACACCACTGTGATATAACGAGTGAAAGTGGTGGGACACCATACAGTTTTGACTCTTTTTATTTTAGAAGAGCAGATGTTGAAACTGACAGCACTTCCTCATAGGAAATTATATTTAGAACTAGTGTATTAATATGAGTCAGAGGTTGCAAGTAAGCAATCTAAAATGGTAACTGGCAAACACAAAGCAAGAAGTGGGAATAAATGAATGAGTTATCTCAAGGGAGGGGTTCTCTACAAATCCATATTGGGACTGGTGCTTTTTCGTTTATTCATGAATGATCTGGAGCTGGGGTGAGCCATGTTGCTGAACTCAATGCCAAAGTATTTAGATGGATTAAAACAAAAAGGGATAGTGAAGTCCTCTAACGTGGTTACTAAGTGATAAAGAGTGCATGTGTGCAGCAGCTAGTTACTACGAATAAGGAGCATAGCCTCCAATGGCTATGGAAAATAATGGAAACTTTTACTATAGGAACTCCATTAGAGACAAGATTGCTCTCTAAGGGTAGTAGGCTAAGCTAGAAGAAGAAGAGGACTAAGTTTTACTTTTGCAGCAGTGAAAGAGAAAAAGTAGGTAGAGAGAAGAGGTGGAGTGATTCCTAAAATATCATCCTAGGAGAGGGTAAGATAGGTAGATAAGACATGAGGAAACTTTAGGTCACTGAAATACTCATTAACGCCATAACTGCTGCTCTCTCTAAGACACATTTAACTCTTTAAACACTGAGTGTTCTTGCATTTCCCTTTCCTTGGTGGCCTCTAAGCTGTGGAATTCCTTTTCCATTGGGATAGACCCTTCTCTCTTCTCTACAAAAAGTCCAGTAAAACAGTCCTGTTCAGAAAATGTTTTGCGAGAGGAGCAGGATCAATGTCCAAATCTACTACATGCTGTTGCTTATCTCTTTAGCTTACTTAAGTTTTAGGTCTAAATATTTTGCTGTTAACAGTTATTTTATCATTTTATGGTTCTGATTAGCAGAAAATGCATGTTTTATGTAGATAAATAATCTAAGTGCTGCAATAAATTCCACTTTGTTGTAATTTCCAAAATTTTACAAATGAAATGAAATTTGCAAAAAGTGATTTCACAGACTGTGTTGATTTCTTTTTCTCCTGGGATTAAAATCAGCCCTGTTTGCCATAGCTATTTAGCCAATAGCATTTAAAAGTAATTGTGTAATCCTCAAAATGAATGCATTGTAAAACTAAACATACAAAGGAAATTTGCATTTATTTGTCAAGTGTAGAATTCTGTTCTTTGTAGTTCATTTAAAAATAATAGCGCTGGAGCTGCTAAGATAAAACAGCTTTCTAGAGTATATTCCAAATTAAATAGCCATAAATTCACCTGAGTAAGACATTTTTAGGACAATAAAAGTGTCACAGCATGAGTTCTACACAGTGGAGATGTTGGCTTGTTTTCTCTCTTTCCCTGTCTCTGAAAACAGGCGTAAAGGAGTAGATGGAAAAATGGGAGCAAACTGTGGCAGGTAAAGATATTCTGTAAAGTGAATGTCTGTCAAAAAATTTTATAGAGTTGTGTATGTGAGTTAGGGATGTAAATATCTGATTATTTCATCGTTGCAAATGAGGACAAATAATTTCCTCAGTTTGTTTTCCCTGCTGCAAAGAAAATTAATACTTCTAACCAGTTCTTCCTTCTTACTTTTGCATCCAAAGTGTTTCAGCAATTTATTATGTGTTGTAATAAACAGCAAGGTTTTGTGTGTGTGTGTGTGTGTGTGTGTGTGTGTGTGTAAAATCTGTGGGGAGTTTGTGCAAAACAAAACACCTGCTTCCAGATAGCCATGTGCTTTTTTTTGGTCTGTTTGTAGTATTGCACCAAAAAAATGTAGTCTTACACTGTTTCCAGATATCTATGTTATTTTTTCCCTAGTAGTCTCTTGGAGCAGCAGGATTGGCTCAGGACTGCTGTTTTTTTCACTTTGTTTCCATATACCTGTGTGGAGGGTGGCGGGTGAAAGATTACTGGTTTTGTGCAAAAAATAGCAATCTCACGCAAACTTCACCACAACCACTCTTTCTGGGGCTTTGCACCTTGTGGATATAGGCAGTTTGTGTTTTTCTTTATTTGCTGCACAAAAAGTGTTTTCTTGAACAAAATCACCTTGATTTTCATGAAAAGAACCCACATATATAACTGCACAGAATAATTTCCTGAAACACTTCAAAATACACAAACAGGGAGCAAAAATTGCACAACATTCTTACCACTGTGCTTCCCTTCCCAATTGGCTTTCTTGATGTCAGAAAACTCATTTTCTCAGTGCAGGACCACTATGAGTGAGAGGTAGAATAGTTATTTTATACTTTATTTACATGTTTGCTGGAGCTGTTCCATTTTACTTTTTCATCTCTTACTTTTATTCACAGAATTCCCATTATTTTTACTTATGTGTGTATATGCACTGTGTGCATATATACTTGCACTGTGCATGTGTGTGTGTGTGTGTGAATGTAAAAGAACGTGTGTGTGTGTGTGTGTGTGTGTGTGTGTGTGTGTAAAAGACACTATACTCCTACTGATATAGCCCAGAATCATAACTTAGTTACATATGCAGTAACTATTTAATATCTCCTGGCCTGATTACTCCCTCAGCCCACCTTAGCAATCAGCCACATCGGATGAAACAGGTCTCTTTAGCTACTGATGGGGGCAGAAGTGGGATAACATTTCTGGGCCCCTTCCGATCAATGAGCAAGGCTATGGCCCTTTCCGCACCTTACCTTTTGTTGGCGCTGGGGTGTGGGGATTGTGCGAGCAGTGTCCGGCAAGAGGGTCTCGCGTCCCTGCTGCTTCGGCTCCGCACGAGCTGCCTGCTCGTGCGAGAGCCCTGCCTCTTCCTTCTGCAGTGCAGCCTGAGAGTTTCCCAGGCTACGCTGGGGCAGGAAGTGCGACTGGCATGGCTCCGGAGGCTCCACATGCCAGGTAAGTGCCCGCGGGGCCAGGGAGCAATGCGCGATCATGTACCATTTTCGGCTTCCAGCCGAAAATGAAAAGGTGAGCAATTGGCGCCTGCCGGCCCCTGGAACATTGCGTGATTGTGAGTGTGTCATGTAGTTTGCTCCTCACAATCGCGCGAAGCTCCAGGCACCCTTTCGCATGGCAAAGGATCTCTGAAAGGTATTCTGCTTCTGACTGTCGCAACCTCAGTTTCTGGTGGGAGGGTCCTGGAAAGTCATCCTCCTTTTTCCCCAGTCAGTAGCTGAACAGACTTCTTTCCCCTGATGTTGCTGCCTGTTAAGGTAAGCTGGAGATATTCATCCAGTCTGACAGTAAGACAACATAGACTGTTTCTGCAGCTTACCTTTGTCCTGGTGGTGTCTAGTGATCATGGCAGCAGTGGCTCTCCCAGGAGGGGAGGGCGATGGAGTGCTTCCCTCTGCACTGGCTGCCTCTGGGAACCGGGAAGTGCAACAGCCATGCCTCTTCCTATCACAGCACAGCCAGGTACTGTCCCAGGCTGTGCTGGGCCTGCAAGCACAGCCATTGTGCTTTCAGGGCCTCTACAGACAAGGTAAGCGCAGGCGTGCGGCAAGAGGGTGGGACGATCACTGGTCATTGATGGGGAAAACCCATCAATGATTTGCGGTGCAATCATGCTGCCTGGGGACAGGAGAAGGATGGGACCGGGACAGTGTCGTGGATAAGCATTGTCCTGGCCTTGTCCTTCTCTCGTCCCTGTGGTGGGTTGGGTGCGTCAAGTGGAATGGGCCATAGTATAACTGAATACAGAGCCTAGATTATGAATCCATAACTGTACTAGAATGTCAGATATAACTGTTTATACGATTTTAGAAAATTATATACATACAACCAAATAGTTACAGAACAGGAATCCTGAGCACAGCAGGTTTTAAATCAAAGTGTCAGGCTCTGCTCAGCTCTGCTTGACAAAGTGTAATCTGACCAAAGTATTCAAGAAACCAAGCGTGGTCCGAAGGTGAATCCCATATGTCTCAACAGGCTGGAACATGGCTGCACCTGTCCTCTGTATGAACTTCCTATCTTCATCAGCTGAGGTCGATAATGCTCCACACACACTGAAGTCAAGAAGATTTATTATAGTTCATTATCATGTTTCTCCATTAATTCCAGTGTAACTTAACCCAGGGGCCAATTTGTATTTATATTCTCGGTGTGTGTGTGTATGTGTGTGTCTGTGCATGCAGTTATAGTTATAACTTATATATACAGTCAGTCCTCCACATTCATTAGAGTTGAGAACACAGAACCCCCACAAAAGTGGCAAAATTGCAAATATCAAAAAGTGTTTGTGGCTCTGTGGGATGGAGAGCAGAGGCATAGTGAGGAGGGTCCAAACCAGGACAGGGAAAGGAGAGAAAAGGGGGTGGGGGTCCACATGGTGGCTCTAGACTTCCTCTTTCTTGTCTATCTCCTTCCTTGGGTGTGGGGGGACATCGGGAGAGGGTTTGGGGCACTGAGAAATCAAGCTGTGAGCCATCATTAGCTGGCCAAGGAGCAGCTAATGGAGGAGGAGGAGGGTGGGGAGGGGGAGGACAAGAGGTAGATTTTTAAAGATCTGCATGACCTGATCAGAGCTGCAGAGAGGGAGGGTTCCCCTGGAAAAGAAATGCTTGAAGTGGAGGAGCAGGGGTTCAAGAAACTCACAAATAATCAAATCTGTGAAAGTCAAACCCACAAATGTGAAAGGCTGACTGTATATAACTTATATCTATATATGTTACATCTTCAGCCAAAGGGGGGGAAAATCATTAAAACGGGTCAGGAGCCAGTTTTCTTCCCCTAACATACCCTAAAATGCCACCCCCCCACCAAAAAAAAAAAAAAAAAAAAAGTTAAGAGAGAAAAACAAAGAAAACCATAATTAATGCATTTGATAACAATAACAATAATAAACAATAATAATAATAGCAACGCTGCTGCTGCTGCTGCTGCTGATGATGATGATGATGATGACGACCGTGGAAAATTGTTAAATAGAGCATCCCTCTTCTGAACTATTTAAATGGAAACTTCTGCTGTCTGGAGCAATCCATGTCCACAAAAAATAGTCATGGGTGCAGCTACACACCTTGGGCTAAAGTGTTACTCACTTGCTCTGGACGGAGCCTCTAAGCAGTCCTATATGTTAAGCATATGTTCAAATGCAGTAGCAGGAAGCACAGGGTTATTTGTTTCTGTTATTCAAAGGCATTTGGAATTTGAATTTAAGTTTAGATCCCTTTGCCATATGTACATATAACATTAGATATCAAAGGCATGTGAACTCTTGATCAGTATCTGACCTTCAACGAGACATTTTTAATCTTGATTGGTGAAATCAAGGATGCTGCAGAGTTTTGATTAAGTGCAGACACAAGGCCAATTGCCTATTACAACCAACATTTAATTAAGTTCAAGGGCATGTCAAGCATGTTTTGCTGTCGGCTAAAGAGAGATCGTTTTAGCTGTTCTTGCATAAGCTAATAACCTATACAGAGATATGGTGAAAAACATTGAGAATTTACTGGGGAACAAATGAACTTATAAGCTGTTAGTGACAGAACTCTCAGAACGTCTTCTGAATTATTAGCTTAAGAACAGTTTGGCCAACATAAAACTTGCATTTCTTGTTCAGGAAAGAAGGCTAACAGGCCACAAATATTTGCGAACAATAGTTTCCTGAACTGCTTCTTGTGTGCTCTAATAATACAATGAAAGGAGGACTTCCAAGGTCAAAAAATGAACACACATGGTTCTTGTGGTGTACAGTGCCTTCCACCATCTATATGATTTTCACATGTTGGAGAGGATGCCTGTGCAAGGGCCAGCTTACGTGGGCTTTCCACAGACAATCTCTATCTTTGAAAATACAATGGCAGAGATTGCAAATTTGTAGCGTCTTTGTGCTTGGCATGCAAACAAACATCAGTGGAAAGCATGGGAAACGTCTGAAAAAGCCAATGTGACTGCACAGTAAACTTGGGGAGGAAGTGAAAAGTGGAGAGGGGAGCTTACACAAAGAATGGAAGAAAGGACAAAACACCAAAGAAGAATACAGGAGTGTAGCCCTAGCCTGCAGGAATGATGGAAGGAAAGCTAAAGCTCAAAATGAACTGAGACTGGCTAGGCCAGCAAGGAGCAACAATAGGATACAGTAAATTAATAAAATAATATAATACAATGAAATCATAAAACAACTTCATTATAAAAACAATTTGAATGCAAAAACAAAAACAAAAACCAAGGAGAGTAAACCAAACATAATAGCACAACTGGGGAAATAATTATGTTTAACTTGGCACAGAAATTATAGGACCATCAGCTCAGGTGAGCTTCAGTCTGATGGAGACTGCTGAAATGAGGGACCACTGTGGAGAAAGCTCTTTGCCTGGTTTCTATATAACAAGTTTTCCCTAGGAACTGAATCCAGAGAAGAACCTGTTGTGAAGATCTTAAAAAATTGGCAGATTCTTATAGTGTAGGACTGAACAACATCCATGGGTCAGGGATCCTGTAACCCACAATCTCTGCACCTGGTATTTTCCTCACTCCTACCTGTGCTTTTCCTTCAGCCCCCAAAATGGACAATTGTCCATCGTAGGCCTCCATATGTGCTTCTGCTTTGCCTGTCCCATTATAGTTGGAGATACTTCTTCAGATATTTGAATCTCAGTATGATCAGGACTTATTAGCACCTTGACGAATAGAGAGCCAAATAAACTTTTCAGGAATTAATATAATACTGGCATTACCAGTATAATTCCTGGTAGCATTACCTGAAGCTTCTGAATCATCTCCAAATGCTGTCCAATGTACAAAATATTGCAATAATCTAACTGGGAAGTTACCAGAGTCAGCATCACGTCATAGCTATGGTTGGTGAACTATCTGAAGCTGATCAGAGGCTGTTTGTGTCATTGAGGAAACTTGGACCGCAGGTGAGATTGCTAAATCCAAGAGTCCCCGGTTATGTACCTGCTCTTTCAAGGAAACTACAGTAACACCAAGAACAGAATGTACAATTAATCACTGGATTTGAGAATCAACACAGCCCAACCCAAGAAACTTTGCTACCTGAGACAGACCTGCAACTGAAGCACACACAGGCCCTTTTCACATGTGGGGGGGGGGGAACGGTGTAGAGCGACCTCCCACGGAGGTCGTCTACACCGTAGAGTGGACTGGCGTGGACTACTTTTAGTAGCTTCACACCAGAATCCACTCAGGAGCGGCCAGAACTTGCGGGGCTCCGTGTTTTTTAAAAACCTCTTTTTAGAGGTTTTTAAAAAAGCACGGAGCGCCCAGCCCTGTGCTGCTCCGTCGCCCGGCTCTAAAGTGAATTTGCAGGCGCACGCAAGTGCGTGCCTGCAGATCTGCCGGGGGCGGGCTTCTGGCTGGCGAGCTTCTCCGGTTGATGGAGAGCCTCCGCCAACCGGAAGCTGCCATCTGCTACGCTGGAGGAGTGTGGAGCAGCGAGCTCGCGCTGCTCCACGCGGCGACGGACTAACTCAGCTGGAGGTAAGCTCTGTTTTAGCCTGTTTTCGCCCTTTTCCCCCCCGACATGTGAAAAGGGCCACAGACAGTAGATCAAGTTAACTGCTTTTCATTCTTAGCTGCTGTTTAATCTATTATTAATTCAATTATATTTTAAACTTTCGTATGTTGTAAAGTTTTAGCTGTATCTCTTTTAATCTTTATAAGTCACTCTGATGCTTGGAAAAAGCAGGAGGAAGGAAGAATCACAACCATCTGCCCACCCTCATGTTAAGATGGCATATGAGGCATGGAAATTCATAACTGCCTCCCCCTGTGTCTTGGGTAAAAAGACAACAGCTATAAAACAAATAATGTAACATTTTCTTCCCTTTTATGACTCTCAAAACGTATATCTGCTTCAGCCTGCCTCCTGGTAGAATTGGCCCTGGGAAATATAAATTATATTGCCTCCATCTTGTCAGGATTCAATTCATAGGTTTCAATGGACTCCACAAGTGGCCAGAATAAAAGAAGAAATGTACATGTCTTTTGACCACATGATTCCTTTGCCCCTTCCCATGGTAATTTTCTTCTGTTTCACAGCTGCTGCCTCCAGTGAACATTTATGGGTGAGTTTTTCCTGGCTGAGGAATCTCTCATCTCCCCCCCACACACACACTTCATACTAACAGGCATAAAAGAAATACTGTAATGCTAAATACTGTGAGGAAAGGTTGGAGATGACCTGTAGTCCAATAAAATATATATGATGCACATTGAGGTTTGCACCTGGGAATGACAGTGAATGATGTAATCCCATGTCACTCTTGCTGAGTCATTGTAATATGTAACTGGGACAGAGGGCTGCATCAGACATGGGAACATGCAAAGTTGGCTAGAGTTGCATCAGCAAGGTATGGATATAAGGGGCTGAGCCCTAGCCAACTGTCCTCTCGATTGTCTGATTGTGCGGCTGGAGGCTATGTCGGATGCGTATCTCCACTTGCTCTGGAATGCTGAAACTCTGTTGGAGTACTATAAATATGTATGCATCGTAACTGAAGAGTAAAAGCCTCCAAGTTGGAAGATAATATTGCGTGGCTTCCAAGCATTGCTGCTAGTGTTTATACTCTGCTGGGCATGCTTCTAAGCTGTGTGTACTGTCTCTGCTGTATGGTGGTTTTTGATACACTTGACTCTGGTACAGCGTTTTTGCCAGAGCTCAGTGCAGAAGGGAAGTGCTATCACGGTTTTTGCGTAGCTCCCATCATCCACCAACCCTCCACATTAGGTCTACATTAGGTATAGGAGGCTGATTCCATTTGAACTGCCATGGCTCCACCTCATGGAATCCTGGGATTTGTAGTTCAGGGTAGTGAGCTAATGCTCTCTCAAGGAGAATTCTAAGGATATCACCAAACTGCAGTTTCCACGATTCCATAGGACAGAGCCATGGTAGTTAAAGTGGCATCAAACTGTCCCTCTACTGTGAAATATGACATATCTATACTAGAACTGTATTGTATATATGCTTCATAAGAATACTGCAAATCATATATACTCCACAAAGGCATATGGCATGTGTTCAGAACCCCCCCCCTCCAAAAAAAACAGACTCATAGATGGCATTTTGAGATGGCCTTTCCCTTCCAGTAAGAGAATAAGTGAGAAAACATCCAAATCTTTGTAAACATTAGTCTATTATCTACTTATTTTTTATATCTTATCTTCTCTCTAAAGGTTTGTGTGGCCTTCACATTATGATGATTTATGTGGCAATTGCCCATTTCTTCCAGCATTCAACTGTACCAATAATCTGCTTCCAGGCTTTTACAAAAAAATAAACATGGATATTATTCCTAGCAATACTTCTTTAAAAAGATTTTTTTTCTGTTGTCACAAAGAAATATCCCACAAAAACAAATTATGTACCTGAAAAAAGGAACAGTTTTTGTGCAAAAATGATGAATGTGTCAATCTGTTACATGCATAAAGACAATTCTTTTAAACCTCCTTCGAACCTCTATGCCACAATTGCTGGACAATTAATTGCACACTGTTAAGTCACAATAAAAGCAAGGATTGTTCAAGAGTGATTCCTGATAATAGAATCACCTATAAGGAGCAGAAACATTTCCTTTAGATTTGAATTCTACTGAATGCTGTTCAGTATATTTTTCGTAATAGTATTTTCTTGCCCATAGCTGAATATAGAGAAGGCAGGTACTTTGGCGTTGAACAATGCGTATTCGTATCAAATCTGTATGTTCTTGGTATATGCTTGACAATGTACCCTTAAAGTGTCAGAAAGGTGCAAAGACACAGTACCCTAGTACCAAACAACTGAAAAATCCAATAACTGCTGAGCCGTCAATATTCCAGCCTTCTAAAGCATCTATTCAATTTTTCTGTTCAATACCCAATGTATACTCATCTATGATTCAGTCCAGATTCCTCCTCCTTTTTAGAGAAGCATGTTGGCTGGCTTGTCTGTGCCCTCCCTTGTTGACAGACAGCAGTCAGGAGCTGAAGACTTATCTAGATAAGCACTGGAAGATGGAACTAAAGACGGGGAGAATGGGAGTTAGAGGTCAGGAGCGAAGTTAGAATGGGGTCCTTCAGGTCTTTCTTTGTGAGGAGTTTTGGAAATTCTTTGCCATATGTCAAAAGGTAATACTTTAAAAAATAAACAAGACGAGCTGTCTAGAAAAGTAGCAGAGGATATGCTACAGGGCATAAAAAGAGCAGGAGACAGGAACCGGCCTCTCCCCGAGATGTCTGAACAAAGTAGATCTGTTCATTTGTTTGCTCTAAAAGGACTGACACAAATGTGGCTCATGCTGCTGCATATCCTCACTGTAAAGTGCCAAAAAAGAATGGACTTCTTTCCAGTGGAAAAATGCCACAGCCTGTAAGCCGGGGATCAGCAGCGAAATCTACCATAACCCTGTGCCAGCTCCCATTTGGATGGCATGCTGGAGGATGTTTATCTCACAATGCTCAGAATCAGATGTGCATTCAAAAGCTTTCTTTTCTCCTCCTCCCCTTCCTCTCCATTTCACACTCCATTTGTAATGATTAATGCTTGCATTCTTGAGGAACGAAAGCTGAAACAGATGTTCACCAGTTACAATGCCATCTCACTCACCCAGAGCCAAAGGCTGAAATCTCTAGCAGATCAGTGGCTGAAGTCAAAATGTGGATGAATAAAAATGAATGGGCAAACTCTTAGGGGCTTTATTTCAGTGGATAACAAGGTAGTGGATAAAAGTGGTTGTAAGGTGGTACAGAGAGCTACCTATAAGGATCTTGATATTCAAAATTCAAGCACACATTCTGTTGCTATTAATGGTGCCAGTGGTATAGTCCCTCAGTGTGTTGTGAATATGTACATGGAATGCTTATGTCTAGATGGGCCCTGAGCTAAGGGCAGAGCTGCTGTACAGGAAAGTCAGCTTTCATACAGAGGAGAATGAAGACCCAAGGTTTGCTGTTATGCTCTGTAAGAATTATATCAAGATTCAGAATCACCCAGTGTTTTGAAGACAAGTTATATGAGAACTTCCTTTCCTTTGTCACAGAACCACACTTTGCAAAACAAGATCTAATGTGTATTTTCCTCTGCAAACATATAGTAGATGTGAGGACCCAACTATGTGTGTGTGTATAGTATCTGCAGAACACCCCTCCAGCACCACATTTCAACCGAGCTGATTTTCTTCCTGTCAGTCTTCATCAATGTCCAGCTTTCACAACCATACATAAAACTGAGAAATATTATGGAATGGACAATTCTAGGCTCTATCCATCTGAATTCTTATCAGACACTCATCCCATATTGTTGTCTGTCCACAAAAGCTGCACCCCTTTGGAAAGAGAGGGACTAGACACCATATTCAATATTCAAGTTGGAAACAGCTTATTTGGGAATAGACTGTTTAGAAGACTGCATGTGCCTATGTGCACCTGTCCAGATTTTAAGATCTTTGGGGAAGTCTCATCTCAAAATCCTGCTGCCCTCAGAGAGACATTTTGTGGGGACAGAATATTTCAGTGGTTGCTCTTGGATTCTGGAATTCCCTGCAATGGGAGGCTAGAATCACTTCTTAGCATTTGATGCACATATATCTGTGTGTATATATAGCTGACAGAGTGCTAGCTGTGTCTTTTATTATGTTTTTAATGTATTACTGTGTTTGTAATCATGTTGCTAACTCACTTGTTTTTATGAGAGATGTTTTTATCAAGAGTTTCTGTTTAGTGTTTTCTTCTTGTTAGGTGCCTCAAGTGCCAGTTTTGGGTAGAAAGGCAGGGACAAAGTAAAATAAACTACACACACACACACACACAAAATAAATAAAGCTGAGAAGCTGAGAAAGTGTCTGTTTCTTCTCCATGCAGGAAAACTTATTGGGAAAGTCCAAAGAAAGGTTTTTTTTCCACCATGTGTTCTTAACCTACAGTGACACCTGCTGGGAGTCAAAGAAAGCCTGCTCCTGAATGCATGTAAAATCTGACACTGCTCCTAGATAACAGCTATAGATACCTTCAACAGTTTACAGAGCAGTCTCATTTAAAGAATCAGATTTTATAAACGCATAAATATAAAAATATACACTGTGCATACACAACAGGGGCTTGATACAATATTGTATTCCATCAATGCTTTTGAGGAAAGGGATTGCCAAAAAAAACAAGAAAAAAACAAGAGAAAAGTAAAAAACAAAAAGAAAACAAAAAGCAAAAACAAAGAAAGCTCAATCAAAAAAATAATCGGTTAGGCTTTTATAGAACGCTTATTATGACTATCAGAGGAAAATATCAGTGGACTGTGAAATAGTTTGTCTTAGTAATGAAGTAGGAGCAGAAATGGTACCATAAACTGTACTCTTTTACAAATGTAGTTTACAGTATGTAAAATAAGTCTTTCCATATATAGTGCAGACATGTCAAACAACTGTCCTTTAACTAAACAGAAAAGCACAGGGGTCAATCACAGGTTGCCACCCTCTGCTTACTTGTATGACTTTTAGGAATGTAAATCTTCAGCTGTTTTGTCCTTGCATGTGGGGAATGAATAAATGGTAGTTTTCTCCCTAGTATAGGAGAAAACAAATATTCCTCCACAGTATTTTCCTTGTATTTGAATATCTTGAAGTGTTGTGGCAAAATTGTTTTGAGTTGAAAAAGGCAAAATTTTTTGGTGCAAAAAGCAGTTTTCTGCACAGGAAAAAAAGTTTCCTGCATAGGAAAAGTGTTTTCTGCATCGAAAACTGATTTTTTGCACATTTTTGGTGTTTTTTTACATTGAATACAGTTGGCCCTCCACATTTGTGGGTTTCACTTTCAGAGATCCGATTAATCGCAAGTTTCTCCAAGCCCTACCCCCCAAGTGCTTATTTTCCAGAGGAACCTTCCCTCTCGGTGGCTCCTATCAGGCCATGCAGTCCTTTAAAAACCTGCCTCTAGTCGTCTTCCTCCCCTACAAGTCATTGCCTGGCCAGCCAAATATGGATCACAGCCTGATTTCTCATCACCACAAACCCCTTCCTGATGTCCTCCCCCACATCCAAGGAAGGAAATAGGGGTGAGAGAGGGCTATTAGACTGATCGACCCCCTTTCCCTCTCCCTTTCCCTGATCTGGTTTGGACCCTTGGTGTCCATTCTCCCCACTTTGCCTTGGCCCCCTTCCCACACAAACACACGTTTTGATATTTGTGATTTTCCCAGTTTTGAAGGCATCCTGCCCCCTAACTCTAGCAAATGTGGAGAACTAACTGCAATTCTTCCACAACATTCTGGGATGTTTGAATAGGGGGAGAAATTTGTGCATTTTCTGGAGGGGAGTTTTGCAGCTGTTGGGAATTTCATTTTTCAACCTGGGAATGAACAATAATGAACATTCTTTCCATTCCAAATAGCTACACAGCCCTCCTGTTGCCTTCATGGCTGAATGTGGTTGTGCACCGGTGACAATAACCTCCTCCCCCACAGCTTTCCCATGCACCCCAGTAAAAAAGAATTAAAATACCAAACCAAACCAAAGAATCAAATGAGCAGCTGGTCATCAATAGTAACTCAATTTTTTCAAGGCATCCTACTGAGTAATCATTTAGAAATTCAGAAAAGGAGCTCCATGATTTTTTCATGTTGTGATGCTAATTCATCCAACTGTCTCCCTTAAAATGATCTCAGAATGCATTTAAGTAACATAATTTTTGTCCTCTTTGATACGTGTTATTAAAATCCAGTCATTTATTTGTTTCATTTCTATATGCTTCTTTCCTACTGTTCTTTGCCAGGATAATAAGAGTGTCTAACAAAATTAAAACATGAGCAAGAGCAACTGGTGAAAGAGCAGCAAAAAGTGTCATGGGGCAAACTGAAACACACAAATAGCAGTAGCTACAGAATAAAATTGTCATCAAAGTCAACCTGAATGCTAGTAACAAAGGATCTAGGGGAACTTTATGAGAGTGTCCCAGAACCATGCCACTAAAATATCAACGTCTTGTCCTTTGTGCCAACTTGTTGCACCTATGACAGTGGGTGAAAACACAGCAGGGCAGCGGGCTCCAACACTGCTCTTAGGCCAGAATCATGTGGGTGGGTTATGCTGGAGCAACCCTTGGTTATGCCTGTGTAAGACCTTTTCAAGATGTAGAAGATGGTACCCTGTACTTCCCTGCACTGAGTATGCAGGGGCCGTCTAAGATTCCCAGTGGTACCTCCCCCAGCTCCTGATTGGCTGCTTCATGAACCTAGGAACCACCTTGTTATCTTTAAATGGTCCAGAATAAAGAAATGGCTTCAACATTTTCCAGGGAATTGTGGCTGCTCCTTCTCCTCTCTCATATGCTCAAATTGCCTAAGCACACCCTCAAAGACAAGTGGTGGTAGGACCAAGCTTTGCCCTGGATCCTCCAGCTCTTCTTCTGTACTTGGGCAAAAAGAGAGAGCCATCCACTGCCTTTTCCCCTCAGCAGCAGCGTAAATACAGTGGTGGAGATAATGCACTATTAAGCATTGACACTTATTGAGGAGGAATCTGTTCCTAAGGTATCCTGAGCCCAGACTACTTACCTCTTTTTTTTTTGAGGGGGGGGAGATGTGTGTGTGTGTGTGTGTGAAAGAGAGGCTAGAGCAACCTGGTGACTTTTACATGGTTTCAATTACAACCCTAGTCAGTCTTAGCATTAGTAACGGTTGGAGATTATGGGAATTGTAATCTAAAATATTTGAAGAGCAACAGGTTGCCCATCCCTGGTGTGTGTGTGTGTGTGTGTGTGTGAGAGAGAGAGAGAGAGAGAGAGGGAGGGAGGGAGAAGGTACTGAGAAGGAGCTGTAGAAATCAAAAGAAGGAACTGGCAAAACCACCTCTGCTTATTCCTTGCCTAAGAAAACCCTATGAAATTTATGGGGCCACCATATGTTGACAGGCAACTTGAAGGTACATAAACGCATGCACACCTAAGAATTTCACAGGCTGATGTTCCATTTGAACCATTGCCTGAAAGTTTGCTCACCTCTTTTCAGGATTGTTTCCTTATCCTGTCCAACATTAAGAAAAATGGCAAGAATGGTCCATGGGAGTATCTTCCCAAATGCATGTTTCATACTCAATATCTGCAGTGTCAAATGTTGACCATTATGAATCAGCCATTAAAAAATTATTCATGACAACTCAGCTTGGCATGCTGTCAATATAAACACACCAAAAGTACTTTTCAGTGACAAGCAGTAGCTTATATGCTCCAGTGCAAGTCAATGAGTAAGTGGTAAGTCATAGAAGGAGACATTCCTGAGTGGTATACACGTATGTGTGAATCAGCTCTTAAACTCACTTAGCCTGGGAATGGTGCCTTTCATTTCTCTCTGCTTTCCTTTCTGCCCTTTTCACAAACCTGCCTTGCAGCTTCTAAAATTAGATTTTGTGTTGCTAAGAACAGCTCAGAATCAGAACCCAAACGAATCTCCAGAGATATCATTCAGATTGTCTGCCCCAAAGAGAATGCGTTCTGTTATGCACAATGCATAAAGCATATTAATTTCTCAGTGACATTCTCTTAAGCTTAACTGTTAAAGAAAAGATGGCTTTAAACACAGATGTCACGGTATGTATATAGGTGTCTGTGGGAACTAGAAGGAACTCCATTGGTTACAGCTGAGGTGGGGAGCCTTTGGGCTGCCAGCTGTTTTGGTCTACAATTTTCATCAGCACCATCCAGCATGCCAAAAGAGAACTTTCTGTGGGAATTGTAATTCAAAGATCTAGTGAGCCAAAAGTTCTCCGCATCTCCTCTAAGCAACTGGGCTTCCAGCTTCCATAGAAACTTATGTGTCATGATGCTTCTGTATTTAGGTTTTCCTCAAGCATGCTTCCACACTTAACACATGGATATTAGGGACGATTGGATGGACAAGTTTAAATTGGTTTTGGTGGGAATTAAGCAGGTGACTAGCTCTTTCCCATTAAAATTAATCCAACTTTTGACTGACACATGTCCTCTGTTTTAAAATAGGACATATTCAATAGCTGGTTTGTGAAAGCAGAAAGAACCTGAAGAAGAATAAAATACAAAGCAGGTATTGTTAGATAGTTCTATAAATAGTTAAAATGAACATTACAGCAAATGTTTATAACTGAGCATGCCAAAAAAAAAGAAAAAGAAAAAAAACCATAAAAAATGCAGTCAGTTGTATACATATCTGATGAATGTCTGAAAATGTTGATCGGCCCACACTGTAAAAAGCAGAAAATTAACTAATATTCATTCTCTGGGTTCACCATGTAAAATGCATCACTCTGGACATTCGCTCAATACGTACAGAATTAATAGCATTGCTTTGCAGTTTCTGAGACTGCATTTTGGACATTCATTGTACTATTGTATGAGGAAACTAATGACTATGTTAATATCTGATCCTGTAACCCCTTTGCACAAGCTGGTTAGCAAGCAAAACCTTGTGTGGCAAAATCCTAGAATGAAGCAGGACAGTGTCTCCTGTATTTCCTGTTGACAGTGTTTGCGCAAGCATGCAGCCCAAATGAAATAACTATAAACATCGACTACTATAAATCTTTTCTTTCTCCAGTGTGGGTTTTATGAATTCTGTAGTATAAAATCTATACAATTTGATACCTCTGTCCTCCATTTTTAAAGGATAGATACATATTTCGGCATAGATTTAGATCTAGATCTGGGGTTTGAAATCTTCAGCCTTCTGGATGTTTCTTGCTGTAGTTCCAATTAGCCCCATCAAAGGTCATCAACACCATCCAAGATGGGCAATTGGAAACAGTTTGAGAGTTGTAGTCTCAAGAGTCAGAGACTATAGATGTTTTCTTGGTGTTCTCACAGTAGTCTTGCTTCTAAGGCAGTGTGCCCAGAACTGAATTCTTTAGGGTTCATCAAGTAGTTAATTAGGTAGGGGTGAGGGCCACTGTTGGAACACCAGTTTATTGGCTAAATATTGTCGGTTGACTGCCAAATTTATTTGATCTTGGTGAGGTATGGACAAATATTAATGAAGTCAAGGATGTCTTTGTGTGAGTGGCAGCTTAACTTTTCAGTTGAATCGCCGTTTACTATCACTGACACACGTAGGGGCCGTTTGTTTCCCAGCCCTGCAACAGTCAGAAATATCATGTATGCCCCATGTTTACAAGGAAGGCTTCCCTGAAGCACAGTTCTCTTGAAAAAGCTTCTAATCTTTCCTAGTTCTCAATTAAGCCATGTAGCCGAACCTCTCCTACAGGCAATGTATAGTAACAGCTACAGGTTTAACAGATCATGAGCCTAGCTCTCAGGAGAAGGCCTTCCAAGCTGTTATGGCAGTGTCGTAAATCACTGAGTATCCTTGAGTCAGATTGGTCACTCTGTGTCCTTCATTACACTTGCTTCAAGGAAGAAAGGTCTCTGTGTGGTACTCTGTTAAGATTCTTGAAATGGACTCTCACATTCATCTTCAGTCTTCTTACAAGACTGTCAAATACAGCAAGTGTCTTTGTAATCTGCAGCATTCTCCCAGTTTTATTCAATTAATGTTGAAATAGTTGGTTATAGTGGGAGAATATTTTACCAACTGATAGTCTGTATTTGGTTACACTGTTCAAATACCTATCATAGTGCATAGGCAGGGATGCATTAAGGTTTTTGTAGGCCCTGGGCACTCTTGTATTCAGCTGTCTGCCTCATCTCGACGTACCACTGGGGATGTTTTCATAGGCCTTAAAATCTCTGTGGCCCCTAGGCACTGTGTCTAAAGTGCCTAATGGATAAGGCAGCCCAGTGTGTAGCAATGAGGGAGAAATTAGCTGTGGTTTTTTTTAGTTTATACTAGCATGCTAGTACCAGAGTTGCATGAAAAAGAACACTGCCTTAAAAGGAATCAACAAGGCCTTTAAATGTTTTATAACTTCTCAAATATTTCTCCACATAGAACAATCCTAGGAGGAGAGTGTTGCTGTTCAAGTTGCCAGTAATGTCATGGAGTGGGCCCTACAGTACTTAGAGCATTCCAAAATACATTGAGTTTGATAGAAAACAAAAAATAAAATATAAAAAAATCATGTGATAAAGGACTGTTAGGGTTTTGCTGTGGTCTCACACGTTCTTGAGGTATTTAGCAAATTTTATTAATTTATTTTGCTGTTATATTTCCATGCAACAATTATAATGATGAGAGATCTTCCTTGATCTGTGTTTTGAACATACAGCCTATCTAGGCAGAAAGCTCACAAGAAGTCCCATGTCCCACCCAGAGTCTGGAAAAGTGTTTGGTTGGTTTGTTTGGACTACAGCTCCAAGAATCCCATGGGCAGCAGGACTACTTTTTCAAGCTTAGGTCCTACCATAATGGGTCAGCTTGGGTATGAGCTTTCAAAAGGCATAGCAGAAGCCCAAGCAAGCACCTTGGTACATGGTGTTGAGAGATCAATCGATCTGTCTACACAGAACAAAGGCTATGCCAAAATAAATGTTGCTGGAGTTTCTGGATACATATAATAAACAGTGGGACAGTATCTATAGTGGGCAGCTAGTATCAGAAGCAAGTCTCTTGAACTGAAGAAAATCCAGATATGAAATGCCTCCAAGCATAACCCCTAGAAGCACTGCAACATGTCTTGTCTGTGTCCCTTTAGAATACAGGAAAGCTGGGAGATTAGATCTTGAATTGTTTCAAGACTCCACTTTTTCCCGATGCAAAAGATATTATCTAAATATTTCAGGCTAAAGTGTCAAGTAAGTTGACATTCAGATACATTCTCTGATGTTGACTGATCTGGTTCATGAGCAGCATAGTTACATCCTGGTCTCTGAAAAACATCTCTGACCATCCCTCCCCAAGACTGCTTACTTTAAACGTTTGCATTCATGCCTATTTTCCTTGATACAAATGGAAGAACAGGAGTCGGCTTCTACATATTGATAATTGATCAAGCTACAAGTATATATCCCATAGTATTTTCAAAATGGTAATGAAATGTTAAAAATGAATGGAAATGTTAATTAAAATTGCATATTCAGTAAAGATTAGTAGCATGTGCAAACCTCCTTTAGGAACAAATAGAGCAAACCTGTGCTTCACTATGAAAGAGAGAAACAAACTCCACCAGTGCGAATCTCACCATATTCAAACATCGCTGGTGGCTTCCATGTCAGTAGAGCAGTGAATCTTCTCCAGGTCTTAGTGTGGATTTTAAAGGCAATATCCAAGGTGCTGAATTTATTTGGGAGAAGCTATCACCTGACCATATCCTACACTCATTCAGCCCAGAACAAGAGGAGAAACACTGCTTCAAAAAGCACTGGATGAAATAGTAACAGGCTACTCTCTCACACACACATGATTGGCATGGTAATAACACCACTGCCCACAAACTATGAGCAGTGTGGTGATATTGCAAAGCGTGGGTGAAACTGCAGAGGAAATTGTGAAGATTTTGTAGAGCTCCCTTTATGTCACTTGGAGTACCCAATCCACTCATGATAGAGAGATGCCTCATTACATCTTCCTAGCCCATCCACAACACACAACCAGTCACAAATTAAGAAAATCCAGAATGTGAACCTCAGTGGCACAGACACGAAGACACTGGCAGTTAAGAGTCAGGGATCACCCCTCCCAAAATTCAGTTAATCCCCCCAACACATACTATTCACTTGTTGCAGGTTGTTGCCATCCAGACTGTTTTTATTGTCAAGTTTGATAAGCAATCCACCACTATTCCTCTGAAAAAGGCTCAGAGGCAGTTTGCTTATCTCCTTCCAAAAGGTATTTCAAATAACTTCTCTGCAGTGTGCATCAGTCCTGAGGGAAAAGCTGTGGTTGCTACAGGAAGGAATACTTTCGAATTAGAAGGACACACTTTAGCAGACATGGGTGCCATCATATTCCATTATTTTAATCAATTAATTTCCCAAGGTGGCTAGCAACTGTTTAAAAACACAGTACTACTAAACAAACTGTTAATACATAAGTCAAAACAATCAAATCACACACATATTTTTCAAAACACAAGTTAAAAACATGTTAAAACAGTTTTAAAATCACAATTACACCCCCCTTTAAAGCCTCCAGCTGCTACAACAAGTTAAAAAGGATGAACCGAGAAAGTTGGTACACAAAGTACAGCTATAAAGGTTGTCCTGAGCTTCCTTTATTATGTAACAGACATACTGTTTTGGCCTGACATAGCACAGCACAGGAGCAAACCTTGAATAAAACATCACAGATCCCGCAAATGTACCTTTTTTTGGATTATAACTTCCACTAACTCCCAGCATGCCAAGTTCCAGGCTCTGATCAGTATACACACTTCTGTTTCAGTTGTGCAGCAACTGGTAAAAACTGAGGCAGCCAGGTGCTTTCCCACAGCTCAGATTTCAATAGTTAAGCCTTGAGCATATCATTTTATTAAAAATCAGTGCTGGTGGCTTCTTTTTTAGAAACTGGACATCCATGGGATGAAATCATTTTTAAATACTAAGAGTTCTGAGCCTCTTGATTCTTCTGTTACAAATACACTGACTGTCTCTCAGCAGGGCTTAAGGAAATATTCTCCACCTTTGTGGAATTGCCTTCATAGACAATATAGTTGGCTGGCAGTCGATGCTATAATAGTCTAGATCCAAAGAATGAACGTTAGAGCTTCTAAAAAAAATTTCCAAAGCACTTCAAAGCCTGTCTGTTTCAACACTATTATAAAATGTTTTATTTAAATCATCTTAGCAGGAGTTGAATTACATGAAAATGACAGACTTGCCATTGTTGCTGCACAGTTTGCAAATTTTGGGGCCAGAACCTTGGCAAAGAAATAACAGTGCTTTGTATCATAAGGAATGCAAATCACCATGGCATAATCTCTTACAGAAACAAAAGCAAAAGGAGGCAATTTTGCATCCCACAGCTGATGGTTTTGTATTTGCAGCTCATGAGCAATGATCACTGTATTGAAATGAAGGGTAGTGATCTTTACAGAATCACAACACTTCTGCTCCAAGCAAGCCAGAACAGTTCTGAAGTTATGAACACACACAGCAATTACATTACTGCGATGTAATCCCTGTCCAGGTTGGCCTCACAGTCCCAGCCTTTCATCTCCTGTCACTTATGCTGCCCTCAGGATCCCTCCTTCAGTCTGGTACGAGATGACAGCTCTTTTGGACAAGTAGCTGTGTTGATCAGTGGGTTTGGTGGGGTAAAGGATGACCAGTTCTCTCTCTCAATTCTTTAATAAAATCAGTCAGACACAATCATATAAAATAAAACCAGTAAAGATCTATTATGTAATGATTAACTTAACCATGAACTCCCTGAAGTCTTTTCATATTCCCAGCTCCCTAAACCCCATTCAGATCATATCACTTCTTCACTTCCTAACTGGTCTCCATTCTATCTACGACTGCCCTAATCTTTTTTTTTTTTTTTTTAAACAGGCAAGCCTCTAGGCATCCCTCCCATAGCACCCCCCCCCCCACTTCATAGCTTTCAAGGATCTGTGATTGTCTGGTTCTCCCAGATTTGCCCAACACATCACTTCACAGTTACCAGCAGCAGAATCATTGCAGTATATGCAAGAATTAATAGGTGGAATCTTGTTGATAATTGATGTTGGCATAACCATCTGTTACACTGATATAGTTCCTTTTTTCACAAGAGTGTATAGCAGTGGCACAGTGAAGGCAGACAAAGCCATCACTCTCAGGAACAAAACTGTCCTGCCAGCTCATGAACTATTTCTCTCCTGCTTGTATGAGTCTGCCCAAGCTTTAAGGTATGTACAGGAGGCATTTCTTTCTCTGCCCCACCACTTTCACCAGCATGGTTGGTGGGAACACAGGAGAAGGCCTTCTCCGAAGCTGCTCCCACATTTTGGGACTCCCGTCCTAGAGAAGTTAGGATGGCTCATTCTTTGATTTTCCTTCAGCGGCAGGCTAAGACCATTCTTTTCCAGCAAGACTTTGGAAACTGATTTTAACAAGAAAATGGCTTTTATGGTTCACTACTGCTTTTATTCTGCTTTAAAGTAATATGTTAATTGGTTTTAGTTCTCTTGTTATTTAATACTGTTTTAATTTTAATTTTGTATATTTTAAACTACATATTTGTATTCTCTGCCTTTTTTGTAAGCCGCCTTGAGTCCCAGTCTGGGAGAAAGGCAAGATATAAATAAAAGGATGGACAGATGGGTGGGTGAATGGATGCGTAGATGCGTGGACGGATGGGTACCTTCTGTTGTTGTCTCTGTTGCCATTGGATGCACAGCCATTTTACCATTGCTATTGCTAGATCACTGGCACCAACACTACTGGCATAGTAACATGGCCAAAAGGTCCCAGCCACTTTCACAACACCAACGGGCATTCCTACTGTATCTTTGACAACTTGGGTGCCAGTAGTTGTAAACACGGTCTCCAAATTAGCCAATCAAGGAAACCATCAATCAATGTTGGCCAAAATCCTGCATCAGAAGCTACAATGTGTAACGTTATGATGATAGAGCTACATTGCTGACACGATACACAAACGTTCTAGTGAATTGCAATAATGCACAATGGGGTTCCATGCAAGATGTCCTGTTGCTCAGTGTGGGTTCCAATTGCACACCAAGGCATATTATCTGCACAGTGGTCCTGATCAAGTAGCTAAGTTTCCCTTCCCTCTCCAGAATACAAAAGTTTTACAATGGCCCAATTCAACTTTACACAATCATAAGTCAGTTTGCAATTATGTAACTTCCCAACAGGATGCCAGCCATTACGTATGCCTCAGCATTATCCACATAAGGAAGCACATTTAGCTGTTGGGATGTCCCTACAGGCATTCCTCCCATAGCTGATGGCAAGACCATGGTTGAGAAAGAAGCTTTAAGCCCTCAAGGCAGGTAGCGATGGTGAACGTCCTTTTCACTGTGTCCCTGCTATGCCCAGGGTGCCTAGTTAACTGTAATAACAACAACAAAGAACTAGATGAAACTGTCTCAGCTCTTACTGAACAATATACATGGTGGAGTGAATTTTGACAGTGTCATAGGGAAACAGAAGGTGCTATCCTTGTTCTTTTGTCATTAATGGTGTGATAGCCATAAGGGAAAGGCACCCAGCTTTCCCAATCTTTGCTCCCCTGTGCTAGGACGAAATGGCATCTATTGAAACAGTTCTCTCTGTCAAACAGAATCCAAGAAGTCACAGGCGCCTTATAGGAACTGTTACACCCCAGAGTAACCCTACGAGAGGGCCCCTAAATTGGCATGACTTCCCCCATATTGGATATTGGCTAGCAAAGGTCGGTTGCAAGTAAAATTGGTTTTGAATTAAATTCTCAAGACCAACAACGCCTTTGCTGCTGTATGGGAACGTAGACAATGTCCTTTAGGCTAAAAGACAATGACCTATTGTTCCCAGTCACGTATCTCTAGGCAGCCACAATAGACTCTCTCCTTGATTAACAAAAAGGTTGCCTCAGCCCCAAGCCACGCTGATGAACTTTGCGAGGATAGACAATCAAAGTCTGTCAATTTGGAATGATAATCCTATCATGTACTTGGACTTTCCCGGGAGAAACAATACCGAGGAGAGGTTGTGATATTTGCCTAACATTATATTCCACAATCATCGCCCATTAACGCCACTTTGCTAGCCTATACACAGCCTGAGGACAGAAATTGACTATAAAAATCCTCACTTTTTGAGCCTCTTCGGAGAGCCTCCCACACCAGACAAGGGCCCGTTTCGCTGCTACCGAGGTGTCCCACTTAAGCCTCTCAGATGCTGCTGAGAGCTAAAGGCGACTCGCATATCTGACTTGCCGCAAAACCCCGCTGCTTCCAGACTTCCAGTCCCGGGATCCAGCCTCCCCTTGGTGCTTTACACCGAGCCTTCGCTAATCTTCTCCTTCTCCAGGATGCCTAGACTGAGGTCCGTATGCCCTCTCTCCCAACTGTCTCTTATTTCCAACTTCATTCCTGTAGCCCTTCTGTGATTGCAAGATTATTTGTTAACATGTGTTGTGACCTCTTTTGTTAGGTTTAATAAATTTACTTTAGACTGTTCCTCTGACTCTTGTGTGGTTCTGACCCCATAGACATAGGGTTAAAGATCGCTTGCCCTGACCTCTCGCAAGCTTTGAGTGTCTCTGTTAATTCCCTTAATTTGAAGTCTGTTTGGGTGTCCTCGAGATACCCCCAATTTCCAGGGTAACAGAACCACTAAGTAGCTAAACTGCATGAAATTGCATAGGAGGGGCAGCCTGGTCTCTCTCATTGTTGAGGCCCAGTTTTGGTTCTGATGGCACTAAGTGGGAAACATCCTTGCTTCTATCTCTGTTGCACATCTCCCTGTGGAAAGCAGGGGGGGGGGATAACAACTTCCGGGGAGCAGACAATAACACTTACAAGAGAATAGGGAGACCTGTTTCGGGATGCTGGAAGATTATGTTTATTCAATAAAAAGCCTAATGAATTTCAGGCTCTGGGTACAGCAAGGCCTGCTATGTGCCTGTTTGAACAAGAAAGTTTTTGCTCAAAATTAAAATCTCATGAAAGTAGTGGAATACCTGAACCTCCTGGGGTGAAGGATACCACCATTTAGGTGTTTGCCAGCATGAAAAGATTTAGTAAGAATTATGGGCTGCCCAGTGTGGTGTAGTGGTTTGAGCATCAGACTACGACCCTGGAGACCAAGCTTCGACTCCCTGCTCAGCCATGGAAACCCACTGGGTGACCTTGGGCACATGGCACACTCTCAGCTCCCAAAGAACTCTGTGATAGATTTGCGTCAGGGTCACCATAAGCTGGAATCAACTTGAAGGCATACACCAAGAACAGTAACAACAACGTGGGCTGCTCACTATACAGAACTTGGTCTGGACTGCCCTGAAAATCAAGCAAATAGTAAGTCCCTCTGCCACAATGTTTAAACATTCTTTAGCTCTTCAAAAGGATCTTAGTCAGACAGAAGACTTTAAAACTAGGAGCCCTACCTAGTCTGGTTAAGAGCTGCTGTCTTGATCACCCTACAGTGATACTTTCATTAAAAATCCTCATCACTTTTGAATGCTGAGCATAGCAGGTAGGGTTGAGCACAAGATGTTATGGGGATTGACACCTGCATAGATTTTGCTTGTGTGTGTATTGCATGCATGTGTATGTGTACCAGGGTGGATTTGACGCAATGCAGAAGGTGGCAAAAACTGCTTATCCTCCATCAGGCGCAGTCTTTCATGAGCAATCCTTGACCAAGCCACTAATCAATATTGCAAAATCATCATTAAGAGGCAATGTTTGAGACTCTTAAAAAATTTAGACAGGCTTTTGGCAGCTGGCCTTTCTTGCAGCAGAAAGGACTTTTGGTGGGTTGTGGATTTTTCTTTTATTGGTTTGTTTTCATGTGTGTGTGTGTGTGTGTGTGTGTGTGTGTGTTTTACTGCTCTTTAATGGTCTACATGGGATCATCCAGATGATGTTAGACTGTAAATCCTATTGGTCCTAGCTACCATAGCCAATGATGAAGGATAATGGGAGTTCAGCAACATCTGGAGATCCACACAGTTGCACCTCTACTTGGCCTAGTATGTGTACATTAATGTCACAAAAATCTCCACCAAAGAGGAGCAATGTGACTATAGAAACGGCATGGTTCCCCATTTTACATCATGATAATTACATCATAATCACCCTCTATACGGTTACTATTTTGTGACCTCTTTAAAATATTCCTAAAGACAATAACCTTTTCTATGTGAATTTCGATGCTTTATATGTCCATATAAATCATGAACAGATAATTAATAGCTGACAATAGAGTACTGCAGCAGCTTATTATTATTTAATCTTATTAGAAGGTTAAATTATGTCCCATGAATTTTCCAGAGTATCTGATCAACCATTTAAAAAAATACTTGTTAATAATATATTACTTTCTTAGTAAATTTTCATGAGAAGAATTTTAATATAAAGTGGGATTCAACAGGTTTTCAGGAAGCATATTAGTGACTCCTTTTTAATTCTTGGGATTTTTCAGTTACATTTATTCTCCAGAGGTAACATATTTAGCTCCAATTACACCAAGTAATACATTCAATCTAGATTTCAGTGAGAGCACTAAATACTATATTTGCTATTTATTATTATTCCACCACCTCCTGCCAACTGTACAACATGCAACTGAAAACAGCATTAGGCTCTCAACAACTATCAAGCAGGTAAAAATAGCAGAAGTGAGCACAAAGTCATAAAGAAGATAGTTCCAGAATATTTCAGTCGCTCTTACAGTTCATAATGAAGTAGCAGTTCTACTAACGCTGACACCAGCGAGTCCAAAAACAACACTGAGAACGCAAAGAGGTTGTTTGAGTCCTTTGAGGCACAGGGCTAGCACAAGGAATTGTGCTCCCTGAGGAAGGTGCTTCACTCTGCTTCTCTTTGGCCCTTTTCATACCTTACCTTTTTGCGGCGCTGGGGTGCGGGGATCACGCGAGCAGCCTCTTGTGAGAGGTTCTCGTGTCCCCACTGCTTCAGGTCCATAACTGCTGCTTGCTAGTGAGCAGGCAGCATGAGGGCTCCTCCTCTTCCTTCTGCAGTGCAGCCTGGGATTTTCACAGGCTGCGCTGGTGCAGAAAGCACGAGCGCCGCGGCTCCGGAGGCTCCGCATGCACAGTAAGTGCACACAGAGCCCTGGAGCAATGTGTGATTGTGCACCATTTTCGGCTAGAAGTTGAAAATGAAATAGTGCATAATCGGCTCCTGCAGGCCCCAGAAGCTTTGCACAATTGCGAGGATGACATGTGGACGGCTCCTCGCAATTGTACGATGCTCCAGAGGTCCTTTTGCATGGCGAATGCCGTGCAAAAAGGGCCTCTGTCCTGTCCTACAGGCTGCTTGCTGTTTCAGGAGTTGTTGCCACCACATTAGCAGCAGCTTGCATGATTTGCAAAGCTGCCTGATATCTCAGTGAGCTGTGGTCCAAAAGAGTAACTTTCCCAAGCTTTGCACATTGCTGTTGGGTTATTCTGCACCATAGACAAAATGATACAGTCTAGCTTTAATTCACTCACTGCGTTGGCATGATTCACACCATAAAATTTATTTTTCTATTATAGTTCAAAGTTGATAGTCTAGCTTTCTCTTGGCCCTTGGAGCAAACATAAGCCAGCAGTCAATTCAAGGCCTGAGCCTGCACACGACATAGCAAAGCTTACAGAGCCCAGACATACCCCTATATCAAATAGAGAGGTGGGATTCCCAAGCAGCATCCAGCTGCAGCTTTGCATCCAAGTAAAAGGTAGAACTGTTGCTCTTCTGAATCTCTAGTATTCTCACTGGAGGTTCAGAAGGGTGATGGCTGTTCATTTTTCCTGACAGCAAAACCGCAGCCAGATGTGAACCCCCTATCCTTGAGCTACAGATTAGACATAGGGGTGCACCCCAGTATCATAAACCAGAAGTTGCTTTACAGGTGGAAAATTGTGGGGAATTGTGTGTGAGAGATTATGTGGAAGGTTGTGTGGAAAAACATAATGCAAGGAAGTGCTAAATATTTCTTTCTGCATACAGTGGTGTAATGGAAGGTTAGTCACCAACAGGATCCCAGCCAAGAATTTCCTTTTGTTAATCTTAACATGGCTTAATGTATTCCCAGCAAAAGGCTAGAACAGAATATTGACAACCCATGCCCCATATTGTAGCCCAATAATTGCTCATACATATTCACCACATACTGCCTAACCATGTCCTTCTTGCATGCATATAAATGAGATACTATTTTTTTCTCCAGACCAGATCAGTATAACTAAGTGCAGAATCAAAACTGCAATTACACAAGGTTAACACATAATTATCAGTTTTATGGTTACAAATGCTCCTCATTGCGTTAGAGGTTTCTTTTTTAAGGGTGGTATAATATGATGCTCAGTATTCTGAACAGCCAAATGTTACAAAAATTAATTTGATTAAGGAGAAAAAGCTGTTTCGCAGTAATTTTCATCTGTCAGTACAATTCCTATCTCTAATCTAATCACAAGAAAAAACTTAACTTAAAAAAGTCATCCCACATGAATCTTTAAGAATCAGAAAAATGGAAGAATTTAAAATCTGTTTTTTACCAAAGTTTGCTATCTCAGTTTAGCTAGGGAAACTGGAACATGGAAAGAGGTTTCTATGCATGCAGATGCAAATATATATTTGCATGCCCATAACATGCCCAGATCTGCATCAAAAGACTTCTTAGGTCCCCTTTAGTGAACATTTTCCAAAGGTTCAAACACAAAGGGATGGGCAAAATGAGAGAACTGCCCTACCAAATAAGAATTCTACCTTTCTCAATGAACTTTTGCTTCAGTCTCCAAATTTGCACTATGGTAGCAATTAAGTGGTTCTCAAAATTTTTACGACTGTGACCCCCTTAATATCTGTTTGGGGACATTGTGTCCCCCTAATCCATGTTGTACCTTCTGTGCCCTATCCTACACCTCTCTCTTTCACAGGCTCCTCATGCTACACGTGCCCTCCATCTTAATGCTGAGTTTCCACCTCTTCACTTCCTGTTCCCCCGTCTGAGAAACCGCCTCATGGTTGTTAAGGGGCATGTACCAACCGTGCCAGTGATGGAATGTTTGGAGAAGCTGAATGGGAAAAACATTTAAAAAACAAACAAACAGGAAGCCAATTTTTGTTGTGTCTAAGTTGGGGAAACAGCTAACATGCAAAGATGGTTTGTGTCACTCTGTTGCGGAGACCAGTCAGTCCTGAACGGTGCACACACAGGTTTGCCCTTCTTTCTCACATTTGCTGTACTCTCAGGCTGACTTTTCTCTCACTCCCCTCGAGCAACTCTCCTTCCCCCTCTCCCCACCCTTCGGAGTCTGCCCCTTAGTTTGAGAACCACTGTCATAACCTATCACAGACTCAGTTCAGTTTAGGAGCTGTCCAGCAGTTCAGAGAACAGTTTTCACAAGATCAGGGAAGCTGTTCCAGCTACAGCAAGGGAGGGCAAAGTCCAGATCGGCATGGGGGGAACTGTGGCTCTTGGGACTGAAAGTGCAATCCTTCAAGCCCCTCAAGCCACCAGATCCTAAATATTTTTTTTTTTAAAAAATACACCTATTTGTGGGCATTTTTTATTTTTGTACCCAAACAAGCCAAATCCACACCAAAGTGGCCAAAAATACAGCAGTTCATTTTCCTCACCCCCTCAGAACTCCCTAACCCCTCCAATCCCCTTCAAAATGAACAAACTGGCTGAACATTGGAAAAAAACGATGGGCAGAAGTGACATCATGTCATGTGCCGCATACAAAAGTACAACAGTGGGACTCACCATAGGGTGGGGGACTGGCATGGCCCCCACTGTTCTACAGTTGTCCACCTCTGAGCTAGAGAGTCAGAAGGAGCTGCACTACGAGAGTGATGAATGACACGATGCATCGTTTCTTCATGCTTGGGCCATTTCGTTGTTAGCCTTTCAATTTGGACAGGTCCCCTACTCTTTCTTTTAGTGGCTCTGAATACCCTGCTATCCAGATTTTGTCTATTATACCAGCCAATGCCATTGAAGATTGGATGTAATACCTGATGAATTCAGTTTGAGAATCTGCAGATCTTTCCTCCCCTAACATCTTAACACATCATGCAGAATTTGATGTGAATTTCAGATCATATCATTCCCCCTTAACTTTTTTGTTTGCCCATTGTTTGTTTTGGTAATATCATATACAAAGAAGGAATCTACACCTTGAAAGCATGCACAGATTTTTATGTGGTTTTGGTAATTGCCACATTATGGATTCTGAAATTTGTCTTCTGGCCAACACAGTAGTTGTGCCATTCTGCAAGATAAACAATTGTATATGTGTCAGAATCCAGCTGAATTGCTTTCTTCCATCCTCTCAAGGCCAGAATGTCAGGCTATTAACATAAAGGGGAACACTCAGTCAGCTCTTGTGTTGTGCATCTTGTGGCTCCACAAAGAGATATATATGCATTTTAAAAAGAAAAAAGCACTTCACACAGGATTTACTACAGAACAGGACAAATAAGGACATTGTCCTCCAAATAAGAATTTCCACCAAGAAATTTCCCTTCAGTCCCCAATTTCTATCTTTTCAGAGAGTGAGACATTGAATGTTGTTCACACCTAGAACTCTTGTGTTTGCTATGTTTGCTTTCCTTTGGTACTTTTGCCTGGTCCTTTTTCTTTGGATGCCTAAATTGTACTTCCAATTGTCCAGTTTTAAGTTACTACAGTGGTTCTCAAACAGTGGCACGGGACTCTAAAGGGGGCCATGATAGTTGCTCAAGGGGGGGGGGCACAAGAAAAGTCAGCCTGCAAGTATGGCAAATGTGAAAAAGAAAGGCAAGCCTGTGTGTGTTTGTGTAGTTGAAGATTGACTGGTCTCTGCAAAAAAGTGACACAAAGCATCTTCCACTGTTATGCTTTCCTCCAATTCAGACATAGCAAAAATCAGCTTCCCTTTTTTAATGATTTTCCCACTCAGCTTCTCCAAACATCCCATCATTTGTGCAGCTGGCACATGTCCCTTAAAAGCCACGAGGCAGTTTCTCAGGCGGGTGAGAGAAATGAAGAGAGAAGGCAAAAAATGCTAGAACTCAGTGTTAAGACAGACAGTGCATGTGGTAGAAGGGGCTCTGTGTGTGTGTGCGCGTGTGTGTGTGTGTGTGTGAGAGTGTGTGTGTGTGTGTGTGTGTGAGTGAGTGAGAGAGAGAGAGAGAGAGAGAGAGAGAGAGAAGGGGGGCATAGGATAGGACACAGAGTGGGGTGACATGGAGTAGGGTGACACACAGCCCTTATGTAGGTGTAAAGGGGGTCACAGAGGTAAAAAGTCTGAGAACCACTGGCTTAAATCCAATTATTAGTTCCTTACTTAAGAAGACTCAGTGACACAAACAGCACTTGCAAGAGTGCTGGCTTACCAAGTTCCCATTGATTCAGTAGGTCTACTCTGTTCCCAACTGGTCATAATTGAATGGATTCATTTTTTTCCCCCTCAAGTCCTCATACATCTTCAGAAAATGGAGGAGAAATTAATCTCCAAATTCATGCAGTTGCTACAAGCTGCCCCATCCACCTGCTTCCTGACTACTAAAGGCTGGTTCACCTACCATTAGACAGAATGGAGTAATCATCTTCAGTGGTAGATGCTGGGCAGCAGAGATAGTCCTTTGGCTGTTGAGGCTGGCCCCTCCCTAAACTGCAAACCCCAAGATTCCATAGGATGTTGAAAGTGGAATAATAGCGCTATAACAGTCTAGTGCGAAAATGGCCAGAGGTGTGAATATCACAGTACTATCTTTACTCCTAAACTATTCTGTTGTCCACAAGTGTGATAGAAGATGCTGCTCTATTATGAATATTGAAGAAAAATCCTTTAGGAGCCCATTCAACCTTTGTATGTGCCCTGCTGTATGTAGGGGGTGGCAACTTGTCCTTTTGCCACAGGTGCACTATATCTTGGGCTGACTTTGGATTTAAATAGTTCTCCAATGTGCATTGTCTACATGAAGCGTGGACTGAGACTTTCATATTTCTCTCCTGCACACAGTAAAATGATGGCATGATAAGATGGCATGCATATATGTAAATGGACACTCCATACATAAACTCTCCACCACAAAAATAATGTCAACGGCTGAGAAAAGTCTGCCTCATTTTCACGTGTGTTGCTAAATCACCCAATATAATGTATTTGTCAGTGTATAAGACACACCCGTGTATAAGACGCACCCCATTTATACACAGGCAAATAATATTTGCTGGCATGTAAGACACACCAGCATATAAGACACACTGCATTTTCAAACAGTATTTTTCAGGAAAAAAAGTGAGTCTTATACACCAGCAAATACAGTACATCTATGTGAATAGAGCGATGCTTGTGTATTTATTTTTACAGAGTAGCCATTTTGAATAGTGTTCATATAGCCACTTTGAAATATTTCATGATGAGATAATATGCAAGTAAAGAATGTGTTGGATCCAAAGAGTGAACACAATTCTGCTTGTGCTGTTTCTGGCTCCTCCTCCTACAGCAATTTCTCACCCACTCCCAGAAGGCACCACTTGTAAATACTCATTCAGGGTAGACACTTTTCTTTTTCATAATACCTCATCTTGTCTCATTTAAGGCTCATGTTAGTTATCCTCATTTACCTAAAAACTGTTTCCAGACACAGAGTCAAGATTCAAATGTTCTATAGCTTCTCTGGGAACAGGCAGATAGAAATGAGAGGTAGAGATGAGTACCATTTATACAGTGATCCTGCTTCAGTCCAGACTTCGGTGTAGATGTTAAAAATCATGGGGAACAACATGGAACACTGGGCACTTCATAGATTATTGGGCCCTGGGATGTGACATTCTCCTCACAGTATCTTCCAAAGTCTTCTGAGGCCATTCGTCCAAGAAGAGGTAGCTCTCCCAAAACATGCCTCCTAAGCCTAACATGGTCAGTGAGATCACAAGCCTCGGAGAGGTCCAGAACAACGAACAGTTATGTTTTGTTCCATCTGTAATGTGCACCATCCACTAGGTCCACAAAGGCTGTTTCTGTACAATAACCAGATCAGAAAGCAAATAAGACTGCATCTCGATAATCAGTATCATGTAACACAGATAAATAATCCAATAAAATCCTCAACATATAGCAGATTGTAGTTATGTATAGCTCAGAACCACTAAAATTCCCAGTGAACAGAAGAAAGGTGGAGTAGGCTTTGGCAATTCATCCATCACATCTTCATTACTCATGGATGGGGGCGTCTCCTCTCCCACTCCATTCCCAATTACTGTATAGGTTACATTTCCCTAGTTGTCTGCCAGCTTTAAAAAAAAAGCTCCACCAAAGTCACACTGTCCGGGTTCAGCCTTCAAATCTTCTTCCAAACTTAAAATATTCAACAATACTTCCACAAGCAGGCTGGGTCCTCAGGTACAGCTGTAGCTTTCATTATACAGCTACTGCAGTCTGAGAAAGCTGCATTCCTACCCATTTTCCAGAGCAATGCAGTATCCTGTCCCTTTAAGCACAGCACGCTTTCTGGCTGGTAAAAGTGAAAGCTCTCTCTCTTCCACCCACCCCTTTTACACTGCCCTATTTTTACTCATCTAGAAATGTAGTCCTTGCTGTTTAACCCCCATGAAAAATGAACACACACGCACACATACACACACACACCAACTTCAAAAGAAGTTATCCTCAAATGAAACCAAATTAATGAGCAGACTTAATTGTATTTTCTATAGTGTGAGAATTTAAGTGACTCACAGGAGGGTGGGGAAGACCAAAAGGCAAACAGCAAGATAATTTTGTATGGCTGAGATCTTGCAGATAAGGCTCAGAGAGAGCAGGAAAGAAAGATCTTGCACCAAAGGAGTTAAATCAGACAAAGATCCAAATGCAGTTGTTCAAACTCACTCTGTTGCAATAGTAATTGAAATCACTTTGACAGGCAGGCACATTTTCACATAGTTAAGCTGCCGCTGCTGAACCTGCATGTTTAATTGCGAGAGGGGGGTGTTTCAATAAATCATCCACCAATAGTATGACATGCAGAGAGGAGTTCTCTGAATATACTCACTGTGCAGCAAGGCATGAGTGTTGCGTTGGTCTCCAAGCAATCCTTCCACAGCCTTAGGCAGGGTGCAACCTGCTTCTCTTTCCCATCTCAAGCAATCCAGCATTACTGGAAGGTAGCCAGAGGTGAATGGATTCATCAGCCAATAAAATTGTCTAAAGCTGCCATTCCACAGGAGACCCGTTCCTCACTCCTGCTTTGGCTGCGGATGCAAGGCATCAGCCAATAAGGGGGAAAAATAGGCATCTGAAAGTGCAGGAACGTATATGGCATGCCAGCTGCAGTGGGCAGTGCAAGTAGGGTGAGTTTGCACCCTCTGCCTCCACCCGCTTGCCCAGCTGGCTTGGGTAGGAAAGCAACGCAAGTTCTGAGCATCTTACAAACACACAGAGTGAGCTCTCAGATTTCTGTGGAGGTGGAGATTGAAAACAGAAGGTGTGGGCTCATCAGAAAACTAGTGTGAAGATCACAAATATCAGCCTTATATGGAGCATGAAAATGCAAGATTTCCCAGGCTGATAGGCCTCCATGTTCTGGTAAAAGGAACCACATAGACGTAAGGAATACCACCCTTCCCTCTCCACATAGGGCTTTCTACACTGCAGCAAGGATGCCCAGTTTGCAAAGGTAGCCTTGAACTACCGTGATTGAAAAGTTCCTATCTATCATTCTGAAAGGGTATTGGATGACTACTGGCATTGGAACAGGAAACGTGTTCAGAGTGAGTGTGGCACTGTGAGACAGCAGAACTCTCTCACAGCTTCTTTCTTATCAAGAAAGTAAAGAATGTCTTTCAGCCCATCCAAATACTCTTCCAGGGCAGCCCTGTGTAGAGTCATTCTAGATACTCTACTAGAATCTGTGGCTGTAATCCAAATGGGATATAAGTGAAGCCTATGTCACAATAGTCAGGTCAGACCTCTCCAGGAAGTGGTGTAGCACTAGCTTTAAACATGCAAATAAACCTAGGAATCAAGCTAAGAATTAAAGCCAGGAATATGTGCAAACTAAAGTTCAGTGGGAGCTGAAGAAGAGCACTAGGTATCATGCCCTGCCTTGGAGACTGTGGCAGTGAGGAGGAGGATTCTGACTCCAAGGCAGAAGATTCCCCAGAGGCTGAAGTGTCCCCAGAAGCTGGTCCAGAGGGAGATAATACACAACAACAACAAGGGCCTGAGCCAGGGGAACAAATAGAGAAAGACATAGCTGACATACCTACCTTGCAGCAGAGACACTGGGAAAGGGAGGGCTTGTGTCACTCGGCCTGTTTAAGTAGTAAGTGAGCCCTAATGAGGGAACACCTGTGGTGACAGCAGCCATAGATAAAAGAGGGCTCCAGCTGGCCTTTCCTCCCAGGGTCAGCAATTGGTCTCTTTGGTCCTAAAACCCCTGTACTGTTGGATCTGGTTGTCTTGGAGCTCTGTCTGTTTGGACTACAGTTTGGATTTGCCCCTTTGGATTTGTTTGCTCTTGGCTGCCTTTCTGTTTGGACATTCTTTGACTCTCACCTTGTGAGTAGGAGCTGTGCTGTTTGTTAATTACTGCCTGCTCTGCTGTAGACATGACACTATGGATACTGTGGATTACCAAAATGACCAAAGAAAGTGCCCTAGAACAAATGAGCTCTTGCTAGACCCCCAAATGACCAAACTGAGGCTATTGTATTGTGGACATATCATAAGATGGACTAGAACAGATGATACTGTTTAGTAAATTGGAAGGCAGTAAGAAAAGAGGGGGCTTGCACTGAAGGTAGATAGACTCAGTCAAAGAAACCACAGCCATAAGTTTGAAGACCTGAGCAGGGCTGTTAATAACAGGGTATCTTGAAGGTGTCTCATTCATAGAGTTGCCATAAGCTGAAGCTCATTTGATGGCAATTAACAACAGGATCACAGGGAATACTCATAAATTGTTCTATACTTTACAGCAAGGCGTGGGAACCCTTCTGCATAGTGGACTGCAGGAAAACAGTCATCTGCATTGGGGAGGTTGCATACCAGTGCTAGGCTGTGGCACAGCTAAGAACAGATGGAGCAATCCAGCCCCCCCCCCCATAGTGTGGGCTAGTGGCTTCCATGTCAGTAGGATGGTAAATCCACTCTGGGTTTTAGTTCATACTTTAAAGCAGGGTGCTGCATAGTATCTTACAAATAGGTTTAGCACCTCAAATGAATGCTGTTAAAGTTTGACCTAAAACATGGTGTGCATTCACCGCCTCACTGACATAACCAGTCACCAACGAATACTGAAGGCTCCCCATATCACCACCATTCTACCCACTTTCTCTCTTAAAAGAATCCTGAGAGAAGAAGTGGAGGGAGAGAAATACAGCGACAGATGTGAAGAACTGTTGATCCTGAAGTAACAAAAGAGAAGAGCTGTGAGGTGCTGGTGATCTTACTTTAAGGACATCACCATCTTATACTCTTTTCTTCTCTCGCAAAAGAATCAGAGCCACCCCAGTCTATCTCCCTCTCTTTCCTCATTCACATCCATCCATTTCTCACATGATGTCATCCCAACAAGTGGAAGTATCGTGGAAGTGGGAGAAAGAGTTCATGGGCCAAAATGAAAGGAGGAAACTGGTGATCCAGAAACTTCCCCACCCCTGCTTTATGGTGTAGTAGAGCAGGTAGATTATTTGGGCCCAGTGTAGTATATGTGCCTTCAAGTCACCTGTTAACTTATGGTGACCCCATGAATTTTATAAGGCTTTCTTAGGCAAGGAATACTTCGAGGTGATTCTGCCAGTTCCTTCCTCTGAAATACAGCCTATAGGTCCTTGTATTCCCTGACAGTCTCACTTCCAACTGCTAACCAGGTCTGTTGAAGCTTAGCTTCCAAGAGCATATAGGATCTGGTGATTTCTGGGTATTTAAGCAGCTTGTTGGGCTGGAGACCAGACTTTAAATCCCTATTCACTTACCAAGCTAATTGGGTGATTTTTGGCTAGCTGGCCCTTTCTCTACCAACCTACCTCACAGGATTGTTGTGTAGGTTAAAGAAGAGGAAGAACCCATACATACTGTCTTTATTCTTCATAGGGTGAGTGTGATAAAAATGTACTAGTTCAAAGCATGTAAAAATTCTTTTTTCCTATCCATGTAGTGCAGATATCCCTATGAATGATGTGGGTCTTATCATGGCTTCCCAACACACATGTGTAATACTTTAATAATTTGCACTTCTGGTTTTCATAGGTTTGGAAGTTGCTTGTCTTTTCTTCTCAAGTTACCCAACGTAGACAATCAAATTAAAATTAAATAATTGTTGGCACATAGATTAAAGTGGGCTTTTTTCCCTCTGGCTTATCTGGGGTGGAAAAAAGGACATTCAACAGGATGTGCCAACCTGTGTTGTCACAAAGGATTCTGGGCACAGTCTTAGGCTGTATGAAGAAATGTCCATCACGGGAGGATGGGAAAGCCAAACTACTTCTGAAGAGGCATCTAGGATATTTAGGTATTTAAGGCATTTAGTTCCTGTCAACCTACCACCAAGGTGATGTACAGTGGATAAGAATATTTAAAACATTCAATTCATGTCTAAAAAATTTTACCTAACTTTTAAAAATATTTCTAAAACCAAAGACAATTTAATAGATAATTTATAACAGGTTAAAATGGGTAGAGCAGCCACCCCTAATGTAAAAAAAGAGTCCTAGTGAAATAGCATGCTCTTGACTTCCTGTTGAAAACTCTGAAGGGATGGAGCCAGATGGATCTCCCTTGGGAGAGAGCAGTGGTGTATCTAGCGTAAACAGAGCCTAGGACAAGTGTGAAAGTTACATCTCTACCTTCTTATCCATACCCCCATCACCACCCCTACATGCATGGGTTTTTTGCATTCCCCTTGCATTGATTCCCAAGGCACAAACTCTACTTGCCTCATCCTAGATACGCCTTTGAGATGGAGTTACCCAGTTGTGGGGCCACTATAGAGAAAGCTCTGCCACATGGATCCATCAGCCTAGCCTTTCAGGGTGGTGGGAGGACAACATGGCCTCCAATGAGAAGTTTTAATTCTGAGCAGGATGACATGGGAGGAAGCAGTCTTTCAGATATCCTTCCTGGCCCAAAGCTTTTTATGTATGAATATTTTCCTATGGCTGTTGCTGAGTACAAACAGCCAGTCTCATATGCTTAGAACTAGGTGTAAGAAATTTCCAAGGCAAGCAAATTAAGTCCTCAAGGAAGGCTTGAGTTACAGAAGATTTGAGGACACAATTTAAAGCATAGCTGTTGCAGTCTGTGATACCTCTTTTCCCCTTTGAACAAAATTGTAATGCTGTTCTCATCTTTATTCTCAACTAGAGGCAGTGTGCTCCTACTAGGCAATACGGATTAGGGTTGTTCTGTGTTCAAGCTCATAGCATTGTATTATTCACTAGAAACTGGAAGAGTAATAAAACACCATTATTAAACTGACTGTTAGTGTCTAGGCTTTGTAATTTGCACACCAAAATTGCACTTTGTGTCACTCACACCTGCCACTTGTAAAGTTGCTCTGAGTATCTTTCCTACTGTTGGATTGCACGGGTGAAAGGCGGAGAGATTGTTTCAAATGTTCTTGCATCCATTTTTATTAAAGAAATGGAAGGTCTTGCAAGTGCATCTTTGGCCGTCTACCCCTTTTCTCCATGCACAATTAGGAAGAGCCACACACATGTATTTTTGAACTCTTTTATGGGAGAGAGGGAGAAGAAGTAGAAGAGAACTTTTCAGATGTAACTTGCCATCAACATTTCCTTGGGCAAGTGACAAAATCAAAAGGAAGGGAAACACCTGGCCTCACCTCATTTCACAAAGAGGGGGAACTATTTTCCCTTCTCTACTCTCAGATGAAACTGGTGGTTTAATGAAAATTTAGCCCATTTCGTACACGTAATGACAATTCCAGTTGTGCAATTCTCCCTGTCTCCACAGCTGCTGAAATTGCTGGACGGGAATGATGTCCAGCATGGACCGGTGTCTATTCCACAGGGAAAGGGAGTCTCCTCTGGTAGCAGCTCATGAAGCCCTTCTTGCTCTGGAGCAGTGGGCAGCCTTTGTTTTACCCAGACCAACACGGCTGTACATTATCAGAAACACTTAAGTCAGCATGACAGAGTTCATTTTGACCTGTTCTGGCAGAAGTGACTCTGTAGTCAATTAATAAAAAGGCTGGCAAGTCTTCAAGTCCCAGTTTTAAGTCCCTCTTCTCCTCTCACCCATGGGATGTACTTAGGGGTTTAAAGAAGGTGTACATAGAAAGGTGCAATCTAATAGAATCGGAAAGCTAAGCAGGCACTTCTACATTTTTTGGTGTGTACTTTAATGATATATGTACATTTAAATGCAAAGCTCTCTTTCATAGCACTAGTAGACCATTTGTGGAATATTTAGCTCAGTGTATTCAATGTGGTGGTCCCTCGGCTGGCATTGGGCTGCGAGCCATTGGCTGCTGATCTGCAGAGAGCTTCCAGGAAAGAAAGAAACAGTTGTAGCCAGAGGCTACAAATATGGTACAGATCCCTGGCACAGTTGGAAAAAAAAATGCCAGTCTCTCCCCCCCCCCCCCAACAGATAGCCTGGAAAGGACATACGTAGATGAAGGTGGAATGTGATTATGAGTGTGGGATTGGGATTTGGGAGACTGTGGCTCAAGTCAGAGTGATCCAAGAAACTCTTAGCGTGACTGTGGGCTAATCACTGTTTCTCACCCTGGCCTCATCCATGTAGTTATGAGGACAAAGTGCAAAGGAAGTGAGCCATACTGGCTCACTGAAGGAAAGGTAAGGGGAAAAAAAAATAACCAACACATAAAACAAAAAGAATTGACTTACATGGATGATTATTCATTCCTATTTCCACCAGAGGGCAGAAGCTAATTGTTGCCTATGCTGTGGCCCAGGCAAAGGCAGTCATTTTCACTTAACGAGGCTTAAATTGGCTCCTATTGTAAATACAAAATTTGCCTTTGCCAGCATGTCCATTTGATTTTTCTTCCCAATTCAGTCCTTCATTAATAGCAATCACATACCAGAGAGGGTCATAATGCCCTCATATCTCTTCTTTAAACTGCCTACATGATGAAGCAGAAGAACCTAGTGAGAGCAGATGCAATCAACTTTACTGTGCTTCCATTTAGGTCTGGCACGGATGCTTGGCATGGATGCAAGGGCATCATCAGTGATGCTAACTCTGGGTTAGAAGCACAATTCAGCGAAACCCAATAGGAACTCCTAGCAGATGAACTGGGGATATTTTAGTATTTATTTGCAGTTGATCGTTTCAGGTCTGGCCCAAGACATCTTTTGTATGGGGTGCAGCAACAAATGATACCTTTCCCCACATTACAGGGATGAGCACTGAAGGCCATCCAAGTTGTAAAAAATGAAATGAATGTCTTAATTTGCTTGGCCATACATGACACCCAGAATTACTGCCTGAGGTAGTTGTCCCACTCTATTTACTTGCATGACCAGCTCTAGGTAGTTATGACTGCAGTAGTAACAAAGGCCATCAATTTGCCATTGTATAGGTTGCATAACGTTGGATGAAACCCACTTTTGTACTACAGCCAATAAAGAAGTTTCACTACACACACTGTAAAAAATGCTTAGTGCTATTGTACTGACTCTTTCTCATAAAGGAGCATCTTGCCACTACCTTTGATTAGGACTGGTGACAAACTGAACATAATATCAACTGGTATTTTAAGCTCAGTATCCAATGAAAGGACTTGAGGTTGCTGAGCCCTTCTCTACCCCTCAAAAGCTACTTCAAAAAAGCTGGAAAATCCTCTGGAGCTGATTTTTGAAGAGCACAGAGAGTTGCCAGGAAGAGAAGGAAAGTTTCCTGTGCCAGCAGCTGTTCATCAGTGTAATGTTGCTTTTAGTTCTCTTTTGAAGTAGCCATGTGTATTGGAATTCAGGGTCAAAGATTCCACCTCTATACATTGTTTCTAAAATGTTGCAGAGTTATGGAGAGCTTAAAGCTACAGAGTGCAGTTAAACTTCAACAAATAAAAGCCTTTAGTGTAATAACATGTATTGTGTGATGCAAAATGCAATGGAGGACAAAGTGGGAACATTGACCCCACAATAAGAATTCTACCCTCTGTGGAATTTCCTTCAGTCCCCTAGCATTGCAGTAACTTAAAAATTCTGTTAAGCACTTAGCAGCACAGTTTAGGCATCCCAAGAAAAAGGGGAAACCATGGGAATGCAAACACAGCAGGTAAAAGTTCTGGATTTGAATGATTTTCAGTGACTCAGTCTCTGCAAAGATAGAAATCTGGAAACTGAAGGAAACATTCTTGGGGCAGAATTCTTATTTGGAGGGGAATGTCCTCATTTTGTCCCTCCCCCTCATAGCTACACCCTTATGTCACAATACACTTAAGCAATGCAACTAAGGTCATAGAGCTGCTTGATTAGGGCAACTACACAACATCTCTCTTTCTTCCTTGTTAGACAGGTTTATAATACAGTATTCCAAGTATTTTAAATAAGCACCCTATTCCCTGCTAGGAAGTTCAACATTGTGTATTAAATGCTGGATCTGAGGAAAGCAAGCATCTCTTTGGTGAAAATCATTCCTCCAACCACCTCACCCTTGCCATCGCTCCCATAATTGTACAAATGCTTTAAATATGTCTTAATACAACTTGGCATTGCATCTGAAGAGGTGGGTTTACATCCACAAAAGCACATGTGAAAATAAAAAAGTTAGTCTTAAAAGTGTTGCCACAGTTCCTTTTTTCCCGTCCCCCTTCCTTCCTCCTTTTTATTCTACCCATGGAAGCCTTCCACACAATCTAGAATTTTCAAAAATCACAGTTCCAAATCTGAGACCTCTCACCACCACATAGAGGCTGTCCTCTCCAGAGTAATACATTTCTACTTCTCTTGGGTTTACTATGTCCAGATAAGGCCTAAACAGGGTATACGAGCTCAGAGATACCCTGTTCATTCTAAATGTACAATCTGTTCCAAAAACCACTATTTTCCCCCCATTTTGGTGGTATCTACCGTTAACTCCTGGACTACTCTATGGTGCTCTTATTAACGCAAAAACAAAAACATTAACCTAAGGGGGAGCAGAATCAACTATGTGGATGCATCCCCCAGCCTCCGCAATTTAAGAATTTGAAATTGTTTTATGAGATGAAACAGGAGCAGTTGTTGGCCAAATTACTCTGAATCTCAAAAGAACACACATTGAAAGCTATGATGTCAATGTTTTATTTAGTTACTTTTGGGTCACTGAAAGATGAGCAAACCATTAAAATTAAGAATGGCATACTGCAAACATTTATACAACGGATGAAAAACTGGAAATTGTACATAAATTGAAAACACAATCATAACATCAACATTTCATACACAAAGAAGAATCTCTTCTTAAAATTAGGCCTTGTGAAATTTTTTTAAAAATCCAGTTACAGATATTGGCAAGAACCGAAAGAAAGAAGTGGCCTGAGACTTTTCCTTGACACTGGTCTTACTGCCATTCCCACTGCCTAGCAGTGAAAACTTAGGCATACCTATTCAAAAGTAAGTACCACCAATCTGAGCATGACTTATATTCCTGCATGAATGTATAGAACTGAAGTCTAAGAGACTCACTGCTTTTTAAACCTAAGACATTCTCTCATAGGTAGTGAAAACTGCAGTGGCAAAAACAACAAGCAAGATTCTTGCCTGCATGTACCATTCTGTCCCTTTTTTAAAAAAAAAATCCTAACCCTTACATTGCTACTTTGAGTTTTAAGACTTGGAATGGATGGTCTAAACACTCCCAGCAGCATTAATGACGTGCTCAGAATTGTTTTTGATCATTTCAAAGCCTACATTAAATTAGATAACAAGCAGACCAGTGACAATTTATTTCTATTCTATTAGATATCCAGCTTGGCTGCCTCTGCACCAGCAAACAGGGAAAGACCAAGGCATTTGGTGCCAGAGAGAAACTAACAGTGCCCCCATAGTGGCCAGAATAATAAACTAAATAGTGGCCAGTTAGCTGCCCTTTATTGCTGCCTCAACATCTCCCCTGTAAAACAAACTATTCCACTCTGTTGGGCCAGGATTGCCAGAACAACAAGTACTTAGAATTTAGCCAACTGAAATATCCCAGACAGTTGTGTTACCTTAATGGTGTGTACCTTTAGAATGGCGTTGCGATAGCATCAGTAAAAGCACGTATTCCCCATGGTCGGATTGAGCATACAAGTGACTACACGTGATAAAGATTAAAGTTATTTGCTTGACAGTTTCTTTCGTATCTATCCTGTTCAACCCCGGCCCAACCTCACATAAGTTCAGTGTGGGCACAATTGCTCCCTACTGAACACACCTTCAAGGGCTGCTATCTAAGAGCATTCATCAACATCATGAAGTCATTGAGACTGACACCAAAGGATTAATAAGGAGGCACAGAGGGAGGGAAGAGTTTAAGTGAAGAGTATATACTCCCTGCTTTTCTATCTGTTCCTTGTTAAGTTTGCCCAATTCCTTCACTGCACAATGATTTGAATCTGTGTGAAATTTAATTGCATACCTCTGACTCCAGTGCACCACAGCTTTTGAAGCAAAAATTTAATCAAAATTTTCACCATTACAAACATTAGACATATTGCCTTTAAGAGCATTTGTTTTGCCTAGAAAAGGTGCCATTTATAGTAACTGGAAACAGGAGCCAGTTACAGTAACTTTTACAGCACAGGCAGCCTTCTATGCAGCAGTAGACAGGCACTTTGTAAAAAATAATATGGAATTTTTTGATCTAACTACTTACGTCACAAGGCAAGCTCGTAAGTTAACTGATTTACATGTCAATGTATTTATTTCAGAATGTGTGTGAAGGCTACTGGCACCAGTTATTGCATAAGGATTTGGTTACAACAAACCATTGCTTCTTATCTTAGTTACATACGTCTTTGTGCAAAGCTTCTCCCTGCATGAACATCTTCGGAAACAAGAACCCAACTTTATAAAACATTTACGTGCTCTTACCAATCTTTTCCTCCAAAATGACACTGGGTAACCCTATACAAGGTGTGGCTTGCTTTCTACCAACCCTCCATGTAATATGCCCTAGCCCAACTGCATTCCCACCTGAGAGTATAACTTGTCACTTCAAGATGGATTCTAAGTGTTTGTAGTCTTGCTCAATCATAGGGAGAAAACATTTACATTAGTATGTGGCATGTATGAAGCTGAGATTCCTTCTTTTTAATCAAAAGAGTGATAATTAGAATGTGTTTGGACCCATGTACCAAAATCCAGTGCCATTCCATCTAATATTAGAGATACACAAAGCAACAAATGATAGAACCTCTATAGCAGCAAAATGGGTTGAAAAACCTTTTTGCACTTTAGAGCAATCTATTTCCAAAAGATACCACAGACTTTGTAACACAAACAGGTTTGGAGGTACCTCAAAACCACGATGTTTTTACTATACCTGTCAGCATTAACATTTTGGCTATACAAACTCATTGTAATTCACAAGGTTTGGCACTAAAGAAAGCTGAAGAGTAAAGTCCACAAGACTAAAATGCTTTATAGATTAAGCTCTATAATACACTCAGAGATCATATCAATTTCTAATGCTGCCAGCGCATTGACTAAAACAAAACAAAACCTCGACGTCAAACCCTTTCCGTTTCCCAAACTACAATTCCTTCACTAGCAACACCTTCATAATTTTAACATCAGTGTACCAACAATATTAATTTAATGGAGAACTCTTCAATTTTCATTAAATCGTATCCATTACAACTACAGCAGCATAATGCAAATGAACAAACAAAAATGATACACCAATTACATTTCTTTGATACACAAGAACATTAAAAATATACACCTCAGTTTTAACTGGCTAAATTATTCTGCAGTTGGCAGAACCAGTAGTTCTTTTGTAAGAATTAGAATAAAGACAATGAACCTTCCTGGGATCACTCTGCCATTGGAGTTCTTCATTTAACAACATAAACCACAGAACAAGTAAGAAGAGACACTGAACCTGAGTAAAACTCTATGGAAATAGAGGCAACCATTCATTCAGTAAATCAAATATTGCACTTTTAAATAAGTCCTTAACACACACAAGAACACAACAATATGAACCAGAACAGGAAGGTCACTATAGCCATTTTCACACTAGACTGTTATAGCACTATTATTCCACTTTCGACATCCTATGGAATCCTGGGGTTTGCAGTTTAGGGAGGGGCTGGCTGGCCCCTCCCTAAACTGCAAACCCCAGGATTCCATAGGATGTCGAAAGTGGAATAATAGCGCTATAACAGCCTAGGGCAGAAATGGCCTCACTTACACACAGTTAAAGCTCGGATTGATACATGGCCCTCCTCTTCCTCTTAATGACAATTGCCAAGATTAGTGGAGGGGACAGCTATCAAGTGACAGGTTTATCAAGTTCAGATTAACTGCTAATTGCAAAGTGGCCTTTCAAAGTTGCCAACAGAATGGCTGTAATCATATGGAAAGCCAACTGCCTGTTACTTATCTGCAAGTAATGAAACCAACATTATTACTCTCCTGTAACCGTTTTGAAACCTGAGGATGTAGAAGGAGTGTATAGTAATGCTGGACTTAACTAGAGGCTACAGCTGACTGCCCCTCCACATACTTTGAGCCACCCTGACAAGTGATAGACAGCCAGTGCACATTTAACAGTTTTGCTTTTGCAAGTATTGAGACATCATTTACCTGGCATGCTCTGGGCCAAAAATTCTCTAATTTCAACATTTGCTTTGAAATTAGCTTATTTTACAAGGCAAAATTACTGAAAATAATACTTGAACATTCACATTTTTAATGAGTTTGACACCCTGCCACTTCATCATCGCTTTCCTTCACTTTTGCCCTCGCTGACTTCAGAGTCACCCCCCTTCATTGCTGCTTTAATCTGATTAGCTGTAGTGATTCTCATGATTATGTTTACAGGCACCTTGGAAGTACAGTTATGACAGGAGACTAATATTTCATAGATCACTACAGTCAATAAGATTAAGGAGCAAATGAGGCCAAGGTCAAAGGAAGAGGAAAATGCAGCTGAGAATGGGAATCAGTCAGAGGTATAAAATAGCACTGAAAATATGTGAATATGCTTGGACCAAATGTCAACAAACGTCGACAAGAAAAGAGGAAAAAAGAGAAAAAGGAAAAAATTTTCAATGAATATGAAACTTCTTAATGCTTCACCTTCGCCATGTAAAAAAGCTCTGTCCTTCATAGATGGCACGATTGGATACCACCAAAGTATCACACAATAGTTATTGGCCTCATATGATCCAGTGAATTTACTCTGTAATAAAGTCTTTGTAGATGAGAAGGGGAAATACAAAGAATGGTTCACCACCTCCACTAAGGAAGAATCAGGAAAGCTATTCCACGTAAGAAATTGATATTAGTCTAATTTAAATGTTCTGTTTCAACCGAAAATTTCAGTACAAAAATATAGCACTCTGATCACGTTGTCTTTAGCAAAATAGCTAGAAAAAAGGCACAATTTCATAATAAAATATCCTATTTGCAAAAGGTTTCTGTGTTCTACTTTTAAAAAGAAAGAACTGTGTTCTACTTTTAAAAAGAAAGAACTAACAGTCCCTGTTATGTATTCATTGGTTAAAGAAACCAACGCATGCAAACTAACATCTCTGGAACACTTAGAACAGAACTAGTGTCCAACAAATCTGAGCATGAGCCTGAACATGTTCCAATGTAATTTTAAAATTACCCAAGTAATTATTTTTTTAACGTATCTCACCATTCCACTGGTATGAGTTCATTTTACCAATGACATGAAGCTTCTTTAACTTCTTCTGAGTAGAACTCCTTTGTAAAATACAGTATATTTTCCCTTTAACACTATATAGAAACCACAGTTCTTATTGGGATTTTTAACATGTGCATATTCAAATCCATTATTTAAAAAATGGAAAAGAAGTCTCTCTATTTAAGATGCATAAAAACAGTGCATATTTTCTCTTCCACGCAACAGGCAGGAAGCAAGTCATTCCTTCGCAGTTATACATGGTAGCCATTTGCCTTCCCAGTGTGCGGTGATGGTGTAAAGTTCTCATAGATTGCCATGGCATTTGTATTTTGATATATAAGATCTGTTTTCTTCTCTTTCTTAGATTTTACAATGTCCAAAACACACTGGTTTAGGAAGACATATTGGTCCTACAGGAAAGGCGGGGAAAAAAGGGGAAAAAGTATTACCATAATGTTCACATGATGCATGACCAATCAAAAATTATTGTAATTTAATATTAGTTAATTTTTATTTATTCATTTTATACTCTGCCTTTCTCCCACCATGGAACCCAAGGTGGCTTACAAAATTTAAAATAAAAATTTAAAATAAAAGCTTAGCTTAAGTTGTAACAAGAACAAAATAAAATAAAATAAAACATCAGTTCTATTAAAAGCACATAGTTAACACAGTTTAAAATACATTTAAAACACACACAAGATAAGAACACTTCCAAACACTGTTCTGCCATGTAATTAAAAAACAAAGGCCTGCCTAAATAAACATGTTTTTAACCTGCTGGTGGAAAGAAAGCAGGGAGGGGTCTAACCCAACTTCCCAGAGAAAGGGGTTCCACTGTTCAGGAGCAGCCACTGAAACAGTTTTCTGCTATGCCCTCATCAAACATGCCTGTGTGGTAGTGGGACTGAGAGAAAGTCTTCTACTGAAGATCTTAAAACTTTGGCTAGCTTGTATAGGGAGATACAGTCTCTTAGACAGTCTGAACCCAAGTGGTACAGGCCTTTAAAGGTCATGACCAGAACTCTGAATTCTGTCCAGAAACAGGTCACTAGCCAGTGGAGTTATTCCAATAGGGGAGTTATATGATCCCTGTAATCACCTCTGCTCAGCAGCCTGGCCACAGCTTGCTCAAGTTCCAAGGAGTTTCCAAAGACAGGCCCATGTAGATTGCATTACCAAAATCCAAACTGGATGCAATCAGGGCATGTGTCACCACAGCCAGATCTGAAATCTCCAGAAACAAGCACAGCTGGAATACTAGTTTTAGCTATGCAAACACATTCTTGGCCACTGCTGAAACCTGTCATCCAAGTTCTGATCTGAGTCCAGGAGCAAGTCCAAGCTAAGAACCTGAGATTTTAGGGTGAATGTAACTCCATCCAACTCGGGCTGAATCCCTATTCCCTGATCTGACTGATCAGAAGCACCTCTATCTTGTTTGGATTAAATTTGTTCACCCTCATCTGGTCCATTTCTGACAGCAGAAACTAGTTTAATACAGAAACAGCTTTCATTGAGTTAGGTGGGAAGGCGAGATAGAGTGAGGTGTCATTTGCATACTGGTGAGCCTGAAGCTAAAGCTCTAGATGACCTCTTCCAGAAGTTTCATGTACATAATAAACAGCACTGAGCCCTGAGGAATCCCACAGGCCAATGGCCAGGGTGTCAAACAGGCATTCCACTGCACCACCTTCCAAGAACAAGAGCTCCTAGGGAGTCAGTCCAAAAGAATACCATGGTTGATGGTATTGAAAATTGCTGAGAGGCTCAACAGAGCCAACAGGGACACAATCTCCATTTCTAGTTCCTGGCATAGGTTATCTACCACGGTGACCAAACCTGTCTCAGCTCCATATTCAGGCCTAAAGCCAGAATACAGTTTATCGACATGTCTTCTTTTAGTTTTCTCCAAAGCGATTTCATCATGTGAAAAACAGTCATTTTCATTTTAACAGCATCTGTCTTTTGTGACATACACCGAGGAGGGCTCCAGTAACAGCACAATGGAACCCTTTAAGCCTTAAAAGGCCTGAAGGAGCAACTTCTCCCCTATTTCCTTCCCAGTTCCTGAGAGCACCCCTGAAGAATCTTTTGTTGCTGTCACCCACAATAGTGACACAGGTGGGTCTTACACAAAGAGTCTTTTTAGCGGGTGACTTCCTATCTGTGGGAAAACATCACCAAAGGACATTCACTTGGCTTCATCATGATAAACATTTAAATAAAATCCTCTTCTTCTTACAGTAATCTAAAGTTTAATTTGCTATGGCAGGTTTATTGCAGGCTTTTAAATATCCAAATATTTTCATACCTTAGGAAGGCAGCAAATTTCAACATTAGAATATTTAAATACGTCCTAGTTGTTTTGATTGTTATTTTATTTACTGCTTTGGGTTTTTGTGACTGAATGCTGGTCCAAGGACATTTCCCATTAAAGGGACTCAAGGCAAATAAATTTAATTTTCACCCTCCCCTGCCAGGCTTCCACTCAACAAGCAGAAGGTTAATCCAACAGACTGCTTGTGCAAACAGAAGCAGGGGGTGGAGTGGGTGTGCTGACAGTTGTGGACACTTTTGCTCTCTCCCCCAATTATCTGTGCTCTGTGCTGTATTCCACCCTATTCGCATGCATGCCAGTTTCCCTGACATAACATAGCTGGTCCTTTCCTCCTCGGTCCCCTGGAGTACGAATATAAAGAGAGGGGGAAACTGCCATTTTATCTTACAGTGAGCACTTCGACATGCACATAGACTTGCACAAGTGTTATAACTTTCTACCCTGAAGAGTTCAGAAGTGTGGATGCAAAATATTGGAGAAGAACGGATTTCCAATTAATTCTACATGAAAATAAAGCCCTATCTCTTCTTTGAACTGAGCTCAAAATCTGTCATCAAAACTATGTTTAGAGATTGGTCAAACGTTACGTAACCCTTGTAGTATTTGATGCTGCTGGAATCTAAAAGAGGTGAAAAGATCATTCCTAATTAAATGAAATATATTCTTTTGAGCTTCTGGGAAGCTAAAAAGAATTGTAACACAAGTTGAAATGATAGTTCAGAGTTGACTGTTCAGAAGTTTAGACCTGAGGCCTGCAGTGGTATCTACACAGAAATACAAAGGTCATAATGCCAGCTTTTTACACAGGTATGGATTTTAAGGAAAGGGTTTCACAGTTTAATTAAACTGATACAGTGCTGAAAGTTGGGGTGAAACATGTTATTTGCTTTCCTTTATGTCAGTCATTTTTCTGCATTCTGAAGAGAATCTTACCTCTGTTTGCACCATTAAGGACCGATGCATCCGAAGCTCATATACAACACCATACACATCAACTGTATTCTCCATCTCCATCTGATGGATCAAATGGTCAATTGCAATAAAAGTTCCTGTCCTCCCAACACCAGCACTACAAGAAAAAAAATCAGGCACAGGTTGAATGGTTTCATGTTTGCCTTCATTTTTTCTAAATATCCCGCACTAAAAATCCTCATTTATAACCCTATTTCAGGATTACAGCACAGCATAATTTGATTTCTTTGGTACAGAAAAATACAAATCATATATTTTGCAACTGGTGCAACTGGCATAAAAAACATTTCCTCCCTGTCCTGAGTTCAGGAGGGTGAATAGCAGAAGTCTGCAGGTTGGGCTGTGAGGCAGAGGACAGCATGAGACAGGGAGGAAAGAGTACCACAGTGGCAATGTGAGCTTTAATTGTATTTTTTTAAGATCAATTTTTATTTTCCATATTTTTGTTTGTTACATGTATTAACCCACATTTTATTCCAAGGAATTCAAGAGAATGTACTTCGTTCTCCTCATGTATATCCTCACAACCATCCTGTGAGGTAGGTTAGGTTGGGAATGACTGCCCCAAGGTCATATAGTAACTTTCATGTCTCCATGGGGACTGGAATGTAGCTCTTCCAGTCCTAGTCTTTTATTAATGTGAACCCCCATCCCTTCATATCACAATGTCTCTACTAGATAATTGCCCTGGTTTTTATAATGATACATGCAATGGCCTCCAAAAAATATTCCTACCTCTCCAAACACAGTAGTAAAAGAATTGCATTTTAAAATTGCTTTTAAAAAAAGAGTGAAAGTGATTTTTGTACCTGCAGTGCACTAGAGTAGGAGATGTTGGTGGGTTCTGCTTCATGTATTCTTGAACTAAGTGCCTGAAGCTAATGAGGAGATCAGTTGTTTCTGGAACACCGTGATCTGGCCAGGCAGTGAAGTGAAACTGTCTCACAGGGTGACTTTCAGATGAATCACTCTTACAAATGAAAATAAGGAGGGCGGGTTAGGGTTCAGAAGAATGGTATTACCACATATTTATAGTAAAATAGTTCCTGTATTTGCTTCCTGGCAATTCTCCTTGTGTGGGTGATTTTTATAGCAAAGACTCTGTTAGACATTCCAGGCAATCTGCCACAAGGGAAATGGGATTGCTCTTATTATCATTGCTCTTCTACACAGCTGGGTCCTATGGTACCAGGCACAGGCAATATGAACTAGAAGGATGTCTTCCCAGAATGAAAAAGGAAGGCACTTGGAAGCTAAAAGTGGTTCAATGCGTAACAGGAAACAGGAATAATAGGAGTGGATTTGAGACCCCAAGGCAGGTCCACAAGTAGAGACAATGACAGTTGGCTCACAGTGGACACAGCTAGGAGAGGAAGAAACAAATGATTAAAATTCAAAAAACTTACTCTAATTATTACTCTAGTTATTGAATAACCTCCTTTCTTGTTCTCTGAGTGCCTCTAAGTGTGGATGCTTTTTATCTGGGGTGCTTTTTAATCATTAGAACTAAGTAGGCAAGAGGAAATTAACATCCTGTCTGCTCCTGATTGGGGCTTGTAGATTGTGGGAGAGGGACAAAAGGTCCCCAAAGTCTCTAGGCCACTTCTGCTCCTTTTGACAGAGTCTGGGCTCAGCCCATCATGTCCACCTTGCTGCACAATTCTCTGGGAAATGGCAGTGGCTATACAGCCCCTCATCTATACCAAAGAGAGGTATTTTTCTTAGAAGTTTCTAGGCAGAGCTTGGAAACATTTCCTTTTGGGGACACTGTCTGCAGTGGCTGTGCTAAACAGGGGATTCTTGGAGTTGTAGTCAAAAAGGAACTTTTCCAAGCTTTGCTTCTAGGTACTACCTTCCTTCTATCAGGAGCCTGAGTAGACGTCGTGGACTTTTAAAACTTGGCGATGGCTGGTTTTTAAAAAAGATTAATTTTATGCTTCTGGGAAATACCCTTCTTAGCTAATCCACCATAACAGATACTTCCAAACTGAGTTCAGGAAGCATGATTTTGCCACCTCCAGTTTTCAGAGTTTTGATACATTTCTATTGTTTCTCCTCCACATTCTTGAGAGAAGTCAAAGTATAAGCTAACCCTAAAATATTAAGTAAAATATATAAATAGTACTATCTGTAACACTAGGAAAAGAACTAAAGTTACATTTACAGGTGTGATTAAGACTCAGCTTGGAAAAGTTACTTTGTTGGACTATAATTTTCAGAACTCCTCAGCTACCAAAGGTACTACAGAGTAAAAAGTAATTCTTCAAAACACTGTTCAGGCTGCTAGTATCTGTGAGAAATCTTTACTGCAAAAACACAGATTTCCAAAACAGTTGGGCAAAGAAGAATTTCCAAGCGGAATTATGCACTTTAGAACGGAGTATGTGGAATCCTCCCATTTTATTCTCATAATCCTCTGGGATCTGTTGGATTTAAAGAGGGTAACTCAAGACCATCTAGCAAGGTCAATGGCTAACCAGAGATTTGAATCCCACTCTATCCAGTCCAATTAGAACATTTCAACCACTACACTAGAGTGGCTTTTAATGAAGCAGGCATGGATTGTAGGTGGCATATACTGTCTCCGAATGGACAGTTTCACACTGCTCCACTCCTATGGATTTACACCTGTTTCTTCCACTGATTTCAATGACATTATGTTCAGACTTGTCAAACTTTATTTTATGGTCCATAGACCCAGCATAGTAAAATCATCCAATCATGTGGTATAGACAAAATACACCTACTAAAATAGGATACAAATATATAAATAGGATAGACTATAGACAGGACATAAAAGCATAAAAATAGGACATAAATGCATAAAATAGTATCAAAAAGTGCATGAAGTAAATTAAAATCATAGATAATATGGATTATTTGGTAAAATATAAATAGGTATTTATTGAGTCCCTCTCACTGGAACAATAGAATTGGGTTGATCTTAAAATGCATTGCCAGTACCCTGGCATATTTTTGATACTACTCTTTCTCTGATCTTAATAGCTGATGACAGAAATTTAGCAACTGATAGGGTTATGTTCAGACATATGTCCTCCAACAGAACTTTAACACAGAATTTTTCCAAATAGCCTGGCATACAGCTCAATAAAGGAGAGATCAAATGATGGCAACTCTTGACAATAGAAAATACAAGATAGCAAAATATGCGACATTGATTCAACATTCTGTGACCCACAAGGACAAAGTCTTGTGGAAGTGGGCAACCCAGCAAATCTGCCAAAACGTAATTCTGAAGGAAAAGCATTGCATCTGGCCTTAGTGAATAATATGCGATAGTTTGGCACAGTCAAGTTATTTAAATAAGTAGCCAGACGGAAGGGTCCCACATACTGAATATCATAGAATCATAGAAATGTAGAGTTGGAAGAGACCACATGGGCCATCCAGTCCAACCCCCTGCCATGTAGGAACACCCTCAAAGCACTCCCAACAGATGGCCATTTAGCCTCTGCTTAAAAACCTCCAAGGAAGGAGACTCTACCACACTCCGAGGCAGCATATTCCACTTTATTTTTAAATATTTAAAGCACTGAATCAACATGATGAGATGGAATTTGCCCGAAGATTACAAAAAGGAATATCCCATAGTCTTTGCTTAATAGATTTTAGTGCTGTCTCATGACCCAAGTTAAGGAGCAAGGATGGAGAGAGGCCGATAGTGGCTGCTTTTGGGGCTATGTACTTAAACTGCCTGCTGACATAGTTATCCTATGGAAGGTGGCCTACTAGACCTTTGCCACACTTGAAGACAAATACTTTGAGCCTCAATGACATTATGTATGGATCATTAAGAACATAAGAGCAGCTGGGCTGAATCAGACAAAAGAACATTCTAATCCAGTGGCCAATCAGGTGTATAAAGGAAATAGAACTGGACCTTCTCTCTAATGTTCTCTGCATGCTGCCCGTGATACTGGACGTGATATGTAGCCATTCTGACTAACAGCAACTGATAACCCTTAAACATCCATGAATTTACCCAATACCCTTTTAAAGCCATCCAAGCTGACGACTACAACTACATCTTCTGGAGGTGAATCCCATAGTTCAACTATGTATTGTGTGAAGAAACACTTTCTTTTATATGTCCTGAATTTCCAACCATTTAGCTTCAGTGGATAACTCTGGGTTCTAGCCTTATGAAACAGATTCTCCATCTCGGTTTTGGACTCACCATGCTTAATCTTATATACCTTCCATGTGTATATCATATCTCCCATTGTTCATATTTTCCCCCTATTATGGCAACCTTTCTTGCAGACCGTTGTTCTAGTTACTTCATTCCGGTTGTCTTTTTATACATCTTCTGCCATACAATCTGCTTTTCTAAATACAATGACCAGAACCATCCATGATATTCCATTTCAGAATTCTAAACACACAGACACACACATCTGTGTACACGTTCACTCTCAACAACTCACTTTTTCCATGGAGAAGTCTCTTATTGTCCACTCTGGAAGGACAATTTCTGAGGTCATGGCTACTGTTATGTCTCCATAGCTCTTGGATTGTTTGTTTGGCCAGTACTCCTCACATTTTGTCTAGAAATATAAATTACCATCTGTGTTATATCTTACAATAGGAATCAAGAAAAATAAGGAATGGCTTCAGGATAATCAGTGCAATATTCCCAAATATTTAACAAGGTTAACAACATTCCTAATATCTTTAAAAGACACCTGAAAAACTTTTCTGAGCTTATGCATGTGGATGCGCTTTTTAAAAAAAATATTTTTATTGAATTTTTCTAGTGAGAAAAGAAAAAAAAAGGAAAAGGGGGGAAAAAACAAAGAAAAAGACTACACATATAAATAGATCCATGTGAAATAAATAGGGTATAGGGTATCCATGCATATATACAATAAGTCAAAGGGACACATGTCACTTAATATTCTAACTCTAACCTAAAAAAGTCTCACATAGGTCTAATCCATCGTATGTTACAACCTAATAAAAAAAGGGAATTTAACAAATATCACTCGACATACAAACAAAAGACACAAAAAGAACTTCCTCCACTGGACAGAACCAGCATCTGATGTATAAATCCTTATTATCTCTCTGTAATTCATCATTTTCCTTTAAACTAGTACATAACCTCATGATATTAAATTATAATAAAATAACTTACAATAAGAGCCCCTAAACAACTATTTTCCTTAACTAATCTCCTTCCCTGGATACGCTTTTTCAGGTGCTGTTGGCACCCAAAGCCCCCTTCCAATTTACTGTAAGATCCCAAAATCACCTTGCATGGCCATGAGGAGGAGGCAGGATCAGAGGTATACTCTGATCCAGCCAGACACACAATGATTACAGAAGCACTGAGACCCCCCTGGATGACCCTTGCAGATCCCAGTGCTGATGTCATTATTGTGTGACCAATCAACTATGAAGGGGCAACAGTGCCTTGTTTGATCCTGCCTGCTTGCTGTGAAGCATGGAAAGGTCATGTGAAGTAGTTTTGAGGATTTACAGTAACTTGGGGTGGTGGTGGTGGTAACATAGCGTAACATAGGTCTTCAGCAAATATTTACACTACACCAAGGGGATGTTGGATTGAGGTCTATAAGTGAGCCTGCATATGTGCACGCAGATGGTATCAGGTACAATATGCTAATCTAAAAAGAGCCTTGGAGGGTTTGCAAAGCGGGCAAAAGAAGGATCAGAGCTTGTGGGATTCACAGTGAGATGTCTCCAGGCACCTTTGCAACAGCATATATAAGCTGGAACTAAGAAGGACCCTGCCATATCAGGCCAAGTAGAAACATACCAGAGAAAGGTCCAAGGACTATGCCACAGACAAATGGCTTCTCTCCTCTACCTTTTTCTCTCCACATCTTGTACGTCTCATCTTTTAATTTGAAATTCTAATTTGTCTTTTAGTATGAAAGCTTAAGGGCAGAGCCTGTATCCTGATTTACATTTATGCACAGCTTCTTCATTTATCACCAGCATTACTATGTGTTGAATTTCAATTATTCTGAAACTGGGAGCCTTCTTCTTCAAGAAATGAGATAAAAATAAATATATACTTACATACATATATTCTAATAGCACCAGTGTGCACACACTGTGCCAAAACTCTACTCCTGCATCAAAATATTCTGTAGTATTATTTTGATACCAGGTTAAAATACTACTTTTTTAAGTTAAAGCTTTTGGGGCCCAATGATTTGGCCCATATCTATACAAGTTTTTAAAGATTTTAATTTGCTTCAATTATTAAGTTGTATAATGTGCTTTTAGACTGTTTAAAATCATTCCTCGTTATAAATTTTTATAAATCATTTTAAATTGATTTTATCTGCATGCTGCTTTGTGATTTTGTGATATAATGCTGGATATAAATATTTTAATGACTGGATAAATAAATATATAAATAAATATTCACTGATTAAAAACCTTACCCTGCCTTGTTCAACACATTTAGTCAACATAACAACTGTATAAATATTCTTCTCCCAGATCATGCGCCAGAAATCTTGCACAGTGTTGGGGAGAGGACCTTGTGCAGCTATGAACTCTTTCTTGGAGTTGTACCCCTGCAATTAAAAAAAAGTGTTGTTTTTATGTCACTTTTCTGTTATAGATCTTTATCTTAAAAATATCATCATCAGAATCATCAGAATCATATTAGCAGATCAAGACAACTTACTGGTATATAGTTTGCATTGATGTAATCACTGGCTGGATTAGACTGAATGGAAAGTTTAACACGAGAAATATCATCTGCAAATGTAAAAAAAAATAATCACAATCTTTTCCTTTGGTTTTGTTTTTTAAACAGCACAGAGCATATGAAATAAGCAAAATCACTGGAAAATAAATCCTTTTGTTGGAAAGACCAAATACAGGATAAAGGAATATGGAGAAGTAGAATAATCAAGACTAAAATTAATCTCAATTATTTAAGCCAAGCAGTAGCAACAGACAATTTTCCTTCCCAATAAACTGGCTGCAATCCAGAGAAAATTAGTCATCCTTAAGATCAGTTGAAATTGATTCATGTTTCATTAATTTTACTACAGAATGGTGATACAGGAGTCTTTGAACAGGTTTTTAAAAAGATTTTCTTTTGGAGGCAACAATATGTGTGTTGCAACTATTACACAAACAGTTCAGTTCCATCTACAGTGTCTGCGGTACCTTCAAGAAGCACCAGCTCTGCTATCCATTAGGTGGCAGGGTAACACCACCTTTTAGTTTACCACTGCTTAATAGGTGATCTATTACTTTCCTAATATTCTCTAATTCTGTTCTGTTTCTTTAAAAAATGCTGACTCTTCATTGTCTTTGCTGATTTTGATTTTTCACTGTTTTAATTTGACAGATATTTTATTATGGAATATTAACAGAAAAACGGATAGAAATGCTTTCAGTTAATACTTTATTTACTTTGATTAAAGCAATGAGACATCAAACCAAAACTGCATTCTCCATCAGATCTAAGTACCATTTTGTAAAAGCAAAGTCAAGATATAAATATATAACGTAGAAATGGGTGTAGGAATTAATATCATTAACTGCCACACATATCCCTGTTATGCCCTCAAGATGGTGTACAAAACAATTCCATGGGAATAACAGGTCTGGAAAAACAAGTTTGTGTTCCTGGCCCCTTCTACTCATGCCTGGTGCCCTGGCATTTCAGCCCTGTTCTCTCCATGCTAGAATCTTTGCACCCTGTCCATTTTCACTCTGGGAGGAAAGGAGGGTGCAGTGAGGAACGGCAGGCTGGGAAAGTTTTGTCAGAGTGGGAGTTGCACTCACACTTCTTAGAATCCATATCTTAATTATTAATTATGATAGATAAAAGACTAATTGGAATAGAAAGATAAGATGATCGTGTTGCAAAAGTCTGTACAGGAAAATGTTTCTTGGAATAAGCAATGGTCACAGTCATGATTCATCAAAATGTCCTTCGTTTGCAAACAGAAGGTCTAGCACACTGTTAGTGCTAAGTGACTTGTAAGAGTAGTAGGTTGAATAAAAATGGAAGAACTTACATGGCAAGACATTATTATATCTATTTTTTCCCTTGTTATCAGGAAGTTCAGCTGCAAATCTGGGCTGATTCACACCAACTTGCCTGAGATCCTACACCAAAAAGAAATCATATTTAGTATTAAATTGTCTCAATAGTTCCTGAACATTTGGTTTTACAGTATGCAAACAGCAAAGCACTCAGAATAAGGAGACCCACTTAATTTTTTTTTCTTTTCTGCAACCAGTTCACATAGCCATTTTGTATTTATATGGTGAAAGCTGAATGGTCTTGGACTGTTATTTGTCCAGGGGATGGGCAGCCTGAGTGTAAAACAGCTTCCTTATGTGGAAGTACTAAAATAAATAAATAAATGACTAAATATTAAAAATCCTTAAGTCCATATAGTTGACTTTTTAGGCAAACCATAGAAGCAGAAAGATTTCAGTGCCTAGCTTTCTTATATTGAACTTCCTTAATTAGGCAAAGATGATTTAAAACAACCCCACAGGAATGAGGAATGACGCTATTAAAAGTCACATACAGACAGTCTATGTACTGTCTTCCAGATGGTACATGGGGAAGAGTACACAGACTGATCAGCTGGGTTGACTAGGCTCCACTCCCATAGGAAAAAGAAGAACAACAAACCCAGAGCAATAGCATTACATTCTCTGTTTGAGAATGCAAAGGACTCTCTTGAAATCTCAAGTATATCTCTAATCTGTCAAAAGAGATTGTAAAGGAGAAAAAGCTAAAAACGTTATAAATGCATACCTCGTACTCTTCTGCAAAGCCACAGTTTGAGTCAGCCTTTTGTTTCTTAAAATACGACTCAAAGTTCTCAACCTTAATTAATTTTGATCTGCAATTAAACAAGAACATCTGGCTTGTAGTATCCAGTCATGGTCTGTCATATACTACTTTTGCTTGAAACTGAAAGGCCTCCACCCAATGTCATCCTGGTGCTCAGTTGTCAGCATAACATAATTTCCTTCTCTTCCTTGCTGTAGCCCTCTGCACTCCCTAAAACTCTCTTCCACATAAAACCAGTTTTCTAGCCCCACAGCTCCAGGGGAAAGCACTCCCCTGCCAATCCTGCTGGTGGAAGCACATCCGTAAATAGAATTCTCTGCTTGGACCCTGACCAAAAAGTCCTGCAGCATTTTGGAGACTTTTTAATTATGTACGAAAATTTCATCTACAGCAGCCAGGCATGAATACTGACATATGCTGGAGTGCAACAATCTTAGAACTAGGGTGTAATTATATCTATATAGTAGTATACTATAGTATTAAAGATTACAGCAATTCAGTTTTTTTAAAAAAATAAAATTATATCTTTATAGTATATTTAATAAATATGTAAAATAGGTAAAAACCAATCACCTTCTGAGAAACTATATAGAAATACAACACATAACTGACATTATTATTATTATTGTTGTTGTTGTTGTTGTTGTTGTTGTTGTTGTTATTCCAAAGTTTAATGAATTAGTTACTTACTTTTTTGGTCTGGAGAGGAAGAAAAGGGAAAAATAGTGCACACATTAGTTATTGCCTTTATTGGCTGAACGCAACAACTTACACACATAATATTCAGGATTTAGAGAAGCAGAGCATGAAACACCAATTACATAAAACACCAATTCCCTCTGTGACACAAGTCTGCTCAAATAAGTTTTAGAGCAAAAGCATGGCTTTAAAAGTTTACCTGACCCATAACTATGCTATGTTGCTACCATTCCCAATTATTGACTTGTGTCCCTTTTTCCCTGTTCTTCAGAAAAACTTGTTCACTCAGGAAGATTTTTTTTTTAAAAAAAAACAAGCACTTTCCATAAAGTTCCAATCAGGAATTGTGTGAATGGTAGGTCTAAATATCCTGAAGGCACCAGATTTGATCTGATCTTAGTGGATACACAGGGTTTGGCTTAATTAGTATTTGGATGGAGGACTGCTGGGGAATACCAGGTGCTGTAGGCTACATTTCAGAGGAAGCCAATGGTAAACTACCTCGAGTATTCTTTGTCTAACAAAACCCTGTGAAATCCCGCTCCCTCCTCGCTTCCTTCTCGATATGGCATCCCTTCAAATAGTTAAACGTGGCTATCACAGGACACGGACACAGTATTCCAGATGAGGTCTAACCATTATGGTACCACTCTATTCTGCATTGGTTACACTTCATCTGGAATACTGTGTCCAGTTCTGGGCACCTCATTTCAAGAAGGATATCGACAAGCTGGAGCATGTCCAGAGGAGGGTGACCAAAATGGTGAAGGGTCTGGAAGCCATGTTCTATGAGGAGAGGCTTAGGGAGCTGGGTATGTTTAGTCTGCAGAAGAGAAGGTTAAGAGGAAACATGATGGCCATGTTTAAATATTTGAAGGGATGTCATGTCGAGGAGGGAGGGGGTTTGTTTTCCCCTGCTCCAGAGACTAGGACAAGGAGCAATGGATTCAAGCTGCAGGAAAAGGGCTTCCACTTACACCTCAGGAAGAACTTCCTGATGGTCAGGGCTGTTTGGCAGTGGAATATGCTGCCTCAGAGTGTGGTGGAGTCTCCTTCTTTGGAGGTTGTTAAGCAGAGGCTGGATGGCCATCTGTTGGGACTGCTTTGGTGTGTGTTCCTGCATGGCAGGGGGTTGGACTGGATGGTCCCTGTTGTCTCTTCCAACTCTGTGATTCTATGAAATCATCGGGTTGCCATAAGTCAACAAATGACCTGAAGGTGTGTCTGTGCATGCATACACACACAAAAAATAGTCTAACAGGTTTTTAAAGCACTGGAAGTGTTACGGAATTCACTTGCATTCTCACACTAGGCCAATACAAAAACTAATTCCTTTACTACTCATTCGTCACAGCTTGCTAAAGAGAGACAGAAACAGTCAACTTACTCAATTGGAGAGAATGGTACTTCATTATTTTTTCCACCATGCCTGTAAAATTGTAGAATTTAAAAAATTATTGGTTGTTTTCTCATACTTTAAAATTCTTATGCCAAATGCAACTCAAAACACAGTTTAGGCCTACAAATACCCAACACAGCCACAAAATGAGATTGCAAAAAGGAGCAACTCTAGAAGACTGGAAAGTATCGATGCCTGTGTACTGCAACTCCTTGCCACGAGGCAGGACTGGGTACCAAGCAACCCTTACTCACTCTTCTAAAACTATAAAACATGTTCCAACAATCAGTGTCTGAACACTAGTAAATCTAAAAACCTTATAAGGAAGCCAGCCAAGCATTCAAATAGTTAAAGAACATAAGAACAAAGAAACACATACACACAGAGTTGCTAGGCCAATGTAACCTGGGAGCAATCTCTTCCAGACAAACTTTTTGACACTTAGCTATTTAGCATGGGCAAGATCCACCACCTTTCCAAGGGAGGGAGAAATTATTTGACATTATTAACCATTAAATGACAATGACAACAATTACTACTTCTACTACTACTTTAAAAAATGTGGACACTCTAGTTCTGTAGAGGGCTGATAATTCTGTATGAGACATCCCAAACCTCCATGCAGAACAAAGGTGGGCAACTGTGGAAGGGTACCGGGCTACCAGAGACCTTGGATGGCGGCAGTTCCCTTCTATATAACACAACTTTTTTTTTGCCCCCAAATGCCCATTAGGGGCCAATGGGGCATTTTCACAATTTTTGGGGGCCATTTTAGGCCTAGGAGAGGCCTTTTTTTTTTTAAAGAAGAAGTCACTTCCTGTTTCAGAAAAGACTTCTCTTGGGCCTAGATTGACACCAAGTGGGCCCAAAACATGGTGAAACTGCCCTGTATCCCCTAGACAGTATTTTGTAGCAAAAGAAATTTTTCTGAAACATTTTGAAAAAGGTTTATTTGACCTCTGGGGTCCCAGAGGGCCTCCAAACATGGTAGAAATGCTCTACATACTCCTAGAAGGCTTTAGGGGCACTCTGTAGGAAAAAAAAGTTTTGAAAAAATGAATTTTTTAAAAACTCCCTCGGGCACATAAAAATGGCCATGGGGGCTGCATGTGGGCCATGAGCCATGTTTTGCCCACCCCAATGTAGAAATGTAGAAAAATAATTCCCCATGTTCTCGGGCTGAAAGTCAGGTTTTGACAGAAGTTTGAATATTTAGTACAGACACCCCCAGGTTTTCCAAATATGCAAAAAAGAAACCATGGATATTTCTATTATTCAAAGGATCATGAACTATTACTACTACTGCTACTATTATTTTATTTGTATCCTGCCCTTTTACCACTTTGGGATTCAAAGTGGCTTACAAGACGTTAGAAAAAACACACTGTTAAAAATTCACAAGATATAAAAATTAAAACAAGATTAAACAATCAAACATTTAAAACCAGACCAACACAAATATACCCTCTCTTTTTCCAGAAGATGAATCCCACTACTGCAGCAATAATGACAGCAGCCAGAATACATCCAACAATGGCTCCTATGACGACATCTTGAAAAGATAAAGGAAACAACAGTAACTTTTCTGCATAGACTCATAATACTTCTAAAAATGTAGGTGTCAAAAGTATCCCTTGGGGATGTCATCGACAGTTTATTTTGCTCCTCTAGCTAGCAAGATTTTCATAGCTAATTTGGAGCTGATGTTTTATTTAGATCTGCATGTTAAACATGGAGTCTAAATGGGGTGTGGAATTGTTTGTCCTCCAGACATTTTGGACTTTAGTGTCTTGGAGTGTCAGCCAGCATGATCAATGGTAAGGGTTTGTGCGAACTGGAGTCCAAAAGATTTTTCCAAATTTTCCCACCCTTAGAATAAACATTCAATGGAATTTTTGAACCTTGTATTATTTCAAAAAGTGAACATTAACATATACTTCTAATTCAATTCTCAAATGCAAAAGAAGAAAAATTAATGATTTTGGTTAAGGGGAACTTGGATCTGGTTTTTGTATCACACTAGACTTTCCTCATGTCTATCTTTCTAACACTCCAACACCAAGTGAAGACATTTCCCTTCCCCAGGCTGTCTAAACTGCAGCAAACTGTTTTTATGCCATTTTGAATTAATTTCCTTTTTGTGGGCTGATCTTTTATATTGGGGTGCGTAATTTATTTCAATCAAATCTAATCAAAGTTAATGAGTACTTCAATCAGATGGTCAGAAAGAAAACAGGACTGGGTTTACAATAACAACTACAGTAACAACTCGGTAACTGTACCTGGATTCTGAGGTAAGACAACAAGCCCTGAAACAGGCGAAAATGAGACATAACTCTTTTCTCCACTGATGAGTTCAACGGTCTTATTCAAAAAGACTATTTGAGTGAAACCGGCAACACATGCCCTGTTGAAAGGTAGGGAAGAAAGAAAATGGTTGCTACATTGTATAGGGCTAGATGAAAAATGTATATCACTCATTTATCACATTTTGCTCATATGCAGGATTTATGAAACTAGACTGAGTACACTACCTGTATGAACCAAGGGGATCTAACTTCCCATTGACATAACCATATACTGTAGATCCATCTCCTATATCAATATTATAATCTGGACTGTTGGAGGAGGAAGATGAATGGTTTTGATTTACTGTGATGATATATGCAACATAGGTGTTTGTTTTCTTCTGGATGAAATCATCATACGTATATTGTAAAGATTCATTAGAGACCACATCTATGTTAAAAAAAACAAAACACCAGAATATATTATACTGTAATTGGTAAGGCTGAAACACAGTAGCTATGGCCTCAAAACACATTGGTAGTAAAATATTCACAACTAACTCTTCAACAAAAGCAAACTATACTGTTCAACATCAAAGTAATTGGTAAAATATCCACTGTTTTTGGTATTTCCTTTTTCACATAATGAAGCAAAGTCAGTTGATAGTTGTAATAAGCATCATTTCAATATATAACTAAGATTTTATGCTCAAATATTTCTTGACAACAGAAGCAAATTTCTACAGAAGGCTTTGTTCATCATATCTTAGATGCATAAAAATTATTCACAAAAATGAACTAACCCCAAACAGTATTATTCCTCCATATGCAGAACTACCTGTGGATGGAGTAGGGAACCCCAAGACACACAATTGCACAGCACACTCTGTCCTTTAGTTGTCAAAGTCCTTGTAAGGACCAAGATAATGTTAGAATGGGATATGGAGAAGTAAACATAACTTGGCATGGAGCCTAGGTATGTCCAAGCTTTAAACAAGAAGGAAAAGTATCCAGTATTCTTTCTCTTTGGGTGATTTTTTTCTTTCTTTCTTTTTTTAAAAGAAAAAAAAAAACAAATAGGAATGGGGCTTTCTTAGTTCTGATTTGGAGAGGGCTCCTACAAGCTCTGTCACCTCTCACAGGGGGAGAAAGCCAGCAGTAGCTTCTGGTTATTAGATTCTGTGTTTTATGCATTCAAGTAATTTCTGACCTATGGTAAACCTATCATGGGATTTTCTGGGGGTTGAGAGTGCATGATGCACTCAAGGTCACTCAGTGGGTTTCTGTGGCCGAGCAGAGACTCAAACCCTCATCTCCAGGGTCACAGTCCAATGGGCAAACCAGTATACCACACTGGCTCTCACTTATTGGACTACACCCCCGCAAAGGACCTACTGGCAGGCAGCAACTGCTTCCCAACTCCCTCTTCCTAACTCAACAGAGCAACTAGGGAGAAAATGAATGTTCAAGCACCAGGCTGGTCCCCTATATGGAACTCTGTAGCCCTTTAGGATTCTACTCCATCACTATCAAATGACCCAGTTTCTCTTAACTTCTTGTTCATCTTTACCGTTACTTTGTTCTGTTTCTCCCTCAGTTTGCATCTTTTTGCAAATACATGTACACTTCTGTGCATATTTCTCTTAATATGTGTTAATGTGTGCAAAATACCCATTTTCTGCACTATTTTTTCCCATATTAAGTGTATTTTTGTATTTAATTTTCACCAACACATGTACTTTTGTGCACATTTACCCTAACATTTGTTGTTGTGGTGTGCCTTCAAGTCATTTCTGACTTATAGCAACTCTATTGCAGGGTTGGCTTTGCAAGTTTTGTTTGGAGGCAGTTTTGGCATTGCCTTCCTCTGAGGCTAAGAGATTGTGACATGCCCAAAGCCACCCGGTGGATTTCCATGTCCAAGCTGGGATCTGAACCCTGACCTCCAAGGTCCTGGTCCAACACCCAAACCATTACACCATGCTGAGCTACTTGCTCTAGTATACACATCTTTATATGCATTCCTAATTGTGAGACAGCATTATGAAATTCAAAGAACTGCATATATAAACTTGTGTAGTTCATGTACCTGTTTGGGAAGTGCAAGTTAGGTTAATGTATATTAAAATACAATCTCTCCTGTCCCTGTCCATGATGTCCCACTCCAATTTTTAAGGCGAAACTCTCTTCATATTAAGGCCTTTGTCCAACATGAAAGTCAACACACATTCAATAAACTACTTTAGAAAAATATGCAGAAAATATCCATCGTTTTGACCAGCAGCCTAATATTCCGCCTCCCCACAAATATATGGCATGAGAAGTATCACTGCATGTCGAAAGAAACACTGCCTTCACAATGGACACTTGGGAACCATTCAAAACTTATTATATTGGAAAGTTCTCAGGATAGCAGCAGAGGAACTTTCAAACAGTCCAAAAGGGGGAAAAATGTCCATTTTCCTATACAGTGGCCCCTCCACGTTTGTGAGGATTCGGTGCGCAGAATCATTGTGAAAGTAGAAGAGCTGCAAATACTTCCCCTTCAATCCCCTTCCATTCCGTTCCAGGACTCTGGCATGGGAGCCTTCCTTCTTAGCACCAGGGCAGAGGCAAAGCAATAGGAGGGGAGAGCTCTGGAGGGCACAAGGAAAGCGTGCATGTGTGTATCTTTCCCCGCCACATTGCCTTACCTTTTACCTCCATCAAGTTCTCAGTGCTGGGGCAGAGCAATGAGAGGGGAGAGCTCCAGAAAGCACAAGAAAAGCATGTGTGCACATCTTCCCTCACCCCATTCCCATTTGCCGCCGTGTGAGTTCTCAGCACCAGGCAGAGGCCAGAGGATGGGAGGGGGTGCTCCAGAAGGCAGAAGGAAAGCACGTACTGCCTCCCTACCCTCCGTCCCCTTGTCTTTTGCCTCTGTGTGAGTTCTCAGTGCCAGGGCAGAAGCAATGGAATGGGAGGAGGAGCTCCGGAGGGCAAAAGGAAAGTTGCATGCGCATCTCTCCCCCAATCCATTTCCTTACCTTTTGCCTTGGCATGCTTGCCTTCTTTCTCTGTGCCAGCAAAATGCAAGAGAATGGGAGGAGGAGAACAGGGGGAAAAGGCACAAGTGCCTTGCAAATAATCAAATTGGCAAGAGTCAAGCCTAAGAATGTGGAGGGAGAACTGTATAAACTGAACAATCACTGTATTAGCCTCATGCTGACAAGATATCCACAGAAATACAAATGGGAAACAGGTTTAATACAAAGTCTGGTTGCTATTCGAAAATAATTTCTGTATTATGGTTCTACCAAGCAAATGATATAATGATTAAGTTGAGCTTTCGGCAGGTAGGTGATACAGAGAAGGGCTGCTGCTCCTCTGGTGGTGATGAAAAGCAAGCAGGAATGATCTTTGCATCCTGGATATACTGAAACTAATTATTTGACTTTTCATTCTCTACTTTTTTTTTTTAAAGAGAAGGAATAAACGTTTCAGTCATTTGCATTTCAAGATAAGACGATCAAGCTGGGTGTGTAACATTTTTACCTTCAGTTGTGACAATTACTGCATAAGCTGTTATAGGCCCATGGCTTGAATTAAAACTGTTGAACTGAACTTTCAAAGAAGAATGGCTTGTTGCAGCAATGGTAGGGGGGTCAGATGGAGTTGGGGGATCTGGAAAACAAAGTAGCAGTCTTGAGTTTAAAGGGATACGAGAAGAGTGAGGGGAAAGCACTATTTGAATAGCAAATACTCAGATTTACTTTTGACAGTACAGTACTACAAAGAAACATAAATACCTACCTACACCTCCGTTCCTTGAGCAGACAAAGAAGAGATCAGCTCATGACAGTCTTTATATATTACACCATCCCTGTACCTTACCAAGTCATACAAGCAATGAAATGATATCAGGCACATCATCTAGAGCACTGGCACGCTGTCACCCAGAATCTGTGGCAGTAACAAGATGTGGAGGAGTCTCACAGTAACTGGAACTCCACACTACAGGTGCAAGGAAGAGAAGTTGCCAAATGGAGACTGACTGTATTTCTATACTGTCCACTAACCAAAACTATATATACAACAAACAACAGCAAAAGCAATCACTTTCAAATTCTGAATCAGCAGTTAGCAGTATCTTGTGAAAGCTTTAAGGCTCCATGTTTAAAGCGAAGCTGTACGGGCATGCTGAGAGGCTTTCTCAGTGACTGTTCTACATCTGTGCAGCTCCTTTCCAATTGAAGTTCACTGAATTCTAAGTTTAATATTTTCTGGAAGAGCTGTAAGATTTTTTAGAGGATTGATGACAACCACCTACATGGGGTCATTCTAGCTTTTATGTAATAGTTATGTTCCAATCAGTTATTCTGTTTTTATCATAACACTTCCAAGAGAGCTAGCCATGTTAGTCTGTGGCATCACAAACAGTGAAGCCTCCTGTGGCACCTTAAAGACTAAAATATTGCTACTGTAAGATAATTAGACTTTAAAGTGTCACATGACTCCCTTTTTACTGCATTTTTCTCAGAATGTTGTTACTCGCCCCAGACTTGGAAAAGGTGGCAACTGAGGAAATAAATTTCCATAATACACAAAACCAGTGGACCAACTGGCTCTTGTAAATCTTTTAAATAATGTTTTTACTGATGAAAAATACCACACATACTCATTTACTTCTGTTAGTCTACAGAGGAAGCTTTATGTGGCATGTTTTTAAGATGTAATATGCATAAACGGCAATAGAAGTATAATTGACAAATTAATATCCTTTATCCACTCCACAAAGGCTGCTTTTTGCTTACCAGTAATACTTGTACGGCATCTAATTTCTTTAGGTGAGCTCTCCTTTCCACAAGAACGGGTTATAACTGTAACTGTATAGTTGGTAAAGTACATCAAATTTTTTATTGTAGCCTTGTTTTCTTTGTCAAGCATTTGAGTCCAAACATTATTTAAGACTTCAATTCTGAAACCTTCATATGTCCCATTTGGATTAGTCCAGTTTAAAATCAATTCTGGCTGCTTGGCCACAGGCTTACAGAATAGTGTATCTACTGATGCTGGATCTACAAGCAAACAGGAAGAAATAGAGTGATTGCATTGACTGTATAATTAATATACAACATAGGATGAAAAGTGCAGCAAAATGAAAGAAAATGAAAACTGTCCCACTATGCCCTTTTCTACTTTATTCTTTCATGTTTTATATTTGGACTTATTTTTTGCATTTACATCCTGCTTTTTTTTTTAAAGAGCTCAAGGTGATATATATGGCTCTTCTCCTTTCCATATTCAGCTCAAAACACGCACCCTGTGAGGCAAGATCAGACTGACAGAGAAAGTGATTGGCCCAAAGCTACCCAGTGAGCCTCACAGCTCAATAGAGACTAGAATCTAGCTGGATCTCCCAAATTTCAGTCCAGCACTCTAGCCACTGCACCACACTAGTTGTCATTTATTACAACCTTAGAGTCTATTCATCCCAGTAATACAGATGAAGAAATATCACAACATGACAAAAAACATGTTCACTATTTCTCAAAGAGAAAAAGCCAGTTTGAATTCAAATTCTAACATTTGTCTGGTGGATGAAATAATTCATGTTGCGATCATGTATTTACTACTTTAAAGTAAGCCCTAATAAATTCAGTACAACTTGCTCATAGGCAGACATGTATAAGTGTGCACTGATAAATCAATGCCCTATATCACAGATTTATACGAAAGGGCATTAAAAATCAACAATATAACCGGTTTAAGTATTATCCATAGCAGGGCTGGACAACTACTAGGGATTGAAGAGTTGCTGTACTGACCCCCACACATGACTTTAGAGGGCCACAGCCTCTGCAATGTGCCAGTATGCCTTAATTTCCTTTTTCTTTTACATTTTGAAAAAAATTCAATGCCTCTGTTGCTACCTATATGGTGTGAGAGGCAATTGTTAACATTTTTGGTCACCTGGGTTATTTTAGGTCCAGAAGAGGCCTTTTTAAAACGGGGGGGGGGGGGGGGACAAAATAAATAAATAAATAGGTCTGCAAGAAAGTAAAAACTTCAAAATTAAAACTTCTCTAAACACATGAAAAGCATTCCCTTTATAATAATAACTGCAGTAAACATCCACCTTCACTATTGCTATCTAGATGACTTCTCTGCTAGTAGCAGAAAATACATCAATATCAACATTAAATTCAGAGTTTATAGAAAGCAGTTCCACAAACAGTCATGCAAAAAACAATGGAGCATATAATGAGGCATTCTTCAAGAAACTATAATCCTATTCACTGATTTAGAAAGCTAGCCTTGCACTCTACAGCCTAAATTCTATTTCAGTCCTGGCTGGAACAGACCCACTGAAACCACTGAATTTATCTTATGTGTTGACTCATCATTCAATAATTGACTGAATGGGCCTACTCTAGTTGGAACTAACAAACAGACTGTCAAGCTGTGTCTCCATTTCCGATACTGTCCTCCTATGGAGAGTGATGACTCTGAACAAGAAACGTTCTGACGTAAGAGAATGCTTTCCAAGAGATTGTTGTTATGTGCTGTCAAAAAGGTTTTGATTTCTGAGGAACCTATGAAGAAGAGTTCTCTAAGAGCCCCTGTTACATGAGATTAGGAAACCTAAAAAAAAAAATTGGGGTTCCCAATTGTGAGGAAACCCTCCAAGCACAGCAGAAGCTCTCATCACTTTCCACATGAGAGATTTGGAAATGGAGGTGGAGTGGATGGGGTGATTGCACTCCTCTTAACAAGTTGATTCAACACTCATTTTACGTGAGTGTATGAGACCTCATGGATGCCTAGCATAACTGAAAGTACACCCTTGGATTCTAATTCTCTTCTTTCACACAACACACCTCTGGACCCAGAGCCTCATTAAGTGACAATCACAAAAAGTACATAATTTTATTTTCATATAATCCAAGCCTCTGCTCAATGGAAGAAACCTGCAAATACAGCGTACTTGACAACTGAACAGCCTCTACTTAAAAACTTCCAGCAAACGATTGCTCACCACTATCCAATGCATCCTATTCTACTGGGAAACATCGCTTCCCACTAAAAAGAACTATTCTTCCTTAAAATTAGCATCCATTAGTTGTAATTCTGCCCACTGAGAAGCAATAAATGTGTTTTGCCCTAAAGAAACGAAGTTTATTTTTTTAAGGACAACACTATGTCTGTGAACGGTTTCTTCTAATCTGTTTTACAAACGAATGCATTTTGTGTGAGTGTTAGCCTACAGCCCCAGGTGAATGTTGCAGGTATAATCAAATTATGATGAAAATCATCTTGCTTTAGATTTAGTCATCACATACATAGCCAAGAGACTGAAAATTAAAACAAATAAGGTTTCAGATGCTAAAGACAAATAAAATATTCTTCCCCCAAAAGAAATGTTGGAGTCTTTTTGATTTTCACTGTGTTTTAACTCCTGGACCACTTCTGTACCCATCATTTATTTGTTCGAGCAGTCACAGTTCTACGAATGCTTTCTTGTCAGGTGGCTACACAATCTGCTATTTAACAGACTTACTTGTACAGTGATTTATGCTGCTTGGACTTCCTTCAGTCTTGTGATTTCCTGCTACTGAATATATGCTGAATGTATAATCAGTACCAGGAGTCAGCTTTGAAATTTCAGCATTAGTAGTTGGGGATGTAATGTTCTCATCAGCTCTCCCACCGATGTGTATCCTATAGGAATACTGAGGAGAAGCTCTGTCAGCATTTTTCCATGTTAAGTTGACCACTGTTGTGCTGACATCCGTAACACTGATGTTGGACACTGAGTTAGGTACTGTTAAGGGGAAAAAAAGATATACTTACTTACAAAGATATTTCTGTAACATGTTCCCTTTCAAAAATCCACAAGCAGTTTAAAATGCCACAAATGTTACAAACCACAAACTGCAATAAAATCAAGTAAAGACACAATAAAACAGAAAGAACACATGAAAACATTAAAATCACCAAAAGTAGTAGTTACTGACCAGGAAAATGCCTGGGCACACAAATAAATATTCAAGAAACTCTCCACATTGGAGAGTGTACCTGATTTAATTGGGGAAACAATTACACAATAAAAAAAGGTCCTCCTCTGCACCATAAGCAATGAACATCACTCAGCTAACAATATAAAATGCTAAACAGCGCTTCAAGCTGGAAATATTATCCCTAGGATCTATAGTCTCTTAACTGTTTTTATCATTACCCTGATTTTTTTTTCCCATTTTAAATTTGATTCTTTATCATTATCCATGCACACTCATATGAATTGTATAACTCCCTGATAAATCAACAGACTTTAATCATAGGAGCATTAAAACACTATCTTAGCTCTAATTTTGCATTTTTTGAGAATTGCCATTCATTTAAATAGTGCGCTAGTACTGGAAAGGGGAGGGGACAGAATGAAGAATGCTAGTAGGGGAAAGGAGGGAAGGCAAGCGTATATATGCCATGAGATACTCCCAGTATTCTCATATTACTGTACTGAGCTACAATAAAATGGCCACTAGAATTCACAGAAGTTGCTTGAGCTGAATTCTACAGTCTACTAGCTCCTATGAATAGTCCACACACTTATAAACCTTATTATGTCTACGCAAGAACATGTAAACCAGCTCAGAAATGAGTTAAAATCAGACTCAGTGTTTTCGTGGTACACAGCCAGCAGAGGTACCAGTAGAGGTTAAAAGCAAGAATGCATTAAAAACTGACAGAAGAAAAATAAAGCCAAAATAAAATGAAATAAAATAGGATAAGATAAGATAGATAAGATAAAATAAAATAAAATTCCAGAAGGCAAACCTTCTTCAGGTTATTTTGATATTGGTGACTATTGTGGGAGGAAGGAAAAAACAAGGGCATCCATTTTTGGAAGTGAGAGAGACCCACAAACCATGCGTGCTCAAACACTGTGGGGAAAAGGAAGAGTATCTGGAGCACTTTATGTTTCGATTTTCTTTGGCAACTGAAGAGTACAGGGGAATGAAACTGTCCTGGGAACACTATGAAGAAGCCCAGAGGAACAGCTGGAGTAACAAGACAGGAGAGTCAGTTTTGTGGCTGAAGCCACTCAAGGGAAGAGCTGGAGAAGGTCACCAAATGCAAAGGACATGAGATGTGAGTGGGGCTGTGGTGGAATGAAGACATACTGGTTACTGGACTGAACTGAAGACTGCAGGCAAAAGTCTTGAAGGTTTCTAAGTGCAGTCAGTCCCCTGAAAATTCAGGCTTCAATACTAGCCTGGAAATTAACTGAAGAGAAGCCTGGCATGGAAATTAGCTTAAGGCTGGACAGGGAGTAGAGCTAGAGTTACTGCCTAGCTGGCTTCTCAAAGTAACCACAACATGTTTCTTGTTTATAAGGCTTTTAGAAAAAAGTAATCCACAGTACCCAATAGTCCAATTAAGCTTTATAGTAACTTCATATCTAACTAACTATACTCTGAGAAAGTTACAATATTTTAAAATAAATACTCAATATCTTTGTTTCACTTATATGAACCTGGTCCATTTTGTCCTATTCCTATAGTCAGCTACTGTAGGGATATTGTAGGGATACCAAGTATAATATAAGCTAAAGAACTTATATTTATGGTAGCCGCAGAATTGAATAAGGTATTAAAGGAAAGCTGGTGTGAGCTTCCTCTTAGCTCTAGGCACTGGTTTGCAATGAGTCTGCAGTTAGAAATGTGAGGTGGTGACAGAGCATATCATGGGATCTCATCTAGATCCATTTCAGTCTGGCTTGTGGTCTTGTTCTAGGACAGAGACAGCTTTGGTCACCTTGGTGGACTATGCTGGTAACTGGATGGTGGGCATGTATCCCTGCTGGTTCTACAGGACCTCTTCACAGCTTGCTGGCTTGCTGGGATGGAGCCTGGAGGCACTGTTTTACAGTAGCTTCATTCCCTCATGGAAGGGTGCTCACAAGAGAGTGGCTTGGGAGGATTCATATTCAACTCCTTGGCCACTGGCCTGTGGAGTTCCTCGGAGTTCTGTCTTGTTCCCCATGATACCTAGCATATACATGAAACTGCTGGGAGAAGCTGTCCAGAGTTCTGGGGTCAGGTGTTACCAGATGCTGACAATGCCTAGCTCTATTCCTCCTTTCTTTTCCACCTAATTCCAAGAAAGCTGTTTCCATGTTAAACTAGTTACTGACATCTGCAATGGAGGGGACAAAAGTGAACAAACTGAAGCTTAACCCAGACAAAACAGAGGGGCTCCTGGTCAGTCAAAACACAAATCTAAGAAACGGGATTCAGCCTGTGGTAGACATAGATTTGCAGTGTTGGTATACTCCTGAATTGAGCCCTGAGCCTGGAGTCCCAGGTTTTTAATGGTAACCAGGAATATATACGCACAATTAAAACAGGAACACCATCTGCACCCTTTCTTGGAGAAGTGTGATATGGCCAAGATAACACATACCTTGGTTACATCTCATTTTAATAACTGTTAAAATGTTCCTTGTGGATCAGCCTTTGAGAAACGCTCTGAAACTTCAATTGACCCAAAGAACTGCAGCCAGATTGTTAACTGGAGACTGGTTACAAGAAGTGCAAAACTCTCTTCTTGCAGAAGCTCCAGTGGCTGCTGGTTTGTTTTCAGGCACAGTTCAAAATGTTGATGATGATCTACAAAGCTATAACTAGCTTAGGTCCAGGCTATTTGAAGGATTGTATCTCCCTGTATGTGCCTGTTAAAGCTCTAAAATCTCCGAGACCTTCTCTCTGCCTCACTACCTTCTCAGTCTTGTTTGATGGGAACAAGAGAGAGGGTCTTCTTGGTGGCTGCTCCCACTCTTTGGAACTCCTAAATAGGCCAAGAAGGCTTCTTCCTTGTTCTTCTTCTGCCACTAAGTAAAAACATTCCTATTCCAGCTGGGTTTTTGAAACTGACTATGATGGGCTCTTAATAGTGCTGTGTTGTGCTGTTCTATTGGTTCATTTTTATATGAGCCACCCTTCTGAAGTATGCCAAGACATAAACTTTCATGTGTTAGTGCTTTTTGTTTTTCCTGAGTAAAACAGGAAGAGTTCAAGAATCCTACAGAACAACCACACTGCCCCAAGATATTTCAGATGCTGCAGGAATAAGATCCAGAGTGGTAAAATTCAAGACTTTACTAAGATTTACCCCTTCAAGAAAGAACCATTGCTACCTTATGACTGAAGCCACAGAACAGCATAGCAAAGAAGATAATGAAGGAAAAAGTTCTTCACTGGTATCTTTGACTACTGGGCTATTCCACTAACTATCCAGGTTTGTGGCAAATGAAGAGTCCAAGCCCAAAGATACTATACATGCTGCAGTACTTCAAATGGGTTTTAAGAAAGAACTATGCCTAGAAACCTTGTTCAAGTCTACATAGAAAATAAGTTGGCTAAAGCATTGGCAGCTAATTTACAGACTGCAGGCAACTAAAAGCAGTAAGGACATGTTTTCATTGGTGAGTCTGAAAATCAGCAGTTCAGTTAAACAAATTATTTTGCTTCTGGGCAAAACAGCAAATTGTAAGGAAAAAACTGACAACTTTTTATGAATGTAGTTTATTATACTCACAATTAAGTATAAACTAAGTAGTTACAAATCTAGATCTACAGAAAGACATAACAAGGGAAAAGATTTGCTACCAAATAGCAGATTTGTATTGACTGGACTAGAATGCATCCTGGGAGACTTGGCTGCGTGTCCCCTTCGCTTCTAGCAAGCGCTTACTTTCAGACTCATCACAGATATAGGATGAATTTAACACCATAGTGAGCCAGAATTTGTTAGAAATGGCTCCTCCTGCTAACATAAGCAGTTAAACAAGCCAGGATCTCTTGGCACAAGAAGAGTGAAAACAACTGAGCACAAAAATGCAACTATCAATTCTTGAAGGCAAATGAAAAATAATTATTTGTTTATTAATTGTTTATTAATCATGGAATTCAACCTGATGGGCACAGGATTTCCAGGTTGTCTTCAAACCAGCTGGAAACCTGTAGTTCAACAGGTCTATATTTCAACAGGTCTTTCAAACCATGATAAAATACTTTGTACACTGAATAGGGCTACGTATTTTAATTACAACTGTTTTAATAATTATTTGTATAGGCATCAGTACTTTTTAGGGTCTATTTAGATGTGATTGTTTTATATTTGTGTAAATACACTGAAAATCCCTGACCAAAAAAAAAATTTTTAAACATGGAGAGTACATAGGGTTGAAGCTCTCTTCAGACTTTGCCACTCATTGTGGGAAAATAGAAGTGGTTTTGGAGATGTTGTAAGCAGGACTGGAACATATGAACAAGGATCCTACTGGTGTTTTGTGTTAACCTAACATTGCTGGCATAGGTGGCACAGTGGGAAAAAAAAGGTTGCAAGTGCAGCAACCAAGAAAGAAGTAAGGCACTGGAGAACTGAAGTACTTGGAGCCAAAACACTTTGTCTGCCTTCTCTCTCACCACTATGTGACCTCCGAAGAAACAGAACCACTAGCATAGGATTCCACCATTGCCCCAGAATATGGAAGTTCTATGCCACTGTTAACACTTGAATCCCACATGTATTCTCTGAATGCCTAAAATTTGAGACACTAGAAGTTTGTAGGCAAATAATTGTTAGTAGCAAAGCAAGTTAGAACAGCGACATTTTGCTTGTTCATTTTATTATGGTTTAACCTTAAAACTTCTGTTTCTTTTTAAATGCAAGCAACCCAAAACTTCAGTTACTGGGTAGCACTAAATGTAAAACAAAATAAAAGAATGTACAACAGTGGTGAATCTGTTGTATTAAAATGATATGGACATTAAATTAATTGGGTGCAGCAAAATATGCTATATATCTCCAGCACATTTCAGAGGTCATGCTATAAATCCCCGTTTATTTTTATAATATGAATGTATGGAATGCTTGCATGTGATACATGCTGCCATGAGAAACCACCACACTTCTCCATTTAATTTACTCACTTGTGTAAACAGTTGCATTGTTTGCATTTCCTTCTGTTTTATGATCAGCTGCTACTGGATAGATGTTGAATGTGTATGATGTTCCAGGCTCCAGCCTATTAATTACTGCACTGGTGGTATCAAAAGATTTATTCGCCGCATAATTCCCTTCTATTTGTATTCGATAAGTGTAGTTAGGAGCACGAAAGTCATCATTTTTCCATGTCAGATTCACTGTTGTGGTGCTGATGCTTTCAGTGTCAATGTCAGAAACTGGACTGGGCCCTGTTCAAGAAAGGAAAAGTGAATCAAAACATTATCAGGCTGCTATGTGGTACTGATAGCAATTGGTCAGCTGGGAATGCTCATTCTGTGTGGCATCTCTATCCTTTCTACATTACCTGTCAAAGGACAAACAACTTATAAGAGAACCAATTAATAATAATTAAGCTTACCGGGTAAATAGCATGGCCTAAATTCAGGAGATGGTTTCAATATCTGCAATCGATTTTTTTATCAACTGCCTTAGGCATATTTTACTCATGTTATATCAAAGGTTTTGTTTCATCAGGTATTCTTTCCTATGTGTAGCAAGGCAGTAAGAATGTTTAACATGCATAATTATACAGGTGAGCAAGGTACGCAAACCATGAAGAATACCTATTCTATTTATTTACAATACAAACCTTAAATATGCTTCTAAATAATTTCAAACTCTTCCTGATAACAACAGCTCATATTGAATATGCAAAGTTGTGGAAAACGCAGCAAATATCCACAATAGAACAATGGTGGGGGACACTTATTGAAAATAGAAATGCAGATATGGTCTCTCAGAGATTAAAAGGGAAACCAGACGAAGAGATTCAAAGAGAATGGCAAAATGTGATGGGTAATTGCTGGGTATTCACAGATGGAAATGGGTAACTCATAGTTTAGATAATTAATGTGGTGGCTACTGGAAATACATCATGAAGCGGGAAGTGGAGAGGGAAATGCAAGAACCAACATGTAATATTAGCAGTAAATTGTGATACAACAATATAAGCATGTTAACAGATATTGAAAATGAAATCTAGATCAGTGTGGAAGATCATCAATAATTCATGTAAACTACATTTATAAATGATTGTTTTATATTGGAAACTTGAATAAAATGAATAAAAAAAAATAATTTCAAACTCTTCCTTTGGAGCCTCAAATACCTTATCACCAACTACTGGCAACAATAATATACACTATTTTAAACCAAAGCACTGCATTAATTGTCCAGATATTTGTTTATCTACTGTTTTTCTTCACATTTTGAATTTATGGAACGTACTTTCATGGTACAGAAATACAGTGAACTGAAATCAAGAAGTACTTTGACTTACTTGTATAAATAGCTGTACTGTTTAAGTCCCCTAAAGTTTTATCATCAGCTGCTATTGGATAGATGTCGAATATATATAATGTTCCAGGTTCTAGATACCTAATTTCTTTACTGGTGGTATCAGAAGATTCATTCCTGGAAGTATCATTTCCCTTTACTAGTACTAGGTAAGTGTAGTTGAAAGCATGTAGGTCATCATTTTTCCAGGTTAAATTCACTGTCGTGTTGCTGAAGTTTTCAATAATGATGTCAGAAACTGGATCAGGTTCTGTCGAAAAATGAAAAAGATCATGATAGCAATAAAAATTCAAGTGATTGCTCTTAATACCTGCAATCAATTTTCTCTCAATTTAAGCATCCAATGAAGAGTTTGCGTCAGCAGATATTCTCATATGCAGCAGATGAATTAATATCTTCAATGAAACTGGCCCTCTTAAAAAGAACACATACACACAAAACTCACTCTATTAATTTATTCACGATAACGTCATTTCAGCTGAGACTATTTATATTGAAGATATGAAAAGAATCCAACATGAAGAATCCAAACATGACTATATCAGAAAAAGGAACATGAAAGTAAGGATAGCATCAAAATCTCTCAAAGGAGTATAGTTAGTCCAACCCTTTTTCATATTATGATCAATGACCTTCCATCAGTTGTTCCAAACTGGTGTTTCACTTTACATATGGAGGACTGTATTCTGTGGATCTCTAAGAGTTCTCTTCATTTAGCTGAAGCTTGACTTAATGAAGTTCTATGTAAACTGGGAGAATGAGGTGATCTCTGAGGTTTTTGGCTTTCTTTAAGTAAAACGGTGACTAGACAACAGTGTTCCAACATGACTGCCTTGACTCTGCATGGGGAAAGAATTCAAATAGTATCTAGTGTATTTTGTATTTCTACAAGTGTATTTTGTCTCTAAGTTAACTTGGAAAGTGCATATTCTTTCTTTGGCTTGGAAATGCAAGATCAGATTGAATTTACTGAAAGCAGTTTCCGGGAATAAATGGGGAACAGATAAGAAAGTTCTACTGATGTTTTATCATTCCTATATTTGGCTTTTGTTGGATTATGGTTTTCAGGCCTTTTCACTGGTCTCTCCTACTTTACTGCATCGCTTGAAAAGAGTCAATCTAAGGCCCTATGGAGCTTTTATTACCACTTCTTGCTCTGTTTTGGAGGGAGCTTGTGGAGAGCTTAGGTGTGAACCAATGGATCCCTCATTACAAGATAAATTGAGGAATATTCAAGACAGCCCCTATTGTATGGTCTGTGATTGATGCCGGGAATCTGGTGCCCCTGAGAAATTTATTCATTGTATTCCACATGTTGTTCATGTATGGCAAGTGCTGGATAAATATAAGGTCCTTAGTGTTACTCCTTCTAAGGAATTTGCCCCAGCAACTTTTGGGTGGTTATGGATTCCCCCTTTGATGTACATCTATGTCATCTGGGTTCTCAAGGGAGTGGAATTTCTGGTATGAAGAAAGTGGTTGATAAATACATTCACTGTCAAAGGAATTTTTGTTGTGCCTGTTACGCAGATGGTTCTTGTGATTCTACAGATGGTGGTACAAGTGCTGCTCACTGTACTCCTAGCTTTGGAATTAGCAAAACATTTGGATTATCTAGTTTGGTCTTGATAATGACTGCAGAACTGATGGTCACTTTGTTGGCACTGAAATGAGTTCTGATCATGTACTGATTCTAGCAGACTCTTCATCTGGACTGCTAACTATTCAAGCTGCTGGGGTAGTCTGCAAGAATGCTGTTATTAATGAAATCTGGACAGTGACTGCAGAGATCCATTTAATGGGAATTTATTTAGTGCTATACTGGATACCTGGCAATGCTGGAATACAACAAAATGAATTAGCAGACATTATTGCAAAATCTGCCTTGGAGCACCAGACTGCAGATATAGTTTTGCCTTTGATTTTGAGTGAACTGAAATGTTAAATCCAAAAGAAGGTGTCTAGTGAATGGCAGAGACAGTGGGAACTGATCGTAGAGGGGTCCCCCCCCCTTTTGTCCTTCTTTGAGAGACTTTTAGATTTTTGAGAACAGGCTTGAATAAGGCAAGTCTGCCTATTTCAGGCTCACAGGACACTGTGCAGCACATACTACCTTTTTTATAATTGGACAGGCAGAAATGGACCTTTGTAATTTATGTGGGGTTTGGGAAACTATAGATCACATTATCTGGGACTGAGTTGGTTACTGGGAAGGAACAGAAGAATTTCTCTATTTCCTGTCTCAGAAAGGAGTTCCTGTTGGTGATCTACAATTATAATCTGTGGTGTGCTTTTTGGCATTTTTTACAAATTGGTAATTTCATGGGATTACTGTGATTTTGTTGGGTTTTCTTCCCTACATTTGCAAGCCTTTTCTACAGACACCAATAGGTGGTGGTAATAGGGCTTTGTCAAAGAACTCCAGCGGTGGCAGCAATGGTGGCAGTGAAGGAAGAGGAAGTGGCAGCAGCAGCAATATCAAAGAAGATAAACTGGAATCAAACAAGATATTTTTTCCGGAAATTTTACTTCTATTTCAAAGCTTGGAAAAATTACATTTTCAAATAACAAATCTCAGAATCCTCCAGACAACATGAACAATAGGCATACTAGCTAGGAAATTCTAGGACCTGCAATCTAAACAAGTAATTTTTTCCAAGTTTTGTCCTAGGTGTTCCACATAGGATGCTGAGAATTGTAGTCCAAAAAGAGAGCATTTACAACACCACTTGAACAAGTGGGTCAGTTGCTGAATGAAAAAGGGAATGCAGAAAAGCTGAAGGAGGAACAACAGGGAATGGCTATTACCTATAAACCCTGCTTATAGGTCCTATGGAAACATATGGCTAGCTAATGTGATGGAACAGGATACTGGATGAAGCAGACTTTGACCTAATCAGTATGGTTATTGGGCTTCTGTTCCTCTGCCATAACTTAAACATGCTTCTAATCCAGGAATAGGCAACCTGTGTCCTTCCAGATGTTGCTGGACTGCAATCACCATGGTTCTTCATTCTCAGCTGTGATGGCAAGGGTTCATGGGAGTTGCAGTCCAACAGTACTAGCCCTATCTAACCAGATCCAAAGTCATTGTTCTTTAAACATCCAAAATACCTTGCCAGCACAAAGGAAAAACACATCTATTACTTTTTAATATGAACATTTCATTAATTGTTCAGAGACATATTAGTCTGATATGATGCCTCCCCTCAATCTGAATATGTGGGATTTACCTTTATAGTGCTGAAAAACAGTGATTGCTAATTCCAATTATATTTATATACTTACTTGTATAAACAGCTGTATCATTGGGATCTCCAAAAGTGCTATTATCAGCTGCTACTGGATAAATGATGAATTTATACAATGTTCCAGGTTCCAGGTTGCCAATTACAAAGCTGTTGGTAGCAGAAGTTTCATTCTTGGAAGTGCCATTTCCCTCTATTTTTATCAAATAAGTGTAGCTAGAAGCAGCTGGATCATTGCTAATCCATTTTAATGTTAATGTGTTAGTTCTGACATTTTCAGTAAGGATGTCAAAAACTGGACTGGGTTCTGTTCAGTAAAGAGAAAAAAGAATTCTGTTCAAAGTATGAAAAAGTTATCACAATAATAAATTTGTACAGCACTAAGTCTCTTTAAACAAATACCATGTTACTGCCAGTTAGTTAATATTTTCTTCTAATATATTTTTATCACAACAACAAAAAAGTGATTTTTTTTATGTGTTATTGTGTGCCTTCAAGTCATTTCCAACTTATAGCAACTCTAAGGTAATTCTACCACGGGGTTTCTTGGCAAGATTTGTTCAAAAGGAGCTTGCCATTGCCCTATTATGAGGCTGAGAAAATGTAATTTGCCCCCAAGTGTGGTAAAATGGAAACAAAATCCAAGAAAACATGAAGGAACACAAATTAGGATCAGATTTTCCAACTCATAATTTCACTTCTTTCTGCTAGATTAATTTGAATCATGCTTTAGACCTGGAATTGTATTAGAAACTGACATTTTTTCAGGGGAAAAGAGGGGAATTAAGACTGTGCTGGGTTGGACTCTTAGAAGCTACTGATATAATCAAATTGGCTTGGATCCTTAGAATTTACTGATACAATCAGATTGGCTTGGACTCTTAGAAGCTACTGATACAATTAACAGTAGTATTCTTCTGGATAGAGAGCTAGTGTACTTTAGTAGTTTGAGTGTTGGACTACGACACTGGAGACCGAGGTCCAATTCCCTGCTTGGCCATGGAAACCCACTGGGTGATCCTAGGTGCACCCCACACAAGCACAGCCCCAGGAAACCCTCATCATAGGGTCGCCTTAGGGTCACTGTAAATCAGAAACTACTTAAAGGGACACAACAACAGCAACAGCAACAGCAGCAGTTTTTCTAGATAGCTGCAGAGGACATCTGGGGTGATGTTTGGCTGTGGTTCTAACTTTTATTTCAATAGTTGGTTCCAGAAGATAGATTATGGTTCTAGTCCTCTGTATTCATAAGTTTGGGATGCTACAGGGATCTATCTTCTTTATATTAGGGTGGGAATCACGTGGCCCTCCAGATATTCTTGGACTAGAGCTACCACTTGCTCTAACCAGCATAGTCAGTGGTTAGGAACACTGGCAGCTGCAGTCCCACATGATTCCAACTGCATGATTCTGTTTAAAAACTTCCAAAGAAGGAGACTCACCACACTCCAAGACAGCGTTTTCCACTGTCGTACTGCTCTTATCATCAGAAAGTTCTTCCTAATGTTTAGAAGGAATCTCTTTTCCTGAAGTTTGAAGCCATTGCTCTGTGTCCTACTCTCTGGAGCAGCAGAAAACAGGCTTGCTCCATCTTCCACATGACATCCCTTCAACTTGTGCAGTATATACCTATCAAGAAGCTCAAATCTACTGGTGTCCCCACCTTATGCGGGATAAGGGAATTGATTTTGGAGGTCTGATATTGGTTTCATTCTGATCGTTTTTTATTAAAGCTTTTGGGACCTGAGTCATTTTTCCCCCCTGCAATGTACAATGTACATGTGATGGTTATAAACTGAATGAATCTTTTAAGCCGTTTAACTTGTTAAAAAGTTTAATTTGCTTTGTTTAAATTTATTTTATTGTTTAACATTCTGAATTGTTTTAAACTCTTACTCGTACACCACTCTGCGATCCTGTGACAGACATTGGGATATAAATATTTAACATATAAAATAAAATACATATTATGAAAGAAAGTCTTTTCAGTGCTAGCACACCAATTGTGCCATGGACTCTTGAGAGATTTGCTTGATTCTTACAATCTACTCTATTTTGGCACCAGGTGATGAAAACTCTTCCTATTTACCAAGTGTTTTAACTCTTCATCTTTAAAATTATTTTTTGTGTGTGTGATCTTCACAGAACTTTTCACATTATCAGTGCTTAAGACTTCAGTGCATAATTTCTGGGGGAACTATGACTTATTTGATCCTTTGAATTACTTGATTTTTTGTGGTTCTATTCAGTTATTTCTGCTGATTTTTATGCTGTTTTTAGGTCTTACAGTTTTACTTTTTAACTATTTGTTCTCTTTTAGTAGTAATCCATATAAAAATGTCTGCTATTGGGTGGCACTAACCGCTATAAAATAAGTAAACAAATAAAAATAAATCTGAAGATAGGTTTGAGAAGGAAAAATCCAGAACAAATATAACAATAGAATGTGCAGTAATGATAACTGTTTTGTTAAAATCATATGCAAATTATATTATTTAAGCATAATATTGTATATGCAGAAAACATATAGTTCTTTAATTACAAACTTTGAATACAGAAAAACTACAATCAATCCTCTGCTTTCATGGGTTCAGCATTCATGAATTTGATTCTTTGCAGGTCATTTTACTTTATTTATTAAAAAAAAATTACTGTATTACCCTGCAGCAGAAAAATATGCTCTCTCTAGGAATCTCTGGATCCCCTATGATCCACTTCTACTGGAAACATAGAGTCATGCTGGAGGATCTAGACTACTTCTCTAGGCATTGCTAGGTCCTCCAGCAAGACTTTAAGGACCACTTCTGCCAGAAGTCAACTACAGAATTGTGCTGGAGGACCTGGAGATTCCTAGAAAAGTGTTCTCAGGTACAAAAATAGCATTCATGATTTGCATTTTTATTTGTGGTTTTTCCACTTTTGGGCGAGTCTTGTGTTACTAACGTCCACAAAGGTAGAGGGCTGACTGACTATAGTAAACATAAATATTCGAACCCAGCACATCTCGGGATTTAATTTACTTACCTGTATAAGCAGTTGCACTGTTTGGCTCTCCTACAGTACTATTATCAGCTGCCACTGGATAGATACTGAACGTGTACAATATGCCAGGTTCCAAGTTCCAAATTACTGCACTGGTGGTATCAAAAGATTCATTCCTGAGAGTCTCACTTCCCTCTATCTGTACTAAATATGTGTAGTTAGGTGCATGTAGATCATTATTTTTCCAAGTCAGACTCACTGTTGTGGTGGTGATGTTTTCAATGCGGATGTCAGAAACTGGATTAGGCTCTGATCAAGAAAGAGATTGTGAATTAAAGTATTATCTCCCTATGATGTGGCTACAACAGAGACTGATTAGCCAAAAATATGTTTAGCTATTATTTTCTTGGTGCATAAAATATTTTCCTCATGGTAAGTGTGACTTACAAGTTGTCATTTTCATTTACCTTGCACATATGCTCTACTTCTTTATTTACCAAAGGGTGAGCAACTTCTTACACAACTGATAATTAAAGCTATTAGGTAAGCAGACTGGTATAGATGCAGGAGATACTTTTAATACATCTATTTTCTTTCAACCATCTTAACTTTCACTCATTATTTTTAACAGAAAACATTTTCCTTTGTCAGGTGCTTTCCCCCAAATGGAGCAAGGGAAGAAGTTTAAATCATTTTAAATGGTTTAAACTGATATTACTGTATACCACCCTGATATCCTTTGATAAAATCTCTGCTAAAATATTTTAACCTTCTCAATCCTGCTTCACGATGCAGTATGTGTTGTCTGGTATATAGGGACCATGAATATGAATCAGTTACAGATGCATAATTCTAGGTTACACATCCAGAACTGTGATACTGAACTCCAACCAGTATCTTTAATATATATGAAGGTGAGCATGACCAGCGTAAAAAGTAAAAGAACACATATGCCACATCCCTGCTGTACTGATTTCACCCTTGTATAAACAGCAGTAGAACCACCTATGTTAACTGGAGGAGCAAAACAGGTAAAGTGTGGCAGGTGGAGACAGTTTGAAAATAAGGACAGGAAGGCTTCAGGCAAAACTGAAATTATTAAAATCAGAAATGGTTGTTTATTATTGCTACAACTATTCGGAGTATAATCTTCAGGGAAGCTGCTGGTTTCTTTTCTGCATATAATTAAATTTTAACTTCAGGCTTATATTCACAATAGTAGTGGTAGCCTACATTAAGTTTCATGTGGGGGAATGTGCTACCAATACAAGATTTTTTTGTGTGTGCCCCTCCCAGAAAATGGTAGGGGCTGAAAAAGTATAGAAACCAGGCTATAGGAAACTTAGCCTGATTTAGAACTCAGACTGGTATGCATTGGTCTGAGCTTACTGGAGTAAAGCCAGGACATTAAATGTGAAAAAAAGAACAAAATAATGTATGCAGTCATAATGTCTGCAATGCCATGGTGCTGCTGGAACTTGATAAGCTTTTTTTTAAGACCAGGATTTGATTGCTACATTCCAACATGTACAACAAATGCCTTCTGTACAAAGCCAGGTTGGATCATATCCTCAGCAGCTCATGTGCTGTGCTAAGGGACAAAGTTTGACAACATCCACTCAGGAAAACAGTTGAAAGAAGACAACAAAATTGTACTGCTTCCACATAAACTGGATTCATCACAAGCAGAGAACAGATTTAACTTCAGCCTCCCAAACACATCCCTCTATTTCCTCATACAAGAAATTAAACTAATATTTGTCTTCCTGCGCAAACACTTGAGCAGCCAGATATCAGAAATATAAGAAATCCTGCCACTACCCACCGCTTCAGAATCTACCAGATATTTCTAAAATATAACTGAGTTGAGATGGGGGGGCTATGGGTGGGGATGAGATGGAATACCAGTGAATGCTGATATCAGTAGGTGCTAGCACAGGCAGTCATCAGCCAAGAACCAAGCTTCTCGGGAATAAGGAACCTCCCTTAGAAGTAAAGGGCACCTCAGGAGGACAGAATTGTTTGTATCTAGTAAGTCAGGCTGTGTAGGCTTTCAGTTAAACTCTGTTAGTTGCTAGAATAGCCCTATTCTTTCCTTTTGCTTCCTGATTTGACCTCCTGTACTACTGGTCCCTGGATATCAGCTAATACCTTGCTCCTGTACCCTTCCTGCCTTTGGATTGCTCCATTGTACTCTTGTACTATGTACACTTTTGGAACTGAACTTCTCAAAATTCTGTCTTTCTGGGATCTCTTGATACTAAATTGATTCCATGGCTCCCTGGAGTCTGGCCTGCCCTCGGTTCTGTAGTATAATTTCTTCTCTCTCTTCCAATATCATGGTGATTAGAAATCACATATCTGAATATACTTATTTGTATATATGGTTGTTTCCTTTAGATCTCCCTCAGTGTTATGATCCGCTGCTACTGGGTAGATTTGGAATGTGTATTCTGTTCCAGGTTCCAAGTTCCTAACTACTATATTGGTAGTATTAGAAACTTCATTTTTGGAAGTACCATTTCCTTCTATTTGTATTTGGTATGTGGATCACTGTTGTTCCACATTAAAGTTACTGTAGTAGTGCTGATATTTTCAACACGAAGGTAAGAAACTGGACTGGGCTCTGTTTTAAGAAAGGAGGGGAAAGGGATACGTCTGCTTCAATGGAAGTAAACTTCTCAGTTTTAGATGGTACTACCAGAACAGATATAAAGGGCTCAGTAGCTTGGTTTACCAGAAAAATTCACTTTTATTCAGAGTTCTAGATATCATTAAAATAAAAACTACTAAAAAATATTTACATTTAACTGAAGATATACTGGACTACATCAGACCCCTGCTTTACTTGAAAGAAAAGGAACAACTGACATTTATAATTCTACTCTTCCTCCCAGTTAAGTGATCAGACCAGTGTAAGTTCAAATATAGAATAAGAACATATACAGAATTGTTTTTTGGCTTTAGAAGACTTGATTTAACTTTGTATGTCTGCACATTGTTACAAACTGCATTCATCTTGTCTTCACTTTGTTACATTTCCAGCTATATTTGTTATACTACTTTTGGCATTGTTTTGCGTATGTTTTCTTATTGGTTGTAGGTTTGTAGCATTCTATTTGGTTCTGTACACATTCTTTTTCCATTTGTTATTCATATTGACTGTAAGCATTATCTTCATTCATTTTGTTATTCTTTAATATTCTTTTTCTGTGATTTTGTGATGGTCTTCTGAAGTTTAAGATACGGAGATGACACTATACTACCCGCAGAAAATAGCAAAGATTTGGAACAAATGTTGAAGAAAGTCAAGGAAGAAAGTGCAAAAGAAAATTATATTCGGATATTAAGAAAACAAAAATAATGACCACAGATAATTTACATAGCTTTAAAGTGCATAACGAAGACACTGAAATAGTCAAAGCCCCTCTATATCTTGGCTCAGTCATAAAGCACAACAGAGACTGTAGTCAACATATTATAAGAAGACTACAATTTGGAAGGGAAGTTCTGAAGGAACTAGATAAGACCCTGGAGTGCAAAGATGTAACACTGAATACTGAAGTCAGAATTGTTCATGCCATAATATTTCCAATTTCTATGTATGGTTGTAAAAGCTGGAAAGTGAAGAAAGCTGACAGGAAAAGAATCAACTCATTTGAAATGTGGTGCTGGAGAAGAGTTCTACTGATACCATGTACTGCCAAAAAGCCAAATATACACTGGTCTTGGAGCAAATCAAGCTTGAACGCCCTTGGGAAGCCAGAATGACCAAAGCAAAGCCATTGTACTTTGGATATTTCATGAAACAACACGATTCATCAGAAAAGACAGCAGTGCTTGGTAAGGGGAAAGGCATGAGGAAAAGAGGATCACCCCATTACAGGCATATAGGATTGTGTAGAAAGCCACAGCCCTAAGTCAGCCAGACTTGAGCAGGGCTATTCACAACAGGGTGTCCTGCAAGCCTTTCATTTGTAGGGTCACTGGAAACTGAAGCCAATTTCATGGCAGCAAACACAGTGGCTTTGTGTTTGGTGAAGAGTCTGCAGGAACAACTGCATTATCTGGACATTAAAGTAGCGGGGCTGAAAGAACAAGAGGTCTCAGCAGGGATAGATGGTTGGTCCTTGTAATAAGGGATTCACTCATCACAGAGAGTTGGAACAAATTCCACAACAGTACCTGTCTTACCAACTAGAGGAAAGCCAACAAAGAACTCTGTGGTTCCTTAAGTTTTAGCAAATCTATGGAAACATTTGGTTTCATAGAGAAGCACTTGCTTACAAAGCCTCTGTTGCAATGGATTTCATAAACAGTTGCCTTTTCTGTGGTTCAGCTGACTGCGTGATGATCAACCTGCCTGTTTGGTACAAAGGTTACAAACATCACCAGGCACTTTAGTACTGTGTGCCAGGAAGGATTCAGTGGTTATCAATAACATTTGGAAACCATATGGTCACTAGTAACTTTAGAAAACACAGTGGGGAAGTGGAGGAAGTCAAATGTTAGCTACTAGGTATAAGGACAAATTGAGAATTTCCACAACATTTTTAGAAATGCATCTCTGTTCTTGGGCAAGACCAGTTCAATATGCAGAAATGCTGATGTACACCCAGGACAAATGAGTTATGAAGAAGGGTCAAATTTTACTCAGCACTGGCAAACATTTTATGGCAAGGGAAAAAAAATTCCAATCACTGGAAACATTTTTTGGACCTGATCTTACAAGTCTATTTTTTACATTTAATTCTAAGCACTTTTTGAAAGTTATTTTAAAAGCTAGTCTCTTTTCAACAAAATATTACTTTAAGCACATAACTGTCTTGCTTCATTTCCACAGTAGTAAAACTTACTCACAGAATTTCAAAATACAAACCAAATGAAAAAGAATTTTTTGCGTGCTCAGTTTACCTGTGGTTTTACCCTTTTTTAAACGCTTCACAAAGAGCTTTGAGAAGCTCATGAAATCTAGGGAGCCCTTCCCAAGAAAAATGTACTTAAATATGATTTCCAGAGTAACAGGACAGAAACTGAAGGAAAAAACTGTACCTAGTTCACAGACCCTCTGAAATCTACCCATGGACTCCTAGGAGTCTCCAGATTAAGAACCCCTGGTTTAGACTTATTTGTTTGCTGGAACCAATCCACATACACTCAAAACCATATTTGCGCAACTCATCTGTTGATTTCAGACTGGAATATAACATCCAACAAATATCAGTCCACATTTACAACAGAAACAAACCAAAACTGAAAAGATGGAAAGCATTCTAATGGTTATTACAGAATTATCAGAAAATGCCTATTTATTTATATCCTGCATATCTATGTCAGAATTCAAGGTAGTATCTAGAGCTTTCTTCCATCCAGTCACTAACTAGATGCAGACTGGCTTAGCTTCACCAAGCATCAAGAGTTCTTAGACTATACTCTTATATACAAGTTGACTTGTTGGTTATGAAAGTTCAACACAGTTCATTACTCTATTCTTTACTCTATTCATTACTACGCTAAAGGAACGAATATTTTCATTTACACTGAGGGAGAAACAAGTTGTATCTAGGGAGGAGGTGTGGGAACTTCCTGAGATATTTCTTCTGTCTGAGAAGTCATGGCAATATTGTTTTCAACCTGCTGCCTATAATTGTTAGAATGACAGAATCATAATTCAGAGGACATAATGACTATATTAAGAGAGAGCGAGAGAAAGAGAGAGAGCGCGAGCGTGTGCGCGTGCAAGAGAGAGCGCACACAGTTAACCACTGTGGAGCTCAAAACTCTTAAAAAAAAACTACCAAATTAACCTAGTTGCTTAGAAAAGCATTTAATACATTTGAATACTACCACCTCTTTTTTCCTGTAACCCAAGCAAGTATATTTCACAAACTTGTTATTAATCACATCTTCCTAGAGGACTGCTTTAAAAGGTGTATTTTGGTTTTCCTATAACACATAGTAATTTAGATCTCCCTTTAAAACTGAAAGGACATAAACTGAACTAGGCTTCCTACGGATACCTCTGTTGGTGCACTTGGTAGCAGAACAGCTGCATTCCACAAAATTTAGTGTGCAGCAAGGAACACTGTAGGCATAATGTCATCCCAAATACAAGGCAAGTATTGATTCCTTTAGGAGGACTACATAAATTGCCCTGGGAGCAGTGTGTGTACGTGCATACACATGTGCTTCCCATGCAGGACCCTTCTGAATGTGTGAAGTCCAATACAGCAGCAGGCATGATCCCTACTTTGACTTGTGGATCAACCTCTCTGAAACACAGTAACTAACTTTACATATACTAAGACTAGGGGGCCTGTCTTCCTCTAGATGTTGTTAACCTCCATCTCCCATCAGACCTTGCCAGTACGGCCAATAATGAGGCATGGTTGAAGCAGCGGTTTATCATCTTCTGGATAGCTCAGTCCTTCACACAGGCATTGAGGGAGGTGTGAGGTGGAACTGATTGAGCAGAATGAGATCTTGGCATTAGAACAGTCAGTATAATGAAAACTAACTCACTGTGCAGCAGCTGTGAAAAGGGCAAATTCTCTTTCTTTATTAGCAAAGAGTTGAAAAATAAAACTGCAATGTTGAAATATCTTTGTACAAAACTCTGGTGCATTAACTTACTCAGTTCTAAACACTGCACCACAAAAAAATGGTGTCCACTTCTGACCACTAAACTTCAAGAAAAGTTGCTGAAAAGATCACAGAAAGAGGAAACGCAAATAATCTAGGGCACGGGGTAGCTGCCCTATGGAGGAAAGAAGCTATTTAGTTTAGAAAACAAAGCAATGAGGACAGAAAGGTATAAAATTATGTATGATGTGGAAAAAAATCATAGACATCTCCCTCTCCCCTCCCTGATAAAATCAGATGTTATCAATTGAAGCTGAGTAGTCAGAGATTCAGGACAGATGAAAGCAAGTACTTCACACAGCACAGATTTCAACTGTGGGATTTGCTAGAACAAGATATAGTGATGGCTGCAAACTTACATTTAAAAGGTGATTTTAAAAATGAATGGAAAAGGGCTATCCCTAAGTGTGACCGCATATACTTGTGTATAAGCTGACCTCATGTATAGGTCAAGGACAGGTTTGGGGGTCAAAATTATAGACTCTGATATAACCCGTGGATAAGTCGATTGTCATTCCACGGCAAGAAGAAAGCACCAGCACGACCTCAGGTAGCCAACTGCCCCAGCTGCTGCCACTTTCTCACTCAGGCGCTCAAAAGGCCTTTCACTACTCCACTCAGATGGTTCCTTTTTTTGATAAAAGTATTAACTCTTATCCAGATAGGAACCATCCCCTTCTCTGAGTAGAGTGGCAAAAGGCAAGAGCTTAATCCATTTTGGGAGAACCTAAAAGAACCATTAACCTGCATTATTCTCTCTGTGCTCCTTTGAAAGCAAGCACCAAAGAGTTGCCGCCATTTTCCCACCCAAGCATTCAAAAAGGCCAGGAGCGGTGTTGTGGTCGGTACTTCTTTTAGGTTCTCCCAGGATAAACAAAGCTCCCACCTTTTACTACTCTGTTCAAAGAAGGAGATAGTTCTTTTTTGAATAAGAGTTAAGGTACAACACTTACAATGACCCATGGGTAAGTCAAGTCCGAGTTTTTGGGCTGATTTTGTGATTAAAATTTCTAGACTTATACATGACTATATATAGTAGTCATGAGAGCTCCATACTGCAGTATTAAGGGCAGTATGCCTCAGAATATCTGTTGACAGGAAATCTTTATGCTACATACATACATACATACATACATACATATAAAAACAAAACAAAACACCTCAGTGAATGCGTATCACTACACAATTGAATATACTCACTTGTAGAAACAGATATCTGCACTGAGTCTCCAACAGTTTTATTATCAGCTGCTACTGGATAGATTTTGAATATGTACGATGTTCCAGGTTCCAGGTCCTCCAATACTATACTGGTGGAATTAGAAGATTCACTCCTGGCAGGAATGCCTCCTTCAATTTGTATTTGGTATGTGTAACTAGAAGCATTTGTATCATTACTGTCCCACTTCAAAGCTACTGTGGTATTAGTGACATTTTCAACATGGAGATCAATCACAGGACTGGGTCCTGTTTTGGAAAGAGAAAAGAGGTTATCAGTATGAGTGAATTAAAAAGTTGTCACAATATTAAATTAGTGCTGCACCAAGTTTCTTCAAACAGGTACATGGTTACAGTCATTTGGTCAGCCAACATTTTCTTCCAATATAGACATTTTCATCACAACCACAAAAACACAGATGATGTTGTTAACATTCAAAACTATTTTTCCATCATCTGTCTTAAACATGGTCTCCCTATGTGTACCTCCCCCAAGTCAGCCTTCATATGTGAGAATAAATTGGAACAGAGGTGGCTGATGATGAAAACTGCACTGTCAATTTTGGCTGGGCATGGAGAAATCAGGATCACATCAGGGCCTGGATCCAGTTCTGTCAATCCTATGCCAGTGCCATGTGACCTGTGAGAGGGGGAAGGCTGAGAGGGACTGGGGAGCTGCACTGACCCTACCCCATGAGGTGTTTAGAAGGCTGCTCTCCTGTCATTCCCCATCCAGCCCTCCACTTGACTTTGAAACTTTTTTTATTTATTTTTTCTCAAAAATTTGCTCTATGGGCCTGGGAGGGCACTTTCACTACATTTTTGCCCCTGTAGGCTGTTTTAGGCCCACAAGAACCCCTTTTCTAAACTGGAAGTTCTTTTCTTAACAACTTTCTGGTTATTCCCTGTTTAGAAAAAGGCTTCTCCTGGGACTAAATCATCTGCAGTGGGGAAGCAGGCAAAAACCGCAGCCTCTGGACATGGGAAGCACCCGAGCGCGTGTCTGTGTGCACACGTGCATGCGCGCGGACACACACACATCCAAACTTTTTCCCATTTGGAGTGGTGGGGTTGTTGGGGGATCCAAAGAGCTGCATGCAGACTATCAACTACATTTTGCCATCACTGCTATGCAGTAACTCATCCATGAGTCTGTTGTGCGTGGCAAGAGGGTCTCTCACATTAAGTCTGTCATATCAAAATAACATGCATTTTACATTAATTGGGAGGCTAAGAAGGTAAAAACAAATACACTGAACTATTAAATAATTTAATAAATAATCAGGCACAGAAAAACTGCAGTGCACTAGTATACTACAGACTTCATACTATAAATCTTTTGTTTCTTATCACATTGTGAAAATGTAAAATATACCTTTTTGGTGAACATAGTAACCCGAATCTAACAGATCTCTGGATTTAATTTACTTACTTGTATAAGCAGTGGCATTATTTGGTTCTCCTACAGTACTATCAGCTGCTCTTGGATAGATGCTGAATGTGTACAATGTGCCAGGTTCCAAGTTCTGAATTACTGCACTGGTGGTATCAGACGATTTATTCCTGTGAGTCTCATTTCCTTCTATCTGTACTAAGTATGTGTAGTTAGATGCATGTAGGTCATCATTTTTCCAAGTTAAACTCACTGTTGTGGTGGTGCTGTTGTCAATACTGATGTCAGAAACTGGACTGGGTTCTGTTCAAGAAATGGGGAAAATGGGTTTGCATTCACATTACTGAAGGAAAATGTCTCATTTTTAGATGGTGCTACCAGAAATCGTTTATGATGGAAAAAGAGTATTCCAGTTGTGTTCCAGTAAACATCAAAAGGTATCTAAATTGCAGTGGAGATGCAGTTTTATTTTACATCTTCTGTTAAAGAAATCAAATCTACTATTACATAGGAATGAAATTGTAGGTTGTACAATTATTATTCAACTTAACAATATTTCTCCCTCTTTATTCTATGAATTAATAGGCCCTAAAAAAAAAAGAGTACAGATTTTTTTTTAAAAAAAAGTCAAATTAAAACAAAGAGCAATCATGGGAAGAATTTGTTACCAGTATTACAATTTTAGAAGCAGAATGGAGAAATAAATCAGGAAGAAATATTATGACGAAACCACTTGGGCACTGGGGAGTCTAACACAGAAGGAGAAAATGCATCAAGGGCTGGTAGTTCTTCTTATTGTCCCACTTTTAAAAATGTTTTGCCATTCACGCAATGTTTGGGGCTATTTTCTGTCTGTTTCTGCAGTTTCCCTAATTATACTGCTCCTAACCCAAAGGCAAGGTTTTTTTCAAAAACAACAATAACAATTGACATCATTATGTGAATTTTCAGAATCAAAGCAGGTGTATCCAATCCCACAGACACATCCTCCCTATTGTTAGGATGTTTCCCCTATTTCCATTCTCTCCCCACGGTTCTTTTTAATGTGTTTAATTTTTAAAACTCTCTGGTAACTCATGATAAAGCAGTAGGCTTCTGCACCTGTCAAGACCGCCACCCCCAATTTGTTTCAACTTGGACTGAAGCTGTAACATTTGGAAACAGTGAGGGAGTATCATTGAAAAGTTTTTGTTTTGCTCAAGTTTTAAGGCTGTTACAGTGATTGATCTTTCTGAGTGCAGGAGCCTGCTGCTTTTGCAGTAAGGTGAAATTCAAAATGAAAAAAGGTCCTCTGGCACCTTATCCATACCCAAGATTCTACAGAAACGATGGCAAGTACGTCAGAGAGTATGTCAGCAAGTTCCTTCAATACTCTGGGATGAAGTTCATCTGGCCCTGCAGATGTGAACTCATTCAGATTAACTAGGAAATTCCTGACTAACTTCTTATCAATTTTTTTTCGCAATCTGGACAAGATCTCTGCTGATGCATGGAAACACACTTTCCTCCTTTTGGGGAAAAAGTGAAGCAAAATAGATATTGAGCAGTTCTGCCTTTTTTTTTTGCTGTGATCTGTTAGCATTTTACTATCCTTGCTGAGCAGCAGTCCCACCATTTCCTTGGTCTTTCTCTTTCTTCTGATATCCCTGAAAAATCCCTTCTTGTTTCCTGTTTCCCTAGCCAGTCTGAGCTTTAGCTTTCCTTACGCTATGTGTATTCTTCCTTGGTGATTTGTACTTTCTTCCATTCTTTTATACATGTTTTTTTCTTTTCATTTCCTCCTCAAGTTTACTGTGCAGCCACATGGGATTTTTCAGATATTTGTCATTTGTCTTCTGCCATGGGATTATTTGTCGATTGTGCCTTTAACAACTCTTTCATGAAATCCCATCAAAGCTGGTGTTTTTTTTTCCTTTAACATCTGTAACTACCTAATATTGACATGCACTTGATAAAATCAGCTTGCTTTCCTGAAATTTACATTTTATTATACTCTTCTTTAGCCTGTCCACAATCGTGAATTCTAGCATTACATAGTACTTTCCACTAAACTACAGGCTGTTTGGATTCGAGAGACCAACTCTTCTCTGTTGGTTAAGATCAAGTCCAGGATAGCTGATCCCCCTTGCTCCTTTCTCCATCTTTTATCTATAAGAAACATCAGGAATTTGTTGGAGAGCCTATGCTTAGCTGCTATCTGGATAACTAAACTGTTGTTTTATATATTCAAAGTGAGTTGAAGAATAATTGAAGCTCCCATAACTACTAATTCTTGCATCTTTGAGACTTCTGATATTTGTTTCAGAAAAACATCATCTATCACTTTGTCTTGGTTTGGTAGCCTGTACTAAACTCTACTACAATCTTGTTTTTATTACTTTTCCCATTTAATTTTACCCAAACGCTCTCTACTTCTGCAGTCTGATCACTCACTTGAATTTCTGTAAAAATGAATTTCTCTTTGACATATAATGCTACTCCCCTTCCTTTTCTTCCCCATCAGATTATATTTTTCAACTGTTATATTCCAGTCAGGGGTGTCATCGCACCCAGTCTCTGCTATATCTACAAAGTCATATTTACCTTCCTGCACTGGGATTCCAAATTCATCTTGTTTCCCAAACTCTGTGCATTGATGTACAGACATCTAAAGACTTCTTTTTTCTCACCTTTTATTTTACTGCAAGTTTTACTGTGGCTCCCATCCCCTCCTTCCTTTTTCTCCTCTAGAATTCACACCCTTGTATGTACAGCTTGTTTTTGGACAGATGCTTGAACTATCATCACCCAAGGATTTAGTTTAAAGTCCTCTTGGTACAATTTGGCATGCTTTTGGCAAAGATATTCTCCACAGTCTTTTTTGAAGTGCCGGCATCTGCAGCCAGCAGTCCTTCATCTAAGAAGCGAAGACTATGGTCCCAGAAGGCAAACTTCTCCCATTTACACCTTATGCATAGCTAATCATTCAATGGGAGTATCTTCCTGCCCTCTGCAGTCCTCTGTCTTTCACTTGCAGAACTGGCAAGAATACCACATGTGCCCCTAATTTGTTAATCTTCCTTCCCAGGACTTTATAGACCAAGATGATCTGGTAAAAAATGTTTTTTGCAGTGCCATTCATGTTCACATGAAGAAGAAGAAAGGGGTACTGATCTGTGTTCTTGATGAGTTTGGCAAGTTGTCAGTGGCATGTATGCATTGGGAAACAGCACACTTCTTGATTCATCTTGTCAGGCTGGCACATAGTTACTCCTTCCTTGGCTTGCTGTGTCTCTTGTTACTGCTTTCCTGTTTGGAAAGCAGTAACAAGCCACTGTTACATCACTGTAGCCTTCAGGAAGACGTAGCAAGCTGTTGCTTAGCTAGAATGGTTTTGAATCCCTTGTGTATGGTCTGCTGTGGACAGTGACTGGCTTCTGGAGCGTTTCCTCAGTGTTATAGCTCTCTTCATTTTCCTTGGTGGTTTCTTTCTGTTAGTTCTGTAGGATAAATTTTCCCCCTGTTCTATCTAGGAAGTCTGCGTGTTCTCTGATGCACTGAAGAGTTTCAGTATGTTGCTGAAGAGAGCCACCAGTTTGCAATTGCTCCAAGTGTAATCAGAGAGGTTTTTCAGCAAGAAGATAATCACTGCACACACACTGCAGCAGATGATTACAGATCCTTCTGCCTACATTCCTACATTTATTTTTTTTTCTCCCTTTTTAGATTATAGTAACTCTTTGGAATAAAGCTGTGTGCACTGCAGGTGAAAGCTGCTGGCCCAAAAGTTTGCTGCCTTGCTCAATCTAGTTTCCTTTCTGCTCAAGGTGACTTCAGCAAAAACTGCTAGGAAAGAGATGCAGATGAGCTGCTCTTTCTTCCATAGCAGAGGGTTGAACTTTGACAGCCCTTCTGGTCTCTTCCAACTCTACGATTCTATGATTCTTCCTAGAACTCTGCTGAGGCATTGGAAGAGACTATCTATGGAGGATGTACATAAGGGGAGGTGATCTTGCTCCAGAAACAGAGCAATAACACCATTATAATTCATCTCTTTACCAATATACCTCTAGAGAATTTGTTACAAAGAAAATTAAAAATTAAGTTGGTACTGGAGGAGGAACAGAAAGTGACCTCATGAGAATCTAGAAACACATCTGGAGGATATGATGGGGATGAACACACTCACATCTAATGTCACAATCCATATTGCAAGCAAGATAAAAGGTATCATTTTTCCATTTTAGAGTCAAGAGAGCATCTGGATGGGGAAGCATCAAGAAGCACTGAGAAGCAACACTGAATGGTGATGATACAGATTGGCACCAGAACCCAGAAAATTCCTTCCTCACCTAGGAGGTCAAAACTGCATTCCTATGATCTCCAGGTACCTTTCAGGGGCCTCTATGTATAGGCAAAGGACTGCTCTTGGGGTGGGCAGTCTTCCTTCAGATCCTCCCTACTCAGCAACCATGAAAAGTTCTGCAGCTCTGCATTAAGGGGAAATGTGCAAAAGATATGTCAGGGTAATCTGGGAGAGGCTTGTTGAGCTTTCCTGATCCCGAGACATACCCCAAAACTGACTGGGAATCTATGCCAGCCTTACACCCAACACTGATTAATTGTTATTTGGATATCTTGGAAACTTTGATTCTCTGAGATAAAGATCAGGATTTGTTCTGCCTCACTGCAATCCTATATAAACTTTCCCGGGGGGAAAAATGACATCAAACTTAATGGGTCTTATTGTTAAGCAGACAAGCCCAGAACTGCAATTTTATTTTTTACAAACTAGAGAAAGGAAAAGGAATCTAACTCGCATAATAAAGCTATCTGGCTAGATAGCAATTAGGCTAATCTGCTATAATCTGCCTGGCAGAATGGGTTTTAATGCTGCAACATTTAAACAGATTAATTAGGAAGATTGTTTAGAATCACCTGAAAGGGTCATCCTAAATAGAAAGTACATTTTTGAAAAAAGTTTTAACACAGAAAAGCTGAAATCCTGTTCAATAGCTGATTGTGTTTTACTTGCCATTCCAAGTTGCGGGAGGGGGGGGTGTACAGCCGTGCTTGCATGCCAGCCTAGCCTTTAAGCCACCCCAGCAGGCTATGAGCAAATGGGAAACTGCTTGGTATTTCTTCATGCAAGTGTGTACAACTACAAGAATAATGCCCCAACAGGAATCAAGCCAAGCCATGTATAAAAAATGGAGTTGGTATTCACTCTTTTCTTTAACATAGGCAGATGCTTCCTCTCTGGTGACACCTGCTACAACACATGCTTGCATCATCTCGAAACAAAGGCTAGCATGCTGTTGGTGAACTACAATGATGTAAGTCCATGTTGTCAGGGAGCAGGGAGTGGAGGGGTTGGCAGGGACATGTCCAGCCAACTTCCTGTAATTGTCCGTATGCACAGCAAGGATGTCATCTGTGGGAACCTCCCAAGGACCCCCAGAGTGAAGTATGATTTTGACATCCTAATTAGATTGCTTGTGTGAGCAGCTGTCTGTGCAAGTCAGATATTGGGTATACTGCTGGAATTGAATCTCAGGAATCTGAGAAACTCAAGTGATACGTTCTTCATTTGAAACTGTAAAATCATCATCATCATCATCACCATCCCATTCCTATCAGGATTACTTTACAAATTGCACAGGATTCACACTTGTCTTTTGGAACACCTAGCTCACCACTTACTTGTTGTAATGCAGCATGTTTCAGTAGAGTTTGTAAAATGAACAATATACTCTATGCCAGCATCAAGTCCAGATACTGAATCATTACTTAATACAGCCTTCATCACTTCTGTCCCATTTGTAAAAGTTACATTACTTATAGTAAGGTTGGCAGGGAACTGGATATGAATTTCCGTTGTTGATACTTTTACATCGTTTATAAAACTGCATTTGTTGGAACCTATAAAGGGGAAAAAAACAAGACAATAGCTATGTACCTTTCATGTAACCAGACTTTCTACTACTAAGAAAGTATTATAATACAACATTCCCCCCACCCCCCGCAAATACATGGGAAAAACAGTCTGTCCCTTACATGAGCTCTGGACAAGAGGAAACTTTTCTGAAGAGCACAGGAGTGGCAGTGGGGGGTGTGGGCTGTCCAGGCACTGGGACCCAGAAATGAAGAGTCTAGACTTAAGTTCCAACGGATACAGTGCACAAATACCGTACCAGGGCATTTGCATGGCAGCGGCAGAGAAAAAGAAGGGCAGGGTTCTGAGTGCATAGAGTAAGCCATGTCCTCACTGATCTTCTGTTGCTCAGAACAGGGAAAGGTTAGGCTTCCTACAAATACTGAGCACGTGTGGAGATTATACTATGAAGAGACTGGGCCAGACAAAACATGCACATTATATCCTTGCAGATCTACAGAAGAAACGCATTTGATATTAAAGGAAACATGCTTTCCAATATTGGGAAACTACTTAAGACCACTTGTGTGCCTTCAAGTTATGCAAACCTAGCAGAAGGTTTTCTTGGCAAGATTTGTTCAGAGGGAATTTCCTATGCTTTCCTCTGAGACTGAGAAGGTATGACTTTGCTAAGGTCACCTAGTGGGCTTCCATGGCTGAATGGAGAGTCAAACCTTGGTCTCTTGGGTCCTAGTCCAATGCTCAAATCACTACATGACACTGGCTCTGTTAATGCCACTTAACCTCAGGTCAAAAGTTAACTGCGCTAGTGGTGTTGGTGGGACTGGGTTGGAGACTTGATATAGAGTACAGAGGCGCAGAGTTTTAAGAGCACTTACACAGATATGCTAAGAGTCATTTTTGTTCATTTTTAATTAACTATGAGACAGGACAGTGAAATGTGGACAACGTGATTGAATGGTACTTACAGACAGCAGCCGCTCTTATCTGTTAAAAAAAGGAAAACATAAGTAGCATTAAAACATCAGTAATGCTTTACCTGCACAGTGGTATATATTTGTACTGTTAATCTATATCAAAGTACATGGCTATATTAACACAAAATGACTTGATTAAAAGCCAGAGCTTTAGTTTTCACAGCAAACTCACAAAGATTCTGGTCTCTTAAAGCAAGACTAATCAATATCTTTATTTGAGATCCACACTGCCCCTGGATCTCAAATAGGGAAGTTGCTTTTCTGTTACTAATGGAGCTGAGATTTTATTGCCTCTCTTTCATTTTCCTTTGTTCCTGGTACCCACATCACCAAGAAGAGGAGTGGCCTCTGCCTACTCAGACCATCTTTAACTGGCAACAGAAATAACATCTAAGGCAAAATGTAGGCCATGGCTCTAACATCGCCACTTTTCAGTTCCTGTATGATTTTTAAAATATTTGCTTGATGACACCACTAAAAAATCAAAATCTTGCATGATGCATTTTCTGCATTTTGGTTGGCCTATTTTGGATTTTGTTTTTAAATATCATTATTGTATCCTCAATGTCAAAATGTTTCATGAAGCCAAGAAATGAATGGAACCATTTTTGTTATGTCTTTATTATAATAACTAGATTCAGCATAGTACCAGGTAAATAAATCTACACCATCCTCTTGATTCAGAAATCCAACAAGATACATTATAGTACATGAAATCTCAGCTAAAAGAAAATGGTGTTTCAGCACCCAGAAAACATGCAGAAACTTACTCAAAAAAGATGCATGAAGATGTACAAACAAAAAGGGGAAAGAAAGAAATATACAAAGGGGAGAAAAGAAATGGAGGAGAAAGTTATACATGCATTACTACTTCCCCTAGTAGGAGGGTTAGAAATGTTTATAAATGTTGAAGCCATCTGTCTTTTAACATGACTCCCTGCTGTTTGTTATCTTATGTGGTTGACTCAATTTGTTTAGGAAGTTTTTGAATGTACTACTTACCATATGTTTAACAATTCATTTAGCAACAATATTTTTATCATCTACCTATCATTAGCCATATTTCTGAAAATCTCTGGATAGTTGTATTCAATGTCCTCCCAGCCCTTTTCCATGCTGCCAGCTCAGGAGAATATTTATAATCACCCCACTGCTTGTGACAGGAAGAAAATGGAAATAAGCAGAATGGTTCTTTCTCCTAAGTGCTCTGTCTCTATAGGACTGTACTTCTTATTGTTGTTTTCTTATCCCAGCAAAAACTACAGTGTGCCCTCTCTACATGTGAGAGTTTCATTCCAGGTACCCCATGAACACTGGAGTTCATGAATGCTTGCATCACATTATATTCAATGGCGGACAGATGCATGTGCACGCTTCAGCACATCCACACACATGTTGCCGCCATTTTGAGTGCAGGGATGCAAAGCTTTACATGAGATGGCAGTCACAGAGATTGTGGGTAACGATGACCCATATCAACAGGATAATACAAAAAGTGGTGCTTTGCAAAGCATTGCAATTATCATCAAACGTTTAATGATTCAACAGCACTTTATAAGTGTTGCTTTGTTTATCCTCCAAAACCATATTTCAAAACAAGTTTCACAGACTTGTTCCAGAACAGAACAGAAATAGAGTTCAAGAATAAATCAAGCCTAAATTTTTCACTAGAAGCCAAAAATGACTGAGGCTATCATACTTTAGACACATCATGAGATGGCATGACTCATTAGGAAAGACGATAATGTTGGGTGGAATGGTTGACAGTGGAAAGAGGAAGACCACATTACAGATTCTTTGACTCAGTCAAGGAATCCGGAGTCCTAAGTCTGTACGAACAGAGCTGAGCTGTTGATGACCAGGGTTCTAGAGATCTCCCATTCATTTGGTTGATGGGTGTCGGCAAATAACAACAAACATTTTTAAAGACATAATCAATCCACTTTTGTAAAGACATTTTGCACTATATTGTTCAGTTCGAACATATTAATGGTATATTGTTCGTATTTCCAAAGAATGTGTATGGAATTACGATACTTCAGAGCAGAAGATCAATGTCTGCAATACTGATGGCAAACCACTAGAGGCCACAATGAAACTACAAAAATCATATACTGATACCAAAGTTAGTTAAAATACCTCGAGTTTCTTTTATCAACCAATTGATATATTTTGCTGGGCTACAGTCAGTAAAAGGTCCAGTACTGCAGTAAGGAGATTTACTGTACAATTGTCACAGGGTACACTTTTAACTCTTACACATGAATGCATTTGCTGGGACTGATAATCTAGAGTAGGTTATTACTAATTTGGCATTTTTTGACAGTTTCACTCTGCCCTTCTGTTTAAAAGATCTCAAGGGAACTAACCTAATGCAGTTAATACAAAATCAAATAAAATAACAGAAAACATCAGAAACACAACAAAAATCAATGAGTAAAAAAGACCTATACCACTGAGCAGAAAACACATTCAAACACCCAGCATGAAGTTGTTTTTAATTTTTAATTTTTTTTTTTGAAACTTTAACTGGTGCAAAATGTAGCTGCTCGCATACTGATAGGCGTCAGGTGTTCAGACTCTGCAACTCCTATCAACTACTTTCTGAGCCCAACTTAGACTGCTTTTACTGGCCTTCAAAGCCCAAAAGAGCCTAGTTAACTTTACATGAAGGACTACCATTATCCATACCTGACTGTACTCTGAGATCACACATAACACAATTATCAATGTATTTCCTGCATTTTAGCATCTCTAACAACAACCCAGTATTTCTATATGCCTAAAAGAGGGCAGTTGTAATACTTCAGCTGAAAATCCCCTTTTTGAATCCTGTCATACTGGATAATCATTGGTTTGTTTCCAGAATTTTATTCCTAAGTGAGATACTGGAGTGTGTAGTGGCACCCCAGCTCCAACAGTTTTCAAGATCCATTTTAATCTTGCTTAAGATCCCAGTTATGAGACAGAGAAAGCTCTGACCATCTTGAGGACGACCAATACCAGGAACTAGATAGAGGGAACACGTCTTTGTTGGTCCTCTTGGACATCATGGTGGGTTCTGACACCACTGAGCACAGCATCCTTTTCAACTGCCTTACTGTGATGGAACCAAGAGAAAATGCATTACGGTGGATCCATTCCTTCCCAGATGGATGAACCCAGAAGGTTGTACTGGGGGATTTGCATTATTCTCCTTGGCAACTGGTCTGTGGGGTCCCTCAGGACTCCAAAGGATATGCCACTGAGAAATGCTTCTAAAAAAATGTTATTTCACATTTTCTGATGATATAGCTTTTTTTTTCTTTTTTTACTTATTTACTTGTTTATTTTTATCCTGTCTTTCTTCTAAAAATCCAGTAAATTATATTTTTTTAAAAAATTACATTTAAAATTACACTAAGTTGAAATACTAAAGCCTGGTTAAATTAAAAGCCCAGTTTAAAACATATAAAAATGAGGAAAATACATCACTCGCATACTAGAAAAGTTTAACAAGGTCTCTCTGTCCCAGCAAAATAAAAACATAGAAGGGCTCAGCCGAGCCTCCGATAGTTGGAAGTTCATTTGTAGCTTACATTATTTTGATTTGTACAGACTGAGGATCATATGAAGATAAAATTGTTTGGTTGCAGAGGAACTGTAAACAGGTGTAAAAGTTGTACAGCCTAACTTGGACAGAGTATTTTCTGTGGATGCCATCTCCTGACCTCCTCGGATATGTTCATGGAATGCTGAATGAGGCCCAAGACAACACTGGTAACTTCATGAGATTAAACAGCTGTGGCCTCATCTGGACAACTATAATTCATCTCTTCAGGGAAGTCACAGGAACAGCAGCCTTGGAAAAAGTTACTTTTTAGATTACAGCTCTGGAAATCCAGTAGCCATGCTAACTGGGGGTTCTCAGAGCTGTAGTATGAACAGTAACATTTCGAAGCTCTCACAAGTCCTAATATAATATTTAGATTTTTTTAGAACACCTTATTTCATTCCCTATGTTGTAATATGGTTGGTTAGTTTTTCATTTAAATGTTTTTAAATATATTAAGCTTCAGAACAGAGTTTTTATTAAACATATACTAACAGGGCAACTATTCACTTACACATTTAAATTGCTGTGATCTAAAATGAATGATTTAACAAAAGAGATACCAATTTTAGAACTGTTATTGCAAATCATACTACTAAAAGGCATATGTTCATGTGAAATACTACTCCAACCTTTGGCAAGGCTCTCTGCACCCCAAACAAATGCAGAATAATGAAGTAAATCCAGAAAAACCTGTAATAAAAGTACTACCTATATATGAGTGAAATCTATACTTATACATAAATATAAATATAAACACACACACACACACACACACACACACCTAAATCTACTACCTATATATGAGTGAAATCTTCAACTTACTGGAATTAAAGTTATACTTTGGACTAACTATATCCAAGAATCCAACAATACTGAACAGTATAGTCATTATATGCAGATTATTTAACTCTTACACAGCAGATGCGGGTACAATATTGGACTAGATGCTAGTACAACAGTCTACATCCAACTGTTAATGTCACCTAGAATAGACGCACTGAATGGACTACTGAATGATAAATCAATGTATTATAAAATCCCACTGATTTAATGGCTCCAATCTAATTGGATTTAGACCAATATTTTCCTAAACAAGTATGTCATCATAATGTGTGTGTATATGTGCAATATAGGACTATATTATATAATAATCCTATTATACAATAGCGCCCATAGCACCATTCAACAATATGTGCTTGTTCAGCTCTCTTTTGTTATCATACTGAAACAGACTACGGAATTGGTATGCAGTGCCCTATAATTCTTCTTTCAAAAACAATATCTTATAATCTGTCACTGGAGGGAAAAGGGTAGAATACAGGTTTTATGGTACAGCATCTCTTAGGCCTTATTATGCCATACACACTATAGTGAAGGACTGGCATTTTTTTCCCTCTTAATGTGCCACAGATTGGTACCATATTCATACCCACCGGGTACAACTGCTCTATTTCTTTCCTGGAAACTCACTATGAATTGGCAGCTGACGGCTCACAGATCTATCCAGTTCGTGGACTACTACTTTAAGCCGCACTCCACCAGATCACAGTTTAATAGGGTTGTCAGATCAAGACTATTCCAGGCCCTGGATTTCAGAGTCCATATCTCAGATCTATGGATGACCCCTTATGAAATCACAGGGCCTGGTGCCTGGAGGTAGTATGAAGGGGATGTTACAGGGGCAGCCCCTGATGATTCCATTAAGCATGATAAGTTAAACATCAAGATCACATGGTATATCACTCGAATCTTAAAATTCTAACTACTAAAGAGAAAATATATACACTTATCAAAATGGCACTCTTACTCTGAAATTTTCCCTCCTTTCCTGGAGGACTATAGAAAAAGGGTCAGGCTCTGAGATCTGAGAATCCTAGTGATCAAGCTGTCTCCAAGTTTTGTCAGTAGCAACATTTTACAAATTCCCAAAGCCTTAAAATAAGGGAAACAAGCCTCCTCATAAATCTGTCTTTGAAAACATGAAGAAAACATAAGAATTCACCCAGAGAGGAAACATAACTTACACAATGTAGATAAGTGGCTGGGTTCATAGAAAAAAAATGGCAAGCATTTTGAAAATATGGATTGTCAAGCCACACATGTTTAGCAGGGAGCAGGACGGTACAAGACTCCCACAGAGGAGAGACTTCTCCCTCACGGACTTTACATGAAGAACTCACTGTCTAATCTCACACGGGACTTCACTTATTGTAAAAGAAATGCATCTACTCCACTCCTCTTCCTAGAAAAGGAGGAATTTCTACAGTGAAAAAAAACCCTTATGAAGTATTCCTAATTATGTTTTAAAAAAGCAGTGGAAAGGTCAAGTAAACATTTGTCCGTAGCATCTGCTTCCAAATAGTGAACTGGACCCACCAGTGTGAAGTGGGTCTCCAGGATATCAGTATTTGTGGGCTTGAAGAACAACTTCAAAGCAAGGAGTCAACCGTTTTCACTTCTGTGTCAGAATTCGGAAACCATAAATGCAGAAAAATATCAGTGGTCCTTAATGAAGAGAGTTTAGGAACTTTCGTTCTCTCTCTCTCCCATCCACTCCCTCTCTCCAATCCAGAGGATGCAGAAGAAATGCAAGTTACATATTTGAACGCCAGTGTTGGAAATTTCCACAAGAAAGCTATCCAGCCTTGCCAGAAAAAGTGAAGGTTCAAGAAGCTGTGTCATTACATGATCCTTCTCCACAAGTCTTGCTCAGCTAACATCCTTCATTTCTATAGCATGCAAGATTTTACCTTGGCGATTTGACTAATCGACAAGTCTTCCCATGGCAACGAATGTATGAATATTACACTAGGAATACTGAGGTGGGGTGGGGACACACAACTACTTTTTAGTGTATCACTCATTGCTTATTTTGGTGCCTGAAGTGGTGTGTAAGAATAACTTCCTTTTGTATCAAGAAAGCATGACAAATGCAACAAAAATCTAGTGAGAAATTTTATTAGTCTGCTCTTGGACACTGAATAATCAAATTTCACCTACTGTTGACATTTTGCTAAACAGCAAAACATCCAGTTGATGAACTGAGGATAGATAGCCTTATTATGGAGTAAAGCCCTGCTCAAGAAAGTGGAACTTTCCAGCAAACATATTCAGGTCTATGTGAATGAGCAAAGATGGACATATATTTCTGAGTGTGCATTTCTTCTAATAAGTGTTTACCCTAGGAAAAAAGGAATGAAAAGAAGCAAATCAAATTCTGTGATTACCTGTACTTGTCAATGTACTGTTACAGATGCACCGTATCAAGAAAAGTTGTGTTAATTGACAGGTGTCATCAGTGGAGACCTTGGTTTTAGTATTTTGCTGTTAACTTGGATTGTTTTCAGGAAGGCCTGGTGATGTCACTGATGTCCACATTTTCTATTAGAAGGAAAGCTTATCATGAAAAACTGATACCAGTAAAACAAGAACTGCACTGTCTGCTGATACAAATAATTGTGTGTGGTTTTTGTCAAGCAGTATTTCCAACAGAGAGAGAGAGGGTTGGGGGGAAGACAGAGTCTTATGACTTTTCAAGTCTTCTATTTCCTTGTATTTATACAACTCAGAAGAAGGCACTAGGAACACACACAAAGAATTTCAGGCTTTCCTGCCCAGGTCAAGCAGTTCTAATATACATGTTTGCTGTGAATTCTAGCCACCATCAAAGTTGATGTGAGTGACCTCTCACCTTTTTACATATGTACCTCAGTGCCAACACAGGTCCCAGTTGAGCTGAATTTCTGCAGTGATATGTGTAGGTGGCATCTGGAACACGATCTGATATAAGTGCCTTCACAGCCACACAGTCAGCATTCCCACTGCCACTCTCTACAAGTACGTGACGGAATATATTAGGGAGACATTTAACGTCATTTAATGTGACACTGTTACAGAGAAAAGACAGCAATCTCTTCCCTTTCCAAAGAGAGCCTGAGTTTAGAGAGAGAAAGTCTTGCCAGTTATCACAGTATTAATTTGCACTGGGGTATTTAGTGAAATGAGAGCCAGCATGGTGTACTGGTTTGAGGTTTGGACTATGACCATGGAGACCAGGGTTCGATCATCTGGTCAGCCATGGAAATCCACTGAGTGACCTTGGGTGTATCACAGGTTCGTCTTAGAGTCTCTATAAGCTGGAAATGACTCGAAGGCACACAACAACAATTTTAGTGAAATAATAATCTCCTGCTTGCTTTCCCCAAATTAGGGCTTCAAACCTTCTCCAAGAACCTGTTCAGTTTTACAGCGACGAGGAAGTAAAAGACAGCATCAATTATGTTATGTTATTCTGCCCGAACAAATATCTATGGGAAATCATTGCTTTGACATTCAGAACAGTTAACCACATTTGTTTATGGTTGAAATTTGACTCTCCCCTCTCAGTCTCACGAGGCTTGCAGTCCCTATTAAAAATGGCACGGGGGGCAGCCATTAACCAAATAATCAAAGCCACAAAAGTGAAACCTGCAAATGTGGAGGGCTGACTGTATCTGATTAAATACAGGCTGCCAGATAATTAATGGATGCAATAAACCAGAGGTGATCCTTGCAGGGATCCAATCTCCAAGCAACATCCTAGTTGTTCTTAAGACTGATTCAGCCTTTTGTGGGTGATGTGATCTCTATGGCTGATATTATATGGGGCAAGAAGCTGATTGTGGCCTCGATCCATTTTTTTTTTAATGAAATTTTAATGTCTACTATAACACTCATTCAGTTCGTAGGATAAAAACCCATCCCATGTTTTGCTGTGCTACTCTTTTCTGTGCTTCCTCCGTTTCTGTCTTTAAAAAGCAACCGCCCAGCACAGCCATGTGACAAATAAAAAAACGCAGGATAAAAAGCACAGGATAACCAAAACAAAGCAAGAATGAATGCTATCCAACTATCCACAACCAAGTCCACCACAGTTGTCCTGCCCCTGATGATATCTGTACATCTCTTGGGTAATGCTGCTTTACAAGCACTACCTGGTTTATGGATCCCATCATCTCTGCTATACTGCTTGGTGAAAATTTATTGCCCTCCTAGGTAACCAAGCCTTAGAATCGTAACTGTAGCAGTTGCCATCATTGCTTCAGTTCTTTCAACAGCATAAACCTAGTTATCGCAGGCAGGCAGCTATTCTGCATGTGTTGTAAATCAGGATTTGGTCTTCCACTGAATGAGTGAGGGTACATGTCAAGGGTGAGACCTGACTGAGGGCAATGACCAGATTTTTCACTGCTTTCAGCTAACTTTTGGGCTTCAGTCAAAGCATTTAATAAATCTAACTGGGGCCATTCAGTACAGCAACACTCAGCAGAGCTAACCTAGAAATAACAACAGTAGGGAATTTATTGCTTCTGTATTCAATCATGTCCTCTCTAATTGGGGGGTGGGGGCTGTGTATCACTTCAGGGTGGACCACCACTCCTGAACTAGAAACATTACTTAGCAGAAGAGAACCAGTAAGTGGAACCACATGTCTTTTAAATTTATTTTGGGAGGGAAAAAACTGACACAGCTGGCAGACAGTATTGTGGGAAAAAGTTTTATTACAGACAAAGTGTGACTCGTGGTATGTGCTGGAACTTTGGAATGAATATTCTAGGAACCAGATTCTTATTTGATTCCTAAGCTTCTGGATATCCTTCAAAGCTTAACAATGACTGGTGAATGATGAGAATGGAGAGAGGGAAGGCAATGTAATTTTAGATGACCAACTTCAACAGAGTAGGTGGATATCTTGAAGAAAGACAAGCTTCACAGTTAATGTCTAAAACTGTGGTTATTAATCTAGGATCTGAGAACCCCTGGGGGTCTATGGAGTCCTCATAGGGGGTCTGCCAAGCCCTGCTGCTGGATATCAACAGCATCAGCAGCAACAGGGATGCAGTAGCATGTTGTGTGTGGATGCCAAAGCTACTCCCTTGTTTGCAATGAGGGAGCAGTTTGTGTGCGTGCCCATGCTTGCCTCCATGCCCCTCTGTGCCCATACTCCCTGTTGCCATGTCTCTAATGACAGGGACACAGGAGCAGGTGTATGTGTGTACCCAAACTATGACAAGGGTTTGAATGCCCACTTGGCCATAGAAATTCATTCGCAAGTCACATATTTTATGACAAAGGCAACAAATCTTGCCAAGAAAACCCCCATGATAGGTTCACTTTAAGAGTTGCCATAAGTCAGTCTTCAAAGGAGGGAGACATGATGGCTAGAAAAGACCTGCTCTTGTCACTTCTGACTTATAGTAATCCTATGGTGAACTTATCTTGGGGTTGCTTTGGAAAGATTTGTTCAGAGGGGGTTTGACTTTGCCTTCTTCTGAGGCTGAGAGAGTGTGACTTGCCTAAGGTAACCCAGTATTTTAATACTACTCTTTAGAAGTCTTTAACAGCAATAGCAATAGCAGTTACATTTCTATACTGCTTATCAGTGCAAAGCACTGCCCAAGCAGTTTACAATTGTATTTAGCTAACTGCCACCAACAAGCTAGGTACTCAAAAATTTTACCGATCTACGGAAGGATGGAAGGCTGAGTCAACCTCGAGCCCTGCAGGATCGAATTCACAATGTTGTGGCTGCAGTATTAGGATTTAACCACTGTGCCACCAGGGCTCTCCTACGTAAATCTAAATTTAAATATTTAAATCTTAACTCTTGGGAGTGCCTGGCAACACATTATATTTACAGAGGGTCACCAGTAAAGAAAAGGTTAAGAACCACTGGTCTAAAAGAAAAGTCACAGTTAGGGAATCACATGGTGAAGCTTCTGATGGATGAAGCCTAGAAATGCAAGGATCACAATAGCGGATATTCTGGGAGTATTCAGAGAGAAGAAAGATTGGTGTTGTTTTCCACTGGCAGGAGGAATTCAAGAATAAGCTTTCTACCATTTTCTCCTCTTAGCATGCACATCTCTCCCCAAGCTATTTCAGACAACAGGGAAGGAGTGGTAAAATACTCCTTTAATACAACAAATCTCCTTGTATATAGAAAACTAGCCAGTTATGTTCTCTAATCTAACATATCCTTCTTCCTGATGGTGCTTAGAAAAGTAACATATCTGCTGCCAAAGACTAACATTAATAACAACATCTTGAGAAGCACTGTCCATACAAGCAATTATAAATAATTCAGACACAATGGATAACTCATAATTCAGTGTGAATAGTAGCCACAATTTAGCCCAAAGTTCATGTATTTCATAGGTGTGGTTTGTTTTTTTTAAAAAAACTTTGTTTTGTGACCCACTCAGATATTTTCTGCATTTCAGCATTAGCAGGAGCAGGCAAGTGAAGCCCTATTGCTCACACTTTCTCTACTAAATAGGCATGACAGGAAATGAAATCCAACAACATCTTGAGGTCTACATTTTCACCATTCTGCTCTAAAGAAATAAAATAAAAATAAAACAAGCAAGCAGTTATAGTGCTTTGCTGAAGAAAGTCTGAAAATTGTCACCAATCCTGTAAAATAGACACTCGTACAAGCAGAAGACGAACTGTAATTATGCTAAAGAAATATTTCAGCTTTAAGAAATAACTTCTATCTCAAGACACTCCAGTTGATCTAATTCAAAATGCAGGGGGAATGCCTTAACTTTTTGGAGATGAATAATGCAAGCATTTCCACAGCCTTATCTATATTTGTTCTGAAACTGGCCAGAAGTTTGCTGATTTTTACAATTGGAAATTATTTTGCTTGCAGCTTCCAGATTATCTTGGAAGGCTTTGATGGTTCAGGGGGTTATTTAAGGAATCTGGGGGTTGTTTAAGGAAGTCCTCCCCTGAAATCCATTTCTCCTGAAATCCATGAGAACTGCAGCCTCGAGAAGCCCATTTATTGTTGTTGTTGCCTTCAAGTTGTGTCTGACCCTAACACAAACCTGTCATGGGATTTTCTTGGCAAGACTTGTTCAAAGAGGGCCTTCCTCTGAGGCCGAGAGGGTAAGATTTACTCAAGGTCACCCAGTAGGTTTTCATGCCCAAGGGAGGATATGAACTCTGGTCTCCAGAGTCCTAGGGCCTTTCTGCACTACACTGTTATAGTGGTATTATTCCATTTTCAACATCCTATTGAATCCTGGGCTTTGCAATTTAGGGAGGGGGCATTTAGCATTCTCAGCCAAGGAGCTCTTTAGCCTCAGCAAACTACAAGCCCCAGAATTCAAGGGGTATTGAAAGTGGAATAATAGTACTATAACAGTGTAGAGCAGAAAGGCCCATAGTCCAATGCTCAAACTACTACACCACATTGGCTCTCTGTTCTCCTACTTTATTTAGCCAAAGAAGACAGCTCAATGCAATTTGGAGCTGGTTTCCAGAGGCATTCCCCAGCTGAAGCATCTCTGTTAAGCTTTCAATATAATTGTTCATAAAGTGATCTTAACTAGTATCAGGCCAGGGTGTAAAACTTCCAGGCTATGCCACTGTGATCTTGGAACCTCTTTCAATCTCTATTCAACAGGAACATGGCAAGGTTGCACTGAGCACTTGACAGTGTAGCTGATAACACTACGGATTAACAACATGAATCTGGGAGCTTTTGAAAGACTTGTGCATCAATATCTGTGCGCAACTTTTTAAAATGAGAGCGTTTTTGCATCTACATCTAAGTGACTCTACTTCGAAGTAGCTTGTGTCATAAAACATTAACTTGCAAATTCTTGGTGGAACTTCATCTCCCTCTAACAAACATTTATCTTTGCCTTCTGAACTTCTGTACTAAAATTGACTCCATTTTTAATATCGAGCCAAGCTGAGAACACATTCTGGACTCATTTTAATCGTTCCACCAGAAACCCTTTAAGAGAGCTTTTGGGCGTTAAAAAGACACTCAGAAAAATTGGGAGTGTTGCCAGCTTGGGAAAATCTCTGTGAAAGCTAAGCACAAATAGCCCATAGATTTCACTTGTTTCATCCCTTAGCTAAAAGGTGCTGCATCGTTTTCGGCATTTGTTACATGTACAGATCCTATCCAAGGTGTATTATGTCAAAGGTCAAATGAAATATAAAATATCTTCTTTAAAGGTGACATTATTTGATTATTACAGGTAATAGCAAACAATATGATAGTTTGAATAGCACCCTTAGCAAACAATGATCTTAATATAGTTTGAGAAGAGGATCTAACAGAGATTCTCACTGACTTTTCTTTGCTGAAACTGAAGAATCACAGCAAACTTGGGGCAGATCACTTGCAGGAGTCACATCAAGTACAACAATGGCCAGGCTGGATAAATAGAACTATCTGGCACTATGTTCATAGAAACATAGAAAATATTTTGTGGTGTTTTTTCTGACGTTGAAAGCTTCATGATCAGAAACAAAGTATTAAGAAGTGTCACACAGTTTGGCAGGAGACATCCTGCCAGGGCAGGAATATATACACCATCTGAGTAACTAGAAACAAATGTGATATGCTATCCACCGACCAGGAACTATGAGTTACAAGATTTGGAAGTCTAACTATTCAAATAAGAAAGAGATTACTACCATGACACCTAATGCAATATGCAAGCTTTCTTGTTGTTATGCCCTGGTAAAGGGCTGGAAATGGTCAAAGAGAACTAAACAATATGACAGCTAGGAGGGTGGGTGATGCCCAGGTCTGCAAGTCTGGTGTCTGGATGGAACTGCACTACTTGGAGATCCTCCTTGATTCAGTTCTGCCCCCAGAGATCTGTGTTCTTCCCCTGAGTTATGGTGATCTCCAAAGAGAGATACTGCTGAAGCTGAGCGCCCTTGAATTGCCAAGTTGGTCTGCTAAGAGATGTAATTCAACAACATCTGGAGGATAACATGATTCCCACCCATAACAGGGTAAAGGAAGCTAAGTCCTCACACACATTAATCTTAACAGCAACTATGGAACTTTTGCTGATATCATGTTCCCAAACAATGGTAAACTTCTTTTTGGGACTCATTTTGTTGACTTGTAAGTAAGCATTTGATTACCCATCTCAAGTAAGCAAGAAAATCCCCCAGGCCACCAGGCAACAAAGCTTTATCAAAGCTGGGCAATAAACTGCTTTCACAGATATGTGGGGTCAGTGAAACAATTAAAATCTTTCTGCAGGCTACTAAGTCTTTTAAATTGTTTGAAAGCTTGGACTAGTTCTGGTGCATATTTTTCTTCATTCCCACCACCTCCCAAAGAAGCATGGATAATTGAGAGACGTGTTCCACCCAACACGTCCCTTGATTTATCCGGGGCACCAGTGACAGAAGTGTTTTAAAATCCTTCAAAATGGTATGAAGGGACTATAAAAATACAACTTGCCAAGTTCCTCTAGGCAGGCTATTCTGTTCTGTTGATTACTCAGTCCAAAGCACTCCAGGCACAATGGTAAACAGAACGACTCATTACTTCCTTTCAGTCAAGATTGGGGAGCCACTCCCAGACAAGTCAGACTGGCTGCAGTACCTCCTGATGACAAGATTTTCAGAATGATTCAATGAAATTAATATATTGAGATGTTTTACTTGTTATTGCCATTTGCATATGTAGTGCATTTAAACAACAAAGAATAAACACAATATCATCCAACTAAACAGGGAAGGAACAACTCTTGCATTTGCACAGCAGGATTTCAGCATCCAAGTGCAACTGTGTTGCTCTATTCCATGAATGGAATCGAGCTCTATGCTTTTAGCTAGCTGTTACCAAACAGAACACATTAGAGCTAAATAAAGACGTTAAGATTAGAGGTGTGTGATCATATTAGATACGCCTTCTATCCCTTCTACATATTACTAAAATATATCTGTTTTGCGTTTAATGGCATTGTATTTTCCAGTGTGGAAAAATGTCTGGAACAGGAGGTGCAGAGCACATGCCCCTTCCCTCCTGTCCCACCCCTTACTCTGCAACAAAATCACAATCAAGAGGAGGAGACAGGTACAGAGAAATCAACAGACATCTTTGAAAGCTAGTGCACCCTAGAGAAGCATAGTCCAAACTGACTACTTTCATAGGTTCATTATCTTTGAGAAACAGATAAGGAATTCACTAATCCTGCAGTTTAAACCCATTTTTTCAATTTTAAAAGTGTATAAGATAAAATTAATTAATGAGGTTAATAGCAGTTGAGAACAGAATTAAATCTATGTCTCCCCAGACAAGTCCAACATTGTAACTACATCACACAGGCCCCCATACTGACTGTATGCTTGTGGAGTCTTTCACTGTTTATGCTGAATGCATGCAGGAAGCTGGAGAAAGCTTAGTGGGCATGATTCCATTCTCCTACTCTATGTATACTCATCATAACGTGTCAGAAAGGTTATACAGAAGCACTTAATTTCAGCTGGATCAAGCAAGTACAGACAGCACCTATGATAAGAGAGCCTGCTCAATCAAATCAGATTTGGGCACTAACTAAGACAGGTATACTGAAGTGGCATAGACCTATAGGATATAAATCTTATACAGTCAATTTAAAATGACGGAATAGGAAAACCCCAAGGAAGTAGGATGAGGCAACATTTTTCAGTCAAGTCCTAGACGACTGGTTTTCATGTCATGTCATTCAAACATTAGCCATTTCACATTTTTAAGGCAGACCACTAAAGTCATTTTATTGGCTCTGTCCTGGATATTGGATATGATCATCCTTTTCTTCTACACTCAGTTACATTAAGAGAACTCAGTACGTTTCCATTACAAAGTTAACTTAAGCAGCAGATTTGTATCAGTAAATCAGCTATAAAAGAATGGCTCTATTCGTCCTTTCCAAAACTTAACCCTACTTTGCAGATGAATAACATAGCATTTACTCCAATAAACACCAAATAACTTTTTACAAGCAGCATTAAGAGCGAAGACACACAGACATTCTAATTTATAGTGGAAGTGGTTTTGACGCACAGCTGTTGTGTTTTGTGGTGCATATTCATAGCAGCTGGTGAATATCAAAAGGCATTCTACCATATTTTGAAATTTTTCTTTCTTCAACAATCAGAGTTTAGAAGAAAGAATATGCAAACCAGAGATTCGGGCAGGTTAGTTCTTGGGACTCTAAGGCTTCATTTATTTACATAATTTTATTCTACACATTCAATATAGATTTTGCTGTTACAGCTGAACTAGGTTACTGTCAGGAGGAATGTGAGGAGTAGAGAATGGAGATGGTGGCTGTTAATCTGAGTTCTACTACCCCTTCATTCAGCAGCAAAGAATGCTGAAAACAGCTGTATTATCCTCTCAGCCCCCCAGTCACACTCTAGTTCAGCCTAACTACAAATGATTCCAGGTCAAGCCTGGGTTTTGGTCTGGGTATCACCCAGATTCTGACTTTCCTTTTAGGACTGTCCAGTCCCTATATTTCCCCAGTTTTATTGTCTATCACCAGTCTCTATCTATCTGCTTGCCTTCCCAATCCCACCCTGTGCTAGAACTACTTAGCATCCCTCATTCCAGGGCAGCTTCAACTCTCATTTCACTCAGACTAGAACCTATACCACAGTGGCTGGAACCCTATTGATTAGTCCCAAATACAGTAAACCTATTCAATCAATTGTTGACTAGTGAGTCAACACATAGGTGAATCCCACTGACTGAATGGTCTACTCTAGTCAGGACTAACAATAGGTTTTGGGCATCTGTGTTCTTGACTGCCCATGCTTAAGCACCAATATAGACAGTAATTTAATAGTTCCTGACTTGTGGCTGGCATTCAAAAAGAGAAGAAGGGAGGAAGGGTGGGGGAGAGACCAAACACAGGAAGAAAAATTAATTCCTTTGAATTATGTCTTGTCTTTTTCCGAAGAGCTCAGTTTCTCTGCCATTTATTCTCAAAATCATGTGAGGAAGACTAGGCTGAGTAATCTAGGATCATTCTTTTGAAAGGGTTTCAAACATAGGCCTCTCTGTTCAAGACTCCATTTGCTACATCAGTCCTTCCCCAATTAGCACCTTCCATATATGTTTGACTGCATCTGTGGAAAACTGTGCATGAACAGAGCTCTATTCATACTATAAAGGATACATGAAAAAGCAAATGTTTTTAAAAAGCAAAGGAAGCCATGATGGTCCATATGAAAACCACAGTCAGCACTCCACATTTACTGGGGTTGGGGCCCAGGATTCTCACAAAAGTAGAAAAATTGCAGACACCAAAATATGTGTATGTGTGGGGTGGGGGGGGGGAGAGACTGAGGCACAGCAAGGAAGACAGCACCAAGGGCCCAAACCAGATAGGTCGGCATGGTGGCACCGCATTTCTTCTCTCTCACCCATCTCTTTCCTTGGGTGGGTGGAGGAGCATCAGGAGAGGGTTCATATGCTGAGAAATTGGGTCATCTTTAGTTGGCCAGGCAATGGCTGGTGGAGGAGGAGCAGAAGGACCAGACGTGGATTTTTAAAAGATTGCTTGGCCTGATCGGAGCTGGCAAAAGGAAAAGTTCCCCTGGAAAAGAAGTGCCTGAGGTCACAGAATCATGGAGTTGGAAGAGACCACAAGGGCCATCCAGTCCAACCCCCTGCTATGCAGGAACACACATCAAAGCACTCCCAACAGATGGCCATCCAGCCTCTGCTTAAAAACCCCGAAGAAGGAGACTCCACCACATTCTAAGGCAGCATATTCCACTGCTGTACAGCTCTGACTGTCAAGAAATTCTTCCTGAGGTTCAGGTGGAATCTCCTTTCCTGCAGCTTGAATCCATTGCTCCTCATCCTAGTCTCTGGAGCAGCGGGAAACAAGCCTGTTCCCTCCTTGATATCTCATCCCTTCAAATATTTAAACATGGCTATCATGTCCCCCTTAACCTTCTCTTCTACAGACTAAACATACCCAGCTCCCTAAGTGGCTCCTCATAGGACATGGCTTCCAGACCCTTCACCTTTTGGTAGTCCTCCTCTGGACATGCTCCAGCTTGTCAATAACCTTCTTGAAATGAGGTGCCCAGAACTGGATACAATATTCCAGATGAGGTCAGGGTGGGGAGGTGGGCAAGGACTGAAGAAATTTGCAAATAATCAAATCTGGGAAAATGAAGCCCACAAAGGTAGAGGGCTGACTGTACTCTAAAATCCACAAATTGGTCAATATGTTTGTTAGTTACCTAGGAGAAAAATGTCACAAAATAGTAATTAAAAAAACAGCATGACCTCTGACCACATGGGGAATCGTATATGCATACAGTTGTATATGTGTCACCTCTATGAAGACAATCACACGGTTATGTATAGGGCTTCTCCTTGTCTATGTATTCTTCAAACACTGAATGAGGCTACAGTTAGTCACCAATAAAGCTGACCAGCTTTCCAACACTTAAGTTCCATAGCAGACAAAATACAATGTTTGCTTTTTATGTTTGGTTAAAACATGTTACCAATAATTCCCAGAAAGCAATGTGTTCCTTTAACAGAAGGTTACCGTAACATGAGCCTTTAGAGAGCACAGGCAACATGGAAAAAGAAAAAGAAAAACAAAATCCCAAACGAAAACTGAAGGAAGGGAGAAAAGAATCTCTCTTCCGGCAGAATTCTATGTTCTGACCTTTCCATGAACTCTAAATAACCAGCTCATAATTTCACAAAGCTTTTGGAATGGAAAGCATGTTGTATGATGCTGAAGAATCCAAGCCTCTGACAACTTTTGTTATATAGCCAAATATCAGTTAAAGCAGACTTGAGTTTAACAAAGTGTATTCTGTCAGTTGAGCAACTTGTGTACTATACAAAACTACGTAACACTATATTTTTACCACTTGCATGTATAGAAGATTATGTGAATCTATGTTTATACAGAATTGTATATAAATTTTATATAGTTTATTATGCTATATTGTGCCAGCCATAGACATGTAGCCAAGGCTAGCTGTGTACTTTGGTATCAAATGTCAGTAGAACCAGGACCAGTGAGTGAGAAAAAGGAAAATATACAAACACAATTATGCTGGAGGACCCAAAGACAAATAAAACTTTGGAGAGATTCTCCAAAGAAAAGTCTTTAAAGCAGGATGATAATCCATAAACTTCAGCCCAGTATTTTTTTTTTTTAGAGACTTGGGGATAGCAAGTTCTGTCTATTGTTCAGTTGTAAGTATAACTTGCCTGTAGAAACAGCATGTAAACAGAACTCTATGCATACAATACAGGAAACACAAAAAAGCAAATGTTTTAAAAAGTATAGTTTATAATTTATAACTTACAAGTACTTATTCTTACGGTGCTCATGGCATCAGATTTTTTTCCCCAGACATTGCTCAGAATCTGAACATAGGTAAGGAAAAGTTAAAAACTCTGCATATAACTTGCCACCACAATAGATGCTCACTAATAGATTTAAAAGACTAGCAAATGCATGCATATACCTCAAATAAACATGAGCAATGTATGTTCTCTAATTTCCTCTAGGGCACATGTTCTGTTAAGAACTAGCACCAGCAAAACAAAAGTTAATCTGTGTTCTGATAACTTTTTAACACAGCAGAAGCATTCCCATCTTGGTTTTTAATTCTCTTCAGATCTTTTAAGCCCCAATGATTCCAGTGACAAATAATTAAGCATATGCACTCCTCTCCCCGCCACACACACAACATACACATCACAGAAAGAAACTGGGCTTCAAAGTGGTTTGTTCTGTTCAAAGGGAAAAAAAAGGGAAACCTAGGCAATGAGAAGTATAAAAGAACGTGAGCAGAAGAAAAAAAAAATCCAGAAAAGAAATATTATTATGCCATAAGAGAGGGCAAGACAGTTAACCTCATTTTGAAAAAGGAAATAAATTGAAGACTGCACGTGTGTATGTGTGTGTGTGTCCATCCCTCCAAATGTTGTTGAACTACAACTTCACACATTTCTGACAAGATCTTGAAATGTAATTATATATCAGTGAATACTAAAGTTAGGATTGCATTTTCGGTTTCTATGTACAGCTTATTTGAAATGTGGACTCCTGAAAAGACAAATGGGTCCTAGAACAAATTAAGACTGAACACTCCCTAGTAGCCAAGATGACTAAACTGAGGCTATCGTACTTTGGGTACATCATGAGAAGACATGACTCACTAGAAAAGACAATAAAGCTTGGTAAGGTCAGTAGGAAAAGAGGAAGACTGAATGACAGGTGGACAGACCCAATCAAGGAACCTACAGCCCTGAGTCTGCAAGACTTGAGGAAGGCCGTTCATGATAGAATAACCTAGAGGTCCCTCATGGACTGGGTCGCCATAAGTGGAAGTCAACTTGACAGCAGTTAACAATAACATATTTGTTGGGAACAGTACAATATCTGAACAGTCATGATAGTATAATATACTAAAAAAAATCCACTTCCTTCGTGATGAGAATCCATAGTACACTAGTATATATATTCAGCATTGCCCGGTATTTTTTTTTCTCATAGGTGATACTGGTTAAAAAGATTTGAGATCCTGTGTCTCTAATTCCCAAACTTGTCCAGTACCTGCAACTTTTCCCATATTCCCCAATCCAATCTGCATTCAGAGTTATTAACATACACAGTTTGGGTTGCTGAGGGAATACACTGCCCTCCTCCTCACAGCTAGGCCTCACTCCACAGCAACTGGCCTATTCAAGACAGACACAGTTGACTGAGGCCCAAGAGCTCTCTGGCAGAGAATTCTAAAGGCTCCTCCTTAAACTGCGAACCCCAGGATTTCATAGAACAAGGTTTTCCAAATGGTGTGTTGCAACACGTTAGTGTGTCACCTGAAGGGTGTAGGTGTGTCACCTCCCTGACCAAGAACGAGCCCCCTCACCTGAGCCTTGGAAATGTATGTTATATGTTATAAATAAATCATATATTTTTAAAAATAAAAATGAAAGGTTTTCTTGGGATATGTTGTATCCCCATACATTTCATTATTACAATTTATGTATGTGCTTGGATCTCTTATAAGAGGTCAGTTTAACCTCTGGTTTGCTAGTAAAACTGAATTACTGTGTCACAAAATGATCCATGTCTAAAAAGTGTGTCACAGCATGAGAAGTTTGGAAAGTTCTGCCACTGAATCTTCTTAGGTAGCCAATCATATGAGGTTTTCACCTGACACAGTCAATCATATGAGGCCTTTGCCTGACACAGACAAACTTTGACTTTCATATATTAGATGGTCTGGAGCATTCAAAAACTGCATATCAGAAAAGCTACTAAAACAGTGAAAAAACAAAACAAAAGAAAAACTCAGGGGAAAGGGGAAGTCTGAATGCAGAACTATAGAATAGCTGCTTCACCCATTTTCATTTCCTTTACTCTGCTGGGAAGACATCCCAGGAAGTAGGAAAAAAATGTACAGGGGCTATATCTGGATGTAACTGCATCTGAGGTTAACACAGAAGTTTACTCTACTTGGTGGGATACCTCACAGCCATATTGAACATAATCCCACCTGTTGTCATATGGGAAAGACAATATACGCAGGTCTTTTACAGCAGCTTTGAAGTTTTACTGTTCTTGGGAAGGAAAATAAGGGTGCAATGGCAAAACTGGTACTTGATTTCAGTTACGGAGGCACTATGTATACACACACATCCCGTTAAATATAGGATTGGCCAGGTGAATTATAAGTAACAGAAATGAAATGAACTCAATAGTACAACCAATGAATATTACAAAATGTAATATACCCAGCTATAACCCAATGACTGAGAACTTATCAGCTGTAAACAGGGATCAAAAATCTCAGTTAACTAGCAGATCATTACAGATCACTGATGCACAACAGCTAAAATAAAGGCACTTATTATTATTCTTTGAGGGATTAACCACATTAACAAGAAATTTCAATAGCCTTATATTGCTGAAGGTTCATCTGAAATATTAAGAACTTAAGACATCACTTCTTAAAAGCAATTGGCCTGATAGTGTTTACAAGAGTAAACCATTATGTTACTTTTTTGTATTGTCTGTTATCTTTCTGTTACTTTCTGCTACTTTTTCAAGAGAAACAGGTAGGGGTTGATAAGCACATTGGGGAAAAAACTTACTGTAAAAATGCCTTTTAAAAGTAACCTTGGTAAGTCAAAACTGTTTCTTGTTATATCAGTAAAGTAAGTTTGCTCTTATGTGTTTTGTTATTTTTGAAATACAGCTTTGTTACACCTTCATTCCATACCCCACCCCAATATAACTTGTAGTACATTAGTTCTATATTCTGGGAATATAACCTCTAACATTTGCCATGTATATTCAAAGAACATGGCAATCATAGATCGCTATAGGTGCTTCCCTACAGTCCTTATCAGTAGGCTTTCAACTCTGCAAAGTGTGGAGCAAACAATTTTTATTTTGCACCCTTTTTGTTACTGATCTTCAGGTTTGGCCCTCAGTGGTCAAAAAGCAAACTTTCTTACCTTCCCTCTCCCCAGGAACCTGAAGTTCTGCCCACCTTTTTATGCTACAAGAGCACTAGCACAGCACTACCAATTTTTCCCTATGCACCTCCTTCTTCATACACACCCAAGTAGTAGCTAGTAGCTCCCAAGCCACAGTGCAGGTGAATGTGCTCTGGGGTTTTGTTCAGTTTTTAAAGAAGCAATACAACGTTCTGAAGCTAATTGGAAGATAGGGCATATAGTACCTTGGATTGATACTTCAAAGTTCTGGATAGCACCCAGAGCTGACTCCAGCTGCCACTCCATTGTCCACAGTACTACACAGCATTTATGGTCAATTGCGTGTTTCACCTTAAGATTCCTATAAAAGAGTGCCTTATCAATTGGTCCTAAATCTACATTGCTTCGATTGTTTGAGTACTAGGAGTTGACTGCACATGGGAAATGTAAAGAAAATGCTAGGTTCATGCCCTTCCATCAGATTTTGCTCCAGAATTCACAAACTGAAACCTTAAAAGGGATCTATGGCTTATTAACATATAATAAAATTTGGAAGCAGTATTCATCCTCTACAATTAAATTTTTCTTAAGGGAGGCCATGAAATTATTTACTGGTTGGGGTAATTTACACCCAAGAAGAATCTCAATCACTGACATCTCAATCACAGCCATAAGGATTGCTTGCTTCCCACCCCACTCTTCATTTTGCTAAGGAGAATAGTGATCATATTAATGTTTAGCGTCTTCAGTACAACACAGAAACACAGACATCAGGTCTTATTAAGTGAGATTTTTAAAAGATCTAGACCAGAGGGTTTTTTTAAATGTAATTATTGATTCTTTATTGTTCAATTTTCCTTGTATCAAATTATTTTTTAAAAATGATTGTTAATCTGATTATTAGCTACTGTCACAGACAAAGTCATCAGGCCAAAATAGTCTCAAATTTCCTAAAATGACATCCACCACAGCAACATTTCAGTAGTGAGAAATAAATGTTGTTACAGCTAAAAAAAGAGAATGATCCAACAAATATACTATTACTGAACTATAATGACACTGTGAACAACACTACCCCCCTCTTCAAAAAAAGAAAAAAGAAAAAGAAAATAAACCTTGTCACTGCAGGAATTCGCACTATGGCAGGTTTGGGGACCAGTTTTCTATCCCAGGCCCCTTCAGGAGCTGCACAGACTGAGAAAAATGCCAAAAATAAGGCGGGGGGGGGGACAAAAGTAGAAGCAGATGAAGTCCACTTCTAGTTTGAAAAACTGATATTCTCCACTTTTAAATTCCAAATCATCTAAAATTGTTTAAACAGATTTTATTTGTACACTCCCTGAGATCCCATGATATAGAGCACGATATAAATATTTTAATGAATGAAAAGTTCATAGGTGTTTTCACAGGTAGCGGGGAGGTAAACAGTCCTTAAGGCTTGGTAACAAATCAAAAAAATGTCCCATCCCTAGACCCATCACTAATTATATCCTGTATTTCTCCCAGACTGGGACTTAAGGCAGCTTAAAACAGGCAGAGAATTATAATAAAAACACATATAGACAGAACATATAAAATTAAGATTAAAACTGCATTAAACAACAAAACTCTTGTCTTGGACAGAGGCACCCAGTATTAGTACCAGGAGGAGTTATTCTTTTGTCTCCCACTAATGCCCAATACTGAATATATTTGTAAGAGAAAAAACCTATCTTAGTGATAAGCTACATTGCATAATCGCTTATAGCCCTCATTTATGTTCAGAGGTTTTTTTTCTTCCCCCATGTGACAATGTTGCATTCAAAGTTAATAATTACCTATGTTACCACCAGACCTCAACCATCTCTAAAAATAAGGGATAAATAAATCTTTCCACCTTGTTTCTGTGTATCACAAGAATCACATTAAAAGACCATAATAGCACTGCGCTGTCAGTTTTTGGTGGGGAGCATATTCTTAGGTTTTAATGTGAATTTCAAATAGCAAAAGCAAAAGCAAGTGAAAGAGCAACCAAAAATAGCACTTACAGTTATTTATTAACAATACAGTTTTTGTTAATATTTACAAAACATGTTGAAAGAATGTAGACTAGCATCTACCAATAAGAACCTCTTAGAAGGTCTCAAAATTTCTGCAGATATCTAAGGAATGCTCCTCCTTGAAATTAAAGCACTCGTCATTCCTACAGTATACACAGCTAGGCCTGCATTGTCTGTGACACTGTCCCAGTCATGTGCTTTTTATTCATCTTACATAGCACAGAATAGATCCTGAACTGTCTGCTCTGTTCCATGCTCTGGTATTTATTCTTCCCCATGTTTGCATGATGGGTTACACCTTTGCAATGAAATGTCTATTTGCTTCCTGGCAAATTCCAAGGCAATTCCATATTATTATTGCCTGTCACACCTTTAAGTGCTATGAGAATGCTGAGAGAGAGAAAGAAAAAGGCCAAAGGTACCATTCAACGACAGAAAACAGTCCCTTTCCCTCATATCTCATGATCACAAAGGTATCACACTGCAACTTTTAAGTGTGGAAGTCTCCCCCATTTCATATCAGCAACAAAAAAGGGACAAAAAGGAGTCACAAGTGTTTTTGGTAAACTGGATCATTTCTAAAATAGAGGTCTCAAATGGACATCAATATGTGACAGGCCCAGTATGCTCAGAGGTATACCTAAAAATAATCATTTTTATTGAAAGGGAAGACTGACATTTTTCAGACTCCTCTCTCTCAATCTCTTTTTGTCCACCTGTTCATTTAAGCCCTGAATCCAAAAGGCAGAGCATTCTCCACATTTGGCAAGAGGCCCATGCAACAAGATTTAGGTATCCAAGTGATCTTGATTTATAGTTGAGCAATGTTGACTTGAAACTAATTGTGGATTGGTTTACCTTAGAACATGAAATGGGATAGATCCAGGACCTGCCTTTTGCTTACAGAAGGGTTCCAGTCACCAAAGGTGGTTCCAGATCCTTGCAGGGGGTATGTGTGTAGAAATCTATTTACCTCATTACACCATTGCTCATGCTATGCAGCAGAGTCCATGAAATTCTGCACAGCATTTTCAGGATACAGAAGGGCATGCCAATTTTGCTTCAGCGACCTCCTTGGAAAAAATGTATGGGTTAACGAAACAAATAAAATAAGCAGGATTTTTTTTTAAAGTAGACACTTCAAAGTTTACCACCATGACAACTTACCTTCAAAGGATGAAGCTACTGCTTCATATCTAGGTGCCCATGTGTAGACAGCCCCGCCCTGAATACTAGTTTTCAAAGCAAGGTGTGACTATGTATTACCACTACAAATTTTTGTTGTTGTTGTATGTTTTTAAGTCATTTCTGACTTCAAGTTGCCTGTCAACTCCATGAATTTCATAGGGTTTTCCTACGCAAGGAACACTCAGAGGTGGTTTAGTCAGTTCCTTCCTCTGAAATATAGCCTACAGTACCCAGTATTTGTTGGCAGTCTCTCATCTAAAACCGAAAGCCACAATGTGTTGACAGGAGGACTGGAAGGAAGCCACTGAGAAGCATCCACACAATGTACTGGTTAATTACAGTGCACTAAAATAGAGAAGAAGAAGTGCCTTCCTTCTGCTTTATAGAAAAGGAATATGAGCAAAGAAGGACCTGACAGCCCACTACTATTCTAAATAGGAGGGATCTAGACATACATAAATATAAATTTCTCCTACGGAAAGGAACAGGAATCTTTTTTTAAGGAAACGGATCAAGTAGTAAGAACACCACACTTTCCAGGTAACATAGTGTGTTACTAGTGGGATAGTTGGCATCTTCAGACCCTGGTCAATGCACACTCATTTAATGTTACCAACAGACTTTATGTATGTACACATAGTCTGTGTACAGGCTGTTTGGTGTATATGCTGGTAGTAGAATCACAGATCACATCTAGTTTCGTACAAATACAAGGTCTGTTTGCAAGGTAAAGCAAATGTACAAAGAATGGGGCAAGTGGATGCAGTTCCAATCATCTCTCCTAGCCAATATTCACTATATAGCCCAAGATTAACTAACAATGATACTTTACTGAAACCACCAATCAAATATTAACTAGTGGAATCCAGTTTCGAGTAAGTGGAACCCAGCAGGACCCAGGAGTCAAGCAAGAGGAGTTAAAACAAGAGAAGAAGCTTCTATTTGGCTCCTTCTTGAGCTGTGTTTTGTTCAAGTACTATTAGAACTATAGTAGGTGCCACAGTAGGTTTTCTCTACAATAGTACTTCATTGAAACCAGCAATAAAAGATTAACTGAACTATATAGACAACAGGGTTACTGTTACAGGCCCTGAAATGATCTGCTGTGCCAGAGACAGACACAATGGACAGAGCAGTGGATCCTTTACTCCCCTTAACTAAATTCCATGTCTGAATTCAAAGCAGTGTCATTATCCCAGGAAAAAAAAAGTGCCCAACACTGTCATTTTTCAGCCTGTTGGTTAAAATCATTTAGTATCTCCCATCTCCAATAATAGCCATATTAAAAAAATACACACACAATGGGTTCTCTATTGAGGGTTTTCATCAGGACAGATAGTCATTTACATAGAACTTTTTTCTATCACTCAAATGAAACCTCACAAAGACTCAATTCATACACCATTCTGATTTCTATCAGAAAAAAATTAAATTAAAATAAAAAAGCTCAACAGGAAAAGCACTGATGATCCACCATTAAGGAAGCCTATTAACAGGAATATCCACAAAATGGCTGGCGCTGAAACTTTGTTGATGACTAAAAACCCTGCATGTGATCCACAAACAAAGGAACAATGAAGGAAATAAAATGGGGAAAAGTATTCTCACACATAAAAAAAAGGCAGAAGTGATAGTTTACTACCTGTTGCTTGATGTCTTCAAATTTAGTTCTTTTAACATTTACTTCATTGCTTCCCCCATCAGGGTCTTTTAATCTGGATAGGCTCATAAGTCCCAAATGGACATAGTTAGGAAACAGCCTATCAATTTTCTCAGTGTGCTTCACAAGAAACCGCCACTGCTAGGTTATGATTTTGGTTATAGTAAAATAAACAACATAATTATGGCTACAGACTTTGGCTATGGCTGAATAAATGAAGAAGCAGACCTAGATTCTATTGCTGAAGATAATCCCATGCCTATCCCATGCCCAAGCTCCCCAGAAGGAGGGCAGGATATAAGTACAAAAAGCTAAAAATACTTTTTAAAAAAGCAAAAAGGGAAACACAAAAAGCTATAATACAAAGAAAAGAACTCTGTAGTTGATATCTTGTTGTAACAACTTAGAAATGAATATCAAAAATCATGTTTTTAAAAGAATAATGCTTAATTCAGTCACAGACCAGACTATATTACACTTACTTGTTTTGCTAATAAGGTTTATTTTGCTAACAAAGTTTCTTATTGTTTTGGTTTGCTGCTTTAAAACGCCTTATGCCTTAGATGTAAATCAGAGATTACAGTCAGCCCTCCACATTTGCAGGTTTCACTTTTGTAGATTTGATTATTCACGGATTACTTGCTGTCACCTCTGCTACGTCTCTATGCCATTTTTAATAGGGACTGCAAGCCTTGTGAGACTGGGAAACTGCGAACGAGGCTTGTAAGTCCCTTTTAAAAATGGTGTGGGGCAGCAGTGGAGGTGGCAGTAAGCTCCACCAGCCTCCCACTTCTGCCTTGTGAAGGAACCCTGATACCTCAAAGGAATCCATGGTATGTTTTTGTGTGTTACATATAGTTTGAGAGGGCCTAGAGTTATTCACATTTTTTTCACTTCATGGGAGTCCTGTGCCCCTAACCCTAGTGAATGTGGAGGGATGACTGTACATACCCCTTTCCTCATCAGCTTACTGTAACTTTTTTATTTTTCTCCTTTTATAAATACTAATTTCCTCAATAGAGCCAGTGTGATGTACTGGTTTGAGAGTTGGACTACAACTCTGGAGACTAGTGTTTGATTCGTCGATCAGCCAGAGAAACCCACGAGGTGGCTTTGGGTGCATCACACACTCTCAGCCCCAGAAAACCCCATGACAGGTTTGCCCTAGGGTTGTCATAACTTGGAAACCACTTGAAGGCACACAACAACAATAACAACAAATTTCCTCAGTAACACAATGAATTAACAATACATTTCATGCCACGAAAAGCCCAGCATTCCAGTACCACCACTGCCCACAGCCACAATCTGAACCCGGTGAATTGTTGCTGGATGCTGGAGCTTCAATGCTCCAATGGAGCATTTCCACAGAGCCTCCCCATTCACTTCAATGAAAGAGCCAGTTCACACATACACAAACAATGTGCAGATGGCCTTCTGTCCATTGAAACAACCTAGGATATTTTTGTGTGCAGTGCAACTGTATCAAAGTGTTCAGAGGGCTCTGAAAGGCATGACTTTTACCATCAAATGAGTGACTGGGTTATAAGGCCCAATGAACCAATAGCTTCCGAGTTTCAGACTGAAAATACTTGCACCCATATGATTAATAAAAGTTCCTACCACAATTCCTATTGTGATATGCATTGCTGGTGGGGTAGAGGGGGGATGCTAAGAAAACAGGTTCTGAAACACTTGTGAAATATAGTTCCCCATTCTGCTGAATTGTTCTCCAATTCATCTTTCAGTGCTTTGCACATAGCGGATTTTTTAAAAGAAAAAAAAAACACACAAGGAATAAGCTAGACCAATGGAACACCACAATATGAGCACTACTAGCCAAATAAAATCCAGACTGAGAGAAATCTGGAAGACAGACATGATCAGATCACTCAAGATTAACAGGTGGAATGTAAAGCCCTAAGAATTATGAGATAGAATAACAATAACCATTACAACTGTTGGTATCAGGACAGTGCAAATTCTCAGCCTTTATTTTTCCCCAGTATGCCTTTGGCTCCTGCCAAGTGATGGCAATAAAGCAGAAGTGGAGATGAAGAAGATCTGTTGCCAGAAGCAGAGTACCTGACTGCTACGAAAGCAAATCTAACTTTGTTGTTTTATTTCGGATCCGGGGTGAATCATTCCATCTGTCTTGGTCTTTCTTTTTTTTTTTTTAATTCACTTTTTATTAGATTTTCCACAGAGACACTATTACATTTACATCCCAATTTTCCCATCTCCCCCCTTATATATCACAATCCCATCTTCACCCCCACCATAGATTCAAAACAGTCATACAACCCCTCTTTACAAAGAACTCATACATATATCACAAAACAATCATACAAAAACCTTTCTTTACAAACAACACTTATCACCAGATGACTTCCTTTTTACGATCAGAGTTTTCTTTTCCGCAATAATTCCTATTTCCTATGTCTAATTTTCTTAGCACTTTTACTTCTTCCCTTCCTTCTAATCAATATCCTGCGTTTTCCTTACCGACTTTTCAATCTAAAGTTTCATATATCCCTTATTGTCTCTTCAGAACTAAACCAAAATTATTTCTTTAATTCTTAAAGTTTAATGGACCCTTATGTACATAGCTGAACTTAAACCTTAATAATATATAATTATCTTTTTCTATACATAGTTTGAATCTAACTCTCTAGCTCTCCTACTCTCTTATAACCATACTTGCTTTCTGTCCCCATTGATCTTCTAGGATCTTCATTAAGGGATTCCATGTTAATCGAAACGTCTTTAAATCTTTACCTTTCAGCAATAGAGATAGCCTATCTACTTCCATCAAGTCATACATCTTAATTAACCATTCCTGGAGACCCGGTGAATCTCGTTGTTTCCATCCTTTTGCATATACCATCCTCCCCGCCGTTATAGTAATAACAATTTTTGCTGTATTTGAGTCAAATTTGGAATTAGGTCTATCATATTTAGTAAATATATTTCGGGTAATTTATCAAATTTCCTTTCAATTATTTTCTCTATCTGTCCACGTATTATTTTCCAATATTTTTGAGCTTGAGAACAATTCCAACATAGGTGGTACAACGTACCCTTATATTCATATTTCCAACATTTTTGGTCAGAGGTTTTAGTCATCTCACCAATTTTAGCAGGAATATAATACCACCTGTTATAAATCTTGTAGTAACTTTCCTTCAACTGACTAGCTTTTAACCATTTATTGATCTTTTGCCATGAGGCTTCCCATAGTTCAAGTTGTATCGGATGACCAATATCCTGTGCCCATTTAATCACGTTTGATTTTATTACTTCCTGCTCTAATTCTATATCCAAGAGTATCTTATAGATCTTTCCAATGTTTCGACTTACTCCTTTTTTAAGAATAACATCAAATTCATTTTCTACTGTCATGATACCTGTATTTTTAATATCTGCCTTTGATTTTTCTAAAAGTCGAGACATCAATAACCAATGTGTTAATAATCCAATTTCTATCAATTCTTCTCTATTTTTACACCTCACTTTTCTGTTTTAGAACTTAAGTAGATCCTTATATGTAATCCATCTTTCTACTTTAGGGCGATCCCTTCTGTAAAACGCTTCGTGTATAGATGCCCATAATGCGATTTTTGTATATAGTTTTTAAATTGTAACCAACTTTTAAGCAGTGTTTTCCTAATGATATGGGTGTTAGATTAGAATCATAGAATCACAGAAATGTAGAGTTGGAAGAGACCATACGGGCCATCCAGTCCAACCCCCTGCCATGCAGGAACACCCCCAAAACACTCCCGACAGATGGCCATCCAGCCTCTGCTTAAAAACCTCCAAAGAACGAGACTCCACCACACTCCGAGGCAGCATATTCCACTGCCGGACAGCCCTGACTGTCAGGAAGTTCTTCCTGAGGTTCAGGTGGAATCTCCCTTCCTGCAGCTTGAATCCATTGCTCCTTGTCCTGGTCTCTGGAGCAGCAGAAAACAAGCCCTCTCCTTCCTCTACATGGCATCCCTTCAAATATTTAAACATGGCTATCATGTCCCCTCTTAACCTTCTCTTCTGCAGACTAAACATACACAGCTCTCTAAGTCTATCCTCATAGGGCATGGCTTCCAGGCCTCTCACCATTTTGGCTGCCCTCCTCTGGACCTGCTCCAGCCTGACCATGTCCTTCTTGAATTGGGGTGCCCAGAACTGGACACAGTATTCAAGATGAGATCTAACCAAAGCAGAGTAGAGTGGTACCAGTACCTCCCTCGATCTGGACACCATACTCCTATTGATGCAGCCAAGAATTGCATTGGCTTTCTTGGCTGCCACATCACACTGCTGACTCATGTTCAGCTTGTGGTCTATTAAAACTCCTAGATCCCTTTCACACGTACTGCTATTCAGCCACGTGTCCCCCATCCTATATTTCTCTATTCCATTTTTCCTACCTAAGTGTAGGACCTTACATTTCTCTCTGTTGAATTTCATTTTGTTAGCTTTGGCCCAGCTCTCCAAGTTATCTAGGTCATTTTGAATTTTGATCCTGTCCTCTGGCGTATTAGCAACCCCTCCCAATTTGGTGTCATCTGTAAATTTGATGAGCATGCCCTCAATTCCTTCATCCAAGTCGTTGATGAAGATATTGAACAGCACTGGGCCCAGGACAGAACCCTGTGGCACCCCGCTAGTCACTTCTCTCCAGGATGAAAAGCAGCCATTCGTGATCACCCTTTGGGTTTGGTCGGTCAACCAATTACAAATCCAACTAACTGTAGCCCTGTCCAGCCCACATTTTACTAGCTTCTTTGCAAGAATGTCATGGGGAACTTTGTCAAAGACCTTACTGAAATCGAGAAATGCTACATCCACAGCATTCCCTTCATCTATCAAACTAGTAACTCTATCATAAAAAGAGATAAGATTAGTCTGGCATGACTTATTTTTGAGAAATCCATGTTGACTTCTCGTGATTACCGCGTGCTTTCTAAGTGATTAGAAACTGACTGCTTAATGATCTGCTCCAGAATCTTTCCAGGTACTGACGTCAGGCTGATTGGGCGATAATTATTTGGGTCCTCTTTTTTTCCCTTCTTGAAGATGGGGACAACATTTGCCCTCTTCCAGTCTGCTGGAACTTCTCCTGTCCTCCAAGATTTCTCAAAGATTATAGCAAGCGGTTCCGAAATGACCTCTGCCAGTTCTTTTAATATCCTAGGATGCAATTCATCTGGCCCTGGAGACTTGAATTCATCCAGTGTGCCCAGGTATTCCTGTACCACCTCTCTACTTATTATGTGCCTCATTTCCCCTGCCTCCTCACATGCTCCCCAACGGCCAGGTTGAGTGCTTGTATCCTCCTGGGAAAAAACTGAGGCAAAGAAGGTGTTAAGTAGTTCTGCCTTTTCTCTTCCCCCTGTTAGTAATTCGCCATCTTCTCTGCGCAGCGACCCTATCGTCTCCTTCTTTTTCCTTTTGCTACGGACAAATGTAAAAAAGCCCTTTTTATTGTTTTTGATGTCTCTGGCCAGCCTAAGTTCGTTCTGTGCTTTAGCCTTTCTGACCTCCTCCCTACATCTCCTAGCTACCTGCTTAAATTCTTCTTTGGTGGTTTCCCCCTTCTTCCATTTCCTGTACATGTTTCTCTTAACACTTAGCTCAACTGAGAGTTCTTTAGTCAACCATTCTGGTTTCTTCAGATGCCTTCCATTTTTCCTCCTCATTGGCACAGTTTTAGACTGTGCCTTCAGTATCTCCCTTTTAAGGAACTCCCATGCCTCCTGAACTCCTTTCCCTTTCACTATTCTTGACCACTGAATTCCAGCCAGCAGCTCCTTAAGTTTACAGAAGTCCACTTTTTTAAAATCTAAGACGAGTGTCTGGTTACACTCATCTTCTCCTTCCCACTGAATGCCAAATTCCAACAGGGCATGGTCACTCCCCCCTAAAGATCCAACCACTTCTACCTCATTAACAAGGTCATTCATCCCTGTTGGTCAGGATCAGATCTAGAATATTTGATCCCCTTGTGGCCTCTTCCACCTTCTGGACCATGAAATTGTCTGTAAGACAAGCAAGAAACTTGCTGGACCTTGCTGTCTTGGCAGAGTTTGACTGCCAACATATATCCGGGTAATTGAAATCTCCTATTATTGCTGTATCTCTCCTTTTTGAATGTGCAGTCATTTGGTCGAGGAAGGCATCATCAAAGTCCTCAGTTTGGGTTGGAGGTCTGTAGTAAACCCCCACCAGAATATCCCTATTGTTTCTCGCTCCCTTAATTCTTACCCAGATGCTCTCGACCTGGCTTTCTGGGTTTAAGTCACGGATCTCTTCACAAGTGAAAACATCCTTGACAAACAAGGCTACTCCTCCTCCTTTCTTGTTTGGTCTATTTTTACAAAATAAGCTATACCCCTCTATTCCTACATTCCAATCATGAGACTCATCCCACCAGGTCTCAGTGATGCCTATCAAATCATATTTATTTTGTTGTACTAGGAGTTCAAGTTCATCTTGCTTGTTTCCCATACTCCATGCATTAGTGTAGAGACACTTAAGTCCCCGGGCCCTTCCTGCAAGTCCTGTACTATAGTTTCTACTCCTCCCGCCACTGGCCACTTGTACTACTTGTCCAATATCATTTGGGCCTTTTCCCCCTGCGCTCGCCGAGTCCTGGCCTTGAATAATATTGTCTCCCTCCCCAGCGGAACTTAGTTTAAAGACCTCTGAATCCTCCTTGCGAGATTGTTTGCAAAAACATTCCTGCCAAGTTTTGTGAGGTGCAGCCCATCCCTTGCCAGAAGCCCACGTTCATGGAAGTTCAGGCCGTGTTCCAAAAACCCAAACCGTTGCCGGCGGCACCATGTGCGGAGCCAGTTGTTGACCTCTGCTATTGCCCTTTCCCTACGTGCGCCATATCCTTGAACAGGGAGGAGAGACGAAATAACCACCTGCACACCAAAGTCCTTAAGCTTCATCCCCATAAGCTCATAGTCCTTTGCAACGTGGTAAAAGCTGTTCCTCCCAGTGTCATTGGTTCCGACATGAACCAAAATGAGGGGCTTATGGTCAGTGGGCTTGACCAGCCTGGTTAGCCTCTCCGTTATGTGGTTGATCTTGGCCCCAGGAAGACAGCAGACCTCTCAATTGAGCTTGCTGGTTATAAATAAATAATTTATTTATAAATTCTTTATTTACTTTTGCCTTATCGTAAAATAAATATGCGTGCCACCCCCATGCAAGATCGGCCCCTTCCAATGTCAGTAACCTCTCATTTTCAAGCTTCAACCACTCTAGGACCCAAGACAGAGTACACGCCTGGTGATATAACTTCAAATCAGGCATCCCCATTCCACCTTTTTCCGTCTTTTCTTTTAGATTTCCCATTTTGATACGAGGTTTTTTCCCATTCCAAATGAATCTTGCTAAATCTTTTGTCTTGTTCTTTCCAATGACTTCCCAGCTCCCTCCTTTGGCCAAAAATGGATGACAGTGAACAGGCTGAAATCATAGTTGCTTAAGTGTTTCTGCAACCACAGAAAAGGTTGCACAGTATAGCAATGTGCCCACTACTTTCTCATAAGTGTCCCAAAGTGCTGTGCTCTATCAGGACAATCGCGGGGGGAAATTACTGTGAGAACAACCAAAAATATTTTGCAATTTGGATTTCCTTCCCTTGTGTGTGGTTTTTTTTTTTAAAGCACAAGCATAGCCCTCAAGAGCCAAATTGTATCGGGCAATATGATTGGCCTTCCCTATTGCAGTGTAGTCTCCGCTGGCATGTACTGCTGCAGCTATCCTGGAGGTTCAGAAACAGCTTATCTAAGCAGAGAATGCAAGTTTCCTCCCTTTAATCATCTACTTGTTATACAAAGTGATGCTTTACATGAATAGTAGGCTAAGAATAAGGACATTCTTGGAATACAAATTCCAGGATCCCAGAGTATGGAGTCCACGTAGTACTGAAATTGTAGCAGCACCCCCCTCATTTAATTTTTTAACATTATTTTTAAAAGATGACAAAGAAAGACAAAATCAGAAGAAAGGGAGTCTAGCAATGACCAAGTGAGGTGCCTGTGGACACCATGGTGCTGACGGGCATCATGTTAAAGATCCTGATGTTTTTGTAATGGGTACTCCTCTGTTCAGCACAGGGACGGGCAAAGTGTTGCCCCCCAGACGGTGTTGGACTGAAGCTCCCAGCTTGGCAATGCTGGCTAGGGCTGATGGGAACTGATGTCCATGGAGCAACATCTGTGGGCCATAAAATTCACAACCCAGCTACTATGACTAATGAGTTACACTATATTCTTCACCTCTCTCCAATCTGTCATGCAGCTTCTACTTCTGCTGCAACAACCACACTGCTTTTGGCACCAACAATGATGTAACAAAGTTGGATTAGAAGATATAACAGAAGTTTTTTTAAAAAAAAAATTTAAAAGAAAAGGCTAGCTTCCTAATGCTAAACCACTTTCAAACTCCTTTGGCATTGTAAGCAAATATGTTCATGCACTTGCTTAAAGTAACCACTGTCAGGGTTCATTTTGTGTCTCCCAGAGTATCACATTGGGACACACTGACTTCCTGTTTCTCAAGAGATTAGGAAAAGCTGAGAAGTTGCTTTTTTGGATTACAGCAACCATATCTCCCACCCCCAACGCAGCCAGTGGTCAAACTAGCCAGGAAATACGGGGTGTTGTAATCCCTTCAAAAGCATTATTTCAAACTCTAAAATAGGTATCAGAAACTCATCCTGATGAGGCCAGAAGCTTCTGCCCAAAGGTGGGCAACTTGCTCTAAGCAAAGGGTAATAGACTTGTTCTTCAACCAGTATTCAACCAGAAAGCAAGAAGTTTAACCCAACTGTTTAAGACTGTACTAATTACTATTCCTAAAACTTCAGAAAAACTAAGAATGAAACAATAAAAATTGAATCTTTTGATATAACTTCATAGCATGGGGTTAAGCATGTGGCTCCAGCCTTTGTCCAAAACGGGTGTGTGTGTGTATACGTGTGTGTCCTTCAGCCACATAGTTAACCTTGTTTACTCCTACAATTTTATGTCAAAGACTCAGTGGCTTTAGGCTCATTTGCATCCAACTCCTCCCCTCAGTTTATAAATAGAATAGTTCTATGTTTGCATACCAAGGTTTTCAGGAATCCAGCAACAGTACATTAAACTGATGAACTTTTTTTTTAAAAAAAAGGGAACATTTTTATTCAGAAGAGAAAAAGAGACGATTCCTTTTCTTAATAAGATATTCACACTACAGTGTGTTTTGTGCATTCCCATACTGAATAACTTAGATAACCAGAAATTACATGTAATCTAGGTAACAATCAGGTTTTTCAAATGGTTAACAGTTGTAATACACATCCTTATATGCTTTGGGGGAAGTGGTAGAGAATAGGAGAAGACAGAAGAGACCAATCATAAAACAAACTTTCCCACCCACCCCCTAAATTGTTCTCTGGCATCTGTTCTTCATCAAGCTATAGAACTTTTGATTCCATCTGCATCTCTAACACAAGAAGACTAAGACTTCCACAGGCATCTGCAAAACAGTTGACTCATGTTTATCAGTTAAGGTATTCTTCCATTTCTCCTTTGAGGAATCCTACCAGAATACCTGCCTAAGTACCCTAAAGACACCAAATCCTGTCTGATCTTGGAAGCTAAGCAGGGTCAGATCTGGATGGAAGACTACCAATGAGGTGCTGTAAGCTATATTTCAGAGGAAAGAAAACCATATGAAATTCTTGGGGTCACTGTAAGTTGACAGGTGACTTGAAGACATACACACACATGCATACACACACAAACGCACATCCCAGAGTGTCCTAAAAGTAGGACTTTACAAGTATCATCAAAGTGATGCTTCTCAAGTGCACTAAAAGGATTCAAGCCTTCTCAAAACAAACAAACACATACCACATCATTGATCAGCATTTGATCTTTTGTTATTGACTTCTAGAATCCTTCCTTCAGTAGGTACTATACATAAAAGACACAGGCCTGTCCCCAGGACAACACACTAAAGAGAGAAAAAGACAGAAAAGAGAGAGCAAGCACAATTTGACAATGTCACAATAAAAAGATGATCTTATATTGCCATCAGGCTGATCTCTCCTTATTCATGTTCTCTGATATCAAGGTTGTGCCATTACTGACCAGGCCTTGCTAATATTTGACTATCAATTATTGTTATGATTGTTAGGGATCCATCTCCCTTCTTCTAAGGTGAGTGCTTCTTGGTTCCCCAGATTTTTTATGCTAAGCATATACACACAGATGTTCTGAGGCAGCAAAAGGGAAACTACCGAATCTTACCGAAACCACAACATACACAATAAGGAAGTTGGCTAAACTGGCCGTCTTCACATAACTGAACATGAAGCATAGCATCATTTGAAGAACCAGCAAGAGGTACAGATGTGGGGAGCAGTTCCATAGTTTTGTCTCTTCTGTCACCCACACCCTCAATCCTAACCTGTACCTATTTATCTTCAAACAAATGCTTGCTAGCATTAAATGGGTTACTGCTGTTGGTAGGAGCTGCTTCCACCAGTGAAACACAGTGGGGAAGATCATCCTCCCTCCTATAGGACCCCATGCCACCCTATAACCCTGCTCTGGAGGGAAACAGAACCCTTCAGAGCAGGTTTCCATCACCACAATGGCTGCAGCAAGAGGGAGGGAGAGGGGAAGAAAGTGCCAATGCTACTGCAAGTGTTCCATTAGAGAAAACCTAGTGGAGGCGCTCACAAAGAAGTTTCAAGACTTCAACTTTAAATTTAGATGTTACGGATCAGATAGGACCAGCCTGCACTCTAATATGTAGTTGTATATGTGGCAGGGCATACTGACATCACCTGTCTGCAAAGCGCCCAAGCCCAGGTGTAATATGCAGGTCAAAGCACTTAACTGTAACAAGTACATGCCAAGTGAAGCATGATTAAAGAAAAAAATATTCTGCCCTATAAAAGCCTTTCTAAGTTGAATATTTCTACTTTTCCTGGGAGCTTTATAGACGAATGTTTGCACAGTCTTTGAAAGAAACCCATGGCTAGTCATTCAAGAATGAAGGACATCAACTGGGCCTTCTGCACAAGAAGGAGTCACAAGGGCAAAGAAAAGGAGATGCTGAAAGGGACAAAGTAGGAATCTTTTATTGCTATAGCAGCCACTCCGTTAGGAAGAAAAGGCTGATTTCTGAGACCATGGACACATTAAAGAAGCTCTGCAGTTAGCCAGCTGCCAGTAATGATTATTTCAGAGTAAGTAACCTTATGGACTAGCAACATTATCTATCAATCTGACTGACTTAACACTATAGGTGCATGGGACAAGCGGGCTGATGTTAGCTTCTGAAAGTTTATATGCTGCTTAGAAACAACATTTGTTTACTGAAACTTTCAGCAGTGCAATTCAATCCAGTTATAAACTAATTTACAACTGAGATATTTTGATTTTGCACACCAGAATCAGAACAGCATGTGCAGACATAAATGCATAAAAAATGAGAGCAAAACTGATTGGGAAAATTATTTACCTTAAACCAAGTACCAACTGAGCCTGTATACAAGGTGAGAAATGATTTTCAGATATAAACTGTCACTTCTGAGAAATCTTCTAGCAGCTGTTCCCTGCCATGCTAGACTAGCATATTCAAATAATTTCCCCTTCCAACTTTGCAAGTGTTAGCGAACACACACAACTATCAAAATGATGAAGCATGCAAATATCTGTGCCACATAATTCCATGCATATGTCAGAGTACACTGAACTTGTGTCTTTTAAGATTTTCTTTTCGCAGTCTTTTGGTTTTTAACCAAGTCCTTGTAAAAGAACAGGGAATTACACAAACTGGATTCAAATAGAGTAGAATGAGAAGAACTTGAAGATCTTTCAGCTCACAAAGCATTTTCTTGTAGCCCTAATTTCAATGTTAAAACTCCAAAGTTAAAATCCTTTAGCATTTTAGCTTTCTTTTCAAATGTTTCAACTTTGGGATGTGGTACCAAGTCTAAAACAGGAACAGAAATAAGTACTGGAAAGCACTATAATGAATCAGCAGGAAACGAGGGGACTTACGTTCCATGTGCTTATAGGTGGTCCAAGTTTATTATTTTAAAAAGCCCAATGTGTTTCAGCCTGTTTATAAATTGCTTGGCCTTCTTCAAGGGGATAAATCCAACAGAAATTTCTGGAGTTGCTGCTGTACTCTCTTTAAGAACCAGACTGATATGCAACAAAAAAAGAATGCCAAGCAATTTAGGAACAGGCTGAAATACGTTGGGTTTTTTAAAATAATAAACTTGAATCTTCTATAAGCACATGGAGCCCAGTCTCCTCCTTTCCTGCTGAAACAAGTCTAAAACACCATGCCTCTTCTCCCTACCAATTCATGTCTGTATCTCTGGAGGAGGGTGAAAATGGTGCCCAGATCACCCGAATCCATCTGGTTTAAGATGTCAGTATCTGTATACAAACTGCTATCCAATTTGACACAAGGTTGTTTCAAAGTACATTTCCCCCAGTACCAAAGCATGGAAAACTTACTTTCTTGGATGCTTAACTCTCAGAATCTGAGATGTACTTGGGGAAAAAAAACTGTTCCAAGTTCCATATTAGCCTTCCAGGCCACCAAGATATTCAGGTAAGGCTCTGTTGCATAGTGTAACCTACAGTATTGCATTTGGTAGTGACCCATAGTGGGCTTTCTCAGCTATGATGCCCACCCTAGGGAATGACCTCATTGATGTTGTACACCAGAGCCATGATCCTATATGAAAACAGGCAGAAGGAAACATTTGCTGCACAGTTCAGCTGCCATTTCCATCCCAGGCGGAAGGCAGCTTCCCACACCCACATAGCCATTTGAATTGCTGGGGGGAGGGCACTGAGAGACTAGGAAGCATTTCAGTAAGTGCACTGCTGCAGGTGGTATCAGTAGGAAAATTGCCATCCAAAGGAGTATGCTGGATATCCAAGAGGGCAATGAGTGTCTTCTCCCCAACTGCAGCTGGACACTGCCTGGATGCCCCATGCCCTTCCCCAGCCACAAAACGGCCAATGGAGCACAAGTGACCTTTGAAGCAAGCTGATGGGAATGTTGCACAATAGCCAAGCAGACCACCACCCAGATATCCACACCAGTATGTTTTTAGGAACTTATTGAAACTACCTTCTTTTGCACCTTGACTTTAATCAGTCATGAGTTGTTTTGAACTGTTTCATTCATTCACTTCTTGTGTCATTTATGGTACTCATTTATGGTACTACAGTAAGTCATTTTTTTATATGTGCAAATGAAGAACAGCTGAAGTATTCTGAATAATGAAGGCAAGTAGGAGTGTGTAAATATGAAAAGTTCTAGAGATTTTTTTTTTTCAGTTGAGCTTTAAGTAAAACTGCAGCATGACTGAAAGCTTCATTTTAAAGGGACATGTCCAGGGAGCTTTATTTAGCTATTTTTGCCAGATCAAATGCATGAAGACTGATTAATATTATAGTCCTGCTTTGATTCATGAAGGTTCGACTTCATATTAACCCAAAAGAGATGATGTCCAGGCACCTTTTTCCTTCTTTCTTTTCTTGGATTTCTTTCCAGTTTCCTTGCATCCATTTACAGTATAATCTTATGCATATTTACTCAAGTTCAAACCACAAGCTACGATAAACAGAAAATATGCAGGTGAAGATCAATAGTTTTGCTCTAAAGTAAATGTGTGTCACCCTGATGCAGATCAGGACCAGCAAGCACAAGTGAAAGAAATTTGGATCTCCTTCCATCAGTTTTATAACTCAAAAATTCACACACACTGCCCAGGGGTTGAGGGGTTCCCCCATCATCTGATCTTGGAAGCTAAGCAGTATCAGCCTTGGTTAGTACTTGTATGGGAGACCAAGATTACCAGGTGCTGTAGGCTACATTTCAGAGGAAGGAACTGGCAAAACCACCTCTGAGTATTCCTTGCCCTGTGAAATTCAAGTGGTTGCCTTAAGGTGACTTGAAGGGTTGGATTGCTAGATTGAAAACTAGATGGGAGATTTGATTCTGTTTGTGCTGGTCTTGATCGAGATGAGAGCTACACAAACTTTGAGGGAAAGATGGAGAAATCTGTTGCTGCTGTGCACCTTCAAGTCATTTCTGATTTACGGCAATCCTAAAACGAAGCTGTCACAGGTTTTTCTTGGCAGAATTTGTTGCTCTTGCCTTCTTTTGAGGCTGAGAGATTAAGGCTGAAAGACTATGGGCCTTTCCGCAGTACACTACTATAGTGCTATTATTCCACTTTCAACATCCTGTGGAATTCTGGGGTTTGTAGTTTATTGAAGCCAAAGAGCTCTCTGGCTGAGAATTCTAAATGCCCCTCCCTAAACTGCAAATCCCAGGATTCCGTAGGATGTTGAAAGTGGAATAATAGCACTGTAACAGTGTAGGGTGGAAAGGCCCTGTGACTTGCCCAAGGTCACTCACTGGTTTTCTATGGCTGAGCAGGGATTTGAACCCTGTTCTCCCCGTGTCTTAGTCTGTGGTCAAACAACTATACCACATTCGTATAGTAGTAGGGGCCAATTTTTTGCACAATGCAGACTGCACCAGACCCCATCTAAATTGCCCCCCAAAACACCTGAAAACATAAACTGGTCAGACAGCCACTTCTAATTTCATTTTTGGGCACCTGAGGGGTTTGCGGGAATCTGGAGATTTCCACAACAAGAAGATGAACATTTTTGCCCAAACCTTTTCTTTTTGTCAGCAAGCTGGCTGTCAGCCTCCAGACCATATTTCGCCTACTTCTGCATGTTTATTTGGATATTTTGTTTGTTTGTTTAGCATAACATTTAGTTTGATTCAAAATAAAACTCACTGGATCTCATTATTACAGTGCTGTCCTACTTGGGTTTTTCCCAGAGGTACCTGCTTTGCCACTTTGGGAGCATTATGTTTGTCTAGATGGACATTTGGGTCTGTATTATGTACAGAACAGTGCTTACTCCCTAGGATTCTACTTTTATTTATTTATAAATAAGTGCATTTAGGCTTATAGGCTCAGTCTTCCCTTTCGAGAGGAAGCCTAGATCCTTCCAACTTTATCTGCCATATCACAATGCCTCAGCAAGGAAATGTTTCCATCTCTGACTATGTGTCAGCAGCTTGAAGCTTCACCACAATGTCATTTCGAGGTAGTTCCGGTTTTGGGCTGGGGAGAAGCTTGTCCTCTCCAGGAGACAGTATTGCTATAAGCCTGTTGCTATAACAGAGTTAATGCTGCCTTATGCTGAGTCTCTTAACAAAGAGAAGCACCCTGGGCAAACAAAGGAAAAAAAGAGACTTAAAATCATCAAAGATGGAATGTGGGAATTTATTTCACAGAGGAAATAAAATTTGGTTTTTAGAAAGTCTACAATACCACTTTCTTTATGAGGGCATTATTCTCATATCCAAGTACTCCTTAGAGCAGGAGTTTCCAAGACAGTTCACATAAGAAGAGGAATATCTGCACCATCAAGATATTTGGCTCGTTTTAAGGTGTTTTCCTTGCTAGGTATAAGCACATAAAATCTATTGTAGCTATGATCCAGGTAAAAAGGTAATGCACACACACATTTACCCACCACCACCCCAATCATATCAATCTGGATAGAACTCCTGGTCCAAGACTGAGATGGCAGTAAGTTATTGCCTGCCACACCCATGTTCCACATTCAGAAATGTAGAAGTGTAGGGGAGGGGATTCGGCTGCTATCTCTCATCTCAAGCAGCAACAGCATTCCTTTGCTTGCAGTTTGTCTTCCCAGTTCAAAAGACAGCTCTACATGTGAGGGTCTCTCCAATATGGGGGTGAAGCTTTGAAGGGTTTGGAGGAGACGGGGACATCCCCAGCTCCTTGCATAAGAAAGGAAGGTTTGCAAAAATCTTCAATAGGTGCCTAAAAATAAGAATTGTCAAAGGATCTAACATGAATGAATTTAGTTTAAGAATAAATATGAAGGGATTTACTTAAATGAATCTTGTATCTAAGAGCTTGTGTCTAGGTTTTCTTTTCTTTTCATCCTTCCACCCAAACTTTTCTTTCTGTGCCATTTCTTCTATACTGCAAGCCTGAGGACAGGGACTATATAATTTACTGGAGTCTGGAAGCCATTCTGGAACTCTTGGAGGAAAGCATGAAAAACAAATTAAAAATGCTTTAAATAGATAAATAAAACTTTTCTTTACCCAGATAGATATAGAAGCATATGTAAGCTTTAAATCTTAGCAGAGGAACCATGAAGTTCATCTGTACTCCACCTACTTTTATATGATGCAATGTTTATGAAGCCTGTAGACATCCTGTTCTATTCAGTATTTTACATATTTTGTTAGCTTCTAGCATCCTTCTGATTTCTAGAAATGTCTAATCATACCATGGTTCCTTAAACATTAACTGTTCAACAGGGAAAGTATTATCCAGTCATTTTTTTTAATTGATACTTATTTTACATCAATGAGAACTAGAAAAAAAACATACACATTATGTCAGCAATTCATGCAACTTTCCTCTAAAGTAGAGAAGTTTTATTTAGCTGCAAATTACATGTAATTAAGACGAGGCTGATAGACAACAGATTGCTTAAAGCAGCTTAGTGGTTTGAGTGTTGGATTATGATTCTGGAGGCCAGGGTTTGATTCCCTGCTTAACCATGGAAACCCACTAGATGACTTTGGGCGCATCACACACTCTCAGCCCCAGAAAACTCTGTGATAGGTTTGTGTTAGGGTCACCATAAGGTGGGAACTATTTGAAGGCACACAACAACAACAAATGAGTTGAGGTGAGTTTTAAACTAGTGACCTCACAGCATGTTATTCTATCCGCAGTGCGACATGAATTACTGTTGCAAGCAGCTCTCCTCCACATCTACTACTAACAACATGGACTAGAAACTGAACCTACCTCAATCTGTATCACTGAACACACATTCAGCACTTTAGTTTATGTATTTGTATTTATAATAAAGTCAAGCTGTCACTTTAAGAAACCTTCCATGTAAAAACAACTGCTCCCCTTCCACCTCAGCTGGACATGGTTTCCTCCCCGATCCAGTTAGAACTAATTAGAGCAGGGGTACAGAATACGTGCCCCCCGCCCCCCGCACTAGATGTTGTGACAGTAAGGCCAGTGCTGAGGCACGACAGGAGCTACAATCCAACAGCATCCAGAATGTCACCAAACCTACTTCTGATGTCATTCTGGCTGTACAGAAATCCCAAACTACTATCCTGTGTTGTTAGCCTCTGGTATTCCAGAATAAAGAAGGTTCTTGACGTTTCCTGTTGCTTCTCACCAACAGGCAAAGACCCTTCTGTTTAAACAGGCCTGCAGCTTTATCTGAACAGGGTAGAGGAACATGTAAACAGGTGTGCTGTTTTTAACACCTATTTCATGTCTTTTTAAGTGTTCTAAAGTTAATTACTTAAAAGTAGTGCTTTAATTCAATTGAATTAAATTGCTTTCTAATTATTAATTAGAATTAATGCTTTCTAAACTTTTACAATTCATATTGTGTTAAATTGTTTTATTTTATACAACAGTTATAAACATTGTAAGTTGCTTTGAGCTCCACTGAGGAGAAAGGTGGGGAAATAAGTAATGAATAAATAACATTAGTCTTAGTCCAAGGGAGTTCACACACAACATTACAGTTTTTATACATGTGCTTGTGCACACAGAAATCCTTCCCACTGTCTGCATTTTCTTTAACGCAAGGGACAACTTATAAGCAGCAGCGCATTTCAAATAATCAACCTTGCATGTGGATTGTACCATTGGATTCAGGTCTTAAGTTCTTTCTATTTGTAACAGGAAATTAATTATTCAGCAACTCACTTCATGTATCTTTGCAGTGGAATCTGAATGATTCATCCAGAGTCAGTTTCCCATCCCCAGCCTCCGTGATATTATGAATCACCTGCTTGTACACAAAATGACCTCCACATTAAATACACATGCATTTTTTTTCATAACGGTCATAACCAGCATGCATATGGAGAACACTCTTCATAATCTGTGACTTTGTCACAAGTGGAACTATGTTAATACCTTATAAATCACTGATTGGTAGAAGCCCCTGAATAGCTATTTTGTATGCTTTTGGATTTCATCATTACCACGTGGGCAAAGAGTTCTGTTAGTGGTTCCTTTCTGTTCTGTTAGTGAGCCTTTCAATCTGATGGCTATGCTGCAACATATGTAGTCCTGTCAATCCATTAATACTGGGGGTTTATGACAAGCCAATTAGAAAGGAAATCAAACGTGTCTTATTAAATTCATGTAGGCAATATACAGAATATTTCTAGAAAATTTTAATTAGAAGAACAATTCCAAACTATAGTGCTAAAAATGAGGTTATTAAATATGAACGAGACTGAATTTTAGGAAGTATCTATAAAAACACAGTATGTATCTGTTGTTTCTATGCCTGATATGTAACTGTAAATATAGCAGAATTCTTTAGCACTTTAAACACTTAAAAATGTATTAATTTTTAAAGTGAGTACTGTATGGAACCCACTAGGATTTTTCAAACTGCTACTGATTGCCAGTATTGCCCCTGTAAAGGGCAACATCCAAAGTCACATGTTCAGATGCCACCTTCCTCTATTTCCCTCTACCCATGGAAGTCTCCAAATTTTGAGTCGGTTAATCTTCCAGTAACACTGTACATAGATTAACAAGCAAGATAAAAGTGTAAGTGGTCACTTCCTACTAGACATTACAATTACAAAAATAAAATAGCAGGACAGACGTCAGGAACACACAGTTGCAAAACAGCTTAACGTGTTGATGCCAAGCATGAATGGGAGGACTATGGCTGGAATCCTCATGTAGGGTCGCATCTGTGTAACTACCTGTTTCAAGTATTGTCCAAAGAGGTATTAGTACCTTCTTGTGCAATGGCTTTTTGTTGGCTGTACAACACCAACTGGACATCACTGTGGCATATACCCCATGGACAATCAGTGACATTGGGTAAAAAAGATGTTCTGCAAGTTCAGGAAGGGGAAGGCTGTTCCTTTTCCCCCGGATGTACAATGGCAGATGGATGGCACTGGAGCACAGCTAATCCCTGACAGTTATGGGCTGCAGAGATATACTCCAGTGCCCTCTAAATACTGTTGTGTAGCTAGGGAGGAAGCAGCAGCTGTTACTCTCTGACTTAAGTATGCTGGCAGAGATTTACACTCCGCTATTGTTGAGCAGAATATTGTCCAGAGTTTTCTGCAAACAATCAACCAAAATAACTGAGGATGACTACTTCACTGAAGCTGCTTTAAGGTAAAGTAAGAGCAGGTGAAATGATCACAGAGGAACTTTCCTCTACAGACGCACTGTTGAGATGTCAGCAAAGAATTGGCACCGTACAGGAATCTATGAATAATTATTGTATGGCTTGCCTCTGGCTGAAGTACACGGAAATGGTTGCCATCTTACGGAAATTCCTCACAGGTGAACAAACAGGAAATTAGAAGTTTGACTTGCAATTCATATTAGAGACAGTCCTATACTTTGCAGCAGCTGGTCACAGCAGTTAGTTGAAAGACAACATCCAGACATATACAGACTGTTTGCATCTGGACAGATCAGTCCAGGACAGGATTTTTTTCAGACCTTACCACTGAAAATGTACTGCTGAAGGTCTCCTTGAGCATGGACTTGGAGAAATTCACTGACCTACATGAGCCTATACAGAAAATGATAGATCTTTTCAGGAGTTAATGAGGTACAGTTGGCCCTCCACATTTTTTGTTTCCCTTTCACAGATTTGATGGTTCACAGATTTGATTAATATGTTCTCTCTAGGAATCTCTAAAGTCCTCCAGCATTATTCTATGATCAGCTTCTGCTCGAAGTTGCCCACAGAGTAGTGCTGGAAGACCTAGAGACTTCTAGAGAGAACACTTTTCTAGGAATGTCTAGGTCCTCCAGCACAATTCTATGATCAATGTCCACCAGAAATTGATCATAGAGCTGTACTGAAAGACCTAGAGTTTCCTAGAGAAGTATGCTACTGATTTTTCCACTTTTGTGAGAGTCTTGCTCCCCTAACCCCTGCAAAAATAGAGGATCCACTATATATTTTTCAGCACCTATGTTATGCAGGAAAAAGATAATAAAGACACTCCCAGTACCCCCAGAACAAAAAGTCTTTCAGTAATGATCCAGTTCTACAAAACACTGAACATGTGATATTCAGAGAGTGACATTCAAGTCAGGATGCCAAAATTAATGTGGCAAAGTTATTTTTGGGTAATATTTCAGCTGAGTGAATAGTTGAGGGGAAAGTGTTGACAATACACATTCAAGAGAGCACAACAAACTGTTAAGAGGTACTATAAACATTACTGCAGAGGCAGTATCTAAGCCCATACATATAGATTCACAGCTATATTTCCAACAAAGGATATAAATAATCATCCCTCTCACATTGTCAAATATGAACTGTATCACAACACATCGTCACTTTTCGAACAGCCCAGAGAGACAAACAAGCCAGCCCTTGTTGAAGCACTGTCTGTACACACCTAAGGTAATCATGAGATGTTACTTGGTGTGCCTGTATATTCCACAGCAGGCATTCAAACAAGTTTCTTCGCAAACAAGTTTAATGGTAGCCCCTCAGTTGTGGACTCCTCTCCCAAAATATATTTAGCATCTCCTTACTTTCACACAGGTTTAAAAATGTTTGTTTCCAACTGCTCTTATTAAATGTATAGGTTTGAATTTTAGTAGTAATATTCTCATATTACATGGTAGAATGGCTAATACAGCATTGCTAACTTCTTTTTACTGCTTCTTTTCCATTTTACTATTTTGATTTTAGATTGTTCTTTTAATTTTCTTTCACACGTTGATAAAGGTTTCATTATCTCTCATATACTTACCTGAGTATATACTGTTATCTTTAACTGTAGTTTATAAAAGATTTTAGGGAAACACAAGATTCTACGGCAAACTAAAAATAGTAAGAACAGGTTGCTTACCTGTAACTGTGGTTCTTCGAGTGGTCATCTGTGCCCTCACACACTAGGAGCTTTCACGGATGCGCGGTACCGTTCGGAAAATTCTAGAGCTTAGTAGCTTGGCGGGAACCCCTCCCCCTCTGCCTGCACTGAGCATGCTCAGCCCGCCGAGCAACGGTCTCTCCTCAGTTCTAAAGTCCGCCAATAAGGGATCTGAGAAAGAGGGGACGGCTGGGCGGGTGTGTGTGAGGGCACAGATGACCACCCGAAGAACCACAGTTACAGGTAAGCAACCTGTTCTTCTTCTTCGTGGTCTCTGTGCCTCACACACTAGGAGATTTTGTAGCTTACCAGCAGGACGGTGAGTCAGGTCCTAGAGTACGGAGGCCAGCACCGCTCGTCCGAAACAGGCATCTCTACAGGACCGGCAGTCCAGTCGGTAGTGGCACACGAAGGTCGATGGTCTGGACCAGGTCGCCACCCGACACAGTTCTTGCAGGTCCAAACCTCGCAGGAGGACTGCAGAGGATGCCACGGCTCTGGTGGAATGAGGCCGGAGCAAGGCTGGCGGAGGCTGCTTTGCAAGTTTGTAGGCCAGCAGGATGGTCTGGGCCACCCATTTAGAAAAGCGCTGGGTGGATACCTTGTAGCCTCTGCAGCGCTGACCATAGCACACGAACAAGTGCGGGGTCTGGCGAAAAGACGCAGTCCGGTTAGTGTAGAACGCCAAGGCCCAGCGAACATCAAGGGAATGCAGGGACCGCTCCAGAGGTGTCGTCGGGTTTGGATAGAAGGTTGGCAAAATGATGTCCTGGTTGAGGTGGAAGTGAGACACCACCTTGGGCAGGAAAGAGATGTCAGGTCTGAGAACTACCTTGTCCCTGTGGAAAACAAGGAAGGGTTCGTCGGCTCACAACGCTGTCAGCTCACTGGCCCGCCTGGCTGAGGTGACAGCCACCAGGAAAGCAGTCTTGATTGTCAAGAGCCTGTCATCCGCCGTGGCCATGGGCTCGAAGGGTGGTCGCGTCAGCTGCGATAGCACCAGGGAGAGCGACCAGGGCGGTAACGGTGGCGATACCGGCGGGTAGAGATGCTGTAGGCCCTTCATAAACTGCTTCATAGTAGCGTCGCGGAAGAGCACTGCCGATGGAGAGCCGCGAGGTTGATGCGCCACGATAGCGGCAAGGTAGACCTTCAGGGACAAGAACGCCAGTCCCTGCTGCCGAAGGTGGAGTAGGAAGTGGAGGACGGTACGCTGGCCAACAGGCGATACCGGCTCACCCCGTGCCTCAGCAAAAGCGACGAACCTCTGCCACTTGTAGCCGTAGTTACGACACGTCAACTCCTTCCTGGCCGCGGTCAGGATGTTCTGGATGACCGGGTCATCTAAGGTGTTATCTGCCAGGCATGGAGGGCCAGGAGTGGCAGCTCGGGATGGAGAACGAGACCGCCCGAGTGTGACAGAAGGTCCGGCATCGAGTGGAACCGGAGGAGTCGGCCCCGAGCAGCCTCGAACAGGGGGCCGAACCAGTGTTGCCTCGGCCAGTACGGGGCCACTAGGACAACGTCCGCTCGGTCCGCCAGGATCTTGGTGACCATGCGACCCAGGTGGGGAAATGGAGGGAACGCATAGAGAAGGCCGCCGCTCCACTGGAACTGGAAGGCGTCGCCGAGAGAGGCCAGGCCCCAACCGGCTCTCGAGCAGTACCGACGGCACTTCACGTTCGCCTCGGTGGCGAAGAGGTCGATCATGGGTTCGCCCCAACGGTCTCGAATCAATCGGAACGCTTTTCTTGAGAGGGACCACTCGTGGTGGGAAGAAGTGTCCCTGCTGAGGGCGTCCGCTGTGGTGTTCTCCTGGCCCGCCAGGTGCACTGCTATCGGGTGGACCTGAAGCGACACACACCAGTCCCACAGTTGGAGCGCGATGGACAGGAGCGTGGTCGAATGGGTCCCTCCTTGTCTGTTGATATAACAGACTGCCGTCGTGTTGTCCGTTAGAAGCAAGACTGTGCGTCCCGCGACCAGGTTGCGAAACGCCCTCAGAGCCTTCCAGATGGCAAGCAGCTCGAGAGCGTTCATGTGAAGACCGGTCTCGTCGTCGGTCCAGCATCCCCGTACCCTGAGACCGCGACAGTGCGCTCCCCACCCGAACAGGGAGGCATCGGTAGTTACCGTAAGTCGAGGAGTCGGCTCCCGGAACGGCATCCTGAGAGCAGGTGGCGGTAAGAAAGCCACCAGAGCAGGGAGCGGCGCACGTGCATCGGGATCCGGAGGCAGCATCTCTGGTCGTCTCGGAGCGGATTGAAGACCCTGATGAACCAGTGCTGGAGCGGGCGCGCGTGAAGTCGAGAGAGGTAAGTAACCGCCGTGGTGGAGGCCATGTACCCGAGGACCTGCTGGATCCTCCTCACTGATACCGTCGGCGCATCGAAAGTGGCAGACGCCGCCCGACGAAGGGTACGTGCACGCTCCAAGGGCAGATAGGCCCTGGCGGAGACCGAGTCCAGGGGCGCCCCGATGAAATCGAGCACTCTCGCCGGCTCGAGGTGCAACTTCTTTGGGTTGACCCGGAGACCAAGGAGAGTCAGGAGGGACAGGGTTCTGTGAATGTCCCTGTACAGTTTTTGTCTGCAGGACGCGACCAACAGCCAGTCGTCGAGGTAGGGGTAGATGGAGACGCCCTTCGTCCGCAGGTGAGATACCACCGGGGAAATGCATTTGGTGAAGACCCTGGGAGCGGTGGAGAGTCCGAAAGGCAGCACCCTGTATTGGTAACAGGTGCCGTCAATCGCGAACCGAAGGTACCGTCTGTGCTGCGGGCGAATGGCGATGTGGAAGTATGCATCCCGAAGATTGATGGAGGCGAACCAGTCCCCTCGGCGAAGGAAAGGCAGGATCGAGGATAGGGTGACCATCTTGAACCGTCTGGGGCGGATGTATGCGTTCACCCTTCTGAGGTCCAAGATGGGCCGCAGGGTACCGTCCGACTTCGGTACCGTGAAGTACCGGGAGAAGAAGCCGGTGGTAGAGGCCGAGGACGGTAGTCTTTCGATCGCTCCTTTTTGCAGGAGGGACTGGATCTCTTCCAGCAAGGCCGGGCTGGCCTGGGTGGAACAGTAGACGCCTCGCGGTGGAATACTTGCAAACTCGATGGTGTAACCAAGACGGACGATGGAGAGAACCCAAGAGTCCGAGGTGATGTAGCGCCAATCGGCGAGATGTCTGGCCAGCCCGGGATTATCTTCTAGGGCTGCCGGCAGGTGGAAGAGTGGCTGTGGAGGCGACCTGCGCATCACATCAAAAACAGGACTTCGTCCCTGACGAAGACTTCCTCGAAGAGGATTGGCACCTTCGAGGAGGTCTCCGTGAAGAAGACGAGGCCGACGGACGTGACGGTACGGAGCGCGGAGAGCGTGATGGAAGAGTGGAGGAGAACCTGCGCCAGGAGGGTCGCGAACCGAAGCTGCGGCGCGGCTGCGGAGGTTGGTGGATCCCCATCTTTTTGGCTGTTAGACGAGCCTTTACGATGTGGTCCATGGCCTCGTCGGTATTGGTGCTGAAGAGTCCCGTGCCATCGAACAGGAGATCCTCAATCCTCCTCCTGGTGTCCTCCTGGAGACCGGAGGAACGGAGCCATGCGTACCGACGCAGCGTGACTGAGCCCACTAACACTCGTGCAGCCACCTCGACAGAGTGCCTGGAAGAGATGATCTGCTGATTAGCGAGTGCTACCGCCTCACTGAAAAAGTCGGTAGCACTCGCACGGTTCTCCTCTGGGAGGCTGGATAGGATTGGATGGAACCTATCCAGCAGATTCCTCAGGTAGGCCGCAAGGCAGGCTTGGGTGTTAGACACCCGGGCTATGAGCGAACAGGCTGAATAGAAGTGTCGCCCGAAAGTGTCAAGCCTCCGACCTTCTCTGTCCGGCGAGCTGGTGTGCGCCCTCGTGCCCCCCTTGGTTTGGGCAGACTCAACCACCACGGAGTTCGGCAGGGGATGACTAAAGAGGAACTCGGCGTCCTCCTTCTGGGTCCGGTAAAGATGTTCGAGCCTGTGTGGGATAGGCTGGGCGGAAGCCGGCTGGGCCCACGGCTGTTTCAGGGCCTCCATCAGGGCTGGCAGGAATGGCAGTGGGGCCGTCGATGGAGGACGGGTGTCCACATACTGAAAGACTGGATCCTGCACAGCCGGGGCCGGTTCCACGATCTTGAGGCCCAGAGCTGCAGACATCTGAAGGAGGATAGCCGAGAAACTCCTGACATCCTCCGGCGCCGACTCCAGTGCAGGGTCTCCAAACGCCAAGGGGGGGGGGATTCGTGGGATGCCGGTGTGGACTCATTCGAATCTGAGTCAGATTCGTAGGTTTGAGAAGACTCGGAGGGTGACTTGTCGGGTGACCTCTTCCGTGACAGTTGGCGAGCTGGCACGGCCAACGTCACAGTCGGAGCTGTGGTGAGAGGCCTCGCAGACGAGGATGTGGTCACCGATGCCTGGGAAGCTTTGGTGATCGGAACCACTGCAGGTCGCGGGCGTTCGATGGCTTGAGTAACAGTCACAGCAGCCGACGACGATGGCACCTGGGCGGTCTCTGACGACGGACAGGTCACCGTGGAGGTGACCCGCGGCGGAGGAGAGACCGCGCGGTAGTGCGGTGAGTGTGAGCGTGAGCGACAGAGAGCCGGTGACCTGGAGCTGGAGCGCGGTGATCTGTGGTACCGGGAATGATAGGCCCCATGGGATGGAGAGCGGGACCGACCATACGGTGACCAGCGCCTTACGTCGGGATGGTACCGATCGCGATATGCTGGAGAGTACGAACGGTAAGACCCTGGGTACTCTCTCCAGGTGTGCTCTCTGCCGTATCTGGCAATATGCAACGCCAAGGAGTACGGAGAATCAAAAGGTGGCCTAGACCACTCCGGGTAAGCCTCTCTGCGGCGTGGAGAGCGCTGCCTGATCCGTCGCTCCGGCGTCCGGGATGTACTTCTTCCGGAAGATCCCCTCCAATGAAGCGAGGCCTGGGGTGAGGCCAGAGTATGCTCCGGGCGGGCCGCCATTTCTGGGCGTCCGGGCGGAGACACCACGGCAGTCAAGAGAGGCGGGCCCGGGGGCACCGCAAAGCCAGCGGACTCCTCCACATCGGAGACTTCCAGGATCTCCTGGTGCTCCGGCTCTTCCTCAAGTTCTTGGACAGGTTGGGTCGGGGGAGGCGTGGGAGGAGAAGGCCTCTTAGTTGGAGACCCACGCTTTTCCTTCTCCTTCCTCTTCTTCTTCTTCTCCTTCTCCTTCCCCTTTTCTGGAAGAGCAGGCCGCTTGCGTTGGGCAAGGGTCAACGGCTTCGCCGGTCTCAGTGCCTGGGAGGGCCCCGGAGACTCTCCCGAGGTCGATGTCGAGATCCTCGGAATCTTCGGTAACGCAGAGATTGGCATCCGAGGTGGCGGTACCGAGCCCAGTACCGCCGAAGAGGTTGGGTCGACAGCCGTCGATTCCGACGAGGGCATGGTCGAAGGTCGCCCCAATGCCGATGACTTTGACATCGCCGAAGCAACTGACGGTCGGTCCTGGGCCTGCAGGGACTGCTCCCAACAGTGAGATTTCAGGCGAGCCAGGTGATTTCTCAGGGTCTGGGAGGTGAAGTCTCTACAGATTGGGCAGGCCCTGGTGTTATGGGCCTCACCCAAACAGAAAAGGCACTCGCTGTGACCGTCAGTTAGGGCGACCTTACGACCACACACTCGGCAGGGTTTAAACAAAGCCGACATAGAAAACGGAGAAGACGACGGGGAAGAAGCGTTGGAGAAGGCAAGATGGCGGAGAGGCGAAGACGACGACGAAGGAGACGAAGACGGGGAAGAGGGGGGGAAAGAGGTGAAAAATCCCGTAAAAAACAGGTAGCCAAATCACCAAATCAAGTCCGAAATCTGAAAGGGGTAGTCCAAAGTCCAAATCCAATTCCAAAAACCAGTAAAGAAGCACGATGAAGCAAGCCAAGAGAGAACTAAACTCAGAACCTCCATACGGAACGGCGGACGAGAAAGAACTGAGGAGAGACCGTTGCTCGGCGGGCTGAGCATGCTCAGTGCAGGCAGAGGGGGAGGGGTTCCCGCCAAGCTACTAAGCTCTAGAATTTTCCGAATGGTACCGCGCATGCGCGAAAGCTCCTAGTGTGTGAGGCACAGAGACCACGAAGAAGAACAAACCTTCAAAGCCCCTGAAAGCAGAATCTTCTGCCTATACAATGCTTCAGAATCTGGTGACACTATGTTAATAACATCTTTAAAAAAGTTTCTGGAAGTACATACTTTATATAAGTACACTTATTTTGTTGTTGATGCTCTTGAGGGTTTTGTGTTAAGATCATAACAGAAGAGTAGCCATCTTAGAAATCTAAAACTTGGACATGTTTCCATAACTACAGCTTTCGAAATTTTTGTTATGTCTAATATACCGCTTCTATAAATTATTCAAGACAGGTTTGGCCTTTTTTTGCAAATAGTTTGACATCAGACTATCTTATGACTGAGCTATCATATCATAAAAGAGGTTACAGAACTTGACTGCTCCTGATATCCAAACAGAAACACATTCTGCAAGTAATATATGTGACATGATTGTCCATACTATCGTATTTCCAACTTCTATGTTTGGTTGTGAATGCTGGACAGAGAAGAAAGCTGATAGGAAGAAAATCAACTCCTTTGAAATATAGTGCTGGAAAAGAGGTCTACACATACCCTGGACTGCTAAAAAGAAAAATAAATAGGTGCAAGAACAAATCAAGCCTGAACTCTCCCTAAAAGCCAAAATGACTAAACTGAGGCTGTTGTACTATGGCCATATCATGAGAAATCATGACACACTAGATAAGACAATAATGCTTTAGAAACTGGAAGGGAGTAGGAAAAGAGGAAGAACACATTACAGATGGATAAACTCAATCAAGGAAAAGAAATGCCCCTAAATCTGCAAGGCCTGAACAGGGTAGTTGAGGACAGGATAGCTCTGAAGTCTTTCATTAATAGGGTCACTGTAGGTCAAAGTTGATTTGATGGCAGTTAACAACAACCAAAATGGAATCAATTTCATTAGCATCCATATATTTTAAAAATTACAAGAGACAGCAGAAGAAAATCCCAGCTTCTTGCAGTCCATCAAACAAACAATGCATAACAGAGCCACCCATTCACAGAGGGCTTGAGCACCACCTTCTATGGCTATCAAGATGTTAGGTGCAAGGATATATCTTCCTACATCCACTACGTATCCTGAAAGCTATTACCCCTACACTGGCCAAAGGGAACAGCAAAATTTTCCACTGAAATACAAATAGTGCCCAAGGTGGGTATCAACATCATTAAAAACCAACTGGATGACAAATCAATAAAACCACTACAAAATCATTAAACAACAACAAAAAACCCAGTTAGATCAATAGTGACTGATTTATTATAGTGGACAACACTACTGAAAAAATGCTTTTCAGTCGTGCCACCCAAGCTTCAGAGAAAGACAGCTTTGTGTAGTGGTTCGAGCATTGGTCTCTGGAGACCAGAGTCTGGAGACCAGGGTTCACATCCCAGCTTGGCCATGGAAACTCACTTGGGCAAGTCATGATCTCTCAGCCTCAGAGGAAAGCAAAAGTAAGCCCCCTCTGAACAAATCTTGTCAAGAAAACCCTGTGATGAGTTCGCCTACGGGTTGTCATAAGTCAGAAATAACTTGAAGGCACACAACAGTTCATTTCAGAACCAGATCACTATTCAAATTAGTCATATCTAGAAAACTGCCCCTATATGACAATTTTGCCTCACACTGACATCTGTTCACTTGGCACAGACTGACACAGCACAGACTGACCTTTTTGCTCTTTGTTGAAGATGGAAAATTTGCCCATCTGCAGCTTTCCATCACTCATTCTCCAAAAATTCACAACAAGAAGAATACAGACAGTGGCTCTCACAACTTCTGCAGGTTCTTTCAACAATTCATTCAGTCCTGGAGATTCAAACCCACTGAAAGTAGCTAGATAGTCTTTTTAACACCTCCCCCCACCATCCTACACCATATATCCCTCATAGTGTTTGCTCTTTTTCCAGGTCCCAAAGAATTCCCCTTTGGGAAATAAACTGGAAGCAAAATAGAAAACATAACACCGTAGTCATCACCTGATATCTTGTCTTCTCCAAAATATAGTCAGAGCAGTCTTTTTATTATCTCATAGTCCCTGACACACCTCAAATCATTCTAGCTTTTAACTTTCCTGGCATCAATGTTGACTCGCCTCCCTATGCACACATGCTCATACACACAGTCCTGTGCTCATCCCTACACCTCTCAGCCCATTATCCTTTAAAATGGATGTTAGGAACCTCAAAAGAGAAAATTACTCAATTTTATCTTCAGCAGATATAGGGTCCCAAAAGATGGAAAAAAGATGGTGGTATATTCAATAATTAACTGTACAAAGATAAATCCATCTCATGTACATTCTCAAAAATAAATCCCTGAATAATTAATTCTCCAAAAGCTGGTGCTACTTTCACAGAACAGTCTTTCTTCCTCCCTGCCATTCTTTAGGGCCATGTTGATGCTGAAGAACTAATCTTTACCAAGATGAAGTGTCATTATTAACGTTGACTTCCTCAAACCAAGCCAAGTGGGATTATATTGTTCATGAAAAATCCTCATCAAGTCTTAGTGTGCAGCACACACTATACGCACAGAAGAAATAAAAGTTCTTACCCAAAGAGTTTTAGGAGCTGTATTCCCAATTGAACACCTTGATATCTACCTTTGCACTGCAGTCATGCTAGCCTTATCTGTTACCAGTCCTAAAGTACCTCTGCATCAGTACTACTTCTGTCATGCTCCAAGACAAAATGTGCTTCCATTTAGGTCCAAATACTCTTGAAAACTAGAATGAGACCTTACACTCTTATTCTGAAGTGTTTTAATGTAAATGAAGGCAGGGTGAGCAACTGTGACCTTACAGAACCCACTTGCCATAGCTGGCACAGCTAGTGATTGGAGTGGCAGTCCAAGAAGATCTGGAAGGCTACAAATGCCTACCCTCTGGCTAGCTCTTCACTTAAAAAACAAAAGGCAGATTGATAATTCCCAGGAGAAAGATCAAAACAAAGAAGCAAACAGGGAATATCCTGAGTGAGCACTAGCTAGGGATAGAATGAACACAACTGTCCTTGGAAGGATGATGCAGTCTACAAGAAGGCAGTGTCTTCCCCATGAAGATGAATGTGCTACACTCCCACACAAAGTTTTTGTTTCCATATTTGTAACAATTCAGAAATGTTTGACCCAGAAAGCCATTCAAACTTCTAGCTACCTTCAGTTTTATTTTGAAGGACCTGGTCCCAGAAGGGCTAATTGCATCTGATTTCTCAATCAGGCCATCCTGGTAGAGTTGTATCTTAATATTAACTGTATGAACTATTACTGCCCAGTCCATAAACAGAGCACTCCTATCCTCCCCAAGGGAATGGCTGCCAGATGTTTTAGGCCACACTTTCCATGAGTTTCAGCAGCACAGCCAAAATAGCAACTATGAGAGATGTTACCCAAAACATCAAGAGGGCACCAAGTTGGAAACTACTGCTGTACTGGATGGCACTCCAAACCTGTAATCCTATAAGCCAGAGATTTCCAAACTTTCATGTTGGTGACACACTTTTTTAGACATGCCTCATTTCAGGACACAATAATTCAGTTTTACTAGAGGTTAAACTAATTCCTTACAAGAGATACAGACACATACATAAATTGTAATAACAAAATGGGGACACAACATATCTCATGAAAACCTTCCATAAGTTTTTAAAAACATATGATTTATAAATAATAACATACATTTCCAAGATTGTAGGCGACAACATCTACACACTTCAGGCGACACACTAACATGTCGCAGCACACCATTTGGAAAGCCTTGCTATAAGCTGATTTAGAAGCAAGTTCTGCTGAATTCAATACAACTTAGTTCCATTAAATTGGAGTTTTGCTTAGGGTATGAGGGTATCTTCCTAGCTGCCACTGCAGGGTGGATATCCCCTATGGAACACAAGAAGCAAAGGCTGGCATAACTGTCATAATACAGACTATTATCCATGCAGTGGTCATATCCAGGATTAGTATTATCAGCAGTGACCCAAAGACTTTGCTCTTTGCTTCATGTTAAACCAGGAAACTGTTTCTCAAATGAGAGTAAAGAATGTGAAGTAATAAAAGCAAACACCAACCAGTTAAACTACATACTGTAGTACATTAGAAGGAATGGGAAAAAATAGCATTGCACTAGGTTGTTTCAGAAAGTAGATAAATCTGCAAATATACCACATGACTGATCATCAAATATTTATACCAGTAATAATACCATGTAGATAAATATTCAAGATCCTTTCAGGCACTTCTTAGAATATTTCCCCTGCACTTCTTCCTGAATTTAAGCACGTATACACACAAACATGAACATGAGGAAAGACAGTGAATACTGCACAAACAACCTATAGAGTAATAGTGTCTTTTACTACATGAGTACTTGATCAATAATATTACTAGAACTATGGCACGCATCTTTCTCTTATATGACCTATTCTCACATGTCATATCACATCTATTACATAGTGTTCTTGTATGTCATAGGATGAACAAACAACCTGCTCAGCACATGGAAATTATAAGGGAAATTGGCTGTTTCTTCAATGAACAGAACTTCAGAAATATGGACAGTTATGGTTGATATTGACAGCTTTCCAGTCCATCCCTAGTTGCTGACTCACATTGTTGCTACAGAAAGAACATTAGTTCCACCTATCCCTTCATGCATTACTAAAGCTTTTTATTAATACTTCCTGGTTCCTTGTTTATGGAAATAAATGGTTTATTCTTTCCCCACAGCCATAAAAAAGTTAACTACTTCACATAACGGTAGCTGCATTGGTTTCCAAATATGCATGTCATATTAAAAACGCACTTTGTGCTTGTTTTTCTTAACAGATAAGCCACTGCCTCAATGAAGTAAATGTATCTAGCTAACTAAAAAAAATCCCCCCCAATTCACTTTATATATTTAACTCAAAATTAGACACAGATGGCATTCACCACCCTTCACATGTGTATAAAAATCTCAAAAGACTTCAGAGTCCTTTCTCTTTTTGTTTCAGCCAAATTATATGATAGCATCACATACATCAATGTTAAAAAAGATTCACAAAGCTATAACACATTTAATTCTTTCAGAATACATAGACAGAACTCAAACTGCAAGTTATGAAATTCTTGAAGAAAAAGCTGGGAAGACAAGTTATTCCTGTTAAACAAAACAAAACCCCTTCTAGCCATTAAATCTCTGGAGTAGGGGGCGATATATCCCCTACACAGCACCATGACACACAAATTACTGGTACTGAAAAATATCCAAGCACAAGATATATATGGAGAGGTCTTGCCAATCAGTAAAGGCTCCAACCTTTACCACATATAAAATCCCATGGCTGAAGAAAACATATCAGGTAACAGACAACTAAGCAACTATGCTGACTATCCCAAATCTACTTTAAAGCTTAGAGTAAATTGCAGTCCAGCACCACACAAAGTTGCTTCCTAGTGCCAAAGGCTCTCACATCAAAACTGAACAAAACAGAGCTGTCAGTTCCTGAAAGACAACATTCTGACTCTTGGAGAGGGCCCCTGGACTAAAAGATTATGGGCTCCAGGCATTCACCTTTCAGATTCCAAAAAACCAAGATGGAACACACATATTCTCTGTTGCTCCAGAGGACAAGACTAGAACCAACAAATGGAAATGAGAGGAAGTCCATATAGGAGAAACTTAGTAACAGTAAGGGCACAGCTGAATAACCCGGTGACCTATCCTTCATTTAAGATAAGAAAGCTGGGGATGGATAGCCATCTCTAAGGGCTGCTAGTACACTTGTATCCTTTACTGAACAGGGAGTAGAATCTGATGATCTTTGAGACCCTTCTAACACTATGATTCTAAGATCTAACGGGAAACCAAGCTAACATGTTACATATCAAGTCACATGTACAGCACACAAACATACAGAATACCATTAAGAAATTAAAGATGTTAAAATACAGATGTTAAACATGTTTTAAAAATCCACTGGATTTTTAAAACATATTAGCAAGTACTCACAGCAATGCATAACAAAAAACTAAAATGCTCACATCAACATATAACAAAATAGTAAAACTTCACACTGTCAGAAACAAAACTATAATAACAACATGTAAGTACAGATATTCAAATTAAAGAACAGCAAAACATTCCATATCAAAAACCCGATGGAACAGGATAGCTTTTGTGCTTGTATAAGTGCCTTTTAAGTCACCTGTTGACTTATGGCAACCCCAGCAATTTCATAACGTTTTATAAGGAATACTCAGAGGTGGTTTTGCCAGTTCCCTTCTCCGAAATATAGCCTACAACAGCTAGTATTCTTTGGCAGTCTCTCATCCAAGTCCTAACCACAGCTGACCCTGCTTAGCTTCCAAGATCAGATAAGGTAGTTTGGTCGTTACTGATCATGCCTTTAGGGTATTTAGGTCCCTGCTGCTCATCCATAAAGAAACAAGAAAGGACACAGTTTCACCTCTCCTGGTGGACTTCCATAATCAGGGTGCTGCTACCAAAAAGGCCCTGGCTTGAGTATTCTATAGTTAGCCTTTCTAGGTAGTGAGACATAAAACATGACCTCTCATTATGACCATAACATATGTTCACAGGGAAGGATTTTCCATATTTTATAGATAAGAAACTGAAACTGGGAATTTTTACTACAAAAGATAATCGGGAAACAACACAGAACTCAAACCCATGCACAGCAAGGCACTTAAATAAGTAAACCAATTTAGGACTAAACTTAAGTATTAACTATACTTCACCACAATACACTAACAAAATTAAGCATTTAGGAAATATTAAGTCCTCCAACATATAGAATGAATGCATTCAGATTTCTCAATAAGCCATGGTTTGTGTTAATCATGGTTTACTGCTTAAGCCACAAATTACAAGGCAAACAACCAAACAAATCAAGACTGTTCTTTCCCAGTGCTAGTTGATTTCAGCTTTTCTTCTTTCCCATCAATAGCTTCTTTGTCAGAGTGGCTGACTGGGAAAATAAGTCAGGGATAAGTTACTGTTGTGTGTAATTAGCCATGACTTTTAAATCAGCATCAAACTATGGGTTCAGACTGTGGTTTGGGGCTGTTTAATAAACCATTGCTTGGTAGAACAACAAGCAGAACTCAACAAATCATATCATGGCTTGTTGTGACACGAAGACACAGTATCTCTGTTACACAAACACACATGGCATAAGCTCCTCCCCAGGAACTGGTAGCTGCTGTTTGTTGATCCAGCCTCATCTGCTTGCTCATGCTGGTCAGTTCAATTAAAGGAGGGACTGGAGCTAAGCCAGTGGTGATGGTAGGCTCAAGCAAGTAGAACTAGTATGACACTACCATAAGCACAATATAGCACTGTCTCCCCACCACCCGCTCTAATCATGCACCTGCTTCTCCTCTATCACTGTCGAACACAAAGTCAAGGGAAATTTGGGCCAGCCACAGAACTGCCATCATGGTAGCAGACTTATTTTTTCCTGATGGCATTATGCATGTTTAGGGCCTCAAGTTAGAAGAGGCCTCTAAATATATATATATAAAAAAAATGTGTTTAAGATAATGCTGTGGGGCCTATTGATGTAGCTAAGGGTTTCAGCATCTCCATATTGAAATGAAAGGTCTATTTAAAAGGAATGGACTTGTTACGGGGAAGGCAGGAGGAAAAATGGAAGGAGTGTCTGTTCACTCCAAACTGAGGAAATACGGAAAGTGAAAATGAAAAAAAATACCTTTTAACCCTATAGCTAATTACTTTGATTCTATGACAATGATGAACGTTGGTATATTAAAGCAGGCTTATGTTCAAGAAGCTAAATTCTCCCAACTAAGCCACAATTATGTTATCTCAGACTGCAGCAATATTCCATTCCCGTGGCTCTTTCTGTTTTTAACTGCCTTCCAGTCAACTTCAACTATGAATGAGAGATTTCCAAGTCACCCTATCATCAACAGCCTGCTCAGCTCCTGCAAACTCAGAGCTGTGGCTTCCTCGGTTGAGTCTGTCCAACTGTAATGCAGTCTTCCGTTCTCCCTTCTGCCTTTTACTTTTCCAAGCATTATCTTTTGTCTTTTCTAGTGAGTTATGTCTTCTCATGTTACGTTCAAAAAACAACAGTTTCAATCTAGTCATCTTGGCTCCTAGGGAGAGTTCAAGCTTGATTTGCTCTGAGACCCTTTTATTTGTCTTTTTGCTAAGACATGGTATCCATAGAACTCTTCTCCAGCACGTTACAAATGAGTTGATTTTCTTCCTATCAGCTGTCTTCACTATACAGCTTTCACAACCATGCACAGAATTTGGAAATACAATAGCATGGACAATCCTAACTTTAGTATTCAATGATACCTCTTTACACTTCAGGATACTGTTTAGTTTCTTCATAGCTGACCTTCCAACACCTAGTCTCCTTTGAATTTCTTGACTGCATTAGCCCTTCAAATTAATGACTGAGCGAATGTAGGAAAATTGTTGAATTATTTCAAAGGAGCCCCGGTGGTGCAGTGGTTAAATGCCGGTACTGCAGCCACAAGGTTGTGAGTTCGATCCTGCCAGGCTCCAGGTTGACCCAGCATTCCATCCTTCTGCAGATCGATAAAATGAGTACCCAGCTTGTTGGGGGCAATTAGCTAAACCTAGAGAGCACTTAGCTGATAAGCAGTATAGAAATACACATGCTATTGCTATGTCTTCATCACTTAACTTGAAAATTATGTAAATCATCAGCAGTAATTTTTTTCTTTACGTTCAACTCTAAACTTTTCTTCATACTTTCTGCCTTGACTTTCTTCAGTAGGCATTCCAAGTCTTTGCTATTTCCTGCTAGTAGTATGGTGTCATCTGGATATCTTAAAATGTTGATGCTCCTCCCCCCGAGTCTAACCTTCCTTTATGTATCATACATTCAACATAGAAGTTAAACAGATAGAATGATAAAATGCAGCTTTCCTGACCCCCGTCCTTGTCAACTGTAAACAATTCTATTTCTCTTTTTTCTGTCCTAACTCTTGTCCAGAGTACAGGTACATATCAGGACAATCAATGTTGTGGCACACCCATTTTTTAAACAGTGATCCTCATTTTTTCATGACCTATAAAATCAAAGGCTTTGCTATAATTTATAAAGCACAGGCTGATTTTCTTCCAAAATTCTTTGGTTCACTCTATTATCCTACATATGCAATATGATCCCTAGTGCTTCTTCCTTTCCTGAACCCATCTTGGGCATCTGGCAATTCTTGCTCCATATATGGTAAAATAATTTTGACCAAGATTTTACTTGCATGGAAAATTAATGCAGTGGTCCTGTGGTGACCGCAATCCCTGGTGTCCCCTTTCTTGGGAACTTTAATGAAGTGTTACTGATATTATTATTCTGTCAGACATTGCATTATACCCTCTGACTGCTTTCGCTACATCTCTTCTCACTATTAACGCCACCCCATTTCTTCTTAGATGTTCATTTCCTGAGTAAAATACTGTGTAATTATTTAACTCAAAATATTCCATTCCTATCCACTTTAGTTCACTCATCCCAAGTACTGCAATGTTTACACATTCCACTTCTTGTTTTACTATGTCTAGCTTCCCCAATTCATACTTCTCATATTCCATGTTTTTATAATGTGTGTTGCACAACTTTAGACTTTCCTTTTGCCTCTGAGCACATCCATAACTGAATGTCCTTTCTCAACTTAAGTCCAGTTGTCTCATTAGCCACAGCTCTACTCATAGCTGTCTTCTGCTGCACCCCAGTAGCTCATTGTTTGCGATCTGATCTGGGATTTTCATCTTCTGGCACTGTTTCTTGTTTCATTTTGGATGATCTCTTCATAGGGTTTTTATGGTAAAAGATATTCACATGGAGGTCTTTCTGTGTAGTACTAACAAGCGTTAGCTATGGTGCCACTGCCATTGTCTCTGAGACATCTTCCACCAGTGTCAACCTGCACACACTACTGCTGCTCCCCAGTAGCTGTTTTGCACATTTAGTCTGGCACCTTAGCAAAAACCTGTCTGACACAGCTAGCCTCCTGCCTCACTGGAACACAGCACTAACCTGTGGCCGTACTGTAAGACATTTCAGGCAGTCCCTCCAGTCTAGCCTTCTCCTTCAATCTTATAAAACGAGGAAGAGCAGGGAAATAGATCAGAAACTTCTGGTAGATTGCTGGGCAATGTGAACTAGACTGGCACACAGTTCAACACAGGCAACAACACACATGATTATCGGAACTATACTACTTAAGTGTAGAAGAAATATCATGCCAGTGCAGACAGTAATCAGCAACTGATTATTTGCCTATCAGTTCTGTGCTGGTAATTCTCATGTTCAGAGTATTTTAACATTAAGTGAATGGACATTTCCACATAACACTGGTACAGTGCTATTATTCCACTTTCAACATCTTATGGAATCCCGAGATCTGCAGTTTAGAGAGGGGCCTTTAGAATTCTCAGCCAGAGAGCTCTTTGGCTTCAGTAAACTACAAACCCAAGAATTCCACAGGATGCTGAAAGTGGAATAATGGCACTATAATGACGTAGTGCGGAAAGGCCTATGTCTTTTGCCCTAGCTCCAATTATTGAATCTTATAATTCTAGTTTAAAAAAAACCCTGAGTGAATCTTGTAATTCTGAAGTTTGATCAGTCCCATATCACCATTGCATGGGCAACTCCACTCCCACAACCTTGAATGGAATATGATATTCCACATCAAACAAAAATGTCTGCTTCCACAGGGGAATTTAGACTAGCATATTTACCCAGCATTGCTCGGGATTTTATTTTCCTCTTAAGAACTCACCAACTGTCTTCCCCAGTACCTGTAACTTTTCCCCATATTTTCCAGTACAATCTGTATTCAGTTATTTACAAACACAGTTTGGGTTCCTGAGGGAATACACTGTCCTCCTCCTTGCTGCTAGGCGTCATCTCCACAGCAACCAGCCTATTCCAGTACCTGTAACTCTTCCCCATATTCCCCAATCCAATCTGTATTTAGAGTTGTTAACATGCAGAGGTTGGGTTCCTGCGGGAATACACTGTCTTCTTCCTTGCTGCTAGGCATTATCTCCATAGCAACTAGCCTATACCAGTACCTGCAACTTTTCCACATAGTCCCCAATCCAGTCTGTGTTGTCTGGCAACACTGATGTACCGGCTTTTGATTTTTTTGCTTTCTGTTAAATTTGTGCAATAGCTTTATGTTTTTCTGGAAGCATTTTTTGTTCTGAATTTCAACTTTAAGAGTCCTCACATAGGGAACTCATACAATCTACTATATGAGGCAAGAAGACCTTGTAACTATGTTGTGTATGTCACTTTAAATTTTCTCATATATGCCTCCCAAATGTCTTCTGGCATCCTTATTGATGGCAAGCATCATCTCCATAGCAACTGGCCTGAGGCCCAAAAACTCTCCGCTGAGAATGTTATAAGCCCCTCCCTAATCTGCCAACCCCAGGATTCCATACAATCTTCACAGCCAGCCAATCATATGAGGTCTTCTCGCTTCACTCAGCCAATCATATGAGGACTTCGCCAGCCTGACGCAGACAAACATACCAACTCACAGAAAAACACTGACTTTTATATAGTAGATAAGACAGTACCTAGAATTCCCTTCCACAGGAGGTTCAGTTGACCTCTTCTTTGTTCTCTTTCTGTCAGCCAGCAAAGACCTTTTCATTTAGGCAGGTCTGTGGCTCTTAATTCATATGGCGGAAGGGTCCTTTAATGGGTTTGTGATTTATTTTTAATTACATTTCAAATCTGCTTTAACTTTGTGCCTTTAATATAATCTTTTTTATAATTTTTTATAAAAAAATGTACTAATAATGTTTTTAGCAGTACTTTATTTTAATTTAGAATAATAGAGTTGGAAGAGACCACAGGGGCCATCCAGTCCAACCCCTGCCATACAGGAATACATCAACAAAGCATTCCCAACAGATGGCCATCCACCCTCTGCTTAAAAACCTCCAAAGAAGGAGACTCTACTACACTCCAAGGCAGCATATTCCACTGCCAGACAGCTCTGACCATCAGGAAGTTCTTCCTGAGGCTTAGGTGGAATCTCTTTTTCTTTTCTTGTTGTAAGCCATCTTGGATCTTGTTGTAAGCTGCCTTGGATCATAAACTTCTTTGTTGTAAGCTACCTTGGACTGTGCGCTGGGGAAAAGACAGGATATTAATTATTAATCAGTCAATTAATTAATATGTAGAGGAGGGAGAGGGCTTGTTTTCTGCCGCTCCAGAGACCAGGACAAGGAGCAATGGATTCAAGCTGCAGGAAAGGAGATTCCACCTGAACCTCAGGAAGAACTTCCTGACAGTCAGGGCTGTCCGGCAGTGGAATATGCTGCCTCGGAGCGTGGAGGAGTCTCCTTCTTTGGAGGTTTTTAAGCAGAGGCTGGATGGCCATCTGTCGGGAGTGCTTTGAGGGTATTCCTGCATGGTAGGGGGTTGGACTGGATGGCCCGTGTGGTCTCTTCCAACTCTACATTTCTATGATTCTATGATTCCAGTCTACGTCTATCACTTTTAATTTGGTTTATTCAAATCTAATGCAGTGCTCTGAGCTACGTGGAGAAAGTTTCTCTCTCTGTGCACGTATAGATATTTTTCACCGTCTTGAAACTGTTTTTCATCAAGCAACAAAATACTAGTTGTTCATTATCATTAGAGGAAGTGCCTAGCTATAGGTACTGCCACCTGCAAAAGTGAAAGAAATAAACTGAAACTTACAAAGACCAAGGATATGACAGGAATGTATGCTTGAGTAGTTGTGCTTTCTCCTCTGAATGGAAATTACCTGAGTAGCTTGGGGGCTAAATGCTTGGACTCAAGAGCTAATATTTGTTCTGAATATAAACCCCATTATTACATGCCTGAATTCTGCTTATTTCTTTGCTTATCTGTTTAGGGCGGAGACGATTATACATGCTCTCTGACTTCTAACTGAAGAGGCACCAATTAAACAATCCTGACTGAGTAGCGAAAGAGAATATAGATCTTTTTCTTGTCTGAAGGAGATATAACTTTTGAGTTTTGCATATGCATGAAACACTGTTTTTGGAAGAAGAAAGCCTTTTGTTGCTAAATTTTGAAGCTAACCAGCTTTCATATTCTGTAGCAGTGAACCTGTAATTAGCTGTAATAATTATTAATAGCCATCTTCACTGTATAACAACAAATCATATTATACTCCAACACGCTCGTATATGTAGAGTCTCATATTTCTTTAACAAAAGAAAGAAGTGCGGCCTTGCAGAACATAGTTAATACATCCCAGTTAATCCAGTTATTTGTTACTTTCTCCACTTGACCTATCTGCTGTTGCTGCTATTTATCGTCAGGTCAACTCCAACTTATGGAAGTGTGGGTAGATAGCAAGATTTATTCAGACAACATTTACCATTCCTGTCAGTTGATAGAGTGTGACCTGCATAGGATCACCTAGCTGGTTTCCTTGGTTGGGTGGGAATCTGAACTCTGGTCTCCCAGAGTCCTAGTCCAACACTCAAAGCACTATAATCTGCTTGGTCTCACTACGAACATTAAAAACTGAAATTAATTTCATTATGCTTTCCAAATACTGACTACAAAATTGTTACAGATTATGAGATCCGAACACTGGAAGCTGCTTGATACTGAGTCAGGTTGTTGGCCCATCCTTTTCAGGTACCAAATGGCACAACTTCTCCAGGTTTGTAGAAGACTTTCTGAGTCCTAGATGAAGCTCCTGAGGAGTAAGGTTGGGACCTCTGGCATACAAAGCACATATCTTACAGCTAAGCTATGGCTCCTCCCTATCAACTGATGTAAACAGTGTCAAAATCATTTCTTCAGTATTGTTGTTTGCACTTTCTCTCAAAAACTTCTGTATTTTTGATGTTTGTTTTATTTCTTCTTGCCGTTGTATGTTATATAAAACTTTTTGCAAGACTATTTGGATGTTTCAATTTGGCTTCTAACCTTGAATTGAGCCATCAGAGAACATGCTGTTCAATAGACTTGGCCATGTCTGCCCATTTAACTTTATTTACTGCATTTGTACTACAGCTTTTTGCCCACTTACTCTAGGTAGTTTACACTTTAAAATGCTAAAGAAAACAAAGAAAGATGCAAAAGACAAAACAATAAACCGGACATTCTCCAGCCACTGGCAGTCCCTCCAGGAGTAGTGATATCACAAATTCTCTGATCTGGGTTTCTTGACTCCACATAGAACGACTCCACTCCACATAGACCTTTGGGGAAGTGTTCAGAAACATCAGCTGTGCCAGAATGCAGCAGACAGACTATTGACCAGGGGAACACAAGGCTAGGAGCGGCTCCCAGGCTGTTGGGACTCCTTGCTAGACCGACTCCTTTGTTGTCACTCCACTGCCAGGAAGATACAGGCTTTTGGTTTTGAAAAACTTTGGGTGTTTTCAGAATCGGCTTTTATTGCCCAGTTGCCTTGCCTCATTCATGGAATTTTAAGGCCATCCACAAATCATCATCTTCCATTTGTAACAGCCTCATGTTTTCCCATCACTACTTCTGTCTTTTTCTCTTACTACAAACAAAAAACCCTGCTGACATTCGGGCAGGAGGGGGTGGAACGGAAGAGCTGAACAAATGTCTTGTGTTTGGTAGTGCTAGGATGTGTCCCTTTTTGTTCAAGTAAGTTTTGACTGGTGGTGGATAATGTTTGGCTTTTCTGCTTTTTAGAAGAGATCTGTAAGCAAATTAGTTTTTATGTTTTAAGTATACTACTACATTTCACATTGCATTTTATTGTTGCTACCCTTTGAGCTTTTCCATTTATAGTGCAAAAAGTGAATATAACTTTACTTAATTTTCAAACATAATATACAACTTGTGCATAATGTTAACATAGCACATCTTTTTTCAGAAAGGGGAATGTCTACTAGGCTTAAATTCTGCTGCTAGTCCCAACTAGGGCAGACCCACTGAATCAATGGTAATTTGGTAAAGCAACACTTGTGCAGGTTCTGCTGATCTACTGTAGCTGCAACACAAAAAGATTCAGGCTCTACTGTTTCAGTGCTGACAACATGAATATAAATTCATGTAATATCAAGTGAAATAAAAAGCAGCAAATATGAGATAAAAGATCACATAGACCTCTTTCAGTGGATCCCAGAAAAAGCACTAACAGATAATCGCTATAATACAGAGAAAGATTAGTCTGAAGTGCTCCATATACTTTCTATCATCCTTACAACAATTCTGTAAGATAGTCTTCATTATCACCATTATGTAAAGGTAACCAACCCTGTGCATAGCCAAAGTATTATCTGAATCAGGGACTTATCAGTTAGCAGCTCACACTCTTAGACACTATAGCACAGTACCTCTCAAATCATCTACTGTTACTCACACTGTGACTAAGAATATTTCCAAACGGACAGCTCCTAGTACTATAAATCAAAAGGCATTGTGTAGATATTCCATCTTTTCTTTATTAGCAGAGGTTTTGCAGAAAGAGGAAAAACAGAAGAAGCAGTAGGAAAACCTGAAAAGGTGCAAGAAGAATATGACATCTGAAAACTCATGAAACGTCATGGGGAGGCAGGGTGACTGCCTAATAAAAGCTTTGCTTGAAAGCTTCATTGATTAAGGAAATTCTTAATTAATAACAGAAAACATAATGGTCAAAATGGTTTCCTGAATACTAAGAACAACCAAGCTGTCATCCAGGAATTTGAAATATTTCTCAGTCCTACACTGGGCTGGTGGAGCCTGTAAGTATGATGTTCCCGTGTACAAATCTGCAGTTATTTTCTCAGTCCTACTGATGTGTTTTAAAGCAAAATTGCCTATGTGCATAATTTAAAGTGCCCACATCACGAAGTATAGCCTTAACGTATAAAATGGAAAAAAAATCTTTAAAAAATTAGCAGTATAAAGTGTAAAAATATAAACATATCTACTAAAGACAGATGCTACAATCATAGAGGTGTATCATAAGAAAGAAATATTTTTAAAAAAGAGGTAATACAGACTCTCAGCAGAAAAACAGTTGTTGTTGTAGTTGTTGTTGTTGTGTGCCTTCAAGACCCCCAAAGTGAACCTATCACAGAGTTTTCTGGGACCGAGAGTGTGTGATGTGGCCAAAGTCACACAGAGGGTTTCTATGACCAAGCGGCGAATTGAGCCCTTGACTCCAGGGTCGTAATCCAGCTGTAACACATTTACAATTGGTTGGCTTTTCTGGCTATTCACTATTGAGCCAAATTCAAGTTACTAGGGCCTACCCTTAAAAGGCAAAAGGGGTTGTAGGCCAAATCTCTGGAGGTACTCCCACTACCATATTATTATCACAGGCAGCTATTCTTTTGGCCCCATATTTGGAAAAAGTGGAGTATCAAAGAGATAGATAAATAAATACATTCACTTTCAATCTTCAAAAGCACATCTGCTTGCTGATCCTCTGACTTTGGAAAACCCTTCTACACCTGGTCCTGACACTGTATTTCATTCAGCATCAGGTTAAGCCCTTCTTGTTTACCCAGACACATTCCATTTACTCTATTTTCACTTCACTGACTAGTTCACTGAAGTTCTGTTCCTCTCTACTTATCACTGTTTTAACGTTTCACTAAAGAGATCAAATCTTGGATGAATACAGAGCCTATACATTTATAGAAATAAATGAATGAATAAGAGCGGGTAGGTTTGGTCCCACAGGCCAGACTGTCCCCGGGACTGAGCCAGAGGATGCAAGCAGGGAGCCCTCTTTCAAAACCCCTTCCATAAAGCTTCTCTCCCAGGTAGCATCTGCCTCATTTTGCCTTTCTCCGTGCAAAGTTGTTTTATGGCCAAACTGCATGCTGGCTTTGCCTGCCTCTTGTTTTTCTGGTTGGAACAGTGAATAATAGGTTAAGGGTATGAATTCTGCAGCCCTTGGGCAGCATGCTGCTCCAAGGAAGCCTTTATGCAGTTCTCTAGCCTCACTGGAGCACTCTGACACTCCTACTAAAAAAAGAAAAATCTGGTGTTGGCTCAAAATCCAAACAATCATGCCTCCAGAAAAGGTGATTCTCCACTAAAGTCCTATGCCCAGTCCTGTACCAAAGGGCCCAAGCAGCCCCCCAACACAAAAAAATTATCAGAATGTGGCTTTTCATTTGGCAAAATTGGGGAGGTCCAGAAGGCATAAAAATAGAGTAAGAGTGGCATCTGAGCCTCTGCCTACAACTATGGTAGGCAAGAGGGCCCAAGCAACAGTTCGAAGAGGTGTCAGCTGGTTTTGTTTGACCTGCATTTTCCTCAGTCAGAGAAGGGAGAAAAAGCAAAGTCAACTGAGCTGAAAGTCCTGAGGGACTGAGGCTTTGAAGAGTTTTCTAATTTTTGCTCTGTATGATCCAGTTTGGGGTGAAAATGTGGCTTTTGTACATGTGTGTTTTAGAAAATTCTCTTGTACCAGTGTGATTGAAATATTTCACAGGCAAGAGGGTGTTCTCCTTTAAGTCCCATCTATATCCTTGTTGATTGCCACTCCTTTCCTCTCCTCTGTGTCTCCATTAGTCTGTAAAAAGTAGATAAAAGTATAGTGATATGCTTCTCCTAGGATTAGGGAAGTAAGCGGGATTTAAAAGCTGACTGCAATAAGAGCATTTGTTACTAATTAACCAGTAGCAACACCGCTTAAGTACATTACACGGGAACTGTGACTGTCTTCCTCAAAGCTTGGTCATAATACAAGTGTAAACAGATTCTGGGAAAGGAATGCACATTCATCAAAAAATGAAGAACTATATAACATTTTTACTGGCGCTCTTAGGAGTTCAGAATGACTTTCAAGGTTCTGTCTTTATTTGTTTCATTCTTCCAACAACTCTGTAAGGTACTTCAGGCTGAGAAAGAGTGTCAGTCTCAAGGCCACCTACAGAGCACCAAGACTGAGTAGGAAACTGAATGCAGATGCCCCAGGTCTTAGTCCAACATTTTAACCACAGCACCATAAATATATTATCCTATGGCTTTAGGCTGCCATGAACTTGAAGCCACATCATCAGTCTGATGAACTGTAATTTCTGCTCCACAGAAATTGTTCCCCAATAAATCTGTGTTTCTTCAAGATGCCACAAGACACAACTCTCTCTCTGGAATTTGTCAACCAAAGATAATTCAGGAAGCGAAGCAATGGAATCTACAAGTCTCCTTCAGGAGGCCTATCCTGGCTATTTTTTAATATAAATTTTAAAGTATTTATTAATAGATTTTAATATGTATTGGCTTTATTTCCTCTTTTAAATGATGTTATCTGTTATTTGTTGTTGTTCCCCACCTCAAGTCATAGAGAGGCAAGTAAGAAACATGATAATGATGATGATGGCTCATGCTGCTTATATCAGTTCTCATTACCTTGTCAAGCATATGAGCTCTACGGCTGCTCCCTGCCCAACTTGCTTCTTGATGAGTACCAGTTTTGTATCTGCATAATTTAAAAAGCTAAGCCAGCATTGTATAGTGGTTTGAGCGCTGGACTATCACTCTACAGACCAGGGTTCAAATCCTTGCTTAGCCATGGCAAGTTGCATTCTCAGCCTCAGTGGAAAGCAATGGCATACCTCCTCTGAGAAAAAGTTGCCAAGAAAACCCCCAAGATAGGTTCGCAGGAAGTCAGAAATGACTTGAAGGCACACAACAACAAACCAGTGTTTCGGTGTTGTAGCAGGAGCTATTCAACTCTTAATTCACTGCAGATTCTCCAACGGCACTAAGGTTTATGCAGCCGAAGCTCCACTTTTTTGCAAATATAGTATGAAAAAGGTACAAAATGGCTCATTCTCCCAAGGTTGAACATTCTTCAACCACTTATGAGAAAGCACAAAGCCACATACTTAATTACCAAAGAAGTGTGAAAGAGAAGTGACAGACCCTCCCTATGATCTATATATAGGTACTTCAGAAAACAAATGCATACACCCATTATGCAGGTGTCATTAGAGGAAGCCTCAATGGCCTGTGTGTTAGGGTATGTGCCTTCAAGCCACCTGTTGGTTTATAGCAACTCATGAACTTCATAGAGTTTTTTAGGCAAGGAATATTTATAAGTGGTCTTGCTAGTTCCTTCTTCTGAAATACAGCCTACAGCATCTGGAATTCATTGGTTGTCTCCCTTCTGACTAACCAGGGCTGACCCTGCTTAGCTTCCACGAGCAGATGGGATCTAGTGCCTTTAGGACCTGCTGACAAAGAATTTGCAGTTCATTGTTCTAAGCTACTTTTTACTGGTGTATTGTCCAACTTGGAATAAAGCAATTAATTTTTTTTCAAGTCACAAAATGCTACAATGTTCTTAGGACTATCTGAGAACATCATCAAGCCATAACTATTCTGAAGAGACCCTCTACAAGTGTAATCTTACCTAGTAGGTCTGAAAGACTTATTGTTCCAAGCCATAGTGGTTTTCTGCAATTTCCATGGTCATTCATTACGAGAAAACAAGTCATGTATTTCGTATTTTTCCAACTTCAGGAGTCTACTTGCTATCATGTTAACCCCACACATGATCCTACCGTAGGAAAATTTTGTTCTTTTCTCATATGAGTCTCAGAAATAGCAATGTTCAGGCCATAGTGCAAGTTAATCAGAAGTTGCTGCCTTTTCATCCACATTAAAACAAAATCTGACCCAAAAGTCTCTCCTAATGCAAAGGTATCCTAATAACTAGACACAGGAAGGGAGGAAAAAGATGTCTGAATGCAACAGAGCATGATACAATGGCTTGTCTTTCCACTGCCACAAGGAAAGCAGTTATTTTCTAGTGAGCAGCACATTCAGAGTTTTTAAAGAATAATGAACAATGTAACAGCAATGACAACAGACCAAATTGTCCCTCTGAGGCCTGGTGCCAAATTTGCTAATCTACATACCCAATCTACCATGTCACAGAAAATAGAACACAATTTTTTTTAAGACTGAGCCAACACAGCATACTGGTTTGAGTGCTGGACTGTGACTCTGCCGACCAGGGTTCAATTCCCTGCTCAGTCACGGAAACTCACTGGGCGACCCTGGGCACTCTCAGCCTCAGAGGAAAGCAAAGGCAAACCCAAGCCGAACAAATCTCGCCAAGAAAGCCCCATGATAGAGTCACCTTAGGGTTACTGTTAAGTTGGGAACGACTGGGAGGTACACAACAACAAGAATAATTAAGCACAACCAATCCCACACAACACTTAAAGCAACTTTATTAGAGTGTTCCTTAGTTTAGACTCGCTCTTATCCACAGTAAAGCAAGTACAGCCATATGTCATAACTGCTACAGTGACACAAGTGTTATACCATCAGCAAATGCTCCAGTGCAGAAGTTAATAGAGGTAGATATGCACATTACTAAACATGGCCCAATCTGGTTTTATACTGCTTTTGACTGAATTAGTCTAGGACAAGCACTTAAAAAAAAAGGCACTGAAAGGATCATGTATTCAAGATTACAGCATACCGCTGATCACCTGATCGATCAATTTGGTTCCAGAAGGATTAATTCATGCTAACCAAACAGGACTTCCCATTTGTATAGCCACAAACACTACCATCCTATACCACCAGTGTCACGTAATACAGCATATTATACCAGTTAGTCTTAAAGGTGTCTCAGGACCCCTTTTCCCTCCTGTCCTTCCCTACTTTTAATACTATACCACTATATCACTGTGTACTGCAACTGAAGAAGTGGCCACAAAAGGCCATGCTAAAACAAAAACCTTAAAGGTACTGTCACATTCTTATTTTTTCTCCCCCTCTCTTCTTGCATTTTACAATGGAATTTATGTGCAAGTGGTTATTTACCAAGTTACTATCAATTCTATGCCAATTAGGACTAACACTGGAAGTCAGCCCCTTGTTTCCCCTGTAATCTTAAACTGAAAGGATATATTCTGAAGAGAGGAAAGGGGGAATTTTTTTCTTTTTATCATTGTTTCATCATGGTAATTTGTAACTATAGCAAGAAGAATAAAGGAAAACTAGCACAAGTCAAGCGATTTTGAGCAAGTACTGCAACATGCAGGAAGAGTGGTGAGCACAGGGCTGAAGTGAACAGTGAAAAAAGACAACTCTTCTAGCACTTTAGCTAGCTACTATCAGCAGACCTGTCCAGAGGTCACTTCCACAAATAAATGTAAGAATCTACAAAATGTTTGGTGTCCCTCCTACATTCAATGGGAATTATTTCCCACTTGTACTGCAGTCTAAATCCGGATGCCCATGTTACATTCTGCAGGTCCAGCGCAAGAAAATAAGGGGGGCTAGGACTGAAATAGCCCGGGGCCATTTCCGCACTAGACTATTACAATGCTATTATTCCACTTTCAACATCCTATGGAATCCTGCAGTTCAGGGTGGGGCCTCAAAGGCCCCTCCCTAAACTGCACACCCCAGGATTCCATAGGGTGTTGAAAGTGGAATAATAGCGCTATAACAGTCTAGTGCGGACTGAGAGTTGAATTTTATTCCTGGTTCACGTTTGAAGACGCAGCTAACTCATCTCAGGATCGGGTTGCAAGCATGGCCAACGAGAGGGTTCAAGGCAAAACACACAGAAACAAGCCAGAAACGTGGTGGAGAGTTGTTGTTATTGCTTTTGCCCCCTTAAAAAAAAGCGGGGGGGGAGAGGGGGGGAGCGGTGTGTGACAGTGTTTTGTTAAACCAAGGGAACGAGGGGAGGGGAGGCAGGTAGGAAGAAAGCGGGATGTACTTTCATGAGAAAAGCAGGTTTGGTGACGGTGGCGGCGAGGGACGAGGCTCCATCTAGGGCATAGGTAAACACGGGAGGAAAACCCACGCACCCGCCCACACGAGTGGGGCTCCGGGCGGGCACAACCCACCCGTTTGCTGGCTGAGGCGAGTCGCCAACATTTTGCAGCAGGAGCCCCTGCTTCTCCCCCCAGCTTCCCATCTCCCGTGCTCCCCCAGCGCCTTACCTTGCCGAGGCACAGCAAGAAAAGAAAGAAAAGCCGCGCCGCTCTCTTCATGGTCTTTGCAGCCGCAGGAGGAGAGGGGAAAGGCGGCCGCGGCGGCGGCGGCGGCGGCTGGGGAAGGCGCTCTCTCCGCGGCACTTCGGCTTCACTCCGGTCCACCCCGCGGGGTCATGGCAGAGGGATTCCAGCCCGCCAAAAACGAAAGGTCGGGAACGGGGAGAGACAAGAGCGCCGTCGCCCGCCTCCTCAACGCAGCCCGTCTCCTACCCTTCCCGAGGCGCCGTCCCCTCCGCCGCCGCGGTGGCTTCGCTTAGGCTCCTTTTTACCTTCCCGCCGGCCCCTTCTGCGGCACCCGGGGAAACTCAAGGGGAAAGTGTCGGGCTGGGAGGAGCGGCGAGATGCACGGGCTGGGCAGCGGCCGGCACGACAGAGGCGGCGGCGGCGGCAACAGCGGCGACTGTGGCGGCGGCGGCGGCGGCGGCGGCGGCGGAGCGCAAAGAGTGAGTCGCCTCCCCTTTCGGGCCATTCATCGCTTCCTCCACGCTGCCAGAGGGCAGGAATCGGTTGGCAGGAGTTGAAAAGGTCGCCTTTTTTTCTCTCTCTCTTCAAACCGCTGGGAGCCGAGGAGGAAGTTGTTCAGGCTGACATTCTCCTCCCACCCCCGGCCGGACTGGGGTTAGGCGGGGAAGCGGCTCCGGCAAGGCTGGTTTTCCCTCCCTTCCGCCTCCCCTTCTTCTCTCTCACGCCTTCTGCTGCTGCTGCTTCTCCGGGGTGGATGTCGAAATGCCTCTGGGAGGGAAAGGGGTCTTCCGGTTTGCTCGGGGAGGCTCTGCTTCTCGTCACCGCTGGGGTCGCCGCGGGAAGGCGGCAGGCTTGAAACTCGCCAGGAAGCCCTGCGGCAGGGCGGGAGGACGTCTTCTTCTCTTCTCTTCCCTCTACTTCGGAGTAAAGGCATGCAGTGGCTCGGGCTACACACGAGAGAAGACCTCGTTCGACGCGCTCTCGGAGGAGGCATTTCGCGGTCCAGACGCCTAGCTAACGGATTTTATGGGGCCTTGAGACAAGGACCATTTCTGCGCTAAGCCGTTATAGCGCTATTATTCCGCTTTCAACATCCTATGGAATCCTAGGGCTCGCAGTTTAGGCCCCTCCCTAAACTGCAAACCCCAGGATTCCGCAGGCTGTTGAAAGGAGAATAATAGCGCCGTAACAGTCTAGCGCGGAAATGGCCAACTTGTCTTCCCTTTCCCCGTTCTTCCGGTTTTAGGGGCGAGGAATATTCCCGAGGGATGGTTCCTAGATCTGTCGACCGAAAGACCTTCTGTCCCTTACAGCTTCGACACGGGTACTTTTTTGGACTATATCTCCCAGAATTCCCAACTGGCCCTATCTGTCAAAAAAACATTGTGCCCTTCGGAGCTTGAAGAGGGTGGGTTTTTTGTTTTTGGTTTTTTTACTTCACCTCCCCAAATCCCCAAGCCAGACTTGTGGGCTGAGTATTCTGGCAGCTGTACTCCAAAACCCAAACTTTTCCAAGTCCTCTGTACCTGCTGTGCTTTTCTCTCCTCAGTAGGATATGTTGTTGCTGTTCTGATCTGCCTTAAAATTCCATTTCCATGAATGAAGCAGATTGGTTGAGCAATGCATTAAAAAAAAAACACCTGTTGTCTAAACATTCTCAAGATTCATTATGTTGTATGAGATTTAACACCCCCCCCCCCGTTTTGCAGGTAGATGTTCATAAGATGGCAGCCTCAGGTGTACTCTTATTTGCAGCTCTGTTGTGTCTCAGGGCTGACATTACATGCACTCTTATTTGAGAATATGCCTCAGTGAGATCAGTGGGATTTCTGCTGAATATTAGTAGGATAAGGCTGCAAAATGAATAAATGAGTAAGCAGACTATACGACATCAGAAGGATGGATCGTCGAGCCTTGTCATTGTGCTCATTCAAGTCATTTCTGATTTATGGCAATTCTAAGGCGAACGTATCACTGGGTCTGCTGGAGGCTGAGAGTGTGTGATGCACCCAGGGTCACCCAGTGGGTTTCCATGGCTGAGCGGGGAATTGAACCCTGACCTCCATGGTTGTAGTCCAACACTCAGACCTCTACACCACTCTGGCCTTTACAAACTCTTTTGTAAGGTGATAGTGGTGCAGAATGTTACCACGAGGAATTTTTAAAAAATTATTTATTTGTTTTAACACAATCTAATACACAAAGAGAGATACACTTGGAAAAAGGAAAAGCAGGGGGAAAAAATAAAAACAATACTGACACACTAAACAACACTAAACTCTAACTTAAAACACAAAAGGGTACAATATCTTATTCTACCATTACAGATCCCACTAAGTAGTCCTGCTAGAATTACTACTAACCATAGGCACAAATTATTGCAGCATTAGATTTCTTATTGCTCAAAAAGGCCATAAATTGTTTCCAGTCTTTCAAAAATCTGCAGTTGCCTTATCCTTTAAAATATGCGTTAATTTGGCCATTTGGGCTAACTTAGCAACCTTCAAAAATCTATTCTGTTGTTGGTGCTGCAGTCGATTTCCACTTTTATGCAAACCATGTTCTTGCTCCTGTTACTGTATATCGAAAAAGTAATCCATATTTATTATCCAATTCTTTAGCCAAAATACCCAGCAAAAACATTTCTGGTGACATTATAAAACCCACCTTTGAAATGTTTTGTACAAACATGTAAATCTTTAGACTAATAACTTTTCACCCTCTTACAAGACCACAACATATGGAAAAAGGAGCCCTCCATAGCTTGACCTCCCCAACATTGATCTGAAACATTGTTAGACATTTTTGACAGGTTGTTTGGGGTTAGATACCAAATATGCATCATGTTGTACATGTTTTCTTTTAAATTACTATACAAAGTAAAATTTGTATCTTTAGACCACATTTTCCACATACATCCATTTGAACATTGTGCCTTAAATTTTGAGCCCACGTTATCATATACTCTTTCACAATTTTGTCCTATGTCTTTAGTTTCAAAAGGGGTTCATACACTTTTTTAAATTACATGGTCATAATCTTTACACAGCTTTAAGTAAAACTCATTTTCTACAACCTCTATCTCTTTTATCTTGATTAAATCTGTCCCTGAGTTGCATATAAGCAAACCGATTTAAGATTTGTGCTTTCCTGAAGAAGCATCTCACTAGATGTAAATTCCCAGCTGTCTTGTTCAAAATGCAAAAGATCATCATAACCCATTTTTAACCCACCCTTTCCTTAAAAAAACCCAAAAAGGCTTCTTGCAGTGAGGTGGCTAATATTATCTTAGGAAAAAGTCTCTGCTTATGTTTATAACCACACTAGCACTAGGAAATTCTAATGAGTGCTCATCCACCATATATGCACCTTTAGATTTCACTTCTGCTTTAGGGGATGAAATAAAGAGAAGCAGTGGTCAAATAAAGAAGAAGAAGATGGTTGGTGTCTATCTTGATTCAGTTGTCAACTATCTTGATTCAATTGTCTCACAAAGAGTATAAGTGTGCTCTGGCTTTTACCATCCTGCTATTTTTCATGTTTAATAAGAGTGGTTTGTGAAACGTCAGCCAAATTAATTTGTTCAACATGAAGGAATTATTTGTAGTCCATGCCACTCAGAGAACAAGCACAGAATGTGGATAAATCAGCCAGTGATTATTGGACAGTTTTCTAATTTCATAGTAAGGACCTTAACTTCTATAGTTGGCAGTGCTTTTATTTTGTGGAGATTTCTCCCTGCTTCAGATAGCACACATTACTGTTATTCACCTGATTTCAATATCTTCACGTGTGCCTGCTTACCCAGGGTCCTGATCCTCATTATCCATTTTCCAAACTCCGAATTAATTAGATACCTGTTTAACACAGAGATGAGGAATATTGTGCCTTCCCAATATTGATGGACTGCATTTCCCATCATCTCCACCATCAGTGGTGCTAGCTAGGGCTGAGAGGTTTGAAGTTCAATATCGTGGGACCATAGGTTCCCTATTCTTGAACTATATTGATCATTTGTGCCAATGTCATATGAATTTCTATATTTAAATATTGCCATGCATACAAGTGCTGGTATCTGTGTCTTTCTGAAGGGAAGAGCACAACCTCACTCCCAATGGCATAACAGCAGGAAAAAGAAGTGGGCGTTCCCAAGTGTTTACAACTCTACCAAAAAAAAAAAAAGTTAAAGGAAGAGCTGAATATACCCTATGTATTGAATATGCATGTCCATAGGTGACACAGAGAAGCTGAAATATTATTATAATCCCACTGTCCTACTGAGCCATTAACAATGTTTAAAAGTTGGTTTATATTTACATAAAGCTGTATTTCTTTTGTGCAGCAGGAAGGAGAATCCAAAGTTTCGGACTAAATAATAGATCAACATTAAACACATTATTATTGGATTAAATAGCAGCCATGGCAGAATCTGAATCAGGGTCATGGTGGGATGGGACTTGTTTATTTTTATCTATTTGTTAAAAATATTTATATCCCCCCCTCTATCACAAGATAGAGAGACACCGTGGTAGGGTGGTTTGAGCACTAGACTATACCCTGGAGACCAGGGTTCATTTCCTTGATCGGCTGTGGAAACCCACTGGCTGACCTTGGGTGCACCATCACTCAGTCTCAGCCTTCAGATAATCCCATGTGATAGGGGAGCCTTAAGTCCACCATCAGTTTGAAACACAGCAACAACAATCATTAAGATAGAAGGGTGTCATTCAGTAAAATCAGTTTCAACCAAATTAAATACTTTGGAATAAAAAATAATAATTTGAATGATGTAACAATATATTAAACAATTTAACAACTTTTCAATGGTTCAAGTCATGTAAATGTACAGAGGTAGACTGAAACCATTAGACACACCCCCAAAGACTTTGATGAAAAGCCATGTTTTAAATTGGCAGTGAAATTAAGCAAATGTCAAGCCCACTTGGGCCTCTGGTGCAAGGGGCATTTGACAAGCAGCATGTTGCTGCAGGGACAGCCCTCTTCAATATCCCCATGGAGTGTATTGTTCCTTAGGCAGGCATAGATAGGAAGAGGGCCTCTCCAGCACACCTTGGTTCTCAAACGGATATTCTGAGAAGCTCCTTCAATTATTCAAGTCCCAGACTGTTTAAGGTTTTAAACGTTATATCCAGTGCCTTGAATTCTGACCGGAAGCATACTGGCAATTCCTTTTATGGTTTCTGTGAAATATTTCCATCAGCTGTCCATTTGCACTAGTTGCAGCTTCCATGTTATCTTGAAGGGTACTGCAATAGTTTAATTTGGAAACTACCAGCATGTGATCTACTGTGGTCGTGTTACTCCTGCTTAGGAAAGTGGTAGTTAACGTATTTGTCAAAGCTAGATGTAATCATTCTAAGCCACAGAATCTGCAGAATAGGGAAGGGCAATTGCCATTTCCTCATCACCTCCCTTTGGACCACTCATTTGCTTCCAAGTGAGTAGAAGTGATATGATAGCACTACTGCTTTCTGCAAAATTTTTGCATGGGAGTGAAACCACCATGTTTGTCGTGGTTTGAGTATTTGTTTCGACTGTTTTTTTCTGTTAATGTTTAAATGATTATTTGGAAGGATCTGGGATTTTGGAGATCTTCCAGCCTCCAGAGACTCACTTCAGGAACTATGCATAGAAAGAAGTAGGAAATGAAATGACTTCCCTTTAGAAGTCCAGCAGACCTGGTCAGTGGTGTAACTATCATGTCAGAGGAGATATTCTGTCATGTATGCAAACTAATAGTTCATTAATCATTTCTGTCTACATGGAGAAGGAAAAAATCTAATTTCCATCCACCCTTAAGCACTGGGCTGATGGAAAAGTGTGAAGAACTCATTTGAACAAGGTCATTTGCCTAGTGCTGGGTTGCATTCTTCCAAGCGCATACAAAAAATTTTCAGCCAACAGATTGTCCCTGTTTGGAAAATTCTCTACTGCTAAATTTGCAGGAATAAAATGATGGAGTTTATGCTTTCATGCTTTCAAAATTTTGACATCCATTAGTCCTGCACAGCCAGACTTTTGTCATTTCAGATATGTTTTGTGTGATTCATACACCTTGCGTACAGGTTTGGAATTTAGCACTGTTTTATACAGGATATTTTGATAATAATTCCTTGTGTGTGTTCGTGTACGTGTACATGTTCTCTTTTCAGTGTTATCTTGCTTTCTTCTCTATCTTTTATCTTTAATCCTAATCAAGCTTCTCAACTGGAGTTTGGGATTCTGCTCTTTATATTAATAGCCCCAGGATCACTTGTGTGTTCTAGATTGTTTTTTCATGGTTTTACTTACTAGAATATATGGAGAAAATAAGCAAGTTCACTGGGAAACTTAACTGAAATTGAGTCCTCTCCCTAGTAAAACCTGCAGGACTGTAGGTCTCCCTCACCTTATTTCTAATGTTGAAAAGAAAAAGATGATAACCACAACAAATAAGTTGAAACAGTGTTGTAAAGGCAACCACTATGCCTGTTGGTTGTGCTCTCCTGTTCTCTACACCATGAACTATAACAGACTTTGGAAAAATTACTTTCTAGACTACAGCTGCGTAGAGTTTTTAGCAGTGGGATAGACCTGAGTCAATTAACTCAAACCTAAGTCAGACTCAAGTTGCGTCAGTGACTTGACTTGGCAATAAATGATAGACTGACTCCACTCAACTTGTGACTTGTTTATTTTTAGTGACTGACTTGCTGCCCTTTGGAGTCCCACCTCCCCCTCCAGCCTTTTCCCAGTCAGCAGTGAAGGAATTTTATGTTGATAATTCCATGAGAGCTGCACATGTTCCTTATCCCTGCCTCTCCCTTGTTTTCTGTGTTTTTAATAAGCCATTTGTAGGAAAGCAAAAGTGTAGGAAGACTAAGGATGGGGAAAACAGGAGTTTGCAGCTTTTTTCAGTGAGTGTGGGGATGGATTGGTCTTGTCATGCCCTGCTTCCAGAGCATGGACTCAGAGTCTGAAGCACAGGCCACGCCAGAGGCTGAAACAGAAGGCATGCCAGGGCCTGCTGTACAGAGAGAGGTTACAGTGCTGGAAACAGAACAGGGGATGGTGCCAGCTCCAACAGAGAGTCCTGCCTCTTCAGATACAGAGGAACACTTATGTAGACCCAGCTTCACACAGCACAGGCAGCAAAGAGAGACTCAGTCTTGCTCTCTCAGAATTTATAACCAGCAACAATCAATCAAGGCACAACTGTGCTAGGCTTTGGGTCTATTTCGCTGGCATCCTTCCCTTCCAGGAGGTGGCAGAGCTTATCTGACTTGCTACCTTGCTGGATGCCTTGACAAATGCTCAGATTGACTATGGATACTCCCTTGCCGTGAAACCCTGCTGGACTTTGTTTATGTTGGACTTTATTTATGACTCTTTGCTTACTGCCTGGAAGTAAGTAACAAGCTGGGAGATACTTAGTTTGTTTGTTTGATTTATCAGCTGTGCAGGACTGAGATAGGACAGGTCTCGGCATTGCATGTGAGAGGAGGTTGGGGAAGGTCACCTCTGAAACGAAGCTACACCCCACTCTCTCACAGCTGGCAGAGTCAGCATACCTCTCCCAGTGGCTTCCACGCAAGCAAGAAGTACAGTCAGCCCTTCACATTTGCAGGTTTGCCTTTCATTAATTTGATTGATTGGCGTTTGAAGGTCCATGCCCTGCTCCTCTTGGGCTGGCACCACCAGTCCTCTCCCAGATGCTCAGATCATCAGAACTCAACCAGGTTTTAGTGACACAACCAGCAGCCTCCCATCTTCCAGTGCCTGCCCCCATCTCTCTTCCCTCTCTTCCTCTCTCTCCCATGAGTCCCAACAACAGCATGAACTTTGCAATGTATGTGGGAAGAGAAGTGAGTGGTTGCTGTTGTTGGGACTAGAGAGAAGTGTTAGGAGGAGGGGAAGAGAAGTGGGGGGAAGCACTGGATGGGGGGAGGCTGCCAGTGAGAGAAAGGAACAGAGGGAGTAGGAGAAGGGTGAACTTAAGCATTTAACCTCTCCATAAACAATTCACTACCACCTCCTTTGTTTCTGTTAAAGCTGTCTCCCAGACTTGAGACTTGACTTGAGATTTGACTGGAATAAGTTGCAAGGACTTGAGACTTGACTTGAGACTTGAGATTTGACTTGAAACTTGGCATAAAAGACTTAAATATATCACTGGTTTCTAGAAACTGTAGAAAATTGTAGACCTCGTTGTTCCTGTAACCGTTTGGAACTATCCAAAAGGACTGCTGAGAGGCCTCATATGTCCATAACCAACATGATAAAAGTTCGCAACTAACAAATGTTATTTTTAATTTTTGTTCTGCTCTCTAGAGGTTTTTCTCCTACAGGATTGCTGGACTCCTTTTCTTGCAGAACCTATGTTTTTTATAGTAGTGTGCCAAGAAGAAATCCAGCCAGTACAGTTTTCCCAGCATAGTAGTGTAGTGCAGGGAGAGAAGGCAGTGCTGTTAAATTTCTACCTGTCACCCAGTTGTTAAAAAGGCAGAGAGGTATGGGGCCAGAGAATGGGGGCTGGCAACCATATCTGTTGCTGAATACCACACTGCCCTTTTGTGCAATGACATCTGGAATTCATTTGCACTTTTCACAGGAACTACCAGTTTTTCCACCTTACTTTTGGTTACCCTGCAACAGGAACACAACTGGGCCTATCTGCCTTAGACCCAGTCTCTCCTTTTTTTTTTGGCCCTCCATGCTGTAAATTCAGATCCAGCAGAACATCTTGGTCTGTATATTACATCTCTCTCTCTCTCATCTAACAAAATGTTGAGGTGTGCCACACACACGTTCAGCCCCACTGCTAGTTCTTTATTCAAATACCCCATTCTGTTGTCCTGAAGCACTGTGGAAACACTGGGTGTGGCATGGTTAAGTCTGGTAGCAAGTTTCCAGCGCAGGAAAGAGAAGCACTAGTCTCAGCACTTCAGTGGAAGAAACTAAGGTATTGCTTTGGCATCTTGTTTAAAGTAATATGGAGTCTCAAGTTTCTTTCTTTTTTTTCTCTTATCCACAATCATGGCTGTAGTCTTCCTGTTTTAGAAAACACATGAGTTTAGGTAGATCAGACTGTTGATTGATCCTGTTCACTGCACCACTGGCTGTTAACAGAGCTTGGAAAAATTATTTTTTGAACTACAGGTCCCAGGAGATTCTGGGAGCTGCAGTCTTATAACTCTTCCACACACTGCTTATGTAGGGCTTTTTGTTTCTGTAAACAGAACTATCTCAAAGGGCCACCAAAAGGCCTTAAAAGTCCTCTATTGTGTCCCCTTTTTGACTCACCACATTGCAGATAGAATAAATAGAATCTGATTACAACCTCTTTTGTGAGATTAATACTCATGAACCTTACCCAGTCAATCAGTTTCCGGCTTTCATTTCTTGATCCTAGGCCAATTTTTCCTACAGTATTTTTTTCTACTCTGTCTCCTGCTTTTGTATTCCAATCACCTATGATTAACAAGAAGTCCTGTTTTGGTGTGTGATTAGTTTTCTCCTGCACTCCTGCATAGAATCTTGAAATTTCTTCTTCTTCTGCCTCTGTAATTGAAGTATAAACTTTGATTATTGTTATATTGATGAGTTTTCCTGAATTCTTATTGAATTCTTCCTGAATTCTTATTGACATGATTCTATCAGATTTTGCACTGTTATCCTCTGATTGCTTTTTCTATATCTCTCCTTGCTATAAATGCCACCATATTTCTTCTTAGATTTTCATTTTCTGAGTGAAACACAGTGTAATTATCTGACTCAAAATGTCACATTCCTGTCTACTTTAGCTTGCTCACTCCAACTCTTGGCAATGTTTATACATTCCATTTCTTGTTTAACTGTGTCTAGCTTCCCCTGATTTGTGCTTCTCATATTCCACGTTCCTATATGTGTTGTACAGCTTCAGACTTTCTTTTTGCCTCTGAGCACATCAAAAGCTGAACATCCTTTTGGCATATGTTGGGCTCTGTGATTAGCCACAGCTCTACTCATAGCTGTCTTCTGCTGTACCCCAATAGCTCATTGAGCACCCTCTAACCTGGGCATCTTATCTTCTGGCACTATCTCTTGTTTTATTTTGGACTGTTTCATCATAGGGTTTTCATGTTTTATTAAAAAAAACATTCAAAAGGGGTTTACCAGGCCTCCTTCTGCACAGTACTAACAAGTGTTAGCTATGGTGCCACCACTGTTGCTTCTGAGAGATCCCCCACCAATGTGACCCCCCACGGTGCTGCTGCTCAGTAGCTGTTTGGAATACTTAGCCTAACTAAATTTTGTGAGGCCAATGAATGTGTTCATTGCAAACACATTCTTCAAGCAACCCGAGAAGAAACTGTATACATGGACATCACCTGATGGCCAATATAGAAATCAAATAGACCAGTGGTTCTTAATCCTTTCTTTACCAGGGACCCATTGTAAATATAATTTATTGCCAGGGACCCCCAAGACTTCACTTAAGATTTAAATATTTAAATTTAAATATTCAAATATTTATTTATTAAGGTTTCTGGAGACTGGGATTCACATCCCCGTTCAGACACTGAGTGACCTTGGGCAAGTCACATTCTTTCAGCCTCAAAGGAAGACAAAGGCAAACCCCCTCTGAACAAATCTTGCCAAACAAATAACAAAAAAATCCTGTGCTTGGTTCACTTTAGAGTTACTATAAGTCAGAAGTGACTTGAAGCAACTTTAAAGTGAACCAAGCACAGGATTTTTTTGTTTTTTTGTTTGGTAAGATTTGTTCAGAACAGCAAAGTGCAGCTGATAGTTCTTTTTAGCCATTATGTCTCTCCCCTTTGAAAACTGACTTATGGCAACCCTAAGGCAAACCTATCATGGGGTTTCCTTGGCAAGATTTGTTGCCTTTGCCTTTGTCTGAGGCTGAGAGAATATGACTTGCCTGAAGTCATCCAGTGGGTTTTGATGACTGAGCAGGGATTCAAACCCTGGTCTTCAGAGCCATAGTTTGGGCTCACACAAATGCCTGCTGTTGTTTCCTTTTCATCAGGGACACACAGCTGCGGGTGCAGGGGGGCTGAAATTGCTCCATTGTTGGAACTGCTCCCTCAGCAAATGCAGGCATGCACACACACACACACACACACACACACACACCCTGCTGCTGTGTCCCTGTTGCTGTCATGCCCTGCCTTGGAGACCCTGGCAGTGAGGAGTAGGATTCTGAATCCGAGGCAGGAGTTTCCCCAGAAGCTTGCTCAGAAGAAGATAACAAACAACAACAGGGGCTTGAGCAAGGGTAACAAATAGAGAAGAGACAACACAAATGCTTACTGTGCAAGAGAGACGTTACTGGAAGGAGGGGCTGCACCACTCAGCATGTTTAAGTAACAAACGAGCCCTAATGAAGGAACACCTATGGCGACAGTATCAGTAAGATAAAAAGCTGTCTGCTGGCCCTTCCCTTTCAGGGTCAGCAACCGATCTTTCCGGTTGTGAAACCCTGTGCATGTTCTCTTGTATCTGGACTACCGTGAACCTCTGCTTGTTTGACTAGGACTTGGATTTGCCCTTTCGATTTGTTTGCTTCAGAACCTGAGCTCTGTTTGGACATTTTCCTGCTCTTGCCTTGTGAGTAAGCCCTGCTCTGCCATTTCGTGATTAATTGTCTGCTCTGCCCTGGACACGACAGTTGCTGCCGGTCTCCAGCAGCAGGGCTTTGCAGGCCACCTATAAGGGGTCCCTGGACCCCAGGTTGAGAACCACTGGAATAAACTACATAATTGGAAGATGGAGAAGCTCCATTCTCTTTGCAAAAATAAGACCAGGATCAGATTGTGGCACTTACCATGAACTACTAATAGCAAAAGTTAGAGTAAAGCTAAAGAAGAACCCCAACCCAACCATCATTCCAAAATACAACCTGAAGAACATTCATGTAGAATTTAAAGATACTGTGAAAAATACATTTGCACTATTAAGCCTAATTGACCAGGAGCCAGAAGAAGTCTGATCTGAACTCAGGAACATTGTCAGGGAAGAATGAAGAAAAGAAAAGAAAAACTATCTGTACCCAAAAAGAAAAAAGAAGCCTCACTGGATGGCAGATGAAATTTTTGAAGCAGTTAAAGACAGATGAGAAGCAACTGCAAAAGGTGACGGCAAAAGAGACAGAACCCCGAATGCAACCATTCAATGACTTGTGTACAGGGACAAGTAGACCTACTATAATAATAAATGCAGAAAAATAGAAGATTATAAAAAAAAATGGAGAAACAGGAGACCTCTTCCACAAGATCTGAGAAATCATAAGGAAAATTAAACCAAGAATGGGAACTAGGAATGGGATGAATCCAGAATTTTCTGAATCTAGATCTGGATCCAAATTCCTGGAAGTTTCTGGGAATTCATGAATCTCATGAATCTTGAATCTTTCGAATTCTTTTTTTAAAAAGGGTTTTAAAAGCAAGGGAGAGAAAGCACCTCTACTGAAAAGTGTTTTTGAAGCAGAATTTGACATCTTTGTTTAATGAAAAACAAATTAAATAATACTTTTCACTTTCAGGAAAATTTGCAGGATCCCGGGAAGAATCCCACCAGTGGCAGGCAGGAGAAGAGCAATTTCGCGCTCCACACAACCTTCTCCCACTCACCCTGGGCAGGATCCTGCTGGCAGTGAGCAGGGAAGAGTGGGGAGCCTGAGATCTGTATTTTTTGGTTTGTGGATTTGAAAGATTTGGTTTGCTATTTTGGCATGGGGATTCAGATCCACGAATCTCGAATCCTTGCTGAGGATTTGAGGATTCAAGGATACGAGGATTTGGTTGGCCCATCCCTAGTTGGGACGCTGTGCCCAGCAGGGAAACACATTACCTGACCAAGAACAATTGAAAGATAATGGAAACAATGCATAGACGAACCATACAAAAGAGATGAAAGGATTACAGATTCATTCAAGGAAGAACTATTTGAAGATGAATCTACAATTTTAGAAAGCAAAGTGGAAGCTGTACTCAGAGCACTTGGAAGAAATACTGTATTTGCTGGCATATAAGACACACCAGCATATAAGACACACCCTATTTACATGCTGGCAAATACTATTTGCGGGCATATAAGATGCACTGGCATATAAGATGCACCTCATTTTCAAACAGTATTTTTCAGGAAAAAAATGAGTCTTATATATCAGCAAATAGGGTAAATCACCAGGAAAAGATGGCATACCAACAGAGCTACTTCAAGCTACAGGAACAGAATCTACTCTAGTTCTAACTAAAATCTGTCAACAAATATGGCAAACAAAAAAATGGCCCATGGATTGAAAATGCTTAATATACATTCCAGTCCTCAAGAAAGGAGACATCGGGGATTGCAGCAACCACAGGACTATTGCATCAATTTCCCAAGCAATCAAGGTCATGCTCAAAATTCCACAACAAAGACTTCTACCATATATGGAAAAATGCCAAATGACCAAACTGGGTTCAGGAAAGGAAGAGGCACTAGAGATCATGTTGCAAATATATGTTGGATATAACAAAGAATTTTTTAAAAAATCAGCCTGTGCTTCATAGATTATAGCAAAGTGATTGTTTAGATCATCAGAAGCTCTTAAAGAAATAGACATACCACCACATTTGATTGCCCTGTTGCATAACCTATATTCGGGACAAGAGGCTACTGTAAGGACAGAAAATGGAGAAATGGAATCCTTTCTTAATGGCAAGGGGGTCAGGCAAGTCTGCATTTTATCACCCTGTCTGTTTATCCTTTATGCTGAACATGTCATATGTAAAGCAGGATTAGACTTGAAGGAAGAAGATGTGAAAACTGGAGGGAGGAACATCCACATTTTAAGATACACAGATGATACCATACTGCTAGCAGAAAGCAACAAAGGCAGGTTTATATCTGGACCTTAGGAAAACAGAAATGATGACCAGAGATGATTGATATGACTTTAAAATAGATAGTGAAGACATTGAAATAGTTCAAGATTTTCCATACTTTGGCTCAGTCATTAATCAGAATAGAGACTGCAGACAAGAAATCAGAAGAAGACTATGACTTGGAAGGGCAGCTATGCAGGAACTACACAAGATCCTGAAGTATAAAGGTATATTACTGAATACTAAAATAATACTAAAGTTAGGATTGTCCATGCCATTGTATTTCCAAATTCTATGTATGACTGTGAAAGCTGGGCAAAAGCTGATAGAAAGAAAATGAACTCATTCAAGATGTGGTAATGGAGAAGATCTATGGATTGCCTCGACTGCTAAAAAGATAAGTGAATGGATCCTGGAGCAAATCAAGCCAGCACTCTCCCTAGAAGCCAAGATGACTAAACTGAGGTTGTTGCATATTGGCTGTACCATGAGAAGACATGACTCATGAAAGACAATAAATGCTTGGTAAGGTAGAAGGCAGTAGGAAAAGAGGATAACCACATTACAGATGAATCGACTCCATCAAGGAAGACACATCTCTGAATCTGCCAGTCCTGATGATAGGGTGACTTGGAGGTGTCTCCTCATAGGATCACCTTAAGTCAAGGTCAACAGCAGTTAGCAACAGCAACAAAACCTTGCACTCTTAGACAGCTGTCAGGGCTTAGACTATTGCCTGGAAATTTTACTTGTTTGGACTACAAGTCAGGCTGTGGTCTGAAATAGAAGCTCCCTTAGCTCCTTCCAGTGCAGTTGCCTCCACTAATTCTCCCTAAACATTTTTTTTCCTATCACCCAACACAACACCAGGCAGCCAGGCCTGAGCTGACTGTATTAATACAAGATGTAGATTTAGGGTACAAATCTATGCCCACTTACCTGGGAATAACTCTCATTGAACTTATTAGGACATATTTCAGAGTAAAACAACAGGAACAGGATTGCACTGCTGATGCGCTGGTTGCCAAGCACCCTTCTAAAGCATGAATTTCCATACTAACACTTTGTAGCAATTGTCCACCTCCTTATCTCCCTTGTAAAGAGACTCTAATCTGTTTTAATACCACATTGTCATAAAGGAGTCCAACTGAACTAATTTGCATGCATTCATGCATATGGTTAATGTGGTTGCCAAAGTTTTAGAAGAGCTGAAGGAGGCCTGGCAAGTTTCCTTTGCCTCTTGACAAGCAGAGATTCAGCAGGTGCTGTTTTTCCTTTCGGATGTGAGAGGGGTGACCAATTTTTTGCACCCCAATGGTCTGCACCCACGCAGAGCCAAAAATTTTTTTTCCTCTGGCTGTGTATCAACCAAAACAGCAACCAGAAATGAGATAACATCATTTCTTATTACCACTGTGGCTGATACATGACAAAAGGTGGAGGTGGGGTATTTTTCAGGGTGTAAGAGTCTGAATATGTACAAGGGTGTTTGTTTTCCATTGGGGGGGGTGTTTTGGCATGGATCTTGGGTGAATAGTGTGGAAACAGCTCTACTGATGGCTCATTCATTTCCAAGCAGAATTCAAAGTGCTAGTTATGACCTTTAAAGCTCCACACGGCTTGGGTCCAGACTATTTGAAAAACCATATCACCTGGTATGAGCATGCCCACGCTCTAAGACCTGCAGGGGAAGGCTTTCTCTCAGTCCTACCACCATCCAAGGCATGTCTGGTGAGGACATGAGAGACAGCCTTCTCTTTGGCTGCTTTCAAGTTATAGAACTCCCTTCTCTGGGATGTCTGGTTGGCCCCCTCCCTGCCATCTTTCTGCTGGCAAGTAAAAACATTTTTATTTAAGAAAGATTTTGGTTTTCAATATGTTACAACAGTTGGATCTTTTAATGGGGGCTGTGTAGTGTTTTTATTTGATTATGTTTTATATGTGTTTTTAAAATTAATTTTAACTTGCATTTTAACTTGTGTTTTTAAAATAGAGTTTTAGTTTAATTGTGTTTTAAATTTTGTACCTATTGCTTTTTAGTATATTGTGTTTTTGAAGGGTTTTATTGCTCTTCTGGATCTTGTACTAGGAGAAAGGCAGGATATAAATTTAATAAATGAATGAATAATAAAATGAATAATAAAAAAATCACCCCAAACATTTTTTTTTTAAAAAGGGGAGTTCTGTGAGCTCCAAGGGACCTGGTGGTAGAAGGATTCAGTTGACCCAAATTGGATAACTTTAAATTAACATCAGGGGCCACTTGTGGTACTATGGGCTGTAGCTTCCCCATCCCTGCTTTGTAAAGATGTAGCAGTGCCGACAGCTTCATGTGTGTAATTATGCTTGAGCCAGAAGCTGATTTGGGATGTCATGAGAGAGCAGCAAATTATTAGATTTTTAATTTTTTTTTTTAACTAGTAGAGAGAGGAAGTGGTTGGTCATTGTGGGTTAAATTTTCTCCATCAGGCCCTAAAATAACTTGGTAGGGGATGGAGGTACGAAGAAGACTCTATGCTGCTATGTTTCAGATAGCAAAATGTCTTACACCATCCTGTATTTGGAAAGTAGGCCCCACATATATTTCAACACCATGTACCTAACCATAAGTGACATAGGCTGCAATCCTATGTCTGAAGCTAATTATAGAGTAAGCCAAATAGAACTCAATGGAACTTTCATTTCAGTAACCCTGCACAGGATTGAGCTCTTAGGATACATTATTTAGGTTGTAATCCTATACAAATTATCCACTGAACTCAGTGGTGTCAATGGATAGAAAATGTAGGATTGCTATGTTTCCTATATGTTCTATTTGTGCCAAAATAGGACACAGCTTTGCATTTAGTGTGCTCGTGCTAGTTTATTTTATAGAGGCATGCAAATTTAGAAAGAATTCCTATACTTTATATACCCATGCAATACCTCTTCAGCACAGTGGGGAAGACCATGACCAGAAGATCTGAGTACCTGCTCAGTCTGGTGCCTGAATGCTGTTGATGAAAAACCAAGCCTTGTTTTTGCCTCTGATGCTCTTTATCTCAGACCTTGGACTGGACAGTTCTTCAAAAGAGAATATGCCTTCAAACAGAGGCTGTCTTAACAATTGCACTTGAGAGCCAACATGGTGTAGTGGTTTGAGCACTGGACTATGATGCTGGAGACCAGGGTTTTGCTTAGTGACCTTGGGTGTGTTACACACTCTCGGCCCCAGAAAACCCCATGATAGGTTCATCTTAGGATCGCCATGAGTCAGAAACAACTTGAAAGCACGTAACAGTAACAACAGTTGTACTTAATAGGCTGAGGAATGACCTAAAGCCACACAACAAAAAGGAGTGCACTTAGTAAGTTACCATTTCATACATTCAATCAACTTCATTCTAGTAAGTTTTGCTTAAAACATGAGTGGGCAAGATATGCCCCCAGGTCCTTTTTGCACGCTGCCAGAGCTTTTATTTTTCATTAAAAAAAAAAAAACTAACATTTTTGGTTTGCTGCTGAAATTTGGTGTCTGAATGGGCTATAGTCACTGGGAAATGGAACTGAATGTGCTATAGTGAGTGGGATAATCTATTTCACAGTCAGTTTAGTTCTCTTTACATCAGTGTCGGTCATCAATATCATATAAATTAAATACAATTTAATTACATTTAAGGTTTTGTGTGTGTGTTTGTGTGTGTATGTTAATAATCCAGCATGGGCGGAGGACTTTATTTGCTAGTAATGAATGGAAGATTCTAATGAATTTAATAACATCTAATGAACAGTTAACTTTAAATTAATATTAACTAATTTTTAATATACTTTACATATATGTAGCCAATTTTTATGTATTTTCATAACCTTGGGAACCTTCAGCAACAACATCCCTCCCTGGTTTAAAGTAATGTAGAACAACACAAGACCACTCTCCCTCACTTCTAAACTAATGTTCCTTTTAACCAAGCCCACTATTAAGTTTTAAGCAGTTCTGGTTATTCTCTGTCCTTAGTTTTGCATATTCTGCATGAGATGAGAGGAATTTAGGAAGTTAAGCTGATGTATTAGGGTGCATGTGTGGGAGGGGTTAATACGGTTAACTTAGTTCATCCCATAGACCATTTAGAAGCTCAATTTAAACCACTCTTAAAGAGCAGTGTTTTGCAGCTTGTTGCTTTCAGTAAAGTTTACAACCAATATACCCCATAGAAGGGGGAATGAAGCAAAGTGGAGTGGGGGGAAGTGATGAAAAACAAAAGAAAAGTAAACAGAAATAATCCAGAGTCCTGGGTCTGTGATGGTGTTTTACAGTCATTGAAATATTAGAGAGACTACTTGGACAGAAGACTCATAAGCACGAACAGGAAGGAATAAATATAATTCTGGAGAGCAGTTTCCTTGTAATGTTTTTACTGTGTTTACTCTGGAAAACTAGGCATCTTTGCATAACTCGACACACTGTAAACATTTAGCATGGAAAGTGTTAATTGCAATTTCCTGGTTTAGGCAGTGGGAAACTGGCTCATAAGACTGCATTAGGCCTCCTCTAATAGATTTTGAATGATAGCCAGAAACCCATGTTTTGAAAACTGGGAGTTGGGGAAGAAGGTTATCCATACAAATGCTGAAAAGATTCTCCAGACAGTGTGCCAATATGTAATCTACTGAAAGTGATTTTTAATTTGGACAAGAATTAGTAAGACTGTTTCTGGGGGAAAAAAAGTCACTGCTTTTTGACTGACCACAGTCATGCCACAAACTCATGACTCTGTGTGTGTGTGTATGCGCGCACGCGCTCCTTCATGTCCCCTTTCAACTGGTGGCCACCTCATGAATTTTCTAGAGTTTTCTTAAGCAAGGAATTCTCAGAAGTGGTTTTGCCATTTCCTGATCCTGCTCAACTTCCAAGATCAGACAGGATCTCATATCTTTAGGGTGTTATAGGTCCTTAAACCCATGTTTATGTTCCAACCATTTCAGTGCGCCTTGCTTCTGAATCAGTAACACATTACAGTTTTAATGAATGAATCATAGAATCATAGAATCATAGAAATGTAGAGTTGGAAGAGACCACACAGGCCATCTAGTCCAACCCCCTGCCATGTAGGAACACCCTCAAAGCACTCCCGACAGATGGCCATCCAGCCTCTGCTTAAAAACCTCCAAAGAAGGAGACTCCACCACACTCCGAGGCAGCATATTCCACTGCCGGACAGCCCTGACTGTCAGGAAGTTCTTCCCGAGGTTCAGGTGGAATCTCCTTTCCTGCAGCTTGAATCCATTGCTCCTTGTCCTGGTCTCTGGAGCAGCAGAAAACAAGCCTTCTCCCTCCTCTACATGGCATCCCTTCAAATATTTAAACATAGCTATCATGTCCCCTCTTAACCTTCTCTTCTGCAGACTGAACATACCCAGCTCTCTAAGTCTATCCTCATAGGGCTTGGCTTCCAGGCCCTTCACCATTTTCGTTGCCCTCCTCTGGACCTGCTCCAGCTTGACCATGTCCTTCTTGAATTGGGGTGCCCAGAACTGGACACAGGATTCAAGATGAGGTCTAACCAAAGCAGAGTAGAGTGGTACCAGTACCTCCCTCGATCTAGACACCATACTCCTATTGATGCAGCCGAGAATTGCATTGGCTTTCTTGGCTGCCGCATCACATTGCTGACTCATGTTCAGTTTGTGGTCTATTAAGACTCCTAGATCCCTTTCACACGTACTGCCATCCAGCCACATGTCCCCCATCCTATATTTCTGCATTCCATTTTTTCCACCTAAGTGTAGGACCTTACACTTCTCTCTGTTGAATTTCATTTTGTTAGCCTTGGCCCAGCTCTCCAATCTATCCAGGTCATTTTGAATTTTGATCCTGTCCTCTGGCGTATTAGCAACCCCTCCCAATTTGGTGTCATCTGCAAATTTGATGAGCATGCCCTCTATTCCTTCATCCAAGTCATTGATGAAAATATTGAACAGCACTGGGCCCAGGACAGAACCCTGTGGCACCCCGCTAGTCACTTCTCTCCAGGATGAAAAGCAGCCATTGGTGAGCACCCTTTGGGAACGGTCAGTCAACCAGTTACAGATCCACCTGACAGTAGCCCTGTCCAGCCCACATTTTACTAGCTTCTTTGCAAGAAATGCTATAGATTCACAATGTGTGCTTATTAAGGGTGAAACCATATGGAGGCAGGTCAGTAGCCTACTGAAGGAGGGTGAGGAGGTGGGGCACCCCGGGTGGCATGTTTTTGGGGGTGGCGCCGGGCCACCTTCCCCACGCTGGCAGATGTCCAGTGACTAGATGGGCATTGGAGCCTGCCAGAGAGGTCTGCTGGACGGGTATGCGACCCCAGGAAAGGGGGCTGTCCTTTCCCCCCCTCTCGTTCCCTCTCCTCTCCTCCCTCTCTCCATCTCAATCTGAAGTCAAACCTGTTTCCAGCCAAAGCAGCAGCACCAACACTGGCAGACCTCCAGGTCGGGCAGAGAGGGAGGGAAGGAGAAAAGGAGGAGAGAAGAAGGGAGGAGAGGAGAGGCCCCAAGGAGGTGGGAAGAGGTGCCCGCCCCCCCCCCACTTCCAAGACTGGGGATGAACCCAGCCCAGCTGATCCTCCAAGAACGAAGCGGGGGGGGGGGGGAGAGAGAGAGAGACAGAGGGCGCTTGCCACCACAGAAATGCTGGTGTGTCTCTGAGCACATGCAGAGCAACCCCTCTGAGTGCGAACACCCAGAGCCCAATCACTGAGTGCCAATCAAGCAGTTTTTATCTGGTATTTTGGATAGGTCTTCCCTCCCCTGAGAGGGGCGGCAAACTCAGGGACCACCCCCAGGCAGCAAAAGCTCTAGTTACGCCACTGGGGCAGGTTTATTAAAAGGAGAGCAAAAGAAGAGGGAGCAAAACTGCGCCTCCTGCACCTTGCCTTTTCTGCTTCGAGATACCCGTGGCCATGTCTGATGAGAGAAGTGGGCAGGTAGGTTGAAAGAATCTGTCCTTTTTTCGTGCTTGAGGTAACTGCAGTTCCCTACAATATTTTTTTTCTATTGCACATCCATCACAATCAGGCTAAGACTAACAGCAAAATCCTATACATTTCTACTCAGAAATGAGCCACATTCATTTCCATGGGATTTATGGCCAACTTAGTTTGTACAGGATTTGAGATTGCCAGAGGGACAGCAGTGTTATTCTGCTAACAACAAAGCCTGAGGCACCCAAACCATTGAGCTTATTATGTTACAAGCTTTTGTGGACATTCATCAGTTGCATGAGGATAACTGTTCTTGTGAACTTGTTTGGAACTTGGGAAGTTACTTTTAAAAATCAACTAGTTACAGAGAAGCCATTCTCAAAAGGTCATGTTATAATTAATTTTACTCTTCAACGTGCCACAGTATATTTTTACAAGACAGAGGCAGCTAGGAAGTAGTTCATTTTATGAGTTATCTTGGTAACTAGTTAATTTTACAGTAACTAGAAGAGAATTACTTTGGAGGCTGTACTGGCAATGGCCGTACATTACTAATATTCAGTGGGAATAGGGATAGGTTGTCTTAGCTGAATAGGTTCAAACATTTTAAAAATGTTTGTATTCGTGGATCCAGTCATAACTTAAAGGCTGCCTGATATGCCCATCATACAGGTATAATGTTTGAATGAGTGTAATATAAACAGGAATAATATCTTGAAGCCAAAAAAACTCATGTAGAGGGATTTCCAGAGAGCTAAGACCTATCCACATAGAACCAATGGTCTGTCATAAATCCACAAGCCAGTTATTCCCAGATTGCGTGACTTGTTCCTTGAACTTTATCACTGCTGGATTAATGCACTGCCTACTATTTTCAAAGAAAAAAAAAGCAGTGATGGCATTTCAAAGAAAAAGATGTTTTCCTTACAGCCCTTGTTACTAAAAGGATTAACTGTATTTGCTCATTTAAACCATTGAGACTAGAGTACTGATCTTCAAAACTACAAAACAAAACTACTAATAATAGGGAGTGTTTAGTAAACCAAATGCAAAGGTTGGCTGGTGTAAGAGAACGTAAATGAAAGGGAAATGTTCTCCTTTTCTCCTTTGTCTGTGACCTCAAAATAAAAAAATAAAAAATCCCAGAAGGGCAGGATATTCAATCAATCAATCAATCAATCTGTAAGAGTCTCTTGAACAATGTAGAATGGAGCACAAGAGGACTGTTAATTCTCCCCAAATTGGGTGTACCTTGTTGAGCTCCTGCCTGATTTTGAATGATTCCTTCCTCACTCAGTTTATGGTGTCTTTGTTCACAACTAATTTTACATCACACTCAGTTAGCTACTCCCAGCACCCCACCCTGCATTGTTCAAGTGAGGCCCACAAAATTCAAGGCAGGCGAATACAAGCCACTGCAGAAGGTTTTCAGAAACTTTTCTTCCATGAATTTCTTTCTGTTCATTAATTTCTGGTTCTGAGCCATAAGGTTTAGCCTACAGAAAAATAATGAAATAACACAGTGAATCAACAGCTGTTTGGCATCATGACAAGGTGGCAAAACTGTAGTTATTCTTTTTATTTCATTGTATTTTTAATGCCATAGGAAAGTGGCTTGTAGGGTTTTCTGTCTCAGCTGCCAAATGAACTTAGTTTTCCTTGGGTACTATGTGGCATAGAGGGCATTTACTGATTAGCCTCAGATGGCAAAATACTTTAGTCCAGCACTAGAATTAGAGTTATGCGACATATCACTTTGGAAACACTGAGCAGTCCTTCCACCCAGACCATCTTCTACTCCGTGTCTTTTCCAATAGCACATCTTCTGTAGGATGCCTCTTACCGAAAGGCTCTCTTTAAAGGTTGAACTACTTCCTTTTTTTCTGTTGTTCTAATAAACCCAAGCCGCAGGGCAGCTGATTTACTTAAAGCACTCGCATTGCAAAGAGAAATACATATCTGAACTCACTAGACCACTTGTGTCTGCTGTAATTGTTATTCAGTCAATTATTTTGGTTGCAATCTTGTGTACCTCTTTGTGAACACTCTTGCTGGAATTCAGTCTTATATCTGAGTAAACAAAGGTGAGTAAACAAAATCTAGTATAGGCACATCTCAGTTAACAAAGCCACTGACACCCCCCGCTCCTTTTTACAAAGTCTTTTTACACCCTATTTCTTTTTCCTCTGTCTTGCTGGATGTTTTTAGTAGCATTGGTGGTGGGAAGATGGTGAAGGAGGAGAAACACAGACACAGTAAATAAAGCTTGAGCTGAGAAGAGGATTTTACTCTGACCAGTCCTGTAGCTCTGTGTGCCTGTGTCCACAATCCTTTACTGAGCATGAACAAAACAGAGAAAAAAAGAAGAAAGCAGATAAGCCTGCATCACCTGCCACCTCCAACCACAGCATGTTTAGCATAGATTTAAAAGTCTGGCCCTGGTTGTATTTTGAAAGGAGCCTTCAAGTGGTCTTTTTGTTGCTATGTGCCTTTAAGTCATTTATGACTTATGGTGGCCCTAAGCTGAACCTATCACAGGGTTTTCTGGGGCTGAGAGTATGTGATGCACCCGAGATTGCCCAGTGGGTTTCCATTTCCGAGCAGGGAATCAAACTCTGGTTTTCAGGGTTGTAGTCAAACACTCAAACCACTACACCATGCTGACACTCAAAGTGATCCCTAGAAGGCTAAAAATATTTCTGTGTACTTATGCAGGATGCACCTGACTTAGTGTTTTCATTTCCCATGTGCATAATGTTAGCTTTGAATAAAATATTTGCTAAAACATGTTAAACTGCTTTTCTGTTTTGTGGTGCAGGAACCTGTTTCTATTCTTTCCATGTTATTTCTGCCGCCAATGCCAAAAATTCTGTTAAAGAAGCCCCGGAGCACATTTGTTTCGTTAACTGAGGAATACCTGTATTTAGTTCCTGCCCATAAGCTTACAAACTAAAATAGCCTTTCTCAACCTTTTCACCTTAGAGGAATCCTTGAAGTAATTTTCAGGTCTCAGGAAACCCCTGCATAAAAATTATTATATCTACAGCTCAAAAATGTTTATTATTTATCAAACACAATCTCTTACAGAACCCCTCGCAACCTCTCAGGGAACCCTAGGATTCCAAGGGAAGCATGGTTGAGAAACTGATCTAAAAGATGCAAGAGATGGGATGGACTGGAACAGAAGAAAAACAGAAAAATCTGTGAAGCTGGTGGCTGAATCCTTTTGACAAGATGAATGAGGGTGTTGTTTTGTTTTATTTTTTTAATTAAAAGACAGAAAAAGGAAACAAAGAGATAGCAAAACTACAAAACAATACATAAAACTAAAAACGCATAATAATGATACAATATAAGTAAAAAAGCAAAAAATGCCCAACAAAACTACAAATATCTATCAAAACTACAAACAACAACAATAAAAACTACAAATAACTAAAAATTGGTTTCTGCCCTTGTTGCCTACAACTCTTAGTAAATACTTGTACTTAACTATTGGAACATTGTTCAAAATCTAGATTAACTTTGTTGCTAATAATCCTGGTTAATTTACCCCTATACTCAGAAACTAAATTTACCTGATTGATAAAAAATTAGTAAAGAAAAATCTCTCAATCATACACAATTACTACCATGAATCTATTATTTTAAATTAACTTGATTCTAAACATTGGTATCATACCATGTCCTAAGTATTAGCATCATCATATTTAAACCATAAATATCAATGAAAAACAATAATAAATTGAGTAATGGTTCATTTTTATAAATCACTGATAAATCTGGAACATTATTACTAAAACCTATATTATAGATATTACAAATCTAAAATAACAATAAAAGTAGAAGAATGAGAATGTTGTTGTGTGTCTTCAAGTTATTTCCAACTAATGGCAATCCTAAGGCAAACATAGCACTGGGTTTTCTTGGCAACATTTGTTTGGGGGAGGTTGCTTTTGCCTCCTCTGATGCTGAGAGAATGTGACTCAGCTAAGGTCACCTGCTGGTTTTCCACGCCCAAGCAGGGATTCAAATCCTGATCTCCAGATGTAATCCAAACTACCTCACCCACACTGGCTCTCAAATGGGAGTATACCAGTTCTGAAGTTTGGTATACTCAAGTTTGCATTCTGTTCTTCTTTGTGGACTGGCATATTCTTCACTGGCCTGTTCCCTCCTCTTTCTTCTCTTCAGTTCATTTCTTTCTTTTTCAGAGTATGTCTCACGCGCTCTCATGGCACGAAAGACGGTTCCTCAGCAGTCTTTCTGCTGGGTGTTGGCGGGCAGGCAGGAAAGGTTGCCACTGTTGGATGATAGCAGCTCACCAAGTTGCTACTGCATCTCCCAGATAAGCTGCCAAGGAAATCTGCTATCCTATGTATAGTTAGCACCATCAGAGTGATAGGTTATACGCTTAAAATGAAATTACGAAGTCCTTGGGGGGATTACTGGCTACACTAATGTGCAAAAGCTACTTGGCCCCAAGGATGCGTGTAATGTCAATATACATTTAGCTGCAGAGCCCTAGGGTGAAATTCTGAAGTGAGCTCTTAAATCCTATTGATTTCAGTGGGCTTGTAGGCATCCCTAAAACTGTGGCCACTGATGACAGCATATATGACATGTAGGGAGGGAAGATTTCAAAAGCTAAATGTCATTTAGCCCAGGAAGTGGTGGTTGAAGACAATTTGTACAAGCTGGAGCTCCATTATCTAACTTGTTTTCTACTTCTAGCTACATTAACCTGGAAGGAAGAGTCATTGAATACAGAGAGACTTATTTCTGAGCAGTCACACAGAGGACCTAATGAATTCAATGCCGAGATAATGGGTAGTCAGAATATTTTTTTAAAAAAAGTCTTCTTAATTTAAAAAGTGATTTGTGCTATGAGAAGTTCTCTAGCAATTTCAGAAGGAAGTTGTTATTTGTAAAGCAAGCTAAAAATAAATCCAAAATTGAAGTTGTGGAGTAACTTTCTCAGCAGCTTTGACTAGCACAGGTTTTCTTTTTTTAGTCGGATGATATAGATAATGACCCTATTAAGCAAAGCTTTTGGTAGATGATTCTGGCAATTGCTTCACTAATTCTGTTTCACTACTGCTTTCCCCTTAATATGACTTGAGATTGTTTGTTTCATGGTTTTCTTTCTCTGTTTTGGTGTATTGTGTTTCTTCTCCTGCTAACAGTGCAAACTTTAGTTGAAACGGACCCATGGCACATGCCCCATTCAAGTTATCATCTTTCTACATGAGATTCAGAGCTTGGAAAAGTTAGTGTTTGGAATACAGTTCCCAAAACAACCTCAATCATTATCCAGCCTGGCTGGGGCAATTCTGGCCATTACAGACCAAACAAAGTAACTTCTCCCAATCTCGGCTGGAGTTTACATACTTATGTGTTATGCTGGGATATTGTGTGCTCTGTCCTGGCAAATGGGGCCCTTTCACACTACACAGTTATAGTACTATGATTTCATAGTAAAATCCATCCAAGGAAATACTGGGATTCGCCGTTTAGGGAGGAGTTTTCGGAATTCTCTGGAGAGTTTCAGTGACTCACCAAACTACAAAAGCCAGGACTCCATAAGAGGGAGCTATGGCAAGTATACATAGAATCAAAGTGCTATAATTGTGCAATGTGAAAAGGCCCATTCATCATGTGATTGCCTTGTTAAAAAAAAATCCCCTTCCCCCCAGTTGAAGTAAATGGAAGAGGAAGGTATTGTGCCAAACCCGGAACTGGTGTACACTCCCACTATTGACAGGAATATAGATGTGGACTGAAGGGTAGAGTACATGGTATAAGGATGACATCCTCTGCACTTTGTACATCTCACTCACAATTCCAGCCCATTTCAGCATGCTTGTGGTAACAGGAGAGAGCAACAAGATATCATAGCATACCATCTTATCTATATGAACTTCAGGAGAGCTTGAGGAAATTATTTTTTTATCTACAATGAACAGAATTCCCTAGCCAGCCTGGTTAGTACGTGCAGGCAATGGCATTTTACCGGCATAACAGGGCTTCTACCAAATTGTGTAGATCTTGACTTGGTAGATATTTAGCATATCTGAAATTCAAAAGAAAGTAACACAGGCAAGAAAGTGTGACACATGACATGTGCTCATGTTCTAAAATTGGTTCAAAGAAAATTGTTTGCAATTTTTTACCCTTCTCATTCCACAGTTCTCCCTCCTTCCTTCCCTCCCTCCCTCACTCCATCATTGGGTAATCTTGTCCCCAGCTCTAAAATGTAATCTGTTATGAAATTGTGCAGTTAAAAAAAAAAACCCACTTCCTCCTTCTTGTCATTCAGTGTTAGTTTAGAAAAGATTGTGGATTATCAAAATCAAGAAAGCTACTCTGACAATGGGCTTTCTAATTTCCCTTTCCATTCTGTGTACTTTGCCCTGCCAAACATAAGTGGCTTGCCCTGCCTATCATGAACTTGATATACCTATGAAGTGAAAGCATTTCCCAAACTGCTCCTCCCACCCCCTGCCACTAGACTTAAAAAAAAAAAACTTTTCTTTCTCTTTCTACTTTCTGAAAGTTGATGAGGTCTTTGGCTGCATAAAAGGCTGAAAGAACTTTTTATTATTAACAACAGAAGAGGCTAGTAGGTCAAAGCAGCTCATAAACAAAAGGCTTTTTTCTTTTAACATCGGTATCCCGAAACAAAGAGTCATATTGAATGTCTAAATTTTAAAAAGGGAGACTCAGTGTTCTATATTTTGTCTACAAAAGCAGTTGTAGCTTTCCAGCAGGGGGGGAAAAAAAGAATTTCCTTATATCAAACTGCTAAGGATTTCAGGCTTTCTTTATGCACAGCCCTCAATAGTACTTTGTGATAAAAACAGAAAATAATGCTACTTATGTAATTTTATGAATCTATTTATGTTTAGATTTTAATAACTATTTACTTTTATTTGATGGCATAGCAGACATGAAAATCCATCTGAGCATCTGAATAACAGTATAACTTCGTAGAATTGAAAGGACAAAATAATTCTTTTTGTTGTTGCCTTATTTACATGAAAGACATTTTTTTCTGTCCAAATATTGTTTGAAAGTTTGGCTCCATTAGCACTGAGAACTTTGATTGGGATAGCCTGTTGACTGACTGCCATGAAATTTAAAATACCATGATAACTGTCCCTGATTCAGATATCCTGGAAGGCTTTTTTCAAAAAATGATAGTCAAGGTGGTCTAATATGAAATTAAAATTTGAATTCAGAGCTGTACTGAAACATATACTTCATGAATATTATAAAATGGTAGAAGAACTATTCTGTGATTTTTACCTATTTTTTTTTATTGTAAGCTGCTTTGAGTCCCAACCAGGAAGAAAGCAGGGTATAATAAAGATAATAATAATGGTAATAATAACTAGAAGCTCACTTGTTCTGGATTCTTCACCTTTAACCTCTACTCTCCTTCTGCCCCTCAAGTATGGGGGTATGGGGGTGCTATCCCCATAGCTTTAGCACTCAGGTCAGTTTGGCTTCTCCTTCCACAGCTATGCTCTGCTTCTAAGGCACAGCAAGCAAGGAGCAACAGTCAGTTGTTGGGTTCTAGAGCTGATTCTTTCCCTCTCTTTATCAATTAAATTTGATTTTACAACAGTTGGATTTTTGCCAGATTATCCCTGAGATTTATTCCTCCACAGCTGTGTTGGACTGAAATAACTACATCTTACCTTAGTGCACTCAACAAACATAATGCACATATGGACCTGGGTCACAGACGTCCATGGTTTTTCAGGTATGTTCAACAAATGTTGCTGTTCCCGGATGATGCTGTGGAATTAATAATATACCTTCACCACTCAGTTATAGCAGTTTGATCCTGACATCCCAAGTGTTACTGCCCTGGCTAGTCCGAGCTTTGGGGATATTAAAGATATCCTCTTGATATCATAATTCAGCTTCACTTCTCTATTCCTCTCCACATGCTTGCGAGGCCACCGGACAAGCACATAAACAAGCTCGGCCGTTAATTGCCATAATACAATTCAGGCAGGCCAGAAATAGCTGACACACTGCTTTAGGAGACCTCCAGGCAAGTACTCTAATTAAGTATGCACGCTACTTACAAAAGAGCCTCTGCCCCATGATGGCAGCTTGATGGGTTAACTATACAATACCCAAGTACCCTGCGTTTGCATACTGGCTACTCTATTGAGAACCGCTACGATAACTCAATCATTCAGATTCTGACCTTTCGGAGGCTTTGTCTCCAACTCCAAATCTATTGTTTTCCCCCAAGTACGGTGTAGCCTGCGGTCACATTCTCCTTATAAAAACCCTTGATTTCGAGACCTTCCTCGGATCACTCTCGAGTTTCATCCCGCCTTGCTGCCGCTTTGCTTGGCGAGCCTCCCCTCAGCTCCACGTGCTGAGCTACATCGCACCCCAGCTTCGCTCTCTATTTTTCTGGGCTTCAGGACAGGTGAAGTATCACCCAAACCAACAATCCCTCTAAAAATCCCTCTATACCACTCCAACCTTTATTTTCTTTAGTTATCTTGCGTGAGTGTGTCGCATACACTATTATGCTTGTATTTAATAAACATCATTTATTATTTCAACTTTTGTGTGCTATTTGACTCGACCCGACCCCGTAGACATAGGGTTCAAGATCTCGCTACGTTACCCTGCCTCTCATAACGCTAAGCAGTGCTCTGAGCTAATTTTCCCCAACTTTAGTTGAGCATATTTTGGTGTCCCTCCCGGGACCCCCAGTTCACAGGGTAACACAAGGATTAAAGTCTGCTTGGGTGGGGGGCTCCTCCATGTTCCACCAGTGAGATCAATACAGTTTCATGGGACATGGGAGAGGGTCTACTCAGCCATGGCACTTCAGTTGTGGAATGCCATCCTCCAGAGACCCAACTGTTACCTACAGTCATGTCATTTTGGCACCAGGTTAAAACTTGGCTGCTTATCAAAGTCTTTGGGCCTCATTAATTCAACCAAATACGGATGTACATAGTTTTAAAATCTTTAAAATCTTTTAAATCTGTTTTTCACTTATTATTGCTGTTTAATATGTTTTTAGCTTATTTAATTATTTTATGGTTTTGAACTTTGTAACTTGTTTGAATGCTTTTTGTAAGCTGCCCTGAGATCTTTGATATCGGGCAGGGAATAGCAGCAGTAGTAGTTGTAGTATTTCTGGCTTGGTGAGATCTACCTAGAATTCTCCACCAGATTGCTGTAGCCCTCTCCCATGAATTGCATCACCAGAGCACTGTGGCAGAGAATTCTAAACACCGCATGAAACTGCAGATTTCATGATTGCATAAGATGGGTCCATGACACTTTCTGAGCTGTGTCATGAAGATATGTCCTTTCCAACATTTGATGCCTCTGAAGAAATTCAAGTCAACACAATTCCCATTTCAGGACTAAAGTCAAGTGACTAACATACATGGCTGCTTGCATCTCATTGAGATAGTTAGTTTGTAATCACTACATCAATATGGATATATATTTCCCCTGTCAGTAGTGTCTCAAGGATTTAAGACATGATCTATTTGAAGCAAAACATCAAAATAACTCCACTCCTTCCTACTAACCCCTGACCAGAGCTAAATGTTTTTTCTTGCTCACACAAAAGGGGAAGGGTACACACAACTTTTCCCACATGTTAAATTAAAAAGTGAAGAGCATCATGAAGGAGTATGAGCTAGCCCCATCCATCATCAAAAACATATACCAATGCCCTCCTTCTTTGATGGCCATCTGTTGAACATTTGTGAAAAAGAGTTCTCTCCATGTTCTCTGATACACATACGCAGAATTCTTACACAACAGAGTCTCTCCCAGAGCTTGAAAATAATGGACTATGAGTAACGCTGTTACTGTAATGACTTAATTTTGGTAATGAGGCTGTAATAGTGCCATAAAGTAGCACAACACATTATTTTATTAGTGTAACATTTTCTAGTTACTTTTCAAAATGAATTTTACAGAAGTATTAGGAGGAATTTTGACAATAAGTTTTCAAATTTAATGCCATTCTCTTGTCAGTTGTGGGGTCCAAACCCCCACCTAAGTAATAAAAAATAATGGGAAAGCAACAAGCAACACAAGAAATAAAGCCACAAGTTACTTTTTAAGCATTGTAATGAAATAATAGCAATATCTTAGGTGTATACCACTGTAATAAATGATTAAATTAATTGTAAAAAGTAACTTTCAGAGCTCTGGTCACTCCTTGAATGCTGGAGAAGTACATGTGGATGACTCTTTCTCACAAACTTCTATTAGAAGTTCAGGGGTGTAAGGGGAGGGAGCGTACGGTTCTAGCAGTGGATAGCCCATATTAACTATGCTGTATGTTTGTTGAAGGACAAGAACCAGTCAAGGAAATAGTGTATATATGCATTTGAGAATCCGCCACACAAATCATGCTGTTCCATCATATTTGATGGTAAAGCCAGCATCTTTTGGCACCATTTAATGAGAAGGGGCCAGCACTTTTGGGCACTATTTAGTGAGTGTCCATGTTAACCTATTGAGTACAGGAATCTTGCAACTCTTCAGTATGTTCTAGCCAGCATAGCCAGTGGCGAAGAATACTGGAACAATATTTCGAGGTGTTGCTTGATTCCTGCTGCTGTTACAAATAGGACTTTTTTTTTCTAGGAGATGGTTCAGATATAATGAAACAGCCAGTTTATTCAGAGGCATAATTGCTCCTATAGCCTATTTGTGACTCTGTAGCATACATATTTATATATTTTCCAAGAGGAAGGGAAAAGGTATACTTGCCAGTTCTTCAGAGTCTAAATCCAATTTCCAGTACCAACCAGAGTAGTTCTATTAATCAACAGGAACTTATATGTCAGAGGCCAGATACAAAATACTATACAAAAGAGAGACAGAAAGTGGGCTGGCTGGTGGTGAAACATTTGGAATTTAGGATCTTATTCAATGTGGGATAGTGGATTTGTTCCCTATCAGAAATGCCTGATTGCGTTTATTTGTACTCTGCTTATACATTTGTAAATGAAGTAAACATTACAAAGAGCCTTCTGCACTACACTGTTGTAGTGCTATTATTCCATTTTCAACATCCTATGGAATCCTTGGGTTTGCAGTTTTGGGAGGGGTATTTAGAATTCTCAGCCAGAGAGCTCTTTGGCCTCAGCGAACTACAAACCCCAGAATTCCACTATAACTGTGTAGCGTGGAAAGGCCCAAAGTCTCCAGTGCTCCTCCAGCCAAACAAAAACACATTAGTGCTCTTCTGAAATATTGCACTACAATTGGAAGCAGGGAGCACATGACAGCATTATAGCTTTGCCTTTCAAATAAAAAAATTTCAATGTAAAAGCATCTTTTATAAAGACAATAGCCACTGGGATATTCCGTTATTGTCTACCTGAGATTTCGATTTAAACATGGAAGAGAATCAAGGAAATCTTCTGAAAAGTAACTTCCATACTTCATCAGTTCATGGATGACTACCTAGAACAGTGCTCCGTAATGGGTAGGCCTTCCTAACATGTTGGACTAAAACTCCCATTATCCTCATATTTGGGTGATAAGAAGTTGGGTAATAGAAGCGCTGGACTTAAGGGAGTTAAATCTTACGCAGTGGAGTGACAGTGCTGTTAGCTCCTCTGAGCAAGTCATATAGTCAAAAGTACTGAGTAAAAGCCAAACAACATTACATGCAGATGTTGGAAGGGTAGGTGTGTATATATGTTTGCCTTGGAAGAGGTTAGAAGAGAGAATAAAACTGTATACCATGTAGGTATAGTTAACCTCCTACTTTTGGGTTCAGGGAAGGATACTGTCACATTGTCAGCTCTGAAAAGATATTCAACTGCTAATCCAGTTGATGTCTGTAAACAGAATAAAGAGGGATGCCATCTTGTTCTTTGCCGAAAGAAGCAAAATGTTTTTGTCCTGAGCCCAAAGAGCATCTTGCAAACAGAGACTTCACAAAATATTTTATATTTCTACACTACAGCAAGATATGAAAGTTTCACAAAAGGCATACATGTATTGCATGTGTAGACGTGTGTACACACATGCACAGACATATATATTGGCTTCAAAAATAATTTATTATTATTATTAAATTATTTTTATTAAAAAGATGCATGCTATAAAATTATTACATCCATCTCAGAATTTTAGGATAGGTGTCAAAATTTTGAAACAAAAGACATGGTTAAACAGTAGTTGTATCATAAAATAAGTGTTTTGTGTTTGAGGTGGAAAGTTCAGCATTCTAAGGCCCAAATCTTATTATTGTCAGACTGGATTAAGCCCACTGAATCAGTTGGATTCACGTACATGTTGGCTCAATATTCAGTAATTGATTCAATGAGTTTGTTCTAGTTGAGACTAACCAGTAAGGTTTAGGCCTATATAATGTTCATGTATCTGATTCAGATAGGAACTGTATTTAAAAAAACAAAACAGGCTTTACAATTTGAGCTATGAAAGAAAAATCACTATGGTGATAGGCCTTGGAGAGGTGCCCAATCTGGTGAGGTGCCATCAGTAAACAAATGTCAGCTCCTGGACTTCTTGTTATATGTATCATGTGAGTGTGGGGAAGATGCTGAACACGTATTTGGATATAGCAAGAGACTGGATAAGGGCTAAAAGACTCTTGTTGAATCTTGACAAGAAAGAGAGACCAAGGGGGATTGTTTCTTGGGGTCTGAGAAATTCATGTGGATCTGTACTTCACCTGAAAGTGTAAGTGTGTAGTCCAGGTGTACTCTTAGACCCCATCTTGTCACTAGAGGCCTGGGTGGCCTTAGGGACACAAAGCACCTTTGGCTTTTTGACTGGTTCCCCATCTGTGGCTGTTTAAAAAACCTCCATGTGCACTACATTTTCATTTTTCATTGATTCGAATGCCCCATTCCATCTGAAGCTACTCTGTAGCCAAAAATAATACATACATATTGAATGCTATCTCATCAGTATTGTACCCTATAGTTTGGCCTCTGTTGTCAAAAGAGGAAGAAAGAATAAGACTTATAGCATAACATGCATAGCATAATACCACGCTGCTTGGAGACTGTCTCTGCTAGACTTTTAATGCCAAGAGCGTCACAGGCTATTTATCCAGATAGGAAAGCATTTGATAATTAAAAGTACTGAACTTGACAAAGAAAGTAATGTTTCCTTCTCATATAGCAATGGTTCAGATAAATGCAGTGTGTTCTTTCTGCAGATTAAAAGCAACGGGTGTATTGAATGGCAGCCAGAATGAAAAAGTGAATAGTGCAGAACTTGGAAAAATTACTTATTTGGACCAGAACATCCTGCATTCCCCAATGATCATGCTGACTTGGGGAATCTGGAAGTTGCACTCCATAAAAATAATTTTTCCAGTTATCTTCCTCAGCTATTCTCCTTTAGTTGTCCTGTCTCCTTTCACAGTAATTCCAGATGGTGTCCATTGCTGCCTCCCATGGCAATGAATTTCATAAATTAACAACGTGTTACCTGAAAAAAGATGGTGCTGATGGGAGTCGGGTGTGTGTATTCATCTTTCAGTGGCCTATCGATTTATGGCAACCCCATGAATTATATAAGGTTTTCTTGGGCAAATACTCAGAGGTGATTTTGTCAGTTCTCTGTTCTGAAATATAGCTTATAGCACCAAGTATTTGTTGATGGCCTCCCATCCAAGTACTAGCCAAGACAGACCCTGCTCAGCTTCCAAGATCAGACAGGTTCTGGTTCCTTTAGGGTTTTAGGTCTCCTTACCATTATCCATGCTGGTGCTGGTTGGAGCTGTAGGCCAATATATTTAGAGGACCAAGAGTTCCCCATCTCAGATTAAGGAGATGGATAAAAGGTATCTGAAGTGATCACTTGTTGCTCTGAAACAGATTGCAGTTAGATTAAGGTTGAGCAGGAATCTAACTGCAATCTGTTTCAGAACAACAAGGAGCCAGAATCTGTTTGATCTTGGAAGTTAAGCATTTATGCTATATGCTGTATTTCAGAGCAAGGAACTGACAAGGTCACCTCTGAGTATTTGCCTAAGAAAACATAACATTCATGGGGTTGCCACAAGTTGAGAGGTGACTTGAAGATACACACATACAGACAGAGCTTCCATCAGCACCATCCCAGTACAGACAATAGTAAGCAGTCATGAAAGCTGTAGACAAGCAGTATCTGAAGGCCCAAAGTTTACCCATCCCTGCTTTAATCTGAAAGTTGCTAATTATCACTCGATGCCTAAAAGATTCATTCAAATTTGTCCAAGCAGTACAGATACCTTCTGTAATCTAAGTGATACTTTAGCTGTTGCTGCTCTGTTACTAGGTTCCACAGCACTCTCGAAATATTTGAAGGCCAGAACCATAACAATATTATAAATGTAAAGTCCTACCCCACCTCACAATGCCTATCAAAAGCTTGGAAAGTTATTTTTAATTAGTTTTTTTCTGGGCCTTGCTCACATAAAAAAAAATAGTAAAAATCTACCTTACAGTTTCTTAAATTAAAACATAACTGTATCACTAACAGAGAAGTGTACAATATAGATCAATATATGGTTTTCAGTGAAGAACGTATGAGGCCCTGCAGAGCATCATCAGGAAAACCAAGATCTGAGCAGACAAATATCAAAGTTGAATTAGGCAAGAGAAAAAGAGACCAGCACATAATAGATTTTTCTCATGACTTGTATATTAACCTATCTTTCTCCATAAAGCATATAGCTTGGCAACACAGGCATTTTGTCAGAAGATATTCCTGGTTATCATAACATATTTATCACAGGGTACTGTAGATACTTTTAATATCAAAGAAAATGTTGTAGGCCCATTATCAGTAGGAGTCATATTAAATATGGGAATTATTCATGTTGCGTATTGTGTTTACTGGTGAAATAACCTGTCAGGAGTTAGGGCTTATACTTTTAAGAGACTTTGCTACATGCTTCTGTTCTGGGATTTATTCAGAAATTTAGCAGAGCTACCCAGGGCACTGACCCCTTATTACCCAAATAGGCTCAGCCCCTCAGATAGCTTCTTTAAAATCCAGAACAAAACACAGAATGAGTGTATTTGTCCATCAGCCACTACTGATATAGGTCAAACCAACACAGCCTTAGAATCAGTTGTTAGTGAACACGAAAGTAAAATCAGGACCAGACGTTTGGAAGCACCATCTCATTTTCTGGCAGCTAATCAGTCACTGGGATAGAGATTTTTGTAGCCTTGGAGCAACTCACCACGTCGACTCCTGCCAGGCAGGATTCACTTTTGAAATTATGCCAATGAGAAGCTTCCTGGACTTTAATTTTAAACACAATTGTTCCAGGCAGAGTGATTGAACAGTCTGATCTATGTGCCTTTCTATAATGTGCTTCATCTGTTTCCAATAAGATAAATTAGCTGTGTATATTTTGAGGAATTAACTGTTGCTGATCTGAAGTCGTTCTCTCTCTGCACCTCACTAAAGTTTCTAGCATTCTGACCTCGGCTTACAGATGTTTTAGAGGAGACTTTGGAATCTGAATAAATTTGTTTTTGGCTATTTCAGTGATGAGAATATTCCATAACACAATTCTGTCAATTATTTTGAGGTAGTTCATTTTATTTAGTTATTTATTTCATTCATAGAATCATAGAATCATAGAGTTGGAAGAGACCACAAGGGTCATCCAGTTCAACCCCCTCCTATGCAGGAATACACATCAAAGCATTCCCAACAGATGGCCATCCAGCCTCTGCTTAAAAACCTCCAAAGAAAGAGACTCCACCACACTCCGAGGCAGCCTATTCCACTGCCGGACAGCCCTGACCATCAAGAAGTTCTTTCTGAGGTTCAGGTGGAATCTCCTTTCCTGCAGCTTGAATCCATTGCTCCTTGTCCTAGTCTCTGGATCGGTGGAAAACAAGCCCACTCCCTCCTCGACATGACATCCCTTCCAATATTTAAACATGGCTATCATGTCCCCTCTTAACCTTCTCTTCTTCAGACTAAACATACCCAGCTCCCTAAGCCATTCCTCATAGGGCATTGCTTCCAGACCCTTCACCATTTTGGTCACCCTCCTCTAGACACATCCCAGCTTGTTGATATCCTTTTTGAACTGAGGTGCCCAGAACTGGACACAGTATTCCAAATGAGATCTAACCAAAGCAGAATAGAGTGGTACCATTACCTCCCTCGATCTAGACAACATACTCCTATTGATGCAACCAAGAATCGCGTCGGCTTTCTTGGCTGCCGCATCACACTACTGACTCACGTTCAGCTTGTGATCTACCAAGACTCCGAGATCCCTTTCACATGTACTGCTATCCAGTATTCAGTATTCATTCATTCATTTATACCCTGCCTTTTTCCCAGCACTGAGATACAAGGCAGCTTGCAAAATATTAAAACAAATATAGATTAAAACAGTAATTTTTCACTTTCTTCCAAGTCCACCACATACCATAAAAGGAGCCCTCCTTATCCTGACATCCTTAACACTGGGTTGAAACATTCTGTGGCAGTTTCAACAGCTTATTTGGGGTTAGATACCATCTGTACATTATCTTACACAGGTTTTCTTTTAAGTTATTGCACAAAATAAATTTTATATCTTTGGACCTTATCATATATTCTTTTATAGGCTTATCTTCTGTCTCGTCTCAAAAGCCATTTATACACTTTTTAAATTACATGGTCACTGTTTTTACACAACTCTAAATAAAACTCATTTTCTCTAACCTCTATGACTGCATTTTTCTTGTCTTGCTTAAATCTGTCCTTTAGTTGCATATAAGCAAACAAGTTAAGATCTTTGCCTTCCTTAAGAATCATCTCTCTTGATTTAAACTTCTAGCTATCTTGTTCAAAGTCCTAACGGTCATCATAGAGCAGCAATCTCCAATTTTAACCCATTCTTTCCTTTAAAAAAATGCTTCCTGCCGTGTGGTAGCTAATATTATCTTAGGAAAAAGTTTCTGCTTATACTGAAACCCAACTCACAGGAGAGCCTTTCCAATACATTGATTTTTAAATTCAGCATATGCCTTAATTTTATCATACCAAAGCTAAGCATGCCAACCAAATCTTAAACTATGCCCTTCAAATTCCAAGATTTTTACATCTCTAAGCAATATCCATTCCTTCAACAATACAAAACAACAGGCCCTGTAATACAATCTGATATTACAGACTTCCAAGGTGGCCCTTTCCATACCATCCTACAGTGTTTTAAGTTTTATTATGGGTTTCTTTGCCTGCCAGACAAATCTAGAAACCCCTATCTGCCATTGCACAAGAGATATTCAATTTCTTGTAATAGTGATTATTTGAAACAGAAAAAAAAGCTTTGGCAAAACAGTTGCTTTTATTACCTCAATTCTACCCAAAAGGGATAAATTTAACTTTCTCCATTTTCTCTTTTAATTACTTTCCAGTCTTTTGCATAGTTGTCCTTTTTGCAGCAAATGCTTTGTGAAGATTAAATAAGGTCTGTTACTTATCCTTTGATGAACAAAGTAAACTAGGGAGGCACAATCTTTTTTGGTAACTATGGTAGCATATGAGGTTGTCTCAAGGGCTGAGGCTGCAGACATGCCCAGTTTCTTGAACAGGAGGGAGTGGAGAACTTTCTCTCCACCATAGCTTCCAAAAATCTGGATATAGACAGCTCTACCCCAGAGCAGTCCAGATAAAAGCTGGCAGAAGGAACATTCAAGCCCACAGGTTGTGCACCTGTATTAAACCATTTTAATAGGACTGGGCTACAGAATCTTTGCATACAATTATGACTTTTGATGTATGTTCTTTTCAGTGTCTTTCTGCATTATACACAGGGCAAAGTCTAGCTAATAGCAATGCAGAACAATAAGTGGATCAGATTTGACCCCAGAAATGGCACTATTACTAACCTTCAGGAGAACATTTCAGCCTTCTAAGACCCTCTGTCACCAGTGCTTAAGTGGCCATTGTAGAGCAAGGGAAGATAGGAGCTAAGAGACTCCTGAGCTACCATTCACGAGGAGTTTCCATTCTATCACCAAAGATTTTGAACTGTCCCCTCCCTAAACTGCAAACCTCAGGATTCCAACAAAGTGGAATAATAGCACTGTTGAAAGTGGAATAATAGCACTGTAAAAGTCTAGTGCAGAAATGGCCATAGAGAGCCGGTGTGGTGTGGTGGAGTGAATGTTGGCTTAGGACTCTTGAGATACCAAGATTTGAATCCCTGCTCAGCCATGGAAACCAATTGGGTGACTATTGGCAAGTCAGCCTCAGACAAAAGCAAAGCCAAACCCCACAGAACAAATTTTGACAAGATAACCCTGTGATAGGGTCTCCTCAGGGTTGCCATAAGTCAGAAAAACTTGAAAACAGACAAATGCTTTCAAGTGCTGCTGTTGCCGCTGTTATTAATTAACATTACAAGCATTATGCCCCACTTTTTCCCTGGATTCAAGGGGGCTTACAGAACTCAGAGGGGCTAACACATTAAAACAGATACAATATAATTAAAACATACAAAAAAGCTACACTAACATGGAATTAAACTTTTACAAAGCAGAAAAAAACCCAGTTTAAACTATTACAATTTAAAACATTAAAATGCAGTTTAAAAACGGTACGACACACTCTTTAAAACTCCATGCCTCTTATTAAGTGGGCTACACTCCTCAAAAGCTTGTGTGTGTGCACACATGTGTATACAGGTACCATCATAAATGTGCTATTAAGGTGCCACCGGTCTCTGTTTTTGCTTTCAGCTGGCTTTCTCTTTGGAAATAGGGAAACTGACTTCCTTTTGTTCTTACACATGCTTGTTCTTGCCTTTTATCGTTGTATGAGCTTCTGACTCAAAGAATTCATTACACTGTATTCTGGAGGGGCCTCTATAGACAGGAATAGATTTCTGCCAGAAGTTTTTAATCATAGGCTTTAGTTAAAGGGAACCCCTCTTATGGATCTTCCAGGACCTTTGATGGGGCTATAGGAGGAGATGAAAGCATTTAAAGTACAAAGCATAGAGGAAGAAACCAAAATGACCACATGCAATGAAGCATCAGTCAGTTTTAATAATCTGTAATTACTGGTTGATATTGTCAATTAACCTGTGGATACTTGTAGCTGCAAACTATTTTTAACCATTTCTATATGTGAGCCAAAAGTAAGTCAATGCATCTATGTTTTATGGGACTGTACTCAGCATTTCTCTTGTGCAACATGCATAAAAGCGTATTGGATGGATAGAGAGATGGATCCAAAAAGCAAAGTGACCTGTGGAGATTAGAATAAGAGCAGCTACAGGAAGCAAAGAAAGACTTGGCTTTTAATGAATGTTAAGCCCTACACCCACTGCAAGGAAATGGACTGACTGGTATAAAAGATAGGAAACACAGTTAGACATTTTTCCCCTCCCGCATAATCCCATTAAACTTAGACATTTTATTTCAGCCTCTATAGCGAATCTTTATAGTGAGCCTAGTCTCTTCATATGCTTTGTACAGAAAGCCATAGAAAGCCAATCTCTACTCAGAAGAGCATTCATTTTAAGAATAATACACTTTTTCAGTGGCCACATACAGTTAGCCACAGAAATAATGTCAGTGGATTAGACTGGTGAACAACTTCCTACTATTTCATTTTTAAAAAAGGATTCTGATCAGGAATGATTTGCTCAAGCACTTTATGGGGGATTTCAAAATCTGTTCACCTTTGGATCTTTCTTGGATGAATGGAAAGGTTACATGACAGTACAATGCACTCGTTACTGTAATGATTTTACTGACTGTAAATTGTTTTTAAAAACAAAATTCTACCTTTTTGTTTTATGGTTACATTTTCTAGTCTTAATTTTCTAATTTTATTGAAAATGCCCTTGAGCTTCTGAGAAAGCAATGTATATACATATATACATACATATACACACACATCTTACAAATCAATGCATTCGAATTATGACTTAGATGCTCTGTGCTCTGTATATAGCTCATGGTGCCCACTGGCAAGCAGTGTGTATGACTACTATGCCATGCTTAAAAAAAGAAAAAATAACCGATATTGGATGGAGGTACCAAGTGCTCTCTTTATTCGTATTTCCTTGATGGGTCGCTGGAAAGAATGTTGATAACTTTTGCATCTTCTGGAAAATTCATATGTGCTACTCTATGGTAAGAAGTAGGAAGGAGAGGGAGCATAAATAGGACCATCAATAGAATCTCAGGGCAGCACTATTCATGGTGCAGGTTATTGAACACAGTTCAGGTGCACAAGCACAGCATGGTTGGTCATATTTACCACAGTGGCAATGTGAAGGATTTGAATGCTGTTTCCATAAATAATCTCACAACCTATAAAGGAAGGAAGGAGGGAAGGAAAGAAAGAAGGAAGGAAGGAAGAAGGAAGAAGGAAGGAAGGAAGGGAAAGTGCCTGCCTGAATTCAGAGCCAGTAAGCATACTGGTTTGAGTGTTGGACTAGGTCCATTACCGCACTAGCCTTTACAGTGCTATTGTTCCACTTTCAACATCCTAAGGAATCCTGGGGTTTGCACTTTAGGGAGGGGCCTTTAGAATTCTCAGCCAGAGAGCCCTTTTGCCTCAGTAAACTACAAACACCAGAAAGTGAATCAGTGTAGTATGGAAATGACCTAAGTTTCTTCTCCAAGAAAACAACAAGTAATTTTAGCAAATTTTCCTTCCATTGCGAGAAGGTCTTCAAAAGCCACTTATTTTTTGAAATCTATTCGCAATTTGGGACTAATTCTGTGCAAAATTTGCACATGGTTGTTTTGCACAGAAAACAGCAAATTTTGTTCATGAAACAGCATTTTCTGCACAAGAAATAATAGTCTTCCGTAGAAATATTATTTTCTGTGCAGAAAATGCTGCTTTCTGTGCAAAACACGCACATGCAAATTTTGTGCAGAACATCCCCAATTACAGCATTTTATGCAAAGGAAACAACTTTTCTGTGCAGGAAATAATTTTCTGCCTAGAAATATCATTTTCTGTGCAGACAATGCTATTTCCCATGTATAAAATATCTGCACAAAAGAACCATGTGCAAATTGGGACTTATTCTATACAAAATTTGCAGTATAGTATAAGATTATTCTCATCCAGATTTCTCAACTTTCAAAAAACATGCTTTTCAACAATTTTTCAAATATTTTTGAATAATCTTTCTACCTTTGGTAAGAAGAAAAATTGATAATTTTAGTTCCTGATTATCTATGGCATACAATAGTCATGTGTAAAATTCCAATAATAGTAGCAAGAAATGACCTTGGGAAATGTCTTCTGGAGTCTACACAAAAAATGTACCCCAATTACCTAAAAGAGCACTGTGTTCCTTTTCTTTGTCCTGAGTGTTGTCCCTCATGGGAAAAATTCCATGTTGAAAGAACTGTGCAACTGGAATTATTACGGTGTGTAGATGCCTTTGGTTTTTTCTGCTATTTTTTCAGAATAAGAATCAAACACTGCACAAGTATTTTATGCAAACATAAAAGCTGTCTGGATCACCAAAGATGAAGGGCATTTCACAGAGGATATGATACAAAAGATAGCTCTTGATTAATGTAAATGACTTCACTGAAGAAGATAGACCCTAGAATTGAGATTAAATTGGAAAAGGTGAAAGAACATGATTTAGTGGTTTGTATCCTGCCATTCATCCCTTACACACACCACTGTGGACTCCTGAATGGGATATTAATCACTGACAGTTTCAATTAGGTCTGCTTCTATGACCAGGTAATGTAAGCACGCAACATGTAAAACTGCTTTGCAAGGGGTTGGAATGGAAATTAGGCTGCAGAGGACAGGTGGAGAATCTCTAGTCCTCTAGGTCTTGTTGGATTCCAAAGCCTTTTGGCCTCCAGCCAACATGGTCAATGGTCAGGAATTATGGGAGGCAGAGTCTGACAACATCTGGAGGGACACAGATTTCCCATTCTTGTTTTAGAGGCTGGGAGGCTTTAGAAATTGCTTCTTCCCCAGTACTTGACATTTGACACATGGCTTCAGTCACTGTAAAGTGTTCTGCTTGGTGAAGATTGGCGCAGGGGGCAGAATCTGAAAAGTGGGTCTCATTAATGTTGTCACCAGCTGGATAGCTTTATATCATTTTTTTTTTTGTCAAACTAAGAATGATAGTGATAATAAGAGCTTAGATCATTGTTGTTTTAAATAAGGCATTCATGTTAGTCCTATTGTTACTTTCACGTAATATTTCTTTTTCAGATAGTTTGAATTTGTTTTTATGCAAAAGTGGACTTCAAAATGAGAGCCAGCATGTTGTAGTGATTTGTGTGTTGGACTAGGAATCTGGGAGACCAGGTTTTGAATCCCTTCTCGGCCATAGAAACCCACCAGATAACCTTGGGCAAGTCACACTCTCTCAGCTTCATAGGGCAGCAATAGCAAATCTCCTATGAATAAATCTTACTAAAAAAGCCCTAGCAGAGGATTTTCATAGTTGGAATTGACTTGCAGGCAGGCACGTAACAACAGCAAATACTTCAAATGGAAAATGGTCAAAAATCAACCCCCCCACACCCCAAAAGTGGTCCTTACACCCCCAAACTTCAACATTTAAAATGTAACAAATAAGTAGTTACTCAAGCAGTTACTCATTAATCATGCTGAATTATTCTGCAAACATTATGCTTATTTACACCTACATAACCTCCCCCTAATAACTAGCTGCATTATTTTTGACAACCCCTTTCTTCCAAACTTTAGTAATAACCTAGAGAATAGCCTAATAGGAAGGAAGATTAAACCCTATCCTGAGACGTTTCAGGGCATGCCAGGATGAGGGAATGGCACTCTCAGCTATTCATTTGGCACTGTCAATCTGGGACTGAGTGGGAAGGTGAACAAGTAGCAGGCAGTTCATGTCAGGAAATAATAACACTAATACAACGCTAATTATTCTTTTCCTCTGGGCTCCTAGTAGATTTCAGGAGTGTGAGGTGGGGTGGGGGAAGCCCATAATTTATGTTAGGAAGAAGAGGATGCATCTGTTTCCCGAGTTAGATTGACCAACTCAAGCCTGCTTTGTTGTCACAGGTCTTCTGTTCTGAAACATGACTTATTTTACATAGGAGTTTCCCCTTTCATATGCAGAGAGAGAGAGAAAGAGACTTGTGTGCAAGTAAGAACATTTATTACATCATTTGATGACAACACAAGAAAGGTTTCTGAACGTGCATATTTGGTTTGTTATTGAAACAAACGTTTGGAGCACAAGTGACTAAATGAAAGCCTGTAGGGAGCATGTGGATCAAATGGGCTTCATGTTCCATTTAAGCAAGGCTCAAAAGCTAAAAAGTAAATGTGCCTCGTGCACAAAAATGACTTCTTGTTACCAAGAGGCAGAGGGAAAGGAAATGCAAGTCCTTCCTCTTTTTTATCGCTCTTGGTTCTAATTATGGTTGCTTTTGCACAATATTTTAAAGGCCCTTTGAGCTTCCCTCCTCCTCATTGGGACACCAGTGAATTTTCAAAAGGCAGAAAAGGAGAATGTTCATTCTAGCCAGTGAAGGTAATGCATTCTCCATTTAAACAGATGTAAGCACAAACCTCTCATAAACAAAAAGAAAACCCCAAACACCACCCTAACCTGAGATTAACCTTCCTCAACCTGGTATCATATATATATATTTTGGATTACAAATTCCTGATGACTTAAGCTGCCCTCCAAAAACAGATTTCATGTCCCATCATCCTCAGCCAAGATGGCGATTGAGGCTGAATGGCATGGCAATTATAGAAGTCTGACATATCGGGAAAGTGCAAAATTTGGGAAAATTGCTTTAGATCAGAGCTGGGAAATATTATCGTTTTGGTCTAAAAGTCCAGAATTGGCCAATCATCATGGGCACTGGAGATCAGCTAGAGATTCTGCGATCTGCCATCTAAAGAAGTTAATTTTTCCAAGCTTTGTTCACAAAATTCCAATCTGACAGTAACATTTTAGGTAAGTTGACTCAGAAATTATATTCCACAATGTAGACTGTTCACTGTGTGTTTACTCCACAAAACACATTGAGCATAAATGAAAAAGAAGGTGTTCTCCTGTCTGCTGGCAAAAGGAGACTGTGAAGAAGTCAGGTTTTTTTCTCCAGTCCCTTCTCTCTCTGTGTTGCAGAGTTATTTAGGCTGTTCAGAAAACTGGCAAAGAGTTTGATACAACTCGCAGGCAGCTTGCACTCTATGGCATCTGATCAGCCACCTTCTCTCCTCTTCTTCCTTACCTGTCTGGTTAATTTGTAGCAGGAGATGGAAGGAGCTGCAGTCTTGCAGATGAAATGTGAGGTCCTGCTGGTTTCACTTGCATCCTCCTAGTTTAGATGTCTCTTTTGGCTGATGAGATTGGTCACTAATATTCACATTCATTAGAATTGCTTGATTTTGTGGTAACTGAGCTTCTTCCATTACAAAACCTCATGGTGAGTAACAGTGGGCTACATCAGGTCTGGAATCATGTGGCCCTCCAGATGCTGTCAAACTGCAAGTCCCAGCAACCCCAGCCAATATTGCCAAAAGTAAGGGGTCCGGAGAGTTGCAGTTCAACAGCTTTTGGAAGACCACACAATTCCTACCCTAGGACTACATGTAATTGTCAGTCCTGACTAGAGTAGATCAATTGAATCAATGGAAATTTGGCAAGTCAATATTTAGGTCAGTTGTACTGATTTTATAAGTCTAGTCAGTTGGGACTAACCATAGGGTTTACCCCAATATATTGAGTCATTGTAGTTTCTGCACAAAGGTTTTCCCCCAGTAGAGCTCAAGCATATATGGAGAAGTTCTGCCAGCAACAAGATGCATCTTGTACAGGACTCAAGAATCATTTCTCAACCAAGTCAGCCAGTCTGTGTCACATTTCCTTTCTTTTCCTTTTGTGATGACAGACCTAGCTTTTTCATTATTTTCAAACCATAGCACTTCCAGTATTGCCAAAGTGGAAATATGACCACTTCTGACAGAGTATGAATATTTTCACTCCACACTTGTGTAATACAAAACTCAACAGACATGAGCTTTAACATCTCTCTACAGAGGCCAAGTATTTTTTTTTTTAATCTAGGCTTCGCAAAGAATAAAAAGCCATCTATAGCTTGGAAAAGTTACTTTTTTGGACTATAAATGCTAGAATCCCACAGGGGAGTTCTGGGAAGTACAATTTAAAAAGCGGCTTGCTCAAACTCTGAATTATCTGGCCAAAAAAGGAAGGAAGAGAAAGCTGTGGAACAAAATGTCTAAGTTGTACAAAGTGTGGTTTATTTTGATTGACACAATCTTTCTGATAGATCAGGGATGGAGCGCTGCCAAGAATTCAGGGGCTACACCCACTCCATTTTTACACACCCACACGTACTTTAGCACACATTCATGCTTTATTCAAAACTGGAAGTGGTCAATCACACTAGAGACTGGACATGGGGGGAATTTTTTCAGTGGGGGGTTGGGTTGGGCAGGGGTCTGGAGGACTGGGGCTTCACTGGGGAGATGGCCTATGGGTGGCACAATTCCCACCCCTGTGATAAATGAATGTAAAGAGCCCGTCTCAAAGACTAACAGGGAGCCTAAACTTAGGCAAATGGAGTGTTACATCTTTAAACAATCCCTTTAAAAACTTAAAAGTTTTTTTTCCCCTGGTTGGTTTTACAAAAAGGGTGTCCAAATTCCAGCTATTAAATTAGGTGTTAATACTGCCATTGATAAAGCTACTGTTTGGCCTCCAATGAACTCTAGATTACGGTATTGTTAAAATTAAAGGAATTCCTGTTCCATGCTGTTATTCTTGGCGGGCAAAGTATTATGGGCTTTCACCGCAAGCAATGAATTTTCTTCAGAAGAAATTTCCTTCAATTCATCAGCAGTGATTTGGGCTGTACCACTTAGACTTCATGACTGTTTTTTTGGATGGAATTGTGAACATGCCAGTGATGAATTAGAGGGCTGTTCAGGACATTATCTTAGACATTCTGTTCTATTTTTGCTCTATGCCCTTCCTTTTTCAAGGCTTTTCCCTAGCTTAAACTGTTTGGAATTGTTTTCTTCACCCCAGCCTTCCTTTCTTAGAATTTTCTTCACTTCAGGCTTCCTTTCTTAGAAGACAGACCCATATCATTCTAGGCCAAAGTGGATCCAAACTCTCCAATTATGCAATAAAGAGAAAGTAAGAGAAACACAATGTCTACCAGCTGGAGGTGACTGGGTGGCCGTAGGGCGGGGGTTGAGTAGTAAATCTATGTTTAATAACATGGAAAATCCATTCCTGCTCAGTCGTGGACTTGCTTTGTGATTCTGGGAAAATCACATATCTTTTCTATATCAGAATTCATATTTGTAACATTGCTGATGGCCACATTTCATTCATGTTGCCACAGCAGCAGTTCGTAAGCTGACTGTTTTCTGCCAGAGATCAGGATAGATACGTTACTGCTTGGTAGAACAGTGGCATACCCACAGATCAATGCTGGCCCTACCTACTGTGAGGTGGTCTCTTTGGCCAGAAGGTATTTGGGTGACATGAAAGAGTAACAACTTGCTATGTATTTAGTTTGTTAATACTGTCATCTTAAAGTCCATTTATGGAATGTTTTCTCTCATATGCCAAAATATGTGACTTCAGTGGCTGGGGAGAGAGTGTCATTTGCTGCTCTGCTTCAGTCAGCCAATGTGTTGGGGTGGTCCTGCCAATGATACTCTTGTTTCTCCCCTTTTGGGCTTTCTAGTTTTTTCTCCTCTTCTCTACCTTTCTTCCCCAGCTCTTTCTTTCTTTCTTGTCCTCTGTTCCATCCTGCATAACTGTGTGATGTGATGGCCAAAAAAGCCAGTGCAGTTCTCGGATGCAACAACAGGAGTATAGTGTCCAAACCGAGGGAAGTCATAGTACCATTCTATTCTGCTTTGGTCAAACCTCACCTGGAATACCACAGTTCTCAAGAACAATGTTGACAAGCTGGAACATGTTTAGAGAAGGGCATCCAAGATGATCAAAGGTCTGGAAACTGAGCCTTATGAGGAATGGCTTAGGGAGTTGAGTGTATTTGACTTGGAGAAAAGATGATTGAAAGGTGATATGATTGTCTTCTTTAAATATCTGAAGGGATGTCATATAGATAATGGGGTAAGTAACTACATAGTTCATAATCCATGACTTCTGATCTGAAATCTCTATTTTGTTTCCTGGAAAGGATGATAAGGCAAGAGGTTGAAGTCAGCCTGGACAGAAGAACTACTCTTTGATCTCTAACCCAAGTAACTTCACCCAAAGCAGCTCCCTAGTATGTAAGATGGGTGAGCAACTGTGGAAGGCTAAGGGGTCACATTAACCTCCTAGGAGACTTTGGGGGTGCACCTGCTCCTGGAAAAAAAATGCCCCCAAATGCCTCTAGACCCTTTGGGGGCATTTCCACCATGTTTTGGATTTCAAAAAGGTCCTCTCCTGGGCATTAATTGGATCTGATCAATCAGCCTAATCTTTGCCATTCAGTTTCCTTCTAGTCTCCTTCCCTGAATCTGAGTTCTTTATTTTAATATTGGTTTATGATTTACAGTTGGTTCAGTCAGGGTTCCTGGGGGAAATAGTTTTAAGTTTTCCTTCCAGAAGCAAACAAAAATGCTTTTTGACCTTGTAAAAGTTAAAGGGAGCCATCCTTTCCCATATCAGATGTATGACAATTGTGAAGCATGGGAGCTGCATGTACACCCAAAGTCTTTTGTGCGGCCCCAGGGTCCTTCTGGATGCCCTTATCCCTTTAAAAAAAAACAGGGGATGAAAATGGAGAATCATACTTGCAGAGGCCTTCAGGGGTGTGATTCTCCATTAGACACTCTGTTTCCCTGGGGCACCTTTAAATTAAACCAAACAGTATTTTAAGACAACAAGATATGGGTTTTCCAGATCTTCAAATCTCCAGTCCTTGAGGTGACTAAGCAGCCTTGAAAAATGTAACATCACCTTTGTGACATCACCAAGGCCCTACTTCTGTGAAATTACAAGGGATTTTCCCTAAGTCTCAGGGTTTGGTCCTTAAACATTCAGGCTTGTCCTTACCTGGCTGCCTTAAGTAAACATCACTTTCTGGTTTTGGTGGGGAAATGGTAGAAAAGGGTTTTCAAAAGTCCAGGGAGTAGTGGAAAATGGAGCAGGGACATCTTGAATCCTGCACAGTAACCCAGTCTTGCCGTGGAAGAATCAAGGAAAGACAACTCTACAGCACCTCAAGCTTCCTCTTTATCCCCCCTCCCCTATTATGTCAATATTAACACTTCAGTCTTTCTCATCCTTTCCTGGTTTTCCTCTATCATTTCTTCATTCATCCCCTTTTGTTGTCCAACCCTGTGCTTCCTCCTCCTGCATCTCCTTGTTGTGTTGAGGCTTGATTTTTCTGCTAAACCTCTAGCACCAACAGCTTCCCCATATCTGACTTCCTCCACTCTGTTACCTTTGGCTGGCAGGACCAGCTCTGCCAATGGAAGGAGCTTCCACTGGATTTTGCGGAAAACCTCTATTACCTGACACAGCCCCTGACCTTCTGCATAGCACTGGGGTGCATGTGGAACAGGAGGGTAGCCCTAGAGGGGAAATGTGCCAACCCAGTTGCACACATGGGAAGTAAAAAACTGCTTATGAGAAACAGAGTGCATTTATTTCCCTCTAGAATGCAAGCTTCATTCAAAATCTTCTGTTAATGATGCTAGCCTTTTTGATCTGGAACAGTAAACTGTGTTGAGTTGTATGACTAAGACCAAGTAACACTGCTGAGTGTAGCTTAAAGGAGTATTAAGCCTAAGTATTATATTTTCATTTATTTCACTAAATCTGATTTGTTTGGATATGCTGTTGCTCTTGTTAAAAACCAACAAAGAGTCTCAGCTGCTTTGGCTATAGAAGTGTGGGGTAGAAACTATAGGAAGAATGAAGTGCTATTAGACACAATACCACTGTGCCACCACACCAGCTACCCCATAGAAGGAAATTATGCTCACTGAGAAAATAATGAAAATAATGAAAACTAATAGCAACACACACACAAGGTCATTTCCTTGTCTTTTGTGTGAAATAATACCATATAACTCCCTTTTCCTGGTTCTGTATTTAGAGGAACAAGTTCAGATTAAAATCCCAACTTGATATCAATCTGGAGAGGAAAAATCCACCCCTTAACCACCCGGGTTGCAAATACAACAAAAGGGGATGGGCTGTGTAAACTGTATCCAAGAAATGTGAATATGTGCCTTAGACAGTATTGTAAGCAAAAATCACAAAGGCAACAATGAATCATAAAGGAGTTAATAAGTGAGAGTCATTGGCCATTTCCATACCGGGCTTCTGAAATGGTGCAGAGCGACCTCTCACGGAGGTCTTCTACACCCTAGAGTGGACTGACGTGGACTACTTTTTGTAGTTCCACACCAGAATCCACTCAGGAGCGGCCAGAACTAGCCGCGCTGCGTGTTTTTTAAAAACCTCTTTTTCGAGGTTTTTAAAAAGCATGGAGCGCGCAGCCCCGTGCCGCTCCGTTGCCCGGCTCTAAAGTGGATCTGGAGGCGCGCGCAAGTGCGTGCATGCAGATCTGCCGGGGGCGGGCTTCCGGCTGGCGAGCTTCTCTGGTTGGTGGAGAGCCTCCACCAACCGGAAGCCGCCATTTGGGATGCCGGAGGACTGCGGAGCAGCGAGCTCGCGCTGCTCCACGTGGCGACAGACTTACCCGGTTTCAGGTAAGCTCCGTTTTTGGGCGTTTTCACCCATTCCCCCCTCCCCACATGTGAAAAGGGCCATTGAGTTAAATCAGCACCCTGTTTAGTTTACTATGACCCATTTGTAAGAACTGGGCTGGCAGCAGGATTTGACAGGGCAATATCCACCAACTCACCTGAGGGCAGCAGGTTCATTTAGAGTAGAAGTGGACAAAGTGTGGCCCATTAGCTGTATGCTGCTTCCAGTCAGTTTTTGTGGCCTCAGGAGAAAAAGTGCCCCAAATACTCCCAGATGTCCTCTAGTGGGCATAGGGAACATTTCTGCCACCTTTTTGGCCCCCCTGGGTCATTATAGGCCCTGGAGAGGCCTCTTTTAGAAACAGGAAGTGAACAGAAAATGACTTTGAGTCACTTTCTGGGAGCCAAAAACATGGCAAAAGATCCCCACGTACACTTGAGGACGTCTGGGGGGCATCTGGGGACAATTTCTTTGCAGCTGTGGAGGTAGGTGAGGCCCTCCAAAGTTTCCTGGGGGCTATGTAGTTCCCTGGCCCCCCGCTGTTGATCAACCCTGCAGCATAGGCCATGTGGGGCTCACAGCCCAATCCTCAAGCAAAAGCAAAGGGATTCAAAAGAAAAAACCAGAGGGTTTCTGCTGCCGTCCTAGCACCTGCCACCTGGGGCAGTTGCCTTACTTTGTTCAATAGCAGGACTGGTGTTGTCTATGGCCATTTCTGCACAACGTTGCTATAACACTATAGCAGCGAATTGTTACCGATCTAAGAGCCGTGCTTCCACATGACATCATCGTTATCCAGCTGCTATCCTGTCCCCAAGCATCACCAAATTGCCATATTCTATTTCCAGAAAAAAACTGTCAAAAGACTCTGATAGTGCTTCAATCCCATCATCAGTTGTAGTGCGGTACCATTATAGCACTTGATCGCTTTTCCTGTTATGGCAGATCCAGCAGTTGGTAGGCTGTGGGTGTGCCCCCGTCAGTGACTCCCATGGCATGGTAAATTTCTATCACCTCTCCTTGTTTATTTTAAATGTCTCCTTGAGTCAAAACTTTTTATTTATTTTTTTAAACAGTATAGGGCAAAAGTGCAATAGTGTACTGGCATGTCATGCTGTTACAACATTGCTGTGTTAGTACAGCTTCCAAAAAAACAAAACAAAAAATCACCACCCAATCCAAGGCGATGGGGCAGGGTGGGGCATGAGAGTGGCCAAGGATGCTGTAATGTGGAAGGAACACTGGGGGCAATAACGATACCCATCTGCTTAAGGGGAAAGGGTGTGGAAAAGAGTGTCCCTAACCTGGCGGCATTGTGTGAATGGCAATGCTGCCATTATAGCAGCATAATGCGCTAATGGCCTCTAAGTGAGGAAATGGCCTATCTGTTCCAACCAGTGAAAGGTCTAGAAAAAAATCTATTAAGGCTGTACTGCTATTCCTTCTTCTATATATCTCTGTCCCCTGCCTCTGCTGCTCTCTGCAACCTCTCTAAGCACCTCACTGTACTAACACTGTACCTCAGTGATTTGTAAGCTATCTGATGCAAACAACCAAAAATGTTCCCTCCCTGAGGACAGACTCCATATTTGTGCCCATTAGCTACAATAGTTTCATTTTTACCCTTAGAAATTCACCATGAAGTTTCAGCCAATAGTTTGTGGACTGGCTGTGATCAACAAACCATCATGTTGAGTAGCAATGCTCTATCTTACACAAGAGCCTGTTTCTCAACTTTCATCAGTGCTTTGGCCTTCATCTCTTCATCCTACATGCACTTCTGTATATACAGTCAGGCCTCCACATTTGCGGGTTTGACATTCACAGATGCGATTATTTGCAAGTTTCTCCAACTCCTGCCCTCCCACCTCAGGTGCTTCTTTTTTGGGGGAACCTTCCCTTTTGTTTGTTCCAATCAGGCCACATAGGCCTTTAAAACCACACTTCCGGTCCTCCTCTTCCTCTACTAGTCTCTGCCTGGCCAGCTAAGGATGGCTCTCTGCCCAAATTCTCAGCACCACAAACCCTGAACGCATGCCCCATGCACACCCAAGGAAGGAGATGGCAAGAAAGAGGAAATACAGAACCACCATGCCAACCATCTCCTTTCCTGACCTGGTTTAGACCCTGGATGCCCACTTTCCCCTCCCATGCCTGAGGCCCCTGCCCACAGACACGCAAATGTTATTTGCAAATTTTTCAGTTTTGCAAGAGTCTTGTGTCCCTAACCTTAGTGAATGTGGAGGACCAAGAGTACATGTATAATAGCCAACAACACAGATGGGGCGGGGGGAGCTGTTACAACATGGCTACTGCACAGGGCCAGCCACAAGCATCCATGTCAGTGGTACAGTGAATCCTGTGTGGATTTTATTTTGCTCTTAAAAGGAGCTGTACAAGATGCTGAATCTATGAATCTATGTTGAATCTATTGTTGGGGTTCAGCCCCTTCAACAGCTCTTTTCTAGTCCAGAATAAAATCTAGAAGAGGTTCTCTGCACTCCTGATATGGATGCCCCTGGTGGTGTACACTCATTTTACAAATGAGGAAGAACTATTTCTCAAAAGGAAAATTAGCTTAGGCACTTGTCGAAGGCCCAAAATCCACAGGCTTTATTTTGCAAGAATCTTCCCTGCAAAACAGACATACGAGCATGGTGGGGCAGTGGACTAGTTTTATGAACCTAGCTGAGATGGAGACAGGGGAGAAAGAGTGACAAGGGAGTAAGGAGGCTGTGTGACTAAGAGAGTTACATTGCTAGGGGGGATGGTTGGTTAGAAGCACATAAACAGATTTGGGAGGAACCGAAAGGAAACAGAGCCAAAGCAGCTGACTTCAGAAAAAAGGGAACCCAAAGGATTTCATTTCCCACATGATTGCCAAAGGTTACAAAAATGGACACAGATTAACTTTGGATTTCTCAGCTTTTAGTGAGGAGAAGGGGAACCAAGACAAAAACTTACTGTTGCCTTAATCCTCTTGAGTCCTATGCTGTCCAAAAAGAATGAAACAATGAGTTTGAGACAATTAGCACATGTGGTAATGATGACAACATCAAACAGACATTAGGCCATTGTTAGGAACTCCAGACTCACTGCAAGTGAATTGTAGATAGAGGGCCTTATCACACTAAACTGTTACGGTGCTATTATTCTACTTCAGCAGCCATGGCATCATTATATGGAATCCTGGATTTTGCAGGTTAGGGAGAGGCATTTAGAATTCTCAGCCAGAGAGCTCTGAATAGGCCAATTGCTATGGAGACAAGGCCTAGCAGCAAGTCCCCTCACGAATCCAACCTCTGTATGTTGACAACTCTGAATACAGACTGGATTGGGGAATATGGGCAAAAGTTACAGGTACTGGACAACACAGTTTGGGGAATTAGCGACACAGGATCTCAAATCTGTGTATTTCAACTGCATCTAACTCCTAAGGTAAGATAACGTAATTTCTAAGGTATTTCTAACAGGTGTTACCGATGAGAAAATAAAATCCTAGGCAATGCCAGGTAAATATGCTACTAGTGCTATAACAGTGTCATGTGATAAGGCCCAGAGAGCTTTAGATCTTCCTTCTCCTTAGTTTCCAAAAGATTCAGGGGTCCTTTCACCCCTGTAATGATCTGTAACAGTCCCACCTCCTGCTCTGGAGGAGGAGATGTGACCCCTGAAGATGATCTAGCTGCCACCAATTGATTTTAAGTCCTGTGACTCAGTAACTCAGTGGGAAGTTACTGGGAAACTTAACTTCCACTTCCACCTCTGACTTTGCAGAGGCTTTCCCTTCCCCCTCCCCATGGGGAGATGGGAATCCTTTTTCAAAAAAATTATTATTTTTAACATAAAACATATAATATATATAAAATACACACAAAAAGAAGAACAAACAAAACACAAGAAGAACAAGCCTAAAAGAAAATAACAAAGAGTATAAAAATATCATTACAAATTAAACAACTAACTTACCCGACACCTAACTAAAATAAATATTTCCACCTCCATAGCAACCAGCAAAATGCAACCTAATAATAATCCTATCTCAGTAACCTATTGTAATATATTTTAATATTTGCTGTTTAATCTAAAATCAGTTAATACATTAAAAATATACATTGTATATATTTATTAAAATACTAAATGTTAAACTGTTTTCCTAATGTTACTTATTAAAGCTACTGATGTAACTCTTTGTATACTTATATTATTAAAGCTACTTATATAACTCTTTAGACATTTCTGCACTAGACTGTTATAGCGCTATGATTCCACTTTCGACCTCCTATGGAATCCTGGGGTTTGCAATTTCGGGAGGGGCCGGCTGGCCCCTCCCGAAACTGCAAACCCCAGGATTCCATAGGATGTCAAAAGTGGAATCATAGCGCTATAACAGTCTAGTGCGGAAATAGCCTTTATCTCAAAACTAAAGTCGTATCTTATCAACATGCACAACATTCATAATATTAAACAGTATAAATCAAATTCTATTATTCATAGTATTTTCCCTTGCTAAGTATAACTAGTTTCTTGTGAAAATGGAACGTAACACCACTTGAGTACCATATAAGTTGTTCTGTAGTCATATTCCTATTAACTACAACATTTTCCCTTACTTATCAGTATGTATACTTCAACCAAAAATCATAAATCATAAACAGTATTTTCATCCAAAATTCTACTGGGAAACTTAACTTCCACTTCCACCTCTGGCTTTGCAGAGTTTTTTCCTTTCCCCTCCCCGTGGGGAGATGAGAATACTATATGCGTGCATGCTGACATGCTGAGGGAAGGCACATGAAGAGACCATGGAAAAGACAAGGTCTTTAAAAGAAAAGCTTTTATTCTAAGCAAGAAACCTACACATGAAGACACATTCCTTCAGGAACAGCTCCAAAGTTACGACAAAGCTTAAGTCATATTCAGCCAAGGTTTAAAGGAACATAAGCCCTGATGTGACTAGCTAAACAGTCCTATTCTACTTATGGTACAAATGGGAGTTCTGGGTCTTGGATGGTCATGGTAACCTGGGAGTCTGGACGTCTTTGGTCAGTCTGTGACCAAGTTCCCCCAGGTCTCTTTGTTTGTCTCTTGGTCCCTCTCCAAGCTGAGTCTTGTGGCCCCTGAGGCTTTATAACCTCTTACTTGGATGCCTCTTGAAGCTTCCCAATTTCTTCCCAAACTGGTCTTCCTACTGGGCAATTGTCTCTCATGATCGCTGTTGTTCCTTTGTGATGCTGATCCTAATAGCTATAACTTAAACCCGACAAGTCATTAACCCTTGTTTACCTGGAGAGGAGAGTATACCCCTCAGCTAAGTTGCTCAAATGATGAGAGACCCCATTATCACAACCCCACATAATTATAGCGCAATGATTCCACCCTAACTGCCATGGTTCATCCTATGGAATCCTGGGATTCGCAGTTGAGGGAGAGGCCAGCAAACTACAAACCCAAGGATTCCATAGTATGCAGCCATGGCAGTTAAAGTGGAATTATAGTGCTATAACTGTGTAGTGTGGAAGGCCCTCAGAGCGGGTGGATAAAGGGAGATGCCATGGCTTGGGAGTGTCCTAGAGTTGCCTAGCAACTCCAAGCCTGCCTTCTCTTTCTCTGTAGATAGCATAATGTTTAATGAGTCCAGAAGTGCTAAACAATTACCTACTTAAGTACAAACATTAGGGGCAAATGTGTCATCCACCCAGTCAGTGGATTTTCCCAGAACAGAGTCCAGAGAATGACAGCTAAACAAAGAGACTATTTGAACAACACAAAGAATCAGAGTCAAACCAATGCAGCCCACAAATGGACTTCTTCAATCACTTAAAAGGAACTAAGGACCAAAAATAACCATATCATAATCTTTTATAACTGATATAACACAAACCCACAGCAAAGGTATCTCATGGAAAGCGACATGATAACAACCCTTATATTGTTCCCTTTATACATTTAACCTCTGACAGAAAAGATTAAATACTTTTACGTAACAGTTTCTCAAACTCACATCAGGAAGTACAGGAACTACAATAAACCAGGAATAACATATTCAAGTGCTGTTGGGCAGACTTAAAAATGAAGGCTATGTTTAATATGAACCATTATACATTTTCTGGAACTGCCATTTTAAAGAAAACTGTCTGTCTGTCTGTCTGTCTGTCTGTCTATCTATCTATCTATCTGTTGGGGGATGAGAGGAGTTTCAGCCTCACGGAAACGCAGCGGAAAAACCAGAGTTCAGCGAGCCAACAGCAGCAGCTTTGTTCCCCAGTAAGGATATTCACACACGGAGGAGTTTCTTCCAAAACAGGAGGCACTTTATCTTGCAGCAAAGTTCCGTTATATACAAAACATAGGACAGACGGACAAAAGCTTGCGCCAGGCACCAGGTTTGGTCAACAGACAAATACTTACTGGCGTTGCTTTGTTATATACATATCTACAACCAATCAGGTAGAGGTTTGCACACCTCCCTCTACCATCTGCACACGACCCCAGTTTCTTATGCAGCCTTGCAATTACCCACAGCTGGGGCATGATGCAACATCTTTGCAGTGGGCTGATCATTCTCCCAGGGTTCCCTGCCTGGAATCCCTGACACCATCTCTCTCTCTCTCTCTCTCTCTCTCTCTCATCTGATTGATTTGTATCCTACCTTTCTCCTAGAACTGGGACCCAGGGTATTTCAATGGAATTAAAGCAGATGACAAATAGATAAAACATCCAGAAGTAAAAAACTGACTATGTTAAATCAAAATTAAGCAAACTATAATATTAGACCTTTAATGAATTAAAACCAATTTTAAAACCTATCAGTTTGTAAAAAGCAGAACACTAGTCCATTACAAACTCTTTCCTTGACAGATAATTAATTGCCTAAAGCTCTTTGGAAGTGTTTTTCTTTTTCTTTTTTCTTTTTTGCTAGATTCCCAAAGGAGAGATCCAGATCAGCCACCCATGGGAGTTCCAGATGCTGGGAACAACCCTCTAGAATGTCTTCTCTTGCATCCCCACCAAATTGTATTCTTCCCTGTGAGCCTGCTTGGCATCTGAAAACTTCAGGGAACTGTGAGAAGGACCTATCTTGAAGATCTCAGAGGCTTGTATGAGAGAACATGGTCCTTCAGATAACTTGGAGTTTTGTCATAGTCCTCCACTTAGGATTAACATGTGTGAAATCATTATAGTACTTCAGTGTTTATTCCAAGGCCTAAAGAAATAATATAGGGAGCAAGAAATACCCCTTCTCTACCCAGAAGTATGCTGCAACAATATGCCAGGACTACTGTAAGCTGGTAACAATTAGGAAGCCAAGTTGGAAGCAGGTAGGAAGGTACTGGTTAAATGGATCCCATCTACCCTGCAATGTTCTGGAGATTCAAATAGGTGGAGTATTAATACCTTTATTTTCTTGACAAAGATGGCTGCCTGATCTCTCTCCTTCTTTCACACACACACACATACACACACTTACGTTATTTTACTGCATTCCAAAGCATAGAAATAATGCATTACAGTTAAAGACATTACCTTCATGTAACATATTATTTACACAAATAATAGGGGCATAGCAATATTCTTTATGCAACTTAACCAAACAACTGTTAATGCTGTTAAATTTTTAATGTTGCCAGGAGGAGTTCAGTTTGAGTGATTCAAAATTATTTATTAAGTTTACTTTTCAAAATATATCTTTTTAAAACAGTGGCCAAGATCTGACTTTACAACAAACAGAGCGCAGTGCTTTGCGCATGCCTGCCACTCCCCTGGCAGCTGTCAAGCACTAGAGGGTGCTGCTGTTGTCATTAACTGGCCAGGGGAAAAGGGAGGTCATCAAGCAATGGCCATTTCTGCATGATGTTGCTATTCCGTTGATGTTGTTTCTGATCCAGGAGTCATGCTACCGCATGACATCATCGCTATCCAGCTGCTATCCTGTCCCCAAGCGTTCCCAAACTGACTTATACTATTTCCAGAAAAAAATCTGTTAAGAGCTTTCTTTAGCAGTTCGATCCTGTCAGTTAGCTCAGTGGGGTACAGTAACAGTGCTTGATAGTATTTCCTGTTGTAATGGATCCAGCAATGGGCGGAGCATGGGTGTACCCAGTTTGTCCTTCCCTCCACGCTCCCATGGCATGGAAACTTTGAAATCTATCACCTTTCCATGTGTATTTTACACTTCTCATTTGAGTTAATTTTTAATTTTTTTAAAAAAATACATTTTTAAGCATTATAGTGTGAAAATACAATAGTGTACTGGCGTGCCCTGCCCTTACAACATTGCTGTGATAGTAGGGCTTACAAACCAAACAAAATAAAACACCAGACCAATCGAGGTGGTTGGGTAGGGTTAAGGCAGGGAAAGAGAGTGGCCAATGATACTGTAGTGCAGAAGGAACACCAGGGGTAATACCTCTACTTATCCACTTAAGGGTGTGGGAAAGAGCCTTCCTAACCCGACAGCATCGCGCCAATGGCAATGCCTGGATTGTAATGGTACAATGTGCTAATGGCTTATAGTACGGAAATGGCCATAGTCACAGCAGCTTAGGGAAGAGAAATGAGGTTACTCTCCCACAGATCCAGGAGGGCAACCTCGTTTCTCTTCCCTGTCTGCAACTGCAGAAAAGACAGGCACTGCCCGATGGGGATGGAAGGAACATAATGTTGCCATTTGGTTCTCTGCCAAGAAAGGGTTTTTTTGGCAGGGGGAGGTAAAGAGGGAGAAAAAGGATGAGAAGGAATCATAGAATAATAGAAATGTAGAGTTGGAAGAGACCACACGGGCCATCCAGTCCAACCCCTTACCATGCAGGAATACCCTCAAATCACTCCCGACAGATGGCCATCCAGCCGCTGCTTAAAAACCTCCAAGGAAGGAGACTCCACTACACTCCGAGGCAGCATATTCCACTGCCGGACAGCCCTGACTGTCAGGAAGTTCTTCCTGAGGTTCAGGTGGAATCTCTTTTCCTGCAGCTTGAATCCATTGCTCCTTGTCCTGGTCTCTGGAGCGGCAGAAAACAAGCCCTCTCCCTCCTCTACATGGCATCCCTTCAAATATTTAAACATAGCTATCATGTCCCCTCTTAACCTTCTCTTCTGGAGAGATCAATGGAATCAAAAATTAAAAGAGAAAGGAATGAAGTGCCTAAGCAGAGCTGATGAAGACTGACATACATACTAGGTTTTTGCCCAAATATACCTCAGACCAAGACTGGAAATTATATTGTGCTTACTACCATTTTTGGTGGAGTGATCAAAGTGGAATGAGGGAAAGTTAACAGTAAAACAGGAAAGCCACAAGGCTGAAGTCTTGTGCTACCATACTCAGCAACCTCTGTAACACTGAATGCTGAGGGAGCTGATTGTTTCTTCACACTGACCTCTCTTGGTCCCACTGAGCAGATGGGCTGGTCACGGTCTGAGAAGATTTGAGAAGGTAAGGAGAGAAAGAGGACAGTATGGACCTCTGAAGACTTAAAATAGCCACTCCAAAGCAAGTTGTAGCAGTAAAGACACAGTTAAAAAATTAAAAAAAAATAAAAACTTTTCCACATCAAGTCAGCATTTTTACGCTGAGATTCCTCCTTTCCTACTGGGACCCAGTGGGCTGCGGCTAGGCCCTGAGATCCAAGAACCTGAGACATGATCCACTGATTCAGCTATATGCTGACCATCTTCCAAAGACCTTCTAAAAACTGTTTTTTAAGGCCCCAGCTGATATTTTTTAGAATGGAAACAATGACATAAAATTGCTAGCCAGACCCTGTCAAATGAAATTTCATGGATTCTTTTGAAAATGCAAATTATGTTAACTTAATTTTATAAAATGTAACGGAGCAGAGGGCCTCAGACTTATTCTGTGAAATTAAACAATGACCATATTCAAAAGTATTAGACAGTGCTGTAGAATCTCTTCTTCAGGAATTCCTGAATGACAGAATGAGTGAGAAGAGCTGTGGAGATTCTGACAAAAAACATCATTCATTGCCCCACCGATTTAGCTTGTGCTGCAAGTTGTGTTTGGCACAGTTGGGCTGTATTCTAGAAGAAGACTGGAATGGTGCTTTTGTAAGCAGTCTTCTTGGTCTTTTGTACTCAGACAACACAGGCAGGATTCAGGCTTCATTTAGCCAGGGCACATGGGGTGAACTGAGATTTTGTAATCTCTCTTGTACCGATAACTTTTTAACCATTTCTGGTTCCTTATGCAGTCGCTAAAATGACCCAGCCCAGGCAGCTAAAACACAGCCTGTGCCTTGCTAATATTTGACCAAAATGCCCAGTCCACAGTTGGACAGTTAATTTTAAAAAATTAATTGATTATACCTGTGATTTTAAGAATCCCTCAAGCTACCTGATTGCCATTATAGTGACATATTTAAAAAGTAACTCATTTCTAGTTTTCCTAGAGTAACAAAAACAGTTACTTTTATTTACTTTTCTGAAGAATCCCATTCAAACACTGCAAGGTGAGCCACCATTTGAACTATGTGATATTACCACTATTGTCAGGTGATATTCCCACAACTAAAAATATAGGCCCTTTCCACAGCACCCTCCCATCCTGCAGTAGAGAGGGGAGAAGGACGGGACCATGATGACGCTTCTGCATGACATCATCATTGTCCTGTCCTTCTCCCGTCCCCAGGCACTGCAATTGCGGGTTAAATCATTCATGGGTTTTCCTCATCAATGACACACAATTGCACCACTATCCTGCACTTACCTGTCCTATGGAAGCCACAGAAGCACAATGTCTGCGCTTCCTGCCCCAGTGCAGCCTGGGAAAGTACCTGGCTGTGCTGTAGAAGGAAGAGGCATGGCCATCATGCTCACTTCTGCAGGGAGCCAGGTGGTGCAGAGGGGAGTGTTCCCATCATGCTCTCCTCGTGGCAGTGATGCTGTCGGGATCCCCACCAGACGACTGTGTGAAAAGGTAGGGTGCAGAAAGGGCCACAGATACGATAGCAAAGGACTGATGTTTTTGCTCATTAAGCTACAGTGGGAAGGTAGCATAGTTATGTTATGGGGAAAAATGAATGAGATGAATCAGAGATGTATTAAGACTGCCCTTTCCAGGGAATGACTATTTGTGGTGCATCACACAGACATTATCTTTGTGGTCCTTCATAGAGGCCACATCACAGTAAAATGGGTCCCACTCAGCAAAGCCTTGTCATTAGAATTTGAGGGGCCTGTAGCTATCTTAAAGAGAAAGTACTCTGAAAAGTTACATTGGGCTTCAAAATCACTTTACAGGAGGAGTTGGTCTCCTCCAGAGGAGCAACACACAATTTTAATAATTAAAACACATCCTAACTACATAAAACACTTCAGTTTTTTAAGTTTCAGGATTTCTAGCAGACTTGATCTGGTGTGTGCCCTTGCCCATTTCTAAATGATCTCAAAGTTTCCCAGATCAAGCACTGGTTTTCTTTGGTTATTTATAGTATAAACAATTGTATACCAGATATACATTGCTCTGCAGCAGAAAACAGTCTCAGAGCAGCTGGCATTTTAATTTTTAGAGAAGACATTCGCTGCCCTCACAACCTAAGGGAGGGTATCATCAGTGCACAACTGTAGTACTTGGACACCATTTTAACTGTCATGCCTGTGTCTTATGGAATCCTGGGATTTGTAGCTTAGTAAGAAGGCGCTTAGAATTCTTTGCGGTACTTCCAGAGGCTGGACCTATGGCAATTAAGGTGATATCAAACTGCTTTCATTGTCCTGTTTGGATATGCTCTAAAATTCATGAAACAAAAATTTTAAAAAAGAAGGAGGAAAGGAAAATAAAAACAAAGGAAAACAAGACCACTCAGGCAGAAGTTGTTTGATAACCTAGACAGTCATTCCACTAAGCTGAGTAGACTCGTACTATTATGAGGTTCCTCAGCTTGGCACAGTAGCTGCTAGGTGATAGTTGAGGGGTAAGCAAAAGCCCCGAGGAGCTAACTTCCAAGAAGGATTGTTCATCCCCTACTTCCTTAGCCTGGTGGGATACCTATTGGATGAACTGCTCACAGGTAAGTTAGATTAATTTTTCTAGTGGGTGGTTGTGATTATTGTTTCCACTGTGGCAACTGCTGTTGCTGAAGGGTGTAAAATAAAGTCTTTATGCAGTGTGCACTACAAATCCACTGGGGAAAAAAATACCCCAGAGTATTGGATTCTTTGTCATGACATTTTGTTTAGTTACATAGTTAAGTTCTGTGAAAAAACAGTCCATCTTCACTAAACGGAAAATAAAGTTATGCATATGAACATTCTTTTGACTCCATTCAGCACTCAAAACAGGAGTAGGAGTTAGGCATCATCATCTCCTTTCAGGGCCCCCAGGAAGCCACAAATGCTAATTCTTTGATATTATTCATCATTACTGATTCATCACAGCTTACTCAGCTGAGTAGCCCAATTCCATTCTTTTGACAATGGATTGCAGTATTGCTGAAAGTTATAGAACTTCAGTTTGCCCTATGATGATTTACAGGCAGGCAAGGGTGCCACCTGTTGATTCAAGGACAGAACTGTTGGGAGTTTTACTTATTTAAAAACAAACCAAAGAAAATGCTTTAAAATGTCATGACTTCAAGCCTCTGTGCTTCTGAGGCCCTTTTCACACAATGACTGCATCCCAACATAGGGATGTGAGAGGAGTGGGACCACAACAACGCTTCTGCATGACATTGTTGTGGTCTCGCCCTTCTCCTATCACCAGCTGGTGTGACCGCAGGGTAAATCATTGACAGAGTCTCTCCATCAATGACCCCGGATCATGCAATGCTCCCACCCTTCTTGATCATGCGGAAGGGCCAGAAGCATGATGGAGGCACTTCCTTCCCCAGCGCAGCATGGGAAAGAGCCCAGCTGCACTGCGGAAGGAAGAGGCATGTCCCTTGCGCTCCTTTCCACAGGAAGCTGGCCAGATGCAGAGGGGAGCATTCCCATCATGCTCCCTTCCCAACAAAGACCCTGCTGGGATCGCAACCATGTCTTTGCCATGCCGTCTTCTCTTGATTTTTGCACTTCACCATTTGCGCATCTCAGCCCCACTTCTTTTTTTAATAGTCGGAGGACTGTTTCTGTAATCTTCATCCTGTGTTACAAAGGCCTTGTTTTCTCTGAATCCAGTCAGAGAACATGTTACTATGGTGAAGCAGCCTGAGCCCGGGGTCTACAATTTAATATTGATAAAATTGGCTATCAGAAAAATACATATATCTCTCCACGTGCTTGCGAGGCCCCCGGATGAGCACACAGAAAGGCACGGCCGAGCGGCCAAAAAATAAAGGAAAAAAACCCTAGTCAGGCCAGTAATTTCCCGTCACGTCACCCCAGGAGACCTCCAGGCATGCACAGGTAAAAGCCCATCAAAAGTACATTAAGCACACAAAAGGTACTCTGCCCCGAATTGCTGGCTTGACAGGATTAGCGCTCTGGACCATTGAAACGTCAAGAGTGAGCAATTAGCATATTGTCAAAGCCATTGATATCCCTGTCGGAAGCCCATCAGCTTAAGCACTGACCTTTCGGAGGCTTTGTTTCACCTCCGAAATCTATTGTTCTCCCCGGGAACAGACTGCCCTCCAGGCACATTTCCCCTTATAACCAACCCCGGTTTTTGAGCGCTTCTTTGGATCGCTCCCGGTTTCTTCCCCGCTTGCCGTCAGTTTGTCCACCGAGCGTTCCCCTCAGCCTCCATGTGCTGAGATCTGTCTTCGCTCCCTCTGCTGACGTCTCGTACGTTGGGACCAGGTGCAGTATCTCCCGCTAAACCCCCTGAAAACTCCCCTATCAATTTTCCTCCCTTTTTATTTCTTTTAGCTCTTGTATGAGTGAGTGTGAACATGCGTAAGTGGGCAGTGACTGACTTTTAATAAAAATAAAATAAAAATCATTTATTTCACAATTCTGCTTGGTTTTTGGTCTGGCCTGACCTGGTATACATAGGGCTCTAAGATCCTGCCTAGTTACCCTGCCTCTCACTTTGCCAACATGTGCTCAGGCTAATTCCCATATCTTTGATTACATCGAGCACAGTGACCGGGACCCCTGGAAATTAGGGTAGCAAACATCCAGGTTACTCTGCCTGGTCCAGAAAGAGAAAAGGCTTTTCATTCAGAGACACACAAATACTTTGTACTGCACCTATGCAGATTTCACCTTTGCCTGTGTTAATATTGATGCTTTACATTGGTTTACACCAGAACCAGCACATGAGCCCTATGAGACTTGCACTTCACAACAAGGTTGACATCTCTGCATTTCCCTGATGATTAACCGATAGCAGCCTGACAGAAATTAATCAAGGACAAGCTTTCTCCTATCTTTACTTCCCAGTATTGGGGAAAGCTGTCTGCTGTGCAAGCTATTAAAGGAACTGAGCCTTTGCAAGGACAATAGGCAACCATGGGCATTTACCACTGAGTAACACTGGATTCTAAGCATGCTGAATTAGGAGTAAGTCACATTTATTTCAGGAGTGAGTAAATACAGGATTACAACCATACTAATCATACAATGGCGATGGAGTATGTACATCCCTCTAGGTGCTGTCAGACTATAGTTCCCATAGATCCTCACCATTGGCTATCCTAGTCAAACCTGAATTTCAGTAGAACAATATCTGAAAGACTGCCATGTCCCTCATCTCTGCATTAGAAGATTTGTCAGTAACATATCTGAGCAATCACTATGCAAAGAAGTTTATGGGAGACTCAGAAATAGTTGGATAACTTATTCTTTTCTGGTATTGTAACCTTGCAGCCACGACATTTTTAAGACAGTTTCAAAGAGAAGTTTTAGTTTATTTTGGAATACCCATTGCATATGTTAGTGGGAACGTTTCTTCCTAATTGTTTGTTTCGAACATTAGCAACTCTAATCCATCAAGATAAAGCAAGCTGCAGGTGGAAATATACAAATAAAATAGCTGGCAAAAAAGCAACAGGAATAGTTAAATCTCAGTGGAACCACATTTGTGTTAGTATGTTAAAATAAGATAGCTGCAAATTAGAGCTAAAGAATTATCATCAACTCAACTAGACATTCTCAAAGTTAATGATACAAAAACATACGCAAGCAAGAGAAAGAGAATGAGGAAGATAGCTTAGCCACAATGAGCTTACAAAGTTTTGATAAAGTTAGGAGAGAACAAAAGAAGAAGGGGAAGGACTGGAATAATGAAGATTCAAAAGTAACAGGTGGTAAAGATGGCTTATGAGTCTATGAATAGTCTTAACATGACTTTTGGGCATCAGAGAACATTTTGAAAACTGGAAAGAGGATGCTCGGCTATCAGCCACTAGATGGCAATGCCAATACAAGAACATTACAAGTTTCAACAGCACTGTCACAAAAGGGATGGCTGCTTCAATTCATTGTCATACTGTTACTTTTACAGTTTCATTGATTAAAAAAAAAAGGTCAGTGATTGTGCCAGGCCTAGCCCATATACAGTAATATAAGCTCTGTGTGGCTAATGGCACTGTCATGTAGTATTTCAAACCATAGTGTCCTTATAACATATCTGGTTGTCCTATATGGAGTAAGATTCTTGTGTCCATCTAAGCCAATATTGTTTCCTCCAGGGATGGGGAGTGTGCAGCCCTACAGAGGCTCTTGGATTGCAACTTCCATCAGGCCAATCCAGCATAGCCAAGATGTGAGATAATGGCAGTTCAGCAACGCATGGGCCCCAGCCATCCCTCTTCCAGACCAGCAGCATCTCTCGAAGGACTCTGTCACAATTTTTCCCTAGCCTTGTTACCTGTAAAATAGAGACACCATGGCATGAACATGCAGTGGAGGTGCACTGTTGCTTAGCTGGGGGCCTTTCAAGTATGTTGTCATGGAAGACTAGTTCATCAAGGAAAAAATAATTTTTGGCTGGCTGCTGGTTCACAAGTCCTTGAAGATACATGGAAGTGAGGATTGTTCAAGGAGACGCTGAGTTACTATGAGCTAAACCCTTGTATTTGAAGAAGGTTTGGGGCTGATATGTCTTACCATAAAGTGAAAGGTGAGTGTGGGAAAGCAAGCCTCATGTCAACACTGAAAAAAAGTGTGATTTACGTTTATAAAACAGAAAATGAGCAAACACATTTGGGTGGAAATCTTCTCTGAAGGCACAACCAATGCACTTATTGCACTATCCTATAGTAAGGTAACACAGCAGAATAATAAGAATATTTTAGAATAACTAGAACTTCTTTAGGATTTATGACAATAATTCCACAAACTGAATTTTTGTAAGATCCTGCTAGTGATGTCCACCAAGATAAATTTGCCATTTTACTAGTTTATTAAAGTTTCCTGCATTTTCAGTCCCATTTTGAAGCATCTCTCTCTTTTTCTCTCACTGATGCTACCCTCTTCTTCTTTTTCTTCATATCCTCTCATGTCACCACAAAAGCTTCCAAGAGCTGGTCAGCAACAGAGCAGGAGAATTTCTATATTTTCAAGATGTTTCTTATATAGCGATGAAGATCAGATTGATCTTCTGTCAGACTGATCTATCAGTCTGATTATAAGCTGTGGTGCCTTGAGGTAAGCATGCTAGGTGTATAAAGATTGCCACGCAATGGACACAGTCCAAAACTCCTTAGCCTAAATTCTATTATTAATCCCAACTAAAGTACTATCATTGCTTCAACTGGCTTTACCTATGTGTTGATTCAGAAAGTCAGAGTTGTGTAGTGGTTTGAGTGCTGGATTATGAATCTGGAGACCAGGATTCAGTTCCTCACTTGGCCATGGAAACCCATTGGGTGACCTTGGATATGTCACACACTATCAGCACCAGAAAATCCTGTGATGGATTCACTTTAGCATCACCATAAGTCAGAAATGACTTGAAAGCACACAATAACAATGTGTTGATTCACCATTCAACAATTGGCTGAATGGATCTACTCTACTTGGGTTGGACACACAAACATGTATGTATTTTCCCCTGGACTGGAACTCAGTTAGTCAAGTTGCTGCCGGAAAGTATTCAAAATCGAGGTAATGTACTCAAAATGAAATCCAGCATTCAATGAGAAACGTTTCAAAACAGCGACCTAATACATACAATCTACAATTTATATGTAGGTGTGTGAAATAATTCCCTCCCCAAAAAAAGAAAAAGGAAAAGCATGCACAGGAAGGTGAGATCTTAAGAGAAGAGTTAGTAGTGAAGGAGCTGCTTTACCCCTTCCCTGGCAGTGGTTTGTTCAAAATTCCTTACTCTGAACTGTTTTAATTCTGCCGGGAAAAAGATCCAAAGGATCCATATTCACCAGTAGCTGGTGTTTTCTATGTCACTAGGCAGTAAATCTGCTCTGGTTTTTAGTCTTAACTTTAAAGGACCTATCCAAGGTTGTAAACCAAATGTAGCTTCAGAGCTTTGGATAGCAATCTTAAAGGGTAGACTACAACCCAAAGTAGATTCACCATCTCTCTGACATGGAAGCCACCAATTGCCAGGGCTCATATCATTTCTGTGACGTTAGGAAGCATATGAGAGGGTCCATTTTATTGTTGATATGTTACATTAATATCATGTTATGTTTGTGTTTGATTATATTCCATCTTTTTCCTAATCTGAATCTCAAAACAGATACCACTAAAAAATTTCCATTGCGGAAAAGTTAAAAATACCATTAAACTATCAATAAAATTAAAAGTAGCTTAAAATGATCATCTAAAAAGAAGAACAACAAATATAAACAACACAGCAAAGGAAAGGTATGAAAGGCCTGCCTACAAAAAGATAGCATGGAGAGAACTAGTCTAACCTCTCTAGGAAGAGAGTTCCAGAACCCAGGAGCAGCCACTGAGAAAGCTCTTTCTCACGTTCCTACCAGATGGACCTGTGAGCATCATGGGGCAGAAAGAAGGGCCTCCCCAGAAGATCTATGTTAGAAAACCTTAATGTTACGAGGCCATGCTTGCATTTTCTTCTCTGTGTTCCAGAAGCTTTTCACAAATATATGTGAATTATATATCATTTGCATGTACTGCTGCTTTCCGTAGTTTAAAACAAGATCTTGGACAGCATTCCTTGTGTGGCACTCCTGAACAGAAATAAGGAGAAAGTGCTCAATGTTCTCCTTGCATCTTCAAAGCATAAACTGTCATGATTCTTCAGCTTTGACATCCCACCATTCCTTACTATGGCAGGTTTAATCCTCTTAGTTCTTCCTACCTGGTCTCTGTTGGTTACCCATTCGTAAGGAGAAGCACTGAAGCTATTCCATTGTGGCTCTGTCTGAATTTGTCTGTGGGCCTTTTGGAGTGACCACATTAATGTTCTCTGATGACATTTCTTGACTTCTCATAAATTTATACCTGGCAGTTCACAAGGAAGTGAACTTCCCACCCCTGCCAGTGCCCCTGGATTCCACATTATTCTGTTCATACCAGCATGAAAAAGTCTCACCAGCACTGCTGTGAAGGCTTTCTAGTTTTTCTGGTCAGGTTATTCTAGTTCTCTTAAGAAGGTGACTGAAACTGTAGCTCCCAAACACTGGTATTTTCTTTGTAATATTTCCATTTGTATTTCACTGAGAATTCATTATCCTGAAATTTATCCCCATGAAACCATTTAATATTCATGCATAGTTTCTCTCTCTGCATTTAATTAAAACAGGGTATAATTCAGAATTGGCGTGACTAATTGAAACAATGATGCCTTGTTCAATCATGTACTGTGTATATTAGAGAGAGTCTAATGGCCTTTTTGTTTGGTTGTTAATAAACTACAGAAGGCTCTGGAAGTGAAGAACTCCTCCTTTTCTCTTGAAATAATAAGAGGTGAAGAGCTTCTTTCTTGTCATATGAACACTGTGGACAGTTTGGATATACCTCTTCTAGCTGAAAGGTCTCACCTCCAAATATCACGGTGCCTTAAAAACAAAACAGTCTGCCTAACTTTGTTGCTCCTATCTTGCACCTGTCAATATGACACTCTTGGGACTGAGGATGGGGAAGAAACATGTTCATGTCATGCCTTGTTTCCAGCCATTGGTTAGAGAAGACTGGGTGTATTCACACTGCATAATTACAGCTGTTTCATACCATTTTAATTGTCATGGCTTCTTCCTATGGAATCCTGGGATTTGTAGTTTGATGAGGTACTCAAACTTCTCTGCTAGAGAGCTCTAGTCCACTCCCCTGCACTACTACTCTCCAGTAGGGAACTCTCAGCCTTTCTCCAAACTACAGAACTCAGGATTCCATGAGATTCAGTCATGGCAATTAAAATGGTGTGCATCTGATATTACTGTACAGCACTTACCATTGCACAGTCATAAGTGTACAGCCATAATGAGAGCCAGTTACTAGGGTCACCCAACATACACAGATCACAAGGAAGCAGGCCAAAAGTAGTCCTATTCCCCTGTCCTGTCTTTACTAGAAGAGTCTTTACTATGTGTACTCAGAGAAGTAAGTGAAGACCGAACAGGTTCACCTTGGATAGAAATGGGTTTGTTCAGAAGCCAGCCTACAGAAAGTTATTTATGAGCAAGGGCACTAAAGTAAAGGTTAGACATTGTTCCAGAAAAATATCAAGCTCACAGCAAGCTTTTAAGGATGAACTATAAAATAGAACAAAAAAAAAAAAAACACATAAAGGATCAGAACACAATTAAAGGCCTGCATCTTTAGGAATCCTCATGACTTTTACTTTCACAAGCTAAATCATTCTCAAACTATAGTTTATCTGTCTACAAATGTGTGCTCTGTGATTTGATGGTAGTTTTGTTCACATCCCATGTAAACAACACAACAATCCATATTTTTGTTCTTTGATGGTGTTGGCTTGTGCCAAATCTGTGATTTTTTATTGTGAAGTTGATAGACACCAACTGGATATTAGCTTAAGGGGTTGGCTTCAGGATTCTGGAAGTGTTGTCCAAATTTTTTCCCCCAAAGCTCTGGGCTGAAGTGCTGCTGTAGTTCCCAATGCCACCTCTGAATATGACCCCCCCACACACACATACCCATGAAAACTACAGAGCAAGTAATCATTCATGTAAGTACAGGAATCCTGTGTTTAAGAATGTCCACTTATCTGGCAGCTCCATTCCATGATTGCCCATTATAGGAACCATACAATAGATGCAGGTAGGTGTTGGAACACTTGTAGTTGGAGATGACTGATCTTAGAGCTATGCAGTCTGTGTAATCGGAATATTTTTAAAATGTTTTCTTCAGCCCACACAGGACAACTGGATTGCTCTCTACTCCCACTGTGCATTGTACTACCGCTTTCTGAATTGTTAAATCTGTAGCATCAGTTTGTATAACAGCTTTACTAAGGTATCCTGAGTTAGAAGTCAGAAATAAGTAATAAAGTACTGAAGTGCAATTTTTGTGCATTACACTATCCTGGCCATTGTCTTAAGTAATGTGTGTAACTATTTGGAATAAGAGAAAAATAAGTAACTTGACTATTAAGGCTTATCAATGAATTGCAGACCTTATCCACTTGTTATCATGGATATTTGTGCCAGTAGGCTGGATCTGTATCTTTTTTTGTTGGCAGTAGATTATCATTTTGCTTTAAATATTTGAAATCATGTCTTCCTTGTCTGTGCTTCTTGCTCACACATGATGCTCTCTCTCTCTCTCTGTCCCCCCTCCCCCTGCCTCCTTTCCCTCTTCGTCCCCACTTTCCCGTGTAAAAAAAAAATCCCTAGAACCTTTTTGCCCTGCATGAGGAGTGGACAATATGTAGCCCTCTGTCATGCCCTGCTTCCAGAACATGGACTCTGACTCAAAGTCTGAAACAGGGGGCATGCCAGAACCTGTTGTACAGGAAGAAGTTACAGTGCCACAAACAGACCACAGGGCAGTGTCAGCTCCAGCAGAGAGTCCTGCCCCTTCAGACACAGAAGACAACTTGACAGTATTTATCTTTGTTGAGTGCAGACAACAAGAGAGAGCATACACCAATCCCAGAGATTATATAACTGGCAACAATTACTCAGGCAACAGCTGCATTAGGTGGCTGATCTATATAGCTGCCACCCTTCCTCTCCAGGAGTTCTCAGAGCTTATCTGACCTCTCTGTTTGCTGAATGTCTTGCTGACTCTGTGCCTAACTTTCAGTTACCCTGATTCTAGATTACCTTGACTGAGTTTGGACTTGCTGCCTTTGAACTTTGTTGGACTTTATTCTGACCTTGTGGTTACTGAATGAAAGTAAGTAACAAGCTGGGAGCTATTCAGTTTGTTTTGTTTGAATCATCAGCTGTGCTGCCAGGACTGAGATAGGATACTCTCTGCCTATTCCTGAGGTCCATAAAGTCTACCCTGCACCTGTGTGAATTCCAGCAGCTCATCACTGAAGTTCAGGATTGCAGTGGCACAACCATCTGCATTTCTACCTTATGTCCGCTCCTAGGCCTGGCAGGCAGCCTAGAGCCGGTTAACAAGTCTCTCGCAAATAAGGCAATAAATCAAAGAGCTTTCCAGGCGAACAGCAAATGAATAGATAAGGCAGCAGTAAATAAAAGAGCTTCTGGCAGCAAGGAGACTCCCTGGCTGTTACGTCACAGCCGGGTTCTCAGTGAACAGTCTGAGTTAGCTCAAGCAAGAGAAGTTACCAGGGCCGGTCCGAGATCCAAAGGAGGCGATGTTCCAGCGGGTCGGGCCGCGTTCCAGGAGGCAAGGCAGGGATTCAAGATACCCAACATGTAACTCCCCCCAAACAGGACGGTTGTGAGCCAACAATGACCTAAGGCTGAGTGAGTGCTTTTACAGGCAGATCACTCCTCCAGGTGTTCTCTCAGCTGGACCCTGATTGCCTGGCGTTTTCTATTTAAATGCTCTGACCTCCTGAGAGCACTCTTTCGCTCCCGATGCTGCTGGTAAGTAGGTACCTGCTCTTGAATCTCACTATCTGACTCTTCTGGCTTGGCTGGGTCTGAGGCAACCCCTGGCTCTGTTGCTGGGGCTACTGGGGCCAAGGGCTCTGTGTCTGGGGCAGCCTCTGGGACGGGCTGTGTTGGTGCAGCAGGCTCCAGGGCCTCTGGCTCAGACTCAGAGCTTGTGTCCTGGAGTTCCAGGGTCCTGACACCTTAAAACAAGGCCTCTGGGGAGTATGTACCTTGCTATAAAGGAGAATTGCCTTCCTGGAAGTCTCCTAGAAGTATGATTCTATTTCAAAAGAAGGTGGCTACACCCTGCATGCCTTGTTCAAGGGAGGTGAACTGTGCCACTGAATTTCTGGGCATTGGAACTGAATAAAAAATCCTTTGTTCTGGATCCATGCTGTCTTTTTCTGGAGTTCCTTCGAGTTCTGCTCTGCTTGGCTTGCAGACTTCTCTTTTTTCACCTTCTTCTATCTCTTCTCTTGCTCTAGATTTGACCTCACCTCTTTAAGATCCTAGTTACCTATGTAAGGATTGCTGAAGACTCTTAGGAAAAGAGTCATTCAGATAAAGCAGTCAGTGCTTCTTCTGCCTGTCCTGTCCTTCTGTGACATCAATGCAACTCGATTAATTACTAGCAGACGGTTTGACAAAAACTACTCCCTTCTTTATAGCATTAAGTCTTGCCAGAAGTTATTTTCAAACCGACTTTGCTTCCTTTAATAGCTAGCAAACAACCGTTATACAAGTATTTTACAAACATCACCTCTGACCTTTACACAGTCATAAGGTCAAAGTCAAGGTTTTAGCAGTTGCAAAAGTTTCATCATTTTTCCAGGGTGACCACCTTGTCACCCTAGTGAACAAAGGAGAGACAGATCGTCCCCTAATTCAGAATAATCACTGCATTGTAAAAGAAAATGGACAATATCCTCTACAATTAAGGAGTTACAAAAGTACAGTCTAGTTTCCTTGGGGGTACCCTGGATGTGCAAGCCAGTGTGGTGCAGTGGTTTGAGTGCTGGACTATGACTCTGGAGACCCAGGTTCGATTCCCCACTTGGCCATGGAAATCCACTGTGTGACCTTGGGCCCATCACACACTCTCAGCCCCAGAAAACCCCATGATAGGTTCACCTTAGGGGCTCCATAAGTCGGAAACAACTTGAAGGCACACAACAGCAGCCCTGGATGTGCCCTGGGGAAAGACATTTAGCCTTGATCATGCAAAAGCCAATCTCATTTTAATGGAGGGTAGATCTATCAGATATTTTGGAAGACTAAAGCAAGAAGAGGCAAAATGCACATATAATTTATTTGATAAATAGCTTCCTGTATCAGGCATTCAGGACTGCAATTTAAGTATGTGTGCAGTAACAAGGGAAATGGAGTTCAACAGCACTACGAAATATAGAAACATCTCCAGAAATTGCTTTGCATTTGCTAGGAAAAGGGACAAGTTTATTTGACTTAGTTGGTCACTGCATGTGGAAGAGACTAAATAATTACAGATCTACACCCCAGATAGTGATTTACCATGTATTCAGTTCAACAAGTTCCAAAGGTGAAGAAATACCTGCAGATCAAAATTACAAATCCTAGAAAGTTTAGCAGTTTTGAAACCAGCTTTGAATAGCCTACTTGTATATAGGAGACCAGTTATGATGGTTGTAAAAATATTTATTTCCACTGTTGTTTCTAATGAAATGTGAAGCTTTCTGCTCATTTTTAAAAATACTCATATGTGGTGCAATTGCTACCACCAGGACAGGTGTGGAATTGTTACATGTAAGCTTGTTTGCATACAACATTAGAACAACTAATGATAAAGAAGGCCTGAAAATGCATTAACACTGATAGCCTTAAAGGGCAAATCATACTGTATTTCTTTCTATATCCATGGTTGAGAACCATGCATTGCATTCATAACTGCATAAACATATAAGTAGTTACAAATGACCCAGTTTATTAATTCCAAGAACCCACTTTAAACCCAAGGGACCTAATCCAAGCGACAGAAGTCTGTAGCATGGGCAAGTGGGGTGCCTCACGTTGATGCAGCTAGCCCCTTCCTGCTTCCAAACTGCAGTGAGATGAGGAAAAACAAGACTTGTCACTTTTCCTCATCACACCATGACTTGGAGGTGGAAAGAGGCTAGCTGCATCAATCTGAAACACTACCTTACCCACAGCTGCAGACCTCCATCCTTCAGAGCATCCTTTTCAAGTTTCAGGCAGAATCTGGGGAATATTTATGATCATAACAATGGAACCATGATCATGAATATGAAGCATGCCTTAATGCAGAGCAGCTACAGATCTGTAACTCTAAGTTACAAATCCACAACTGCATTGTAGGATGCCATCCCTTAGGTACAAATATATCAACACAGACATGCAAAGGCATACAACTGCACAGCAATGGCACCTAGTGCCTTCTATGAACATTCACCAGGTTTTAGTCCAGCCTTTAAAGGAGCTACTCCAAATAGGTTCAGCACCTTGGAAAGTTCCTTAAAGGTTCAGACTAAACTCAGAGTAGGTTCATTGACCCATTGGCTTGGAAGCCATCAGCTGCCACTGTCAGAAATATTGTTTTTTGACACTGGTTGATGTGGCAAGCATTGACATGAGTACTTAAAAGGGCCTTTCTGTGTAAGACCCATTTCTAGTGCATCAACAAATGCACACTGGTTTCTCATTAGCTGTGCATATCTTCATTAAAAACTTGAATTGTAACATATTGTACCTGGCTGTGGTAAAAATGGATCTCAGCTAACTCTGTCTCAGTTTAGCAAACACTCCCTCCGTCCCTCCCTCCCTCCCTCTTCCTCTCCCTCTCTCTCTCTCTGTCCTTTCTTTCTCACTACATAATTACAGCACTCTAGTTCCACTTCAACTGTCATGGCTGTATCCCGGGGTTTGTAGTTTTGTGAGGAACTAGTGGAGTTCTCTGCTTGAGAATTCTAAGTAATCCTGCCTAAATGGCCAGTCCCAGAATTTTTTGCTGTGGCAGTTAAAGTGGAATCATAGCTCTCTAATTATGTAAAATAAAATAGCCTTCTTTTCTCTCGTTCTTTTTAAATCTGTATCCAAGTCCTTTTTTTTTTTTTTTGCTCTGTTTAAGCCAAGAGGCAAGCTGTCAGTCTCACTGTCTTGGTAATCTCTTATTTTATCTAAGATGTATCATTCAGTGAATCATTGTACATGATAAATATGTTATACCACCCTTCCTTTCAGTATGAAAAAAATGAGGTTAACACATTGCAATCTATGCATGCCTACTCAGAAATAAGTCCCATTGAGTTTAATAGGATTTACTCCCAGGTGAATAAGTATAGGGCTGTAATCTTAATTGTGGTGTGTGGTACCCCACCTCACCTCCATATGCAATCAATGGCATTTTGATTATACACTTGAGAGTAGATGGTACATTTAGTATTTCCTAATGCATACAACCTTAAAAGAATGAAAGAATGTTTTCTCTCAAAGAGTGAGGCAAGATAACTAGTTTATTCAGTCCAATAAGTCATGAGTAATTTCTTTTGTGCAAATGAATTACAAACCACTGCAATAGCAATGGGGCTTTGCTGTGTGTGTGCGTGCGCATTAAATCTTCTAAAAGAATACAGCATTAAACTTTAGAAAAAAAGCCCCCTCCCATTTCCTCTAATATTTGAAATAAATGAAGCTCCTGGTAACCATGGCATTTGAATGACATCACAGTAACCACGACAACAAAACTGGAATAGTGTCACTGGAGCCCCTCTCTCCAGCACTGTCATATAATATTTAATAGATACTTCCAACATGTGGAGGAGTGTCCCTTCTCTTTTTATGAATGGTCTAAAATTGCAATTTGTAGCTTTTAAAATCAGGTTGACTTCTGTAACCTGGATGCTCTTGCCCTACTGCTAGAACATCAAGATGGAAGATTAAGGGCAACGGTGTTGCATTGTCTTCAGAAATGTACAAGTTTAGTGAAATCAGAGCTGCAAGCGTAATTTAAATGTTGAAATCTCCTATGAGTAAAATTCAAATGACAAAGTATATCAAACATATGCAATCCAGGAAGCCATGTGAGAAGCTGCTAGGAAAAACATAAAGCAGTATGAATGTGTTACTGGAAGCTTTTTGACACTTTTTGACACCCCATTATCTGACAATTCCCTCTTTTGACGCTTCCAAATTAAGGGCAATTTAATTAATTCAACAAGGGTTCTGCCATTTCATACGTTCTTTTTGCCTGCGGAGGCTCTCTTGGAACCCCTTGTGCATGCGTACTGCTTGCAAAGTAAGCTAAGGGGGCAGGGGAAGGCGCTAAGCTGGATGAGAGACTTTGCAGGCAGTACGCAGTCAGTAGGTCCCAACTGAGTCTTTGTTAGTCCTTCATGTTCCCTACACAGATTTAACTTTTCAACTAATTCCCTTTTCTGGCAGTACTTTGGTCCCTAGCCTGTCAGATCAGGCAGGGAAGCTGTACTAATACAGGAATGCCTCAGTTAACAAAGCCACTGACAAAGAAGCTTCTTTTCACAAAGTCTTTTTTATGTCCTCTCAGCCTTCTCTTTGTTCTCTGTCTAGCTGGAAATTTTTCAGCAGCATTGGAACTGGAAGGATGGTGAAAGAGGGCTAAAGAAACACAGGCTACTGGTGTCAGGTTCCAGCAGTATGTTTGCAATAAACAATGCAATAAAGCTTGAGCTGGAAAAGAATGGCATTCTACTCCAGTTGATCGTTCTGCATCTATGTGTGCCTGGCTACAACAGACAGGGTAAACAGCAGCTGCTTCCAGAATCCGTTACTGAGCACACATGCACAGCAAACAAAACACAGAGGGGAAAAAAAGGGGCAAGCAGCTACCTCTAGCATGTTAAAAACAACATAAATCTAGAAGCTGGACCACCAAAATGACAATCGCAAGGAAAGCAGAAGCTGATTTGGGGGGAGGGGGAGGGTAAAGGGACAGGATAAGATAAGAAACAATATATATAAGATGTGAAACAATACGTTACTTGAAAAGTCAACTTTAATTGTTTATAGTTTGGTCTTTATTCGTCTTTCTCTTTTTAAATATATTAGTATTATTATCATGATATGTTAACTCTGTAATCACTTATCCTTTTCCCTTGCTTATATACATATTTTTTTTTCAATTTTTATTTTTCTTTTCAAAATCAATAAAAATTTAAATTAAAAAAACAAAACAAAGTGGATGCTGATGAAAGAAAAAGTTATCACTGGATGCATTTTGGAAGAAGCCTTCAAGCAGTCTCTAGATGGTTCAATATGTTTTTGTTTCCTGATGCAAGGCTTACCTGACCTGATAATTTCATTTCATAAGTGCATCATATGAGTTTTGGATAAAAAGTCTGTTGAAACATATTGTACAGTTCTTTTTTTGTGGTGTAGGAACATGTCTTTATTCTTCTCATGTTATTTCTACCTCTGGTACCAAATTTTCTGTTAAAGAAGTGATGTCCAGGAACACATCTACTTCTTTAACTGAGGTACACCTGTATCATCATCATAATAAAGCTAATGCAACACACACCCACATACACAAATAAATGCACACACACGCGCACACACAATTTTTTCCTCAGCTTTCAGAGCCCAAAAAGGTTTGGACATTATTCTTTTCAGATCATAATTTCTAAGCTGAAAAGATTTCAGAGAAATTGGTAAACTGTAAAATAAATAAACACCATGAGAACAGAAGATGTTATTCAAATGAAACTACAGAACTGGTTTGCATATAACCTGATGGATAGCTCATTCTAACACAGAAAACCTATAATTAACAAGCTGCTTCCACCATCAGTCAAAATAAGAGAAAAAATGATATTCTTGAATTTAAAACTAGTGATGACTCTAATTTCAGTACCAGGAATAGTAGCTAAGAGTTAGTGTTAGGGCACATATATATACATGATGATGATTTAAGCCATGTCATTAGGAGGTATCATACAGAGAGAAGAGATATTTCCCCAAACCCCTGCAAGTCAGTTCTCTACTACTACCACTCCACCCTCACTTCAGTTTACCTTGACAACCAATATGGTAGCAGTAGAAGCTTCTAGCCTGAGCAGAAAGAGTACCTCACCCCATAAATTTTATGGTGAGACCTCCCCTTCCTGGTCTCATCACAGCCTATGAATGGCAGAGATAGTTTAATGGTGGCAGGAGCTATGCAAACCAAGAGGGGTACAACCAGCTACCTTAAAATAGTGAACGACGAAACCACAGGTTGTTGTTACCCTAATTTCTGGGGTCCCTTGAGGGACACCTCAATGTGATCCACACGATGGGGAATAGAAACTAGCCGGAGCACAAGCAATAGCAATGCAAGAGGCAGGGCAACCTAGCAAGATCTTTTAACTCAATTTTTACGAGGTCAGGCCGAGCCAAAAACCAAGCAAAAGCAAAATTGTCTAATAAAGTGATTTTATTAAAAATAAAGATTTGCGCACGTTTGCACTTACGCACTCACTCACACAAGACCTAGCGAGAATAAAAAGAGAGGAAATTGGATAGGGGGTTTTGGAGGGTTTCAGTTGGGGAATACTGCAGCTGGTCCTGAAGTCCAGAGGTTCGAGACAGCAGCGGAGGAGAGATGAGACTCAGCACGTGGAGGGCTGAGGGGATAGCTCGATGGACGGAGTGACGGTCTGCTGGGAGCGATCCGGGAGCGGTCCGAAGAGTCGCTCAAAAACTGGGTCTATTTATGGGGGAAAAGGTACCTGGAGGGCTAATCCTTTCCCAGGGAGAACACTAAGTGGAAGAGCTAGAACAAAGCTCCAAAATGTCAGCATGCTTTGCATGATTGAATTTGCCGGGTTGTCAAAGCCGCGGCCGTATGCAAATCGTCCTCGCTTGATGGGCTGTTTGTCAGAAGCGTTAGTCCCTTCAAGCCGGCTTCTCGGGGCTGAGGACCCTTTTTGTATTTTAAGTTTTACATGTCTGGAGGTCTCCTGGGACTACGTGACTATAGATTTACTGGCCTGACCGGGTTTTTCCTGTTTTCGGCTATTCGACCGTGCCTGCCTACGTGCTCGTTCGGGGGACCTCTCAAGCATGTGGAGATATTTTTGATATTAAATTGTAGACCCCGGGATAGGGTTATCTATCGCAGTAACATTGTATCAACAGCCAACACGCTGAAGTAGGCTCTTGCCCTGGACTGACTATGGCCACCTTGGCTAGTCACCAAGTACTCCTGAATTGTCCTGTAAAAGGCTTTCCTGTTTCAATTGAACTCTGCCTCCTTGATCTGTATCATTTGAATGTTCTCTATTCTTGCCTGGTTTTGTATGTATGCATTTGCGTGTGTGTGTGTGTGTGTGTGTGTGTGGTGGTTGTTTTGTCCTCCAGTCCTGATTTCAGTCTGAATATCTGGTTTGCTCTTTGACTTTCCCTAGAAGCCAAAATGACTAATGCAAGGCTCTAATACTTTGGACATATCACGACTTGACAGGACTCATTGGAAAAGATGATAATGCTGGGAAAAGTAAAAGACAGGAAGAAAAGAAGAAGACCACATTACAGATAGATTAACTACATCAGAGAAGCAACAGCCTTGACTTTGCAAGACCTGAGCAGTGGTCCTGATGACTGGGGCTCTTGGAGGTCTCATATTTGTAGGGTCTCTGTAAGTCAAAGCTGACTTGATAGCAAATCACAACAAATATCTTTCATATCTGGTTCATCTCAGGAGCATATGATGTATGTTTCTGTACTTTTTTATTTTATTTTTTTTGCTAAGTAGTGTTTCACCTGAATAGACTTTGTAGTGTTGTTGTGTGCTTTTAGTTGTTTCTTTGCTCCTTTGGGAACACATTAGATTTTATTGTGACAAAATGACAAAGGCTGAAGTACAGATCTATGTTATTTTTTGCATTCCACTATCAATGTTGTGTCCCATTCAGGAATGAGAGTGACATTTTGGAAGCAATTCACTTTGAGTAATAAAACCATCTTCCTTCCCTCCTCATATGCAAGTCTGTTTTCACCTGCTGTGCTGAGCTGTGACTCAGAGCATGCCAAAAGCTACTAACGATGTGTGTCCCACTGGGAAAATCACTAGGATTGGGCTCACCAGAATTTTCTGTCACTAAGTCTCTTTCTGACTCAGAACAAGGTCTGCAACAGCACTGGCAGTAATATGCACTGTAGATGAGTCATGCCGACACATTAATACGAACATAAAAAATGCTAAAACATGTGGGCGGATACTCCCTTCCAATAGCCATGTGGCTCTGAAATGTCCCCCAATCCCAAAAGCCACACATAAACATTTATCAGTTTTTACTACCATTCCATTCCTTGTCCAGCAGTCATGAAATCAATTATGACTAACACCCCTCTGCTGTACATGGTCCATGTTCTTTGGCCAATGCAAAAACCTCCAGTTCACTCCTCCCTTTGTCTGCTTATGGGAGCCCCATCCTTTCATGCATGAAGAATGAGAGGGCAGCACACTGAATTGAATATTTAGGTGACTGCAGGAAACTTTGCCAAAGTTTGGTAGGGAGGAAGCTTGATTGGGAGGAAGATGAATAACACTAATGAATCTCCTTTTATTGAAGTAACTAGAGTTTCAGCTAAGAATGCAAGATCCCCAGTTCAGATCTTTGCCTCGATCTTAAGTAAGATCTTTCATCTTAAGTAAACCACTCATCTCTCAACCCTCCACCCTATTCCTTTGCACGAAATGTGGTGATAATACACAGGCTTATCTTTTCTGGTGTGTTATTGAGATGATGTGAGTGAAATATTTTGCATGATCTCAAACACCATAGTGCTATATAGTGCATCTCAAACACTATAGTGGGACAGAGAATCTTTTTCTTATGAAGAGTCATAGATGCATAGAAAAAGTCATCGGGGGAGGGATGCAGCCAGTGGTGGGCAGAGCCAAATCTAATAGTGCTATGAGACAGAGTGGGCAGTTTTTGCGGTATTGCACAATTGACTAGCAGTTCTGTGTAGCCCCATGCTTCTTTGCACCCTCCATTCATACGAACCCACACACAGGTACATAGAAAAAGTAGAATTGAAAGTGATTCCCAGAGTGGCAATCGAGGAACAAAAGTGCAGCATCTGGAGAGCTGGGCAACACTAATGGCTGCTGATAGCTGCATGCTGACAGTACCAAGCAGCTCTTGGCAAACAGGTTCTCCATGCCAGCACTAGACAAAGGCTGCTTGTTTCATTACTGTTGCTGCTGTTTATTAAAGGCATCTGGCCTTTGTTTTATTGAAGATATGTCCAGACCTTTTGGTCATGTACATTCTTCCAGCTATGGATTTATGCCTTGTAGACCTTTACTCTTACTGCCTCTTTGCCTGCTTGCTTGCTTATTTATTTATTTTACAACTTGCCTTTCTCTCAGCCAGGATTCAAGGCAATTTATCAGCTTGGACTGTGCATAATTTATATTGGAACAGTTGATTATTTGATTTATTTTCTCTTTTTAGTATTTATGATACAAATACATAGATAAATGTATGTATTTATCTCTTGACTCCTTTCTGCTGTTTGTTAAATGACTCCTCTGTACCTTCCTCAGGGTCAAAAAAAGCAATGAACTAATTCTTTCTTTGAGGCATTTTCATACATGAGGCTTAAATAGCTTTTTCGGGCTTCTTGCCATGGTCTCCTGGGAAGATAACAAAGAATACTGCAGAGGTAGTCATTTTGGCAATAAATGAAACAAATGGACAACAGTCCAAAATCCATCTTGGGTTGATACCTTTATTGGGTCAAGAAGAAAACTTGACAATGTTGTGGTCAAGCACAGTTGGCCTTTCACATTTGCAGGTTTAACTTTCATGGATCTTATTATTTGCGAGTTTCTGCAACTCCTGCCCCCCCATCAAGAGTTTCTTTTCTAGGGGAGCCTCCCCTCTCAGGCCATGCAACCCTTCAAAAACCCACCTTTGGTCCTCCTCCTCCTCCACCAGACACTGTCTGGCCAGCTAAGGATGGATCTCAGTCCGATTTCTCAGTACCACAAAACCCTAGGCAAGGATGGGCAAGAGAGGAAGTATGTGGAGGGCCAACTGTGTAGACAGTGAGCACCCCACAGCTGCAAAATGAGTGAGAACAAAGGCAATAAAACAGAAGGAATAACATTTGGATTCTCCTTTTGGGTTCCCCTCTCTCCAAAGTCAGAACAGTAATTGCTTTTCATCTAGTTTGAGGTCTGGGGCTATGATGATGGAAGAGTATTGCTGGTCTCTTGGAAATGCCACTGTATTCTCAGGTATGGCTACAGATTTAGTCACTAGAAGAAGGTAAGTATATTGTTGGAGCTAAATGAAGTAGCTTTATCTGATGCACTCTCCTGTCATAGGACTGGATAATCATCATAGGGTTTTACTGGTCAAAACCAGCAGTTTGAATTGTGAAGTGAACCAGTAGCTAGAGAAGCTGTTTCAACAAGGAAGTTACACATCTTGGGGAAGGGTATGACTGGAACTGTGAACCAATTTCTGCCTCAGCTCCAAATTATTTGGATTGATTACAACTGGATTGGAGTCAAAATGGGAACTAACTAAATAAATAAAGGGAGGTCTTGGCATTCTTTGCTGATTCCACATTACACACACACACACACACACACTTTAAAAAACCTCCAACAGGGGTCAACTTCACCACAGGGAATATATATCTGGGGTAGCTATGTTGGCCATGCAGCAAAATATAACAAAATAAAATAAACACAGATTGCGGTGATACCTTTATTTGGTTAATTAAAAGGCACAAAATATATTACATAAACTTTCATGAGCTCTGAAAACTTGTGCAATGTATTTTGCACCTTTGGGTTGGCCTAATGAAGGTATCACAGCAATGTGTTTTTTGTTATACATTCTACCACAACAAAAGACTTCAATGGGGACTCAATATGCTCAACCTTTCAAAAACCATAGATGGTTGAATGTTAGTTGAAAAAATTGGGGAGGAGCGTTCCCTTATCTATTGATTAAAGTTATTGGATGTATGCAGATTTAGAGAAGTTTTGAATATTTTAAATCCAAAAGCAGGCCAATGAAAAACAGAATAACTGCAATATCCACTATGATATTTTTGGCAGTGTTTTGTGTGTAGGAATAGGAGTCTAAGGTTCTAAATATGGATGCTAGCCTGGAGATTACAAAATGAAGGTAACAGTTGCCAAACATCCATATGGAATGTAAAATTACTAAAAATAAAGCTCTTACTTTCAATTGATCTAAATTCATTCCATTAACATGGGATGGGAGCAGTGAATAAGAAAATGATTAAACAATTAATAAGAAATGGATAAGGTAGCATATAAAATGACTGGTTAAAACTGAGAGTAAAAACTGCAGAAACAATGGCCATTTCAGCACTACACTGTTATAGTGCTATTATTCCACTTTCAACATTCTATGCAATCCTGGGCCTTGCAGTTTAGAGAAGAACATTTAGGATTCTCTGCCAGAGAGCTCTTTGGCCACATTCAGTTTCAGAATGTGCTGTAGGATAACATTAGATGTTTTTACAAACCCCAGAATTCCACAGGATGTTAAAAAATGGAATCATAGCAGTATAATAGTGTAGTACGGAAATGGCCAACGTATGTGTAGTGTAGTGTGGACATGGCCAATGTAGTGAAACAGTTGTATTGGCTCATGAGAGCAAGAACGATTTGATTTAGAATGATAAGATTCATAGAAATGGAAGAGGTCATAAGAGCCATCAAGTCCCATCCTCTGCCATGCAGGAATACACAAGCAGTTTCTAATATTTAATATTAGAATATTTAATATTTACGCATCTTCAAGTTAGACTCCCAGTTTACAGGGACTCTCTCCTACAGTTTTCTGGGCAAGATTTGTTCAGAGGAGGTTTGCCATTGCTTTCCATTCAGGCTGACAGGGTGTGACTTGCCCAAGATCTCCCAGTGGATTTCCATGGATGAGTGGCATTTCAGACCAGGATCTCTTGGAGTCCTACTCCAACACTCCAACCCCCTCACTATGCTGGCTGTCATGCTTTGGGGGCATTTAAAATGTCACTGGCTTAAATCTTAGCTGTACTAACCGAGATAGAAGTCTGTCTAAAGACCCACTGCTCAATTCAATAATGGTCTGATGTTAATACATAACTGATGTAAACATTATTTTGGTTTCTTAATCATTATCACAGCTCATAAATCATTAAATTTGCTTTCTCCACTAAGTCAGGAAAAAAACTGTCATCAGAGTACCTCCCAAAGGATAAGGATATAGCTTTTCAGTAATCCCAAAGAAATTATAAACTTTTGGTTAGAACATGCAAAGGATGCAGTTGTTGGTTACAGATGAACCAAATAATACCTTTTAGTACTAAAATAACAAAGAAGAGAAAGACTATTACCTAAATCTGAAATTGTTATAAATCAATCAAATTGTACAGCAAAAAATAAAGTACTGTCAAGCTAAAGGGAGAAAGTACAGAAGGTCTAGATGGATTTACAAAGGACTTTGAAATAAAACTAGAAGAAAAAAAAATCCTAAAATGCAATATCGGGAAAGAAATACAAACTCACTTCAGCCAATAAAGCCTCTGATAAAGAACCTACTTCTTACAGAGCCTTTTTATACTCACATAGGCCCCCACTTTCCTCTGCCTAACTTGAAGCTGTTTCAGCTGCATTAGCGCTGGCAGGAAGGCTGGAGAAGCACAGACTTTTGGAGTTGGCTTTTCACTACGTCTGCAGTAAACAATGCAAAAAAACCTTAAACTGGGAAGGGTTCTGCTTCAGCCAATACTATTGCAATTTAGTAGTGTTTCAGGTGATGTCAAATATACCAAGCACTAAAAAACTGATAGGAAATATATCACAACCAGCCTTGTTATCTATTTTTGATAAGAAAGCAAAGACTCTGCACAAGGAGCTCTTGCTTTTTATGGTACAAGCAGCTAGATTAGAAATATCAAAGAAACAGAAACAGCTTTAGAGTTCCACGAGAAAAAAAAAAGTATTTGGATGACTATATTGAGACCTAGAATTTGCTAATATACAGACAGAAATGAAGATAAAAGAACATTGACATATGTCTCAGTTTCAGAATGTGCTGTAGGATAACATTAGATGTTTTTACATAAATCCTGAAGAAGGAAACAAAAGCAATTGAAAAATGCATTTTATGGAATGGGAAACAAATTTGTGCAAAAAAGATTTGATTTCAAGACATTTCTATGTTCTGTTTTTTACTAACGTGATGATGAAGAAGATGATCACACTAATGACAGTGATTATGATAACAACAACAACAGTTATATACAGTTTACATACCCTTGGGACTCTGGCTCTTTCTAACAACAAATAGAGAAAGTGCTTGGTTTTGCATGGGTTAGAATGGTCTGCAGTTTGATTCTGCTGAAGGCTTGAAGCAAAGTTATGCAGCTGTGCCCACGTTGTCTGAGCGAAGCCATGGCTGCTAGCATTTCTAGGCATAGTCCTTTCCCATGGTCCACTGGGTAGGGATAACCACTCTAAACCAATGAGGTCTGCCTCACATGGTGAAAGGAGGTAGCCCTGTAACATTGTCCCTTGAAATACTCCCTTCTGGCTTCAAACTATTTAGATGGCAAAACTATGTGCTCATTAGAGAAGTCTCCTAGCTAGTGATTGAAGGTGCAGGTTTCAAGCACATGGGCACATTAAAATTAATTAAAATTAAAATGTTTAAAAACTATGTGCACCTGGAGTGTGCAACCCTGTGGTTTCTCCCTTTGATATGCATGCCAAGTTTTAGCTGTCTAAGTTGTGATGAACGATATTTTGGGGCAAGCTCCCACTCTATGTTTTATTTGCCAGCCCTAAACTGGTCAATAATTTAGCATGTCTCCCTCTCTCCCCATCAAATACCACCCCTGAACATGTATTATAATCTATCAGAGTACTGCCATACAGTAAATTAGTTTGAAATCAAGGTGACTTTCAAGGTCAATCTGGTTATACTTTTTACTATAAAATCTCTTGCAATAGAAAGCAATGTTCCAGAGAGTTTAAAAGTCAGAAATTTAATCATACTCGTAGCATAACAAGAATAAGTAGAGATACAAATTTAACAAGAAAGTACTTTCATGTAATAGCTCCTCTTATGAAATCTGATAAAAGAGACCCGGCCACAGATTTCCAGCTAGAAAAACTGTGACTGTGTCTCTCTTCTCAAGCCTTTAGTCAACACTTTGGTATCACAAGAATGGTTCCATAAAAACTTCTGAAGCTGAAGCTCCCATGCTTCTTGAGAGTCTCTTTAAAAATATTAATAAAAATGTAATTTTATGGTTATTCTATGTTCTTGTGTCACACATGACAAGGTTGAAATACAGTGTGCAGCATATGTTCCTTTGAACCCTGCTTGGTAGGATCTTGTCTTCATGCTCTGTCTGGCACTTGCCAACTTAGCTGGCATTATATGATGATTTTGCAGACCAAGGGTTTGCCTAGTCGTGCCTTTTAACTTCTTAGGGTATCGGTGGCCCAGATCCTCTTGGATTGCTTGCAGAACATAAGCCTTTTCTCACTGTATTTATGCTAGATGGTATAAAGCTGCCTCCTTCCCTGGACACGGAACACACATCAGATGGGTCCTGGATACACCCCTTTGACCAAACAGTGGTTGAGGGAGAATTCTGTGACATGTGGGGGGGGGGTGCAGGAGGGCAGCCTCTTTTTTTTCAGTTGTGAAACATTACCTAGCTAGTTTTTGGGTGTACCCCAATCCCCACTGATCAGTGAACTATATAGTGAAACTACTTCTTATGTAGCCAGGACAATGGCACTCAGTAAGGTATGGGATGCCTCATTGTACAATATCTTTGAAAGTGCTTACATTGGTATAACACCGGCATGAGTACAACCCCAGCATACATATTTAAAGAAATGGATTTTGGCCTCTGTTTTGACCCTATTCTATGACTTTCATCTCTGAACTTACGTCCAAGGGTCAACCCACAACCCCTTGTTTCTCATCTAACAAATTTTGACTGAACTGTATTCAACCTTGGTACCATTTGCCAACCTCCTGATTCAGCATTTGTTTGGAGGTTAATTTGAGGGCTCTTGCCACAGACTTTCCTTGAAGAATCTGTAGGATAAATACAGCTATCTCAGCATTTAATTCTTGTTAAATCATTTTTGACATTTCTTTAATGTTGCTGTTCCATTGATAATGATAATGATGATGATCACAACCACAACCACAATAATCATATTGAACCAAGCATGCAAACTGGAGACCCGAAGGTCACGCAAGCTCCCAACAGAGTAAGATTCCCAATTAGACTTATCCAAGTTCCGAGTATCCAGAAGTTTACTGCAAATGAAAAGAGCTTCCATTTGGTTTCTGTAATTGATAGTTGGCATGTCAAACCAGAAGTTGGTTGGAGGTTGGAGGAGGAATTCAACTGAGAGCTTCTGTTTTCAGTGGCAGCCCTGTGCTATTTTTAATTTCAGCCAAGATGGAAGGGATAGGACTAAAGCAATGAATACACACAGTCTACACAGCACAAGTCATGCATGTCTCATGGCCTCTGCTTTGTAGGCAGGCCTACTACTTAAACACAGTCAAATTTTAATGTGTGATTAAGGTTTTAGCTGATTAATCACATTGATGCTTGCAGCCCTAATTAAAATTAATCAGAATTCTGCCATTTATTCTAGCAGAATGTTGATTACAGCCTATGGGGTGCAAATTATACTCTATATCACAGCAGAAGAGTAAAAATAATGACAGTTCAGGGTAAAATACTGCTGCTACTCAAAATATTAAAATATTACGTTTTACTTCAGGAATGCTTATAACATTTCATAGGCCTAGCCTTCAACTAGTTTAAACCACTCTGCCTTGAATTATTTCAGGATTATTCCATTGTAATTGGGCATGGCAGATTTAGCCTTATTATGACCATTATCTCTCCTCTAGGAAGCATAGTAAGTAGTATAATAAAACCCATTGTGGTCCATGTTTAGCAAGAGAAAACATATCACAACATTGCTTGCTGGGACTGGCAGATTCTTTCTGTGACTTAAGCCCTATGTAGGCATTTGCTTGCTCGTGGGTAAGGCAAACTGTGTTTGAATTCTGTGAGCACCCACTAAAATCACCTGCACCACGGCGACATTGTAGACTTTTGTGTTTTGAGCACAAAGGTCTATCTAAGACTCTGCAGCCACATTCAGTTAAATGCAGTTATAGGGCTCTCCTGATTGGGAATCCCATACAGGAAGTCCTCACCTTTTGCCACCCCGTTATTTGATGACTCATTCTTTTGATGATTCCAAATTAAAAACAAGTTCCATTAATTTGACAAGGGTTCCTCTCTGTCATCAGTTCTTTTTGTCTATGGAAGCTCACTTGGAACCATTTGCACATATGCAGTGCTTGCAAAGTGAGCTGAGAGGGGGAAGAACAGGCACCAAGCTGGCTGAGAGGCTTTGCAAAGCAGCACATGTGTGGTTGGTCCCAAGTGAGCCTCCGTAAGTCCTTCCTGCTCCCTAGAGTACAATTCATAGGATCCACTTTTCAACCTGTTCTGTTTTCTGTCACTGCTCCAGTCCCTAACCTGTCAGATAGGTGTGGGAAACCTGTAAAGCCAGGGGAAAAGAAAGAAAGAAAGAAAGAAAGAAAGAAAGAATACACTACCTCCGCTGGGCTCTATCCCAGGAAATTGTTAGAAAACAACTCATCTTCCTGGAGGATTTGTCCATGAATTCCGACTCCCCACCATAAATCAGAGATGGACAACTTTGACAGGGGCCCATTTTCACTCCTCCATACCGGAGATGGGCTGAACTACCCCCTTTTCAGCTGTAAATTGAACCCCAGCTCATTTCTGGTGCCACTTTGAGGTTTCTTGTAGCCTTCAGGCTGGGTAGGTGGAGGGCATGGGGGCTGTTTTCAGCAAATCCACTGAGGGGCTCTTTGCAGGCATTTTCTTTTTCTTTTTGGCAGTGGTTTGTGAAAGAGTCCTGAAGGATGATATTTTCACCTTCCCTTTTTATAAATAGGCTAGTTTTGAAGTTAGTTTGAAGTTGGTGTCCATCAACAGGGCTTCATAGACCCCCTGTGAGGGCTCCGTGGACCTGGGACTCCAGCTTAAAAACTACTGGTTTAGAACACCCAAAGTCTCTTCTCTACTTGAGATACATTGATAATATCTTCATGACCTGAATGGTGAGTACTGTAATCATGGCTATCAAGACTATCTGCTCAACATGACTAAAAGTTTCTGCACTATCCAAGACATAAGGTAAGAGGTTTTTAGTTGCCTTGGTCAGCCACAGGGGAGGGCAACCAATGGGGTTAAAGGGCCACATCAGGTGGCACCTCCCTACAACATCTCTCCTCCACCCTCCATTTTTTTACTTGTTTTTATTACCCTCTGTTTATTTTACTAAAAATGTTCCTATCACAAATTGTAGCAGTGTGGTGGAATAATCTCACCACTTTCCCCTCTCCCACCTGTTTTAGGCCCAGGAAACATTTATTAAACCAGGAAGGATACTAGAAGGTTGGCATGGGGAAAAGCTTTGAAAACAGTTTTTAAAAATTGAGGAGTAGGTTAAAAATAGCCTTATGATCTCACATTGCCCACCCTGGTCTACAAAGATGCCACCACTCTCGTTCTGCAGTCTCCTAATTTTAGGTTTCTTTATATAGTTTTGGGATCTTGAGAGAAGATTTAGGTTCTTTTGCCATACTGCCCACTCTAAAATCAATTAAGTTGGAAATTTCTTAATATTTTCTAACAAAGAAGGGCCACTTAAGTATTATGTTTTAATTAAAATTGGAATTTCTACATTAACTTAATTCCAGATTTATTGCTAATTAATTAAATGAGAGTGCCAGAGAACCAACAATTTTTTTTACAATGTAGTTAATTTCAAAGTTAAAAGACTTTAAACCCACAAGTAATAAGAACAACTAGAAGGCGTGGTTGCCTTGTTTTTCATCCAGGTGATTCTCCTGTACCAGACACTGCATAGAACCTCTTTGTTACGTACACCAGGAAAATGAATTTTGAAGCTCCAAACCATTGGTGAGATGTACTGGAGAATCAGTAATAAATGAATTAATCAGTAAAATAACCAGGGATGACATTTTCTAGCATCATTCTGATAAGAGTTTTAGCATAGGTATTTAAATTTAAATTGCAATTTAACATAAACTTAATAGTTAAAATTTACCCCTTCTAACATAAATGCAATTGAATTATATTGTTTAGCTTATTAACAAATAACTGAACACATTAATCCCTTTTTATTCACTTTCCTATCTCTCTGTGGAGGTGGTCTCAGAGCTGGCATTGGAAAGCCCAAAATTTTTAGCGCCCAGGGATCTCAGTATTCACTTTGAGGTTGCCTGTCTGATCTAACTTGCACCTTCATGATTGCCATGATAGCCACAGTTCCGTCCTCCTAAGACACTCTACCTCTGACTTAAGCATAGTCATTTTCTTACAAGTTTCATCCAATCTATGTAGGTTGAAATCAAAATAACGGTTGCTTGTTCCATTACAAATGTTAATTAACTTGCCAAAAGTAAGGTTTTTTTGGTGATAGTACCAATTAATGTTATTGTAAATATTCACTACACTTAAGTTTTACAGATCTGTGACAAACCAGTTGCATTTCACCACAATTTGACTGCACTGTTCATTTTTTTTCTCTGTAAGTTTGAGTGTATATAATGCATATATGTATATAGTATATAGTATATGTATAGTATATATAATGTATATAGTACATATAGTGTCCAACTAAGGATAACTCTACTTACATCTTATGAGGCAGGCTCTAATCCATGAAAGCTTGTGCCGTAATAATTATGTTAGGCTTTAAGGATCCACAATATTTATTGCTGAAGACTACTACTAGCACTCTAGAAGTTACACAGAAAAAACCTTCCACATTTTCCCATCAGTGAATCTACCAAGATCAGGGCCCTGGATCCTACTGAATCTGCCAAGTTTGGTCTATATTAGTATCTCCCTACCACCACCCTGGAAAATTAAAAAAGATCTCATAAAGCACTTTTTGTATTGATTGATTGGTTGGTTTAGAGTATTTACACTCTGCTCTTCAGCCATGAAGTCTTTCTGAATGGCTTACAGATTGTTAATTTGACAGTTCCCTGCCCTCAAGCTTACAGTCTAAACAAAACATGTAACACTGGGAAGAGGGAATGGCAGTGGGGCAAGGGATTAAGTCCAGCAGATACTGCCAGTTCTTCTCTCCCAACAAGGTCACAGCAATGGCAGTTGGGATGAAGAGATGGCCCTTCATCTCCTTCTGGGCCTAGGTGTAAAAATGGAGCTGTGCCTTCCTCTTCTTCTCTCCCTCCATGGCCAGGGCAGTGGCTGTTGGGATAGAAGGAGGACATTTTTACCTCTAGTCCTCTAATCTCATTTGGTTAAGCTACTCTTTATGGGGTTTGCTTTTTCATTACTTTCAGCAGTAATGTGGTAAAGCTCAAATAAGCACCCAGTAGCTGACTGGGATTTTTGTAGCAGATGTGTTATTTTAGGCAATTAATATCAACTATGCACAGTAAAACATTTTTCTTCTACTATATGTAGGATATTGCCTTATAGCATGTTAGGCTATTTATCCGTCTAGCAATACAATACTATGCATACCAATTCAGAAGTACCCCCTACCAGTTCATTGAGACTTCTCCCAACCTAAGCCTGTATAGGACTGCTATTACTATTATTTCCTTTCTTCTGGCCAGGAATTCTCCAAGCTGTCAGGAGGAGACTTTTCCCAACACTCCTTACTTGATATTTTTTAACTGGAGATACCAGAGTTTGAACCTAGGCCATTCTGCTTCTGCTTTACTAATATGCCTGGAGCTATCCAGGGTGCTGAAATGTGCCATCAACAGGGGTCCAGGACCTGGGAGGGTTCACAGAAAACCAGAGGATCAAATTATCTCTCTGCTAATATGGAAACCACAGCTGCCATAACAATAAGGCTAGTTTTGGAACTGTTTAACCTTATGGTAGCTTATCTGTATTTCTACATATGTAGCCCCTTTCAAAGAAAATGATGTGCAAAGTAATGTCTCTTTCTCAGCAATGCTTTTTCACAGATGTCCGTTCATGTATATGCTCGTTGTTATGCATTATGCTCATTATTAGTCCATTTTCAGTATCCCTTGAAAATAGATGGCAGAAAGTAGATGTGGGGTCTCTTTTGGGTCACATGAAAAGGCTGAAGGCTGCCCATACTTATATGTTGATACCTACAGCCAACTGTGGGAACCTGAACATTAGACACTTTTGTTGTGACACCATTCACTCAGTAATTGTGTGGACTAGACTTTTCTGTGAACATTTGTCCCCCACTTGTCTGTGTATAGCATCAAAACTGAGTGTTGTCTACATGTTTCTCTCCAGTGAAAAACAATTAAAAAAAAAACAGAAATAAAACACACTACCATGGAGGCTGCTGCTTCCTAAAAGGGAGGGCTCCAGATGCTGTTGTTCTCCCTGGAGATGTTCTGTCTCTTCTTCTGCTCTCATTCCCCCCCCACCACCACCACCCAGGCCAAATCTCCCTGCCCCTTCTTTGCTCCTGGCCACTTCTGCAGCTCCAGTATTTCATTCATGTTTCCCCACCCCACCCGCACGCCCTCCTCCCCATCTCCCTGGCTCTTTCAGAGAAAACGTATGTGTCTCTTTCTCTGTGCGTGTGGATGTCTGTGTGCTGAGCGTGTGCGTGGGCGGCCTTTGAAAGGCTTCCTGTCAATCAAATCACGGAGCTGAAAAGAGACAGAGATATGGGGGAGAGCGGTTCTAACGGGGGATGTGGGTGGCTGTTGTCGCTGACGCCGCCAGCCAACAAGCCAGCCCTTCCCCGGGGGCATTGGCACCCAAGAGGGAGAACGAGGCTTTCCTCCACTTTATAAAATGACCAATCACCCCTCTCTTCTCCTGCCACAGTACCTGGAACAAGAAAAAAAGGACGGGGTGGAGGTAACCAGGAATGGACACTTGACATCTCTTGCGCTAGGTTCATACATCACCCACCAGTTTGGGTTGCAGCTTGGAAAAGAAAATAAATTGCGATGACTTTGGAATGTGTAACTTAGGAAGGTGTTTTTTTTTTTTTAAGTTTTACTTGCAGGAGATTTTTGTCCTGGGGTAGTCCATCCAAACAACTGAGGGTTCTTTACAGTTGTTAAGGGTTGTATTAAAATTCCGGGGCAGCAACGGCGGCGTTAGGCTTCCCATTGTGACGGTGAGGGCACGAGATGAGGAACTGAGCTTCTCGTCGTCGGCGCTGTGCACGGTGCGACGGAGGTGTAGCAGCAAAGCAAAGGGAGCCCGTGTGATAAAAGGGGGAACTTTAGACAAATAAAACTTCGTGGTGGGGGGAGGTTTTGGGTGAGTCGGTCTCGAGGTTAGCTCCCCGATCTCCCTCCAGGGCCACCGTTCCGATGTGAAGTGATAAAAAGGAGTCGCTGTGCATGTGCGGAGTGCCCTGCTCGAGGTTAGCTCCCCGATCTCTCTCCAAGGCCACCGTTCCGAGGTGGTGATAAAAAGGAGTCGCTGTGCATGTGCAGAGTGCCCTGCTCGAGGTTAGCTCCCCGATTTCTCTCCAAGGCCACCGTTCCGAGGTGGTGATAAAAAGGAGTCGCTGTGCATGTGCAGAGTGCCCTGCTCGAGGTTAGTTCCCCGATCTGTCTCCAGTGCCATCGTTTCGATGTGAAGTGATAAATGCTTCCCCGCAGGGAAGCAGGGCACTCTGCACATGCACAGTGACTCGTTTTTATCACTTCACATCGGAACGGTGGCACATGGACGGCTTCAGCTTAGGTGAGTCACCCTCGAAGCCCCTGCAGGATGGCACTTCCTAGCCCTGTGGAGAGCGGAACGGTTGCGCACGGCCGCGAACAGCAATTCTGGAAGGCTTTTTTCTCCCTCCTCTTCGCTAAGCAATCTCTGTGTGTGTGTCTGCGGAGGGGGGTGTGCTTATGTGTGTAGAAATGGGCATTTTCCGTGTTTTTTCCTGCTCGGCGCCGTGCCCAGCGTCGGGGGGCCTTCGCAACGGGCCGCGCAAGGGAAGCTCTGCAGAGTCCGGGCGGCTGCTCCGGCGGCTCTGCAGCACGGAGTTGAAAACCGGCGGGTGGAGCGTGGGGGGGGGGGCTGTGCAGACTAGACCAACCGAGTGAGAGGAGGAGGAGGAGGAAGAGGAGCCGAGAGAGGCGCGAAGCGAGGAGGGGGGGGTTGCAGCGGGTAAGACTATGTATGAAGAGAGCGCGCGCACACCTCCTCGCATTCTCTCCCGGCCTTGCCGCCGCTCTGCTGGTGGCGGCGGCCTCCGTCTCTTCCGCAGCGTGAGTCCCCCTCTCCCCCTGCCGCAGTCCTTCCAATACCTGCGACTCAGCGGGACTCTGAGCAGGTGGGGGCGGCGGCACCACCGGCTGAAGGGACTGGAGGGGCTGTTTATGTTAGCGGCAAAAGGCGGCCGGTCCACAGCAGCGGGAGCTGCAGCGGGAGCAGCGCGCGCAGCACCGCCAGAGCTGTGGGCGGGAAGCCCCTGGAGGAGGAAGAGGAAGGAGGACCGGAGCGAGGGAAGGCGAAGGCGAAGGCGCCTGGTCCGCGCGGAGCTCCAGAGGCACGGCGAGGCTTCTTTTTGTTCGGCGCGGGTCTCGTTGCGGCCGGGTCGAGTCGCAGCTGCCGGCGCGGCTTGCCCCTTTGCCCACCCCCCGGCCAACGGCGGCGTTTTGGGGCGGGTGGGAGACCTGGCTTCAGGTGGAGAGACGCCCCACCGGCAGCGGCGTTCTGACGAGGGAGAAGGAAGGGAAGGAGGCGAGGTTTGGGAAGTGGCGGCCGGCTGGCTGGTGCGGGTGGGAGGCGGCCGTCCAGTTTGGCTGGCGTCACGTTCGCTGTTCACCAGAATGCAAAACTGGGCTGAGGCGAGGCGCGGGGGTGGGGAGGGGGGAGGAGGAGGAGGAGGAGGAGGAGGAGGGGTGTCTGTGCGGGCGTGTGCCGGAGACGGGAGGTGGGTGTGGGGATGGCAAGTCCTCTCGCACACCTCTGGAGATCCAGGCACCGTCTGTGTGGGGATGAAATCAGCAAGAGACAGCCCGGAGCCATCCCCAAGCGGTCGACGCCGGCATTTTTTCCCCTTCGTCTCTGTTTACGTCCCCCTCAGCGTGTGCTCACAAAAACGCACCCACACATACGCTAGCGGAGTCCGAGCTGTCTGCTTCCCGCGTCTTTTCGGAGCGTGTGAATGCGTGTGCTGGAACTCTTAGGAACCTGGGGGCAAGATAGAAGTTACGTGCGTAGGAAAGCTTCCTCGCGCAGTTGTTGGACCAAAGAGGGACAGAGACATCCTTAATTTGCAATGGCGAAATGCTGAAGTGGATTGTGTTTTAAATTGCGTTGAAGTCGCCGGTGGTAGCTTAACCTAATCTCCCCTTCATGACTGGCGTAGTATATTAACGATGGCCAACAGCTCTTGCCCCCCCCCCCCGTTCTCCCGCTATAACAGGGTCTGACTAAATCCAAGCTGGTGATGAGACAAGCAAAAGTCGCCATGGTGGCCCATCACTTTCTGCCAAACTAGATGGCACTACTGGGAACAGGGATGTGTAGGTAAGGAAAGCGCCGCCAGTTGTGGGGGCTGCAACCCTTGTGAAAGCCCTCCACCGCTCCGCAAAGATGGGTTTTGTGGAGGTGAGAGGCAGCTGCGGACAGCTGCAGATGGCGCAAAGTGAAGGCTTGTACTCAAAGCACTGGCTTCCCAGTAGCTTGTGGGGTTTTCCAGTGGCTGTGTGGGAGGTTAAATGCCTCGTTCTTACCTTATGCCTGCGACTCTGTGTTACCTGTAACTATCGGCAAGGCCATCTTGGCATAATTACAATCTTGTTTCTAATGAAATAGCCTGCATTTCATTTGGAAAAGAGCAACAGGGTGATCTTAAATTACACTCCTTCCTTTTATGATCGCATTTCTAATTAAAACATTTAAGTTCTGGCACATCAGTTGATTTGCAGACCTGGCTTCTTGTTATATGTTTAAAAGATCTGACAGTGATATTCCTGTTTGTTATTTATCCCTTGAGGTAAATAATTTGCTCCCGCTGATTTTTAAAATTTGTTATTCAGGTCAGGCTTCTTTTGCTACATGCAACATTCCCTCTGTGTGTTTTACAGGCAAATTTTGGTGCAGGGCTTTCACTCAAGGGGTGCATTACTGAACTTCTGCAAAATTCTACTCTATGACTAAACACCAGTGGTTCAGAAAATGTTGGCCCCTTATTGAGAATGTTGTACCTTTCTGATTGCTATAATGAAGGTGTTACCACAGTATGGACTTTGGGATGTGTTGCTCATTTATAAGTGCTACAATATGAGGGAAATCAGGATATTTTAGTTGAGAATATTTTACATTCAGCAGAAGAAATAGAAGGTCTCAGAGAGTCAGAGGACAAAGAGAAACCCTTTTTGTAACATCTCTTATGTGCACCTCAAGGAATGTTTGGTCAACAGGGGGAGCTACTTGCTCAGCCAACACCTGTTGTGAGAGAGCAGTGGGAATGGGACATAGTTTCCTTTCATTTCTGGTAAGAATTTACCACATTTTGCAGACCTCTTTGTATTTGGGATGGAAAGAACTTGAGATTTTTAATAATTCAGATGTGGAAACATTGAACTACAGATTCATCCATACAGGCTTTGGGTGCTTAACTCTTAAAACTGTAGAACTGAATCCCTACATGTTCAACCCTGTTAGTGAAATTTAAAGGTACCGGATCCTATCTGATCTTGGAAGCTAAGCAGGGCTAGCTGTGGTTAGTAGTTTAATGGGAGACTGACAACAACTACAAGGTGCTAGAGGATATATTTCAGATCAAAGAACTGACAAAACCACATCTGAGTGTTCTTTGCCTAAGAAAACCCTATGAAATTTGTGGGGTTGTCATAAGTCGACAGGCAACTTAAAGGCATAAACACACACAGAGTGCTGAATCAAGGTTGAAACATGCTTGTTTGTTTGTTTTTTCTGAGAGGCTCCACATCTTTCACATCAGCAACCACAGGCAGGTATAACACAAACCTCTCAGTATTGGGGCTAGCTTTACTTTTTGAGTTTGGTCTGATCAGATAGATTTAGTTTTAGTTCATTTTTGAATGATTGATCAAAATTTACAAATTTCTTAATATTCAAGATGGAAAGAACTTGAGGTTTAAAAAATTCAAAGTAGAAGAAAGTAGAACTGCCAGATTTCCTCACTCCTAGATACCAAGTATTACGGTTAGTCTAATGCTAGGTCTTCAGAAGTCTAGTAATGAAACAAATAAGATTTTGCTAATAGGAGCAAATTTGAACTCATGACTTTTGTCTGTATGCTGCACAGCTTTGGGAATATTGTGCTTTGGCATTACTGTTTATCTGCATGGCTGAAGATAGGCATCCCACCTGCATGAATCATAGCCACTGTTTATAAGGTTTGGTTCAGTTCTAGACCCTCCTCAAACTGGTTGCAAGGAAAAGATACCTTGCGATGAAATGGATGAAAAACAAAAGTCTGGTTTTCCAAATGTTATTATTCTTGAATTTTCTTTTATATAATTGTGCTTTATATTCTTCTGTTTTATTGGTCTGTTGTAGGTTCTCATGTCTTCCACACATTTCTGTATTTTTGGGATGACAATCTTCAAACCTTGAGAGGCCTATTTTAATGGGAAAGTGAGAAGGCAGTCAGAAGGAAAGGACATGAGGTTTATTGTTGATTGCTGGTATTGAAATTAATGTTAGAATTGTTGCTGGTAATTAAGATTCTAAGCCCCATCCATTATGTTTTTGCAATAGGAGCTGCAATCTGGACATAGTATTTGATGGAGCATGAAAGTCTGGTAGCCTTTTGTTTTGTGCAGCAACCACATATGTTCTTGTGATAGATGCAAAATTAGGCCATTCTTTTTTTAAACCAGTTTAGATAGAGTCTCATTCTCTATTCTCCATGGCAAGGATATCATGTCTAGAACCCTATAGATTTCTAGGAGACAAGATCCTATTTTATAATGAGTGGGTCTTTATAAAATCTGTTCCTGAAGTGCAACTATTTCTTAGCTCTGCACAGTGCTATCCTCATCATAGTTTTCAGATTTCATCAAAGCATTACTGGTATCCTGTCAAAGTTGTCTGAAACACCTTTTCTTTGGTGACTTTTCTCGCCTCCATTGTATCATACAGAATTATCATGTTCTCTGTCATTATTCCACCTAGTGTGAAGAATTTCTGTGCCAGTGTGGCTTGTTCTGGCAAGAGATGAAAATCAAGTGAACATTGGGACTTAAGTGCCGAAATAGCACATCTTATCTGTTTAAGAGTGTGGAAATGCCATATACTGAATCAGCCTACAGTTCTATATCAGTGGTCCTGTTTTGGTTTATTGAGCTCTTTGAGAATCTGATGAGAGCTGTAGGGAAAATGTGTGTTGAAACATACACATACAATTTTGCAAACAATTCCTTTGATTGGCATTGATTGTGTCATAAGAGGATGACAATGATTGTGTGTTACCTGACTGTACAATAGTATCTTGTAACACCCTACACTTGTGTTGAATGCAACAATACCTTAATAATATCTGAGATTCTGGATCTGTATCAGCAGAAATATAATGCTTTGTCTGCACAGTTGTGCTGGGCTGCTGCTTCCACCCGTATCAAAGATAGTTTCCTAGTGTGGGTTGCACACCCACAACCAGAGCCAGAGAGGAGATGGGATACCCAGAGAGCATTTGGCTGCACATTTACAAGCTAGAAGGAAACAGCAGCTGTCGCGCCTCTCAGATCTCTAGTGAGTATGCTAGAGATCTGAGGTGGGAGAATGGTTGCTGTTTCCTCTTAGCTACAGCCACACACTACCTTGGTGCATAGCTTCCTTCCCAGCCACTAAATAGGTGAAGTATTTCATGTCTGCCTTTTGAAGTGGGTTAGTATGGTGGGAGAGCATTGTGTAAGGTGGTATGGAGTACCTCCTTGCACACTTTAGTTAAAAAGAATATGCTTGAGTAACCCCAGATCATACAAGCATATGCTACCAAAATGATTTTGGCCGATATGACATTTAATTTTTTTTCCTCACAAAGTTTTCTAAGTAACAGGAAGGAGTTCAAATGCAATTATAATTTTTGCACTAAATCTAAGTCAGTATTGGGTACTTTGGATCTTTGGACAGAAAGAGCTTTTGGTTATGTGTTATTCTGGTTTCTTGCAGTGAGATGGTTACCCAGGCCATCAACATGATCATTTAAAAATGTTTTCCACCCAAATGTCCTGTGATTCATTATTCTCTGCTATTCTGTGCTTTCTCTCAGTAATCTTACTCTTGAAGGAGGAACCACAGAATTTGATTAGCAGGAATGTGAACAGAAAGTCCATTTTAGGCACCAGAGAAGAGCAGTAGAGCCATGGGAGATGATCCCTTGGCTGCTTTCAAAGAGTTGGAGGGACATATAACTAGACTATTAACACTACATATGGATGTAGATACTTTTCTAGAGCCTGAAGACACAACCAAATTGTCTGGATGCCTGAAGTCTGCCTCATGTTCTCTTAGGCCATTTCTGCACCAGACTGTTATAGTACTTTGAGGCCTCTCCCTAAACTACAAATCCCAGGATTCCATAGGATGTTGAAAGTGGAATAATAGCACTATAACAGCCTAGTGCGGAAATGGCTTGCTCACTCTTGGTTTCTAAAATATGCAGGGGCTGGACTTCAGACTTGGAAGCTCAAGGTGATTGATTTCTCCTTAAGGGATGATGTGGCCTTCACTGCCCTGAAGCAAAGCAGTGCTGAGTTTAGTTTTAATGGTTTGGAACAACTACTATTTGATGTCTAACTTACCATTATGGGGCAAAGTGCTTCATTAGGAACCATTATCAACTCTAGGCAGTGTTGGATGATACTGATTATTTAGATCTTGTCTGATCTTGCCTGCTGGGATTATTCACATAAACAGCCTTGGCCACCCTGCTGGGATAATGACTTGGGCTGGTGCTTGGGTAGAGACAATGCCCATGCTTTTGATTCTCTTGAACCTCTTAGTATCTTTTCAGAGTAGCATTGTTGTGGACTGCCTCTGTGTTCCCAATCCATCCTGGAGGGGCAATCTTGGAAAGCAGTGCTGGGGGACTTCTGTTCCACTCTGTGGTCACTGGATCATAATGTGCCAGAGGTTTTATCATGGTCATTAGCATTTACAGTGCACCCTCTTCTAGCATTACCTCCACACATACAAATGTGAGGTCATGTGAAGCGTCTCTCCCATTATAGTCAAAGGATGCAATGTATGTGTTCCCGGGGGGTGGGGTGCATGGGTGCATGCACATTGCATCTTTTGACTACAGTGGGACATGACACTCACATGTTTTTTTCTTTTACATGGAGATTCCTGAAATGGAGCCTCAACATGTATGAAGGGCACATTGTTTATGAAATTGCTGGGGGAAGGTGTCTAAAGGATTGGACTGAGCTGTATTACATGGATGAAACTCAGCTCTGCTTCATACTTCAATGCAAAACTCTTGAACTGGTACCTGGAGGTAGTTTTGGTGTGAATGGAGGCAAAGAAATTGATACTTAATCCAGACAAGACAAGATGGAGGTACAGTGTGTAGGGAAGTGAACTCTGCTGCATGGAGACTGTCAGCTGATCCTAGCCAGAGTTGCCTTCATCTTGAAGAACCACATGCACAGTTCAGGAGAACGTCTGGATTTATTACTCACTGGTGATGCTCAGGTGATGGTAGTGTCCAAGAGTGCTTTTTACCTTCTTAAGCAGCAAGTGTAGTTCTGGAGTGGTCACATGTTTCCTCACTAATTCGTATGCAAGAGAAAGTCAGGCTGGACTACTGGAACGACCTGTGCATGGTACTGCTTTTAAATATGGTTTGGGGACATCAGCTGGTACAAAATACCCAAATATTATTGTCCTAGTTGCAGTGGTGGTCTCATTTACAGTTCAGGCTTATTTAAAGTTCTGACTTTTAAAACCTTAAATGGCTTGAGACTGAATTATCTGGGGTGGAGGCTGTCTAAGATGAGAAACATTCACCCACTTGTGAGAGAAGTTAATTTTGCAGGTACAAGAAAGAAGCTTTTTCTGCAGTGACTGTAAATTTTAGAATGCTGTGCCAAAATGGAGGCACATGAGAGCCCCATTGGTGCAGGCTGTTAAAAGATCTCAAAAGACTTGTTTGCTTTCCATTTCTTTTATCTGAAAGGATTTTATTTGTTTTTGGAAATGTATTGCCATTTCAGCTGTAGTTATTGTTGGATCTCTTTTTTTACTGAACTACATTTTTTTTATTAATATTAGTGCTAGTTCTTAGCTTTGGTATTACAGTTTTTGAAATAGATCATTATATTGTGAATATCTATATTTCAAGTTGCCTCAGGAGCACTTTTATTCTGTCATCCAAGTAGGAATAATGTAGGGGCTCCCGATGTTATTGGACTGTAAGTCCCAGAAGCCCTGGGCATTATATAGTCCTTGGTAAGGAATTCTGGGACCTGCAGTTCAGCGTCATTGGGAAGACTCCATGATTCCCTCACCTTCTTCAAAAAGTGGTCTAAAAATAAATAGAAATATTTATTTATCTCCCACCTTTTGCCCATTCTGTGGTAAAGGTAGTTTATAAAATATTAAAATAAATAACATTAAAAACATACAAAAATAAGTAAAACATATATACAATTGGCTGGCATTTGTTGGTGAATTATGAGGATGAAAGTCAGATGGGAGGGATGAATGGGAGAAAATCTTAGCTGTACATCATACCTATGTCTCTTGTTACAGGATTGTGACCATCATTTTAAAATATAATTTAAAAATCTGTAGAATTAAAACAGTCTAAAAATCTGTTAAAAACAGAAGATGTGAAAAATATATAACATTGGAATCATGCAGCTATGTGTTAGAATACCAGCTAAAATCATTATTTTAATTAAGAGCTGTATCATGCTCAATACAGAATACAAAAATACAGAATTATAAGGGACCCAGAGGGCCATCTAGCCCAACCTTGTGCTGTGAACGAATGCAGATACATACGGCCATCAAACAGAGGCCATCAAACCACCAAAGGATGAAAATCCACCATCCTCTGAGACAGTGCCCTTTCCATGCTATTATTCCACTTTTAACTATTATTCCACTTTCGATAGCCTGTGGAATTCTGCGATTCGCAGTTTACTGAGGCCAAAGAGCTCCCTGGCTGAGAATTCTAAATGCCCCTCCCTAAACTGCAAACCCTAGGATTCCATAGGATGTTGAAAGTAGAATAATAGCACCACAACAGTGTAGTGTGGAAAGGCCCGCAGTCTTATTCACTGTTGAAAAGCTCTTACAGTAAAGAAGTTCTGTCTAATGTTTAAGTGGAATCCTAGTTCTTATAATTTCAATCCATTGGTTCATGTTCTAGTCTCTGGAGCAGCATAAAATAAACTTACTCCATATTCTACATGATATCCTAATGGCATGTCTGCCTATGGTCATCTCTGTGTATGTCAAGCATCATGGTTGTTTTTTGTAGAGTGAAACAGGTGTGTCTTATGGCATGGTCACACAGCCCATCTTTAGAACAGTAGAGTGGTGCTGGTTTTTCTCTATTTTATAGTGTTTGCAAGGCTATCTGTTTAGTGCATCTTGAAAGGTAAAATACTAAAGACCACTGATTCACAAATTTTGGCTCTCAGCCTTTACGTATGACTAAGTGCTGTGATTGTCCCTACTCCCCCCCCCCCATCAACATCAGTACTTTCTGGGTTATATCACCTATTTTCTGTATCTCTCTGCTGGACCATTGTCTTGTTTTCATTATCTTTTGATTGGCTAGCTGATACTCTCTTTTGTTCTCCTTACTTAGATAGATAGCTTATTAAGCATAGACTGCATTATGTGTTAACCAGTGTACATTTTCATATTAACACTGTTCTAGTCTCCCACTTCAAATTTTGAAATTGGCAACATATAGATATAGATATAGATATAGATAAAAATATAGTTTTCAGCCTATAAGAACCTAAAGCCTATAAGAACCTAAAAAGTATTTTGAGTACAATTCCAAGAATTCCCCAATCTGCATGAAGTGCAGGTTGGGGGATGCTGGATTTATCATCTAATAAACTTTCCAAGCTTTTTGTTTTCGTAGACAACATTGTTGTGGTTATCACTTTCCTGACTGCAGTATTCTGCTCATTATATGTTTCTGTTGATCAAGAACGGTTGACAAAGACTTTTTTTCATGGTGTCACCCAGGCTATTTGCCTGCTTGGGCTAAAGGGATTCTCTATAGTAGTCAGAGGGCAACCAGTTTCTTTTGTGGAAGCCTGGGATAGGATCTCTCTGGGGAAAAAATGAGGGGAATTGGCTGGAGGAGGGACCATAAATCAGTAGCAGAATCCTTGCTTAGCATGTTCAGTCTCACAGGTTCAATCCCAGGCATTTGCAGTTAAAAAGATAATGGGAAAAATCTCTTCTTGGAAACTAGCAAAGTTACTGCTAGTAAGAGGATGCCATATTAGTATACTTGTACAGGACAGCTTTCAGTGATCTGTGATGGTTGTGTGGCTTGATTAATTGCTGTTTGAAGGAATGCATGGTGTATGAAAAGAAGGATTTACTGGGGCTTGGTAGCCCATAGGATCAAGTCAGGATAGAAGGGAAGAATCCAGATTTTAAATTTTGAAAATGATGAAGAGATTCCTGAGGTATGTTCCTCCTGAATCTCTAAGCCTGCAGCATCAGGAAGAAATAGTTAGCCCTTGATGGGATTGCTTATGAAAGATTGCTGTTTCATGGTGGCTAAGGCAGTGTGAGGTGGCTGTAAGATGGCTTTCACTTCCTGTGTAATCATAGTTTGTAGGAACACGGATCATACCACCTTCTTTAGCCTGAGTAAGAAATTGCAGGACCTTCACCAGAGCCATAGAGTTGGAACTGCCAATATAAACTGACAAGTATAGCTACTGTTATTGTTGTCTGTGCCTTCAAGTCACTTCCAACTTATGACAACCCTGAGGTGAACCTATCACAGAGTTTTCTGAGGCTGAGAGTATGTGAGGCAAGGTCATCTAGTGGATTTCCATGGCCAAGCAGGGAATTGAACTCTGGGCCATTTCTGCACTACACGTATAGCGTGATTATTCCACTTTCAACATCCTATGGAATCCATAGTGCAGAAACGGCCCTGGTCTCGAGGGTTGTAGTCCAGTGCTGAAACCACTACACAACTCTGGCTCTAGTATAGTTATTAGTCATAAAACTTCCAGTTTAATATAAGAGTTAAGGCTATGCCCTGTTTACACACACTCCACCAAACCAGGAATAGACATGCCCTGTGATGTGCAGCAGCGATCTGAGGTTTTCAAAAATGTAAAACTATTTTTCCCTCCAGAAGTCTAGCATATTTGTTTTAAATACAACTTTCAGGTACATTCTTAGCTTTAGGTTGAAATTATTTTATTCAAATATTTGTAGTGCAAAGTAAATCACATAAACTTCCTTTGTATTTAACAAGAAAAATAACTACACTTGAAAGAATGCTATTTTTTTAAAGGTTGCGTACTTAAAGAGAACTGTATCAATAGTTCTTTTGCTGAAGTATAACTATGGTACCTTCCACTTTATTCACTCACTTCCTGCACTGCTTTTCAGTTCCTTTTCCACTTACTTGTAGCCATTGCCTTTGTGGAATGAGCCCACACATTTTTCTGCCTCGGGTCTTTAATAAATTTGCAGCAGAATAAAATGTGCGCCCTTATTCAAAGAGACAGAGTAGCCTTTGAGACTGTGTTGGCCAAGAAGCATGAATTGTATGAAGCAAATAATGACTATTTGTCTGAAACCCTTCATAGGCTTAATATAGATTTTTAATGCACAATGGATGTCCAGAGCGTGCCACTTCATTCCAGATGGCTGAGACAAATTGAGGCAAAACCAAAATAGTGAGACCTCTGAAAGCATTTGGTAGAAAAGATGGATCAAATTATAGAGTCACTTGATCCTTAGTAAACTGACATAAGTACTAATTCTCAGAAAGCACTGACAGTTCAGAGACCCTTGTTGTTGCTGTTAGAGACCAGTTATGCTACCTTCATGGTAAATAATTGCAAGGACACATCTTGCAGTGGTGCAAATGGTGAATTCAATAGAAGCTTTAAATCCATACTTAGGAACTCATGAACTGGAGGTGGATTCATAAAGTTGGTCCCTTTAAATAGCACTTTATATGTGCATGGCTTCTTATTAACATGCCACTTGATTTCAACACCATGAGCAACATTGTCACTTGCCTACTTTTAATGCGTTTAGCCAGAAGCCCGTATCTAAGCCCAAATGAAGAGAAGGAAGCAGGTGTTTCCCCCGTGTTTTCTTGTCTTTAACTAATTCTGTTTTCTACCATTTTAGGAATGGTTTCCAAGTTGCCTCATACCTTCTAACAGTGGAAAGACACTAGGAAGTCAAGCAAGTTTTTATCACTGTATCCTGATAACCTTCTAGCTCTAATGTCTTCAGTTCATGCCCCAAACTTCTAGATGTAGCCATGCTGGATTTGAATGATGTAGCAGGCCCTGAACCAGCTGATTTGCATGAATTAGAAGAAATGTTGGTGGAGCAGCAGTCAGTTGCTTCAGCACAAAAGAACATAGTCTCTGAGGCCAGAAAAATGCTGTCAGTACTCCTTACCATTTGGCTGAATTCAATCCTGAAATGGTGCTTTCCTTGAGCATCCAACTGCTGTTTCACTCATCTGTGAATTCAGGTCCTTTCCACACCTTACCTTTTTCCGGTGCTGAGGTGTGGGATCACACGAGCACCCTCTGGCGAGAGGCTCTTGCGTCCCTGCTGCTTCAGCTCCGCACGTACTGCCTGCTCGTGCGAGAGCCGGGCCTCTTCCATCCGCAGTGCAGCCTGGGAGTTTCCCAGGCTGCGCTGGGGCAGGAAGCGCGACCGGCACTGCCACACCAGGTAAGTGCGTACAGGGCCCAGGAGCAATGTGCGATCGCGCACCATTTTCAGCTTCCGGCTTCCAGCCAAAATTAAAAAGGTGCGCAATTGGCGCCTGCCGGCCCCTGGAGTGTCACACAATTGTGACTGCGTTGTGCAGATCACTCCTCACAATTGCGCAACGCTGCAGGGGCCCTTTTGCATGGCAAATGCTGTGTGGGAAGGGCCTCAGTTAAGAAGAGGTGCAGCCAATTTTCATTCTCTAATGTGTCTAGCTGGATGATGGTTATATTTACTGTAATCAGACTTGAGGTATATTCTTTAAAAAAAATCATAGACCTATACCTAAAGGTGTAATACTTGGAGGAACCCTTATGAAGCCTGAAGAGAAGCTTCCAGGCCCCAGAAGCACCAGGTTCCATAGCAAAAGAAGAAGACACCAAAATACCTAAAGGTGACTCTGATAGCAAATTATATAAAATTCCATGATTGGATAGAGCTCCTGATTGGAAGTGTTAATAGTAAGGAGGCTTGAAGAAGTTATTTTATGTCTCCCTAAATTAGCATTTCATCAACCTGCAACATACTGAAACAGAGATCTGAGCACTGTATCAGACCAACTGTGCAGAGTAGAATCATAGAACAGAACCATAGAATTGGAAGAGACCACAAGGAGCATCCAATCCAGCCTCCTGCCATGCATGAATACACAATCAAAGCACTCCCAAGAGATGGCCATCCAGCCTCTGTTTATAAGCCTCCAAAGGAGACTCCACCATACTCTGATGCAGTGTATTCCTCTGTTGAACTGCTGTTACTATCAAGAATTTCTTCCTAATTGTTAGGTGGAATCTCTTTTCCTATATTTTGAAACTGTTGCTCCATATTCTAGTTTCTGGAGTAGCCAAAAACCAGCTTACTCTATCTTCCATGTGATATCCCTTCAAATGTTTAAACATGGCTATCGTGTCACCCTTTACCTTCAGTTCTCCAGGCTAACCATACTGAGCTCCCTATGCCATTCCTCATAGGGCATAGTTTCCAGGCCTGATACAATTTTGGTCCCCCTCTTTTGGACCCATTTCCACCTTGTCAGTATCCTTGCCTTGTGGTGCCCAGAAATGGACACAGTATTCCAGGAGTGGTCTTTCTAAAGCAGAATTGAGTGGTACTATTACTTTTCTCAGTCTAAATGTTATACTCCTGTTGATGCTGCCATTAGCCTTTTTATTATTTGTATTAGCCTTTTTAGCTCATGTTCAGTTTGTCATCAATTAAAATTTCTAGATCTCTTTCATATGTGCTGTTCTCAAACCAGCTGTCACCCATCCTATATTTGTGCATTTGATTTTTTTTTCTGCCTAAGTGTAGTACCTTACATTTCTTCCTCTTGAAATTCATTTTGTTAGTTTTGGCCCAGCTTTCTAATCTGTTAAGGTCATGTTGAGTTCTTATCGCGTACTCTGGGATATTAGACATCCCTCCTAATTTGATGTCATCTGCAAATTTTATAAGCATGTCTTCTGTTCCATCATCCAAGTCATTTATAAAGATGTTGAATAGCACTGGGCCCAGGACAGAACGCTGTGACACATCACTAGTAACTTCTCTCCAGGATGAAGAGGAACCATTGGTGAGCACTCTTTGCATTTGGTTGTTCAACCGTTTACAAACCCACCTAACAGTAACATTATCTAGCTCACATTTTACCAGCTTGTTTGCACGAATATCATGGAGGCTTTGTCAAAGACCTTACTAAAACAAAGGTATGCTACATCAGGGCTTTCCAGACTGTGTGATGCAACATGTTAGTGTGTTACCTGAAGTGTGTAGGTATGTTGCCTACAATCTTAGAAAGTATGTTATTATTTGTAAATCATATATTTTAAAAAATATATGAAAGATTTTCATGAGATATGTTGTGTCCCCATATATTTTGTTATTAGGGTTTATGTTAGTTTAGCCTCTGGTTTGCTAGTAAAACTGAATTACTGTGTCACGAAATGATGCATATCTAAAAAGTGTGTCACCAACATGAAAAATCTGGAAAGCTCTGTGCTACATGCACATAATTTCCTTCATGTATCAAGCTAGTAACTGTAAGAAAAAAAAGAGAAGAGAGAGAGAGGGGTAGAAGGATAAAGTTAGTCTGGCCTGATTTGTTTTTGAGAAATACATGTTGACATTTAGTGATCACAGCATTCCTTTCTAAGGCCCTTTTTGCACGGTATTTGCCATGCGAAAGGGCGCCTAGAGTGTTGTGCAATTGTGGGGAGCAGTCTGCACAACGCATTCACAACTGCGCGACGCTCCAAGTGCTGGCAGGCGCCGATCACGCATTGCTCCCAGGTCCCACGTGCACTTACCTGGCGTGTGGAGCCTCCGGAGCCATGCCGGTCGCACTTCCTGCCCCAGCGCAGCCTGGGAAACTCCCAGGCTGCACTGCAGAAGGAAGAGACAGGGCTCTCACACAAGCAGGCAGCTCGTGCGGAGCTGAAGCATCAGGGACACGAGAGCCTCTTGCTGGAGGCTGCTTGTGCGATCCCTGCACCTCAGCGCCGAAAAAAGGTAAGGTGCGAAAAGGACCTAAGTGCTTACAGACTGTCTGTTTAATGATCTGCTCTAGCATCTTTCCTGGTATTGATGTCAGTCTGACTAGGCAGTAATTGCTTGTGTCCCCTTTTTTCCCTTTTTGAAGATGGGGGCAATATTTGCCTTTCTCCAGTCTGCTGGGACTTCACTTGTTCTGCAGGAATTCTCAAAGATTATTGCCAGTGCTTCTGAGATTATTTCTGCCAGTTCTTTTAATACCCTGGAATGTAGGTCATCTAGCCCTGACAACTTGAATTCACTTGGGCCATTTCCACACTACACTGTTATAGTGCTTTTATTCCACTTTCAACATCCAATGGAATCCTGGGGTTTGCAGTTTAGGGAGGGGCATTTAGAATTCTCAGTCACAGAGCTGTTTAGACTTAGTAAACGACATAGCCCGGAATTCCACAGGATGCTGAAAGTGGAATAATAACACTATAGCAGTGTAGTGCGGAAATGGCCTTCGGGTAGCCAGGTATTCCTCTACTACTACTTCACCTATTCTTTGCTGCATTTCCCCTGCTACACTGTCTGCTCCATTTTCCCCTGGCTGAACACTGTTTTCCTCTTGGAAGAAGACTGAGGCAAAGAAGGCGTTGAGTAGTTCTGCTTCTTCCCTGTCCCCTGTTAGCATTTCCCCATCTTCTCCCTATCATTTCTTTATCATTCCTTTTGCTGTGGGCACAACTAATAAAAACCCTTTTTATTGTTTTTAACCAACCAGCAAGCTTGCACTTTTGTACTTTAGGTATCTGTATTTCTCCTTACATGTGCTGGCTATTCCTCTTGGGTGAGTCCGCCTTTTTCCATTTCTTATACATGTCTCTTTTAAATATTAGCTCAGTTGGAAGTTCTTCAGACATCCATCCTGGTCTCTTTAGACACCTCCTGTTTTCCTCCTCATTGGAACTGTTTAAAACCATTTGAGGGTTTTAGGCCCTTTCCACAGGACGGTGGAATCCCAGCATGGGGACACGAGAGGAACAGGACTGTGATGATGCTTCTGCATGACATCGTCATGGTCCTGAACTTCTCACATTTCCAGCCAGCGCAGTTGCAGGGAATATCATTGACAGAAAGACTCCATCAGTGACCCCCATCGTGCGAGCCTTCCATCACTGCTGGCCAGGCAGAAGGGGTGGAAACATGATCACCCGCTTCCTTCCCCGCTGCAGCATGGGAAGAAGGCCAGCTGCAGTGCAGAAAGAAGAGGTGTGTCTCTTGCGCTCCCTTCCACAGGCAAATGGTTGGGTGCAGAGGGGAGCACTGGGACCATACTTCCATCCTGGCAGAGACACAGCCATGATTGCGATGGGACGATGCACGAGAGCATCGTCCTGCAGAAGGGGCCTTAGAAAAATTCCTACTGTAATGTAACAAGGACAAATGCGTGAGATGGGTTGTTTATTTCAAGCGACTGGTGTGAAGGCAATGGGCTCATCACTCTTTCTCTACCTGAGCATAAAATGGAGAAGGAGAGAGATATATATGCTGCTTTGAAGAAAGGTGGTATATAACTGCAACAAATAAACCAATTGTCATTTTCCAAGTTGGTAATATGAACAAGCTGTTTGGGAAGGACATTGTTCCATGTATTCCCATGGTCTAATAAAGTTTGATTCTGATGTGTGGTAATCAATGTTAATACTGTTTTTTTTTTCACATTTGAGCCCCTCCCCATGGTAATTCCAAGAGAGTATTCCATGCTCTGCCTGTTGTTCATATCTGATTCATATAGAACATAAAATTTCCTGTGCTTTTAAAGTAAGTGCATTCTCTGTTATCCTTGATTTAAATGATACTGTGGATCTGTCAGAAGTTAGACTAGAACACTTTTGCCAGTGGGTGCTTTAGCATTGTGCCTCCTCTTACCATAGGAGATTTTCAGGTAGAAACAGTATGCCACTGTGGGGCAGTGTGGGGCTGGGTTGGAGAGGTAGTCAGGCAGGCAGTGGGAAAGGAGGAGAGAGATTGAGAGATCAAACAACACACATTAAATCTGCATTTGTGCCTGCTTGCTAGAATTATAGCCAAGACCTCTAAATCACAAAATTAGCCTTTTTAATCTCTATTGACTTCTTGTAACCTCCACAGACTTTGTATAAAGGGTGCAAGCATGAGCAATCATTCTTCTTAACACAAGGGGAATCCCAGGCAATAGGAAATCTTGATTCATAGATTTAAACAGCCGCACTCTGCATACTTGGCAGTTCTGAATGGAAGAGGAAATACACTGCACACTTTCAGCGCAGTTAATAGAATAGAAACCTACAACTACTATACTGTGATTACCTAACTCCACAATACTCAGGATAGTGGGGAAGACCTTACATCAGTGGTTATTAATCTCTTTTTTTTTTTTACCAGGGACCCCCCCCCTTTAAATACCGTTTGTTGCCATAGACCCCAAAGATTTAGCTGAAGATATAAAGTCTAATGTGCATCAAGTATTTATTTAAAATAGCTCGTCAGGGGTCTTCAAATTGGGAAAGAAGAAAGAAATGAATAAATGCACATGCTCCTGCGATCTGCAGTAGACACATTTACAAGGAGGCAGTAGACAAATACCACCATTTCTTTGCATTTATTAATCATCGTCGGCGTCATCGTCGTCATCATCATCATCATCATCGTTATCGTCGTTGTTATTGTTATCCCCCTTTGCCCCAACCTGCTCATACAGTTCAGTTCTCCTCCCTTTTGCCCCCAAGCCTTCTGGAGCAAATGTTATCATTGTTGTCACTGTTGTTGTTGTCATTGCTGTTGTTGTCCTCTTGTTGTCTCAACTTCCCACAGTCCAGTTCTTTCACTGTTTGCACACTCCTTTCCCATCCTCATTGACCTTTCTGTTGTTATATACTGCCAACTGTATAAATGGAATTTTACAAATAACAGATCTGACAGCTTGGAATGCCAGGGGGCCTACAATTTGAAAACAGACACAAGGAGTCAGGAAGGAGAGAGAGATGGAGGCGGAGATGACTGTGGGAAAAATATGTAATGATTTTAAAAATGTCTATTTTGGCTTGATTACAGATGTGCACCAGTTAGTAAAGTGGAAGTGTTCCTGGACACTGCTTCTTTAAAAATTTCGTACCAGAGGCAGAAATAACATGGAAAAGAATAGGGTAGTTTCCTATACCACAAAAATAAGAGTAGTTCAACATGTTTCAGCAAACCTTTATCCAGAACTAATACTGTGCACATGTAAAATGAAATAAACAGATTAGGTAAGCCTTGTGCAAACAAACAAAAACATTTTGAACCATCTAGATGCCATTTGAAATCTACCAAGATGTATCTGGTGATTATTTTTTCTTTTCACCAGCCTCCGGTTTTCTTAGGTTTTCTGTTTTAGTGGCCAGAGTTATAGATCTATGCTTCTTTCATACACTGGAGACAGGAGGCTGTTTCCTTTACCAATTGTAGGCAAGCACACACAGCTACAGTAGGATTGGCTGGAGTAGAATCCAGCTCTTTCACAGATCAAGCTTTATTGCATTGTTTACTGCAGGCAAATTGCTGAAACCCAACACTAAAAGTCTGTGCCTTTACATCTGTGTGCCATCATCCTCTCAATGCCAATGCTGCTATTAAAAAAAAAAAACTCCAGCTAGACAGAGGAGAAGGTGGAGTTCGGTGGGCCAAAAAGACTTCATAAAAAGAAAGTTCTTTTTCAGGCTCTTTGCTAATTGAAGTATGCCTCTAACAGAATCTGCAAGTTGTTCCAAAGATTTTCCCCAAAATTAAATTTTGAGGAAACTCTTAAAACTCGGGGAGGAAATTCTAGGCGCTGACCTAAAACCAGTTGTTAAATAGAGTAGGCGCATAGAATTAATGGAACTTGCACAAATATTGACATACTGTATCATTAGAATCGACCTAGTGTATCTATTCTAGTTGGCATTAACACTGGGATTTAGCCATAAAGAGCAGCAGGATAAAAAAGATGAGTAAAATCTGAGCAGGATTAAACTGAGTGTTTGAGAGTCGATGGTGGAGCTGAGTATGCCAAAAGGAGTTCATGGGGAGTGGAACGTGGACATACAAGAGTGGAAGGGAAGGGAGATGCTATTATTCCACTTTCAACATCCTATGGAATCCTGGAGTTTGCAGTTTAGGGAGGGGCTGGCTGACCACTCCCTAAACTGCAAACCCCAGGATCCCATAGGATGCTGAAAGTGGAAATGGCCCATGAAAGGCTTCAGGAAGGAAATGAGATGGCTGTTGTGCAGGGAGCTGTTGATATTTGTTTCTTGTGTTTGCTTATTTTTGTCCTCCAAGGATTTGTTTTCAACTCTCTGATTTCTCTCTCTATACTATCCCTGCTAAACATCAGATCTCTTGGCCCTAGAATTTCTGTTTTTCATCCAAGCTTGTATGCCCTCCTGCTTCCCTGTGATTTCAAGTTGCATATTTTACTGCCATCTCTGGTTCAGTGTGTCCAAAACTGAATGTCTTATCTTTCCTCTCAATTTTTCCATTAATCCAATACTTCTACAGTTGTCCCTCCACATTTGCAGGAGTTAGGGGCACAGGGCCCCTGCAAAAGTGGGAAAACCATGGACATCTATACCCCCCCATCATATATAACACACATTAAAAAGTATGATACCTTTGAAGCTGTGGTGGGAAGCATGCCAACCACCTCGTTCTGCCTTTCAGGTGGCAGGATTCCTTTGTAAGGCAGCAGCAGCAGCTTGTAGGGCTTGCTGCTGCCCTACACAAGTTTAAATAGAAACTTATATGCTTCACTTCACATTTATAGTCTCTTGCAGTCTCTCTCAGTCTTACGAAGTATGCAGAGAGACTGCAAACATGAGGAGAGACTTATAAGTCCCTATTAAAAATGGCATATGGCAGAAACAAAGACGGCAGCAAATAATCCATGAATAATCAAATCCACAAATGTTACACCTGTGTATGAGGAAGGCCAATAACATGTGTATTGTCAGTGTTACCTTCCAGCCTGTTGAGGAGGTGCTGCATGAAATAAAAGCCATTTCCACGTGACAATGCTCTCCCACGTCGTCTCATCACAATCCGGCAGTGCCTCTGCTGGGAAGGGTGTTTGCCCCCAATTCTCCCCTCCGCACCTGGCCACTGCCTGTGGAAGCGAATGCAGGGGACACGCTTCTTCCTTCCCCAGTGCCACTGGCTTTCTTCCCATGCTGCAGTGGGGAAGGAAGTGCATGAACATACTTCTGTCCCTTCTTTGTGGCCAGCAGTGATGGAAGCCTTGTGTGATTGGGGGCCGTTGAAAGAGTTTTTCCATCAGTGATATACCCCACAATCACACTGGCTGGGGACGTGAGAAGGGTGGGAACGTGACAGTGTCATGCAAAAGCATTGTTGTGGTCCCACTCCTCTCGCGTCCCCATGCTGGGAAGGTGCCATCCTGCGGAAATGGCCAAATCTTAGCCTTAGCGTTAACTCCTTTCCTGTGTTTCCCTTACTCAGTAATCACCAAGTCATCTTCTGTATATTATGAATTGTAGCCTTTCCTCTCTGTCCCTCTGATCCTTTAGAAAAACTCTGGTTCACATTCTGGTGTTTTTGTGGCTAGACTACTGCAGCTTATTCCTCTCTGGACTTCTGCTTTCACTAGCAAATCTATCTGCTTCAGTTTGTTCAGTGCCTGTTTTTCCCAGCCTTGAGATTGTTTGACTTGTTTCCATATCAGTTTTTTGTTGTGGTTCAGAAGTATGCAGAAACATCTGTGTGCATTATTATGTACATTTTGCATTATATATATATATATATGTATGTATGTATGTATGTATGTACACACACACACACGTACATGGATGATTCTCAGTCAACTTTTTTTTGCTATAATAGATTTCTTGGTACATTTCTCCAAGTTCTCACATTTTTTGCACACTACCTCCTAATGTATGCATTTTCATGTATGCATGAAAAGTATTTCACATATTGGTGTGTAAGCTGCAAATTGGGCATATTCATATTGTCCTGTCATACTTGTCACACTTAGCTTTCCTTCTTTGTTTACTATCCTGCTACCAAAATCAGACTGTGTGATAAGATAATCCTATAAAACTCCTTATCTTGCTCCCACGCTTGTTCTGCCCTGAGGGTATCTTGCTCCACTTTGAAAACTCCACCCTTTCCTGCTTCTCCCTGTGTCCTGCCCGCCACCTCACTTACATGATGCTCTATTTCTCTTTCCCTTCTTTTTCCCCCTAAATTAAGAAAGAATGCTTCTCAAGTACCATCTTTTCTATGAAATGTTTGGCTTGCTCCCTTAATCTTTTCTTCCTATCGAAAGTAAGGCCACAGCTCTAAACACCAAGGATGAAAAATATGTGGCAGGACTGCAACTCCCATCATCCCTCACCATTCATAGTGCTGGCTACAGCTGCTGGGAGTTATTGAGCAGCTGCCTCTGGGAAGCCACCCATTCCCCATTTTCACAGCACATATTTACCTAAGAGTATTCTCCTCTGAGAGCCAGGGTGGTGTAGTGGTTTGAGCATTGGAGTACAACTCTGGAGAATAGTTTTAAAATCCCTGATCAACCTTGGAAACCCACTGAGTGACCTTGGGCAAGTCTTACTCTCTCAGCATCAGAGGGAGGCAGAAGCAATCCTCTGAACAGATCTTACCAAGAATACCTGTAATAAGTTAGAAATGACTTGAAGGCACATGATAACAACAGTGTTCTCCTTTGAAAACAATAGGGCTTACTTCTGTGTGAATGAGCTTAGGTTTATATTGTTAATGTGAATATTTTTAGTAGTAGTAGTAGTAGTAGTAGTAATAATAACAATAACAATAACAATAATAATATTTTTATCACGTTTCAGCCTGCTAGGGCCTCCAAGGCAATGTACCTCAGATAAGAACATTATTAAAAATACTAAATATGCACAGATAATAAAATTGTTTAAAAACAGATTCAAAGCATTTTTTTCTCCTTCTTCTCTTCCTCCTTTACTGTTTTTGATATCTTGCTTTTTCCCAAACTGGAACTCAGGCAGCTTAAGTGCTTAAAAAGAAGTACAGTATATATAAAAACATACAGATGTCAACACAAAAATACAACAAAGCTATTCATAACGTTAAAAGAATTTAAAACAGATACCTAAAAAATATGAAAAGCAGTTAAAGAAGAGTTCTATAAAAACATTACAGCATTCCTGATTAAAAAAAAGAACAATTCTAAAAGCCTCTCAGAATAAAAAGTATTTGCCTGCTGCCAGAACAGCAGGGATGGGGTCATTTTGGCCTCTTTGGGAAGGGAATTCCAGAGCCTAAAGATATACTGAGAAAGTAAAAAAATACTTTTTATGATAGAGTTACTAGCTTGATAGAGGAAGAGAATGCTGTGGATGTAGCATATCTCGATTTCAGTAAGGCCTTTGACAAAGTTCCCCATGACATTCTTGCAAAGAAGCTAGTAAAATGTGGGCTGGACAGGGCTACTGTCGGGTGGATCTGTAATTGGTTGACTGACCGTTCCCCGAGGGTGCTCACCAAGGGCTGCTTTTCATTCTGGAGAGAAGTGACTAGCGCGGTGCCACAGGGTTCTGTCCTGGGCCCAGTGCTGTTCAATATCTTCATCAACGACTTGGATGAAGGAATTGAGGGCATGCTCATCAAATTTGCAGATGACACCAAACTGGGAGGGGTTGCTAATACGCCAGAGGACAGGATCAAAATTCCAAATGACCTGGATAGATTGGAGAGCTGGGCCAAGGCTAACAAAATGAAATTCAACAGATAGAAATGTAAGGTCCTACACTTAGGTAGAAAAAATGGAATGCAGAAATATAGGATGGGGGACACGTGGCTGGATAGCAGTACGTGTGAAAGGGATCTAGGAGTCTTAATAGACCACAAGCTGAACATGAGTCAGCAGTGTGATGCGGCTGCCAAGAAAGCCAATGCAATTCTCGGCGGCATCAATAGGAGTATGGTGTCTAGATCGAGGGAGGTCCTGGTACCACTCTACTCTGCTTTGGTTAGACCTCATCTTGAATACTGTGTCCAGTTCTGGGCACCCCAATTCAAGAAGGACATGGTCAAGCTGGAACAAGTCCAGAGGAGGGCGACCAAAATGGTGAGGGTCCTGGAAGCCAAGCCCTATGAGGATAGACTTAGAGAGCTGGGTATGTTTAGTCTGCAGAAGAGAAGGTTAAGAGGGGACATGATAGCCATGTTTAAATATCTGAAGGGATGCCATGTAGAGGAGGGAGTGGGCTTGTTTTCTGCTGCTCCAGAGACCAGGACAAGGAGCAATGGATTCAAGCTGCAGGAAAGGAGATTCCACCTGAACCTCAGGAAGAACTTCCTGACGGTCAGGACTGTCTGGCAGTGAAATATGCTGCCTTGGAGTGTGGTGGCATCTCCTTCTTGGGAGGTTTTTAAGCAGAGGCTGGATGGCCATCTGTCGGGAGTGCTTTGAGGGTGTTCCTGCATGGCAGGGGGTTGGACTGAATGGCCCCTGTGGTCTCTTCCAACTCTACATTTCTATGATTCTATGATTCTATGAATGTCCTGTCCCTTAGGTTTTAAAATTTTCAGTTTTAAACTCATGCACACACACAAACACAGTGAGTTAAAATTGCCAAACAAGCCACCTTGGTATTAAAGACTGAAGGCCATATGAAATAACACAGTTACAGCCATCCATTGGAAGCTCAAGAGCAGTGGAATCACAGACTAACCTCAGGAGGAAGTTGCACAGCTGAAGAGGTGGTACAGAGAAAGACCTGTCATATATACGCACTATCTGAGCCTTGCAGGTTGTGAGACACAAAAGGATCTCTGTTGAGGCTCTTGCGTTTTGAACAGGCTTGCATGAGAGAAGGCAGCCTTTCACATATTCTTCTCTGAAACTGCTTGGGGCTTGGTAGGTGAAAACCAATAGCTTGAATTGAGCTCAAAAGTACTGTAAATTGGAAGCCAATGTAGTTGGCAGAAGACCAGTCATATGTGGACTGTGAAATACACACCCAACAACAATTTTCTTCAAGGTTCCTTGGACTAGAAGTTAAAGCATTTTCGATGATATCCAAACATTTATGTTAGCAGTATTTAGATCATTTAAATTCTATCCTATACATGGAATACAGGCTGCTACTGTGGTTTTCTTGCACAAGAGCCAGTGTACTGCAAGTAGTTAGCTGATGAATGCTTAAGATAAGAATTAGTGGAATTGTTTGGGCTTAACAAACATTATTTGTTTAAATTTGCAAAAGGAGCTGACTTCTGTATTGAGCACTGCTTGAATCTAGACTGGGGTGCATAATCTGCAACCCCCAGGATGCATAAGGCCCTTGTCTGACAGATATTCAGCCTCTGTTTGAAAAACTCCAATAAGGGATAGTTTACCACCTTGCAAAACAGGCTGTTCTAATGTTGAACAACTCTTATATTAAGCTCTTTTTAGTGCTTTGTCAGATTTTCCATTCTTGTTGCTTGAATCTATTTGGATTCCATCTCTTGTAGAAGAAAGCAAGCTTGCTCCATCTTCCATGTGACAGCCCTTCCGACAGTGGAGATAGTTCATCACCTCTGCATTTTCTCTTCTCCAAACTTGATTTGTTGAACCAAACAACCATTCTTCACAGAGCTTGTTTTCCAGCCCATTTCCGCACTACACTGTTATAGTTCTATTGTTCCACTTTCAACACACTATGGAATCCTGGCGTTTGTAGTTTAGGGAGGGGTATTGAGGATTCTCAGCCAGAGAGCTCTTTGGCTTCAGTGAACTACAAACCCCAGAATTCCACAGGATGTTGAAGGTGGAATAATAGCAGTATAACCGTGTGGCGTGGAAATGGTCCCAGATTCTTTACTCTTTTGAGCAACATCCTCTGGACATGACACTCATTGTTTTTTTGTTTTACATGGGGATTCCTGGAATGGAACTCCCACATATACAATGGGTACATTGTAAATTCATACAGAGATTATAGGTGCAAAAGTGCAAAGATACAGAGGGCGTCAACTATTTGTTTCTGTTTGTCTGCAACAGAGTTATTCTGAAGTAAAAGGGCATAACTTTAAAAGGTTAGCTATTGTTCAGCTGATAATAAAATGGCAAAGAATTGTTAATGTTTGTATTTGAATTTTGAAGAGTAATTAAATATTTTAAATATCTATCTATCTTTTTTTTTTCCTGTTTGATCTACAAAACTCTGTAATTGTTAGATTGACCCAGTCTTTCTACTATATGATAGAAATCTGGCCTTTCCAGCAAATTAGAAAGCTTTTTAGCTGTAAAACACCCCAGGCAGTGCATTGCTAGGCTATTATGGCGTGCTGCCGTTGATGTTTAGAAGCTACAAGGCTGCAGACCAAATGGCTTTTATCACCAGAGAAACACTGTAATTGCTTTAAAATGCAGTGCCCGGAGTATCTAATGTCCATTATGAGGCAGATTTCATACATTTTATATATGCACACATGGGCATGCACAACTCAGTGAGTGGGAGTCTCCTAATGAAAACTGCTCTGTGTATGTCTGTGTGTGTGTGTGTGTGTGTGTTGAGTGTAAACATATAGTTTGTGCTACAAATAAGTGACATTGATAAACCAGCACAAAGTTTACATTTTAAATTTTAAAATAGATTGTTGCAATTTGCATACGCACTTTGCAAAGCTCCCCTCCCCCTCCGCATCGCATTTAAAACTTTTTGCAAGAAGTTAAATTATTGAGGCTGGATATCTAGCAGAACCAAGCTGTGAAAAGGTGACACAAGCTCAAGGATTTTTGTGGGGCATTTTAGTAAACTTTATTTTGAGTAATGAGGGGTCATAATAGCTAATTTCCAATACCTGTTTCAGATGTAGATCATAGGAGGTAATATTTGTGTTTTTTCACATGTGAAGAATGACATTCCCTTTTCATTACTTTCCTGTACCACTGGGATTGGTGGAAAGGCTTTCGGAGCCTAATGTGTGGTTTCTAGGCTTCATACTGTAACAGACGCGATGACTTCTCTGCTCTTATAAGTGCTGTCCAGACTTTGACCATTGTGGTCCCTGTTCAGCCTTTCCCTTCATTTTGAGCATTCATCAAGTATTTTGCAGGTGTCAGGGTTCCCCCCCCCCCAACCTGAACTAAAATCTTGGCATGGGAGTGGGGCTGCAATTTCTAAAAATCTTAGATTTTATGGGGTGCCCCAGAATCCACAGTTGTTTAGCAAACCACAAAGTACATGAGATACTTAGGATCCCGCAGGACAAAAAAATGGTCTTTGTACTGTGCACACAGTGTACTGTGTTTTAAAATCCTAGTAAGCTGCTATAAATTGTTTGCAGGGAGAAAGGTGGAATGAATACACACACACACAAAATATATTAACACACACTCATACACACACACATATAAAATAGGAAAATGAGATAAACCACTGAAAATTTAATCTGTTCCTAGCCGTAGGTAGACTATATGTGCAAAGTTTTTTCCAAACTATTTGATAATTAATTTTTGATTATTTCAGCTAATATTTGTGGCTGAAGTATCTTTTTGGATGCATACAACTACATACCGGATTCTTGCCTACCAATTACAAAAGCACAATAACAACTCCAAGGGTGAGGGATTCAAAGCCAACAAAAAAAGGTGATTGTTCACGATGTGAATAGTTCAGTGACAGAATCTGCTACTACAAGATGGTTACCAACTTATATGGCATTAAAAGGGGATTAGATTCATCATGGACAGTTACTCATGTCAGCTAGTAATGATGGCTATATATTGCCACTATTATGAGAGACAGTATGTCTCTCATTATGCACGCCAGCATGGTGTAGTGATTTAAGGATTGGACTATGACTCTGGAAACCAGGATTTGAATCATCACTCAGCCATGGAAATGCACTGGGTAGCCTTGGGCAAGTCACACTCTCAGTCTCAGAAGAAAGCAAACCCCTCTGAACATATCTTGGCAGGAAATCTCCGTGATAGTTTCACCTTAGGTTTGTCATGAAACTTGAAGACACACAATAACAACAATGCATTTTATTAGCAATTGTTGGAAAACATGAGAGGGAGAGTACTATGCCATTCATGTCTTGCTTGTGGTATTTTCACAGGCATCTGGTTAACCACCCTTGGAAACAGGATGTGAGACCACAACCATTTCTGCACTACACTGTTATAGTGCTATTATTCCGCTTTCAACAGCCTGTGGAATCCTGGGGTTTGCAGTTTAAGGAGAGGCATTTAGAATTCTCAGCCAGAGAGCTCTGACTACAAGCCCCAGAATTCCACAGGGTGTTGAAAGTGGAACAATAGCACTATAACGGTGTAGTGCAGAAATGACCTAAGTAGGCTTTTAGTCTTATGCTGCAGGGCTCCTGAGTCAGGAGTCAGCAGTTATTCCTGTTTATGTAAAGAAACTGTCACAAAGGATGCTAGATTCTGGCCCATTCTGTACTACACTGTTATAGTGCTATTATTTCAATTTCAACATCCTATGGAATCCTGGAGTTTGCAGTTTAGGGAGGGGCATTTAGAATTCTCAGCCAGAGAGCTCTTTTTTTACCTCAGTAAATTACAAACCCCACACTTCCACAGGACGTTGAAAGTGGAATAATAGCACTGTAACAGTGTAGAGCAGAGATGGCCTCTGTTCGAGGATTCTGTTAAATTCTGCTTAGAGTTTAATGCATGGGGCTTAAGTGGCTTGGTGGACAGGGAAAAAGTACCTGTCATACCCGAAGAGAGACAGAGAGAGACTCATGTTTCTCTCTCCCTCTCTTTCTCTCTCTCTCTCTCTGTTTGTGCATATGGAATATTGTCGCTTTTATCTGTACACTGCATCAGCTTTGATACCAGCCTGATAGCCAAATGTACAACAGGGTCCACTTTCTCAAGCATTGAATTATAGTTAAGGGAGATTCTTTTCTTCCTATTAGGCAGCTATTAAAAAAACAGGCAAAAACTGTGGATATAGATCACCTGCAGGTTTCTCGTTATGGTCTTCCATTGCAAGATACATGTCTGGCCTGATTTGACTACAAGAGAGAGTTTCGAGATATTTCTAATTTCCTAGAGAGAAGACTTGCTACTTTTCAAACAATAGATCATCTAGCATTTTATAGAGCAGCCAGACACATTCTAGGACAAGGCTGGCACACCTTGAGAATATCAGAATTTCTGGAAATAAGCACCTTTCTTTTCTTCCTGCTGTGACTGAAAATGTTAACTGTAATGTGGAGGAGCTAAAACCAATCCGTCTTGCACTGCTGCTTACTGCCAGTATCTGCTAGAGTGAGCTAAGGATTAAATCACATTGAAGGCCGAACTAGATATAAGTTAATTTGTGCATGTTAGAATGACTGTGAGGGAGCCTGGGCACAATCTCAGCTGTGGGAAGGGAAAGTTTTAACTCTATGTTCACCACCATCAGGGTGACAACAACCTCTCAGAAGCTGCTATCTGCATTTCATGGGAAGTGGTTCTAGTGATATCAGTGTAGGCTTTGCTTGGAACAAAAATAGCTGTTTTGGAGAGGTGAATTTTGTCAGGACTATGGAAGATGCTGGCTGTTTGCACAATCAAAAAAAGAAAAAGAAAAAAGAAAAAAAGAGCCCCAGATTTACCAGGTCTTGCAAGAGCTTCTGTAAAATTAAGGAGAAATTGTGCTAGCAAGCTAGAAACACAATGAGGTAAGTCCAGGTGTTAGTCCCAACTAGAGAATGTGTATTGAATAAATGGAGCTTACATACCCATTGATAAGGTTTATTCCAGGGTTTATTTCCTACTGCGCAAGAAACCAGAGGGCCAGTACCAAGGATATACTTTTTCTTAAAACTGCCTTGCACCATATGTTATTTTGCATGACCATGCAGCACATTGTAGAAAGTGGGAGACAGCTTCACCAAGGCATTGATATGTTAGCCCTGTCCCTGAGGTGTGATGGCACTGTGGACTAAGTCAAAATTGATAACATTTATGTAACGGTGGAAGTCATTATAAATTCTAGTGATGAGAATCTCTCACGGTTAGCAGGAACTGGCTCCTCTGAGCATATGCAGAGTTCAAACAGTGAAGCAAGGCTTCACCACAGCAGAGGTTCCCAGTGAAGCAGCAAAAATATCTCATTAAGTTAGGCTTAGAGGCAGATTTATTGCTGCACACTAAGATAAAGGCTTTTGGCAAAACATTCCAGAAGCAATTAAGCAAGTGAAAAAAAGATAAACGGGCAGCATCTCCCTTGACAAGGCGTTAACTGTTAGCAGCGTGACACGTCCAACTAGGCAATCCTAACTGGTGACCAGTGAAGACAAACACCAGTCTTTTTAAGTCTCCCTGTCACCCTGAACAAGTGGGGTGACCCAATCAGCATTCTGGTTGTGGCCTTCCCCAGTACATGTGTTATAGTCATAATAATCCTGATAACCTTACACCTGCTCATCTGGCCACATCACCTCTTTCTCTGCCGTCCACTTAGAGGAAACCATGCCTGACTCAGCGTAAATCCTGACACCCCTCCTTTTCCTCTATAGTGGACCGGCAGTTTATACTCTGTGCTCAACCATTCCCACTTTCCTGAGCATATCCCAATGCTTTACAGTTGTGAGTGGTTTTGTGAACACATCTGCCACATTTTCCTCAGATTGGCAATACTCTAATCTGATCACCCCACTCTGTACTATCTGTCTTACATTTTGGTGTTTGATATCTACGTGCTTGGTGCACCCCCAGGCCTTTTCATTACTTACCATTTGGATACAAGCTTGAGAATCATCAAATACCGTCACAGGGATTGGAATGTCAACACCTAGGTCCTTTACCAGTTGTGTGTACCAAATCAGTTCACTGCACAAATATGAGAGACTACTATATTCTGCTTCTGCAGTTGAAGTGGCCACAAAACTTTATTTTTTAGTCTTCTAGTGCACCAGTGTGCCACTGTACATTATGAGGATTCCTGAGGTTGACCTCCTGTCGCAGCAAAGTCGCTGTCACAGTAACATACCAATTCAGATTTCTCAGAGGGTGATACACATAGACAGTACTCCAGAGTGCTTTTTAGGTACCTTAACACTCTCTTTACCCCCTGCCAATGTTGCTGTGTAGGCTCAGAACTTGCCCTTCCCAGAATGTTAGCAGCCAGGGACAAATCTGGTCTGCTATAACCGGCCAAATATAACAAAGATCCCACAGCTGACTGATATATATTTTTTGTCAGGGAACACTGTCATGCACAGTTTTGTAAATCCTTGTACCATGGGGGTTTGCACACCTTTACAATCAACCATGTTGAACCTTTGCAGCAGTTGTAATATTTTCTGCTTCTGGCTGAGCAGAAACCCTTTCTCAGTTCTTTGTACCTCAATACCCAGGTACTGCTTAATGGGTCCCAGGTCTTTGATTTGGAACTTTTTACCCAGTTCCTTGGCAAACCTTGTCACCTGTTCCTTTGTTGTTGTGACTAAACACAAGTCATCAACATGTGCTTCAGGTGAGAAAGCTGACCCCCCCCCCCGCCTGCACCTGGCCCACAACAGCCCCCGGCTCCCACTGGGGTCCTTCCTGGCCTGGTGAGGGGCGGAGTGACAGCGGCAGCAGCCTAGCAGGATTTTCTTTTTTTTTAAGACAGAGGTGGTTTGGATGAAGACTCACTACTTCTGGTGTGTACACATATCCCAATTTTGTTTTCAGCGCTTACAAAATCTGTTTGACCAGAGCAGGGAGAGTATATTATTTGAGGAGAATGAATGGATGAGGCTATGGTATAGTCAAGAGATTCTATACGCATTGCAAGGTCATTCTGCTTAAGGTGCTTAAGATATCTACGACATTTTAAGATAGATCAGGCTAGAGTGGAGTAACTACATGAAAGCAGAAATTAATGGCACATAGCTGACAGAGCTGGAGTTAGATGAGACAGTATTCAGGAGATTACTGATTGCACGAGTAGCTTCTAAAAACTAAACTGAAGGGAAATGGAATGTATTGTGGCTTTAGCAGGGGACACTAAGGCCCTTTTCGGACCTTACCTTTTTGCGGCACTGGGGTGTGGGAATCGCATGAGCAGCCTCTTGCGAGGGGCTTTCGCATCCCCGCTGCTTCAGCTCTGCAGCCGCTGCCTGCTAGTGAGCAGGCAGCGTGAGGGCTCCTCTTCTTCCTTCCACAGCGCAGCCTGGAATTTTCCCAAGCTGCACTGGGCAGGAAGCGCAAGTGCCGCGGCTCCGGAGGCTCCACACGCACGGTAAGTGTGTGCGGGGCCCTGGAGTGATGTGCGATTGCTCACTGTTTTTAGCTAGAAGCCGAAAATGAAATAGTGGACAATTGGCCCCTGCTGGCCCTGGCAGCATCGCGCAATTGTGAGGATGTCGCGCAATTGTGTGGATGGCTCCTCACAATTGCATGACACTCCAGAGGCCCTTTCTCATGGCGAATGCCATGCGAAAAGGGCCTAAGTTAACATGTTTCTGTCTTTCACCATAAATTTCCAATCCAGATCAGCCTTTTATAGCTATGATTTGCTTTCAAAAGCCTACTCACACAATTGCTATTTACATGAATGACATCACATCTATTACTCACTGCTTAACAGGGTTTGAATGCAGTGGCCTTGCTAAATTCCCTTGATAGACAACATCTTGACATTTGTTTTTGTTCTCCGTTATAGTCATAAATTGCTGTATTAAAGCTGTAGCAAATTTTCTTCATCTCTCTTCACACCCTAATTTTGAGCTTTTAGTTTTGCATGTATTTTTCTTTAGTTGATTATTAGTTTCTGTTTGTTTTAACTTGCCTGAGTTTGTTCACTGGCCCATGAGATTTCCTGACACATGTACTTCAAGGCTGCCTGAGTGTCATTTAATTACTAAGCCTAGCCAGATGACCAGATCAAACCAAATTCTTCCACTCTGAATGGGGCAATTTCAGACCAAACTAGTTTATTCCAGGGTAAATATTCATTCACCAGGTAACACTTGGTCAACCGTTTCACTTCATGTACCAAATAATAGAATGGAATTTACCATGCATCAGCATTAGATGTATGGTAGATTGCACAGTAAAGTGATAGTCTCCATGAGCTTTCAGTCTGTTCTGCTGTCAAGGTGAACCACATCAGCTTTGAGCTATGGAGCTTTCATTTCCTCTGTCAGTGCATTTTTCCTGACAGCGTGAATCATAGCCACAATTCCACCTGATTGATCACTCAAGGTTCATCACATTTGGGATCAGCAAATGAGATAATAAGCACTGGCCAATTGGTTTGTTTCATCTCTGTTTGAAAAATTCAGATGCTCTAAATTTTGCTGTAAACTTAGTGAGAGTAATGGATTTAAATATGTATGGGTGCTCTACATTAAAAAAAATACAGGTACCTGAGGAATAGCAATAATATTATATTTATTTATTTCCAGTGTGAGGCCAGTTTTAATCACTTGACCATCCAACTCAGTTTTGTTAAATTCTGTGATTCTGTTTTTCCTCTTTGCCTTGCTGATTATAACTTTTGAAACTGATAAACTGCCACCACCAATGTTCTGCATTAATTTAAATTTGAATTTAATCTCCTCTGGGTTCCATGTGGGGAGAAACGGTGGGACATAAACAAACAAACAAACATTTCTTACTCATTCCCCTCCTTTCATTTTTTCTACCTCTTTTTGCCAAATCTTACTTAGGATCTCAAAATCTTCTTGCTCTCCTTTACTGAAATCCCCATATTTCATTCTAGGGAACTTTTAAAACCTCACATTCTTGTTAAGGATCAAATGCCCACATAGGTTACATATAACCCACACCCTCTTTATTGATCTGATATGTTGCTATGACTGCATAAGGCATTTTCACTAAAGATGGTTCTTTTCGTCAGTGGGGAAACAGCACTGAACTGCCTGCTTGTTTTGAGCTGGAACTGGCCATAATTGCCGGCCTTCCCAAAACTTAGTTGTTTCCAAAAATAGAACACCTCACTGTTATGAGGCAAGGTTTACTGGTGGTAAATGATGCAACAGGTTGTCTATAGGAAGTGTCACACTTCTTTAGTAGATGAGTTTCATTGCTCACTTGTAGTATATGATAGAATTGTGCCCCTAAGCAACTAATTCTACCCAGTCTATTTCATGGCCAACACTCTAGACCACCATGGCTGTTTAATGGGGTCCCTGGCTGGGGGATATACCCCCAAGGCTGAGGCCAGTGGGAGATAGACTCCCAAGATGTATACAGTACAGAAGTAAACAGAGGTTATCAAAGCATGCAGGGATGACCCTTCTTCTGTCCTAACAGATCTGAGAACTCAGTAAGCAGATTGCTAACAGGAAAATTGACTTCCCTGTCTGTTCCCGGCCATGAAGTGCCAAACTAAAGTAAAACTATTTAGCATTGTCTACTAAATAAACTGTAATCCTTTCTATGTCACTGGACAGCTGTTGATGTTTGGTCATGATGCTAATAGAGACTCTAAAGGCCATCCACCTAATGAACAGGGCAGAGTCCATGCTCATTAAGATGCTGTAAGGTTATTTGTATGGGTATTGGAAGATCCGTAAACAATTAAATGACTGTCAGCAGCTGGCCTAAGCATGAGCAAAGGGCTTTTTAAGTGCAGCACTGATTTGTGTCAAATGAATTATGTACATGGAACGTGGTCAGTTAAAAATTGCTCAGAATCATATGAGGCAGACTTAGGGGTCTTTCATACTGGCCAAAAGCTTTGGGATTTGGTGGAAGTTGTAGCTGTATTTATTAGCGGTTATGGTTCTGACATCAATAAAACATTCTTCCTGTACCAGTGTTTTTCTTGTGAATTTCTGCTTCTAACCACAACCTTCTATTCCCTCTGTAGGCTGTTCCCCTCACCCACCCACCCCCGTCCCAGGCTGTTTCCAGACTTACTGAAGTAAATGTCACATACCTGTATCATTGGTCTTGGCTCTTCCTGTTGTACCTCTGGGCAATCCCATTGATGACATTTTTAATGGGGTATAATGTTACCCTGTGTACTGGGGGTCCCGGGAGGGACACCAAAATGTGCTCAACTAAAGTTGGGGAAAATTAGCTCAGAGCACTGCTTAGCGTTACGAGAGACAGGGTAATGTAGTGAGATCTTGAACCCTATGTCTACGGGGTTGGGTCGAGTGAAGGAGCACACAGAAGTTGAAACAATAAATGATGTTTTATTACAAACACAAGCAAAACAGTGTATGCGACACACTCACGCAAGATAACTAAAGAAATAAAGGTTTGGGTGGTATAGAGGGATTTTTAGAAGGGTTGCTGGTTTGGGTGATACTTCACTTGTCCTGAAGCCCGGAAAAATGGAGAGCGAGGCTGGGGTGCGATGTAGCTCAGCACGTGGAGCTGAGGGGAGGCTCGCCAAGCAAAGCAGCAGCAAGGCGGGATGAAACTCGGGAGCGATCCGAGGAAGGTCTCGGAATCAAGGGTTTTTATAAGGAGAATGTGACTGCAGGCTATGCCGTACTTGGGGGAAAACAGTAGATTTGGAGTTGGAGACAAAGCCTCCGAAAGGTCAGAATCTGAATGATTGAGTTATTGTACAGGTTCTCAGTAGAGTAGCCAGTATGCAAACGCAGAGTACTTGGGTATTGCATAGTTTACCCATCAAGCTGCCAGCGCGGGGCAGAGGATCTTTTGTAGGTTGCGTGCATACCTAATTAGAGCACTTGCCTGGAGGTCTCCTAAAGCAGCGAGTCAGCTATTTTCTGACCTGCCTGTATTGTCTAGGAATATTACGGCGATTAACAGGCGAGCTTGGTGGCGTGCTTGTCCAGTGGCCTTGCAAGCATGTGGAGAGGAATAGAGAAGTGAAGCCAAATTATGATATCAAAAGGATATCTTTTAATATCCCCAAAGCTCAGACTAGCCAGGGTAGTAACAATCACCTTTACCAATGAAAGTTTTCTACTGAATTCTGTTCTCTCCAGATTCTTACCCCTGCCCCATCTTTACAGTTACAGTGTTGAAGTGGTATAGACTTGTTTTGCTTTAGCACTATGACCATGCAGAAAACTGAAAAAAATTAAATAGAATAGTAAAACAGAAAATAGGAATAAGGTGCAAAATAGAATGTGGATACATTCCTCTTACTGAAGGGTTTTCCTACTTTTTAAAGCAGTAGCACTAAAGTAGAACAGCCTTATGTTGCGTTAGCACTACGACTACTAAGAAGGTTTTTTAAAAGTTGGGGAACATAGCTACTGGCCAAGGAACATGCAGTGGGAGGTTTTTATGGATAGGATAGTGGGGATGGCAGAAACCATATTGCAAGAGAAATAAAGCAGTGGTTGAAAAGAGATCTATAGATGAGGTGTAATGCTACAATCAGTAACAAACCTGGGCCAACTCCAGTAGATGACTGGATGCAGGAGTGGAAATAACTGTTAACAGACATGAAATCTTAAAAGAGAATGCCTCAACATTTTTTAGGACTATTAGGCAGGATACAATCTAGTGCAGTTAAACTGAATGGTTATATTATCAGACGTACCAGCATGTCTGGCTCAGTACTCTAATTTCTGAGAAAAAGTTTTTATGTGAAAAAGTTTTAAATTGTTTTTAATCCCCATCTCAATCCTTAGGCAAATTAGTGGAGTTTTTTTTTTGTTTTAGGTTTTTAGGGCCTGGCTTTAATGGATAGCAACTAATCCAAAACATTAACTCAAACTAAGTTTTGATATTCTGATTTTAAAGGAATGTATTCCAGGCACTATCCAGTAGTAATTTGGTCCTGTAGAAATCGATAAATCTCAAAAGTTGTGAAGTTCCATTAAATTGGTTTCAACAGAACTTAGGAATGCTTTCATTTACCCATGGTGTGCCTTTTGTGTAGAGTTGTTATGCTTGTTAATACTGTACTGTTGTTTTTCAGCTGAACTGATCAATCTTGCTTTGTGTCACCGTGTTATTATGGCCAGGGGATAAGTCTTGTACCTGGTTTAGACAGAGTTGCATTGTCCCTGAAAAGAGTATACACTGTCTGTATGACTAGAGGCCTAAGTGATTTCAATAGCTCAGGATCTCCCTTTCCAGATTCTTCTGGTCCACTGACATGGCAAAATATAGATGGCTTAGCCACACTGATGCACACTGGAATTTAAAGAATGAATTGCATTGTGTGTGGGGCTTCCTTTGAGGCTGATCTGGAAGCTGCAGCTAGTGCAGAAGGCAGCTGCTGCCTTGGCATCAGATGCTTCTTCATATCAACATGTTAACACCTTTGGTGATGGCTTTGTGCTGGCTGTTTGTACTACTGGGCCAGATTCAAGATGTTGGTACTAATGTACAAAGCCCTAAATAAGCTACAACCAGGTACCCTCAGGACATGCTTTCTCACATGTCAGTCTATCCAATCATTGAGGTCACCTCTGCTGAAGGATGCTGGTTGTAAATTATCTAGGACTTTGTACACTGGTCCCAGAAACCTGAATCTATCCAAGGCCCTTTTCGCAAACCATTTCTCATGCGAAAGGGCCTCCAGAGCATCGTGCAATTGCGAGGACCGTTCCATATGACATCCTCGCAATCACATGACGCTGACAGGGCCAGTAGGTGGCAATTGCACAATATATCATTTTCGGCTTCTTGCCGAAAATGATGCGTGATCGCATGTTGCTCCAGGGCCCCACATGCACTTACATTCTGTGCGGAGCCTCCGGAGATGTGGCCCTCATGCTTCCTCCCCCAGCGCAGCCTGGGAATGTACCTGGCTGCGCTGCAGAAAGGGGCGGAGCCCTCACACTTCCTGCCGGCCAGCAGGGAGCTGCTACAGAGAAGAAGCAGAGGGGACACGAGTGCCTCTCACGAGGCTGCTCGTGTGATCTTCGCGCTCCCACGTCGGGACAAGGCAAGCTGCGGAAAGGGCCACAGTAGTATAGTGATTTCCCATTGATTCCTAAGATTCACTTGGAATTCACTAGGAGTAGGACCTTCAGAGTTTCATCTTCCATCTGGTGGCAGCCTGTCTAATGGTGGTTAGGTATATACCTATACTTCTCTGTTTTCAATCACTGTTGAAGCTTGTTTCTTTCAGATAAGCATTTCCCAAATAAAAATTATCAGTTTTTAAAATATTCATGCTTTTAAGTTACATTTTGTGTTTGCTTGTTGTAATACATTACACACCACCTGCAATCTCCAAAATGGAGTGTTTTATAAATTTTCTATTTATTTATTTATTTGTTTGTTTGTTTACTTTATCTGTATCATACATCTCCTTAATTTATGTCGTGCATTCTCCCAAATGGAACTCAAAAGATTCATTTGGTAAATAAATTCAATAAATCTTAGATATGTGCAAACCTAGGCCCTTTCAGCATCCTACCTTTTCTTGGCACTGGGGTGCGGTGATCATGCAAGCAGCCTCTTATGAGAGGCTCTCGCTTCCCTGCTTCTTCAGCTCTGCACGAGCTTCCTGCTTGTGCAAGAGCCCCGCCTCTTCCTTTCGCAGTGCAACCTGGGACCTTCCCAGGCTGCACTGAGACAGGAAGTGCAACCGGTCTGGCTTCCAAGGCTCCGCACACCAGGTAAGTGTGCGTGGGGCCCGGGAGCAATGAGCGACCATGCAGCATTTTTGGCTGAAAGCCGAAAATGCAAAAGTGTGCGATCATTGCATGCCAACCCCTGAAGCCTTGTGCAATTGCGAGGGTGTCGTGCAGATTGCTCCTCACAATTGCACGAGGCTCCAGGCGCTCTTTCACATGGCAGATGCCGTGCAAAAAGGGCCTTATACTAATTCACATGGGTATACCATAATGAATTTCTGAAAACAAGAGTTGAGTATAACAAGAAAAATTTGTCCCTTCCCATGACAATACAGTCATAACTAATCTGGTAAAAATAGGTTAGTTATTATTAAACAGCAAGTTATCTCTTGTGTGAATCACATCCCTTGAATTAAACATGTTTTCTAAGTGACAAAGACATAGGCCCTTACTGCATGGCATTTGCCATGCGAAAGGGCGCCTGGAGTGTCGCATGATTGTGAGGAGCAAGCTGCACGATGCACTCACAATCATGCGATGCTCCAGGGGCCGGCAGGTGCCGCTCACGCACCTTTCCATTTTCGGCTGGAAGCCAAAAATGGTACACGATCACGCGTTGCTCCCGGGCCCCGCGTGCACTTACCTGGTGTGTGGAGCCTCCGGAGCTGTGCCGGTCGTGCTTCCTGCCCCAGCACAGCCTGGGAAACTCCTAGGCTGTACTGCGGAAGGAAGAGGCGGGGCTCTCATGCAGGCAGGCAACTGGTGCGGAGTTGAAGTAGCAGGGACACAAGAGCTTCTCACAAGAGGCTGCTTGCGCGATCCCCTCACCCCAGTGCCGGAAAAAGGTAAGGTGCGGAAAGGGACATAGTCTGATGATCAGCATTTCAGTTACTTAAATGTTATGTCTAGGCTACCCCAATAGCTTTTTCTTCCTTTCCATCCCATGTAAATGCAGGAATTTATGAATATCAACAGGTCCCTTAAGCAAACAGGTATTCTGTGCAACCTGTCAGGTTTCTCAGAGTAGTGCATCAGAGCAGTACTGCATGAATCTGAGAGAAGGGATGAGGCTGGCCCAGGGATGACTGTGTGTATTGGGGTGTCCCAGTCTTTCCCCTTCTTCTTTTCTGTTGCCAGGCTATCAAAACCAAATGGCCTGGATCTGAGCCTCCTTCAGGGATATGAAGAAACTTAAAAGAAACACCGACCACTATTGAATATCCAGTGTATCTTTTGAAATGCACTGTGGAAAATAAACAAGGGAATGAAGTTAAGTAGTTTTTTCTCCTTGCTCGTACCTCCATCTCATTGATACCTGTGAATGTTGGATTTCTGTGTGTCAAAATAACTAAAGAAGAAAATAAATATAAAACCAACTACTGGTGAGCATCCATTGTAATTTAGCAAAGGAGTTCTGCTGTAGACACAACTAACAATGCAAGACAGAATATTTAAAAATTCCCATTTTCCAGTTCCAATAGAGTAAAAAATGCTAGATTTGTCATTCATTATATCTGAGGTATTATATTCAAAGGTTAGAGCTATTTTGGTTCTTCATAGACTTACAGTTGTTTACAGTTAAAGTTACACCTTTCATTGTGTCACCAAAAAGTAGTAGATCATTACATAGTATATGTGAACATTGAACTAAGTAGTGCGACAGAGACAGGTAGCATGCTGTAGTGGTTTGAGCACTGCACTTGGACTTGGACTCTAAAGACCAGGATTTAAATCCTAGCTCAGCTGTGGAAACCCACTGGGTGACCTTGGGGAAGTCACACACTCTCAGCGTCAGAAACAGGCAAAGGCAAATCCCCTCTGAACAAATCTTGCCAAGAAAACCAAGTGAGAGGTTTGCCATGAGTTGGAAATAACTTGAAAAGCACACAACAAACAAGTGCAACAGAACATGAACAGAAGTACCAATTTGAAGATGGTTAAATATAGAGCTGATAGCATAATGCTAATCTACTCTTATCATATTTAGATTCCAATATTCAAGAATTTGATTCTAAAAACCCACTGGTCTGAGGGTAGAGTCCTTGTACAGAAGAAAGCTGTATGTTCATCTAACATAGTTATCAGAAGAAAGGCATTTATAGAAGATTTCTTTGCTGTTATTTCTTCTTGTAGCCCCTGGACTATTTTGAAGACACTGTAAGGACTGAGGGAGCTTCTTAAGTGCAGTGGGACTGAGGAGGATCCCTGAAGACTGGATAGAGGGTCCTTCTGTGAGCTGGAGCTCAGGTGTTGGTAGAATGACATTGTTGGCTGCAACCATTGATAGAACATATCATGAATGGATGGGAAAAAAAACCTTGGCTCATCTCTCATAATTTCTAGCCAGAGTAGCTACGGTATATATACTGAGAGACTTCAGTTAATAAGTGGATGTGTTCTGGGCATTATTCTTTAACAGAAATGTTGATACCAGGGGCAGAAATAACAGGGAAAGAATACAGATGGATTCCTGCTCCCCGAAAAGAAGAGCAGTTAAACATGTTTCAGGAAATATTTTATTCAAAATTTTAAAAAAATATGCACTTGTGAAAGGTCAGGTAAGCCTTGGCTAAGTCAACAAAAACACTCTAGATCTTCTAGAGGCAACTTGAAAGCTTTTTCCAGAATGCATCCAGAGATGTCTTCTTTTTTTCTTTTATCAGTCTCCAGTTTTCTTCTGATTTTATTTTGGTGGCCAAGCTTGTAGATACAGATTTGCTGGCTGTAGCTGGTGAGACAGGCGTATCTATTCTCTCTTTTTCTCTCTGTTTTGTTGTTCATGCATGCTCAGTAGATGATTATGGAAGTGGCTGCTATATACCATGTCTGTTATAGGAAGGCAGACACAGCTAAAGTAGGATCAGCTACAATAGAATCCTTTTGGGAGAGAGATGAAACTACCTCTCTGTAATAGGAAATTGTTAAATTGGTCCAGATCAGTGGAATAACCCATGCTAATGGATGTAGCAGTGTACCAGTGTCATGATCCATAACTCTATTTTTTTCCTTAAGATGCTTAGAAACTTAGTTAGTTTTAGCAGGCTTCTTTCCTGAATCAGAAACTGTTACTTGTGGTTCTTATAACAGAGCCCCTGGGGAGAAAAAAGGACTGTAAAGTAAACTCGACATAACTTAAAGCAACTGTGCAGATGATGTTTGGCAATGACAGTGTACCTACTGATAAGAATATGCTTTCTCTGGAAATAGAAATGCTTTCCTGTCAGCCTCAGGGATCAACTGGAAAGGGGAGGGGATTTCTCTATCTCAGTCTGTGAGTGCCACTGTAATTCTAGAAAGCAAGCCTTGTGGCATAGATAGCCCCCACCTTACAATGCCTCTTTGTCTCAGTCCTGGAAAGAGGAAAGCCAGCTGCTTTTCTAGGAGATCCATGGAACCCAGGGACATAAAGTGTCCTGGGTATTTCTTAAAGCAAACTTACACCAACTGCGTCTGCTTTCACCTGAAGAGGATGCTTGTTTCCCTCTATAACTGCATTCTTTCCCCACCTCTGTGTAATGAATAAAGTTGCATTTTACGTCATCATTGGCTTTGTTTTACTACAGTATACCATTAAAGCTCTTTTGGCAAAAACCTGGGTAAATCAAGCCCTCCAGAACAGTACAGTGGATTCCCAGAAATTGGTCTAAAATTTATGAGTAAGTAATTTATTGTTCTACTTCCTTCATTGCATTTTGAAGGAAAGATTGACTCATTATATTTAGTGACTCAATTCCATTCCTTGCCTGTATGTCAGGCTACTTAAGATCTAGCAGTCCTGCAGGATCTGATGAAAAGTCCATCTGGTCTAGTATTCCATTTCTGGGAAATCCACAAATAGGTTTTGTTTTATAAGAGAAGATACAGCAACTTGACTACTGTAAAGCACATCTTGAATCTTGCTTTTGGTCACAGTGAACTGCTCCCTATAGTTGACTCAGTTTTTGTTAAAAAATCAACTCTTCTGCTTGCAGGAAATCAAGACTGGTAAGATGTAGTGGTAGCTATGTTACTGTGTTTTATTCTTGCCCAGTACTGCAATTACAAGAAATTACAAGAACTCACTAGGGCCATGCATGTCACCTGTAGGATAAGTTGAAGTACACAGTTCATATTCTTATTTTGGACTCTTTCTTGCTATTCTTACGAATTTACACTTTTATGCTCTTAAAATGAAACGAGCAGTATCTGCACGAATAGACCGTAATTTCCATTGCTGTGTTTATCAAAAATAGGAAAGAAAAAAAATTATCATTCAATTGCTGATAAAATTATTATCGTGCGTAATTTGGCTTTGGTGTATACAGATAGGATATTACTAAAAATTGTGTAAAGTACAGTGCGAAGTCAGGCATGTCAATTATGTCTTCAATTATATGAGTCATTTCTAAAAGTTTAACTTACTTTGTAATTTCCTGAATCCTGTATGTGCTTTGGAAATGCTTGATCTTTCTGTATAGAAAAACAATATGCCTTGCCCCTTCTTCTACCGCAAAACCATATTATGCTGAACTATGTAATGTATAGGTTTTTCATGAACAAGAACATCCATGCATTGTTTGTTGTCCTTACAGTTTTCTGTTCAGCAGCAAAACAGCATTGGTGCTATTTGGTGCAGTGTTGTTCACAACTGCTGCAGCAAAAATCAAGTATGCATCCCTCGAGCAAGAAGTTCTCAAAGGTAAAGGAGTTCACAATTGATGGGAACTTTTTGAAGGCATGATATTGCATTGTAAATAGTTACAATGAGAAGGAAAACCAGGGTGGATGTTTAAAGACCTTTCAGATGAGCTGAGATTTAAAATGGACATGTACAAGAAAAGGGGAAATCACCAAAGAGGAATCCAAATGAAGGCAGTACTTGTAGTCAGAAAAGCTAAATCTGGGAATAAGCTCAGGCTTGCAAGAGAAGTTAAAAACAATCAAAAGTGGAATTTCTTTGGCTATGCTTGGATCATGAGAAAAAACAATGAAATGGTAGAGTTTCTGCATGGAAAAGATGGTGAATGCTAGTAGGGAGCACAGAGAAAGTAGAAATGTTCAATGCCTTCTTTGACTCTTGTCTTCTCCCAGAAGAACAGTATGCAACCAGGTGCAAGTAGAACAAATGATACAATAAAGAGATTAAAGCCCACAGTAGGTAAAGAGATAGTACTGGAATGCCTAGCTCCTCTGAATGAGTTTAGGTCTCCAGAACCAGGTCAACTGCATGTGAGAGTCTTAAAGGAATTGGCAGATGTAGTCTCAAAACCTCTGTCCATAATTTTTGAGAATTCTTAGAGAGTAGGACAGCAGACTGGAGGAGCATGAGTGTTGTCCTCATCTTCAAAAGAGTGCAAAACATGCTAGCAAAAACCAGTCAATAAGTTTGACATCAATACTAGGAAATGTTCTAAAACAGATTGTTAAACAGTATATGTGAACATTAGAAAGAAATGCTGTAATTATTAAGCGTTAGAATGGCTTTCTGAAAAAAAAAACAATTTATGCCAGATTCATCTAAGCTTGGTAATCAAGGGAATACTGAGAAAGTAATATATCTTGATTTCAGTAAGGCTTTAGATAAGGTTGCCCATTTTATTCTTGCAGACAATCTGGAAAAATGCAGACTAAAGGTGGATTTTTAATTGGTTGACAGACCAAACCCAATGATTGCTTTTCATACTGGAGAGAAATAACAAGTGAGGTTCCATAGGGTTCTGTCCTGGGTCCAGTGTTGTTCAGCATCTTTCTAAATTAAATGGATGATAAAATAGCATGCTTATCAAATTTGTAGATGACACCAAATTAGGAGGGATAACTAATATGATAGAGGACAGGATCAGGATTTGAAATGATGTTGACATATTTGAGAGTTAGATCAAAGGTAACAAAATGAATTTTAACAGGAATAAATGTAAGGGAATATATGTAAGCAGGAAAAATTAAATGCACAAATATATGATGGGTAGTACCTGGCTTGACAACAGTATATGTGAAAAGGATCTCCATGTCTTACTAGGTCACACATTAAACTTAAGTGAACAGTACAATTTGCTGGCCAAAAAAAGCCAATGAAATTCTAGGTTGCATCAAGAGAAGTATAGTGTCCCAACTGAGGGAAATAATAATACCACTCTATTCTGCTTTGGTCAGCCCTCACCCACAATACTGTGTCCAGTTCTGAGTATTACAGTTCAAGAAGGATATTGACAAACTGGAATATTTCTAGAGCAGCGTATCTCAGCCAGAGGTCCCTATAACCCTAGGGTTATATGAGAAGTTGCTAGAGGTTTCATGAGAGATCATCACTGGGAAAAAATGTTGTTGAGCTGTAGATATAATAATTTTTATGCAGTTGGTCCTTGCGACCTGAAAATTATTTCAAGGGTTCCTCCAGGAGAAAGAAATTGAGAAGGGTGGTCTAGAAAACAGTAACAAAGATGTTGAGGAATGGTCTAGGGAGCTGGGTAGGTTTAGCTTGGAGAAGAGAAGATTGAATGTGACAAGACAGCCATCTTTAAATATCTGAAGAGGTGCTGTGTTTTGAAGATGAAATTGCTAGCATTTGCTCAGAACTTGGTACCACACTCATTTCAGAGCCTAGGCAGGTGTCCAGTGTACCATCTGGTCTGTGTTCATGGGATCAGTTTCAGTTACTGAGGCCTGATGGTGTGGACAAGGTGCTTGAAGCAGTTCGGCCCAGCCGCTGTTGCCCATCTTGGCTGATAAAATCCAGCCTCCTTGCACCCAGAGGTATATGATAATTACTGCCCAGTAGCAAATATCTCCTTTTTGGAAAAAGTGCTAGAGCCTGTTGTGGCTGGACAATTTTAGTAGTTCTTGGAAGAATCAGATTATCTGGACCCATGTCATTCTGCTTTCGGGCCAGGGTATATCATTGAAACAGCCTTAGCTGCTCTCAAGGCCGTATTTGCCGGTGTATAAGATGCACCTCATCTTTGATGGTTATTTTTCGAGGAAAAACTTTTTTACTATCGCAGCAAGGCTTCCCTCTCCTCCGTTCCCTTCCATTTTGCCTCGATAGGAGTTCTCTCCACCAAAGCAAAATGGATAGGAAAGAGAGGGGGAGATCTAGGGAAGCCTTGAGGCAGTGCTCCTTTTGCCCCCCAGCCCCTCCTCTGCCTTTCCTAGGGATAAGGAAAATGCCTAGAAAAGACAGGAGAGGATCCAGTGGTGGAGCCAGTGCAGGGCTTCCCTAGACCCTTCCCTGCCTTTTCTAGGCATAAAGAAAATGCCTAGAAAAGGAGAGGGTCCGGGGGTGGAGACAGAGCCTGTGCGGGTTTCCCCCAGACCTTTCTCTGCCTTTTCTAGGCATTTCCTGTATGCCTAGAAAAGGGAGCAGAGGGTCTGGGGTCGGAGCCAGCACAGCAAAGCCTCATGGGAGTCCTCCTTTCACCTCCTACTTTTCATATACATTTAGCCTGGTGGGGGGGAAGGTGGGCTTCCAATGAGCACCCAGCATAGAAGATGCACTCCATTTTTAAGGGCCACTTCGGGGAGAAAAAAGTGCGTCTCGTACACAGGCAAATACAGTATATGCTAACGACTGGAAAAAGGAAGGAGCATCAACAATCGATGATTGGCTCCTTGGGATCTGTGATCTGACACAAATAGATAAACTGTCTATATTGTTGAAGGATAAATCACTGAATAGGTATAATAAAGATTGGGACTGTGTGCATAAATATTTTGAGAATACATAGGGACCTTTATTGATTATTGTATGGAAAGATTAAATTCAGAGATATGAACAGAGAGAATGAATATGTTTAGGGAGCTTCTATAAATATTATAAATTCCAAAATTTGTAATTTCTAATGTTGTATATTTGCCCAACCGCTTAGCATGATGTTAGACTGTCAGAAGGTATGTAAGAAAGTAAATTGTACAGTCATCCCTCCACATTTGCTAGGTTAGGGGTACAGGACCCCAGTGAAAGTGGAAAAAGCACAAATAACCCGAGGCCCTCCCAAACCATATTTAACACACAAAAAGTATGATCACATTCAACCCATAGTGGATTCCTTTGAGGTATCAGGGTTCCTTCACAAGGCGGCCGTTGGTGGCTGGTGGGGCTTACTGCCACCTCCACTGCTGCTCCACACTGTTTTTTAATAGAGACTTACAACCCTTGTCTGCAGTTTCTCAGGCCGTTTCTGCACGAGGCTGTTATAGTGCTTATTCCACTTTCAACATCCTGTGGAATCCTGGGGTTTGCAGTTTAGGGAGGGCCCTCAAAAAGCCCTCAAAGGCCTCTCCCTAAACTGCAAACCCCAGAATTCCATAGGATGTTGAAAGTGGAATAAGCACAAAACAGTCGAGTGCAGAACTGGCCTCAGTCTCAGGAGTCTGGCATTGGGAGGCAGCAGAGCTGGCAGCAAATAATCTGTGAATAATCAAATCTGCAATAGTGAAACCAGCAAATGTGGAGGGCTGACTATATATGTATATTCATATTCATATTCATATATTCATTAATATTCATAATCATATCATAATTCATATCATGTCATATTCATATTCATGGTATTCATGGTATTCATATTAATGGTATTGTAAGTATATGTATAATAAAATACATTTCTGTTAAAAAAAAGCCTTTATTGCTTGACAACCTGTTCTGGGGTAAAGGCAGTGGTGTGCTACACTCTCAATCTTCCTAGATGTCTCAGTGGCATTTAACACCATTGATCACGGCATCTTACTAGACTGGCTCTGTGAGATGGGAGTAGGAGCCAGTGTTCTGCAGTGGTTCCTTTCCTATCTGGAGGGCCAGTTCCAGAGAGTAACATTGGGGAATTCCTGTTCAGACCCATGGCTATTAAGATGTGGGGTGCTATAGGGTTCCATCTTATCCCCCATGCTGATCAATATCTACATGAAGCTGCCAGGGGAGGCCATAAGGGAGTTTGCAGTGGGGTGCCATTAGTATGCTGGTGACACTCAGCTCTGTTTCCTCCTTGTTATTGGAGCTGGCTGGGGAAGTGCACATGCTGGACTGGTGCCTAGATGCTGTAATAGAATGAATGAGGGCCAATAAACTGAAACTGAATTTTGATAAGAGGGAAGCTCTGTGGATTGGTGGTTCTCTGGTCCGAGAATTGGATAAACAGCTTGCCCTGGATGGGATTGCATTCGCCCTGAAAGAGCAGGTGCATAGCCTGGGAGTGTTCCCAGATTCATCCTTGCCACTGGAGGCCCAGGGGGACTCTGTGTCATGAAGTGCTTGGTGCCAGCTTCAGCTGGTGCACCAGCTATGGCCTTTCCTGGATAGAGATAACCTAGCCACAGTAGTCCGTGCACTGGTAACCTCCCAGGTAGACTGCTATAACGTGTTCTATGTGGGGCTGCCCTTGAGGAACACTTAGAAGCTGCAGCTAGTACAAAATGCAGAAACTCAACTGACTGGAGTACTATATAGACAACGTATCATACTAATCTTAAAAGAATTACTCTGGCTGTCAATACATTTCTGGTCTGAATTCAAGTTACTTGTGATGGCATTTAAAGCCCTAAACAGTTTGGGAGCTCAAGTACTTGAGAGTACACCTCTCTCCATCCTCTCAGAGGATTAAGATCTGCGGGGGAGACCCTCTTCCGTGTCCCACCAGTGAGATAAATACATTGTGTTGGGACATGGGAGAAGACCCTTTGGGCCTCATTAACTTATCCCAAATATGATGTGCATAGTTTTTTTTAAAATTAAATCTTTTAAATCTGTTTTAAAATTATTACTGCACTTTAATATGTTTTTAGTTTATTTAATTATTTGATTGTTTTAAATTGTGTGACTTGCTTTAATGCTTTTTGTAAGCCATCCCAAGGTATTTGACATAGGGAAGGATATAAATATTTTTCTAAATAAATAAATTTAGAAGCTGGAGCAAGCATGTTTTCCGCTGTACTAGAGGCTCACACACAAACCAATGGATTTAAATTGCAAGAAAAGAGATCCTACGTTAAAGTTAGGAAGAAATCTTGACACCAGAAGTTTTCAAAAGTGGAATAGACTGATAAGATGGTGAATTCTTCTATGAAGGTCTTTAAATAGAAGTTGTATGACCATTTTTTAGGACCGCTTTAGTTGTAGAATTCTGTATAGCAGATTCCTGTGTACCAGGATGGTCCTTGCAGTCCCTTCTACTCTATTATTTTAAGAACTTTGGGTTCTTCCAGGTTGTGGCTACTCCATCATGAACTTTGTGTCTGTATACTGTAGATGCGTCTTTAGGAAGCTGTCAGTTGTTTGGCCAAAGCATAATGACAGATTCAGGATAGAAACATTGGCTCAGATGTATTGCATGAGTTGCAGAGTTCCTATACATAAATTCTTTTAGAAATGCACTATGGTCTTTTGTTTTTCATCCCTTCTGTGATTGCCATACTCCTCCCATATTACTGTACCAAAACATTTTGATACAACTCAAATGAAAGTTCTATTTAATTTCCAAAAAGCATTTCTTATTCATACCCACTGGAGAGCAGTCTTTTTTTTTCTTTCATGCTTTAGGAGACAGAGTAACTGATGAGTCAGTTTGAGAAATCCTGAAACTGTGATATATAGAATGATAGTCTGCTTGGTAAATTTATACTATCTGTCAATACTCCATTAGAAGAGAAGGAAGGAATTAGTTTTTCAAATACCTGACAGGAAGTGAACTCTGATCTTATGTGAATCATAAACAAATCCACAGGATTTACAGTCAGCCCTCCACATTTGCGGGTTTCACTCTTGCGGATTTGATTATTCACGGATTATTTGCTGTCACCTCTGCTGCCTCTCTTTGCCATTTTAATAGGGACTGCAAGCCTTGTGAGACTGAGAAACTGCGAATGAGGCTTGTAAGTCCCTTTTAAAAATGGTGTGGGGCAGCAGTGGAGGTGGCAGTAAGACCCACCAGCCTCCCACTTCTGCCTTATGAAGGAACCCTGATGCCCCGAAGGAATCCACAGAGGGGTTGAATGTGGTGATCAAACTTTTCTGTGTGTTAAATATGGTTTGGGAGGGCCTCGAATTATTCATGGTTTTTCGACTTTCACGGGGGTCCTGTGCCCCTAACCCTAGCAAATGTGGAGGGATGGCTGTAGTTAAATTTTCTGCTTGTTGGTTTAAAAGAAATCTCACATACACATTCTATCTCATTATGTTGATTCAGATCCTGTGTAAATATCTACATGTGTATGGGATCATCACACATTAAGATCTTTGTGCAGGATTTGTGTGCTTTGTTAGACAAAGTAACATTTAGGTCAAAATTTAGAGGATCCTGAAAGGGTTGGTGTCTGGATCCTCACCAAAGGTTGGAAATGTGTTGCTTTTAAACTGCAGCTCTAAGAATCCTTCAGTCATTGTGGCCTTGTTAGGTGAGGATGTTGAGGGTTGTAGTTTTTAAAAAGTAACATTTCCATGCTCTGTATATTCCTAAACGAGATCTTGCTTTTCTTCCATATAACATGACAGCTAACTTTATAATGACAAATGGGGAGAAGATTGCTGTTTTGATTTTTGTGTAGAAGAAAAGTAAAAAATAAAACCATTGATCATCTTCCGTGGCACAGAATATAGTAAGGGCATGGTGCCAATAAACTACGCATGTTGGATGACTAAGAGGACTCCCACACTATTAGCGTAGGCAGGGATTGCTGCCATGTAGGGTACCATAGATACTTATTAAATGCTTTTTAGTCCATTAATGTCTTGCTTTGGGGGGGGGGATTTTTGAGGAGGATGGTTTCATTCATGCTTGAAAAAGCACATTGACGATGAAGAATGTTCTTTAAACAGTAGCCTTGGATTTAGTTTGAATGAATTATAACTGAAATCACAGGGCTAATTTGACTTACTCCATATATGCTGCTTTGAGTGAAGATAAAGAGAATTGCTCAGTATTTTATTCCTTTTTAACTGAATTACTATTTTTAAGAGGCTTTCAAGGAGATAGACATACTTCAGCATAAAAAGGAACAGTGGGGTTGTGTTGGGGAGAAAGAATTGAGCAGCATCTTTGAAAGTAAGCTGTTTATTTTAGCATGAGCTAAATGGATTTTATTCCATTTCTTCAGATGTACAGTACATCTGAAGAAGACGAATGAAATCCACAAAAACTCGTGCTAAAAAAAAAACTATTTTGTCTCAAAGGTGCAGGTGGATTTTTCCCTCCTCTTCCACTTTCTTTTTTCATCCTGATAAGAAAAGTGACCAAGATGCTCAGTTTATATCCAGGGTTTTTTTCATCAGTAAGGTATATGTACAGTCAATACTCCACATTCACTAGAGTTAGGAGTGCAGAACCCCCACAAAAGTAGAAAAATCACAAATATCAAAGAGTGTGTGTGTGTGAGTGTGAGAAGGGAAGGGGCACAAGGCATGAACGGGAAGAGCACCCAGGGTCTAAATCAGGTCAGGGAAAGGAGGTGGGTTGCATGGTATCCCTACACTTCCTCTCTCTTGCCCATCTCCTTCTTTGGGTATGGTTGTGATCATTGGGAGAGGGTTTGTGGTGTTGAGAAACTGGGCTGCGAGCCATCCTTAGGTGGCCAGGAAGCAGCTACTGGTGGAGGAGGAGGACCAGAGGCGGGTTTTTAAAGGGCTGTGTGGCCTGATTGGAGCTGCTAAGAGGGAAGGCTCCCCCAGAAAAGAAGCACTTGAGGTGGGGGGGGGCAGGGGTTGAAGAAATTTGCAGATAAATCCATGAAAATTAAACCCACAAATCTGGATGGCTGTTGTGTAGGGCCATTTCTGCACTACACTGTTACAGTGCTATTATTCCACTTTCCATATCATATGGAATCCTGGGAATTACAGTTTAGGGAGGGGCATCTTTGTCCTCAGTAAACTACAAACCCCAGAATTCCATAGGATGTTGAAAGTGGAATAATAGCACTATAACAGTGTAGTGTGGAAATGGTCTGTTTTCCAAAACCCAGGGCGAAGCGTTACTGACTACAGTTTTCTATAATACTTCTATCTGATAAGCCAATTCCTGTAATTCTGTTAGTGTTTAGCTGAAAGTTGAAAGCATTGCAAAAACATCAGTGTAAAGTTTCTAGTTTATGCCAGCATGGAGCTTCTTGCCTCTTGTCTAAAGGAGATTTTGTTGTGCCAAATGTGTAATAAGTGCTTTGTTGTGGAAAATACATTTGCAAAGACTGATGCGTGTTAGCCTGCATTGTGAAGATATGATGCAAATGTAAAATCAAATCAAACCCTTAAGTGGGAAGTATGGCACAGTTTCCATCCACTATGACACTGATATGGCAGATATTTGTAAGAGGTTCCTGTGTATACTGTGTGCAGCCAACAGTGAAGTGCAGAACAATGAAAGATGGTCTTTTAGAACAGAGAAAAGAGAGGTTTAAATAGAAAATCCTGAGTTTTCCAGATCCACACATTCTCATTTTGAAATAGATTTCATAGATAGGCAGAATTCTGCCAAAGCACTGTACAGATGACTAAAACGGCTTTTGTGTTGTCTGTTAATGCTACAGAGCTTAATTAGGTCTGTTGTTCTGTTTTTACTCATTCAATTTTAAATCCTAACAGCCAAGCCTCATTCCCCATAAATGTTTTAAAATAAAGCATCCTCCCTTTACTTAATTGGCATTCTAATGCTGTACCTTTGGCTCCAAACTTTTATATGTGAAAAGCACAATGAAAGAATAGCTGGGTTGTAGGATAGGAATGTCAAATATATATATAGTGGGATAGGAATGTTAAAATACATACATATATATACGTGTGTGTGTGTGTGTGTGTGTGTATGGTGTACGGATACTTGTGATCAAATGTTTAAAGTACTGAGCATTTGAAAATAAACATATGAATGGAGAAATAAGAGCTTAATGAGTATTACCAAAAAAAAGAGAAGGTCTAAGAGACAGAGGCCTAGTTGTGCCCATCGTAGGGAGTATCTTAGTTTAGGTACTGGACATTATTTGTATGCAGTCAATTTTGTAAAGGTGCACAGAAGCAATTAGTATTTTGTAAAAGGACAGAAATTACAGAACTCCTCTGCTTCCAGGCCTTTGAATTGAATACTGGTTGCAACAAGGACAGTCATGACTGAGGCTGCTGAATCCCACTTTGGTTAACTTTTCAAGGGCCGTATGCCAGTGGTGAGCAAGGCCAAAGCACTGATGTACATGCATATTTATATACATCCATAAATAAATGCAGACATATACATCCTTTTGTACTTGTCCATTCATAAGCATGCATGCGTCCATTCAGATATAAAAGGCATACAGTGCAACATTACCACCAGCACCCGGCAATTAGGCTTGAGAAGAAGTGTGTTGTTGACAATTAGAGTTTTAGAGTCTGGTTGTCATGTGTGTGGGATTAGAATCTTCACTGAGGTCTCAGCACAGAGACTGGAGGTTAATGGTCTCCTCCTGACTGCAGACGTCATAAAGTGAATTGTCCATGGAGGAAGAGAGCAATTATTTTCTCCACTGAAGGAAAGGAGGCTGCCTTTTCTAAGCACTCAGGATGGAAACACAGGCAGCAGCTCATGTAGAAAAAGACCAGTTTCTGTGATGCTCCCCCATCACCTGCTCCTCAGCTGTCTCCTTCCTATTAGGTGGCAGAAGTGGAGGTTGAAACCTCTTTTTGATTACACAGTTGATCAGGAAACAGATGAGCAGTGGAGAAAAAACAGGGATGTGAAACAAGCAGGACTGAGTCGAGTGAACCACTGGTCTAGGCGCCAAAGGGAGAAGCCCATAGACTACTTGTTCCCCATCTACAGATTAGGACAAGGGTGAGCAATCCTTCTTCTGTCAAGGGCCATATTCATTGAGAGACTCCTGTCAAGAGTGACCTTGCTGGTGCAAAATGGAGCAAGAGCCAGCAGTTGACAGAACCAGTGTCGAAAGAGGAAGTCCCATTCCTCATTCAATTTCTGCCACCCTTTTCTCTCTCTCCCTTTGGCCACTTTCCTTAGCCGCTTGGCAACTAGGTAGTTATGTAGAAAGGTCTATAATGGAGTGTGTCTGCTTGCTACATTGTTTTTAATAGTTCTTGTCATGGTTTAAAAAGATTTTATTTTGTTTTAAAGTATTGATGTTTTAATATGGTATTTTGTTTAATTGTGTTTTAATTTTTTTACTGCTAATTCTTAATTCATGTACCTATCGGGGAGCAAAGTGAAGGTATTACCCTCTCAATAAGAATTCTTCCCTTAAATGAAATTTTCCTTCAGACCCCAAATGTTTGCAGTAACTGAAAACTTCAGTTGAACATGTAAAAGGAGAGTTCAGGCAGGTAAAGTAACCAAATAAATGTGAACCCAGCACGTAGAAGAGTTCTAGATGTGAATGATTTTCAGCGGCTCACACTCTGCAATGCTATTAAATTGGAGAGTGAATAAAAAATTCATTTTGGGGCTCAGAGATCTGATTTTGGGGAAGGGAAAGCCCTCATCTCTCCCCCTCCACCAGGCAGCTATACTCCTGTATGTACATGTTTTAACTCATTTGTCAGATGCCTTGGGTCCCATTCAGGAGAAAGGTGGGCTGTAAATTAGATAAGTAAGTAAGTAAGTAAGTTAATTAATTAATTAATTAATGGGCTCCAGCCACTAATAGCATTCCACAATAAATAAAATAAATATGTGAGGGTTTTTTTTAAGTCCAGGATCTCCCTGGTACAAAATGTTAACCTTGTTTTTTCTATTCTTTTAAATCTTTGTAGGTTTTTTAAATCACAAGACATTGGAAGAGAACAAAGCTTTGTTCCATAAGTATATCATTCCTGTCAGAAGAGTATTGGAAAAGACATCAACAGACCTAACCATGTGACTGAAGAGAATGGTTTGTTAGATGGTGAGTACATTAATGTGATCCCTAACTGAAACAGACAGACAGATAGCAGACAGACAAACAGAACCCTTTTCTTCTTTGTCATGAAGAAAATACTCCAGTATGCTTTAGAAAATATTCCCGTATATTCTAATACAGCCTCTTGGAACATTAAAAGATGTAAAATTTAGGCATTCTTACTGTATTTGGAAGAGGATATTCTGAGAGAAAATGTATTATTCTACTTCCTGTCTGTAAGTTTCACCAACTGTTTACAAATATCTCTTCCCATAAAAGAAATATTTACACTGGTAATGTCACCTCAGTTTAAAGCCCTTGGTTTATAAATAGCAGAGCTTTCAGAACTTAATTAATTTAAAGCTTTTAAGTAAGGAGGATATGCAGAGGCATCTTAAAATAAAGCAAAGATTATTTAACAGTCTATTTTGGGTTCAATGTCCTTACTTACATGCTTGTGAGGCTGTTCATCATTTTATCCCAGTAGTCCTAGGGATAGTCCTGAAATCATCACAGCAACTGGTAGAACCTAATTTGAATGTTTTCTTCCTCCAATCAGAGTTCATGTTCAATGTGGACTCCTTGGGGTCAGATTCAGTCAGTGGAGCTTTGCCATGGCATTTCTCTCGGGCTGATGCGGTGGGTTTCCATTGCTGAGCAAGGTTTTAATCCCTGGTCTCCCAGAATTCTAGTCCAACACACAAAGCACTATAGCGTGCTGTTTCTGTACCAGCACATTAGTTTGTGATATTTAGATTGGCCTAGTATTGCTTTACTAAAGATTTTGATGTTTTTTCAAATAGCTGATACATACCTTCAGGTTCTCCAGGTGTAACAAAACAGCACCATGGACAGCCTGGCCATGGGAAACCTCTCTCTCTCTCTCTCTCTCTCTCTCACTCACACACACACACACACACACACACACTTTAAAATGCTTATTTAGAGTCTGTGATGTAGTGGTCTGAATGGTTGACTATAACTCTGGAGACAAGGGTTCGAATCCCTGCTGAGCCACGGAAACCCACTGAGTGACCTTAGGCAAGTCACACTCCCTCGATCTCAGAGGAAGGCAAAGGCAAACTCCCTCTAAAAAAAAATCTTGCCAAAAAAACTTGGTAGGTTCACCCTAGGGTCACCATAAGTTGGAAATGACTTGAAGGCACATACAATGAATTTTAAATTTTAAAAGGAATAGTTTGGCGGCGGGGAGGGGTGAGGTGGAATAGTTTGTAGCTGTGACATCTATATCCAGCTGAGTAAAGGGCAGTTGGGAGGAAAGCATGACAAACAAATTGGAGTATCCAAAACAGGAGTTATCCTTAAATTGTATGAAGGGATTGGGGAGAAACCCTCCTGAGCCCATAGTTCCTGCCTGAGAACTACAGCAGTGGCAGTGATGAAGCTTAATTTTGAAAGGACAGGGACTTGAACTTGGGGACAAAGATCCACCAAGCATCTCAGTACAGGGACACTTGTTTTGGTGGGGTGGTCATACTGCACATATGTACAGCTCCTGCCCCTTTAGTTAAGGCAAATAACCCTCCCCTCCTCCCAGTTCTGCCTTTATAGGCCTTAACATTCTATTACTTATAAAAATGGAATCTATTGCAGAAATGACCTGAAACTTGACGGTTATGATCTACCTGTTGAGGTCTATACATGTGCCAGATTTCAATCTGATAACACAGATTTGATAAACACTTGTTAGAGGTACAGCAAGTAGCTGAAAAAAGTGCTGAAAATTGACACATTTGCCCCCCCCCCCAGTTTTCAAAAAGGCTTTTTATATATTTCTGTCCAATTTTGCTGACAATTGCTGATGTACCTTACCCAGGCTTCTTGAGGAAGGAAATCCTTCGTTGGTCTGAGGAAATTCTGGGCATTGGTTCAAAAGGTATTAAGTTTTTTATGATGTATTAAACCCTGAGGAACAAGTACAGTCCTCCCTCCACAACTGAGGGCTTGACCTTCACAAATTTGATTATTCGCGAGATGTGTGTGTCTCCCCCGACTTCTTCTCCTCCCATTCCCTTATGTTTTGCTGGCTGCAGAAAAGGAAGGCAAGCGCTCAGACATAAGGCAAGGAAATTGCGGGGACGCGTGTGCCTACTTTTCTTCTCCCCTCTGGAGCTCCCCCTTCCTTACCTTTGCCTCTGAATGTGGTGAGCAAAAGACAAGGGAAAGGAGATTGGAGCCCCAGAAGAGAATGGGAGGGGGATCATGGGAGGGAGTCACTCTCAGTTTTTCCACTTTCACAGGGGTTCTGTGCCCCAAACCCTTGTGAAAGTGGAGGGGCCGCAGTAGTGGCAAAATTATCTCATGGACTCATTTCATTCTGAGGCATGTATCTTGTCGGTACCCTGTACCTTCACTTGTAGACTTTCATTGGATAACAGCTGAAGACAGAACTTTCCCCCTCTATTGGATAGAGCTGGATGGTATTTGCAAGCACGGTAGTCTATTAGGAGGGGATTAAGCCCACCAAATGTCAGAAAAATAGATGCAGGGGCTTTTCACGCTGTACACAAAACGTTTCAATTTCTTGGCAGAACTTTTTGATTCCTTGGCAGAACTGGGTGAAATTTGGAGTGTAGTTACTGTTTCCAGTGGGATAAAGTCTGCCAAGCTTTAGATGGGTAGGTTCAAGGAATTTTGTGGAAGGGGCAGATGTGATGTGTCCATTAGACAGACTAAAGAGGCCACCTCAAATGACAGAACTGTGCCACTTCTACTTACTTGGGGGTTTACAATGCCACTGCCTCACTTCCCTCTTTTCCTTCTCCTTTGCTGCACTCTTCGCCCTTTGCTACTCTTTCCTCACCCATGCCTCCTCATGTGCTGCCTACCTGCCTACCTTCTTTAAATCAGTCATGGCTATATATTGTGGCTCACAGTACTTTAAATGGAGGAAGAGAAGCAAACAAGCAGGTGACAGTGGTGCTGCCATTGCCATAAGATGACAGAATGTATTAGAAGGAGATGAAGAGAAATGTGGAGGAGACAGAAAAACCAACAGGAGTGCTTAGGTTCTTCAAGCACCTGTCACTATCTCTGTCACTATTGCTGACTTCACCCTGCCCATCTCATCTTGCTGCTACCTCTCTTGCACCATATTTTGCTCCATTTCCCCTGTCTTTGCAGCTGATGCGGGTTTACAAAGGTTTGTCATGGAGCGGGGGGTGGGGTGGGAGGAAGGAAGGAAGAAAGAAAAATTAGGAAATTGGTGGGAGATGCAAAGGAGGAAGGTGTGGTGCCATGACATAAGGCAAGGGAGGAGTAAGAAGAAAGTGGTACTCTGGCAAAAGAGATGGCAGAGAGAGAAGTAAGCCAGTAGCAGTGGATATCCTCCAAGAGAGGGAGCAGTGAAATATGGTACTCCAGCTCTTGAGGTGGCAAATTCATTCTGTGTAGCAGGCCAGCTCTGGGCAAGGGAGGCAAGGTGGAAAGAATTGGAGGTGGCTATGGCACCTTCCCCCACCCGCCTGCTCAGGAAACAAAAGAACTCAGGTCATCTCTGCAACAGAAGGATTTACAGACTGAAGATTTAAAAAGAAGACTCTCTTCTTACTCAGCTCCTTCATGTTTTCTAGGGATAAATATAATGAAAATGATACACAGCACAGAGATAGTCCAATGTACAAAACCTACAAAATTTCAGGATAAATGCATTTTTTTTATTTTTTTTTATTTTTTTATTTTGTGGAAGGACGTTATTCAAATGGTGGGGGGAGGGAGATTCATTTCCTCTTACTTCCCACTATTGTTGGGTTTTTTTTGACAATTTGTAGGTAAGGCCTATGAATAGGAATGTGAAATCAGATGTGGAACTTTGGGAAGTGGCAGTTAAGACTAGCAGTTGGTGTGAAGAAGTGAAACAGGAAACCAGAAATAAGCTGGTGATTTTTTTTATTTTTTTTTTGAGGCAAAAGCCCGGGTAAAGTGGTTATACGGGAAGTATTAATGCACCTGTAATTCAAGTATATCCAGCAATCTCCCCTGTCATCATTCTGGCAGTGAGAAAGGGACAGTAAAAACAGTCAACTGAGGCAAGTGTGGGGTAATTTTTTTTAAGTCCCTATCTGCTTGATAGATGAGAGTCTGATAAAGAGGGGAAGACCCATGAGAAGTCCTCTGTGGGGGAGACAAGGGGCCATTTAATGCCAAAAACTACAGGCTTATATTCCACTTTAACTGTTGTGAGTGCATTTTCTGAAATTCTGGGATTTCTAATTTGATGGAGTGTTAAGAGCTCCCTGCTGAGAGTTCTAAATAATCCTCTTTCAGCTGATAATCCCAGGATTCCATAGGAAGTTGCCATGGCAGTTTGATATAGGCTAATTTGGGTTACAGTTTCCTAAATGTAAGTGCTGTAAATAGAAATAATGAGTTTATGAGACAGGTAAAATATAGGGTTTAAAATAGAAAGCCTAAAACCTTGTGTATTAGGGAATGTATGTGTTACTGAGAGTCAGAGGTGGGCTAATTCTGGGCAGTGCATCAGTCAAATGTAAACAAAAGAGCATCAACAAGACAAGACCAAGAATAAACCTTGATAGGTGCCATGATGGCTGATGCAATCAACCAGCTGATGCAATCAGGCTGGATGACAGCCAGAAGTCAATATTTAACTATGCACAGTTTTTTTATATTATCTCCAATAATCTGATTGGAGGAGAAGATTGTTGACAGAAACTAGGTCCACTGGAGATTTCTTATCTCTTGAGACCAGATGGAATAGCTGATAGGCTGAGTCACCACTCAGAAAGAGAATGAAAGGAGCCGAGAGAGACCTAGCAATTAGTTTGGTTCTGCTAGTTTTCATCATATCAAGAGAATATTCCATTGTCTTCAAGTTGCACTGTTCCTAATAAACTTCTAAATGCCTCAAATATGCAGATGCTTGTAAGAAACTAATTAGGCCATATTAGATAGGTATAGTTCCCATTATGGTGGAAGGGACAAATGATGATGACATGTGGTTTAAGATTAACATTTAACAGCTGACATATTTAACGAATGTCTTGCCTGTAACAGAATGCAATGGAATGTCATGCAAACAAAGCACCCAGAAAGTGATCTGTCTGTGTTTCTCACTAAGGGCAATATATGTATATGTGTGTGTGTGTGTGTCATTATATCTAATAAATAGCCTAAAAGATTATCAGAGAGTATGCTCATTATCCCATATAAGTATCCTGCAATTCCTATACTTGTGATAACTGAAGCCCCTGTCAGAGCTGCTGATGACGAGCAGCAGCTGTTGGTCCCTGTTGCTCAGGGTGGAGATGACGAGCAGCAGCTGTTGGTCCCTGTGGCTCTGGCTGGAGATGAGTCCTGCAGCTCAAGAGCTCCTCCTGGTACCATGGACCAAGCAGGCTCGGACGTTCCTCTGCCTGCTCCTTTAGGGCAACAGGGATCCGATTCTGAAGATGCTTTGGAGCCTGTGTCAGTCAGCCCACAAACAAGGCGGAGACTCAAGAGAGCTGAGCAAAGGGAGGCTTCCTTGATGAAGTTCAAGAAGCAGTGACTAGCCACACCTGTGTCTTGGGCTATATAACTGCCTGCCTGGAAGCTTTCCTTTGCTTGTGGCAAACTTTCTACAAGCCCTCTCCTTGCTTCTAGCACCCGGCTCCTGATACCTTGGATTGATCTCTTGGCTCCAGACCCTTGGCTTTTGGAACTCTGACTGTGGTTTTTGCTTGTCGCTCTGGCTTAGGTAAATGGACTTCCCTTGAGTAAGTGCTTCCTTGATGCCTCCTGGCAGGACTCTGCTAGCTCTCCCACTCCCTTCTCTGGGCTGTCTCGCCGCCCGGGTCTCTGACCCTGACAATACTTAAGAATGCTTAAGTGGAGTGCCTGTCAAATTACAACCACCATCATGAACTGGGTGTCCAGGTGACCAGAAGGTAATAAAGGTGACCCCAGACAGAAGCAGATTAGCTGACAAATGGCAAAGAACCCTCAGTCCCTCAGTCTAAAAAGACAGGAGTGGGGAACCATGCCTGTTTCAAGTTAAAGGGGAACCGTTGTTCTATAACTGTGAAGGGGCACAGAACATCCTTCCTTAGTCCATCATTGCCAGCTCATATATGTGTTTTCTGAATTTTTTTGCCCCAGTATGCATCAGTTTATAGAGAGAAGGGAAGAGATTTGTGAATCATTCCTTCTCCAACACACTGTAGATTTTTAAAGGACTGACACTGCATCAGAACCAGGCTATTTTAGACAATCATGAAAACATACTATAACCTGGCTGAACTATAAAAACAGAGAAAGAGAGAAGAGGAAGGGAAAAAAAGGAATGTAGCAGTATCTTTATGACTAACTGGTTTTTATTTTAATATGAGCTCTCGTGGATATAAGCCCACTTCTTCAGATGCAGTACAGAGTGATATTAAAGCCCCAGGTTAAAAAGCTTATTTATACAGTTGTGGGAATAGGATAGGATAGAATTATTAGATACAATTTGTGTTCTTTGCCTTACATTTTCAAAGGGCTGGACAAAGTGATACAGGTCCTTCAGATGTTTACAGTGACCAATTAATGGGGATGTGTGAAAGCAATGGATTGGCTCAAGACTCTGAGAAGATACCTTTGTTATATGTGCAGCACCGAGGACTCTTGTATTAAAATATATAGAATCATAAAGTCATAGAGCTGGCAGAGACCACAGGGGCCAACGAGTCCAACTCCCTGCCAGGCGGGAATATACTATCAAAGCATTCCCAACAGATGGCCGTTCAGCCTTGTGAAAGAAGTCCAAAGTAGGAGACTCCACCACACTCTGAGGCAGCATTTTCCACTTTCAGTCTGCTCTTACCGTCAGGAAGTTCTTCCTAATGATTAGATGGAATCTGTTTTCCTGAAGTTTGAATCTATTGCTTCATGTCCTAGTCTCTGAAGCAGCAGAAATAGGTTTGCTCTATCTTCCATATGACATCCCTTCAAGTATTTAAACATAGCTGTCATGTCGCTTCTTAACCTGTTCTAAGCTTAACATGCTCAGCTTCCTAAGCTGGTCCTCACAGGACATGGTTTCCAGGGGTTCTACCATTTTGGTGGCCCTCCTCTATTCCAGCTTATCAATATCCTTCCTGAACTGTGGTGCCCATAACTAGACACAGTATTCCAGGTGGGTTCTGACCAAAGCAAAATAGAGCAGTAATATCATTTCCCTTGACCTCGACACTATACTGCTAAAGATGCAGCCCAAAGTCACATTGGCTTTTTTAGCTGCCACCTCACACTGCTGGCTCATGTTCAGCTTGTGGTCTACTAAGACTTCTAGATCTCTTTCATATTTACTGTGGTCAGGTAGGTGTCACTCATCTTATATCTGTGCATTTCATTTTTTCTACCCAGGTGTAGTACCTTACACTTCTCCCTGTTGAAATTTGTTTTGTTAGTTTTGGCCCAGTTCTCTAATCTGTTAAGGTCATTTTGAATTCTGATCCTGTCCTCTGGGGTGTTAACTACCCCTCTTAATTTGGTGTCATCTGCAGACTTGATAAGAGTGCCATCTATTCCCTCATACAAATCATTGATAAAGGTGTTGAATAGCACTGGGCCCAAGACAGAAACCTTTGGCACCTCACTAGTCACTTCTCTCCAGGATGAAGAGGAACCATTAGTGAGTACCCTTTGGGTTTTGTCGGTTAACCAGTTACAAATCCACCTAATAGTGGCATTGTCTAGCTCAGATTTTACTAGCTTATTTGCAAGAATATCATGGGGTACCTTGTCAAAGACCTTAGGAGTCAAGATATGCTATATCCACAGCATTCTCTTCATTTACCAAGCTAATAACTCTATCAGGGGGGTAGGGGAGGAAGAGAGCAAAAGATAGAGAGAGATTAGTCTGATATGACTTGTTTTGAGAAATTCATTTTGACTTTAGTGACCACAGCGTTCTTTCTAAGTGCTTACTGACTGTCTGTTTAATGATCTACTCTAGAATCTTTTCTGGTGTTGACGGCAGGCTGACTGGGAGGTAATTGTTTGGGTCCTCCTTTTTGAAGATGAGGACAATATTTGCCCTCCCGCAATCTACCAGTACTTCTCCTGTTCTGCAAGAATTCTCAAAGATTATTTCTAGTGGTTCTGAAATTACTTCTCCCAGTTCTTTTAATACCCTTGGACATAGTTCATCTGGCCCTGGGGACTTGAATTCATTTAGAGTAGCCAGGTATTCCTGTACTTCCTCTTTACCTATACTGGGCTCCATTTTCCCTACCACATCATCTGCTCCGTGTTCCCCAGGTAGAGAATTGTTTTCCTTTTAGAAAAAGACCAAGGCAAAGGAGGCATTAAGTAGCTCTGTATCCCCTGTTAGCATTTCACCATCTTCTCCACACAGAGGCCATACCATTTCCTTGTTCTTCCTTTGCCATTGACATGAGCAAAAAAGACCTTTCTATTGTTTTTAACCTCCCTAGCAAGCCTGAGCTAGTTCTGCACTTTAGCTTTTCTGACTTTCTCCCTACACTTACTGGCTATTTGTTTGAATTTCTCTTTGGTGTTTTCTCTCTTTTTCCTATTTCTTGTACATGTAGTTGGCATGAAGTCATTGCCTTTGCTCATACCTCTGCCAATAGATTGGAATTTATGAATATAATTCAATTCAGCTATTTCTTTTAGTCTTCCTTTGTAATGTCCTTGTTCAAAGACTGTGACCTGTAAATCCCTTACTGTTAAGGTTGAAATGTTCTGCAGTTGGTTTTTGAGTACTGCCATTTCTAATGACAGATTTGTGTCATTTATCCTTTTCTGTAGATACTATGCTGTTTGTTAAATGTAGAGTGTAAAGGGGCATTGTTGGCACGGGATGGCATATATCACACTGAAGGAAGAGCAGGTAAATGCACCTCTGATGTTGTGTGTAGTGTTATTTACCCCTGTTAATATTGCTCTCAGAATAGATATGGGGACAGAATTGGCATCATTGTTTGTCACAGGCTCTTGTGAGTAGTTGTTTAAGATTTGGTAGCTGTCTGTAAGCTAATAAAGGCCTGCCTCCCAGAGCTTGCGAGTAGACTGTATTATTCTCCAGAATTAATTGTAGCTCATTGACAAAGCATTTGAGTTGTCTGAGCTGGAGACTGTAGGTGACAACCATGGGTCTCCTTTCATAGAATCATAGAGTTGGAAGAGACCACAGGGGTCATCCAGTCCAATCCCCTGCTATGCAGGAATACACATCAAAGCACTCCCAACAGATGGCCATCCAACCTCTGCTTAAAAACCTCCAAAGAAGGAGACTCCTTTCAATGCTGCGAGAGACTAACAGGAGTGCTTATTTGAAGTCTGAGTGAACTATGATATTCCATATGAGTTAGTTTTTCTATGAATGAACTGGATCTCCAGTGTCACAATGCTGCAGAAATGAAAGGAGCTGTACTGTAGAGAATTTTGGTGTCTGGGACATTGAGCCCTGTGTTGTACGGAATCGAGTAGCCTACCATTTTCCTGTATGCTTTAGTGTTCCTGCATATGTCCTATACACTTGTGCTGCTTACAGAAAATCAGTATTTTAGGTGAGTTCATATTCATTTTATTTAGCTATGATACTATAATCACATACTTAATTCTTTGATGCTTTGAAGGAGAGGTATACCCATATAAATTGGTAATCATATATATCAGGCACAGAAAAGTTCCAGAACTTGAAATCTTTGGTTTCACCACATTAACTGCATTCGAAAAATATTTTAAAATAGGGAAAATTCTAGAGCTGTTGAACTTTGTGATGGAAGGAAACTTGAAAAATATGTTAGGTCATTTTTATTCACTCTTATCTCCACCTTCATTTCCATCTATGTTCTCTTCATTCTCAAACTCTCAACTTTTTTCCTGATGTAACCTTTGATTAAGGACTATTGCCATTTGGGATTTTGTAAACACATCATTCCTGGTAGTGTGTGTACTAGAAATGGAAGTATTGGCAACCTGACAGCCCAATGAGACGATTACTCATAATGAGGAATCTGGAAAAATAGCAGGTTCTCCCTGAAATCCATTTCACCAACAATGCTCTCCATTTGTGACTGATGGGATGCCAGGGCGTCCCTGCATGATCTCTCACAGGATCATGTTGCTGAGAAGGGCAGCACCACAGAACTGGAGGTACTTTACCCTTTTCTTCTTTGGCCAACCCAGAAAAAAATCTGACGTTTGGATTAGGAAGCACGCAGGTTTTCCACCAGGAATACCGTCCCCCTTCCCCTTATGTGGTATGGCATTTGCTATTTGCAGTCAATGACTTAAGGTGTAGTATACCAGTTTATTCATCCTGAATTCCTAATACTATGCATTCAAAGTGTCACTGATTATGAAATCGTAGCACCACTTACAATCTCAAACAGTTGAATTTGCTTGAGTGCATAAGAGAACAATGTTTTTCAATGTTGGAGCCAGTGAGTGGAAGGATCACCATGGCAATTAGCTTTTTGTGTCTCCAGAGGAATTGGTAAGTCACACCCAGATAGTTAATAGGATTTTTAATTCAGCCCAATATGGGTTGGAGTGGAATTTGCCCTTAAGACAACCACTTTTTTTTGCATTTCCTTGTTGATTTTATTTTCATATTTATGTTAAGGCCCTAATGTTAACAAATGAATAAGACAGCATTGAAGAATTTGCCGAAACATTAAAAAAAAACCCAAAAAACCTAAAATCACTGACATGTATAGGAACAGTTCAATATAGCTTAGGAATGATTTATGGCTTAAAAATTAAACTACAAGTGACAATATTCCAATTGCAAGTTTGTTTCTGTTGCAGGATCATTAGAAGACAACCACTTTCAAAATGTTTTTCTTTTTACTTGACTTGCAGATGTTGGATCGTATGGTATGTAATGATCATTTGATATGTGGCAAACATTTGAACTGTGAGAGGCTAATGAAGAACATGCAGTGAGATAGTGCATTACAAGAAAGAAGAAAAAGGAGAGTGGAGATGCATCTTAGTTAGCTGGACTAGTTTGTGACAAATTTGTGACAGAAGCAGAAGAAATACAAAGCTGGATATTGTTTTCTATGTAGCTCCTTAATTCCTCTCTCTTGAGACTGTGATCATTATTAAACAGAAGTTTATTTTTATATAATTCATTAGTAAAGAAGTGGTAAATACTCATTCTAGTGTGGTTGCTGAACTGGAAGCCAACATGGCTAATTTAGTATGACTTGAGTGGGTAGCAGCAAATGAGATTTGTTCCTAAGCTGTTGGCTAGCACTGTACTTGTTGAACTTTCCTAGCGTTCTGTTTTGTTTTATTCCTGCCGCACACACTGTTCTGCTTCACTGTTGATTTTTATCCCACTTCTCTTTCATTAATAGAGGCCTACAATAACCAAAAAAAAATTCTGTCTCTCAAATGTTCATCTTCTTGTTTTTCTTTTCCTAGCAAAGGCTAAACTGTCTTTGTATGTGGTTGCTTTAAAAAAAGACATTGTGTTACATCCGTTCTCTAAGTTTTTCAGCCAAAAAATATTCCCTCCACACATCTTTTCATATATTTTACTTTTAATAATTAACTGTATCTCTATGTTTTTATCGTTTTTCATTGTATGTTGGAAATGCTCAAGTTTTTCACGTTTTACTTGATTTCTTGGTCTTGATAACTAATAATTGTTGTTGGCTGTTCTCTTGGTTTTCTGAGATAAATCTGCATTTCAGATGTTTCTGTCTTTTTTATGGTATTGTGTATAGTCCACAATTCCACACCATGCAGTAGACGTGGGAGCTGCTCTGTCCTAATCACCACAGTCTCTCACTACTTTCTTAAGCATGAGTATCTCAGTTTAACTTGGACACTTTGGCTTTCAGACTTATGAAAATCTAGAGGAGGCTTTTTTTTTTGAGTAGTGTACCCTACACTACACTTGACCTCCAAAGCAACATAATTTTATTTAGCACTGCTGTTGGGATCACCAAGTTCCTAAGCAGAAGTTCTGTCTGAGAGACTTGGATGTTCTCTGTAATAAGTCTGTACAATAAACAAAATTGACACAGTAAGTGCCCACCCGCTGGCTAGACAGAGAAGTGTACTGGAAGGAATCTATAAAGGTAAATTCAAAATTGGCAAGATGCTGACTTGGAACCAGCAGTGCTCATACTGACTATTGTTTGCTGCCCACTGTTGCACCCCACAGTATTTATCAAACAAAGAAAATGAAAACACATGGTTGTACCTTAGCAATCTTTTATGCTCTGGCCATTCTTAAACCTTGATATTGTACCCCTTCCTCAGCATGGTATCTGTTTTGCTCAAGAACTTAAACAGCGGTGTATTGTGTTCCATTGTACTTATATGAACAATTTAAACAAATTGTCAGAATTAAAGCAATGCAATAATTTAAAGAGAATATAAACATAATGAACACGCAAGTTAAAATAGCTTGAAAGGTCAAAACAATTAAAATCACGTATATGTACATTCAATAAGTAAATTAGGCCCCATAGGCTTTAATAAAAAAAAGCATGTTTTGACCTGGTACCAGAAAGAAAGCAATGCCAGCCCCAGTCGGACCTCCAAAGGGAGGACATTCCATAAGTGGGGTACAACAACATTGTACTACTGAAAGTTGAAGTACAACTCTTTGCTTGTCTATTGTGATTCAAAACGCAGAAGAACCAGGAGTTTAAAATGAAGAAGTTCTGAGTTATGCAAAGCAGAGCAACCTGGGCATTACCGATCTCATAAATATCATGACAATGAATGCATTCAGAGGAATGCAGAAGGGACAAACAAGAAAGGCAGAAGAGTAAAGCAGTGAGGGAACAGGGAGATTGAGGGACAAACAGTGAGGACCATGATACAGGAATGGGCATTTCAGGAAACATGCCATCTCCTAAAATGTATTAGTAATTGTTTTGCATTATTTTGTATTATTTTCCTTGACTGGGACATTGCATCCCATCTTGTCTTCCTTTGTCATGTGTGAACCACAAGCTGGCCATGGAAATCTTAAAGCATTATTACAGTAGGCCCTCCATATTCGCAGGGGATAGGAAATAGAACCCTTGTGAAAGTGAAAAAACCACGAATAAACGCGGCCCCCATTCACCTGATAGCAATTCCATGGATGGGGGACACAGGAAAGAGCTGGCAGGGAAAGAACTTCCTGCTTGGCTGTCTGTCCACTGCCACCCACATGATTGTGTGGGTGAAAGGGGCCGGGAAGAGAGCCAGCGAGGAAAGATCTTCCCCACTTGGGTTTTTCTTTGTCTCCACCCTCACGATCGCAATTGTGTGAAGCGGGGCAGTGAGGGAGAGAGCAAGTGGGGAAGATCTTACCTGGTTGGCTGTCTCAGCGCCCCCACCTAGCTATTGTGTTCGCGTGGGTGGGGGCAGTGAGGGAGAAAGCCAGCAGGGAAAGATCTTCCCCGCTTGGCTGTCTGCCTCCCCACCCACACAATCGCATCGCCGGAGTGGGGGGTCATGCGAGAGAGGGCGAGAGGGGAAGGGGGAGGCCAGTGGGTACCACAAATAATCAAATCTGGGAAAGTCAAACCCGCAAATACAGAGGGAGAACTATAGTTGGTTTCCTAAATTAGACCCTATTCCAATGACTACAACATTTCTACAGATTAGGTTTAATGATTTCTACAATCAAACCATGTAATTTCCACTGCAGCATTGGTTAAGCATACATAGTGATCCGGGGGGGGGGGGCAAACTTAATTGCTAGTGACATCTTTTCATTGGAATCTGATTTAGAGACAAACGTATGTCTTTCAATCTGTCAATTACTAACTACCTGAAGAGTTAAGATGGTTGTGTGTTCAGGCACATCAAAAGTCACAGGAGGAAATAATGCATTTTAAGGCATGATCTCTTCCTTCAGTCAACCTGAATTCCTAGGTGTAGTCTTGATTGGGACAAATAGCAGTTCCACAGAGTCAGTGGTTGAAAGAGACATCTGATGATCAGTGAACCTGCTCTTTGTCTTTCATGTGCTCCTTTCTTCTTATTCGTCTGGGTACCTGTGACATGGCCAAGAACACCTTTGAGCAGATCACCTCTGATTATGAAGCTTTGGGCATGAAGCTGAAGGGATTTGAGGTACAGGTGGTGTTCTTGTCAATTCTGCTGGTGAAGGATAGATGACTACACAGGGATGGAGTGAATGACTGGCTATGTAGATGATGTTGATGGGAGAGGTTTGACTTCTGGTACCATGCTCATCTTAGGCAGGACTGTTGGCTACAGATGGGCTGCACTTTGTGAAGACTGGGAAGAATGTCTTTGATAGTAGCATGGCAAGTCTGATCAAGAGGGCTTTAAACAAAATCCTTTGGGGGTTGAAGATGATATCTTAAACATCAGTCCAGAGGCAAGCTCTAAACACAAGGATGTGAATTCTAGAGGAGAAACTGAGGTAGAGAATGGGATCCACAGAAAAACTGGTAGCAAATTAATAGGTGAGAAGAAAGGAAGTTCAAATGTCTGTACACAAACACACAGAGTTTAAGAAATAAGATGAGCTTGAAGTCTAGCACCAGAAGGCATGTTACTTAATGGTGAGATGACTCCAATGATTAGAATATTGCAGTTAAAGGGTATAACCTATTCAAAAAGAATGGATGTAGCAGAAAAAGAGGAGCAGCAGCAGGGGTGTAGTTAGAGCTTTTGCCACCCGGGGTGTTATGAGCCAGGCTGACCTCGCTCCCGATTCAGACTTGGACTCCGAGCCCGGGGTGAGTCCTGGGGAGGGGCCTCCTGGAGGGGGGTCTGCTTCAGAGTCTAGGGAGGAGCCTGCCTGCGACTTCCCAGCTGTCCCTGGCACGGAGCCCGGGCCAGCACCTGCAGCAGACATTTGCGCTCCAGAGGCAGAGGCCGGGGTCTCTGGCTCCAGCCCAGAGTTTGCAGCAGACGTTTGCGCTCCAGAGGCAGAGGCCGGGGTTTCTGGCTCCAGTACAGAGTTTGCAGCAGACCCTCCCCCCAACATTCCTCCAGAGGCGACTGGAGAAGGGGGCGGTCTGGAGGTCTCAGCGACTGTGGGAGAAGCGCTTGATGAAGCGGCTCTGAACTCTTGAGAGGCTCCAGCTGTGAGCGGGGCCAACAGACAGTTGACCGGCCTCAGCTGGGCTGAAAACTGAGTACTTAAGTCAGACACTGTTGGGGGTGAGCCCGGGGCAACAACCATCTACCAACCACGAATCTGCGTCCCGTGTCGTGAGCTCTCTGCCCCAGTCGGACCTTGCTGCCTGAGCCTGCCGCTCCTGGGACTTTGTTGCTTGTGTATACTTTCTTTTGGTGATGTAACCGCTTTGCTTTATTTACGACTAAAGCCATAAAACTCAGCTCCTGCCTCTGTGTCTGCTTAGCCGCCGGCTGGACATTGACAGATTGTTGCCCCATCCTCACGGCTAAGCAGAATGGAGGCTTTACAGGAAGAGAATGCAGCGTTAAAGGCGCAGCTGGCTGTTGGGGCTCAGGAGAACCAGGGACTCCGAGTGCAGGTCAACCAGCTGACAGTCGCTGTACAGAATCTCCAGCTCCAGGTGGGCCAGTTGCAGGCTGCATGAACCCCGCCAGCACCAAAGATTCCCGTGGCGGTTCCACAGCATTTTTCTGGAGAACCTTCAGAGTTAGAGACTTTTATAGCCAATTGCAAGCTCTACATTCAGATCCGGACACATGACTTTCCCAATAAGCAGGCTCAGGTTGCCTTCATGATCAGCCTGCTTTCTGGTATGCCAGCCAAATGGGCCACACCCCTGCTCCGCCAGGGCAGTGCAGTCTTGGACAGCATGGACTCCTTTTGGCAGGCTTTCAGGACAGTTTGGGGGGATCCTGTTCAAATGGAGACGGCCAGCCGCCAGCTATGCCAACTGCAGCAGGAGAGGGGTTCGGTGCGAGACTACACTACCTCTTTCCGGCTATTGGCACAGGACTTGGCGTATAATGACCCTACCCTGCAGGATCAGTTCAAGGCGGGACTAGCACTGAAAATTTTGGATGAGCTGGCTCGCAGCCCCCTGCCAGATACCTTGGAGCTCCTGATACAGCAGGCACTCCGCATTGATGGTCGTCTGGAGGCACACAGGCAGGCCTGTCGCGCAGGAAACCCCAGTCCTAGAACTGCCACGGGAAACCCTGCTGGGCCAGGCCGCAACCAGCGCCCCGGCTGGCTCAGCACCAACTGAAGAGCCGATGCAGCTCGGGGGGGCGCCTTCACGACTTACTGCTGAGAAGGAACGTCGGAGGTGGGCCAGATTGTGTCTGTACTGTGGTTTGGGTGGACATTTTGCTCAGGTTTGTCCTTACAAGCTGTCGGTCCCTGCCCTGCCGGGAAATGCCAACCTCCAGGCCTAGAGGGTCTGCATGGCCTGGGGGAATCCGTAAACGAGGGCTCACTGGCGGTGCCTGACCCTAAGCGAGACCTGTTGTTGCTGGCTGCCACGGTGTGTTTCGGTGGCACGCCACCAACCCCAGTGGGGGCCATGATTGACTCTGGAGCCTCCAGCAACTTCATAGACCTTCAGTTTGTTAAGGACCACCAGATACCGCTGGTACCCTTGCCAGAGCCGCGTCCGGTGGAGACCATCGACGGGCGGCTGTTGAAGTCGGGCCCGGTTACCCATCAGACGCCCAAGGTGGTTCTGGAGATTCAGGGGCACACGGAAAGAACCTGCTTTTTGGTGGCGACAGTACCACATTTTCCTTTGGTGCTGGGAATGCCCTGGCTGTCCTGCCACGATCCGTGCATCTCCTGATCTCGGCGCGAAGTGTTGTTTGCGTCCAAGTACTGCCAGGAGCACTGCTGGCCAGAGAGGCTATTAGCTTCTCTGGAGACCGCGGGCCCAGAATCCACCGTGGAGCTTCTGCAGAAATACCAGGACTTTGCAGATGTTTTCGATCAAAAGGAAGCCAACTGGTTGCCGCCGCACTGAGTCTATGACTGCGCGATAGACCTGGTTCCCGGAGCTCCCATCCCTGCTACACTCTTTCTGAACCTGAGCTGGCTGCTTTGAGGGAGTTCCTTGAGAAGAACTTGCGCTGGGGCTTTGTGCAGCCATCAGCTTCACCGGCGGGAGCCGTGTTGTTCGTCTGCAAAAAATCAGGGGAGCTCCTCCTCTGCAATGACTTCTGGGCCCTTAATCGGATCACTGTCCGGAACCGTTACCCCCTACTCTTGATCCCGGAGCTGCTGGAGTGGTTACGGCACGCCACTGTCTTCACCAAGCTGGACCTCCGTGGGGCGTACAGTTTGGTCCGGATCCGGGCTGGTGACGAATGGAAAACCGCACTTCAGACCCGTTACGGCCACTATGAGTACACGGTGATGCCGTTTGGTCTGTGCAACGCCCCCGCTGTGTTTCAGCACTTCGTCAATGATGTTTTTCGGGACTACCTGGACCGCTTTGTTATCATCTACTTGGATGACTTTTTGATCTATTCCCCAAACCAGCATGCCCATGAGGTGCATGTGTGGGTGGTCTTGCAGCACCTCTGGGAACACCGCTTGTACGTCAAGTTAGAGAAGTGTGTGTTCGATCTCTCGGCGGTCGACTTTTTGGGTTACCGCATTTCCAGAAAGGGTATCGAGATGGACCCCAGCAAGGTGGAGGCGGTAGTGTCCTGGCAGGCCCCTGGCAGCCGCAAGGACGTGCAGCGTTTTCTGGGGTTTGCCAATTTTTACCGCAAGTTTATCCCACACTTTGCCACGTTGGTGGTGCCCATCACCAGCCTCTTGCGCGGGAAGGCTCTGTTCCAGTGGACCCCTGCTGCACAGCAGGCATTTGATCAATTGAAAGCCTGCTTCACCACAGAACCTATCCTGCGGCACCCGGACCCCAAGATGCCGTTCGTCCTTGAAACCGATGCATCTGCCGTCGCTTTGGGGGCAGTCCTCTTTCAGCCTACTGGCCCTGAGTCCCAGTTGTTGCCATGTGCCTATCATTCCCGGCAGCTGTCGCCCACCGAGCGGAATTATACTATCTGTGAGAAAGAGCTGCTAGCAGTCAAGGCGGCATTCAAGAATTGGCGACATCTGTTGGAAGGGGCTCTCCATCCGGTACAGGCGCGGACTGACCACCAGAATCTGGAATACTTGCAGACGGCCCGCAAGTTGACTCCGCGTCAGATGAGGTGGGCGCAGTTGTTCTCGCGCTTCAACTTTCGCCTACAGTATGTGCCTTGAGCCCGCAATCGGCGAGTGGATGCCTTGTCCAGGAAACCTGAGTATGCCGCAACCTTGGAAGAGGAGGTTCATTCCACCATTCTGCGCCCAGAAAACTTCGTGTCCGCCGTGGAAGTTGCGACCCTGACTGAGTGCATACGAGATGCCCAGGCTCAAGACCCGTCGGTGTTGCGGTACTGGATAGGGGACCGTTCATCGCCGTGGACTGAGCAGGATGGGCTACTTTACCACCATGGTCGACTGTTCATACCGACTGGGTCCTGTCGGGATGAGGTGCTGCGCCTTTGCCATGACGGGAAACCTGCAGATCACTTCGGGTTGTACAAAACTTTGCAGCTAGTGACTCGGGAGTTCTAGTGGCCTAGAGTCCGAGCAGACGTAGATCGCTATGTGCGCACGTGCCCCGTATGTCACCGGGCCAAGGACCCGTCGGGCAGACCCACGGGGCTCTTACAACCCTTACCGATGCCTACGGGTCCCTGGAAAATGGTCTCCATGGACTTCATCACGGAACTTCCACTGTCGAAGGGGCACACCACCATTCTGGTGGCGGTGGACCTTCTAACCAAGATGGCTCACTTCGTCCCTTGTCCAGCGATCCCCACAGCCAGGGAGATGGCTCGCTTGGTCATGGACCATGTTTTCCGGCTACACGGTCTTCCAGAGGGGATCGTGACGGACCGAGGAGCTCAGTTCACCGCCCGCTTTTGGCAGTATCTACTTCGCCAATTGGACATCGAGCCTCGTCTGTCCTCCGCCCATCATCCACAGACGGATGGGCAGACGGAGCGCACAAACGCGACTTTGGAGCAGTACTTGCGCTGCTATATCAGTTATCAACAGGACAATTGGGTTGATCGTCAGATGCTGTTGGGGGTGGGCACGGGGCAACAACTGTCTACCAACTGCGAATCTGCGTCCCGTGTCGTGAGCTCTCTGCCCCAGTCGGACCTTGCTGCCTGAGTCTGCCGCTCCTGGGACTTTGTCACTTGTGTGTACTTTCTTTTGGTGATGTAACCGCTTTGCTTTATTTACGACTAAAGCCATAAAACTCAGCTCCTGCCTCTGTGTCTGCTTAGCCGCCGGCTGGACATTGACACGGGGTGGTCACTGAGTTTGCTGCCCTCTCAATACACACCAAAAGTACTACAAAAACTCAAAAGACGTATATTGAAATAAATTAAAATAATATGTTTATTTTTGTAGTTAAACTTTAATTCCAACCTTTTAAAATGTTATTTTTCTTGCTTTTCTGTTAGCAAAATCATCAATGACATTGTTGAAGTCTATCTGATCACTCAGTTGCTGCATGTGGAAGTTCCATACTACAAGATATTACAATTTTTGAATGGTTTGCACTAATTTGCATACAATTCTGGCCTGTGTTCAAAGTGCTGGTGATGATATTCAACGCCCTATGGAAGGAGTCTCAGTCTCTCTCTTTTTCTCTCTGCCTGCCGAGGGATCAAGGTGTGATGGAGGGGCCTTTCTCTGTATCCCACCATTAGGAGCAACACACAATGCAAGCCCATGGGTGTGGGGCCTTCTCTGCTCTGGCACCCTGGTTGTGTAATGCACTCCCCAATATCAAACTGGTGCTGATACTGACTTCATTTTGGTGCCAAATTAAAATGTGGTTATTTTTATTAAAGCTTTTGGGGATTTTCAGCAAAGCGTTTGATTTAAGTTCCCTCGTAATATTTTGATTAACAAGCCAATTAAATATGGAATAGGTGGGAACACTATAATATGGATCCATAACTGGTTGAAAAATCATACTCAAGGAGTTGTCATCAGTGGGTGTGCTTTGCACTGGAAGAAGGTCTCATGTGAAGTGCCTCAAGGTTCTGTCGTGTGGCCGTTACTCTTCCATTTTTTTTATCAGTGACTTAGATGATTGGGTAGAGGGAATCCTTATCAGATTCGCAGATTGACACAATATCAGGAGGGATGATTAAAACATTGGAAAATAGGAACAATTCAAAAAGGATCCGGATAAAGTAGAAAATTGGACAGAAATTAATAAAATGAAATTCAGTAGAGACAAATGCAAAATTCTACTTTTAGGCCACAAAAACCAAATGAACAGGTGTAGGAGGGAGGATACATGGCTCTGCAGTTAAAAAGGACTTGGGATTATTGTTGATCATAAGTGGGACAATGTCATGTTGTATCAAAAAAAGTGAATATTATTTTAACCTGCATTAATAGAAGCATAGTTTCCAAGTCAAGGTAAATAATAGTCACATTATATTCTGTGCTAGTCAGGCCCCATCTAGAATACTGCATTTGGTTTTGGGTGCTTCATTTTGAGAAGGATATAGACAAGTTGGAGCAGGTTCAGAGAAGGGCAACAAGGATGATAAGAGGTATGGAGAATAAAACATGAGGAAAGGTTGAAGAAGCTAGGCATGTTCAGTTTGGTGGAGAGAGGACTGTGGGATGACATTATTGCACTCTTTAAATATCCTAAGGGCTGTCACATAGATGAGGAGGAAGGCCTGTTCTCTGCTGCCCAGAGAATCAGGTCTAATAGAGAATAGATTTTGATTGCTTATTAGAGAAAACTTCTTGACAGCAAGAGCAGTTCAGCAATGTAACCAATTGCCTATAGAGGGGGTGGAGTTTTCTTCTTAGGACATCTTCAAAGAGAGGCTGGACAACTACCTTCTAGGGATGCTTTAGCTGGAGGTCTTGCATTGAACGGGGGGGGGGGGGTTGGACCTGATGGCCCTTAGGGCCCCTTTCAACTGTATGATACTATGACTGTCTGTTTGACTTCCAGTGTCATGAAGAGCTTTAGGTTGAGTTAGCTGAAACTGATGTCTTCTTGGGGTATAGTAACTCAGCAGTTTTTGTGCTTGCTGTAGGAGTCTCTGTCCTAATTGGTTCTACCTGTACATGTATACTTGTGTATACATGTAAAACATGGAGGTCTAAATCCTGTTGACAATCCCAACTAAAGCAGTCCTGCTGAATTAGTGGAAATGTGGTAGTTCAGTATATAATTTCCATTGACCCAGCAGTTCTGCTCTAACTCAGGCTAACAAATAAAATGTAAGCTGAAGACGTCATTCATTTCTAGTGTATTATCCACCACCACCTCCAAACCCAGTAGAACTGCCATGGAGGAGAACTTCAATATTCAAGGAAAGGAAGAAGACTTAATATAGAATGTGATACAAAATGCCAAGAGCAATTGCACAAAATTATTTTACATGTTATGCAAAAATTGGCTGGTGAAGACACACTTTTTATCTAATTGAAGTCAATGGCATTTTCAGTTCTGCAGGTGATTTCACAACTGCAGTCATAATTTGTGGGCTTCTGAAAACAACAAAGACACTGAACCACTGCAATGTTTTTTTCACCTCAGGCAATGAAAACTATGAAATTCATACTATAGAAGCCTTCAGTGGAATCTAAAAAAAAAAAAAAGCAAGATCTTCGCCTGTTGCTAATGTATGATACAATGCAGTGCAATAATGCATTTGTGTATAATGAAATAACATACTGACATAAGATGAAATTACTCAAATCACTGTGTTTGTCTCTCTTAAATAACGTGGTGAATTTCTTCTCACTCCCACCCATTTGGACAGCATGGAAAAAATGCAAGTCCCAGGCCAGTTCTAGACACTTCATAAACAAGCTGTTAACACATGACTCATTGTGAGAGAACATGGATGGTAATGTCCATCTGAATTTACATTGGAATATGTATTCTATTCAGAAAAAATCAGTTCAGATAGTGTGTGCTCTGATATATTTTGTAAACTACCGAGTTATATATGAACCTCTCTAAAAGATCTCTTTTTTCCCATGGATTGTCGTGCTCTATCCATGCTAGAAAAATATAAAAAGGGCAAATGAACTATAGTATCACAGCAGTAGAGAACAAAGCTTGTTTAGGATTAGGGGTGATCTGAGTAAGACAAGTGTTGTTACATATTTGTGCTTTACAATGTTCATTTTCAAAGACCAAAGTTATTTTCATTTTTAAAAAACATACACACCAGCTTTTCTTTCTAAATACAAAGGAATGCTGCTATGCTATAAAAGGGGTGGTAGTTAACTAAATTAAATAAATTGTCTGGACTGTCTTCCCTTTTAGGTGATGTTGCTTCAACAGCACAAACACAGCATGACCTCCAAGCCTTAGTCTAGTGTACTCTTAAAAATTTAGTCTGTGGTTTTCTCTGAATACTGTTGTCCTGTTTGCAACAATAAGGCCTTTGATCTGCATGAACTGGAAACTGGTTAGGAGAAAATTCAACTGTCTAAGAGTCAGAGTCTTGTTGACGCATGTGGTACACCTGTTTCTTTGCATGGGATGAACAGCTCACACATTCCAATAGACTGAGTGTGTAAATCACTGCTAGAATGTAGAAGGACTGGCAGGGAAGAACAAGAATGATGGCATGTCACTGTGAGGGGCACAACTCTGTCTTTTATTAGATATTTGTTGTAAGCCACTTTGGGCACAGTCCACTCTGGGAAAACACCGTACGATACTTACTCGTGTATAAGTCTAAACATTTTAGTCAAAAATTTGACCCAAAAAACCTGGATTGACTTATCCATGGGTCCGTGTAAGTACTGTACATTAACTTTTGTCAAAAAAGGAACCCTCCCCTTTTCTGAGTAGAGTGGCAAAAAGCAAGAACTTTGTACATCCTGGGAGAACCTCAAAGAAGCACTGACCCCCTCTACTTTCCACTTCTGGCCTTTTTGAATGCCTGGGTGGGAAAATGGCACTTCTCCTCAAAGAAACGCGGAGAGAGTAGAGGCGGTTGGTGCTTTTAGGTTCTCCCGGGATGGACTAAGCTCTCGTCTCTTGCCACTCTACTCAGAGAAGGGAATGGGGCCCTTTTTGATAAGAGTTAATAGTATACCTTAACTTTTATCAAAATAGAAACCATCACCTTCTCTGAGTAGAGTGGGAAAAGGCCCTTTTGAATGCCTGAGCAAGAAAACAGCGGTGGTGGCAGCCAGGGTGAGGTGGTGCTGGTGCTTTCTGCTCACTATGAAATGACCCTCAATTTATCCGTGGGTCATATAAAAATCTGTATTTTGGCTGCAAAACCTGTTCTTATACATGAGATCAACATACATCATTATATATGGTATAAATAAACACACCCCAGCACGTTGACCTGAGAAATGTAGAGCATAGTTCTGATAGAGTTCTTTTTGCCAATTTAGCAGGCCTCTTTAGGGAGCAGAACAGGGGCAGACAGAAGCAGGGAAGAAGTCGTCTGTTGTGTCCAGCAACCAGGGCATGATGGAAGGAAGCTGAAAGCTCTGGGTGGTCACCCTAACAGATTTGTTGCAGCTCCCTCCAAATTGCCAGGATGTGATCTGGAAAACTGGTGGCCTTAATGCAGCTTGATGCATACATAAATCCCCAGCATGACTTGACTCTCTGTGTCCACACTGGCTTCCAGCTGCAGGTTACATTGAATGTTGCAGAGATACTGAGGAGGATCAACCTTCATGTGAAGGTTGGATGCTCTGGCTTCTGAGAAGGAGTGAGGCCTGCCAGTCCTGTGCTTTTGGCCTGCTGTGAAGATTGGCTTCTACCATGACAGTAGCATAGTGGGAGACAGGGTCCACATACATATTGCTCTTATAGTTAGTAATTGTTGTTTGCTTTCAAGTTGTTTTTGACTTATGGAGACCCTAAGGTGAACTAAGCACAGTGTTTTCTTGCCAAGATTTGTTCAGAGGGGATTTGCGATTGCCTTCTTCTGAGGCTGAGAGTGTGTGACTTGCCCAAGATCACCCAGTAGGTTTCCATGGCTGAGCAGAGATTTGCACGCTGATCTCCCAGAATCCTAGTCCCACTCTCAAACCACTACACCATACTAAGTCCACAGCCTATATGTATACGTATATGTCTCCACAGGCCACTTGCAGAAATAGGGGCTTCTGTTCCATAAGAAACATGAGAAGAGCTCATGCAGTATTTCAAATTTTATTTTATTTTATTATTTATTTATTTTATTGAACATTATTTAGCTTTTTTAATCTTTATTAATTGTACTTGAAATAGAGTTTCTCTTTGCTTTGCTTTGCTTTTTAACAGCAGCCATACATTGGATTGTCATTTTTGTTGGCACCAGTGTTTCGATCATGCTGGTGCCAATTTACCATTTCTCTTTTATTGCAATCCTTTGTCCTTCATGTGTCTGGTGTTATTCATCCTGCTAACATATTGGCATTGTAGTGGGCTCAGTGTTGCCTTTGAATTGCATTGCTTTTGAACACGAAGAAGACAACATACGTTTACCTTGTTTTTCCTTTTCAACTGGTAAACCTTTTTAAAGAATACTGCTTGTGGATATGAGGAAACAATTTCATCCCCTGCTCTGCTGTCAGCTTGCTTTGCTTAAAGTCAAACCCTTTCTCATTTTGGTAATTCTGGACAAGTTGTTGTCCCTCAGCTTAGCCTACCTAACAAGGTGGTGGTTGTTAAGCTTTTTCAAAAAGATTGATTGGTAAACTGCCTTGTGTGCTTGTTAATAAAATACCACTTGAGTTGAATTCACTTGCAGTTATTTTTAATCAAGTCAGGCAGTTCAGCGTCAGGCACAACCTCCCCAAGTGCTAACTGTAAGTGCCATTTACTGCTAACACTGAAAGGGGATTCTAGATAAAATCATTCTCAGCTACTGATCTTTAAGTACAAAATGTTCTGGGTATTGAAAATATGTTATATGATTCCATGCTACTAACTCCAAATTAACTGTCTCCCAATTCTGTATTTCATACTGAAGCTACTGCTACCTTTACATATTGAAATATAAAAGCAAGTTTTAAATCAATGCAGATTTTAAATGGAAGGAGACTAATGACTTTAATGTGGGAGCACTGTAGTGAGGCAGACATGTACCCATTAGAAGATGGATGCTGCTCATTTGAAGTGAGCTGCAGGTAGGAATGGCAGAATTGGAACTGCATAAAAATAAGGTTCATTAATATAGTCTTGAAAACTGATAGTCTTGAAAAGTAGCTGCTACGCACTATGCATGCTACAGTCTGCTCTAAAGGGTAAAATTCTCCACTTTGTTTTTTAAAATTGTTAGTGTAAGTAATTAAGTCTTTACAATAAGATTTTACTCTTTTTCAAATAGGAGTTGAAAAATAGTCCATTAATCAATTCCTTCATTAGTGTTGGGGGAGGTGACATTGAATAGAGGATCTCTCAGAGACAGTGGCAGTGACACTTTTAGTACTGCACAGGAGGAGGCAGTGATAAACCCCTTTTGAATGTCTTTTACCATGGAAGTCCTCAGATGGGACAATAAAAATGAAAGAAGAGACAGTGCCAGAAGGTGAGACTCCCAGGTTGGAAGAAACTCAGCAAGCTACCTGGGAAGAGTAGAAGACAAATACAGGTAGCACTGCGACTAATGATGCAACTGGACTCAAGTCAAAAGGATGTTCAGCTGTTGATGGGCTCAGAGGTGAAAGGAAGGTCCAGAGCTGAACAACACATATTATAGAAACACGGAATGTGAGATGCATGACTCATAGGAAGCTAGACATTGTAAAACAAGAAATGGAACATATAAACATTGCAGTGCTTGGGGCAAACAAGTGAAAATGGACAGGAATGGAATATTTTTAGGCAGCTAATCACACAGTATTTTATTCAGAAAATAAAAATCTAAGAAAAAATAAGGTAGCATTAATAGTGAAGAGGCATGTAGCAAAAACAGCCAGGGATGTAATATTGAATAATAGCAATAAGACTTCAGGGAAATGCCATCAGTATAACCCCATCAATATAAGCATAATGCAGGTTTATTCTACAGAGGCAAAAGAAGAAAATTGGAGTTTCTGTTCTGGATTCCAGAAGCGGAGCACTAACTTTTAACAATGCGAAAGGGCAACACCTAGCAAAATCTTTTAACCCAATGTCTACGGAGTCAGATCACAAAAGAACCAGGCTAAAAGTTCACTCAGGATATTTTATTAGAAAATATATTCAAACACACTCACTCAGACTCAAACACTCAAGCAAACACACAAGGAAAGAAATAGAAAGAGGTGAAAATTGATAGGGGAAAAGTGGCGGGAATGTGAAGAGGGGTAATACTGTACTTGTCCAGAAGTCTTCCGCTGAGGAGAAGGGCAAGCAGAGAAAAAAACTCAGCAAGCTGAGGGGAGTCTTAACTGACAGAATGACAGCCTTTCAGTCAAGACTAGGAGAACTCTGAAATGGAGTCTCAAAAAGAGGGTCTAGTTATAGGGCCAAACATGCCTTGGGGGCACACTCTCTTCCTGGAAAGAATAATGGCCGAAACTGAAAGATGATGAAGGTGTGATAGCTGCCTGATGGCTGCATAGTGTCTTGCTTTGTTCCAAGAATTCCGAGGGGAATCAGACAACCTCCCCAAAGTGTTGTTGTGCTGATGGCCCATTACCTGCGCCTACGTGCCTTTCCGAGGTTTCCTGTGGAGATGTGACAGGGGAAGTTTCGAATGTTTGATCTTTTGTCTGATCACTAGCCTGACTGTCTGCATACCAACCCGGCCACCTCTGGCTCAGATGCATTTTAATATCAAAATGATACTCCCCTGGATGGGGTCTGCCCGCGGGGGTAACAAGAGTAAAGCTAAGGAAGAACACTTAATCATTGTCTCAAAATACAACCTGAAGAACATTTTTGTACAATTTAAAGCATGTAAAATGAATTTGCATGATTAACCTTAATGGATCTAAATCCAGAAGAAATCTGAACCTAAGCCAGATACGTTGCAAATACAAGAATACAAAAAGATACTGTCTGTAGCAAAAAAAGAAAGAAAACCTCATTTGGATGGCAGATGAAACTCTCCAAGCAGTTGCAGGCAGATGAGAAGCAGAAGTAAAAGATTACAAAAATAGGGTTCAGAATCCTGAATACCACTGTTAAATGACTTGTGTGCAGAGTCAAAGAGAACTGCTATAATAATTAGTACAGAAAAATAGAAGATGACAACAAAAAAGTAAGACAAGAGACCTGTTCCCCAAGATTCAAGAAATTAAAAGTGAAATTTAAACAAAGAGTGGGGATGCTATATGACTAGCAGGGAATTATGCTACGTGATCAAGAAGAAATACAAAGAGGATGAAAACAACACACTGAAGAACTGTATAGAGAGATGAAAGGATCACAGATTCAATCAAAGAAGAACCATTTGAAGACGAACCCATAATTTTAGAAAGTGAAGTAGAAGCTGCACTTGGGAGAAATAAATCACTTGAAACAAATGGCATACCAACACAACTGTTTCAAACTAAAGAGACAGAATCTACTCGGGTTCTAATTAACATCTGCCAACAAATATAGAGAACAAAAGAATGGCCCATAGATTGGAATAATTCAATATATACACCCTTCCCCAAGAAAAGGGACACTAGGGACTTCAGTAAGCACCAGACCATTGCATTAATCTCCCAGGCAAGGAGAGTGATGCTCAGAAATGTTACAACAAAGATTTACCATATATGGAGTCAGAAGTGCCAGATATCTAAGCTACATTCAGAAAAAGAACAAGCATTAGGGATCATATTAAAAACATATGTTGGATAATGGGGAAGATCAAAGAATTTCAGAAGAAAATCAATGTGTGATTTATGGATTATGGCAAAGCCTTTTGATTGTGTAGATCATGAAAAACTATGGATTGCTCTGCAAGAAATGGATGTGCCACAACATTTGATTGTCCACATTTGATTGCAACCTGTATTCAGGCAAGAGATCACCATGTTAATTCCAGAAACATTCTAAAGTTCTTCCATTGGCCATTGGGTGCTTGTCTCCTGAGTGTATGTGGCCTTATCCCCAAAATTATTCTAATGCAATGCTGTTCAGAGTAGTGGTCTCTGTACTGGTGCTGGTCCCTGAGCCATTGGCTTCCAGTTTTAGTGAGTTTCCAGGAAAGAAAGAAATAATTACAGCCAATGAGCACAAATATGGTACCAGTCCATGGTACACTGAGGGGAAAAAAAATTACCAGTCCCTGTCCTGTATCAGATAGCTTGAAATACAGTGCTCTAATGTTTTTGAAGCAACATGTGTCTAGTCAGTGATGGCCCTACATAGAGATAGGAAATCTTTTTTCCTGTAAGACGGCATTCCATGAGGGTGTAATATGTCTAGATGGGTGAGTAGAGGGAACATACTAGTGCTTAGTGATGCCAGAGCCATAAGTAGGTGGGACCACCTATTTTCTCTCTTTAACTGCCTCATCCTTTTATTTCTCATTCTGTGCCACACCCTTCTCTCTGTGTTTCTCCTCACTCATGGGCTATTGAAAGAGGAGCGGATAGTTGCTTCCAGAGGCGTGAACTAACTGATCACTTAGATTCTCTGCCATACCCTTTCCTCCTATGTTGCTCCTCACACAGTAAGTGGTTGAAGGACAGAGGGACTGCTGTTTCTGAAGGACAGATGGACACTTTTGACATCTTATGGAATCCTGGGGTTTGCAGTTTAGGGAGGGGCATTTAGAATTCTCAGCCAGAGAGCTCTTTGGCCTCAGTAAACCCCAGAATTCCACAGGATGTTGAAAGTGGAATAATAACAATATAACAGTGTAGTGTGGAAAGGCTCCTGTTTTTTACTGTTGCCAAAATAGAATGGTAACAGAATTTGGCCGTTAAGTATGAGGGATGATAGCGCTGTTCTTAATTCAAACTTTTGTTTAAGTTTTTTCTCAGTGTGCATGAAGTGAGTACTTGAATGTTTGAGGTTCTTGATTTTGACTGTGGAAGTTCAGAGGCTTTGAGTGGCTTTCCATTTCCAGGGTCAAGAGGCTACCCAATTAGTGTAAAAACAGCTGCACTGAGATTCATTTCTTGCTTTAAAAAGTTTGGATGTTTGTCCCCAGTATTTCTAAGTATTAAAAAAATGATGAAGTTGACTGCTTTAAAACAAGCAAATACATTTATTTTAACCTTTAAAAAAAGCACTAACTGTTAGGCAATAATTGCATTGTTAACTGTTCAAAAGAAAAGGGAGAGGACCTCTTAAGGAGAGACAAAAGGGCATTCTTGAACAAAGTCCCAACTGAAGGAAGTCAAATACTAATTACATGTGGGTGTAGTGAAAACAAATATGCTTTGTTGTGTTCTCACTAAGGATTCAGATTCTTTTTTTAACAACAGTTGTTTGACATTGTGTTTCCTATTTCGCTGTTTTTAGAGGAAGTTAAGTTTATAAAGAAGTTCTAGTTGGGGTTTGAAGTGCTGAATTATTCCCCAAGAGGTAAAAAGACTATGCCTATATTCTAAGCTTTATAAATGTGCATCTCCTCTCATGTTTACCTGTCTGAACACTTAAGTTCATCATCTAAGGCAGTGCTTGTCAGTCAATAGGGACTGATAGCCAGTGGTTCAGGGATCTGCACCAGTCCAGGGACCCACTGATCTCAGGCTCTCTTCCAGGTGTCCTTGCCAAATGAGTTGAGGCAGGTGGGTACAACACAGAGAACAGTGGTATCTTTGTCAAAGGGCCATGTCTGGTACTACATAAGGACTTCTTCAGTGCCAGGTGAAGATCTTATTCTGCCAGGCACTTTGAGGACTGTTTTCCAGTGATGTAGACTTGAGTCAATAGACTCAGACTCAAGTTGGACTTAAGTCACTTCAGTGACTTGACTCAGACTCGACTCAGCCATAAATGATGCACTGATTTAACTCGACTCGAGACTTGTATATCTTTAATGACTGACTTGATGCCCTTGGTTCAGTAACATAACACATTCATCCAGAAACCTTAAGACTTTGAACAATGCCTCCATCTCTTTTTGCCTACTAGTCACATGACAATTTCTCTCAAGTCCAAAGTGTGGGAGCGTTTCTCAGAGGGGAACAGAAAACAGGTTAGGCAATGGGCTTGAGGTCTGCTCAGCAGCCTGTCCCCTCTGCATATTGGAGGAGCCTTCTAAAACGTTTCCTAATTGCAAAAGACAAGACTCGCCCCAAGAGTGCAGGGAGCGTTTCTCAGAGGGGAACAGCAAATGTGTTAGGCAACGGGCTTGAGGAGGAAGGATCCTTCCTTCTAAACCTTTTCAATCTTCAGTAATGGGGAGTAAGATAGGATCCTATTCCCCACTTCCAAAGCTGCAGATGGCAAAAGTGCAAATGTGGAGAGCTGACTCTGCTTAAATTGTTAAAACTGGATTTATTTCACTCTGTCCAGTAATTCTGGAATTTTGGTTGGGGTATAAAGTTGGCTTCCAGAGTTGAGACTTGACTGGATAGTAGCTTCAAGGACTTGAGACTAGAAGGTAGAGACTTCAGACTTGACTTGAGACTTGGAGTAAAAGACTTAAATACATTACTGCTGTTTTCCTTTCTTTTCCATCTTAGGCCATTTCTACACTAGACTGTTATAGTGCTATTATTACACTTTCAACATCTTATGGAATCTTGAGGTTTGCAGTTTATAAATGTGCATTTCCTCTCAACTCAAACCCCAGGATTCCATAGGATGCTGAAAGTGTAATAATAGCACTGTAACAGTCTAGTGCAGAAATGGCCTTATTGTTCTTCTATCTTGCTGTTTGCCTTATTTTGGTTTCATATGATGTAATGTTTTTAGTCTTTGCTGCAGATTTTATTGAATATATGTATGTATTTTATATTTTAGTGTATTCCATACCACCCAGAGAACTCCAGTTATTGGGCAGCTCTGAAATATAATGAATTAATAAAATTTCCTTATAGGGCTATTGTAAGGACCAATATAATAATTTATATAGCGCATTCAGTGCTTAAAATCCTTTTTAGGAATTGTTTCCATGGGAACTGTAATTGTAATAGTTCCAGTTAATTTAATGTATGTTAAGTTCTTTAGGCATTCAAAAGTAATGTATAAATTGGGGTGAGCAACTGCTGAGGCTAGGGGTCACATTAGCCCATTCTCTAGGCCTCAGAAGAATGCAAAGGAAAACCCCTTCTGAACAAACCTTGCCAAGAAAACCCGTAAAGTTTTATGGAGACCTTAGGATTTAGGGTCTCCATAAGCCAGAAACTATTTGAAGGCACACAATCACAACTATCTGCAAGTATCTTGATGACAATGCAGTGATCAGTAGGAGGCAGCATAGGTTTGTCAAAAACAAATCTTGCCAAACTAATCTTGTGTCTTTTTTTTTTCCCAATCAGGTCACTGGTTTTGTAGATATTGGCAATGTTGTGGGTGTCATTTATCTGGATTTCAGCAAAGCATTTGATAAGTCTCCCATAGTAACTTGATTAGAATGTGGAATTAGAACTGATTAAAATCATAAGAGTTATAGAAGCATAGAATAATGGAAGAGACCACAGGGACCATCTAGTCCAACCCCCTGCCATGCAGGAACACACATCAAATGTGTAATAGATAGGAACACTGTCAGGTGGATCCATAACTTGCCAAGAAGATCCCATGATAGGTTTGTCTTAATGTCACCCTAAGTTAGAAATGACTTGAAGCCAAGCATCATCATCAGCAACAATTCCACTGGACAACTATCAGCATCTGGTCAGGATGTGGAGAAAGACTCTAAAACCCATCTGCCGTGTGGCAGAGGCCATCCTCACTGCGGTAGCCAAGCCTGAGATCCCAGGACAGGACAAAGATATTTATTAATAGACATATGCACGCACGCACACATACACTGTTAGATGTCCAATAGTCTGTAATAAAGGCCTGGGACCTTTCTAGCTTTGGAATGTGGTATCTCTTGTTTAAATAGCATTAATCCACAGTTAAAAGAACAGAGTTCTTTTTCTCATTGAAAGCATATATTTCATTTTTCTAATGCCTAAATTAAAATTTTCTTGCAGAACTTTTCTAAAAGGAACTCTAGTTTTGTTTGCTTGTTTGCATTTAAGTGGTAAATATAAGCAAAGAACCATAATTGATACTATTAATGGGTTGCAGAACATTGATTTACAATGTGATACATGGTGCGTTTATGAATTCATTAATACTGCAGTTTGCATATTGCATTGTGACAAATAAATGCAGTACTACCTCTCTGAGCTTTCAGCTATGGAGTTCACAGGCATGAGAGATATGATCCCCTTGTTTGAGCAGTAATGAAAAATAAAATGTTGGCTTTATATGGGTATGACCTAATGTATAAGAACCACATGCAGAACACAGAATGTGTGTTTTGCTCACTAAGCAGCCTCTCTCAGGATATATATTTTGCATCCATCATATATAGCTCAGTTTTTTTCCTATCTACCTTTTTTTATATGCTTGTCTTGTTCACTCAGGGGACTATAATTCTGTTCCCCTTCTGCACAATACCCATACCATAGAGGCATAACAACAGAGACATACTTTAAAGACTGTAAGTGTCCTTTTTCCCCAGTAATTTTTTAATTTTGTACCGGCCCAAACAATAATTGAGAGGATTTTTTAACAAGCACTTTTTTCTTTGTTTCAGTTATATATTTTCCTCCTTTATTTTTGTTGCTCAGAAATAATGAAAAAAAATTATAATAAATTACTGACATGTAATGTAAAAAGGAAATTGGGGGAAAGGATTATAAAATAGTAACAGGTGCTTCAAATAAGGCACATTTTTCCTTCAGTGTTTGCCAATAGATGCTTGAGTAATAGAATAACTAGCTTAATGCTGCAACAGTTCATTGCTACAGAAGATGAGATTCTGCTGCTCAGAGTTGTGGCCTATCTCACCAGGAGGCTGTGCCCAGCAACACCAGCCAGTATGGCCAGTTGTCTGGAATGTCTAACAATATCTTGAAGGCTCTGGGTTCCTGCCATATATACTTGAAACAAAATCACAGTGCTTTCAACTGTAGTGCTCATGATATCCTTGTCATAGCATGCTTTCCTTCTTAGTAATCCATAGTGAACCACTCAGATAAGGACATCAACAAGACCAGTCTGCCTATGGAAAAATTATTCTGTGCATTCAACCTCTTGAAAGAGAAGCAAGTTCAATCAATCACTTCAGAATTACAGGAGGGAGGATAAGAAAGTTAGAACATGAGAATAGCCGTGCTGAGTCAGATCAAAGGTCCAGCTTGTCCAGCATTCTGTTCTCATATTGATTTTCTCATTTTTTTCCTGGGAAAAAATGGAAATTTTCAGACAAAAGCAATGCTAACCTCATTTATGAGAGCCATTGTAGCATAGTGGTTCAGGTGCTGAACTAGACCTCTAGAGATGAGTCTTCAAATCCCCACTTGGGCATGGAAACCCACTGGGTGACCGTGGGCAAGTCTCAGAGGAAGGCAAGGGCAAACTCTCCTTGAACAAATCTTGCCAAAAAAAAAAAAAAAACGCTGTATAGGTTCGCCTTAGGGTCGCCATAAGTCAGAAAGGATTTGAACGCACACAATAAGAAAAACCTCATTTACAGATTGAAATCCACTTTTATTACTTTAAAAACACAAAATGCATTATATGTAACTTGGTTTGGTATGTTTGGTATGAAGTTATATTGTTTCTTATGTTAAAAGTACAGTTTATTCAGGAAAATGTGATGAAAAGGTGAGGTCTTTTTTTCATATGTAGTAGACTTGCAGGGTTAGCAAAAAAATTTTGGAAGGGGATAGATGATGAAATTCAAAGAAATTGTAAATTGAATTTTGAAATGAAACCGGAGTTTTACTTGTTAAATGTGTTAGGGCAACAAAGGGAAATAAGATGTCATCAGAAGATATTATTATATTTAATAACTGCTGCAAGGTTGACATATGCGCAATATTGGAAAGAAAGGAAATACATTGATATAGAAGAATGGAAGTTAAAAGTTCTGGATATGATAGAGACAGAAAAACGAACATGTTCTTTGAAAAATAAACCTATCCAGAACTTTGAAAGGGAATGGAGAGAAGTTTTAGATTGGATAAAGATATAAATGTATAAGAAACGAAGAAAGAAATAATCTAAGTGCTCTCTTCTTTGTTAAGCAGAAACTATGTTTGTATGTAATGGAAATAAGTAGATTCAACTGGAAAATTTAAGCTTGGAAGTGGGAAGGTTTTTTTTTTTAAAAAAAAATTAAATCTTTAATAAAAATATTCCAAAAAAAGTACCATTTATTCAGAATGTAATTACAGACTGACTTTTTTAAAAAATTTGCTTTGTTACAAATGGAGCTACAAAGCTAAACATTTATCTTCTGCAGAGTTCTGTAACTTTTTAATAGACCTTCCCATCTCTGCATAGAACTACTATTGAAAAAAGCTTCACTAGACCTTACCATTCTAGCTTATCATCAGCCAGTGCTAATCTGTAAAGTCAGTTTGTCTCCATCACCTTTTTCCAGTGGACAGCTGAAATTGTTCTAATTCACATGGCCTCATCGTTTAAAAACAGGAGTGACTTCTCTGGTTGTCTTGTGGCTTTTAAGTTATTTTTCAAGAAGTTGTTTTAGTTTGTTTTTATTTATTAAATGTATTAGGTTGTTTTCCTGCTGTATATCACAAGTGGTCTGAGAACCAATAAATAAACATTTCATCTAAAGAAACAGTCAGTCCTTTACAAATTTGACAAATACCCTTTTAAAGTCACTTGATTTATGTCTATCAGTTCATTTTGTGGATATCAATTCTACACTTTAACTATGTCCTTTATGACGACGTATATCCTTTTTTCTGTCCTGAATGCCCCATCATTCAGCTTAACTGAATGACACAAATCTTCTCAACCTTGCTGCTTTGCAGCCTCCTATCCTTGACTGGATTTTTTTCCCCATGAAATGGAGGGAGCCATGGTGAGAAACTGAATATCCCATGCACATTCATGGAAGACCATGTGTATCCCTTTAGATGCTGTCCTGTATTGGTTGAATTAGTTGACTAACTACTTTAAGCAACTGCCAGAGATTTGCAAAGCTCTGAGAAAAGAGAACCTGAAAAGAGTAATTTTCTTCAGCATTTTCCAGAGTGTTCTGGAAAACATGGTTGACACACACACATTAATTTGCTGATAGATTAAAGCAAATTTTAGCTGATGGCTCAGTGTTTTTACTTTTTATTCTTTTTTTTCACCTTGGATATGTACTCCAAATAATGGCAACAAGGAAACAGAAGTCTAAATCAAAGTCTGCTGAGGATTTTTGATTCTAATGGGTCTATACTGTTTTTCGTTCCTTAGAGAGAACTTTTATTTCAAAAGAGGATTCAGTTGTCCTGTTTCCCTTTGGCTAAAAGGGGCTTGAATCTCAGAAACTAATCTTTCATAATCTTTTCACCTTTAGAATTAAGGTTTGATAGTTTTGTTTTTCCTCAGAGGAAAATTTTGCAAGAGAAGAGCATCTCCGTCTTTTCTCTTCTAGGAAATACCTTACATTCAGAAGAGTTGGTCCTCTTTACGGGCCTACTTTTACCAGTAAAATTATGGTGGCAGGGGTGGAATTGGTAGCCCTCACTAGGGTTACCACTGCCATTCTCTTTCATAAAATCCACATTAAAAGAGGAAGAGAATAGTCTTTCCATCTCAGAGGCTCCAAATGCTAAGGGGATCAGTTGCAGATACTTGCTTCTCTTGATCTGGCAGGGGAACAAACTGGAGCAGCATGTGTGTTGTGCCCAAGGACATAAGTTATGTGCATACCTGGGTCATGCAGCCTGACCTTCAGGAGATGTTCTAGTGGTTGATGGTGCTTTACCTATTTCCTACCCACTGATGGGATACCTTAAAGGCACCAGAACCTGTCTGATCTTGGAAGGAGGTCAGCCCCAATTAGTACTTGGATGGGAGACCACCAATGAATACCAGGTGGTGAAGGCTATATTTCAGAGGAAGAAACTGGCAAAATTACCTCTTAGTATTCTTTGTGTAAAGAAATCTTATGAAATTGATGGGGTTGCCACAAGTCAACAGGCAACTTGAAGGCACACAGACACAAGGGAAGAATCAGCTATCCGGCTTTTCCTTCATGCATGTGTTTGTGTATTACATGTAGCTGAGGGCAAGAGCTTTGGTCAGATTTCATTTTCCTCATCCTAAGGATCAGAGCACAATCCACAGATGAAATCTATCCGAGAATGAGAGAACATTGTTTCCCTCCCTCCCATCTCTCATTCCGTATAAAAATGACAGGTGGACTGAGTGGGAGCAATGGGAAGACTAATGTGGAAAGGACTGGTGACTCAGCAGTGACTGTTAAAGTCAAGCAATCTCCTCAAACATTTTTGGCACACAGCCCCGCTTCAGTTTGCCCAGAGACTGCAATAGGCCATTTGTGGGTGGGATAGGGAAGGGGAAAGAGGGAAGGAGGAAGACATTGCTCACCATCACAGAGGAGGATTGTTATACAGGTGAATCTATAAATTAAGTCAACTGCCAACAGCAGAGAAGAGCAAAGTTGTCTTTGTGTTGGAAGCATATAGAGTTCATTTCTTTCAATAACAAAGCGTATTTTACCAGTTACGATATAGTTTGGTGCCCAATTTACACAATGCTTTATCAGTGGAAGATTGCTTTCATTAGAATGATAAACATTAGACTGGTCCCATTGTGAAATACAGATCTTTGATTATTAGGGGAAGTGAACAGTTGTGCTCCTAAATTTCATGTATGGTGAATGATCTGTGTTTTTGTTTCCTTGCTTATTTGGTGCACTTGGATTAAACTCCAACACTTACAGTGACATCATGGTGCTAGTTTTGTTCAGAAACTGGTCCTGCTAAATCCAAAATAAGTGTACATGGGATTGCAATGCTATCAACAATGCTGTGCCCACTTACCTGGGAGCGATTTCCCATACTGGGATTTCCTTCCAAATAAAGAAGGAAATTATCCTTCTTTTGAACGTAAAGTCTGAATGTACTGCATCCATGGCAAATATTTTTCTGAAGAGGTTGTAATAAGAACCGTAAGGCCCTTTAAATGAATACTGTTAACTCTAATACTGCAGGATCACAATTGGGCTAGATGTTCTTTTATTGCTCCTAAGCACCTTGAAGTGATTAGCTCAATTTACCATTGTAACAAGCATATTTTGAAGGTTTAAAGCAAGGAACATGACCTCCCCCTGAATAATGTAGCCAAAAAGGAGAATATTGAAAACTGAAGTAGATGCTTTAGATTACTCTAAATTACTGAGCAAGGCAAGAGTACACAACAGCTTATTAATGAACAACAAAACCATGATTCTGTTGCTACAGGGAAAAAAGAGTGGTAATGTATCCACCCACACTTCATTTTCCCAACGAAGGTAGCAAAGACTACTTCTATATTAAATCTGTTACATTTCCAAACTGTAGTTACTGTTAGATATCTGAACTCCTGTGTAGTTCCTGTAATCTCAGGAAGAGGGGAAAGGTATACACTGTGCATTTATCTCCTGATTACTTCATTTGTGTACTTGAAGGTATTTCAAAGCCAGTGGTGATGGAACCATTGAATGGAGCTGATGGACAGCAGGATCAGCACAGCAAGACAGAAGAACCTCGGAAAGGCACTGAGGAGACTCGGCAGCATAGCTGGGTGGCCTGGTGGAATGGAATGACCACAGGAGGAATCGTATATCTGTTTGCCTTGTCACAGATATTGGTAAGATTTCAGTCTTAGCTCAGATAGACTTAGTGCGCTCTCTCTCTCGCTCTCTCCCCCCCCTCCTCTCTTCCTCTCTCTCTAAAAGAATAGGGCAACATTACTTTTGGGGTTTGTTTAAACTGATACATTTTAAGGGCCAGATTTCCCATGTTATATATACTGATGTAGCTGAAATCAAGTCAAAAGTTATACCATATTGCAACCAGGTAACAATCTGTTTGTCTTTTTAATCTAGTTGATGAGTGGTGTGCAAAATGCCAACCCATTAGAATACAAATGATAAAACATACAAAATCAATTCTTCTGGGAAAAAACCCACTCTTGCCTTACTTTAGCAGTACAGGTTAAAAATGAAAATAAAAATTATCTTTCCTCATGATGAAAGCTCATTATCAATTATCTGACTACACAGGTTTTCTTCTTCATGTTTTGGTGTGGTGGCTCTGAGACAATCTCAGCAGTTCTAAATGCTTTGTATGTATTGCCCACCCTGCTCACCCCATTTGGATGGTTGATTGCAGATTCCAGCAAGGTACGTTCAGTGATTTCTGTGTGTTTTAAGCCAGCATATCAAGCCATTATTTGGTGTTGTGATGATAATGTAATGAATGAAACATAAATAAGGAATGTAATTTAAAGCAGAGCATAATATTATTTCAACTGTACAAATTCCCTGGCTTATAATGAAGTAAGGAGTGATTTATGGAGCACTTTTCCTGCACTAGATTGGTTCTCCACAAATCCTACTGCAGTGTTTCCAGCTAAAGGTCCTGTGAATAAATGTGGCTGAACTCAGTGAGACTTATGAGCAGAGATGCGTAGTATTGCACTCTTAAGTGTGCTTGGGATCTATTCCATAGAGTTGTAAAAGGCAGCGAAACAAAGCTTCCACTTTAAGCAGTGTCTTGTTTTCCTTTCCTTATTTCCCAATATCAGAGTTTCAGGAATCATAGAATCATAGAGCTTTCTGGCTGAGAATTCTAAATGTCCCTCCCTAAACTGCAAACCCCAGGATTCCATAGGATGTTGAAAGTGGAATAATAGCACTGTAACAGTGTAGTGTGGAAAGGCCCATAGAGATAGAAGGGACTGCGAAGGCCATCTAGTCCAGCCATCTATCATGTAGGAAATCCACAACTAAAGCACTCCTGAGAGGTGGCCATCCAACCTCTGTTTAAAGACTTCCAAAGAAGGAAAGTCCGCTACTCTCTGAGACAGCATATTCCACTGTCAAACAGCTTTTCCACTAAAGAAGTTTTTGCTAATATTTAGGGGAAATCTCTTTCTTGTCTTTGTGGTATAGAAACAGTGCTGTATAAGCACTGCTTAATTCCTTGGTGTGTTTTACACTCCTTAAATTAATGCTGGATTATACCAATTATGGGGATTCATAAGCCATTTGAAAAACCAACCACAATGGCAACTTGTATTTAATATATGATTGATTTATACTTTCTCGTGATATTTACTGTAAGGTCATGAGAGTAGGGGAAGAGAAAGTTCCAATCCCATTGACTAATTCTAGTTCTCACCTGTTTTTCATCTCATCTCTTGCCTTCTGTTTCACTAGTCTGATTCTGCCTTAAGCTTGGACAATCCCTATCACAATCCTTTTATTCTTCCTGTGCATAACCACAGCTCTTTAGGGAAGGGTATTTAGAATTCACAACTGGAGAGCTCTAGTGCTTCTCCAAATGACAGACTCTAGGGCCATTCTGCATGAGACTGTTATAGCACTATTATTCCACTTGCAACATCCTATGGAATCCTGGAGTTTGCAGTTTAGGGAAGGGCTGGTTGGCCCCTCCTGAAACTGAAAACTCCAGGATTCCATAGGATGTTGCAAGTGGAATAATAGCGCTATAACAGTCTCATGCGGAAATGGCCTAGGATTCCATACAATGCAGCCATGGCAGTTAAAGTGGAATCATAGTGTTATAACTGTGTAGTGTGAGAGGATTCATGGGCTGACATAAACAAATAGAACACTGGCAGCTGCCTTTCCTATCACTGTCTTTATTTGTAAAGTGGATGTCCTCTGTGTTAATGGAATGAACATCCAAATGCAAGGGAGACAAAGTAGGAGTACGTGTGCAGAAAAATCGTGCTTCAACAAGGAAACCCAGTTAAAACCCAACTGAAGTCTGGGATTTTTGTTCCTCTGTTGCCCTTATGCTGCCTCTTTTAGGACCACCAGGTGGAGTCCCCCCAAGAACCCTTTCATACTGTGTAATTGTAGTACTATGATTCCACTTCTGTTTCCATGGTACCATCCTGCATTTTGTGATATACAATATAGTGAAGGGCACTTAGAATTCTCTGAATGCAGCAGAGCAGCAATCTATAAATGCATGGGTTCTATTTCCTCACATCAGTCTCAGAGGCAGGAACCCAAAGTTCTTTTTCTATTATATCTGTTGATTCATTTTTCTTCCCCTACTGTTCATGGTAAATACCAATACTGTATGCTCAGCCTCAAAAAAACCCCACAGTAACCTATTTTTCAAAACCTCCCAGTTTCCATTTTGAGTAAGGTGGGCAGATGTGAAGCTCTGGAAGTGAAAAATGGCGGGAGGAGCTTCTGCAACCGCCTGCCTTTGCTTTTGAGTGAGATCTGAAGCTGAGGGTTGTGTGGGATCTGAGGGGTCTCAGGGAGTAGGGATTGGGAATAGGGTCTTCTATCCCACAAAGATTTTTTCAACTGAGGGAGCTAGCCTTTCACAGACTGACTGATGTTGGGCAGGGGAGGTCCAGATGAGACTCAGGGGACACCCAAGTTTAGTTCTATCACTGCTGTAAGCCATCCCACTCTTTAACCTAGCAAAGACTTCCATGGTGTTTGAAGGGCTAAATGGAAGAGAAACTGAGTCCCCAACCCCTCTGGGCTGGAAATGTCTTTTTTTCATCACAGCTGAGAAAATGAGAAAGAAAGAGGGAGCCAGGGAGAGTGGGTGGGTGTGGAAGCAAACTTATACTTGCTCGCCCAAAGCCAGTGGCACTCCTCACTGAAGTCCCTTTCCTTGAACTAAGAAACGACTCCATGGCTCTAGCTCTGGGACGATATCCTGCAGTGTTGCTGGGAATCCATATTCGTAAAGTGGGTGCCCGGTGTGTTAATGAAGTGAACAACCAAATGCTAGGGAGACAAAGTAGGCGCAAGTTGCAGAAAAATCCTGCTTTAACAAAGAAACAAGGAAACCCACTTAAAATCCAGCTGAAGTCTGGGATTTATGTTTCTATGTTGCCCACATGCTGCCTCTTTGAGGACCACCTGATGAAGTCCCCCTAAGAGCCCTTTCACACTACGTGGTTATAGTCCAATGATTCCCACTGGGATATGCAGTGCAGGGAAGGGCATTTAGAATTCTCTGAATGCTACAGAGCAGCGGTCCTCAAACACCAGAGGAATTTCAAGTGGCTTCAAGTCACTGAAGCTGGCTCCATGCAACTGAGCTGGGGGAGAGCTCTTTCAGCCTGTCCACTCCTGTCTTGTGAAGCATCTGTATAGCATTTATTTCTAGAACCAGGTACCCATTGAGCCAGAAGATGAGAGTATGAAGGTAAAAGGAAGAAACTTTTCGTCATCCTTTGCTCATCCTCTTTCCCCTGTCCCTTTAACATTTTTGGTAGGTTCTCTCTATATAGAAGTGGCATATTTAAAAGTGCTTTTTACAGTAACCTGTATTTTATGCTTGTGTTGTCAAAACTACCTACATGATCTATACATTTAAGGCCATAGCCCTAAGAATATATACTTGAAACCAAATCCTGCTGCAGGTAATGGAATTTGCATCTAACTAAATGTGGTTAGGATCAAGCTATTATTATTAAAGCTGATATGGATCATTGGATACAACACAGAAAACTACACATGCTTAAAAACTGTTGTCTTAAGTGTGCTATTCTAAATTGCAGTTAGAAAAGAAAAAGCCTTTAGGCCATTCAAACTACATAAAATTTCTGGAAATTTAACATGGAAAAATATCAGGGTTTTTTTCTGGAAGAAAAGAAGAAGTTAGAAAAAAATGCAATATTAATACTCTTTACAGATTGAAAGTCATCTTGTTATTTTAAGAATGTAAAATGCAGTATAGATTATTTGCTGTGGAATGAGCTTTCCATGTATAATATACTAAAAATAGTTCATTCAGAATATAATTTCAAATTGAACTTACTGTCTTAAAAAAATATTTTTTGCTGCAAATGGAGCTACAAGATCCTGTATAAAGAATATCTCTGCTATAAAAAAAACACCTTTTGGTTTTGCCAGTTTATGAGGAGCAGATTAAAAAAATGTGAAATCTCAATAAAAATTAGAAGAAACATGAACATTAGGAAAAGAAAAAAAATTATTTTGTTTCCTCTAGTCCCCTAAGATACTAACCACACATGAAGTATTCATTCTCATTTTAAAATGCTGACAAAGGGACCCCAAGACCAGGAATTGAAATGATATATTGTATGTGTGCGTGTATGTGTGTGTGTGTGTGTGTGCACGCGCATGCAGGTGCCTTCAAATTGCCTGTTGACTTATGGTGACCCCATGAATTTCATAGGGTTTTCTTAGGCAAGGAATACGTAGGGGTAGTTTTGTGAGTTCCCTCCTCTCAAATATAGCCTACAGCACCAGGTGTTCGTTGGTGGCCTCCCATCCAAGGAGTAATCAGGGCTGAGCCTACTTAGTTTCCAAGATCAGATGGGATTTGGTGCCTTTAGGGTATTTATAAATATAAAAGTTACATGCTGTATAATTTTTGTAAATAAGGAGGGGGATAAATATATGAAAACGTTTTCATAAACATTTTCTCCATCATTCAAAAGAAAATACCCCATGATCCAGTTTTTTCAATTTCAATGAGAAAAAGAACTATTTGGGGAAAAAATGGGAGAAAAGGTTTTGTTCAGCCTTTTTTCCTGGGATTTTCTAGTCAGGCACAACTAAGTGCTGTGATAACTTGAGTTTTCTTTATTCCAAATTCTACTATGTGGCCTTACAGTTCCTTTCCCTTCAAGTAAGTAGGAACATAAGCATTGTTTCCTTTGTTCACCCAACAATTAGTGTGAAGTCCAAATGTTATCAGGCCTTGTATTTTGTTTTAAGGCAAGTATGATTTTAAGTGATCTTTTCAATTACATGCATTATTCATAATGAAAAGCTCCTTCTGCAGCAGGAGACATTCAGGTTATCTACATCTGCATGTCATTTGAAATGATTCAGTCCAAATTTATTTTTTCCTTAGTTTTGATTTCTGAATATGATTTAATCTGTACTTCAGAAAAAATCCATTTGCTCATAGGAAAAAAAAACTCACAGCTAGGAGCATATTTGTACAAGGACGTGCCTCTGTGTTGTTAATTCGTTTGCCATTCTATAATTTTAAAAAAAATCGCAGTCAGTGAGAACAATTGAGTGTACTTGTTTTAAACATAAATTTTAAAAATATGAAATGAACAAGCCCTGACTCATCCAGAATGTAAAAAGAACCTCGGGTTTTACCAAAGCTGTATGCAGTGTAGCATTCTGGTCACAGAGGGGCAAATAACATGCCCATTGGAAGCCCACAAATAGGACGTGAGCGCACAATAGCACCTTTCTGTTTATGTTCCCGAGCAGCTGGCATTCATAGGCATACTGCTTCTGGTAGTGAAGGTAATATACAGAGATCATGACTAGTAGCCATTAATGCGCCCATGAATTTGTCCAGTCGCTCTTTAAAGCTGTCCAAGTTGGTTGTTTATGTGAATGAATTCCATAATTGTAGATCACAGTTCTATGTACTAAAAGAAGTACTTTCTTTTATCTCTTCTTAGGCTCTTTCTGGTACAGGGGCGCGGGGGTCACGCAAGCAGCCTCTTGCGAGAGGCTCTTGCGTCCCCGCTGCTTTGGTTCCGCAGAAGTTGCCTTGCCAGCCGGCAGGCAGCATAAAATCTCTACCTCTTCGTTCTGCAGCGCAGCTGGGTGTTTTCCCAGGCTGCGCTGGGGAAGGAAGCGCAAGGGCTGCATCTCCGGAGCTCTGCACGCAAGGTAAGTGTGCGTGGGGTCCTGGAGCAATGCATGATTGTGCATCATTTTCGGCTACAAGCCGAAAATGAAATAGTACACAATCGGCGCCTGCCGGCCCCGGCCGCATTGCATGATTGCGAGGATGTTGTCTGAAATGCTCCTGGCAATCGCACAATGCTCCGGAGGCCCTTTCGCATGACAAATACCGTGCGAAAAGGGCCTTAATCTCCCACCTCTGAGAACCCAGAATCTTAATCGAGATTTATGTGTGGTGGAATCTTAGCCCATTTCTGCACTACCTAGTGCTATTATTCCACTTTCAACATCCTGGGGAATTCCGAAGTTTATAATTTACTGAGGCCAAAGAGCTCTCTGGTTGAGAATTTTAAATGCTGCCCCCAAGCTACAAACCCCAGGATTCCATAGGATGTTGAAAGTGGAATAATAGCACTATAACAATGTAGTGTGGAAATGGCCTTAGACTGCACAACAAAAGGAAGAATGAGGGGACTATCTTTAGATTAACAGCTCTGGTTCAAGGTTTGGATTTTACAAGACTAGAGAGAGGATTTAGCAGTTTTTGCAGATAGAATTAAAGCAACCATCAAATCTGGACTAGATCCCATGTTTGAATTTCAACATTTATTTGTCAGTTTTGATGGAATATAACTAGTGTTCTTGTTTTATGGCCATGGGATTAGCTACTGTTATTATTGTAAAACTGGTAGGAATTTCATGGTAGTACCTGGACCTTTCTCTCAACCTCTGTGTTTAAGAATCTCCAGAGTTAATTGTAGGTTTGTGTTATTCCTCAGGATCTGATCAGAGATGGAGGCCTCACAATGTCTTACTTCCTGCTGTCTTTGGTTTCCCTTGGTTTGCTACTCATAGGAACGTTGGTAAGCTAATATCCTGCATGCATCCAGTTCCAATTAATAGATTTGCTTTAGTGTACCAACAACTGCAATGTACCTTCAGAATGTGTTTGATGAGAAATGGTAACTGATACAGGCATATCTTAGTTAACAAAGCCTATGACATAGAAGCTCCTGTTTACAAAGTCTTTATATGGCCACCAAACCTATCCTTTTCCTCCTTGTCCTCTGTCCAGCTAGGTTTTTTAGCGGCATCAACATTTGGAGGGTGATGAAGGAAGACTGGAGAAACACAGACTTTCGGTGTTGTTTTCCAGCAGTGTTTCTGCAGTAAACAATACAATGAAGCTTTTGCTGGGAAAGAGTAGGGACCTTTCCACACGGCATTTGCCATGCGAAAGGGTGCCTGGAGTGTTGCACGATTGTGAGGAGCGATCTGCATGACGCACTCACAATCACGTGACGCTCCAGGGACTGGCAGGCACTGATTGTGCACCTTTTTATTTTTGGCTAGAAGCCAAAAATAGTGCACGATTGCGCATTGCTCCCAGGCCTTGAGTGCACTTACCTGGCGTGCAGAGCCTCTGGAGCCACGCCAGTCGCGCTTCCTGCCCCAGCGCAGCCTGGGAAACTCCCAGGCTGCACTGCAGAAGGAAGAGGCGGGGCTTCGGCGTGAGCAGGCAGCTCGTGCAGAGCTGAAGCAGCAGGGACACGCGAGCCTCTCGCCAGAGGCTGCTCGTGCGATCCCCGCACCCCCACGCCGGAAAAAGATAAGGTGCGGAAAGGGCCTAGGATTCTACTTTAGCTGATCTTACTGTAGCTGTGTGTATCTTCCTATGACAGGCAATGCAAGCAGCAACTGATTCCAGAATCCCACACTGAACATGTGTGAAAAACAAACAGAGAGAAAAGGGAGAGCAGATAAGCCCACCTCACTAGCTCCCTCCAGCATGTTAAAAAGTGTTTGGCCACCAAAAAGGAAATCATAAGAAAAATGGAGGCTGGTGAAAGAAAAAAAATATCATCCATGGAAGCCTTTTGGAAGAAGTTTTTAAGTAGTCTCTGGAAGGTGCAAAATATTTTAGTTTACTTATTATTATTTTTGAATAAGAAGTGCACTGAAACATATTGAACTGCTTTTATGTGTTTAATCTGCTTTCGTATTTTTATGTGCTTTTGCTATTCTTTCTACGTCATTTCTTCCTCTGGCACCAAGTTTTTGTTAAAGAAATCATGCCCAGGAGCACATCTACTTGGTTAACTGAGGTATACATGTACCCTAATAAGTACTAGCAATTCACATGCATATGGCTTGAACAAGTAAATATTATTAGGTATACATCTTTAGGAATATATCTTTAGCAGAAAGTGTATTTAAAAGTCAATCACCAAGGATGGTAATTAACATTAATACCTCTGTCATTAAGAATACTGGTGTGGGTAGTGAGATTAGCTTTGCTGTGCAATTGCTTTTGCTTTAGGCTTTTCTTAGCCAGATACATTGTGTGGTCAAATAATGAGCTTTTAGAGAGTGGTGAAGCAGTGCACATTAGAGTGCAAAGGATAGACTGCTCAATTGACAGTGAGCTGTATAAAATCCAAGTTGCATATACAATAAACCAGTTGAAGCTATAGAGCAAGCCTAATCAGAATAAACACAATGTGATGTTCCCCTGGAGATTAGACCCAGTGAATTTTCTGCAGGGTTCCCCAGCCTGTATCCCCCGTTCTATTTGAATAATGCAAAGAAACAAAAATAATCAAGGAGCGTATTTCCCCCAGTGTGATTATAGGTGTGCTGCACTGTTAACTCATTGTTGCAAACTCATTCATTTTATGTAAATTCGTTTGGTCAGCCAGGTTATCAAAATACTTAGCTAGCTACAGGAGACTAGATCGTTAGAAGTGTTCCTGTGGTAAAACAATTCTAACTGAGATTACACTCCTCCATAGTAATGGAGTTGTTCCTGAATGCCTGTTCTACAATAAAAGCCTAGCTTTGGCATTCCATGTGTACTCAGAAGTATATTAGCTTGTGTTCTGAAAGAAAGAAAAGAATACGAAGGCTTGACATGGTCATATATTCAGGGACTTTCAGGACTTATAGAATATTGAGGGCAGCTGATCCATGCAATGTTGAATGCATGTAAACTTAGAAACAGTAGTAGTTAAGGTCAACCAAATGAATGCATTCAATTAATTTTTTAGAAAGTAAACCCTATTGGAAAGTGTTACTTTTTCTTTCTGAGACTATTTCCGCACTAGCCTGTTGTAGCGCTATGATTCCACTTGCAACATCCTGTGGAATCCTGGGGTTTGCAGTTCAGGGAGGGGCTGGCGAGCCCCTCCCTGAACTGCAAACCTCAGGATTCCATAGGAAGTTGAACGTGGAATGATAGCGCTAAAACAGGCTAGTGCGGAAATGGCCCAGGTTAAGCTTCTGCTGAAAATAAAAATCAGCAGTCAACGTGAAGAGTGTGTCTAGGTATGCTGGCACAAATTCACCACTGCCAAAGGGGAAAAAAAGGTCTGGTTATCAAAAGTACAAAAAGAAGGGCAGTAACAACACCATTTCCACACTACATTGTTACAGTGCTATTATTCCACTTTCAACTTCCTGTGAAACCCTGGGGTTTGCAGTTTAGGGAGGGGCATTTAGAATTCCCATCCAGTGAGCTCTTGTGCCTTAGTAAACTACAAACTCCAGAATTCCACAGGATGTTGAAAGTGAAATAATAGAACTATAACAGCGTAGGGCAGAAATGGTGCAAGAAATGAGACAGCTGAGACTTCTCTCAGATCAAGTAAACTAAAGTATGTCCTCGTATATCCTCAGTACTTGAAGGAGCACCTCTCCCAGTATCCCTGCCTGAGGTCTGAGGTCTTTTGGAGAAGCCCTCCTGAGTGTCTCCACCACTGGGGAAGAACTCTATGGGAGAGAGTAAGACCAGGCCTTCTCTGCTGTGTTGTCCTGGTTGTGGAATGCCCTCCACTTGTAGACTCTGTTAGCACCAATGCTGGTGTCATTTTGTTTAATGTGCTTTTAATATGAGTAAATTACAGGTATAGCTCAGTTAACCAAGTAGGTGTGTCCCTGGGCTTTACTTCTTTAATGGAAACGTTGTTACCAGATGTAGAGATAACATGGAAAGAATAGGGATAGGTTCCTACACCACAGAAAGGAAGATCACTTCAACATATTTCAGCAAACTTTTTATCCAGAAAGTGAAATGAAACAACCAGGTTGGGTAAGCCTTGTGTAAGTAAACAAAAACATTTTAAATGTTCTAGAGACCATTTGAAAACTTTTTCCAAAATGCATCCTGGGATGATTTTCTTTTTCCTTTTTACAGTCTCCACTTTTCATGTGATTTCCATTTTGGGGCTAAACTCATAGACTTGTGTTTTTTTCAACATGCCAGGGCAGCTGGTGAGGTGGGCTAATCTGTTTCCCCTTTTCTGTGAGTTTTGGTTTTTACAATGTTCAGTAAGCAATTATGAAAGCAGCTGTTCACCTTGCCCCCTGTACATAAATACATACAGCTACAGTAGGAGCACCTAAAGCAGAATCCCACTTTTTCCCAGTGCAAGCTTTAGTGCATTGTTTACTGCAAATACAGTGCTGCAACCCAACAGTGAAAACCTGTCCTTCTCCTGCCCTCTTTAACCATCCTCCCAATGACAATTCTGTACAACAAACAGACAAACTTCCAGCTAAGCAGAGGACAGGATAATAGGGGCTGGGCTGGGCTTTAGTAAAAGAAAAACTTTGTAAACAGGAGTTTCTTTGTCAGAAGCATTGTTAACCGAGGTATGCCTTTATTATTGCTGTTTTAAATTAAGTTGTCTTATTATATGTTGTGAGTTCTTTAGATATCTTTAAAAGAGTTAAATCCAGTTATTTGCAGTGATAGCATGCCTGTTGAATCGATTAGACTTACGTACATTTTGTTTAACTGGTCTTCTCTAGTTGAGACCAGCAATACGTTTTTATTCTACAGAGAACAGTAGGTGAAGTTCAAACAGTGAGAGATCATGGAATGCTGTAGGAACTGAAAATGACTCGTGTAATTCTCTGTGGCAAATTATGTGGAAAAACTGCTGGTTTGGATACCCCCTTGGAGAACATAGGAAAGCTGAAACTCTGGCACTCTGCCATGGAGTAGAGGGTAGCATGCTGCTTTATAAAGAAGAACCCCTCGAGCAAGCATTTAAATTGTGCACATTCTGCACTGAATCAAAACAGACTTGAGCTTTATCCCCAAAGGGGATAAATGAAGTTGGTGTGTGCATTTAGAAGCTTAAATCTGAACAATATTTAATATGGTTTTCCTGAAGCCCTACATGTACAGTCATGGAATCAGCAGGTTGTGGGAGAAAAGACGAGCTACTCTAGCACCCTTCGTTCTCTCATGTCTCAGTTCTTTTTGGATGCTTTCAAGAGAGCAGATTGTGTTTGCCAACCTAAGCAGTATATTTAATTGCTGAATCCTCCAGTGTTTAGGTAATTTAAATGTAATCACCACCTACTGCATTGCTTCTTGTTCTTTCTTTTGTGGACAAAGTAAACCTATTGCTATGGTCCTCTCTTGTGAGAGAGGTGAAAATATTTGCAAATAACCAGTAAAATACCTCATTTTTCAAACTTACCAACTGGTTTGTTTTGTTTTAAAAAATAGCAAGAACAGTAGGAAGGCCAAGCTAACAGTAAGTTTTTTGAGTTCAAACTAGTACTTCATGGTGGTGGTCTAAGAAATGAAGGAAGGAAGTTGTTGTGGCTCAGTTAAGAACTAGGAGCAGAGTCCTTTCCAGAAGTATTTATTGAGTGCAGAAACCCCTCATATTTGGTGCTCTTTCCTCTCAGGCATAAACACTCTTCCAGGAGTGTCCATGATTCCCAAACATGCAACAAGGTTTTCTGCGGATTTAGTTTACTGTTCTGATTTTAGCCTTACTTCTTCGCTGGTGACAGTTTTTCACAACCTTTGTTTTTCAAGATGGAAACTTAGCTCCCTTTCTGTGCATTGTCTGTTTTCCCCCTTTGCCTTATTAGATTGAAGAAGCAGCAAACAGAGGAAATACGGGGTGGAGAAATGTGACAACAGCTAAATAAGTACGTGGGGTGGGAAATGTGGAAAGGAGGCATTGGGGCACGTCCCAAACAACCATCAGTGCAGAAAAGCTAAAGTAAGGACAAACGTACAGCTTTGTGTCCAGTGTTGAAACTGTGAAGGGTAACATTACAATGCTGGGAACACGATGATAGTATTAAATCCTCTTCTTTAGCAGAGCAAGAACTATTGTGAAATTCACCTGATTTCTAACAGAGAGCATCTTTGGCTGGAGACAGACAGGAGTTATTAAGAGAGTTGAAAGTGGTGTCAATATAGAATTACTTTGCATTTCAGGTGTATTATCATATCTCAGTAAGCGTGTTTGCAGAGATATATAAAACAGTAATTAAAAAAAACTATCAGATGTGAAAAGAAAGCAAGATTGTATACTGTTAGCATGCAGTGATTACTTTTTCAGATGGCCATAAACTTTCCGGCGGGGAACGCTGCCAGTTGTATCCAGGATCCAAAAGTAGTCACAGTTTGTGATTTTGTGATCACAGCTTGTGATTTTTGAGCACTTAGTGACATTCAGTCTTTCTACAAAGGAAAAAGTGATTTCACCTTTGGCATCTATACAGATTTTCCAAGCATGGGACTGCTCGCCTGTGTTCAGCAGCTGTGCCTAGCAGGTTCCATAAAGCCCTCTGCCTCAGTGAAAAAATATAATAGGTGTTCCTCTTGTGATACTCAGAAGAAAGCATTGTATAGCATTTTCCTGTTCCCTTTGGTTCAGTTGTATTATGCAGAAGTATAATCAACCCGTTGATCACCAAAAAGGGCAAATCTGCTTTCAAAAAAACTGCACAGCTGCCTTTAGTGTTCTATCTGGAAAGCTTCAAATGCTGCAGATATTTTCCCCCATAGGTCTGGTATCTTGTGAAGCCACCCCCGGATCCCCCATTTCCCCTCCAAGAGGACAGGCGGCAATCAGTAAGCCGCCAGCCTTCATTCACCTACTCTGAATGGACAGAGGACAAAAACGAGGATGATTTCCTTGATCTGGACCCAGTGCCAGAAACACCCGTTTTTGACTGTGTGATGGACATGAAAGCAGAGACGGATCCAGCAACCCTCACTGTTAAATCTGTGGGACTGCAAGAAAGGTAGGATGTTACATGAAGCAATGTGAAGAACTTGAGGGCCGGAAGGAGGACTTTTAAGACAATCTGAGTGGACTAACCCAGTAAGAACTTAATTTAACTTGTGTTCATCTTTTTAACAAAAAATAACTCTCCTCTGGAATTGAAAGTGATCAGTCTGTTGTCCAGTATTGTCATTGATGCATAGAACCTTATCAGCAAAGGACTGAAAAATTGTTTTTTTTGGACTGCAACTCCCCAGATCCCCCAGCCAGCATGAGATTCTGGGAGCTGCAGTCCAAGAAGGGTAACATTTCCTGGCTCTTCTAACCAGACATTAAAAATGAGTTCTTATGTGATTTCTGTTTTGGTCATTAATAAGCCCTGAGGGCTGCTGCGAAGATGTGTTATGTTCAGGAGAGATATTTATCCCTTTTCTCACATGTTCTTTTTTTTTTCCTGATACCAACCCTTCTCCTTTGTCCTTATTTAATAAGTTATTATCTCCAGAGGAGGTGTGGGTGAGAAGTTATCCTGCCTTTTCCCCTTGCCTGCTGAAAAGGGCTGATTTATATATGGAGACTGAGAGCATTAAAAGACCCCTCCCCAAAAAACCCCCACTTTGTCCTTGATGTTCAAAACAGATATACTGTCAGTTAAAAAAAAAACCCCACAGGAAATCCTATCCTTGGGTTTGGTTATGCCTATAGGCAGAGTTTTGAAGTACATAATTTTGACTGCAGTGGTGTTGATGCCTGATGGAGCTGTAGAAAAGATAATGCAGCTGAGATGAATAAATCATTTTATGCCTTTTATGCTAATCGTTCTTGTACTTTCATTTTTGTGACTGTACTTTGCTGAAACAGTAACCTAAACTAGCTGTTATTTCAGAGTTCTCAGGCTGGAGGAAAGATATAATGTTTCTATTTTATATAAACTAAAGGTAAAATGGATTCCAGGCACAACCTCTGGGCAACATCTTGTTTGTAAGTTTTGCCTAAAATAAACAAGAAAAGTAGACAGCTAACATTGACTTGCTTCCATTGCAGGGTATATTTAAAAAAAAAATCAATGCTTTTTTTTTTAAAAAAAATAATCTGTTCAATTTAAATTGGATTTTTAGAATTGCAAAATTTTCTTAAAACAATTAGCTTAAAAAATGAGGTTAAAAATATATTCATCTTGAAAACTAATGATACAACCTAAGTATGTTAACAGCAGTTTATGGTGATAAGAGACAACCAGATGAGAACTATTCTATATGTGGTGTACATGACATTCACTCTCATACACTCACTTTTCTAGCCTTGCTTTTGTCTGAATATAAAGATAAAAAAAGATGAATCAATACAGAATTTGGGGAGACAATGCTCTGCATATTAAATGCCAGGGTTCCCTTTTTTGTGAATCAAAAGCTGATCTGCAAACAGTGCAGAGTAACTGCCTAATGCGTGTATACCTCCTAGTGAATACTACATCTCTGCAAATACACCAGAGTTATATTAAACCGTAATGTGTTCCTACTAAAAACAAAATGCTTGAATAAAATCTTCCTCACTAGTGGTTTATACTGTGACTTAAATAATTAAAACTGAGTCCTTTGGAGAATTAAATCTGTCCTGTTCCAGAGGCTAGAAAAGGACTACAGCTCCCAGGATTTCCCAGTCAGCATTGCTACACTTTCCAAGCACAACTGGTATCACAGTCATTAACGAATGTCTGTATATCTTGCCGTCTTGTGCAGGAGAGGTTCCAATGTTTCACTCACACTGGACATGTGCACTCCAGGGTGTTCTGAGCAAGGTTTTGGCTATATCATGTCTCCAAGGGAGCAGTCAGCTCGAGAATACCTCCAGACAGCATCAAATGTTCTTACTGAGGAGGAATTACACCAGAAAGCATTAGATTCTTTTGTACTCCAGACAGAGTTTTTTGTGAGTATTTTGACTATCCCATTTTCAAAACAAGAGTTTATAACCTTCCTTTTTTTTTTTTTCTGATCATGGCCTGGATTTCTGTGCATCGCATAGATGTGAAGCCATTACTGATAGTTCCTTCCTGTTCATGAAATGTATTTTTCTAGCTGATATGTCATTGAGTAGATCCTGCAGACTACAAACACAAACACTGGATAATAAAGGCACTTATGATAGCACACAAAACTCAACAACCTCTATTTGTTATCAATGAATTGGATGAAGAACCATCTTCCCCAACATAACCCTGTCCAGCTGTTGGGATATTCTTGGAAGCTCTTTGGAATGTCCCAGTAAACTTGAAGATACATCTATCTAGGATTGGGGAGAGGACATTCTGAGAGCTGTGCCTAAGCTCTGGAACTCTTTCCCAAGGGAGACTAGTCATTCTGCCTACACAGTGACTTTCTGGAAGATGGTAAAGACCATCTTTTTCAGGAGGGCATTCAGCAGATACTTTGCCTTTTTAGTAGAGCTTTTAAAAGTTTTGGTTAAAAATATTTTTGTCATTTTGTGTGGGTTTATGTTATGTTGTTCATTGGAAAGGGTGTAAACATTTCAAAATAAATGAATGTTATTCTGAACAGCAATATAGCTGCCTTAGATTATGTTAGACTTTTTATCCAGGTAAATCAATATTGCTTCAAGTTAAGGAACACTTTTGAGATCAAGGGCTGAAGTTCAACCTGGAAAAGGTCTTGGGGGCCGTATTACAGCAGTGGATGGAACTAAGGGCACAGAACAGAAATAAAGATTAAAGCAAGATGGAAAGAGTTAGGTGCAGGACTTAACAATTAGAACGTTTTCCTACCAAGCTTTTGAAGGATAGCTCAAATACCAATATGTCTGCACATTTGAGAGTGAGTGAAGAACTGGACTTGTCATCTAATAGTCTTCCAGAAAGAAGAGAGTTGTCTTATAGGGTTTGACATTAAGCAGTGAGAGAAGAGGCACCAGGGTAGAAAGATAATTCTCCTCTACCTGAAAGACAATAGCAGGAAGGCTTTTTTCAAAGCTTTATAAGCAAGTAGTACTTTACGGTTTACCATTAGAATCATAACAAAGCAATATTCCCCTCTAAAGTGGAAGGTGGGAGGAGTGGATCGATTCCAGCAGATAGCAACTGTCCAGGGACAGGAGCCAATTTCCCTCCATGTGGCTTTCACTGGCTACACTGATGCATTGTGGCACACTGGAAGTGATGTCATGTCACTTCCAGTCACCATTTTCAGCTGGCTTTCACCCCCCAAAAAAGACATGGAGGGATTGAGAGGTTTGGGAAGAGGGTCAAGGAAGGAAAATTGCCATATTTCCAAGTACACATCTTACATTTGGGATCATTTCTGGGACAAAAATTGCCTGAAAGTCAGGCTGGGATGGATGATTGAGTGATTGATTGATTGAGTGATTGATTGATTGATTTTTGAAATTGTTGGAGTTCAAGGGGCTTTTGAGGGCCACCATGGTGGGGTTTAGGGACCATATATGCCCCTCAGGCCACAGTCCCCCCCCCTCCACATGCTCTGAGGTATGCAGTTTGTAGTCACCATAACATTTTGAACACACCCAATGTCATCTAACTTCCAAAGTGAAGCACACCCACAAATAATTGACATACTGATTTGATTTTGGAAGTTAAAATATGACCAGAAATTTCCTACATTTCTGAGCTTTTTTCATTGCCACTGCTACTTTACATTCAAGATATGATGGCATTAAGAATCTTTTAATGGCTTTGTAGGAATTCCCTTGGGACTCCATTAGAAATCTGTTAATCGTTCCTGTTATGGATCTTTCAACAGGAAATTCCAATGAATTTTGTTGATCCAAAGGAATATGATATTCCTGGTTTGGTCCGAAAGAATCGCTACAAAACAATTCTCCCAAGTAAGCACCGCATCTTTATTAAAGTCATTCTTCAAGCTGAGATTTCTTCCAGGGTTTTGAAGTCATGCTTACATGTTACATGTTTTATTGTTTATTTATTGAATTTATATTCCATATTTCTCCAGAAAATGAGACTGATCATGGACTCTTTCTTGTGAAACTGTACGAGAGTTTATAAGTATGAAGAAATCAGTTTCTTATCCATGTGTTCACCAAAGGTTTCAGTAAAAGGTTTAGGGCAAATCATGCATGGAAATATGGTTTTGTACTGCAGCAAACCCCATTCCCACTGACCAGTAGTATTACACTGCCTAGGTGGCAGGGCTGTGAATTTCTTTAAAAGAGGCATCTTTGAGTGAGAAAATTCAGATTTGCTAAGCAACTACAATTGTGCATGCTACTTTACAAAATTTCATAAGAAAGAGTAAAGATCCCTCCTCCAGGGACATATTTGGAAAGTATGCGTTTTGTCAGGTTGAAGAGGGAGAGGAGAGATGTGTGCAGGGAATGTTGATGTTTGTCTTGTTAGTCCTTATATTCAGTCCCAGGCCCTTTCCGCAGTGTCCTCCCATCGCAGTGTGGGGACAGGAGAGGAGCAGGACCGTGACAATGCTTCTACATGACGTTGATGCGGTCCCGTTCCCAGGTGGCATGATAGTGGATTAAAACATTGATAGATATTCCCTGTCAATGACATGCGATTGCACCACCATTCTGCACCTACCTGTCCTGCAGAATGGCAGGAAGCACGATGGCAGTGCTTCCTTCCCCAGCGCAGCCAGGGAAAGTGCCTGGCTGCGCTGTGGAAGGAAACGGTGTGTCCATCACTCTGTTCCGCAGGGGACTGGTCCCGTGTGGACAGGAGTGCTGCCGTCACACTCCCTTCCCAGCAAAGCTGCTGCCAGGATCACCACTGGAGCTCGACTGGACAAGGTAGGGTGCTGAAAAGGCCCCAAAGTTTCTCCTAGTCAAAAGGAATTTTGTATAGCCTAGACCACTACCACATTTCAATAAATAAGTGTAGTACTTAAAATGGAGAGCTCTTGAGGCACAAAACTCAAGTCACATTTATTATTCATATGGCTTTAAAGACTTGGTCTGTTTTACCTATATCATTTTATCATTAGACCTTGATAAACCAGAACAGTCATTACAAAAGCCGTCTGCAAAGCAGAGTGTGTTCCTTTGAAAGCTTGGGGGCATTAAAATATTTAAGGTTGTCTAAAACGGATATTTACCCCAGTTACAGCTGAAAGGTAAACAGACACTTAACTTAATGATCAGCTGCCTACATCTCTACAGTTAATTGCAATTAGTGAAGAAAGAATGATAATAGTTTTTAATTCAGCTAATTTGTATTTCTTTTCTAGGAAATGTTTCTTTTAAATTTACACATTTGTTGTGGGTAATTTTTTTAAAGAGGTGATGTAATTGGAACATTTTTTTTTATTTGTTTTCTGATTCAAAAATAGCAGCCAAACCAGATGAAGGTGTTTGATATTAGGGTGTCCAAATCTAGGCTATACTGCTCATTAGCACCAGAATCTAATATTCAAAAAATTAGTCATGTAAGTCTCTAGCAGCATAAAAAGGAAGAAAGAAGAGGGAGAGAAAAGAATATGGCAGCACCTTTAAGACTGTTTTTTTATTTTCACATGAGTTTTTGTAGTTATAAATCCGTTTCTTCAGATGCAATACTTAGTGGTATTGAGGCCTCAGGTGTAAAGCTTATTTATACAGTTGTGAGAGTGAGATAGAATGTAATAGAAAGATGAAAATCTTACCCTAAATTTTCAAAGGGCTATGTAAGGTGATACATGCTTTTCAGATCTTTATAGTAGTCATTTAGTGTCAAAGTGTGAAAGCAAAACTGAAATGTGAAATCTAACATGCTGTCTTAGGACCTTTCCGCGTGTGGGGAGGGAAATGGGCGAAAACGCCTGAAAACGGAGCTTACCTGAAGCCGGGTAAGTCCGTCGCCACGCGGAGCAGCGCGAGCTCATTCCTCCGCAGTCCTCTGGCGTCCCAAATGGCGGCTTCCGGTTGGTGGAGGCTCTCTACCAACCCAGAGAAGCTCGCCAGCCGGAAGCCCGCCCCCGGCAGATCTGCAGGCACGCACTTGCACGCGCCTGCAAATCCGCGTCAGAGCCGGGCGACAGAGCGGCACAGGGCTGCGCACTCCGTGCTTTTTAAAAACCTCTCGAAAGAGGTTTTTAAAAAACACGCAGCGCGGCTAGTTCCAGCCGCTCCTGAGTGGATTCTGGTGTGGAACTACAAAAAGTAGTCCACGCCAGTCCGCTCTACCGTGCAGAAGACCTCCGTCAGAGGTCGCTCTGCGCCATTTCAGAAGGCTGGTGCGGAAATGGCTGTACAGTCCTTCTTAAGCTATCTGATGTGTGGGGATCAGCAGGATGTTTTCCCCAATGTGTCAGTGACCTGCGCTATATTTGTGCTCATTGGCACAACTGGAAACATGGAATGGACCAGCAGCCAACAGATTTTTCTTTTCTTTTTAATGGCAATTTTAACTGCTTTTGTATCTGTTTATGGTTAATTATATTTTTAGCCTTTGTACAGTGTGAATTTTTAAAAGCTGTATCTGTTTTAACTTTTATAAGCCATTTTCAGTCCCAGAATTAGGGCATTCTAAATATTATGGATAAATATAATAATCGTAGTGGCGACAATAATTTGTGGACCAGCAGTGGTCTGTGGACAACCACTTTGTATATTACTATTATAGTAGGTATCAGAGTGAGTAGAAAGGAAAACCTCTACCTTTACATTGATGCCTGTCAATCTGCCTCTGCTGGAGTGGCATGTCTTCCCTGGGTTTCACTGAGTTTCTTTCTGTAGCTCTCCCAAGTTGAACGAGAGGTCTGCCATTGCTGAAGAAGCTGAGGAAGGGCAGTGGTAAAATACATCGTGCCTTCAATGCTCCTGTAGTGGCAGGTGTCCTCTGGCCCCTCCATTGCATCACCTAGCCTCTATGTTGTGAAGCAGTGAAAAGGGGAGGAAAAACTGGAAATGAAATCAGTGCTGTGAAGGTCTTCTAATGGGTACTGGAGGGCCTGCTTCCCCAGTACTGGTGCAGCGTTGTTTTCCACATGATACGTTCACTGTTGCAGGATGTGGTGGTTGCAATTGGCTTAGGTAGCTTTGAAAATGAATTAGACAAATCAATGGATGACAGGCTTCTCATAGCTCCTAGAAGAGATATTTTAATGTAAGCTCTGAGCACTGAGGCAGCATGCTGCTGAATGCTGGTTTTTCCTCATAGTGGGCTTTCCTAAGACACCTGAATGGCCATTGCAGGAAGCAAAATCAGGGACTAGAAGGGGTTTTAACCATAAAGATTAAAGTTATACTCTTAAGTCCAAACCTTTGGATACCTTATTGTAATATCACAGAGCTTCTTAATTATTTTTTCTCTTCCCCATTACTTTTTTTGCTGTGTTTCCTTATAACACACAACTCCTTACTGTTGGTTTGTGCTTGCCAGATCCTCACAGCAGAGTGTGCCTTACCTCAGATGATCAAGATGATCCCCTGAGCTCTTACATCAATGCCAACTACATCAGGGTAAGAGCTAACCAATTTTTCTGTGTAGGCTCTTTGCTGGGCTTCTGTTATCTATGAATTCCCTAGATCATCATGCCCATCTTTCCAACCCATATCCGCACACAAACTCTTAAAATTCAGAACCTTAAAAGACATGTTCAGTTATTTTGAGTGCCAGGGGCTTTTGGAATTCAGCAAGACTCCAGAAGGCCTTATGCGCAAGGGACACAGAAAAAAGGGGACTTCTCCCATTTCCCCTTCCACTTGCCCACTACAAATGGAAGGTTCTCAATTTTTCCAGATTATTTTTAAAGGTCTTTCACAAGACCATAGATTAAGCCTAGTAGAATCAAGTTTGGCTTAGCCATATGTCTTGCATAGCATAAATTGTTCCCATTGCCATAGGAACCATTGCTGCCTGTGTATGTTGAAGTTGTGTCTTCTGTCCTTGACCTGTGTGTATTTTGGTATATGAGTAAGAAAGAGAACATGTGCTTTTATTTCTGATATGCTGTGACTCTCTGGTAAAGACTGAAGGACTGAGGTATACATGTAATCCAACACTAATGAACCCTTATTTCTTTATTGGCAGGGCTATAGAGGAGAAGAGAAGGTGTACATTGCTACTCAGGGACCCATAGTTAATACTGTCAGTGATTTCTGGAGGATGGTGTGGCAGGAGCATTCTCCAATTATTGTCATGATTACCAATATAGAAGAGATGAATGAGGTAATTCTGAGTCTCATTCTTTATCCTGTTTAATAACTAGTGTTTCACAATGGAAGGCTGACCCATGGAAGATGATTGGATAAAATATGGCTGCATTCATGGAGCTAGTCTGCTTTGCACTTCAGTAGCAAGTGTATTAGAAAGTCTTAGTGAGGAAAACGTCAACATGCATCTAACATGCATTTCTTATTCAACTGTTGTGAGACTTAAACAATGTTCCTAAAGGCAATGCTTTTGGAGCACTAAGGATATTGCATTGTCTTGGCACTTAATTTGGTGATTAGAGGAATGTGATTTCTAACCTGCTAGTGCTCCAGCTGCAAAGATGAATGCCAACAAGAACAAGGTTGTACAAGAACCCTGGTCAACAAACAGAAGACAACTTTGACAAATACACAGAGGATGATGACCCATTGTCACTCTCAGTCACCTCTCAGCAAAGGTGTTAAAGACCCAATTTTCTGCACTCCTGTTTTGCTTCTCAGTTAGCAACTGCAGACCAGTTGGCATCTCTTAATGCAGAACTATTCATTACACCAGTGGTCCATTACACCAGTACCAGTCTGCAAACCATCAGTTGCCAGTCCATGGTGAGTTTCCAGGAAATAAAGAAATGATTGTAGGGAATAGACACAAATATGGTACTGGTCCTTACCACATGGAGGTCAGGGAGAAGCCTGCTGGTCCACTATAGCAGCTGCCTCCACTTGATGACCTTTGCACTCAAGTCCTGGGCATTTTGCACGATGGTTTTTGAAGTGGTGCTTGAAGGATTGCTTTGCAGAAGCTAAAAAATAGTTGTACAGTTGTTTCATTAATAGGCTGGGTGAGTCCTGTAAATCATTTCTCATCCTGCTAAGAGAACTTAGTGTATTGTGGTCAGCTACCTTTGTTCTCCCAGTCTATCCATCACAGCCTGTATCTGCAGCACTTCTTAGATGTTACCAAGGAGACTAGGATGCTGCGTGCTGCACACTTCGAGAGGCAGGCCCCTGCACCTCCTTCCTCTGACACATACATTTGGTTAGAAGTCATTCACAAATGCATGGAAGTCTAGTAGCTTCCATAATTTCCTGTATTAATAAAGGAATAACTTTTTCATTGATAGCATATGTTTCAGAAATTAAGATGTGACATAAGACTCAGGTACAAATATAGACTACAAACTCACCTTCTCACTATCATTCCTACACTGACATTCCATTTTCTCCCCACCCTGCCTCACATTAATCTATAGAATCTATGTGATCTATAATCACATTGGCACATGTCTTAAATATGTGCCAATGTAGACTGAAACCTCTGTTCTGCTGTGATGCTGGAAAAAGAGGCTTTGTGTTCCTGATATGTACATTAACTCTAATAATGCAAAGATTAGTGGCTCAGTATTCCCATATTCTTGTAAAGTCTAATCTGAACTGACAGACAGCCCACGGAAATGTGTGGGTGTTCTTACTTCATTTTCAGCTGCTCACAGAGTCTGAGCTATAGTTAGCTACTAGCACATTTCACAGAGCCCCCTGCCCCGGATAGATGCTGTTGTAGCAAAGAGGAGCTGCTGGGAGGGCAGGGAGGCACAGAATTGTAAATATTTGACACTGGAAATGGTAGTGACCCATTTTCAAGATTGTGTAAAATGGTAGTGCAGCATTGATTTGAAGAAGCAACAAAAGTTGTGCCTAAGGAAAGTTTGATGTTTCAAATGTAATCTTTTTCAGTTGAGTTTTATTTAGCCTCTATTCCTTTAATGTATGGTGAAGGCCAAGACTTATTTTCTCTTTCTCTGTCTGTCTCTCTCTGTCTCTCTCCCTCTCTGTCTCTCTCTCTCTCTCTCTCTCACACACACACACACACACACACACACACAGACACACACCCCACCCCAATATGGGGCACAACATGACTTACAAAACCGGTTAGCACCTCTGAAGAATCGTTCAGGGGGCATCATACTGTAAGCTTCTCTGTCCTCACTTGCAAATATCACTTCAACTAGACCACAGGCATAGAGACTATGAGATGATTTTCATGGTTCATGGGGCAAGGAATACTTAGCAAAGTCTGTAATATGCTGTAGGCAAGTGTGATGTAGAGAACGGTGCCTGTATCAAGGATAGAAAACATTAGGGTTTCCAATTGTTACGCTCAACTAGAGTGGACCCATGAGGATAATGGGAACTTGGTAACTCATGTGAGTTCCAGTGGGACCTACACTGGTTGAGATTAACAACTGGATTTAGGCCAGAAAGTTAAACTACATATTAAAAGCATATCGTGCTGTTTAAGACCATTTCCAGATTACACTATTATAGTGCTATTATTCCACTTTGAACATCCTGGGGAATTCTGGGGTTTGTAGTTTACAGAGGCCCTCTAAATTCCCCTCCCTAAACTGCAAATCTCAGGGTTCCATAGGATGTTGAAAGTGGAATAATAGCACTATAACAGTGTAGTGTGGAAATGGCCTAAGAGTCCTTTTCAGTTTACTTTCTACTAAATATGTATTGCTCCAGTCTGGACTGGAACTGGTATGCATAGGCAAGAGAAATTTAAACATCCCCTCATCTCTTTTTAATTGAAAAAAAATCACATCTATTTGCCCAAGGAAAAACACCACTGGTCCCAAAAGGGGACCAATGTTTACTATACCATGTAGTTAACCCAAGATGAATTAAATGCTCACTCCTGAGTTTAAGAAGTTACAGGTTGCATCATCCTACAGCAAGCCCAAATATCTTTGTTTTCTTCTGCAGCACCTCTCAAAATGGTGACAGAAAGTGATATCATGTCACTGCTTGTCACCATTTTGAGAGACATTGCAGAGGAAAACAAGGGTATTTGGTGGTAGTATGTGCTTTGAATAACTAGTAGGGATGGATTTAGGTGTTTTTATATGTTTCACTTGAATGGAGGGCTGTCTGTGTGCTTTGGGGACAAAATTGTCTGAAAATTGCACCATTTAAATAAATAAATAAATATTTTTATTAGACACAAAATTTAGATATATAAAACAACATTTAAAGGAGTAAAAAAGCACACAGCCGACAAGAAAAAAAAAACCACACAACAACTACCTCAACCAAACAACACATAAATTACTTAGCCTAACACCCCCCCGAAACTAGACTAAAATGGAGGCAGAAGGATAGACATGACTTTCAGCCCCTTAGCTCGTGGTTATAATACTAAACCTAGTTTTTCAGTGTTAAAACTAAAAAATACTTCTGCTTATTGGCAAAAACTGCTAATCTGCAAAACTCAAAACTGAAGTTGTTCCCCAATACTCTCTCACATGTACAATAATAATATCCCAATCTTTCTTAAAATGTGCCAGTGAGTCTTCTATGATCAAAATAGTTTTGTCCATTTTTGCCAGATCATACAATTTCATCAACTGATCTTCCTGGGACAGGATAGCTAAATCTTTCCATTTCAACAAAAACCAGTCTGGCAACGTAGTCATGTACTGAATAATTTTTTCATACTTCTTATCTATCTGCTCGTCCATCAATCCAAGCAAGAAGAACTCAGGTTTCATTTGAATCTTCAAAATATCTTCCATCAGTCAGTGAATCTGCAACCAATATTTTTTGGCTTTCTTATGAGTCCATCACATGTAAAAAACAGTTCCTTCTTTCTGTTTACATTTCCAACGACTATTAGTAAACTCTTTCTACATTATAGATAGTCTTTCTGGTATTAAATATCATCTATATATCATTTTATAAAAACTTAAAACCTCTTGTCCACATCTTCTCCAGTTGTTTGGTCTGTGCCCACTTAATCATACATCTTTTACTTGTTCATCCTCCATTTGTATTCTCAAATGTAATTTATACGTTTTAGCTATTAAATGTTCGTCATCAGTACACAATTGTTCTTCCAATTCCGATTTAGATATTTCAAAACCAAACAAGTTTTTATCCATCTTAAAATGTTCAGATAACTGTCTGTAGGAAAACCATCAGACATCATAACCTTCTTGGACCAATTCCTCATTTGTTTTTATTTGATAACTGTCTTTGTTTCCTGGCAATAACAACCCTCTATATATTAGCCATTTGCGTGGGCAGGGGTGAATGTGTCGCAAAGAAGTATCACAGGACACTGAGTTGGGTGAAAACAGGCCCCAACTTTATTGGTTACAGAGGACAAAGGGGTTCGCACCTGCATCGGTCTGGATCCTGTCATCTACCAACCCACCTGTTGACCGATAAGCCAAGCTTCCAGCCTCAGTGCCGGAATCCCAAGGAATGGCAGGGCCAGCCCAACAACCGAGAACCCCTGCCATCAGAGGGTGCCATGCAGTGAGTGACTGCTCAAGTCAGCCACTCCCAAAACTGCCTAGCACCCCCTGACACATCTGAGATACCTTGTACCAACGCCAGCAGGCCACTGGTTCCCACCAGTGTTAATCCAAGATCCATGCAGCTGCCCCCAAAGTTGTGATGAGCATATGCACTATAAACTTGAAAGTTTGGGAGAGTGGGCAGGGAGCGACCAGCCGTGGAAAGAGGTGGATCTGTTGTGATGGGGGAATATGTACCCCCCTAGAGGTGCTAACTGGGCTTGTGTGATCCTGCCCATGCCCAGCCTGGCAGCCAGTAGGGCCCAACGAGGCCCTTTCCCATTGGCTGCTGAACTAGTGGGCATCCGGGGATCGCAGCAATTGCTGTGAACTCAGATGAGCCCACCCTCGTCCTTCCAGGCCTGATGGTAGGACTGTCTTTGCTCAGTCGGCCCACCCCGCAAATGGCGCTGCCTGGGAGGCATGCTTATCTTTAACAATTATTTCCTTCCAAAACAAGGCTTCATATGAGATATTCCATAAATGCATTTTAACACATAATCTTGTCCCCTATTTTGTAGCACATTTGATGTAATGATTATTAAAATCAATTTTTGCCTTAATTTTATCCAGAAACAAAAATCTGTGCCAACCAAACCTCAAATCAAATCCCTCTTGACTGAAGAAGCCTGTCCCTTTGCAAAGTCTTTTAACCAAATTACTAAACAGTAGGCATCAAAACACAATTTCAAATCAGGAAGCGTAAGTCTTCTTTTTTGTTCTGCATCCTATGAAATCTTAAGTCTGACGCTTAGTATCTTCCCTTGTCAGATAAATTTGGAAATATTTTTGTGTCATTGCTTAAATGGTATGCCATTGGTTCATTTTTGTCTTTGTAGATGCTATCATCTTCTGTACCATCCATAGCATAGCATAGCATTTCAGGAATGATTTCACCATTTCTGGTGGAATTGAATTTCAAGCATCCTTTACCCTGCTCGCTACCAAATCAGTGTCTGGTTTCATCAGGTTCCCTCCTTTCATTAATTTTGTTTGACCAGAACACATGCGTTGTTACCATATATTGTGCAGTTGGTCCTTGAAAGGCTTGTTGAGACGGACATCTAACATCTGGAGCATCGATGTTAGGCAGCTTGGAATCACTCCTCGTTTTCTTTGCTTCATCCATTACTTCCTTTGTTACAAGTATATGGAATGTATCACACACCAGTAGCAATGGGCACGTTCTTAGCTCCACGCCTGGTCGCCTATCCCACACGTTGTGCAGCCACAGTTTAATTCCTTTCCCAACCATCTAGCAGTTATGCCTGCTGCAGTTTTTAAATTTTTTGGCATCATTTTCCTTTTGAACATTATCACTAGGCACAGCTTTGTGTCATCTGTCAGACAAGACAGGATGACAGTTAAATGGATCTTTTCATAATCAGTTGTTTTCACATGTATGGTCTTCTCAACAATGCTGGCCACAGTTTGATTACCAGGTATATCAAAAGTCATTGCGGTTTCATCCATATTACCAGTATTACCAATATTAGTCATATTTGAAGTCATTATTTTATCACTCTCTATATCAGTTCATGAACTATGTACACCACCCAGCTGAAGCTTTAAGTTGTGCGGTATCTTAAGTTGATGAATGTTTTTCTTCTTTTGGCATTTGAAGTGCCTTTACCCAAATGCTCAAGTGACTCACAATGTAGCCAAGTTGTCTGCATTCTATTACCCAGTCATTCAGAGCCCCTTCCATTGCATCCAAAGGCACAGCTTTGACTTTGGCATTGCTTGTAGTTCAACCTCGTTTCTTCTCCAGTCTCTAACCAGTTTTTCACTGATACCAGCTACACAATTGGATTCCTTGCACATTCAATAACTTTCAATGACGCCATGTAGGAAGCTCTCATTTTCATTTCAGAACTCATTTTGCAGAGTGTAAGAAGTTATAATTCTGTTTTGTATTATTGTAATAACCACAGGATTGATTGTGAAGGCCCTAATATTGTCTGTAACTTATCTGTAAGGTGCAAGCATTGAAACAGCAGGCTTGGATGACTCGCACAGCTGCACTGCTTGCAAAGTGAGCTGAGAGGGAGCAAAAGGTGCCAAGTCAACTACTGAGGCTGTTTAGGGACTGCACAAGCGCTGCTTGTAAAGTGTCAGTTGTCTTGGTGCTTTTTGCCCCCTCTCTCAGTCAGTCAGTTATGGTGCTTCCGAGACTATGGGCAGATACCTTAGATACCTCAAGCCCCCGACAGCCTGATTTGGGGTGATCACTGTGGATAGTTTTACAGGGACCACCAGGGGAGCCTGTGCAGCTTGTGAGAGGTCAAGGGAGAGGATCACTGAAGAGCAACGTAGTAAATGCCACTCAGCTTGAGGCATGCACTTGGGCTTTTAGGCAGCCTTGCTTTCTCATTCCTTTCCCCCTGAGCTGAGCGGCCGGCCCCTGCACACCTCAAGCTGGGAGGAGTTTCCTGGTTAACTTTTTGATTATCAGCTCCCTCAGTGCTTCCCCCACCCAAGCAGGATACCCTCCACAGAGATCTGAATAGTTTTTCAAGGACCTCTGGGGAACCTGTGCCACTTGAGAGGCATTGAAGGAACGGATCATCAAAAAGCTACCCAGCAAACTCCTCTCAGTTTGAGATGGACAGTGGCAGGCCCTAGGATTTTTCAGTAATTCCTTTTCGGCAACTTCAGCTCCTAAGGTAGTAGCATTGACCCATGGATAAGTCAGCCCAGGTTTTGGAGCTTCATTTTTTTGACTACATTTTTTTATAGTTGAGTATATATGATATTCCCTTAACCAAACAGTGCCTCTTTCTGAGTTAAGCTTTATTTTGTTCACCCGTCATCCCATCGAAAACTTCTACTGGTTCAGAGTCATTATCACTGTGATCCCATCTGCTTTTTGCTTCTTTTAATTCTAGGGAGGGGACATTGCAATTGAACTGCAATGCCTTGTCAACCCCAGCCAGAATAGCCAGTGGTGCGAGATATCAGATGTTAAAGGCCAATGACATCTGGAGAGCTTCGTGTTCTCCAGCTCTGCTTTTTTTGACTACTGCAAACTGTTATTTACCGTTATATAGGTTTATCTCAGGATGCTTTGGAGTGATAAAGTAGCAAAATGACCATCAGATCCCAGCAGCATAACAGATATATAGAATTCTGTGTGTATATATACCTTCAAGTCGCCTGTCAACTTGTCACGAATTTCATAGTTTTCTTAGGCAAGAAATAGTCAGAAGTGGTTTTGCCAGTTTCTTCCTCTGAAATAAGTCTACAACACCTGGTATTTGTAGGCAGTCTCCCATCTAAGTACTAACCAGAGCTGACCCTGCTTAGCTTCCAAGATCAGATGGGATCTGATACCTTAAGAGTATTTAACGCTTATAGAATTGTATAAGAGTGCAAACATTTGAATCCCTGGTCAGTAATATAGATAGCTATAATATTAGTTTGATAGCTTAGTGCCTTTCAGTTGAAGAATCATTTTCCATCCATTATATAGTATGGGCTTTCTCTGAAGGGAGAATATCTAAACAGATTGTGACCAAAGCGTTACAGCTCCTATGCATCAAATTTGTCTAAATGTTTTCTATATATTTAAGCATTGGCGGGGATCTAGCAAAAGTGTGGGGGCACCCCCAAATAAGAATTCCTTCCCCTATGACATTTTCCTTCAGGACTCAAAACTTCCAACATTGTAGTAACTTAAAACCTCAGCAAACATTTGGAAAGCTGAGGCATCGCAAGAAAAGGGGCAACCAAGCTACTGAAAGAGTATGAACACAGCAAATTGAAAAGTTATAGGTGTGAATGGTGTTCAGTGTCTCACTCCTGGAGTGCTAGAAATTTGGGGACTAAGGGAAAGTTTAATGGGAGGTAGAGAATTCTTATTTGGGGTTGTATGCCTTTATTTTGCCTCCCCCTCCCAGTAACTACACCCCTGAGCATTGTCTTGGTGCCAGGTGGAGATTGTGGAAGAGTTTCCTATACTCTGAAAAGAATTAACACTGAAGGGAAAATTTCTCATGTGTAACTTCTTGAGTCATTGCAATACTGTTATGAAAATACTGCATCAAGTAGAATTTTCCCTTCTGTACCATTCTTAAAGCATAAAACACCTTTCTGGATCCAACACCCAGAGAATTTCAGAAGCAGTTTCTGGCTTATCCTCAAGGACTGCTGTTCAAAGCCAATAATTCTGGTGGGAAGGTACACTGAAACCAACATTTTGGACCTGTGCTTATTTTGGTACATAACTTAGCTGCGGAAACAATCTGCATCCATAACTCACTTAAGTATGTGCTTTGCTCAGTTTTAGGACAGCAAAGTCAGTTTTGCCAGATATCTACTTTCATATCTATGTTTTTTTTGTTTTGCTCAGAAATGTACTGAATACTGGCCAGAAGAGCAAGTTACTTACGAAGGAATTGAAATCACAGTTAACCGAGTCATCCAAGCAGATGATTACCGATTAAGGCTTATTACCCTCAAGGTAAGGTCACTCAGGTGGTAGGCGAAACAGCATGAAAAATCCTATCCAGGGTTGTTCATGGACAGTCAGGTTGTTCTTTTGCATCCATTCTGTGAACACAGTTGAAATAATGATCTTTTGTGACTGCATTGATAATGTCTCTTGTCTAGTTTCCTAATAGGTAAGCCTTACAGAAATAAAGGCAGTCAGGCATTTTTGATGGAGTACGCACAATCAGAAGACCTTCCAGCTATTTGTAAACTGACTGTGCTCACCCCTGGAAGTGTCCTGTGAGTCATTCCCCACAAGTGCTTATTGGTCATTTGTTGCAGTGTGTTTGCTCAGTAAACATTTTTTATTTTCTTTGGTCAGACCTTAAAAGTCATCCTAAATATATCAGTTTTTTTGGATCTTAGTGGTGTTTGCAACATGCTATCCCACTATCCCATGCTCTTTTGGGTTGGACATGCCAGGTCATCTGTGTTGCAGTTGGATACTGATCTGTCAGAAATGGCTGGTGTTGCTGAGTCTATTAAGCTGATTATTGATGTGGCACAGCAACCAACACACAGAAGGTAACACAGCTGTTCTATTAGGGGAAGCATGTGAATGCATCAAACACATTCAGGCTCAAGTTCTTTTTCCATAAGCATGTTGCATAAAGTGTCCCTTTTTAATGTACTGATTCAGATAGATAGCCTTGCTGCTTTCAGGCACCTGTCGATCAACTGTTCCCCCCACCCAAAAAAGTCAATGGTTAGACTTTATACTTTTGTTTATCTGCTAAACAGGGTACAAAAACCAAAAAAGTAAATAAATGCATTACCGTATCCCTTCTTAGTGCTGTGACAATTCCTTCTCTTGTGCAGAAAGAGAACATTTCAGTGCTTAGACATATTAGAAGCTTCATGGAGTTAATTAGCTGCCATATTTAAAAGATAGTGGGTCTGAGGACAGGCATAAAGACTCAGAACATTTGAAAGAAGGTGACAGTGAAATTTTTAACATTTCTTTTCCATTCCAAAAATCTCAGTAAGGATCTATCTCTGATTCAGATGCTTAGTTCAGAACGCTCAACTTGGTAAAAGCCCTTATCTTTATTTTCTTCTGTAATTACCTTCTGTACTTAAGCCAGTGTCTGCTAAACCATTTGACAATATAATTTGTTAAAGTAATGTTGACTAGATTTATATAGTTGGTAGGTTGCAAAAATATTTCTGTAACTTACTTCTCATGTTGTTTAACTCCGAAAAAAAATGAAAAGCTGTAGTAGTTCTTGATGATTTGAACTGAAAGCTAGTATGTTGTATAAATGTAAGTGTTAAATGTTTTCCCAGATTCTTCCACAGAAGCAACTTCTTAAGGTAGCTGTTGAGCAGTGTTAACTTCCCCAGGCAGAGACTGAAAAAAAAGGTTGAAGCAAATGCTCCAGTGACCTGTAGCTCTAATCAGGGACAAGACTAGGCAACCATAAAGTGAAGCAAGCAGAAATAATCAGCTTGCCTGAAAACTGAGCAACATATTTGTTGATTCAGGAGGAATTTCTTTTTTAAAAAGTAAGCCTTCTGCCTTCTGCTTTCACAGAGGATGACATGTGGTATATGCAATTAGAAATAGCTTTCTGTCTATCAGGATATAAATACAATTTCTGTCAGTCTGTGTAGCCAATATTATTAAGAATACAGTTTTATCTTGAATACATCTCTTCAGTTATCCAGCATGAAACATGACAACTAAAATGTTTTATAAGGCTACTAGGACAATATAGTAGTGTGAGCTGTGATTTTTAATTTTTAAAAAGAGTAGCTTTTAAAATGCTGATTGTAATGGGGCGAGGCGTTATTTCCCCCCAATTTTTCTGGGGGAAAATGTAGGGGAAATTAGTGTGTTCCTCCCCAGCAGTAATTTCCCTAAACATGATCTTCCTACCCTTTCAGTAAGGGTTTTAAATGTAATGTGACTGGTTTCTCTTTTATTCTACGGAGTTATAGCACTTTGATATCACATTATCTATCATGGCTCCATCCTGTGGAATCCTGGGATTTGTAGTTCATGGTGTTTAGAATTCTCAGTTAAAATGCTCTTCTGGTGTCTCTGACCAAACTACAAACCCTAGGATTCCATAGGAAGTCAGGTCTTTGGCAGTTAAAGTAGTATCCAAGTGCTTTAGCTGTGGTATCAAAGAAACCTTGGTTGTAGTGGTGGAATGTAGTGACAGAGTTTATGTGTGCATGAAAAAAGAGAAAGAGAGATGGAATTTGGTCTTAGCAATAATGGTAACATCTTCATCCCTCCCTACACCGTGCTTTCCTGGGAGCAATTAATCCCTCAGGTTGAAAAGGGTTTCCTAGCAGTTTGAAAGTCAAAGAGGAAAGTGCAAAGGGAGGTTTACAGATGAACATTAAGAAAACAAAAATAATGAACAAAGATGCTTTACATAATTTTAAAGTAGATTTCTACTTTAAAGTAGATTGAAATAGTGAAAAAATTTCCATACCTTGGCCCAGTCATTAATCAGAATGGGGTCAAAAAATAAGAAGACTAGGATGGACAGCTGTGATGGAACTAGACAAGATCCTGATATGTCAAATATATCATTGAATATTAAAGTTAGGATTGTCCATGCCATTGTATTTCTAGTTTGTATGTATGGTTGTGAAAGCTGGACAATGATGAAAGGTGATAGGAAGAAAATCAAGTCCTTTGAAATATGGTGCTGGAGAAGAGTTCTTGGACTGCTAAAAAGACAAATAAATGGATCCTAGAGCAAATCAAGCCTGAATTTTCCCTAGAAACCAAGATGACTAAACAGAGGCTGTCGTACTTTGGCGATATCATGAGAAGACAGGACTCACTAAAAAAGACAATAATACTTGATAAAGTAGAAAGTAATAGGAAAAGAAGAAGACTGCATTACAGATAGACAGACTCAATTAAGGAAGCCATGGCCCTTAGTCTGCAAGACCTGAGCAGGGTTGTTGACAAAAGGATGACTTAGAGTTCTCTTATTCATAGGTTTGCCATAAGTCCAAGTCAGCTTGACAACAGTTAACAACAGAGCAGTTTGTAATCCCAGTGCAAGAGATAGACTGCCCACCAAAGTTGTTAGTCAGTTAGTTTGTTCATAGCCTGTCTTTCTCCTAACATTATACCCAAAATGGCTACAATATAAGTTAAAACAAAGTAGCGAAAACAATATGCACTTCAGAAGTTTAGAAAGCATTAAACAACCAATCTAATTAAAACCTAATTTGAAACAATTAAAAACACATTCAACATATATTACATATTAGAAATACAGCACATCCATTGAACACCCTTCTGCCCCACCCAGTTAAAGGCTGAAGTCCTGTTTAAATATGAAGGTCTTTGCTTGCCTGCAAAAAATTGAGTGTTCCATTGCTTAGGAGCATTAAGTTGAGCGGCTCTGCCTTGCGTCTTTTGGACAAAGTGGAACTGTGCCTTGCTGCAGGAAGGCATTCACCGCTGCCACTTGGCCAGTCCTCTTCTGGCTGCTCTAATGAGCCAAGAAGGGCATGGGTCCAACAGATATGCAGTTCTCTCACCTCTCCATGGATCCTGTCCACATCCTCAAGGTGCACAAATTTGCCAACTGTTTGGAGCTGGTGTAGTTGTCTTAGCGCATAATGACACTGGAAAGTCTCACTTTTGGGAAACAGTCCAGGTGAGACTAAAGCTCCAAGCTAGGATTACCTTACTGGACCCATCTCAAGATACATTCTAAATATCTGAGTTGAATTAAATTGAATGGCACCCCATTGCTTCTGCTTCTCTTTCTAAATGTTTTAACAGAAAGATGAAGAAATAAGAAATCTGAAGCACTACTGGTATACGTCTTGGCCAGATCAGAAGACGCCTGATCAAGCACCCCCGCTGTTGCAGCTGGTTCAGGAAGTGGAAGAGGCCATGCAGTGCACAGAAGCAAAGAGTGGTCCTATCATAGTTCACTGCAGGTAGGTTCAATTTATGCATCTTTGAACCACCACAGGGGAAAAGAAAAGGGATGTTTAGATAGTTGCCAGTCTCCACTAAAACTCCATTAACAAGGAACCTTCTGCCACTTCCAACACAGGGCACACAGTTTTTGTACAAGATCCCCCCCTCGCCATTGTCTGTTGTATTATGTTTTTAAATATTTTTTATATTTGGGTGGGCAACCTTTTAAGATCTAGAAGCCAGTTTTCCACCTTGGGGTTCTTCCAGGGGCTACATGGACTGCCAAGAATTCCCTCCCAAACAGGAAAAAAAATCCCCAAACCAGATTTGACTAGGAGTCTACTTCCAGGTTTGAAAAATGAGGATTTTTTTTAAATGTTAGAGAAGTCCAGAGAAGTCCTGAGGACCATTCACACTAACAGTTATAGTGCTGGAATTCCATTTTAATTGCCGTGGTAACATCTCTAAAGTCTTGGGACTGGCAGTTCAGGGAGGGCTGTTTAGAAATCTCAGCCACAGAAGTGAAGTGCCTCCCCAAAGTACCAACTCCAGGATTACATAGGAAGGGGCCATGGCAGTTGAAATGGAATCATAGTGCTATATCCCTGTAGTGTGAAAAGGCCCCTGATGACTCTTAGGAGAGTCAGTTCATCCTGTTTTGCCATAGAACATCAGAGGTGCAAAACCAACCTTGCAAGATGCACTTTGACCACCCCTATAGGCTTATAAAGGAAAGTTTGGTGCTTCAGTGCCTGAATGCAATTCCATGGAGAAGCATTATATGGCAACTCTGTACCTGTACCCCTGTTTTCACATGGACTCTCCTGATATTCGAGTATAAGCAGATTCTCTTATTGCTGTCTGTTGTGCAGCAGAAATAGGAACCAAGATAGGCTCCTTAATAAGGCATGCAGTGTGGTAAGCGTTCATTTTCGTGCTCATAATGGATCCATTTCATATTTTTACTGAGCTAGCAAACAGTTATCTAATTTCCAAGGAGAAGCTTTGACCATTTCCTCCATGTATGTGTATAAACCAGATTTTGCAATTTGCTTTCCCCTTTTAGGTAAGAACACTGAGCGAATTACCACATGGTGAGTTTGCTGGTCAGGCTAGGCAGAGCACTGGCAGTTTGCCTATAATAGTGACCAGCTGGTTTCTCCTTCCCAGAGGACACCACAGTTTGGCACAGCCCCTGGGGAAGTGAGAAAATGCCAGCCAATGAATTCAAACCTAGGTGTGAATTTATTGGTTGGCAAGCCCCACCCGAGCAACCTGCTTGAGGTTGGATAAGGGGATATGTTTAAGGCTGCTCCTTCACACACGCAGCAGCCTGGTGCTGAATGCCATCCCACCCATTTGCCTTCTCCCTGTTTGCAATTATGTTTGCAATTAGATGGCATGTGCAGATTCTGACATGTATGTTTCTCTTTTTCCTCTGTATTCTCACCCTGTCACAACTTTTTGGGCAATCAGCATGGATCCTGGATCCAGCACATTAATTACCAGTTTCTCATTAGCATTGGTAAGGTATGGGGTTCCTCCAAAGGGCTCAGGAAGTGTGGGGTGGAATTGGTTATGCCCAGCTTTAGGGCGGACCCATTTCTGCACCCCTGGTGGCAGGAGGACCAAGCTGGGGTGCCGTCCCAATGGTTCTGACATCAGGCTCATTGTTCAACGGGTGGATTGGTCAGTGCCTGGGTCTGGACCCGTGCGGTTGCCAGCCCTATCTTGCAGCTGTAACCAATAAAAGTTGTGGCCTTGGTGTGTTAATTTAAGTGGAGCTAGACTTGCCGCTGAACATACAAAAGCTATAAAAATGAGGCTGACAGGTACCAATGCTAACATTATAGTACATGTGAATCTACTTTTGCACTTTGTGATTAGGACCACTGCCCTGTAAATGTATGAACTGGGCTGCAGTCCCTAGGAAAATAGCTGTTTATATTGAGCGAATAAGTTTTTTCTCATTCGCAAATATAAAATGAAAGCTTCCAAAAAGCCTACCTGAAAGTTCCCATGATTGGATGACTGACAGTTTCTATCATAGTGAAGTTTTTTGCACCAAGGTTTTCTTGGAGATGTGGCTTACCCACACTACACTACAAAGTGGTACAAACTGTATCTTTAAAAATTGCTTTGTTTTAACAGGTTTAATATTAATATTATTTATTATTATAATATTAATATTTGAATAGGTTAAATTAGTTTTATTTGTCTATGGCACAGTGTCCATTAAGAAACACATGTTAATTACAATGGTAATCAGAGCACTTATTTGTGTTAACAAAGAAATGACACAAAAGGTAATTTTAAAAAAGCCCTCAACATTTAATATTGATAATTAATTCTTGTCAAAGATAGTGCACATTGACAGTTGCAACTCAGACAACTGATCTCCTCTGCAGATCTCTGCCAACATCTTTGGAAATCGGTAGTGGATCTCTGGAGCTGCTATTATCAAGGTGGTGACCTTGATACTAGTAGATTTAATATGATTTGCCAACAGGTCACACATAATATCGAGCTGCACCCAAACAGTAATTTCTCTCAAACTTTCTCCCAAGAAGGGAATCCCAGGATGACTGTATAGTGGTTGTATTTTAATATTTATTAATATGGCAAGAACAGTCAAACATGCATGAAAAAAAACACAGAGAAGCAACAAGGAAATCACAGACATAATTTATAAATCCAAACCAAATATGATTCAAAGTTTGCTCATACAAAATTGATTCAGCTTCTTAAGAGCCAATAGTATAAATGCTTCAGTTCTGGAGAAGTGTGATCTGGAGCTTTTAAATACCTTGTTGTTGTTGTGTGCCTTCAAGTTGTTCTAAGGCAAACTTCTTTGGGGGGGGGTTTGAGGGGCTGAGAGTGTGTGACATGCACAAGGTCACTGAGTGGGTTTCCATGGCTCAGCAGGGCATCAAGCCCTGGTCTCCAGGATGCAGTCCAACATTCAAACAACTACACCATGCTGGCTCTGCATGGTCTATGAAAGGTGCCCATATTATTAAAATTGAATAAGACTGGCTTATAATTTGATGCGAAAAGATTCCCTCCTTTCCCCCCTTATCACTGGGCTTTGGTAAGCTGGAAAAAAAACCCTCCATTTTCAAGCTAAGGTCATTTTGAGTAAGACTACGGAAAAGGGAACACAGTTGATTATGCATAATGAACATTCGTGTCATTACCCAAGACCAAGTAATTTTAAAACCTGATGCACTTTGCCAAAGAAGCCTGTGGGCTGATAGGAGAGAACGAAAGGTACAGTGAGATTTTTTCTAGTGGACTTTTCCATAAACATAAAACCACAAATGGGAATGTAATGTGCTGCACGAATACACTAAGTAGTATCAGCATGGAAGATTTCTCATGATTATTTGTCTGGTATATTTGTCTGGTATAGCACAACATGCTGTTCAGACCTGAATTCACTATTTCTCCTGTATCATCGCAATGTCAGTTCAAATTCACATTAGCAGAATGCTGTTTATCCAGACCTCTGAATGTCCAAACAGTTTGTGTAAATCCCGTTTCTCTCTTCCACTGTCAAATCTTGTATCTCGTAAACATCCTTAGGTGCAGGTGAAATGACTACACACAGATAGCACTTACTTCTCCTGAAGAAATAGCCGCTGGCAAAATATAAATAAAAAAAATAAAAAGCAATGATGAATGGAGACTCATCCAAGAAGCTACCAGCATGGTTTGAGACCTGCAGAATGAACATAGCTCTTGAACCATTCCCTGTTTCTGTTATTCAAAGTGACATGTTGACCTATCAGGCCTGACAGAAGCCAGATGGCTCACCTAACATCTGTCTGTACCTCCATCTAAGTGCTAATCTTTTGTTGAAAAGTAATATTGGCTGTTTCTTAGAACACTTTATCCATATAATTTTTGTTTTTTTCACATAAATGAGGACTGCATATTCCGGGCAGGAAAAACTAGTTTATCAAACTGCCTTTCAAATTACCATATTATCTACAGGCTCAGTGTATGGGATGCATAGAGCTATATCAACCAAGGAAGAATGCAACTGTGGAGGATCATTGTTTTTCAGTTTCCACATATTCTGGAATGAAGACACAACACATACTCCTTGTTTGATGACTTAAGGAGAAATCAAAAATAAATGAGAAGCTAGAAGAAGCCAGAGCATTAGTGTTCATAGACAACAAGATCATAATGGTTATGATATGCAAGAACTTTCTGACTAAGGATGTCTTCCAGCCTGTTCAGATGACTGAGAGATCAGTTACTACTTTTCTCAACTTGCACTTCCACTGGGTCCTTAGAATGTATGGTCCTCCCTCCACATTCGTGGGTCTGACTTTTGCAAATTTGATTATTCACAAGGCGTGCATGTGCCTTCCTCCCATTCCCTTGCATTTTGCTGGTTGTGGAGAAGGAAGGTAAGCACCCAAACAAAAGGTAAGGAAATTTGGGGGGGGGTACACACACCTGTGCCTTCCTTCTCCCCTCCAGAGCTTCCCCTCCCAGTCCCTCGCCTCTTGTACCGAGGCAATAGACAAGGAAATGTGGAGGGAGGCTCGTGTGAGCCAGCCTTCTCCCCTCCAGTGCTCCCCTTCCATGCCCATATGTCTGGCCCTGGCATGCAACAGGCAAGGGAGTGGGAAGGAGGAATCCCAGAAGGCAATGGGAAGGGAAGCGCAGAGGGATTTATTTGCAGTTTTTCCACTTTTGCAAGGGCCCTACACCCCAAACCCTCATGAAGGGTTTGGCCAGACTAAAGAGCTACACTGGCACTCTGTGGTTTTTAAGTCTGCCCAGAAGAATTTACTTCCTTTGGTGTAGGTCTGCATCTGACAGTATAAACAAAACATCCCATATCACAGGGTTGGGCATCTTTTTATTATTAAAAAGCCATGCTGGAAAATCAATCCTGATTTTTAGCCAGAGGGCTAATCCTGCTTTTGCGTATTTTTTGGTATATAAATATACAGAAATGCATTTTTTTTCTCTTTCAGAAAGGTTGTTTTGTTGGCTCTATATCCCTGACAAGCTTTTTTTATTAACAGAACATGGCTGCACTTTTTAGAACTCCTCCCCTGCTCACTTTCTGTTATTCTGTCTGGACAGTGCAGGGATTGGGAGGACTGGTTGTTTCATTGCCACCAGCATTTGCTGCAAACAGTGGAAAAATGAAGGTGTGGTTGACATACTCAAAACAACCTGCCAACTGCGGCTAGACAGGTAAGAAACCTTTTTCTGTAAGACAACACCAGGTGCTAAGCAAAAGGCTCTAAGGTTTTTCTTCAAAAAAAAAATTTAACCTATAAAGAGATTTGGTCTTCACAGGGCATAATATTAGGGAGTGGGTTGATGTTAGGTGCACAAGGACAAAGCTTCTTTGTTAGCTTCACTTTAAGACAAACACCCTTGCCTTTTGAAATTACATTCTTGGTAACACAAGTGTTATTTTCCATTTTCTATTTTTACCCTGTTGTTTTTATTCCATTTGCCATTGTTCATTAATGGTAGTGAACATCAGATATAAAGCACCAGATCCTGTCTGATCTTGGAAATTAAGCAGGCTTAGCCCTGGTTAATACTTGGATGTGAAACCACTAACAAATACCAGATACTGTAGGCTGTATTTCAGAGGAAAGAAATGGCAAACCCACCTCGGAGTATTCCCTTATGGAAGAAAACCCTTTGAAATTCATGGCATATCTATAAGTTGGCAGGCAGTTTGAAGGCAGATACACACGCAAGCATTATAGTGAGAAACTGGGATATTTTTAAGAATTCTGGAAACACTAACAGAAAATAAAAGCAAAAGGACAGACTTTGAAAGAACTTACTGATTCAACTAATTAAAGCCAGAAGTTTTAAAATTTGTATTTTTTTTGTTACTCAGTGAGTCACAAGAGATAGATATTTTCGTAATTTCAAAAAATATTAATTTGCAGAGTCAAATCATGGATTCATCTACGTTATGTGCCACAGAATACAGTGGAATGTCCTTCATTTAGCCCACTGTTACCTTATGAAAAGGAGGAAGGGAAGGGAAGGAGGAAAAAGGAAAGTAGCAGCAGTACTTATAAGACTAAGTGGTTTTTATTTTTATATGAGCTCTTGCAGTTGTAAGCCTGCTTCTTATCTTTCATACCTTCCATCTGAAAAATTGGAAGCTTGAGTTTTTAGGAAAAGGGAACACATGTCATTGCAGTACTGGCTACTTCCACTAGTTGGACTGCCATCTAGTGGTCATATGTAGTATTTTAACCTGTAGCAGGAAGGCTAGAAATGCTGTTCAAAGAAAACTATTGCATCCCTGCACTTTCAAAGGAGACAAGAGATAGAAGGAACGCCTGTTAAATAAGGAGGAATGGAACAAGAGGTCCAGCTCCCATGCCACCACCAAGGAGTTGGAGTCTTCCAGTGAGACTCTTTGCAAGCAACAAGGCAGTGTATACCTCACAGGGTTACTTACTGGATTGCTGTTCAGTCCATGCAGTTTGTCTCATGTGAGATCACTTCTTATGATGAATCCAAGCCTAAGCATACTTCCTAGTAAGCCTCGCAGAATATGGTAGAGTTGCTCTTGAGCTGATATAGTATAATAATGTCTTCTAGGATTTCAAGATGAAGTTTGGCTTGTCAGTGGTAAATAGGCAATAGAATTTTTGAATTCATGGAATAAAGTAAAGCAGAGGGACTTCTAGTCACTAATTATGGATATATAGGCGCACACATACAAGTGCAGAAAGTTTCTTGTTTTTAAAAGAAAACAAATCTAGCTGGATTTTAATTCTTCACTTTTTTCTTTTTCTGATATACTGGTGAGGAATTGTTTTTAATGCTGTAACCTGACTTGAATTATTGGTTTTTTTCTTAAAGTGGGGTGTAAATTCTGTACACACACACACACACACACACACACACATGTTTGCAAGCTCTGGTTCTGAGCACTTGAAAATATGTTAGATTCCTGGACTGCTGCTAATATACACAGGAAAGAATGTGTGCAGAAATAATTACAAAAAGAGATAACACATTTAAATATGTTTCCCTCATACCGAACAAAATGTGGTTATTGCATTCAACCCCCCAAAAAACTTTAAACTGTAACCAGTTTCCTATTTTAATGGACACAAACATCAGAGAAAATATTTCATGGGAAAATGTAACATACTGTGAGCCTTATTAGGGAGAAACAATTATTGTGCTCAGTAGGAAGCCTAATAGGAATAAGAAATTCTTGTCAACTCCCCACTTCCAAGATGGTAAGAGATGGAAGCCAGACAATTCTTTGCTCCTCTTCTCTCCCCCATAGCAAATGCACTCAGGACAGTGAAAGGGAAAGAAAAAGTGATTCTATACACACTTGCTGTATGTGAGCAAGAAAGCAACACGTTTTAAATAAGGAGCATAGGCCTTCCCTTGTTGTGGCATTCCACAGAGAATAAAGGTGCTGTTAGAGGCAGAGATGTTGTAGCAGAGTGAATGCTGGAGAATAGGGATGTTGCAAAATGAGAGTACCCCCAAGTAAGAATTCTGCCATCACAAATGAAATTTTCCTTCCATCCCCAAATTTCTAGCAGTGTAGCAATTTAAAACTTCAGCTGAGCACTTAGAAAGACAATTTAGGCGTCCAAAGAAAAGGGGCAGGCAGGCAGAGTGACCAAAGGAAAGCAGACACAGCCAATAGTAGAGTTCTAGACATGAACAATTTTCAGTCTCTCATTTTCTGCAATGCTAGAAATTTAGGGGCTGAAGGTTAAATTCATTGTAGGGGGCAGAATTCTTATCTGGGAGGGCAGTGCTCTTATTTTGCCCTCACCTCCATGGCTACACCCTTTCTGCAGACATCACTAACTTGTCTGATTTTTCAGAAGTTCCTGTCCCATTAAGTTCTGTACATCTTATGGCTAAGGAAGCGTGCATATAGGATTGCAGCCTTAATTTTCAATCTGCTCTTTTGCTATAAATAAATCAGCACAGGGGTCCCATAGACCCCCATGTGTTGCATGTTCTGAATCAAGATGCTTGATGCTTTAAAAACCCTGTCTGGCAGTATTCTTAAATTACTGGGGCTGGATGCTAGCAGTTATGAGGGAAGGAAGGGAACATAAGAGGAAAAGAAAGAGAACATGCCTCCATAAATGAAGGTTGCTATACCATATTATATCCTTGCTTTACAGTTTCAAAAGGATTCAGGTAGAACATAGAATTGCTGCTAAAAAGCCAAGAGAAAACATCAGGATGTAAAGTGTCCTGCATGCAGAAAACCAAACAAGAGTAACAGTATGATCAAAATGTGTCTACTCAGAATCAAGTAACATCGAGTTCCGCAGAGTCTATTTAGGTTTACGGGTTAGGTCTGTTGCATAGAAAATGTGGCCAGGAAGCAGTTAGAGTCACAGAATTGTAGAATTGGAAGAGACCACAAGGACCACTGAGTCCAATCCCCTGCCATGCAGAAATATACCCTCAAAGCATTCCTGACAGATGGCCATCCAGCCTCTGTTTAAAAACCTCCAAAGAAGGAGACCCCACCACACTCTGAGGTAGTGCAAGTCCACTATTGAACTGCTCTTACTGTCAGGAAGTTCTTCCTAATGTTTAGATGGAAGCTGTTTTCCTGAAGTTTGAATCCATTGCTCCATGTCCTACTCTGGAGTACCAGAAAACAAGCTTGCTGCATTCTCCATATTTAAAGATAGCTATTGTGTCGCCTTATAACCTTCTCTTCTCCAGGCTAAACATACCCAGCTCCCTAAGCCACTCCTCGTTGGGCATGGCTGCCATTTGTACATGCAGTTGTCCTCATCCTGGGGGGAAAAAAATTCTCCTCTTCTAAAGCATTTTTTTAAAGTAGGTGATCACATTTCTGCTACAAGTGTGTGTTGCCTTGAGAGAGAGGCATAAGTAGGGGACATAAGCAAGGATTGCTTTTTTTAATGAGAAAAGTGCGCAGTGGCTCAAAGCAGCAAGAAATACCCTCTGACTTGGACACTTGGCTTCCTAATCCCACAGGTGTAAGGGCTTGGCACAGAAAGCATAGGAGAAATGGTTTCAGACAAATGTGTCTGAGGACAGAGTATCATAATACACCATAGACTGTTTGCATTCTCCCCTGGTAGCCAGTGACCAGACTTCAGAAGAATGCAGCTTTCAGGATGCGAAATTAGGGACCTGACACCTTGTTTCATCTTTGCGCAGTGGAATTAGGAAAAATGCATGTAAGCCCTGCTGCCCCTACTCTGCCATGGAGCGCTCATGTACATTGGATAGCAGTCAGTCAGAGAGGGGCATGGGCTCTTTTGTTTAGGCTTAATTAGCTTCCCAAAGTGGCAGACTACTGGAACCTTCTGGGAAGGTTAGCCAGCAGACATCAGTAGTATTTATTCCAGGATATTGCAAGCTGTTAGGGAAGTGATGTTGATTCCATTTGGGGGTTTGTCTGCCTTCATCATGGTAAGGTTGAAACCTATATCCAGTTTCTTTATGCAAAGGGTATGCAGGCATCAGTTGTTATAACCACAAAGATTGTCCGTTTTGATGTATGCCTGATTATTTTTGATTTGTGAGCCATATGGGTAACAAAAGAATTTGAAAGACATTTATAGATGGAGATGAGTGCAAAGACTGGAAAGGCTTCTTGCCTTTTTATTCTGGAACTAAGAGAAGATAATTTTAGCCCACACTGGTCCTTTCTGAGACTAACATATATGGTGTCAGTGGTTCTGTCTATTGGAATGAACATGCAGGGTGCCCAAGGGGAAAGCATTTATTTTCCCTAGGGAGAGTCCCCCCACCCTTCCAGAAACCTGGGAGGCCAACAGCTGAAAAATCCCTGGAAACCAGTTTACATATGAAGAATAATTGTGCGGTTAAAGTTTTACTGGGACTGTACCATCACAGACCACAGGTAGGCTGGCCTGTGTTTCAGTGTTCTCTCACACTGAAAACAAAACCCAGAAAATTACACATACGTAAGAAATCAGGCATATCTTGAAGAAGACTCTAAACCTTTCTTCCATTTACCCCTGCTAAGTACAGGGAGGTTTTAAAAATTAAAAAATGGGTAATAACAGACACACATGCACAGAAAAGCATACAGAGGCTGAAATGGTTCACTCCAAATGTGGCTGTATCATGGCTGTGGTTATTCTGAATGTGTAGATAAATCTTAAAACAGATTTGAGGACCCTCATTCAAAATCATTTTTGTTTGTGTTTATGTTTGCAGAATTATACTTACATTTTCCAAATCAACTTTGCATCCTAGATGCATTTTTTCTGATGATTTTAGTCTACTCCCGATTCATTCATAGTCTGATTCTACCAAACAGACACAATAAAATTATTTTCCTATTTAGATTATTTTATGAGAAGGACCTAGAAAGGACCTATGGGCTTAAATTCAAGCATAGTGCTAAATGGATCTTAGATGCAGTGTGTCCAAGACTTCACTCCAAAGAGCTTTTTGTCAGAAGAAAAGCTACCATTAAAACCACTAGATTTGTATGTTCAGTCTCACTGTATTTCCTTCTCTTACTATTTACACTGCAAGATCTCTGTGAGTACGTGAGAGATGTATAAGGGGTATCAGATTCCAATCTTTTTTTCCTGCTTCTCTTTCCAGGGGTGGAATGATCCAGACTTGTGAACAGTATCAGTTTGTCCATCATGTCATGAGCTTGTATGAAAAGCAGTTTCCTAGAGCAGCAGCAGAAGAATAAGGATTCAGGATCATTTGTTATAATAAAAACCAACAGAACTCTGACCAGAATCGTATGTATTCCAGAGCCAACAAGAAACATGTGGAAATTTCAAAGTAGAAGATATTTATTTATACATATATAAATATATATAGTTTTACTTTCATATTGCTTTATTTTGCATTTAAGAGCTAAGATACTGCTTTTCTTCAACATGTGACAGGACGTTGTTGTCTTCACCCCAAAAAGGCCTATTTATACTGTAAATAAGATCAGTAGCTCCATTTGTTACAAAATTTTAAAACATCATTGTCAGATTTGCTATTTAAAAACAGCAAAATTGCTACTAGATCCAAGTACAGTGTGAAACTCTTTGATAAATGTCTTGCTGAAGTCTGTAACGTATGTTTACTAAGCTTGAAAAGTAACTTTTTTGCCTTTTTTCCTGATGGATTGTTTTTACATTTTAAACTACCGGATACTGTGTATATCATAAGACCTTCTGAGCCTCTGCATTAAATGATTCAACTGGATTCATACTGAAATAATGTTTTTAATGCCTTATATGTTTGCTTGGGTAAAAAAAAAAAAAAAAAAAAACCTATCAGCCCCTCCAGTGTAGCTGTGGTATCAAAATGAGGAAGAAGTTATTTGGAGTGAGCTGCTTTTTGTGTCATTGTGACCAGATCCCCTACTCACTGAGGGGTCCATTTGTGCTCTGTGGGGCATGGAGAATGAAGTAAAAGCTTGAAGTCATCTCTTGTAAATGCTTCAGGCATTTTTGGTGTATGGTGCAACCATACTGTCTGGAAAGCCAGGCTCTTCCTGGCCAGTTAGATTGGCTGATTCTCTTCATGGGAGACAGGGCTTTCCTAACAGACCAAAATGGGGCCAGTTCCGTTTGCTTTCTGCCTACTTAAATAAATCTAACCCAACACTTGATCTAACTGCTAGACTGGACTTCCTGTCACTATAGCATTCCTTATTGGTTTGCTGATAGTTGGGAATAGATGGCATGTGGATTTTGGTTGGATGGATAGAAACTGCTTTATGGTCCCAGAACCTGTTCCCATGAGCAATGCAACAGTTGGGATGTTCCCGTATACAGTTCTGGACTCTGTTCATTAAGTAGCGAGTTGGTCCTCTGAATGTTTTGTCATGTTTCCCAGCTCACCAGCTTATTTACCATGTAGCAGCTTGGTCCAGGTGTTATGAAGCCACAGTAAGAGAAGGTGGACTTGCAAGAGGAGAGAGCAGTGAAGCACTTGCACATGACTGTTTTGCCATGGCCTCTGTTTTGCAGCCACACAACCCACATAAGGCTCCCTGTGCAAGCTGCTTTTCTAACCCATCACCATCGTTCTGTTAAAAGGTTTTTGGCTAGTTCTCTCACTAGGAGCTCCTGAATAAGCTTAGCAATCATGAGCTAAGAAGATGGAACCTCTTGTGAATCAATAACAGTTGAAGAACAGGAAGCAGAGAGTAGAAAATGGAAACTGTCATGACAGAGAAGTTTAAAGAATGAGGTTATCCATTAATCTGTACTGAGACTGGTGCAGTTTCAAATGACCTACAGTTGGGGTGAGGGGAACAATAAGGTGATGGTGTGCTGATGACACCAGATTATTCAAAACATCTTCTGTATTCAGTGAATAGGCAATAAAATGGCAAGTGTGGCTCACTTTGGGCAATTCTAAATGAATGCAAACTGGGCAAAAGATCCTAACTTCTGAAAGAGAATGATGGGGTGTGAGCTGGCAGTGATGGGACCAAAAAGAGATTTTGGGATCATGGTGAAAAGCTTAATGAAAACATTTGTCCAGTGTGCAACAGCAGTGGGAAAAAAAGCATATCCCATTGTTAGGGATTTTAAGGAAAAGAACTGAAAAAAACTGGAATTACAATGTTTTTATGCAAATCTGTGTCACAACTACACTTAGAATACTGTATGTTACAGCGGCCTCATCTGAAAAGAATATTTGGTTTGGTTTGTTATATAATATTGTAACATAAGGCTGAATACTTTTAATAATTTCTTAGCTAACATATTCAGTTATATTCCAAGTGTTCCTAATACAACTCATAATTGCACTACAATATCATATTTTAACTATTTTAATGTTATTAATATTTTTGCTACATATTTTTGCAGCAGCAGCAAAATCCTGATAAATTCCAATTTTCAGTTGTTCTGTCTCAAAAGTAGCAAAAGAGTTATTGTACAACTGGAAGAGGAGAAGAAATGAAAAGTAAATGGGATTGTAGCAACTCTCTATGAGCATGGCTTGTGTCATTTGAAGCTATTTGATTTATCTAAAGCAGTGGTTCTTAATTTTTTCTTTACCCAGGACCCCCTGTAAACATAATTGTTGCCATGGTCTCTCAAGACTTAATTCAAAGTTTAAATATTTAATTTATATTGAAATATTTATTTATTAAAGTCTTCTGGAGACTAGGATTCAAATACCCACTTAGACATTGAGCGGCCTTGGGCAAGTAATATTCTCTTAGCCTTAAAGGAATGCAAAGACAAACCTCCTCTGAACAAATCTTGCCATAAGTCAGAAGTGACTTGAAGACATACAACAACAAAGTGCTGCTGACAGGGGAGGTTCTTTCTAGCCATCATGTCTCTCCATTTGAAAACAGATATAGGGTAACCCTAAGGTGAACCTATCATGAGGATTTTCTTGGCAAGATTTGTTGCCTTTGCCTTTCTCTGAGGATGAGAGAGTGTGACTTGCCTGAGGTAACCCAGTGGGTTTCCATGACCAAGTAGGGATTCAAACCCTGGTCTCCGAAGTGATAATTTGAGCGCACATGCACATGCCTGCTGCCATCTCCCTTTTGTAAGGGATGTGGCATGGGGGGGGGGGGGATTCAGGCCCTGAAATTGCTCCCTTGTTTGCAAACAAGGGAGCAGTTGGGGTGTACCCACACACCTGCTGCCTTGTCCCTTGGTGCCCACACCCCTAGTTGCTGTATCCTTGACAAAAGGGACATGGCAGCAGACGTGTGTGGATACCCAAACTGTTCCCTCATTTGCATAGGAGGGAGCAGTTTTGGCTGCCTGTCCCCTCTGCTGTTGTTCCTGTTAGTGTCCTACACCAGGGCTTCATGGACCCCCTGTGAGGGCTCCATGGACCTTCAGGGGTCCCTGAACCCCAGGTTAAGAACCAATAGTCTAAAGGATGAATAAGAGAGGATTTCATCAGGGTTTATAAAGTTCCACGGCACAGAGAAAGTTGTAATCTGTTGTAAATCAACTTCAGTCCCAAACTGGAAAAAAGACAGAATAATAATGTGCTTCATCTCTGATAATACTGGAATCTGGCATCATCTGGTGGAACTGAATGTAAGAAATGCAGAATAGAAAAAAGTAGTATTTCTTTGCACTGGACATAGTTATAAAGTGGAACTGATTGTCACAAGTGGTGCCCATCAACTTGTATGGCTCTTAGGGAAAATCAGTCAAACTCATGACCAGATTTGGCTATCAATGCAGCTTAGCAAATCTGAGCTGTGCACAAACTTTTCCACTTCACTGCTCACTTCTAAATTCAAATCATTTATGGGAAATTTTAAAAACCACTGGTTCCTAAACAGAGATAACATGCACATAAATCTATATTAAAATAGAAACAGACCTAGTGAATGGTACGTAGTTAAAACAACAAGAAATAAAGGAAGGGTGCAAGCTCTAGATGTCCTTTCAACAGTTGCCCTCCTTAAGGGCTATTTTACATGTTATGAAGAAGTAAATGAAATAGTTTTTACTAAAGTGAGACACATCAAGCCACATTTTGGGCTACTTCCCCATAAAAGGAAAGAAAAATCCTTGTACATAAAAGCATTACGCATCAGAGAGACGGATTTGGCATAGCCTTTTCCATGACACCATTCTTCTGTTCCTTGTATAGAATTGTGTTGAAGAACATAGGAGATCCAAGACTGAAGGGGGAGCATGAGTCTCTTCCATGAGTGAATACGGCTCAGGATTGTAGCTACAGGGCGTGGGTGTGGACGTCTGCATGTGTGCTTGCAGAATGAGGGCATTGCCCTCCTTAGCAGTTCTCCCCAACCCAGTGAAATTTTTCTTCAGTCTCTGAATTTCTAACATTTCTAACAGTAAATTGTTCTTTCAGTCTCTGGAATGCTAGGCGTTTGGGAAGCAAAGGGGAGTTTCGTTGGGAAGGGCATAAATTTTATTGGGAATAAGGACATTTCCCCTCTCTGTAGCTACACCTCTGACAGTCTCTGTTTCTCCATGTGTGTGTTTCATGCAATCTACTTGAAGGAGGAAACTTGAAGGAGGGGCAGTTCATGTAACAGCATATGCTTTATAAAAAGATCTGTTCTCTGAGAAGCGGTACTGCTTGCCTGAGTCAAGGTTTTATTTATTATGGCTGACCTGAGTTGAAGTCCCAGTGGCACCTCCAAGACTTCTTCTTTATTCTTATAAGGTAAAGCCTTTCTGTGATAATCCATCCCCAGGGATCTGATAGAGAAAATCCTGAGGAGCTCTTCCTGCTTTGCATAGTCATCTGGTCATTGCGCTAAAAGAAGCACAAGGGGAAGATACCATGGAGGCTTTTAAAGGCTTCCAACATGAAGGAGATTAATTAAATGTCCACTGAAGAAAGGAATGGATGAGAGGTCATTTAGTTCTTTATCATGACCTGTAGGAGAGAAAGTCTGAGCTGCAAATTTTGAGTGTGTGGTGGTGGGATTTTTTTTCCCTATGGGTGTGTTTCTAGAAGAACAGCTATGCAGTATAACGTAGGGATCCACCAAAAATAACATTCCTATGTCAGGTTCTCACCCCCACCCCAATAAGTTAAATCAACTTGTTCCGTATTGTGTTGTCACAACATGCATTTTTCTGCCTTCACCTCTTCTGTCAGGTTGGAGAAATGCACAATGTCATGAATTTATGATACTGGGTAAGTGAAGCTTTGTAATATTTTGGGGGAAGGGAATAAAGAAGAAGCTATACATTGTGGGTGAAACTGTACATTAAAAGGGAAAGTTGGCTGAGAGATTCCCTTTCCAGCATATTTGCCAGGTTAGTAGTTCCACCGTGTAATTACCATTTAAAAAAAAATAAAATTGGCCTTCATAGTTGCTTAGAAGAGCAGGTACTACTGATGCATGGCTTTCCTAGTATCAAGAAACATCTTGGTTAATCCTCTATCAGAATTTGACTTTGGAAATGATAGACATATTGGCTTGAATCTTATAGGTAGTCCTAGCCAGAGTAGACCCATTTAAACGACTGCTGAATTTTGAAGGTAAAATCTATTGGTTCAGTGAGTCTACTCTCATTAGAACTACCAATACTAAGAGTAAGTCAGAGTAGGAGTTACATGTTTTAATTAGATGATCAACTATGTTTGTCAAAGCTAGAGCTTTTCATCCAAAGTTTTCAGTTATTTCAGTAGTTAGAGTGGTAGAGACAATGGCCTGAACAAAGTTCGTTGTGGGATATATGTCCCAGGATCCTTTCACATCACGCGTTTGTAGCACTATGATTTCACTTTAACTGCCATGGCTACATTTTGGGGGAATCCTGAAGCTTGTAATTTTGAGAGGCAGTAGAGAAGCTGCATAGCTGAGAATTCTGAACACCTGTCTCAAAATAAGATATCCCAGGATGCTGTAGGATGTCGCCATGGCAGTTGAAGCGACATATAGTGCTTTTAATTGTGTAGTGTGAAAGGTCCCTCAGTATCAAACACAAGACTTCATGGGAAGCTTAGTAAAGTGTCTTGGAGAACCCCAGGTGATGTTACAGCACTTGTAGGCATTTGGGCAGCCAGGGGCTTTGCGCCTCTACTTACTGACCTGCTACTGTGATGTCCAAATGGGAACATATAGAATAAAGATTCGGAAGATCTACTGAATATCTAGCTTATGAATCTTTCTAACACCCAGGGCAATTTTCCCTCTGGACATTTCAGTAACAACGAACAGGAGAATCGGTATCTCCGTATCTACCACTGTAACATCTACAGGAAGGAACTCAAAAGTAGGATGGAAACTGGGCTGCATTGTACAGTGAAGTTTGGGCCAGATGGCATTTCTTGGTATTAATTACATGGTAGCCATTGAGCCTGGGACACAGTTCTTTACTTGTATCACCTTCCATAACAACAATTCACAGTTCATAACAGAGTTGTGTTGGCAATATTCTTGTGAACTAGAGAACTCCAATTGCTGCTGTTTCTTAAGGTAGTCACCTAAAATGTTCTGATTTCCCACTGACGTCTCAGTAAACAGTTAGAATGTGGGAAGCATCTCTCTCAAGCTAAGATTGCCCGTTTCTCCTCCAGGAGAATGAGTTAGATCTTCATTGTGCTCTAAATGGAAGAGCTACTCTTCCAGAGAAGGGAATGTTTGCAGGAAAATAGAAGACACAAACTACACCATGACCAAAGCATTTCCCACTCTGCACTCTGTTCAACATGACTGGCCCATCTGTTCTGTTAGAATGAGATGACCATGTCAGGGAGCAGATGTTCAGGTGCAGCAGAGGTAGCTTCCTGGCTGTTCCTTTCTTTCCCCTTGTATTGGAGAAAAGAGCTCTGTATGGCAATGTCCCACTGTCAGGTTTGAAGTAAGATTGAACTCCCAGTCCAGCCATCTTCCATACAAGGACAATACTGCTATCTTGCCTTTCTCTTCAAGATACCTCTCTGCTACTTAAAGCAGGGATGATAGTTGTGGTCCTCCAAAGGTTATTGGACTGAAACTCTTAGCATCCCTCACCATTGCCTAGATTGAATAGGGCTGCTGGGAATTGTAGTTTGGTAACAGCTGGAGAGTCATGTAATTCTCAGCCCTGCCTTAAACAGTATGCCCCGTGCTCTAAAACAGCAAGAGCTTTCTTGCTCCCTACGTAAGCAGGTGTGCTCACACATGTAAAGGTATCCCAGAGTCGGGGGTATCTCATGATTTGCTGAGATATTGTTCTAAGTTCTGAGGAGGAGAGCAGCCATCAGGCCGAGCTGGCCACAAAGAAGGACATGAGAGAGCTACTATTCTATGCTCAAAGAATAATTTTGGTTAATTAAATGTTAGCGGATACTATTTACCAACAGTTAATACAACCAGTTTCAAAACTAATTAAACTACAGTGTGGTGCCCAGCATCCTCATTATGCATAGACAAAGGCAATGAAGTGTCTTTTAAAGAAATAAATGCCAAAGGTTAATAAGGATGGTGTCAAAATCCCATAGCTTTTACTGCAGAGTCCAATTAAAAATTAGAGCTTGGGAAAATTACTTTTTGGATTATAGCCCTTCATATCCCTCAGCCAGCATGGCCAAATAGCTGAAGTCCATAAAGGTAACTTTCAAAGCTCAGTTGAATAGAGATCAGGTTGCCCATGTCTTAAAACTATAGGGCTTTCTCCCCACTCCCCATGTATGCTGGCAGCAGAGTGCTTTTATAACCTTACACCTCTACAGCAATAACTTGCATATGTTCATGTACTGTAAGCCACACTGGGTCCCATAGTGGGAGACAGATGAACTAGAAATTAAATAAAATTAACCTAGGATGTGTCATTGTCATGTCCTTTTCACATGTTTCAGGCATGAGCTACGTGATGTTCATGATATGTGAGTGGATATTGTCAATACAGGACAGAAAGTAGAGGAACAATATTTGAAAAAAAATCCTAGTGAATGTTTGAATTAATATTCACATTGCAGGCTAACATGTGAGTTGAGGGGGCAAGTAGTTTTACATGATGCATTACGGCACTGTCTGAGAGAACATGCTGTATTTAACGTTTAGGAACTGTTGGTTTTGCCCTGGATGATTTGTCTTTTTTATACCCCACATATGTGAAACTGCTGAACCTGCAGAAAGGGATGTAATCACATAGCCCACAAGGGGCCAGTGTGTATTTAAAGTCTGAACTATACAGAACCATATTTGAAGTATGCTGTGGGACCCAGCTGTCTTCCACAGTCTGCCAAGACTCTTTAGCCACTTCACATCTGCTACAGGACTCAGAAGAACTCACTGATGCTCCAGAAACGCCTCTTTCATAATAGACAACACCAACAGCCTTCATTGCCTGAAAAAGAGAAGGTACTGATTACAAACTGATTAGTTATCCTCTTATGTTTGCTGGGAATGTACATTCTTTCAAATTATTGTGGTTTGATTTTTGAATGGGGGAGGAAAAAAGTGGTTTGGGATATGTTTTCTTCAAACATAGAGCCCAATTTGATTTATTGTAATTGTTTGATGGTCACACATCCTTAATATGTAGAAAATTGGCATTTTGAATCCGTGAGATTCCTGTAGTGCTTTGGGCCATCAGTAAGGCAGAGTTAGGTCAGTGGGCTAGGTACTAGGAAGTCAACATTTTTTTGTTTTGTAACATGGGTCCCTATTTGAGGCAAGAGAGAGTAGTGTATAAATTAAACAGACAATAATGGAGATTATGATACAAATAGCACAAAGACTAACAGGATGCCAGTCCTTACATCCATGAAGTGATGAGATAATGAGCATGCCCACTGAACTAGGACAGGGGTGAAATCTGAATGTATCGAGGCCAGTTCTTACATAGGGTCCAGTGGAAAACGCATTCATGAGATGGAAGATGGGTTTCAGGCAGAAGCTAGAATTTACAGGCGTCGCTTCTGCCACATAAACAGCATTCACACACCAGTGGTAGCCCGTGCCAGCACTGCGCACAGCAAGTGTTGTCATGGAAACTCTCTCCATGAACTTCATGACAGATACACTTGGTGGGTGGCTCTCAGTAGAAGTGTGATTTTGGAAGTTTGAGATGAAATAAATAAGCTTGCACACCTATGATCAGGATAGCGTACAATAGGAAGTTTCGTGGTTGCTGTCGGTTCCACCCGCCCTGACCTCCACCCACGAGTCCTGTCAAGAGTAGACCAGTGTGTCGGATGTCTTCCTTATACCAGGCAGATTGGCTGGTGGAATCGTATCTCAGCAGTGTTAAAACCATTTTCTTCTTCCCTGGGTTGTTTCTGAGTTCTGTTCAAAGTCCTGATGCTGACATCATGTCCACACAATTGTTTGCCCCCAAGTGCTTCATCTGCTGTTGGCTAAGGGCCTCTGGGGTATAGATACATGCATACACAAATGTGCATACATACATATGAAGGGTGTCCTTCCTCCCATCCCCTTATTTCTCTCTCTCTCTCTCTTTTAGCACAAAAAGGGGGGAGATTTAAGCATCCCTTTCTGTCCACTGAGATTGAGATTTCACTGGTTGGGGAGAGTGAAGTTGAAAGCTTCTTCCACCCTAAGTGCTACCCACTGAGCCCCTGATTTTCCCACTGCTGCTAGTGGCAGGAAGCCATCTGTTTTGGAATCTGGCAAACTCTGTTTCTTGTCCATCTCCTCCAATTCAGCTGATCCACTGAGGTGGATGCAATGTGTGTGTGTGTGCGTGTCTCCCGCATGATGGGTCACAGCTACTTTGGGGGGCCCAGGAGTCTGTCAGCCCTCCCAGTTTGATATTTTGAGTATTTTCTTTCCTTTATCAAAGCCTCCTAAACCGCTCCCAGGGGAGTGCAGCTCCAAAGGTTTCACAGAGAGCCAGTGCAGCCCCCTCCCAAATCCAGGCATTTGCCAACCCAGGATCTCATCTTTCCTCTCACTACTACACCCAATTGCTGAAGTCATCATCTGCGACTTTCAGAGCAGTGTAGATGCAGAGGGGCAAAATGAGGACACTGCCTCCTCTGTAAGACTTCTGGACCCTCCACAGGAAATTTTCCTTCAGTCCCCAAATTTCTATCATTGCAGAGAGTGAGACCATTGAACATCATTCACACCCAGAACTCTTTGATTTGCCATGTTCACATTCCCTCAGAAACTTTGTCTACCCCTTTTCTTAGGATGCCTAAATTGTATTTCTAAATGTTGAAGCAAAGTTTTAAGTTAACGCAAGGTTAGAAATTTGGGGACTGAAGGGAAATGCCATGAGGACTAGAATTCTTACTTCGTTTTGCTCCTGCTTGTGGATAACACCCTTGGGCTTTCATCTTGGTGACACTAATCTCACATGATTACTTCAGTGACTGAGTGGAATATTGCAAGGAAAGATGACACTCTGGTTAGAAGCTGCAGGGGGTGGCAGCCAAAGAGGTTCCCTTTTGGGTTGTGGTGCCTTGTCTTTGGAATGCCCTGTCTAAGAAGCCTTGCTCGATGCCTATGTAATTATATTTGCAGTAGCAAGCAAAGACCTTTTTGTTCTCTCTGACTTCTAAAATCTTAAACCCTGAAGAGTTTGAACAAAAATGTAGCTCTCCTTTTTACATATGTATTGATTTATTGTCTTTTACCTGCTGATTTAGTCACTTTTTTGGTATTGTTTTGTTTCCCTTGTCAGAGTATTCATGATAAAGATACAGGATATATATTTTAAAATAAAGGAATGGGTAGAATGATGCTAGTGCCTCCAAGGAGGGCCTTTTGTACAGCAGTGAATGGATTTTCTTCTCTGGGAAGAGAGGGAATCAAGAGATTCAGCCAGGGACAGCAGTGAAGTGGATGCTAGCCTTACTCCCTCAATTCTGGTAGAAAAATACTTTTTGGACTATAACTTCCAAAATCTCTGAGGATTCTGGGATTGTAGTCCCCAAAAGCAACTTTACAAAGCTCTGCTTTCTGGTGGTCCCAGCAATTGAGAGCAGTAGTGTCCTGTCTATTTAGTCTCTTCTTTCACACAAATCTATCATTGTTTCTTGGTCACAGAATGGGGAAATCGAGAGTTCATTTGCTTTGCCAGTATATAAAGCTGAATGTCTGCTTTTGATTCTACAGCTCAGAAAATCACTGTAACCTATAGAAAGCTCCAGCAGTCTACATCATGGCAACCGCAGTCATGCATATGGAAACTCAGGTGCACCGCTCCATAGAAGTCTCCAGCTCCAGCTCCAGCTCTGTGCAACACATGTCTCAGACCACCAAAATTGTGGGAGGCAAGTATCATGACGAACCTCCAGAAGGCCAGAGGATCCATGGGCTTTGTGGCTCATCAATGAGAAACAAAACCCATTGGTCCCACTCCAGCTAAAGTTGGTTGTGACAACATCCCATAGAAAGAAATAGGACTTCTTCATTATCGTTGTGCTCCTCCATCTCCGTAATCGTCATCCATATTTACTGTTTAAAGGTTAGCATGTGGGACTTAACATGAGTCATAACCAGCTTTAGCTGCTTTGTATCCCAGGTGTTGATGCTGACATTTTGTTACATGTATTCATTTACATTTGCTTACATTTCCACAGGGTTTAATTGATCTTCTCTCAGTGTATGGTGTCAAATAACCAGATCCCATATGTTCAAACAAAGCAGCATTCCCTTCCATCAGTTCCAGCTTGATTTGTACTTGCTCCCACCCTTCCACCCACATAAGTGAATGTAACACAAACTCTGAGTTGTGGTGCCTTTCTGAAACTGGTCCAGGGCCTGAGATAACAGCAACTTATGCCCTCCTCACACCATCATCACACTACATAGTGATTCCCAAGCCAGCCAAGTTACCTTGGCACCTTAGGCAAAAAATACCACCAGAATCTCTCCCCACCACTGGCACTGAAAGCTACAGTATTAATAAATTAAATAACCAACATTATTCTCCCCTTTCGTGACACCTAAATCAGCCTTCTGATTTTGAGCTGACTACCTAACACTGCCTCCAGGTAAGGCTGGCCTTGTGATGTTCTCCATGCATACTTTTATGCAGAGGTGTGATCTTTTTAAGGATGGTAGAGAGCCAGAGTGGTATAGTGGTTTGTATATCAGATTAAAAGTCTGAAGACCAGGGTTTGATTTCCCATTTTGTCACAGAAATCCGTTGGATGACTGTGGGCAAGCCATACTTTCTCAGCCTCAGAGGAAGACAATAGCAAAACCCCCTCTGAACAAACTGTGCCAAGAAAACCTTTTGATAGGTTCATTTTAGGGTCTCCATAAGTTCAAAATGACTTGAAGGCACACAACAGCAAAGTAATAGTAAAATTCTCAACTAAGTTCTTTGATGCCTTAAATATTAAACTGCTAAATATCATCATTTAAGAGCCTGTGCTGTGATTCCTTCTTTACATTTTATTTTGCTTATTGATGTATTTCTATACCACTTTTAATTCCCTAAATCTCAAACCTGTTTCAAATAGTGGTTGTTAACCCCACCCCATTACCCACTGTTGGGTATCACCTGCCTCTCATCTCTTAGATCCCAGTTCCATGTCTACTTTCTCAATATCAACATCCAATTAATGCCATTATTATTATGTATCCCGTTGTCTTCACTCTGGTTTCATTTATATTGTAATCTCCTTGGAGCAGAGAACTGTCTTTGCTCTGTATACCATCACTGATGAAGGCAGACAAAGTCTGAGTGTCCTGTTGGATTTGATGTCATTAAGGTGCTGATGACATAAGCTTTTTATAAACTGAAGTTTGCAGGAATGTCATTTATCTTGAAATGTGTTATGTGAGCAGACATTCCAGGCCTGGACACAGAGCAGAGTCAGGAGAGACACCTGTCATAAATATGTTATTCTCTTATAACAAAGATTCTTAGTCTTGAGTCCCCAAAATTGTTAGACTGCAATTCCATGACCACCAGATGTGAATTTCAGGAGATGATGTCCACCAACGTTGTGGGAGCCAAATTTGAGAAATCACTGAAAAGCCATGAATTTCTATATCTGATTATTATTATTAGTCAATCTGTACTTTTTATTGCTTTTGAATATAGCCCCTTTGGGACCCATAGTGGGAGAAAGGCAGGATATAGATCAAATAAACAAACAAACAAACAAACAAACAAACATTTGACTGAAAGCTATTTCAAACCACATACAGTGTTTTATAAAAATATAATGCAGACAAGCAGGCCAGCATAGTTCAAACAGTTGATCATGTTCTGCTATCTACCTATGTTATAGGTATATTCATTCCCAATTTATAGATATTATTTTGGAAAAGTTTCGAGGCAAATCTGATAGCTTTTATTCATCCCTTCTTTTTTTTCAAATTCTTCTAAAGTACCTATGTTGAAGGTTGCAAAGTTTTGTGTGTTAGCATGTTCCAGTAGGAGCAAGTTGGTCAAATCCCATAATGGCTCACCTCAATTCCAATGAATGCTATTTGGTACTGATTTAGAAGCTGATTGTTGAACTGCAAATACATCCATCCATACACACACACACACATACACACACACACATAAAATAAAGAAATATCCAGCTGCAAAAGATGTCCTCTGTTATCTGAAATCTGGACATCAAATTGATATGAGAAATCTTTGCTTTTCTCTGACAGATGAAGTGGTTTCTCAGAAATCCTCTTCCACTGTGGAGTCCTTCAGCATGTTCTCTCGCTCTGTGGAGATACCTGCAGGAGAGAGCATTCCAGAATTTGTGGAGAAACCCCATCCACTAACAGCTCCTGAAGGTAAGCAGCCGTTGTCCTTATATAAATGGCAAACTCAGTTTTCCAAGGGCCAGGCCTCATATAGCCAAAATTTACATAATGGCTCATTAGCAACTGACTTCTGTTGCTGCTGGACATCCATTTTACGAAGTGGATGCTGTGGTTTCTTTTATTGACACATTTTAGATTGCATTCTTAATATTTTTATTTTGAACCTTTTGTGTGCTCTAGTTTAATTTTATTGTGAGCTGCATGGGGCGGGGAGAGAAGGAGATCAGTCTAATAAATCCATTCATCCTCAAGATTTTAAGAAATTCTCCTCTCCACCTGCCCCCTCACCAAAAAAAATCCTTTAGGGGAAAAAAAACCCCTGTGGAGAAAAAATTCCCCAGACAGTAGCTTGAATATCTTCAATTGGTACAGAATGCTAACTGTTGGGGAGAGGAGTCCAGAAATGGGGGAAGGATGGTCAATGGAATGAAGCAACTTGAGCGGGAGCACTCATTTTGTTCCAAGTTTCATTTATGCATCCTAAAATCACTTCATCTTCCAGGTAGTACAACAGTCTCTTAAGAGTCAAACAAAAATGCTGAAGTAAGCTAAATGAAAGATAAGAACCAACAGTATACTTTGGCAATCTCTATTAGCAGAATTGGGTCTCTCTTCCCCCAGCTGCAGCTTTCTGTGGTGTAGAACCCACCCCCCCTTGCTTTGTTGGGTTTCCCAGCCTTCCAGAACGTGTTTTGAGGGTGTTCAAGGGCTGCGGGTAGAATATCCATTTCAGCAGAAGTGGCAGTATGCAGGTCAACACTTGTAGCTACTCTTTAGCTTTCAAGATACCTAAAAATTAATTCTGGCATATGACAACCAGCATTTCATTCAGTTTTACTTCATGTTTACCAACAGGGGACAAAGCTGTCTTTCGAACCAAAGTGAAAGGCAACCCTAAACCCACCGTAACATGGAAAAGAGAAAGTGGAATACCAATCAAGGAAGGATCGAAAATGTTTTTTGACAGTATCAATAAGGAGTACATCCTTAAGGTAATGTGTTTGGCTTTTAAAACCACTTCTTCCAGCACATTTTACTCAACTGCTTCCCAGTACAATGCAGGAACATTTTTAACAGAAGGCTTCAACACTGGCAATGGTCAGTCCTAGTCCTACCAGCAGCAGGTACAGTCAGGACTGCATGTGTTGGCTGACAAAATCTGTACTTATTCAGAAATATGTTTTAGGCTACTTAAATTTGACACAAGTTGGCTAAGTATTGAATGGGACAGTTATTCTGGTCATATCAATTCTGCAGCTGTCTCTCATGACACCTTTTGCCTTGCTACATCTGTGGCTTCTTCTTTGCAGTTGGAAAACCTGGGGTCAGAAGACACAGACAATTACAAGTGTGTAGTTTCCAATGAGCATGCTGACATTATCTACACTGTGTCCTTGACTGTGACTGAAAGTAAGTACCAATATAACTAAACAAGAGTTTGTCAGGAACAGGGGAAGAACCTCATTAGGGAAACTGAAAAATGCCTGGAAGGTTAACCTGAAGCTTTTACTGGACTAAAACATATGGAAACCTTATCACAACTGCATAGTAAGGACTATAGCTCTCTGTTTCATAAACCACAAGATGTTCCTTGAACCTACGGGAGCTCTTTCTTGTCCATTAGACAAAGTTGCCAGATCTCAGGTACCAGCTGAACTCTGAAGGAACTCCTGTGTTTCTTTGGGTCTCCAAGTGGGGAAGCAAATCTCAGGGCATGGAGGAAGAAGACCGTTTGTGTACATGAGGTGGCTTTAAAGCCTGGGTGCTCATCTCCACCCATTCTAAGCTAATATTAGGGTTCTCTAGATCAGCATTAAGGTATTTGTATGTGTGTTGTGCTTGGGCAACATCACTGAACCAAAAAGCCAGAAGTGAGGGGAAAGATGATAGGTCTTATGTCTTTGGGTTCCTTGTGCCATTTGGAGCAAGACAGAGAGTGAAGGGTCAGTGTGTAGTGACTTGTGAGCATTCTTGTTGTACGAGCCCCACTGGCAGTCACAGAGCCTGAAATTTTAAAAAAAATATATACCCAGGGGCTGGCTGTTGAAGATGCCATCCAACAGCAGCATAGGCCCTGGAAGAACTCTCTGTGTGTCATGTAAGGCCACAAAAGAAGCAAGCCCCAGCAAGAATGGAAGCAAAATTAAAATTCTTTGGCAGTGGTGTTTTTCTTGGCTCTATTAACTGGTTAGCTGGGTTGTAAGCCAATTCTGTGCCTCTTTAGCCAGGTTGTCCTTAGGCCCACTTCTGCAGCCAGCTGTCCCAGAATTCTGACTCTTGCCTGTGACATCAGAAAAGCTCACTGCTGTGACATCTCAAGGAGTCACCCACCAGGTCTTGTTTTTCTCCCTGAAAACTCAGGGAATGGGATGTTGATAACCTGGAAAACCTAATTTAGCAAATGTGTGGTCCTTCAGATGTTACTTGACTTCAGTTACCATCATTTCACACCACTGGCTGGGTTGGATAACGATGATGGGAGATGCAATCTAGAAACATCAGGAGGGCGAGACATTCCCTTCTCTGCCTTGGAATACTGACCACCCCTATTTGTTCTCTGATTTTATTTTATTTTTATTTTTTCTAAAGGCCAAGAAAAGCTGGATTTCAAAAAAATGTTGAAGAAAAGGTGAGGTATTCCCCCTCCCCCCACCACCACCATTACTACCAAAATACATGCAACGTTAACACACTTTCTCAGGAAGGCTGTGCACACTTTCCATCCCTTCACCAAAGGAAGTTTGCAGGATAGTTGTAAACAGGATGTTGGACATAGTAACAGGTTGAGAGGAAGAGAATACATTTCTTGCAGAAGACTCCTTAATCTCCTTAATGCATGACAGAGATGGTGACAGCTGTTCGTGTGGAGGGAGAAATTAGTAAAATGTATTTATTTAGGCTGCCCTTTTCCCTCACAGATTCTAGGGTAGTTTACAGTGATGGAACTGCAGCATAACAAGCATAATAAGAAGTGAAAATAGAACAGCACATCACACCCCTCATATAACATAAATCTGAAAAGCAATGAAATCACAGAATTGTAGGTTCCATAGAACTGTTTCCTAGATTCCCTAGAATGTTAGATAGGAAACAAAACCCATTTAAAATACCTGAGTACAGGTGAGTATGTCTTGACCTGGGGCCAAAAATACCATAATGTTGGCACCAGTTGAACTTCCTTAGTAGTGGTGGCACTCCAAAGTGAGTATCCCAACACCAAAAAGTTCTTTTGTATAGCATAGTATTAAATTCAGAATAAAACCTAATATAGTCAGTGAGAATACACGATCTAAACAAAGATCTCCTGCAGACGGAAAACACCAGCACAAATGATAGCTCCTTTTGCCTTTTCTGTTTCAATTACCAAAGTTCTGGTTATGAAAAGGGAACACCAAGGAAAAATTTGCCATGAGACTCATAAACCAGTTTAACTTTCATGGTTTCTCTCCAGGCAGGGCTGTCTCTACCTTTAGGAAAAGTTGAAATGTCCACCTCTGATTATCATTAAAAGGCAGCAATTTGTTCTTTATTTTACTTTGTTATTATTGCCTTTTTTTAAATTTTGTTTGGTTGTTGTTGTGATTGCAGTTCTTGTTGTCAGGGACTGCAGATTTGAGGGGTTTCTATCTTAAGAACCACAGTAACTTGACCTAGCCTTAGGCACAATGCACTTTGATGTGTAATTATGGGGAGTGCCATTTGCTGCTTTGTCCCAGGAAACAAAATGACTTGAACCTATTCTGTTTCCAAGAATCTTAGGAACTGTACTTTTGTGAGGCAGCTGGAAAGTCCTTGTTCTTTTGTGACTAAACCCTTCAGAATGACAATCTTGTCGCCTTGTCTGTGTGCAAATAGAGGGCCTCCAGCTCCAAAGAAAAAAGAGAAGAAGATGATTGATGAAAAAGAAATGCTTGAGATTCTCTCCAAGGTACCGAAGAAGGACTTTGAGAAGGTCTGCATGGAATATGGCTTCACAGATTTCCGAGGACTTCTTAAAAAGCTGAAGGAAATGAAGAAAAAAGTAGAAGTTGAGGTTAGTGATGCTTTCAACCTTTGGCATGCTGAGCTGACATATGTTTCTACTTCTGCCTGTATCATAGACCTGCATATATTTCATTTGTACTGCAGTAATTTTCTTCAAATGTCTTCTATTTTATCACGGAAAAAAAGGACTAGATCAGAACCTGGACTAAAATACGTCAGCTATAAAACCTGGAATTTAGAGTTTAATCTTTAGTAGTGAAAAATAGTAAGAGCTTTTTTAAAAAAGAAAGAGTATTGCATTTTTTTTTAAAAAAAATGTATTGTGCCAGAATATTTCACTCGAAAGAACTTCTTGTCAGCTGTAGGAAACCAAAGTTGGATGCAAAGATGCATTTCGATCAGCAAAAAGGCTTTGGATGTAATGAAGAGTTCTGCTAATGGCGGAGACAGTGGTGGGGGGTGATTAAACAATACCTCCTTCCTCTTGTAGACCCTTTCCACACCACCTCCAGTACTGTTCCAGAAAGGCCCCAGACCTTCAAAATAGACTTAACAAAGTTCACTGAGGGCTGCAAGACGACACGGGGAGCCAAGACTTAAGAATCCCTCATGCTGTGAATGAAAACTTTCTCACAGAATGATTTGTAAAAAAAAATTGTGGCATAAATAATTGAAATTGAAGTTCTTGTCAAAATTTGTTTTGCTGTAATATGCCATAAGATTAAGCATTGCCGAATTTCTCTCTCTTTCATGCACATAAACCCCCTCCCCCAAAATCATTATTCCTTTTGGCTCACATACCAGTATTACGATTACAAATACATACCAATATACCAAATACCAAATACATAGCAAAATAACATACCGACATAGCAATAACAAAACATATATAACATAAAAATATAGCATCATAACAAATGATAATGAAAACTGGAGAGAAGGGAGCTTCATAAGACTGTAAGTACACAGTAACAGTAATCACATTTAAAAATGAAAAACAGAATTCTAATGAAGACCAAAAATAAGGTTAACATTTAGGAAATGATCCAGTGTTTTGATTTATTCTCCATTTATATTATAGGCTGTAAAGATTCTGAAACCTTTGGAGGATGTTTCTGCTAAAGTGGACTCAACAGCAATATTTGACTGCATTTTAGAACTCAGGGACGCTAATACGAAGATGACATGGATAAAGGTAGCCACCTTTATTTGTTTGGTTTAAATGAAGGATGTTGGCCTGGAAGACTTTAGAAAAAGAAGCAGAAGAATAACTGCCACAGTGTTTCCTGTAAAGCCTTGTACCAGCTAGCTATATCTGAAGACACTTGAATTCAAGTCAAGAAGTCTGGTATTCAATAAGAGAAAATTGGGAAAGTGGCACTGAAAATTGTGTAGGCTGAAGAAATGATTTCTTTGGATATTTCTTAGGTATTTGTCCCGGTTTTGTGTACCTCATTTACCTGCCTTGCAGAATGCATCAGCTTTGGCATACCTCCAATGAATTTTTTCATATTTTTAAGCTATCCATGCTGAATACCTGAATTCATCTTGCGGTCAGTGTTCACCACTTAGTACTCCTACATTCACAAAGTTACACTAGGACCAATTCACAGTTGTCACTTAATGACTGGCATTTCAAAATGAATCATCACAGATCTGACATAAGAGAATATTTCTGTTGGCTGACAAGAGCTCAAAGACAACATAGTTGATGCATTTGGCTGTCATCATCACATAATAAACAAAGGGCTAAAGTGTCGGGAGGTTGCAGTATTCTAGTCATTCTCAGGTTTTTTTAAAAAAGCATCTAGTTAACGTTTCTGTCGTCCTGGCCAATTTTCTGGCAATTGCTAGTATCAGCTGCAATTTGTTATTCCCATCCTCAAGTGGGTTTCTTTGTAATTCCAAAACACATAGAATCATAGAATCATAGAGTTGGAAGAAACCCCAGGGGTCATCCAATCCAACCCCCTGCTATGCAGGAACACACATCAAAGTACTTCCAACAGATGGCCATCCAACCTCTGCTTAAAAACCTCCAAAGAAGGAGAGTCCACCACACTCCGAGGCAGCATATTCCACTGCTGAACAACTCTGACCATCAGGAAGTTCTTCCTGAGGTTCAGGTGGAATCTCCTTTCCTGCAGCTTGAATCCATTGCTCCTTGTCCTAGTATCCGGAGCAGCAGGAAATAAGCCCGCTCTCTCCTCGACATGACATCCCTTCAAATATTTAAACATGGCTATCATGTCCTCTCTTAACCTTCTGTTCTGCAGACTAAACATACCCAGCTCCCTAAGCCTTTCCTCATAGGGCATGGCTTCCAGACCCTTCAGCATTTTGGTCGCCCTCCTCTAGACACGTTCCAGCTTGTCAATATCCTTCTTGAATTGAGGTGCCCAGAACTGGACACAGTCTTCCAAATGAGGCCTACCTAACCAATGCAGAATAGAGTGGTATCATTACCTCCCTTGATCTAGACACCATACTTCTATTGATGCAACCAAGAATCGTGTTGGCTTTCTTGGCTGCCTCATCATACTGTTGACTCATGTTCAGCTTGTGATCTACCAGGACTCCTAGATCCCTTTCACATATACTGCTATCCAGCCATGCGTCCCCCATCCTATATTTGTGCATTTCATTTTTTCTGCCTAAGTGTAGGACTTTACATTTCTCTCTGTTGAAATTCATTTTGTTAGCTTTGGCCCAGCTCTCCAATCTGTCAAGATCATTTTGAAATTTGATCCTGTCCTCTGGGGTATTAGCAGCCCCTCCCAATTTGGTGTCATCTGCCAATTTGATCAGCATGCTCTCCACTCCTTCATCCAAGTCATTGATGAAGATGTTGAATAGCACTGGGCCCAGGACAGAACCCTGTGGCATCCCACTAGTCACTTCTCTCCAGGATGAAAAGCAGCCATTGGTGAGCACCCTTTAGGTTCGGTCAGTCAACCAATTACCAATCCACCTAACAGCAGCCCTGTCCAGCCCGCATTTTACTAGCTTCTTTACGAGAATGTCATGGGGAACTTTGTCAAAAGGTCTTACTGGAGTCAAGATATGCCATGTCTACAGCATTTCCTTCATCTATCAAGCTTGTAACCTTATCATAAAAGGAGATAAGATTAGTCTGGTATGACTTATTTCTGAGAAATCCATGTTGACTTTTAGTGATTACAGCATTGCTTTCTAAGTAATTACAAACTGACTGTTTAATTATCTGCTCTAGGATCTTTCCTGGTATTGATGTCAGGCTGACTAGGTCCTCTTTTTTCCCCCTCTGGAAGATGGGGATGACATTTGCCTTCCTCCAGCCTACTGGGACTTCTCCTGTTTTCCAAGAGTTCTGAAAGATTATTGCAAGTGGTTCAGAAATTAGTTCTGCCAGTTCTCTTAATATCTTTGGATTTAATTCATCTGGCCCTGGAGACTTGAATTCATCTAGTTTAGCCAAATATTCCTGTACTATTTCTCTACTTATTCTGTGCTGCATTTCCCCCGCTTCCTTACCTGCTCCCCATCCCCCAGGCTGAGTACTTCTATCCTTTTGGGAGAAAACTGAGGCAAAGAAGGTGTTGAGTAATTCTGCCTTCTCTCTTCCCACCATTATTAATTGGCCATCTTCTCCACACAGTGACCCTATCATTTCCTTGTTTTTCCTTTTGCTGCAAACATATCTAAAAAAGCCCTTTTTATTGTTTTTAATGTCTCTGGCAAGCCTGAGTTCATTCTGCGCTTTAGCTTTTCTGACCTTCTCCCTACTTATGCTGGCTATTTGCTTGAATTCCTCTTTGGTGGTTTCACTATTCTTTCATTTCCTGTACATGTTTCTTTTAACATTTAGCTCAGCTGAGAATTCTTTAGTCAACCATTCCGGTTTCTTTAGATACCTGCCATTTTTCCTCCTTATTGGCACAATTTTCAGTTGTGCCTTCAGTATCTCACTTTTAAGAAACTCCCATCCGTCATGAACTCCTTTCTCTTTTAGTATTCTTGACCATGGGATTTCAGCAAGTAACTCCCTAAGCTTACAGAAATCAGCTTTCTTAAAGTTTAGGATGCTGGATACACTTGGCTTCTTCTTACCACTGAATGACAAACTCCAAAAGAGCATGGTCACTCCCCCTTAAGGATACCACGACCTCCACTTCATCGACTAGGTCTCCCTGTTGGTCAGGATCAGATCTAAAATAGCTGATCCCCTTGTTGCCTCTTCCACCTTCTGGATCATGAAATTGTCTGCAAGGCAAGTGAGGAACATGTTGGACCTTGTGGTCTTGGCAGAGTTTGACTGCCAACAAATATCAGGATAATTGAAATCTTCCATTAACACTACATCTCTCCTTTTTGAATGTGTGGTCATCTGCTCCAGGAAGGCCTCATCCAAGTCCTCAGGCTGGCCTGGAGGCCTGTAGCATCATTTTTACAATTTCTTTTTTAAAAAATATTTTGTTTAATGTAAGACAAAGCACAGGATATATAAAACCAACATAACAAGCAGTGGACAAAACACACAGCTCTCCAAAAGAGAACAAAAAACAAACCACCTCTTCTCTTCTTCATTCTCTGTTTTCTTCTAGAGCTATAGTGCTATGGCTGTACAGCTACAGCACTATAACTCTAAGAAAAAAAGATACAAGAAGGAAGGAGAAAGATCACTTTCAAGCTATCAGATCACTTTAGCTAACCATGCCCCAGTTTTTAAAAACCTTTGGAAGAGCCCTAGTATAGATTCAGGAGATCATGGCAAACAGCATCCAAAAAGAATTGAACAAGTCAACATGGAGGTATCAACAACCAGGCAAATCCTAGAAGCTATATTGCAAGAACTCATACTTCTTTTGGACAATCCGGAAGAGTCTTACACATGGCTGTATCAACTGTCTTTAATATCCTCTCCTTCCAGTTTGCATGCCATGCATATCTAGATACACTATTTACTTTCAATGATTCTACATTTTCTTTTTCCAGGACAGTGAACCTTTGCGTCTCCAGTATTCTCTAGGAAAGTATGAAAGAAAACAGATGGGCACCAAGTATATGCTCTACATCAGCAACGTGACTGAAAAGGAAATGGGTGTATATACTCTAAATGTAGGCGATAAGCAACTCTCTGCAAGATTGCGTGTAATAGGTAAACTGATTTATAATGCATATGAGAAAGAAAGATGAGTCATATCATCAGCTTGTACAAGTCACAGCCATGTTTATTTCTGTAGAGCCGCTCTGATCTATACAAGCTGAAGTTGTGGCGCATATTTCAGAAACAGTTCCACTCTTGCAGCCAAATATACACAGTGAAGGTTACTATATGTCTCCCCTTGTGTTTTTTAACAGATGAGCCTCTGACTTTTTTGGCAGACCTGAAGCCTCTGAAAATAACAGAGAGGCAGACTGCTGTCTTTGAGATTAAACTCTCCAAAAAGGTGCCCAACTTTGCCTGGAAGTTCAACGGGAAAGAGCTGAAGCGAGATGACAAGTATGAAATCATCACATCAGAAGATGGCTTAACTCACACACTGAAAATTAAAGATGTTCGCCCAAGTGATGTGGGTGAAGTCAGCTTTGAAACTGGAGATCTAGTAACCAAGGCTGCACTTTTAATTGAGAGTAAGAGTAACTTAATCTTTAAAAAAAAAAAGAATTTGAACCAGCACTTTCGTGTATCTTATTTGGCGGCTGGAAAAAAATGTGTAAATTTATTGTTCTCTCTTGATATAATCTTATCTATTGATTAGATCTAATTTTAAAATAAGAAAGCAGCATCAAGGGAGTTGGTTGTGTAAAATTTTTAAGAAATGTTCTCTTAACAGAGCTGTTTGGCTGTTTAACAAAAATTAAGGTGCTTTTGGCAGTGAAATGGAGGGCGGAGGCAAAATCATTTATACATAGCAGATACAATCAATGGATCAGTCTTCCAAGGCTTGTACTTTGACAAGTTACAGTGGCCATGCTGGCTGTGAATTTCTGGAATTGTTTTTAAAAATTACTTTTACAAGATCTATACTGTGTGACTTCCTCTGATAACCCAAAAAATATAGGATCATTCCGGAGAATGACTTAGAAATGCTCTCTCTTTTACCGATAGTTCATATGTTAAAGAAGGGCAGAATACTGTGGAATCTTTTTTTATTTGATAAAAAAGAGTATAATTTGAACATCTTGCTTTATGTGGATCCAGCAGCAAGCCCCACATGAGACTACCAGACTTACTCAGTTCTTGTTTATACTCTATATACAAAGAGAAGCTCTCTACAAATGGTCCTTTGAGTGATCCCAGAATGCACTATAGCCAATAACATGGGGATTCAAATGGAATCAGGAAGTCCTATGCTTATTATGTCTAAGTAAAGGTCTTAGAACTGTGGTATCAAAAATACTGTCCAGGGAAAACTACAGTGTTATTAGGAGTTTCATGAGCAGCTACACCTTGTATGTGATGAGTGTGTTTGTGGCGTGCATTTTACTGTTGTTTGTGACACACACACATGGTGTAGATGGCATATAAGGATGTACACTCACTTGAGTTCATGCTTCTGGGAAATGAGTAGTCCAGGGTTCCCAGATGTGTGTTATGTGAATGTTTCAATATAGATGGTTGTTGTTATTTCTTCCTGTTTGCCGTCAAGTCAGCTGCATCGTACGACAATCATATGAATGAATAACTTCTCAGAACCCCAGTCCTGCTCAGATCTTGCAAACTTACGACTATGGCTTCCTTTATTGAATCAAATTATCTGTAATGTCATCTTCTTTTCCTACTGCTTTTTCCAGCAATATCATCTTTTCCAATGTGTTATGTTGTCTCATGATGTGCCCAAAGTGCAATAGTCTCAGTTTAGTCATTTTGGCTTCTAGTGAGGCTTGATTTTTTTTCTAGAACACTTTCATTTGCATTTGTGGCTGTTGATGGTATCCACTGAACTCTGTTCCATCACCACATTTCAGAAGAGCTAAGTTTTTCCTCCGTCATCTTTCTTCACTGTCCAACTTTGATATCCCTACATAGAATCAGAAATGATTGGCATGATTGATCCTCACTTTGGTATTTAATGCCATATCTTTACACTCAAGGATCTGATCTCATTCCTTCTTAGCCCTTCTTTCCAAGTCTTAGGCCATTTCTGCACTACACTGTTACAATGCTGTTATTCCACTTTCAACCTCCTATGGAATCCTGGGGTTTGCGGTTTTGGGAGGGGCATTTAGCATTCTCAGCCAGGGAGCTCTTGGGCCTCCCTAAACTACAAACTGCAGAATTCCACGGGATGTTGAAAGTGGAATAATAGCACTATAAGAGTGTGGTAAGGAAATGACCTTAGTCTTTCTTCTGATTTCTTGACTACAATCTCTATTTTTGATTAATGACTGACCCAAAGTATAGAAAATTATTAACTATTTTAACATCTTCATCATCTTCTTTTAATTTATCTCAATCTTTAGAGGTCATTATTTTTGTTTTCTTAATATTCAGCTATAACCCTGCTTTAGTACTTTCTCCCTTGACTTTCATCAGTTGTTCAAAGTCTTCCCAGTTTTTGTTAGTACTGTAATATAGTGCCATCTGTATACATACATATATTTTTCATGCCATTTGAAGCTACCCTAAGACATGGAATATTCAGCAAAAACAAAAATGGAGTACCTTGACTGTATGGAGAAATGTTGGCAATGCTTTTGTGGATCATAAGGAAAAAAATGAGTTTTTTTTTTTATTTGAACAGCAAATCCTTTTGTTTTGTCACCTTATACTGGGAATGCTAACTTTCATAGACTACTTCTAGGTCTCCATTTTTATTTTTATTTTTATTTTAACATAGTTCCTCATCTACACACTGTTCTTAAGCTGTCAACCTTCTCACTGACCTTGATTTTCACTGGTTCTTTGTTCACTATTGAAATCTGTGGAGCCAGTGTCTGTTAGGGATAGAAGAGAATTGCAATTTTTTTGTTCATTTTTTGATGAAATATTTCCAAAATCTACAAACTTCTTCATAAATACAAAGGAAAACATGAGATTCTTACACAGTGTAGGAGAAACTGAAATGAAATTATTTGTCCATACAGGCCTAGACCTTTGAATTCTTAGGTTTTAAATTTCTGCTTGTGAATCCCTGTGTATTCAACCATCTTAGTTGTGCTGCTGAGTTAGAGTTGCCACTCCTTTCTTTTCCTGATGTCTTCCTCATGTTAACAGCTACATTGCAGGGAGATACAACATGTTCTCTCCTTGTTGAGAATAGCTGTACTAGTTGAATTTGGCAGGGCAGATAGTGGAGAATGTTGCCCAGTTTGTTTCTGAGAGGTTCTTACCTCACACACACTCATATACACACATTCTGGCCGGCATTCTATTAGTCACATACACAAGTGTTATGTTCACCTATTGTCTGTGTATGTCTTTTTGAGTCACTGCAAAGGCTGGTATTTTCTTTCACCCCCTGCAATGACCATCATCACCCCAAGACTCACAGTTTTGCTATGATAGCCCCCGTGAACAACCACTATGTGGCATTTGAAGAGTGTGGGGATCAGAGAAGCTCTGGCTGTACCCCATGATTCCATTTGCCAAGACCCCAGTGGGATCTTGGCAGAAGATGTTATCAGTTTGTGTCTGACCATGAAGCAAAGCCAGACACTTCTCCAATCCCATGCATTGTCCAACAACCACAAAATGGCTGCTCGGGGACAGGGAAACTTTAAGTCCCGGTGGTGGTGAATAGGGAACTATAGCAAAGTTACACCATGCTGGACAATATAAGATTTCAGCCGTTGTGTCTACATCTAGCTAGCTAATTGTCTATCTATCTGCCTGTGTACACATTTACATACATGCTCACATATAAAAATGAGATGGAAAGTTGACGTTACATGAAGCAGCAAAATGAAATCAATAGGTTTGTGTTTTTTCCTCATATTTATCTCCTCTTCTTTGTCAAGGAACACCCATTAAATTCATCAGAAATCTGAAGAATGTCCGAGTCAAAGAGAAGGGCAAAGCTAGTCTGGAGTGTGAACTTACAACTAAAGATGTTACTTTGAAATGGATGAAAAATGGGAAGGTGATTGAGAGGTCTAAAAAATTTACCATGATCCATGAAGGGAAGATGGCAGAGCTGATCATAGATGATGCTGAGCTGAGTGACACAGGGGAATATATGGTAATTGCCATGCAAGAAAATGACCCCACAGAGTATTACAGCAACTGTAATGTAGTAGTAGAAGGTAAGAGTTACTAGGCCAGGAGAGCATTTTGAAATATGAAGTGTAACTAGGTGTTTCATTTCCTTTCAATGTGATGGCATTGACAGAAGTTCTGTGTTTATGAGTTCTACATGTGTGTATGTTTGGGGAAGGAGGAGAAAGACATGGTACCATATGGCTTTTATTCTCAAACCACAAATAGCCTCCATCTAATCAGAGGTGTACACCTGCATATCACTGTTTTTTCTATTTGTGGAGCTGAATTAAAACATACCTCTTTATTGCTAAGGGAGAAGACAGAGCCAATGTGGATAACTTTAACATGCTCTTCTCTGTTCTCACAAAAGCCATGGGATGTGGCCTTGCATCTTCTTGGAACAGGTACAGAGTAGGCTAAGACTGTGGTCACAAGACTGCAGTTCACAGAATTTGACAAATGCCTTCAATAATTCTGAGCCTACCTGCCCACACATAACAGAAGAAGTCACTTGGGGCAAATTAGAAAGTTGAAAGCAAAAACAAACAAAAAGATACATTTTCTTTGTGTCTACAACATTTTTAGGTACCGTCACCTAGAACATATTCTTACTTCCCATAGGTGATTAAGAAGGATAGCATAGATGGTTCTCTGTCCCACTCCCTGCTCCCCACATTTTGTCTTCATAACAGTGGTTTCACTGAGATGCTTGTAGAAAAGATTCTTTGAACACACAACTGCTGTATTCTGTGGGAGCTCACAGGGAATCTAACACATTTCTGCATAAACTCACAGTCAGGGATAGAGAGAGCCTTGAATCCATTGATTCTAGGTCCTCTCCTACTTTGTTCCCTGCCAAACACCCTCTTTTCTCCCTCTCTAAAGCTGGCATTCACCCTGGGAAGTGATGCCTCTGCTGTGGCTTGGGGGGCTCAGCAGAAGAGGCTCCACACTTGCTCTGTACTTGTCATAGAATCATACAGTTGGAAGGGACTACATCTAATCCACTCCTCAGGCATGCAGGGATACACAGTTAAAGCAATCCAGAAGGATGCCCATTCAGCATCCGTTTAAAGGGGTTTCCACCGTCCTCCGAGACATTCTATCCCATTTATTTATCATGTCACCTCTTAATTTTCTCCCAGCTAAATATTCTCAGCTCCCTGTGCCATTCCTCACAGGGCTTGGTTTCCAGACCTTTGCTCGCTCTCCTCTGAACATGTTCCAGTTTGCCAATATCTGTCTTGAATTCTGGTGCCCAGAATTGGACACAGCATTCCAGCTGAGGTCTGAGCAGAGAAACCAGAGCATTCGCAAGCATCATTGAGAATCTCAAAGTGGGAAATCTGCTCTGTACAATGGTCCCTGGGACCTGTTTCTGGATCCAGAGGACTGTAGCCCAGTCCTAGTAAAATACACCAAAGTGTATTAGAGTTTACACACACACACACACACACACACACATCCATTTTCAACTTGAAATGTGGTATGTGTATTATGTATCTGATCAACTAATGCTGAATTCAGCCTCCTTTGAAACTGGAGGTAACTGAGGGTATTCCTATCATTTTTACACAGAGAGATTTGCTACAGTTAAGAGCGGCTTGTCAGATGTCCAAGCAGCAACCGGGGACCAAGCAGAGCTCTGTGTTGTCCTGAATGATGAGAAGGTAGAAGGTGTTTGGCTGAAGGATGGTAAAGAGGTAAAGATATCCTGTGTAAATCTGGGGCAACAGTAGCCATCTAGATGTTTGGTTTATTTATTTATCTATTTATTTATCTATTTATTTATCTATTTATTTATTTATTGGCCTCCAACTCTCATTATCTTTACCCAGCTTAACAAGGGATTATGAGAGCTGCAATCCAGAACAGCTGAAGGTCTGCAGTTATCCACTTATGTTGTGAACAGAGGAACATACATATGACTTTGTATGAACGGGGACATCTGGTGGCTTCCATGTCAGTGGTGCAGTGAATCCACCTTAGAGGCCTTTCACAGTACAAAGTCATACCACTGTTTTTTATTTATTTTATGTATTTAATGTATATCTTGCCTTTCTCCCAGTTGGAGGGGATCCAAAGCAGTGTCCTGTATAAATATATGTATATCCTGTATAAATTCAGTTATTTAATATATATCTTGCCATTCTGAGATGGTATTCAAGGCAGCTTTAACTGACGTAGCTCCACACCCTGGAATCCTGGAGTTTAAAGTTTGGTGAGGCAGCAGAGGAGCCCCCTGGCTGACAGTTCTAAGAGTCACCCCTTAAACAGCAGACATCAGCACTCCATAGAATGGAACCATGGCAGTTCAAGTGGAATCATGGTGTTATAGTTGTATAGTGTGAAAGGGCCCTGACTGTTAGTCCAAACATTAAATGAGCAAACCAAGATGCTGAAACCTATTGCCAGAATAGCTCCTTTAACGTTCAAAGTAAAACCCAGAGCAAATTCAGCACCCCACCTACATGGAAGCCACCGGCTGCCACTACTATTCCTGCATGCACACCTGCTCGGCATGCCTTTGTGGGGGGGGGGCGGTATACACCTACACGAATTGACTGTATGTGTTAACTGATCACCTTTGCTCAAGAATCACAAACCCCTTTGAAAGCTGTGGCCTGCTCAGAAACTGATGCCATTCCAATATGGTGATCTGCCAGTTCTTTTTGTAAGGTTTCTAAAATCTTTCCTTTAGATTACAGATATGAGAGGAATCCAGATCATCAAGCAAGGGGCTGTCCACAAACTCATCATTGACAAGATGGGAGAGGATTTTGAAGGGAAGTACACTTTCAGAGCAAAAGGGGCTGAGAGTGAGGCCACAGTCAGCATTGCAGGTACTGTATGGGTCATTCCCCCCACACCCCACTGTCAAATTCATTTTGCCCTTTTCTTTGACTCCTTCTTTCTTCATCTCTTATCCAGACTTCCATTTCAAAAGCATATTGGGCAAGCCAGGCATTAATCAGAGTTTACAAGAATTCCTCAGAAGTGCAGAAAAACACAAGATGTCGTATTTTGTCATATTATTCAACTTGCTGAGAAAGTCAGCTTTCATTTTTAAAAGAGCAGGTTTCTAGTCCTTATGATGGCAAAGATGAGCTTGAAAGTTAGTGGATAATGCCAGGTCTATCCTCAGCAGCCAAGGGGGTGGCAAAACAGAAGTTCAGTCACTAGGAAAGAGTTTTTTCTCCATCTAGCAAGATCAAAATTAATTATGCAAGGGAGGAAATATTGCAGAATAAATAATTCAAAATTAACAGGAATAGCACAATTTCTTGATTTTCTCTAATTTATAGAGGTCATAGAAATTGCTGGGGGTTTTGTTGCACAATTTTTCATTCTGGAAGACACACAGTAATGGCCCTATCATATTTATTGCTAGGACTCCCAGCAGGTCACCCTAAGAGAAATTCAACCCCAGCTATCAGCCTGTAACCAAAAAGGGATCTGTATATTTTGCCTTCTTTATGCCAATCCTGCCTTTTGTCCTCCCCCTTCCCCTATTAGCCACTTCTACAGAGGTAAAAATAAGATCGCATATATTCTACAGGAAAACAGCAAAATCTTGAGATCAGGTAATCCAAATTCCAAGTGAAGAAAAGCAGAAATCTAACTAAAACAATTTATGAAAATGGCATGAAGATGTATATATTTATTTTTGTGAATGTGTTCTTCTTTTAGCTGTAAAAAAAGCCCAAATGAAATAAGATGATATGTTGAAGCAGCATTCAGTAGCCACTGGAAATTCTGAACACATTTGGCTGGCATTTTGTTAGTAAGTTAGGATGTCATAGGTCTGCCTTACAACATGACAACTCACTTTTTTGGTCACTGAGTAAGTCAGAACTCTCTTCCAACCACACAATGACCAAATACCCCTCCAAGCCCACTTTGCAAGCCACGGCAGCCCCCTTTTCCAGGATTGCCATTTCTGTTTTGTCAGAGAGCAAAAGAGTAAGTGGCAACATGTCCCGATATTTTCCTTTAGAGGGATCCTCTGCAAGAACTTCAGCAGAAGGGGTGTTCCAAGGTCCCTGCTGGTACCTGTCACAACACGTCCAGCTAAAGGAAAACAGCGAGATGCATCACCGAAGATCTCACTCTCCAGCAACCTGAAAATAGCCATGACGGGGGGGGTGCTGTGTGGTTTTCAAGGTGGATTGGGGGGAGAGACGTAGCTACATCAAGAGACATAGCTTCAGAGACATGAGACACATGCATCTCCCATTCTAGGAACTTGGCCAGTCCTGTCTGGTTTATGATTAACCAGACATTGCTATTCTTGTATCTTAAGGGCTAGAATCTTGCTTTAAAATGAACACAGAAACTGAAATGCTAAATTCTAAGTCCAGTGTCAGTTTCTATATTTCTTCTGTTTGAACATGATATGTACACAGCTGTTGGTAAGTGAGCAAATTATCCGCTGTTTCCATGCCTCAGAGGCTGCAATACATTCCAATTTGTTTATTTTGCCATGAGAAAAGCAGCTGAAATCATCCCAGAGCATCTTATCATTGCAATTCAACGGCTAATGGAACATATGAATGGAAATATATATTTAACTATGTATATGACATAAGGGCCTAAATACCCTAAAGGCATTATATCCCTTCTGATCTTGGAAGCTAAGCAGGATCAGCCCTAGTTAGTACTTGGAGGGGGGGATCACCAAGGAACATAGGGTGCTATAGGCTGTATTTCAGAGGAAGGAAGTGGCAAAACCACTTCTGAGTATTCCTTGACTAAGAAAACCCTATGAAATTTGTGGGGTTGTCATGAGTAAACAGGCAACTTGAATGCACATACACTCACATATATGAAGAACTGCCATTGTCAAGACCAGACAATGAGACATATATATATGAATATTACCTAAGTGTATTTGTGCCTGTAGTTTTCAGACATATTTTTTTCCATTTTTTCCCTCTCTTTCCATTAGATCCACCTTATATTGACCCATCTGTGCTGGAAGTTTTAGCTGCTCACCCAGTGACTGTGAAAGCAGGGCAGACAGCTTACATCAAGGTGCCTTTCAAGGCCAAGCCCTTGCCCAAAGTCACCTGGTTCAAGGATGGCATTGAGGTGACTGAAGAAGACAGGGTAGGCATGGAAAGAACCAACGACCAAGCACTGCTCACCATCAAGAATTGTGTGAGAGAAGACAGCGGAGCTATCATGCTGAAGCTGAAAAGTGACTGTGGAACAGCCATTGCTCATTTGCACCTCAATGTTATTGGTAGGCACTGGATTTGGTCTTTTAAGGCACAGTGCATGCCCTAAATATGTTGATTCAGATGTAAGTTCCCACTGTGTCCAAGAGAGTTTGCTCAGAAGTGCCTTACAGACTCAGTGTGTCTTCACGCTTGTGAAGACATATTGGAACCAGACTTAGTCCTACTTTTAGAAAAGTGCGGATGGGAATTATGTGCCCTCCAACTGTTTTTGAACTGCAATTCTCAACAGCCCCAGCCAGCATAGCTCATAGTGGAGAATCACTTTATGTATATCCCACCTTTTTTCCAACAAGGCAGCTTACGTAATACATAGTACATATGTAGATACAAGTAATGATTTTTATATGACTCCCACTCCCACTGTTAGCCAGTGGCAGCTGGTGGGTCCATTGCTTTGGGGTGGTACATCCATGCTGGATTTTACAAAAGCCACTCCAAGTTTTTCACCACTGGCTGCTGATTCTGGTGCCATATCCCTATGGTAGCATAACTAAAATCTGTGGAGGGTATATGTGTCATTACTAACTCACGCACCCTTTATTTCGATGGGTAGGATTAAATCTGGATCTGACCTAGTTTATCCTACTCACATTGAATCATATGCAGAGAGAAAAGCAGGATATAAAATAAATACCCTTGGACTGCAACTGCCGACAGCTCCAGCCAACATGCTGTTGGTCAGGAAAGTTGAGAGTTGAAGTCTAGCGCATCTGGAGGGCATGAGGTTGGAGAAGATTGGTCTAAAGACCAAATTGTGATGCAGATCAAGAGCTGAAGGTCTTGTTTAGAATTTCCACTCTTTGCATTCCTTTTCTTCTCTTACAGACAAACCAAAACCACCACAAGGGAAAGTAGAATTCCTTGAGAAAACAGGGAAGTGTGTCAAAATGAAATGGAAAGCACCCAAAGACAATGGAGGCAAGCAAGTGACCCACTTCATTATTGAGCGGAGGATAGTTGGGAAAAAGTCCTGGATCAAAGTTGGTGAAGTAGACAGCAAGGAAACCACATTTGCCACAGATAAGGTGGAAGAAGGAAAAGCCTACCAGTTCCGAATCCTGGCTGTGAACTCCGAGGGTGCAAGTGAGCCATTAGAGACAGAAGAAATCTTTGCTGGAGAACCTATTGGTAGGCAGCTGAGCATGTTAGATCAGATTGCTATGTGGCTTGAATTTTTATGAAATGGACAAATCCATTATCCTTTGTCTTGAGATAAGATAGCACACAAGGAGAATTACATAAATGTTTTTTGAGGGAGATAGGTTTTAATGCAATGGTCACTCTGATCACCATAATTCTCAGAAAGAACTATTTACCAGGGAGGTGTTGACTGAAGGAATTGAAGGATAAATCTTTGTAGCATGCTGTCCAATTCATGTTTGGCCTTGCTAACCTAATTTAACTGTAATCACAGTGCCCCTTGAGATACTTAGATTCTTACATCTGATAATTTCGTATACAACACAAACACAGAGAAGGAGGGGTGTGGAGGGAGAGAGAAAGAAAACGATAGAGATTGAGAGAGAGAGGCTAATTGATTGGAATTTCTTGAATCATGGATAGACCTACTTGATTACAATCTGCTAAGATTTCTAGAATTCCCTGTGATACAGAACCTTAAAAATATAATTGATAGGTCCTTGGGTGTATGAAGGTCCATGTATGTTTAAAAATCATGACAGAAATGGTTGCTTTGTGACCAACACATATTTTTCATTTTGTATTTACATCTTTTTTGTTCTCTTGCTCAAAAATATTAATCATGTGCTTCAGATAAAGCCAAAATTCTAAGGAGCAGACATCACTAAGAGTTCATATGTTCTAGGATGTAAATCTCCACTTATTTCATTCCTTCACTCAAGAATGAAACATTCCAAAAAAATTTCCTCCTGCTGGGTGAGATTGTAAGAATTTTTGTACATTATTTGATGATTTGTCACATTTGGGGACTTTTATGAAGGTTTTGAGAAGGGATAGAGAGTTGCAGAACACTGACTTTCTCATGCACAAAAATACATTTTTCACAAAACATTGTTTTTAATGTACAAAAAAGAAATCCCTTCATGAAATTTTAACTCTAAAAATGTGAAAAATCTCACAGTGGTTGGCCGTTTTTAAAATTAGATAACAGGACATCTTCTATTTGAGGGTGAGAAAACCTGAAAATATTCTTTACATCTCTAATAATCTTTATGTCTCTATAGAAAGCAGAGTGGCTTTGGAGATGCTGGGGAGGTAGGAAGTGCTAGTGATTCATTCCTCCTATGCTCATGTATCTTTGTGATGTTTTGAGCTGAACTTGGGCTTCTCTTCCCCTGCCCCAGTCCAGGTGGAGTATGGAAGCTACCCTGCGTCTGAAGCATATTCATCTCACTATAAGGAATGTATGAATCCACTTTGAATCTCCTGGGGGAAGAATAGGTTGCTTCTTCTTCCTTTTCTCCTTCCAATATTTAGTGCTGCTCTGACCCATTGGTGCTGGTGGTCATTTTTATCCCTTGAAATAATGGCCACCTTATGATGCATAATGGGTCTATTCATACTATACATTTAAAGTGTGATAATTCCTCTTTAATTGCCATGGCTCCAGCCTATGAAATCCTGGAATTTGCAGTTTAGAGAGAGATCTTTAGAATTCTAAACCAGAGAGCAGTAATGCAGATCCCAGATGGCAGATCCCGGATTCCTTAGCAGCAAATGGCAGATCCCAAATTCTTTAGACAGTTAAAGTGGAATCACAGTAGTATGGCCCTTTTTGCACCTTACCTCTGTCCGGCGCGGTCGCACGGGGATCATGCGAACAGCCTCTTCCGTGAAGCTCTCGCATCCCCGCTACTTCAGCTCCGCAGGAGTTGCCGGCCGGCCAGCAGGCAGGCAACGTGAGGGCTCTGCCTCTTCCTTCCACAGTGCAGCTGGGTATTTTCCCAGGCTGCGATGGGGGAGGAAGCGCGAGCTCCAGAGCTCTACATGCAAGGTAAGTGCACGTGGGGCCCCAGAGCAATGTGCGATTGTACACCATTTTCTGCTAAAAGCCGAAAATGATATAGTGCGCGATTGGCGTCTGCCGGCCCTGGCAGCATTGCGCGATTGCGAGGACGTCATCTGAAATGCTCCTCGCAATCATACGATGCTCCAAAGGCCCTTTCACATGAGAAATGCCATGTGAAAAGGGCCTATAACTGCAATTGTGAAAGAGCCTCATGTTGAGATTTCACTAGGTCTTTTTCCTGCTTTTTCTCTTTATATGTTACCAAAACTGTTGCTCAGAGTTTTTATCTGTTGTATCTGAATGCTTGCATTGCTTTCTTCTTTTGTGTAAACGCTCTTTCATCCTTGAATGCAAAGATGACTGGTTACCATAGTTTTCTCTCTAGCGCAGGAGAAGATTAATAGTCCCTTGCAGTATTCTCCCTATATTGAAATATCCTCTAGTATTGTATAGGAAATATTCTGCAGAGGAAAAGCATGTGGAGGTTGAGTAAACAAAACATGTTTTTTTCTGCAGAAGAAGACATTTTCTGTGTAGAAAAAAGTGTTCTTACACACACAAAAAATGTGTTTCCCGTTCCCCAAAAATAATCCTTCCACAACACCTTGGGAAGTTTGAATACCGGAAGAAAATTGTGCAGAATTCTCACTCTTCTGTTAGTCTTCTCGATGGTGTTTCCTAACTGTCAAGAAACCACAAGTAATTATAAATATTCTTTCCATCCACAATGCATATATAGTTATAGACAGGTAAGTAGGAAAAAAATTCCTACTTCAGTGCTTGCTCTAATTGACTTTTGCTAAAACTCTTTACAGATCCTCCAGGACAGGCTTCTCAACCTCAAGTTACTGATGTTAGCAAAGAAGCCATTACCATTACCTGGAATCCTCCGGCTAAAGATGGCGGCTCCCCAGTAATGGGGTATATTGTAGAAAGAAGAAAGAAAGGCAGCAATCTTTGGGTTCCAGTATCCAAAGAACTAATACAAGGTCAGCAGTTTGTTCCAAATCCCACCACCAAATCCCATATACTATACACACAAAGATTATATTCTTCCCACTAGACAGAGGAAAGTCACTGCCTCAGACAGCAGGTGCTGCGAGGTAGCAGCAAGATGATGGAGGAGGGAGCTGTGTGTCTTGCTCCTGAGCCCTCCGGGATAGTCTGAAGTCTTCAAGGGTGGTGAAAGAGGCTCTTCCGCCAGTGCCAATGCAAGACTTAACTAACAGTCCAGTCAGCTTCAGTTCATGGAAGCACCATCTTGTTCTTCAGTTCAGACAGCAAAATGTCCTTAAGCTTGGTCATATATGGACCAAATGGCAACAGTTGAGAAGATAAGATTAGAAATGATGTTAAGATAAGAAATGGACACAGAAACGGAAAAAAGGATGAAGCACTGCTGTGAAAAATCTCATAGCTGTTGACAGTTTTTCCAATACCAAAAAAGCCACCTTAAGATAAAGCAAACAGACTCCGCAGTATTACATATGAATTCAAATTTCCCATCTGCTATATTTTGAAGCACTCGTCTATACTGCCTTAACCAATTAAAAATGAAGCTGTCAATCTATTTATTTTTTATTTATTTAAGACCTACTTTTCTCCCAATGCTAGGACCTAAGGCAGCTTACAACATGATTACAAAAAGATAAAACCTCAGATACAATAAGTCATGCCATTAAAAATTGTTATATAAATGATCATTTAAAAAATGAATGAAAAGCATTTTTAAAATAATCGCTGGTGGAGAAAAAGTACAGCAACAGTATTTTGTTTTCACTTGCTGTATGCTGCCTTGGGTGCTGTGTCAGGAGAAAGATGGGATGTAAATTCAATTTTTGAAAAAGCCGTTCCTCAGCAGGCAATCTGTTGCCAAATATTCACCTGAATAAAAAGATCTTTGCTGTTGCTAGAAAGACACCAAAGAGGGCTGCACCTAGAAAACCCTGTCTTGCGTCTTCACCAAATGTGCCTCTGAAACCGGTGAGATTAGGAGAAGGGCTTCCTTCAGAGATCTTAAAACTTGAACAGGCTCATATGCCTCTTTCTTGTGCACAGATCTTCACTTTGCCCTTGCCGTTGAATGGAAACTAAGAATGTTATTGGTTTGGAAACCATATGACCGTGGCATCACTGCCTGCTTTATTCCAAACATCTTAGTTCCCGCAACACTACACAGACTTGGTTAGATGAAACTTGCTTTCTGCTTTCTTTTCTCTTTTATTGCTTGTTTGGAAAACCAGAAGATGTCTAGGGTAGAGGCCAGAGCATAGACATATTCTGGTTTTCCAAACAGGTAATAAAAGAGAGAGAGAGAAGAAAGGAGGAAGTGGGCTTCATCTAACCAAGTCTGTGCAGTGCTGTGGGAACTGAGGTGGAGACTAGAGCGGGAGCCAGCATGACGTAGTGGTTTGAGAGTTGGACTACAATCCTGGAGACCAGGGTTCACTTCCCCATTCAGCCATGGAAACCCACCAGGTGATCTTGGGCATGTCACATACTCTCAGCCCCAGAAAACCCTGTGATAGGATCTTCTTAAGGTCACCATAAATCAGAAACGACTTGAAGGCACACAACAACAGCAACAACAACTCAGAAAAGTCACTGTTTCAGACTAGAACCACCAGTGGCCATGCTGGCTGAGGATTTGGGAGGTGCAGTAAAAAAGTTACTTTTTGTGGAGACACAGCAAAGAGCTATGTAAAGATATTATAAATGTGTATTGAAGAAACTGGGAGAGCTGATTGTCTTCTTCTGCTTAGTATGTTGCCTTGGGAGGCTCCTTGGAACTGAACAGCTGCATAGAAATATTGTTGCTGTTGCTATGTGCCTTCAAGTCGTTCTTGACTTATAGTGATGCTAAGGAGAACCTATCACAGAGTTTTTTTGGCAAGATTTGCTCAAAGGAGGTTTGTCTGAGGCTGAGAGAGTGTGAGTTGCCAGCACACTCTCGGTCCCAGAAAACCCCGTGATAGGTTCGCCATGAGTTGGAACGAACTTGAAGGCACACACAGCACACGCACACACATTAATGAATTTGCTCCTAACTTTTCTGGACTGTGGCCATGAGTACATCATCTTTGCGTTACCCTTCAGCCATATCAGGTTATAAACCAATTTAATGGTGTGGAAGTACAGTGAAGTTTGAAAATATCACACCTCTCTGTTAACCATGAAGCCTCATTTGTGGCCACAAGGGGGCAGCAAAATGCCACAGTCTGCCACAATTGTTTGTGTGTTTTTTAAAACACCTCATTCTCTTTGAATAAGGGGATGATTGTTTCAACTTGTTTCTATTCAGGGAAACATCTTCACTTGGTCATTTTGAATTCTGCGTAATTTTTAAACCTTCTCTCTGTGTCTAGATACTAAATGCAAAGTGGACGGCTTATTGGAAGATACAGAATACGAGTTCCGGGTCATAGCTGTGAACAGAGCAGGCCCTGGACTTCCCAGCAGCGCGTCAAACTCAGTTGTGGCAAAAGATCCCATCAGTATGTCTCTCCTGTTGAGTGATTCCTAGTGCTTATCATGTGCTGAGTCCATAATCTTTTATTTGCTATGTACTCCACAGAAGTATACATCCCAGGAGGTTACATTGGTAGCCAGGCTGCTGGGGACAAAATGCTGCCTGCAGCATTTTTACAGACTCTGACAGACCTATCAAAATGCGGTATAGCGTTTGACCGCTCATTTTATATCAATAATGAGGGGACACATTTTTATGTTGTGAAGGAGATATTCCCCATGTTAGTCCCTGGGTGTGCACAGTGTTCTGAATGTCCCTGAACACCTTTACCTCACAAGTGCGACATCTTTGCCAGTGTCTCACTGTGTCTGCCAACACAGGAGCTAGAAGACTTGAAGCTGGGGAGATGCCAAGGCAGCAAGAAGCAAGGTTACTGCTAGAGCTGAAATCTAGGATGAGATTATTGAAATGACAGAGGAGCCTCCATTGAGGCAACATAGACAAGGCAGAAGGAGCTGAGGACTATATCCAACCAGCATCAGACAGTTAGGAACTGAGGGCTCTCACAGTAGGTCTTGCAAGACCACCCTTCCCTGGATATCCTCATCGTGGAATCAATTAAATAAAGTTTTCATATTCAGGAACAGAGCATGGTAAAGGGAGACCTTTTGCTGCCAAATGGTCACTCCACTTGACTTGCCATGTTCTCAGGCCTAGAGCAAGGCATCATGTGTGTATGTGTAGCCCTCCAGATGTTGTGGACTGCAACTCCCATAATCCTTCATCATTACCTATGCTGGCATTGCAGTCCAACAACCTCTAGAGAGGCACACATTCCTCAGCCTTTGCTAAGGAAGCAAACAGAGTGGGAGCTTTGCCCTCTAGGATTAGAGGCGTCCAAGGGCAATTTGTCCCACACAGAAGCTGCCCCAAAGCCTCAATCCTTGCACGGGAGTCAGCCAGAGTGGCAGACTGTGCTTTGGATCTATTGCCTGAAGCCACCAGTGCGTGCAAAAGACTGACTGTCCCAGGTTTAAACCAAAGTGGTGCCCACTTTGTGGGTGTGTCTATTTTCACCTGTATCTTTCTAAATGTCAGGGGTGGCTTGCAAATTCATGAAGAATTTGGGATAGATCTTGGGGAATTTCATGCGGTGGGGCTATATTTCCCATAATCTGGCATTGGGGATGGGAATTATGATCCAAATAGGTAACTATTCCAAGTTCCGGTTCTAGAAAATATGAAGGGAGGAAGTTCTTTTTATGGTTTGTCTCATTCGCACATGGAAGTCATCTCCTTGGTACTTAGTTAGCAAGCAATTATTGTACATGCATGAACCATCCTTGAGACCACAGTTAGAAGTATGCCACAGTGAGCACTGGAGGAGAAATTTCTGTGCCAACATGCATCAGAACAGCTGCAAATGTTCCAATAGGAGATGTCTTTCAGGTTGTGTAACTCTTTCCTGCACCAAAAAAAACTAGAGCACGGATAGCATCACTGGTCATATTTGAAAGTATTGAGCTGAATCAGTTCAGTTCATCAAATCAGTATAAATATATTCCCAATAATAGACAGTGGTGTTGTACATGCTTTTCGTTAAAGCCTTTGGGCCAAATTGATTTTATCCTGGTTGTACATGTTCAATGGTTATATTATTCAATATTGTTCTAACTGGTTTTAAATTAGATGTTTTTAACTCAGAAACTATTCAATGTATTTTTAATCTTTTTAAACCTTTGTAATTTTATTGTTGTAAATTGACTTGGTTGTAAGCTCCCCTCAGATCTGGGGATAAAGGCCAGGATATAAATATTTTAATAAATAAATATAGAAATAATTAAATATTGTGGTGTTTTTCAGAGCCTCCTGGACTGGTGAAGGGTTTGCATGTAGCAGATTCTTCCAACTCCAGCATTTCCCTGGCGTGGCAGCAGCCAGATGAAGGTGATCCACCTTCAGGCTACATACTGGAGATGCGAGCTGAGGACACCAAGGAATGGTCCAAATGCACCAAGATCCCAATTACTGGCACCAATTATACAGTGGGAGGACTACAGGAGAGGCAGAAATATTTCTTCCGGATTCGTGCTGTGAATGAAGCTGGAGTGGGAGAGCCAATTGAGTTAAAGGAAGGAGTCCTGGCCATGCCCCCTCCAGGTACTTCTTGGGGGTTCAGCATGCATAGATACCAGTCCCCCTGTAACTGTGTCTGTATCCTACCATTGGCAATCCTGGCCAGGGCTGCTGGGAATTTGCAGTCCAGACAGGATCTGAAAGGCCACCAGAAGCTCAGTGTGAAAACGCATAGTTGCTAGAACTGCAAACCCCAGGATTCCATAGGAGGTTGAAAGTGGAATCATCGTGCTGTAAGAGTGTCGCGTGGAAATGGCCAAAGTCAAGGTTTGTGCTGTTCCATGCAAAGAAAGGGGACTGCCTTGAAACCTGGCACAATTTATCTTAAGTTCCATAGATCCACTTTGAAACCAGTGTGGATATGATCTCAGCTTTTTAAAAAGCTAATTTCCTCTGTGTGTGAATGTGAATTTGTTTGGAACAATGACATAAGAAGGAAACTTGCAAGAGGTGGCTGGGTTTTTTTCCCCCTAGGAACTGCGATCTGATAAAGTAACTTTCCCAAACTCTGGAGAGAAAAGTGCAGCAAGTCAGACTTTCCCCATGTGCCCTTTGTTCTCTAAAAATCTCTTTCCTATTCCCCAGCTTCTTTTTTGTTTCTACAATGGAAAAGATACACGGCCAGGTATCATTTTCTGTGGAGATGGGAGAGTGACTGGAAAGAAAGCACAGTTTCCCTTGGGAAAAAATAGCTCCAAAATAAAGGGTTGTATTTCTCTTCCCTGTCAAATGTATGCTGTTCAAATCCAGAGCCTGCCATGGCTGGTATTAGAATGGAGCCAATAAATGCTGGGAAAGGGTTCCATCTGTCTCCTGTGTCACCTCTCGGTACTACTGTAGGGTTACCATGTCAGCATTTCCAGAACGAATTGAACCACCCAGCCTTTTGAAAGAGGTACCTGAAGAGCAAATGACAGCTTTCTGACAAGTGGTCTAATTATTTATTTCCATTTCTCTTTATTGTGGCACCTTGGTGTGTCTTCTAGCTGCTCCAAAATTCGACCTGAGTGTCAGGCTGAAGAACCACATGGTTGTTCGGGCTGGAACAGCCCTCTGTATCCATGCCAGCTTTACTGTAAGTCATTCCTTTACATTATATGGTTTGTTCTTCCTGACTCAGGAGGTACTGTGCCTGATCATTTTGCTTTGTAAGTAAGGTTGATAATAGCACTATCTGTACCATATAGTCCCCTGGTACTCTCCCGTCCATACCTGGTCTTGCTTAGCTTCCAAAATCAGGCAAGATCTGGATTGGTCAGAGTGGTATGTGATATACTTGTGATATATCATACAGCCTCTGAGACACCCTCCCAAAGTCTACAGGATTGTACCATAAATTAACTATTTGTTCTGATTAGGATTTAAAAACAAAACAGGGAGACTTACCCTTTTGTAGATTATACAATTGCTTTGCATGGAAACATTGGGTGAAGAAATAGAAAGGATTAAGGCAGTTAATGTAGGTGACTCCTTGATGTAAAAGATAGTAGATTTTGTTTCCCACTCAAGCTGTGATTTTATTGTATTGTGTAAAAGAACATTCCTAGTCAGAACTGTTGAGATAGAAAATTACTGCAAAGTAGATTTTATAATGGGTATATTGTTCTTTTTAATTGTCAAGTTCAGTGGCTAATATGATAAAACCGCTTTCTGCTGTGCTTCCCCTTTGCACGTCCTCACTACTCCCATTAATGTCTTCAATCTGCCTTAAGTGTTATTGAAACCCTTAGCTATGGAAACATAAACTGTTAAATAGAAATCAGTACAATGATAGTAAAAAGCATACTTGTGCTGGAAAAAGAAAGTTAGAGTTAGAGGAAAGTCACTTTTTTAGACTCTAATTTCCATAATCTCCCAAAATAGCAGAGGAGTGGTTCTCAGATTGGTGGACTACTCATGAAAGCAAGGCCTCACTATTATGTGGACAAGTTGTACCATCTGGTGTTACGTGTTCAGTGTGCAGGCATGAAGTCCCACTAGCCTGTTATCGTGCTATGACTCCATCAGCCAGCCCCACCCTAAACTGCGAACCCCGGGATTCCATAGGATGTTGAAAATGGAATCATAGCACTGTAACAGGCTAGTGTGGAAATGGCTCCAGTGTCATGTCTGCTTTAACACATCTGTTTAACATGTTTGTTTATGGAAATCAAGCAGCTGAGGGGGGAGTGAGGGTTAGACGAGAAGCGTGGAAACTTAACTGTTTACCCTAGAGGTCCACATTTTGGGGGCCTCAAGAACCATATGTGATGCTAGCTTAGGGGTGCATGCAGACAACCTGCCCCCCCCCCACACACACACATACATCATACACTCCAACATTTCACAGATGAAAACTGAGTCGTGTGTGGCCAAGCAAGATCAGTATGGTCAAGATCACAGAAGTTATTAACACATGATCTAGGAAAGGCTGCAGCAGTTGCTTTTGGCTGAGTCTAAGGGAAGGGCAAGATTCCTTCCTTTTTTCTTCTCTTTGCTAAGGCCATTTCCACCCTACACTGTTATAGTGCTGTGATTCCACTTTCAATATCCTATGGAATCATAGAATCACAGAGTTGGAAAAGACCACAGGGGCCATCCAGTCCAGCCCACTGCTATGCAGGAACACCCACCAAAGCATTCCCAGCTTCTGCTTAAAAACTTCCAAAGAAGGAGAATCCACCACACTCTGAGGCAGCATATTCCTGGGGTTTGCAGTTTAGGGAGGGGCATTTAGAATCCTTAGCAAGAAAGCTCTTGGGCCTCAGTAAACTACAAACCCCAGAATTCCATGGGATGGTGAAAGTGGAATAATAGCACTATAACAGAGTAGTGCAGAAATGGCCTAAGATCAAGGGTGGTGTGTAGTGTAGTAGTGGAGGGCAAACTACTTTTGCAGCAATTGAAGTAAGCTAAGAGCACAGAGTGAGAGCGGGAGGAGGGGAGAGAAGCTGAGACATTTTAAAAGCAGATGAAACAGTGAGATGACAGAGGATTAATCAAGGCTTTCCCTGTCAAATTATGTCAGTTACGCAGTGATACACACAGGTACCCATATCCAAGGATCCTAAAATAGCTTGCTTTTAACTCCTGCAAGCAGTGGTAGGAGAAGATATTTTTTACGAGGATCTCTGGGGAGTAGGCATCTGACAGTCTGTATCAACAGTTGGTGAAGATCTTGGGATGCAGAGGTTGGAGATATGCCCTCCTTGATTTGTTTTGGTTCCTCCCATGTCTTGATCCTCTAAGATCACCACAGGAGGAAAGTTACTTTTGGTTCCAGGGGATGAGGGGGTGGAAGAGAGGAGAAAATTGAGAGAGAGAGATTTGTAAGGACCATGGCATGGGGAAAAAGAACCGTGCTTCATGCTTTGAGATCCAGATCCCAATTGTTCCTCTCCTGTGGCTGTTACTCATGATAACATCTCAGATGCATGAAACACAACCAGAAAATCAATGCAATGTCTAGTCTGGCTTTAAGAGCTCATACATGTGACACACCCAGACTAGAAATAATTACTAGAGCAGAGGCAACATTTCAAACATGGGTGATTTGCTGTTAAAGTAATCACAGTAATGCAGAATAATGCTGGTTTGGGATGCCAAACTAATCAGGGCTTTAGGAAGCTTGTAATCCCCTCTCTCCACTTAAATCCATGCTGCAAAGCTTTGTCAAAGGGGATCCCACAGCGTGGTTCCTCTTGGCTTACCGGCAGGAGATTCATAAAGTTTTACTTTGGGTGGTTTGGATGACTGTGAAGTTGCCTCTCTATGGATGTCATGATTCTGGTGTCTCTGGTGTCTGCAGGATTGCAAGACTGGAAAAAATAACAAAAGGCACAAAAGCTTTACTACGGGGGGGGGAGTGAGGGGTGGACATCTGCCAACTTTTAGGGCTGGTGGAGGTCACAAGAGATACTCTCCCTGTCCCTTTAAGAGAACCTGTTGTTCTTAGGCTCATTTTAAAAGCCCTGTGCAAACCATCACTTTAGATTTTTGGCAAGAATAACCTGTTGTGCCAGGCAGCCTTATAGGTAAGGGTTGGGCAGGAAAGATTACAGGTTTTATCAGGGGGAAAGCAGGAGAGCAAGCCGTTAGAGAAAAGGGTCAGAGTGGGGATGTGATAGAAAGAGACAAGGTGCGCCTTTTTCACACTAGATTGGGGATGCACTAGAGTTCTTTGGAAGAACTTTGGGAGAACCTTGAACTGCAAATCCCAGGATTCCATAGGATGTTTCCAGGCCAATTAAAGTGGAGTCTTAGCACATTGATTGTGTAGTGTGAAGGGACCCAACATAACAAGTAAAGAGGAGGTAAAATAGGGGAAACCAGAGGTGTATCTACCAGCGAGGGCCCAAATAAGAGTGGTTCTATCTGCTCTACAAAATTTTTGTTCAGTCTCCAAATTTCTGGCATTGCAGTAACTTAAAACTTCAATTGATTGTTTAGAAATAAATACACGTTAGGCATCCAAAGAAGAGGGGCATGCAAAGTTAACTGAGGGAATGTGAATGCAGCAAATATAAGAGTGTTTCAGTGCAATGCTAGACATTTGAGGACTGAAGGAAAATTTCATTAAGGGGAAAAAATCTTTTATTTATTTATTTTATCTAATTTTGCCCCCCCCCCACTACACTACTGTGAAGGGGACAAGTGATCAGGAATCAGCCATTGGCCCCACCTTCTATTGGCATGTAGTCCCTGACAGCCCTCCCTTCAAAGGAGAAGCAGAACAGTGATTTCCCATCCCTACTTTAACTTTTCTTTCGACAGAGGCGTCTGTTATATCCTACCACTTTAATTGTCATGGCCGCCTCCTACTGAATCTTGAAATTTGTATTTTTGATGAAATACTTAGAAGGTCCAAAGGTACCCTGAGAAAAGATGAGGTGAGGATTAAATCAGTTTAACTGTGGAGTTTGGATACATCTTTAGTCAGGGATAGGAATTCCAGGTGCTGTTGAAGTGCAAATCCCAGCATTCCTCACCATTGGGGCCTGCAGTCGAACAACATCTGGAGGGCCAAAATATTGCCACCCTGATCTTAAATGAAAGCAGGAGCAGCAGCCATGTTTTCTCCTGTGCATTTCTTTCTGTGACCTTCTCCCTCCCCTACCTGCCGTGTTGAGTGCTATAATTGAGTGTGCCAATAGCAGATGACGATGAGTCAGGTGAGAAGGACTGAGTGAAAAATAGGTGGGAGAAATGACATCAGTTTCCTCATTTTGATTCTGGCAGGGTTCTCCTCCCCCAAATGTGGTCTGGCAAAAGGATGGAGTTCCCACAAGGGGGAGAGAGAGCATCACAAAAGGCAAGAACCACTCTCAGTTCCTCATCCACAGCACCAAACGTACGGATTCTGGACTCTACCGTATTGTGCTCAGTAATGACTATGGGGAAGCCCACTACGACATCCATGTGAGAGTGACAGGTACAAGAGTGTGTCTTGAAGAAGTGGCTGTGGGAGGAATGGGTGAAAGAGAGACTATACTCCATGACACTGACCAGTTCCACTCATTGGCCATTTCCTCACTACACTCTTATAGCGCGATGATTCCACTTTCAACATCCTATGAAATCCTGGGGTTTGCAGTTTAGGGAGGGGCCGGCTGGTCCCTCCCTAAACTGCAAACCCCAGGATTTCATAGGATGTTGAAAGTGGAATCATCGCGCTATAAGAGTGTAGTGAGGAAATGGCCATTGTCAGGCTGCAGTGTTCTGTATAGCAATCTCCATGGCTCATTAGTAAAAATGTTTCTCACAATATTTGTTATGGAGTGTCATAAAAAATTATGAGCACAGAGTAGTAGCTAGAGGTAGAAAACGCTTGTTAAAACAAGCACCCAGTTCACCAATCAGCTGTCAGATTATTTCCTTTCATTAGCATTTAACAGAGATTTGATCAAAAGTATTTCGGTTTCCTAAGGCATTGTTGTTGTTATCATCTTTATTTTCCCAAAAACTGGGACTCAAGCTAGCTTACAAATTAAAATGATTACAGTATAGTTAAAAACATACAAAAAGTCAACTTTAAAATAGAATTAAACTATTAACAATGTTAAATCGATTTGAAACATACATTTAGAAAGGATAAGAAGCAGTTTCAATTTAAAGCAATTCAGCAAAGCCCCTTCCTTAAAAACCTCTAGTTCTAAAAGGCTGTGAGAATAAAAAGGTCTTTACCTGGCAACAGAAGGACAGTGGTTTGACCAAAAAAATATTATCTAAATCAGTAATTTAATCCACTGGTTTAATCAATAAGTAAATTATTTATTTTATTAAACACTGCTTTAATCAACGAATTGTTGACTTAAATTGAACTTACTAAATCTACATAAGCCTCAAAAGAATACCATATAACCAAGTAATGTTTGTCTAGAAGGACTAGTTAGGAAAGGAAAATGCTTCTTTAAATGACATGCATGCATCACAAATAATAGCAGGACTTCCATTGTAAAATAGGACAAGCATTCAGCTGGTGCATCATATTGTGGGTCTTAGGAAATCTAAATGTTCCTGGCCAAATCCTTGTTATGTGCTAGTAAAAGGAAGTAATCCAACAGTTGATTGGTGGACTGGGTGTTTGTTTTAATAAGTATTCTCTGCCTCTAGCTATTGCTCTGCATTCTTGTCATTTTTATGACACTATGTAGCAAATATTAAGGGCAGCATTTAGCTAATGAGCCATGGAGATTACTGTAGAGGAGGTACGAATGCCAGAGTCTGAAAACGAGCTGAACTGGTCAATCTAATATTTTCATAAGATGTTCCAATGCAGAAAGTAAGTTGCAGGACTGTATAATGTACGCTGTGTTGCTTTACTTGTGAGGAAAAATAATAAATGGACAGTATGGACCTGTTTGTCCATCAGATGAGACAGACTTCTGTCAAAATAAAGAATGGATACCAAAAAAGAGAGAGAGAGAAAGAGAGAGAGAGAGAGGGAAGGATGAAACTTTTGGCTCACACGCCATATTTCTGCTTTAGATTTCCCAAGGCCACCTACCAATCTAAACTTGTTTGAGGAGGTGCCAGACACTGTAACACTAAAATGGGATCACTCTCCAGACGTGAAGGAGGATGGTGGTGCCCACTATGTTATCCTGAAACGTGACACTAGCACTGCGACTTGGTTCACAGCAGCAGAGAAAGTCTACAGCAACAAGTACACAGTCACAGGACTGCTTCCCGGCAGGAAGTATTTCTTCCGAGTCATTGCTCGAAATGATGTTGGTGATAGTGATCCTCTAGATTCGAAGGATTCTTGGCATATCAACAAAAATGAAGGTGAGGATGCGTGTCTGAATAATCCTCCCTGTAGTGTGGGAGAGTTTTGGTGACTTTAAGCTGGTATTGGTTCATTTTGTGGTTTTACAATGGGCTGTTCACAACAGAGATGGACAGTTAACTTTCAAGACAGCTTAGAAGCAGAGAAATTTCTGAAGCTCATAATTACCTTGAATTTGGAATAAGAATGTGTTCATCTTTTAATGATGAATTCTCCTTTCTCCAAGGAAATTAACTGAGAAAGTTAAACAAGGTTCTGCCTATCCACAGTCAAACATTCAAAGAAACCTGTTTGGCTTTCAAGTTGTAGTCTCTTACTCTCAACGGAAGTACTAGGAACTTCCATTGATCACTAAAATTACACAGACTGTCGAGCCAACTGTTCTGTAGACACGTGTGCTGTTTCTTTGAATTTATGTCTTTTCACTTGATAGAACTCTTTGTGATTGTTTTCTTCCAACAGGACTTGCTTTGGTTTTGGAACAGAGGATAATCATTGAGGGGAAAAACTGCTTCACAATATAAAAACAGTAGGAAACCCTACAAAATGGCTAGGGAGAGATTGTCTTTTCTAATCCCATCTTCAGCCCACCTTCAGCTATCTGAGAAACAAACAAACCAAAAAATTCAGTTGTTTCCAGATTTCATGTTCTTTGGAACTTTCTTCAGTGGGCTTCAGTGATATGCTATTAAAAAGAGAAAATAATATTTGTCCTGAAAGCAATTTGTTTCTTTATTTGACCTAAAGTTCCTCACAGAAGAAGGTGGGTTGGAAACATAGGGCTAGACACAATTCTAAACTCTCAGTAGTGTTGGAATTTCTTGTCTTCTCCTCCTATAGCAGGTCCCAAAACCTGCTACAATGGGTTTCCTGGTTCTTCAGAGAGAAATTTTAAAATGACCAAAGGCTGCAGAAGGGAAAAAGGATTACCACAGAAGCACATCATTGGCTTCTGGCCACCATTTAATGAACTAGGACACTCTTCAGTTTGATTTCGTCATAGTCAAAACAAAGCAAAGGTTCATCTAGTCCAGGCATCTGCTTCTTAATGTGGCCAGATGAGAAGCTAACAAGCAGGGCTTGGGAGTCCACATCTGTCCCATCCACTGATGTTCCTAGTTATCCTGTCTCTAAACCTGACAGTTTGATACAGTCTTTATGGTTTCTCTTCCATGGATTTGTCTCATTCCTTCTTAAAATCATCTGAACTAGTGAATGTTACATTTTTGTGGAATCTAATTTCTTAATTATGTCCAGTGCAAAGTACTTGTTTGCTCCAGAGTTCAGAAAAGTTACTTTGGGGGCCTACAGCTCCCAGAACTCCTCAGCACACCTGGAGGATTCAGAAAGAAAGAAAAAAGAGAATGTTTCCAAGCTCTGCTTCCTTCTGTCCTGATTCTAGAGGGGCAAAAGATCTTGAAGCAGTTGACTTTTTTTCCCCCCGATGAGGTTTCTTAATGTATCAAGACTTTCTTCCTCAATGAGGGTAAGAATATTTGCACATATACTTTATAATCCTAGATAATAGAACTAGAGCCCTATCAGGCACATAGGGACTAAACTGATGCACGATGTATGGATGGATTCAATTGCTATCCTGCTTTTCCTCCAGTGAGTTCAAAGCAACATACACAGCTATCCTGCTCCCAGGTATATCTCACAACAAGCTTGTGAAGTATGTTAGTTTGAGAGAGAGTGACTAGCCCGATGAGTGATGGGGCTCAATGGGGCCTAGAACTGGGACCTCCCAAGTCCCAGTCCAGTGTCTAAGCTTTGCTTCTCACTGGCTGTGAATATCCAGTTGGGCTAAACACTGGAATTGGAATTAGAATAAATCACTGTGTTTTGTCAACAGAACTTTTCCATGCCAAGATGAAGGAATATCATGAACGAGACTGGCGTCATGCCCCACATTTCATCAACCCACTGAAGAACCATGCGGTGCGCCGGGGCCATGACTGTACCATGAGCTGTGCATTCTTGGGCAACCCCCGCCCTGTGGTTACGTTGTACAAAGGGAATATCAACATCACAGCCAATTCTAAATTATGGTACAATTCAACCAGTGGAGTCTGCACACTGATGATCCCCACTTGCACTGCCAAGGACAGCGGCGAGTACTCCATATTAATTGAGAATGAGCTTGGACAAGACAAATGTAGCTGCACATTGACGGTGTATGGTAAGCTGAGTCCCTTCTGTGGCAAGACTTGAAGCTGCCAGTAGCTGTTTATTAGTATAACTATACTAAGGATGAAATAGTTATTCATATTGATAATGAGAAGTCAAATAGCTAGGCAGGATTAGAACTAATTCTATTGAAGCTGGTACTTTCTTATCCTAGCCCAAAGAAAAATTTGGAATAGCATTTCTTGTGTTTACAGATAGGGAGAAAGGGCTTCAGTTACACCAGGGTGTCAGAAGATGCTTACCACTGCCTTCTTCTGAGGTTGAGAGAGTGTGACTTGACCAGGGTCACCTGGTGGGTTTCCAGGGAAGAGCGGAGATTCATACCCTATCTTTCCAAAATCATACTTTGACATTTGGACTACTGCATCATTGATATCTTTTAAAAGACAGAATTGTGGCCCTGGAACGAAAGATGCAGATGCAGTTTTTATTTGGAAATCATCTTGTCTATTTTGCAGAATTTTACAGAATGTCAGCTTCTATTAGTGATCGCTATGTGTTGTCCGATTTCTTTTATGTGATTTCTTATTACCATTTTTATTAAGGAGGAAAAGGCAGAGCAGCTACACAACCCATTTTGTATACCCTTTCAGCCAGGGCTGATGAGACCCATTGAGTTTGGGCCAAGTAGCTGTGTGGTTTGTTTGTTTGTTTTTGGGGGGGGACTACAATGCTCTTAACAGAGAAATTGCAACTCTATTCTCATTACAATTTCCAAGGTTGACTCCAAAGGAAACATTTCTCCCGTTGGCAAATAGCCTGTGTATGTGTGTTTTGAACTGGATTAGGACTGTGGCAGGAGCAAAGCCCCCTTCCCCAATACCTTGGTTGTGAACTGACTCAGCACCCCATGCCAAATATTTATGGAAGGAGCAAGGCACACCAGGGCTGAAGGTGTGAATAATGTCACAGCTAATTTGGCTCTCCATTACTACCAATTTTCTAGATGACACGGAGTTTGGGAGGGGATCTGAAGGGGATCTGAATGGAGGGGGGATGATTCAGTGCGAGGCTGTGATCCTGCATTAGGTTGGAGGAGAATTAAACTCTGCCAGCATCCCTTTCTCCACCTTCTCCTTCAGCTCCAGTGGAACTGACCTTTCTAATGCCAGAGTGCACTCCTGTGGCCAAAAAGTGTCCAAGGGAGGTTGTGAGGGGCACAAAGGCAGTGTCCAGCTGTAGTTCTGCAGCCGGAAAGAAGAGACCATTTTGCAGAATCCTTACATTTTCTCACTGGAGATTTGGGAGGATGATGTCCTCTCCTGGCTGTAGAATTTGAGCCTGATGCTTTCGGGTACCTCCAACCTCCCGCTTGCCACTAATATTCAGTGACTGAAAAGGGCAATTACATTGGGGCTGATCATTGCTGAAGGAGGTGCTGAATAACCTCGTTGTACCACAAACATGAAAGCCCAAATGCCAGTCCAATTATCCATAAGGAAGTCCCAGGTAAGGTAAGAGTAAAAAGACTTATGCCTCTTTCCTACTCATATTTCTCTTGATTGACTTGCACTTTATATCCTCTTCAAGTGGAAGCTGACATTTTTATGGAACATGCTTGTCTTTTTGCAGTAAAATCTGCAAATGAAGTTTCCAAACATGGCTTAGAAAGAAACTGATATGGCACCAGTGATGAATATATTTGCATATATTTTTTTTCACACAGTACCTTCAAATATTCTGTTTGCGTGGTGACAAACTTACTAGGTATATGCTATAGATCATGTTGATGGAAGTAATATAGTGGAATTCTAGACATGATTTACAGTGCAATTCGGTACATGCAGCCTTGGATCCCATGTTGGGAGAAAGGTAGGACAGAAACTATCTAGATACATTTTCAAAAGTAAGCCTCACTGAGTTTGGTGGGGCTTACTCTCAGGACTGCAGACTTAAGTGGATGTTGCATATACAACTTCAGCCTTAACAGGTGAATACACAATTGGATAATGAGTCACTATGTAATAATAGCTTCTGACAGAAAACTATGTAATAACTTCAGTTGTGTTGAAATGTGGGAGTATCTGGCAAGAATTCTGTTGGCAACATGTGCTGGCATCACCTGCCATTGTGTTGGCATGTGGGCTTTGCGTTCACTCCAGAAGGAAGTATTCAATACCTTCTTGTGGAATAATACATACACATAATGTACAACTGTGGTTCACTAGTGCTAGAGTGCGCTCCCACAGCCAATCAGTGGAGACTGGAGATTCCAGAAGAAAGTAACAACTATCACCTTCCCAGACTTCCCGAGTACAGTGGAGCTCCAGAAGAGTAAGGCCTTCTCTTTCTTTTTTCTCAGCTTCAAAAATGGCAGCTGGGTGGTGCCCAGGATTCCCCCATATCCCAGACATTGATTGGTTGTGGGGATGTGTCCCAGCACCACTGAGCTGCATGTGCTGGCAGCAGTGGCCCCACAGAACTCAAACACCAAACCAAAGTACACTGATAGAGGGTGATGCTCCATCAGTATCCAACAGAAACTCAGCTTCTGTTTTGAAAAAATGGGCCTTCAGAACAGGGATGGGCAAAGTGCAGCCCATGGGCCATATGGTTCTTGGGACCCCAAAATCTGACCCCAGAAGCTCCTTCAATCCCCCCCATTTAAAGAAAATCACACCAATTTTTAGCCAACTTTTTGGCCCCCAAATTGGCCCCTTTTGTGTTTTGTGAGCCTCTATTCTTAGAAGATTGTTGGTAGGCAGGGGCATAATATGTCTAAAACCGAAGAGAATCAGGGACCACATGCCTGACCTTACATCTTGACTTGGCAAGCTTCAATATAAATTTCCATGAGCTGAGTAGCAAACCGTGTTCCATGTGTTAATACTTTTTAATCACTTTTCCTTTTTAGATAAAGATGATAAAAGCCTTCTGGATTCGGTGACTGACAGCCTGCTGAAGTCAAAACACCTCATGTGAACAGTGTGGACAGAAAACACGTTTTAAATTCAGCTCAGCATTTGGAATAATTCAGATGTTTTTGTTTGGCTGTGCATGGCTTCAGCAGCATATGACTGTATTGTCGCTTGTAGCCATTAAGTGAGATGCTGGTGCATAGTCCCTTCACTTTGAGTCTTCCATGGGGACAGCAGCTTTGCTCTCAAAGTTTTCAGATGTCAAAGGTAATAATAAATAACAATATTACCAATACTTAAAGAGACCTTATGCTGGAAATTTTAAAAGGAAAACACATTGCCTTTTCTTTGTCTTTTCCCCCTTTCCTTTCTTTTCACTCCACCTAAATCCTATATTTGATCATTCAGTGGTGTTAAAAATGAGATCCAGTCCCCATTCTTTCATTTTTATTAGCAGCAACCAATAGCAATTTTTTATTGGAGAATACTATGGTGCCACAGCCACACTGAGCACATAGTGAAAATATTATTTTGCTAAGGAGCAAAGTAAATTCTTTTAAATACATATTCCATCCCTAGAGTGGTAGAAGGCTAACCATTTTAACTTCACCTCGATAAGAATGTTTAGATAACTTTCCAAAACCAAAGAGCTAACAGTAGTGGATTGCAAGGTGTCTGTATCTACGCCCGTCTTTCATGAAATTGTCATTAGAGTATCAGCTTCCTATGGATATTCATCTTAAGTGCTTCCAGATTAAAAATCATCCATATTTTAAAAATACTTCAGTTTATTAAGTTGGTGTACAGCTGAACTGAATGCTATATTTATGATAGTTTTATCCCTCTAACCTCACTCTTCAAGGTGGTTTACAACAATAGCTTAATTGCCCATTATAAAATAATACACTTTTTATCACAACCTGTCAGAATACAGCCAGAACATAGCCTTAAAAATTGTATTCAGATCAGTAACTGTCACACAAGAGCAGAATAATTTAATTAGTGAATGCTCAGGAAGCATTATTGAGTGTCCATGTATCTCAGAATAGTTTTTATTTGGCATCTAAATTCATCAGGGAGGAATAGATAAGGGGACAGAATTCCACAAGCAAGGCACCGTGTTGGTAAAACCCCCGACCCTAGTAGCCACATCAGAATTAGGGGCATCCCCATCAGAGCCTGTAATGCTAAAAGTTGGACCAGTTGTTCTGGGTGGATCCATTCCTACCACAGCTATGATTTTATTCTAAATGGGCAGCTGTTCAGGCTAAACTAATCCAGAGAATTCCTTGGCCTCCAGTCCCTGCACTACCAGGGTCACTCATGACCTTGTTCTTAATCCTTCCTTTCTTTAGCTCTCCTGGCATAAAGATTTTTGTAAAGAGTTTTCTTGGCTTGGTTTTGCTCATCCTGAATCAATGAAACAATTATTTAGCTGCTGCTGTGTTTATGGTTTATTGATCAGAATGCTAGCGTTGCCCAACTTTGGCTCTACATGAACTTTCCAGACCTTACCTCAAGGAGGAAATTATTATACCGTCAGTCTGAACTGCAAAAAATTTAAAAGTAGAGCAATTAGAGCTAATTTATCTTCAACTTCATTCCAGTACCAAATTGTCCAATTCATCTGGGGCGCTTTTACACTACAGAATTACTGCATTACTATTCCACTTCAACAACCACAACTAAATCCCATGGAATCCTGGGATATGGAGTTTGGAGAGGTGTCAGAGTTGCTCTCTGGCTGAGAATTCCAAACACCCCTCCATAAACTGCAAATCCAAGGATTCCATAGGATTTCCAGGGCAGTTAAAGTGGAATCACAGTGCTATAACTGTGTAATGTGAAAGGACCCTTGGTTTGCTAGCTCAACTGAATGAAGTTCTTGGCTTCATTAATTCAGAAGGGTTTAAGGACTTTAGTTTTATGTACATTGTAAGCAATTTTTTTAAAATAACTTCAGCCATGGCTTTTAAACATGTATAGCTGCAAAGGTAAATCACTTTTAGTAAACCGCTATCCAAGTGAATCTACACTGGAGACTAGTGGCTGAAATCCTGCATCACCAAGATTTAACGCAACATTGTGCTCACAAGAGTTTGTCTTAGTTGTGCTATGCCACTTTGTCACAGTGTTGCAATGTTGCACAACCAAATGTGCACCAATATGCAAAGTGTGACCATGTAATCAATTCACAGAGCACAACAATAGGCAATGGCACCACATGCCTAATTCTACTTTCAGAATCCTCAGTTGAATATGTATATTACACATGAGCAAAAAAGTACAACTTCAACTGTAAGGGAACTTGGGCGAGCATAATACACCAAGAGGATGCCAACTTAGCAGGTGTTACCAACCAGTGAACTGATTTAACAACGCTGAGTACTGGTCTGGTACTGAACGACTGGGCTCTCAACTTGCATCCCTGAGTTCCAGGGATGTAATATTGTGCATTAAGCTGTGGAAAGAAAATTCATTCAACATTGTGTTGCCATAGCAACACATGACTGTAGACTCAGAGCCAATTTGTGCATCTTGTTCATGTATCTCTCACATGTTTTCCAAAAATCACAGTGGGCACCAGGGCATGGCTAATGGACACTTGCACTACTGTTACTGGTATACGTGGAAGTCTTGTGGCTTGTTCATAGAGTCACACTGTCCCATCTGCTGCTATACTGCAGAATGTGGTCTTCCAGACACTGTTGAACTCTAACACCCATCAACCTTAACCAACAAAACCAAGAGTAAGGTATGATGAGAGTTGTAGTTCCACAACAGCTGGAGGGCCATATGTTTCCTGTTCCTCAAAGAGAGAACACACATGTGGACAGGATAGATCTTTCTCCACTGACTGTTCATATGCAATGACAGCCATTGGTTTCCATGTCAGCAGAGTGAATCCACTTTGAGCTTTAATCCAAACATTAAAAAAAGAACCCTCCCCCCAAAAAACCCCAGAAATGAACCCCAACCCCCAAATAGGTTCAGCACCTTGGATGGCTCCTTGAAACTTCAGATTAAAACCTAGGGTGGATTCACTCCCACTGACATGGAAGCCAACAGCCACCACCGTGTACATGGCAAATCAATTGAACTGTTAGTCATTATGCGTTTGCTTTCTAGTGGAGGCTGATTGGGTTCCCAGCCTATGCCTGCTAGTCTCCAGCTTTTGGCCAGTGGGTGAGATTCGCTTTTAATAAGGTTCTAGAAAAAGAATCTGATGGACAATAGCTTTCTTGTGGTTCCCTCTGTTTTGCTTTTAAAGGAATTAAGCACTATAGTCTTACACCTTGAATTTTCCCTGAGCTGGCTGAAAAGGCTTGGAAGCATCATAATACTGTGAGCGATTTCACACAGAATAATGGAGATTGGAGAGATGTTAGAGGTCCTCAAGTCAATAATCTAATCATGAATTCAAGTACAGTGTAGAACTGCTATGACCAATTTTCTAACATAGAGGTGCCCATCCTGTGTTTAAATGCTTCCAGTAAAGGTACTGCCTGAGGCAGTGTGTTCCTCTGCCAAAACAGTGCTTAGCCTTAAGATAGTTCTACCACTGAGTCAAAAATCTGCTTTCCTGCAATTTCTACCCATTGGTTCAAGTCCTGCCTTCTGCAGCAATAGAGAACAGGGCCTTTTCATACTGCGTGGTTATAGCACTATAATTCCACTTTAATTGCCATCACTATATTATATGGAATCCTGGGACTTGCGGTTTAGGGAGTGGCATGTAGAATTCTCTGCCAGAGCAGTCTAGTGCTGCCCGAAGCAACAAAACCTGGGAATCCATATGATGTAGTCATGGCAGTTTAAATGCTGTAACTGCATAGTGTGAAAGGGCCACAGGTCCACTGTATCACTTGCATGACAGCCTTTTAGGCAGTGTGTTTAGTGGCTTGAGCATTGGACTACAAGCCTGGAGACCAGGGTTCAATACCCCACTTGGGTATGGAAATCGACTGGATGACCTTGTGTGTATCACACACTCTCAGCCCCAGAAAACCCCATGATAGGTTTTCTTTAGAGTTGCTGTAAGTCAGAAATTGAAGGCACACAGCAACAGTGAATCATGGCTTCTTTTAATATTCTCTTGTCCAGAAACAATATACCCAGCTCTTTTCAACCGCTACTCCTAGGACTGAGTTTCCATGTGAAAACTGGACTTCTCCCACTTCCTATTTTAGCACAACCAGGCAACAACAATGAGAAAAATCCATCAGACATGTTTTGTCTTCTGGCCAGAGATTTTTATTTTGTAGAATATGTATATCCATGTAGAGTTTTTTACATTTAAAAGAAAAATACACACAACAGAACATTCTCTAAACTGAAAATAAAAGGAAAACAAACAGCATGAAAGATTGTGATATTCACATTGTATTTGCATCTGAGTTCAAACTAATTTAGCTTTCACTGCAGATTTATATCTATGACCCACATACCAACGTTTAGTTTTTATGGGACTGGTACAGTTGCTGAAAACTGGGGGGGGGGGAGCCTTGTGCCATGGTTGTACAATACTGAAAATATTATTGGTTAGTGGTGGAGTGAAGAATTTACAGCTCACTGAATTAACTCTAAGGGCCAGAAAGTTTGCCTCTTATAGAACTGGCAGGTATTATTATAAAGGATGTCCTTTATTTGAGAACTGTAAAGCTTTCTGGGCCTTTCATAAAGACAGAAATGTGTGTATCTTGTAATTTATGCATGTGTACCATATATTAATTTTACTGAGAAATACATGGCTAAGTCAGCTAAGTTAATTGAAATCAGTACCTTCAGTATTTAGATGCAAACAAACTTGTTCTTAGTTCCTTCCTGATCAACAATCCTGCATGTCAGGAATTTTGACTGCCCCTTATTGATATTTTGAAAACCTGAAAATGCTACAGTGGCTGAGACCTTAAACTTCCAGTGCTTCCAGGGCTGTGCAAAGGTGTCACTAATTCAGCCTTCTTAAGATCTGTGTCCTCTGTAAAAGTGTGTTATTCCCTTCTGGTGTCTTGTAGCCTGGGCAGAGACAGGGGAGAGGGCTATGCTACAGTTGGCAAACAATAATTGTGAGAACAGTTTGTCTTAAAAAGTGTTATGGAGAGCACAGCACCATCTGTTGCTTCTTCAGTTCTAAAAGAACAAGAGCCTATTCACACTACACCATTTTTAGAGCTATTATTCCACTTTAACCACTATGGCTGCATCCTATGGGCTTTTTAGTTTGATGAGGCACTGGAGCGCTCTGGCTGAGTACTCCAAATGCCCCTTGCTAAATGCAGTGTCACTTCCACCACCGTTTTGGCCAATTTTTGGTAGTGGTGGTTAGGGGAAGCAAATTGCCGTATTTTCAGGTGGTTTTGGCAGCTTGAGGATGGTTGAAGGGCAAAGAAAATCACCGCACAATCTGTCTGAAATTCTTTAAAAGTTTTTTTATTTTGGAAGGGTCTGGCCCAGAGCTTGGAAAAGCTACATTACTCTGCCAGGAGAATCTGAGGCAGTAACCAAAATCTTAAGATCTATAGATTCTTGCTGCTCACTGGCAACTCTCAGCTTGTCACTGCATAATGTGTCAACCACCCAAAAATTAATTTGATACTAGTTTATTTCTTTGAAATGTTTTTATTCTGCTTTTAAGAACCAGGTCTTTCACCATAGTACGCTTGTTTTGGATTGCACATTTTGCCTAGTTTTGGCCCAAAATGTAAGTATGGATTTGTTTGTTTGTCTTGTTATTGCTCTTTAAAAGTAACGTGTTCCTAGCACAAGTGCAAGATGTCTTCTTTCGGTCCTGTTACTTCAGCGTAGTGACGTGATGCTGAACAGGGCCCAATTCAGTCAGAGTTTTAAGCACTTTGAAATCCCACTGATCCAACATTGTAGGCACATGCTTAGCTCCCAAAATGCTCCTCACGACTGTGTCCTGAATTTTTATATTTTTAAAAAGATGATCAATGGACAAAGAAACAAAGTAAGAGGAACATATGGCAAACTGCCGAGGAGGAGGAAGAGATAAACAGAATATTTATTAAGCACAGGATTGCCACTGTGGTATACCTGGATGGAAGAGCCAGGGTGTGTGTGGTGGTTTGAGCGTTGGACTATAACCGTGGAGACCAGGATTTGATTCTCTGCTCAGCCGTGGAAACCGACCTGGGTGATCTTGGGGGTGTCATACACTCTCACCCCTGGAAAACCCTGTGGTAGACTCACCTTAGGGTTGCCATAAGTCAGAAACAACTTGAAGGCACACGACAACAGCAATACATGGATGGCATGCATATAGTTTGACAACAGCCTAAAGTAAAGGCAATGCAAATGCTGCAGTGTAGGAAAGCTGTAAGTGCAGCAAAAGGCTTGAGCTGTAACCTCTGTATATAGTATTTGCACATTAGGGCAAGGTTTTTAAAAAGTTAATTGATTTTGCCCAAAATTTTAAAAACAAGAGGCTGGGTATTTTTTTTTCCTTCTCATGGTCAATTTGTGCTTTGTTCTGAGATTTTGTCTGAAACTACTCTTCACTATGGAACAACAGTACTTGCAAATACTGGCTATTATGTGTGCGTGTGCGTGTGAGTGTTTCAAATAAACCCTTTTGGAAGTTGTATTTCTAGGTGCCCCTACAACTGTGCAAACTTTCAAAGGTGACTTTTAATAGTGTCACTTTTATACAAAAGTAACTTTTAACACTGTCACTCAAAAATGACTTTGCCATTGTACCTGCTCCCTATTGTGGGAGGGAAGTAAAAAAAAATACTTCTGCCTTACACCAACCCTGTGAGGGAGGCAGGCAGGCATTATTACTAATTGAATTTTTGCTAGTTTAGGAAAAGGTGTAGCAAACCAGATCATCTGCTGGTACCAGTCCCTGCAGCTCTTTCAGCTTTTAAGGGCGTGAGTGAGCTTTACTGACATCCAAACAGTAGAAATCCAACATGAATGACCAGTGAGACAATGCACTCTTTCACACACAAGCAGTTGCAAATGAAGGGATAAAACTATATGCATACCTTCCCATTCCCATTTCAATGCTCAAGCCCCATTCAACCAGCTGAATGTGTCGTTTGATGTGGCTGGGGGTGTATATCCCTATACAGAGCCACTCACTATGGTAACATCCAACATCTTGTCCATAAACAGAGCCCTTGCTACCCAAGGCAACAAAGACACAAATGTCAAAGCAACATTTGTGAAACGAATGACATGGATTTCTAGATGTGAGATCCAGATCTCAGCATTCTTCATAACTTTCCATTGTTATCAGAAACAGAAAGCTCCCCTCCCTCAGTGCAGATATCCATGCATGCCAAAAGAGATCATGCAAACCTTTCTGTGGGAAAGATTCTCTGTCCATTGCACAGATTGTTCTGCTAGTCCTGATCACCTGATGATGGCAAGGTGGTGGAGAGCAATGCCTGGAACTGGTTTTATCTCACAGTCAAAACAGATGATGGACCATGACCAGAGTCTTGTTGGTGACATAGGCCCTTTCTGCACGAGATGGCAGAAACGCCTCATGGTGTCGTAGGAGCAGAGTTTATGGCTATGTTTCTGCGATGCAGCATTTTGCACTGTCCTCCGCTTGAGGCGGCGAAGACCGGTTTCTTGTTCTGCAGTACAGCGTTTGTCACCAGTCCCCAGCTCCACCTATGGCCCGCCCCAGCCCATTTCATTGGATCCCTTTTTTAAAAAAATCTTGGGAAGGATGTCCCTACGCAGACACAACATCACGTGTACCGAGCCGGGCCTGCCCTGAACCTGCCCATTCCTGCGAGAATGCGCTTCAACAGTTTCTCATGTAATTGCAGAAACGTAGTAGAAGCGGTCTCAAGGAGTGAAAAATGCATTTTTTCATTTGGTCAAATATGACGCTTTAGCAACATGCAAAGGCATGCCAGCAACTTAACATCAACTTAATAGCGATGACGTCGTGCGCATGCACGCCTCCTCCAGCTGTCACAGCTACACAGTGACTACACCATGCAGAAAGGGCCATACACTTGCATAACCTGGGATTATCAGAGTGTATGTATTATTTGATGCTGTAGAAAGAGTTATTCAACATCTCTTTCCACAGTGTTTACCACCACCACCTTAGAAGGTGGGATCTTGAACCACTGAAGTATGTTATGGACTGGGAGAGTGTGGGAAGTGATTATGGAGCACCCAGCAGTTGTAGTTAGGAGAAAAAAGGCTGCCGTCACCTTCCCAGATTTCTTAAAATCCCAGACCTTCTATGAGCAAATGTCTTGGACAGCAAGCTCCAGTACTTCAGAAGTGCCTTCCTGGAGGTGGGAGGGGGGGACAGAATTGTACAGTGCACCACTGCATTCTGCTGGGTGATGTAGCACACCAGTCCTTATATCCCACATGAAGGATGTTGGTTTCTTCCTCCACATGCTCACAACATCCTTTTGCCCGTACATGAACAACAGATGGAGGTGTGCACATAGAAACAAGAGGTGAAATGCGGGGGGGGGGGTCTTCTTCTTGCCAAATTTTGTGACATTTTTCCCTCAGTCAATATGTGGAATACTTTTACCTATTTTTCCATATATCTCCAATCCAAGATGATTCATGGTGAGTAATGCTGGGGTGGAGTGTTAAATCCTACTAACTAAATTGAGCTAGGGAAACATTTGTCTGTGAATCCACACATGTGCACGTGTGTACACACACACACACACACACACACACACATCTCTTTTAGCCCTGCAAGAGATGACAAGGGATAGTAGCATGCAGTTGAGAAATAACTGCCCACTCAGTATTAAACTATTAACTTTAGAGTACCAATTTTTAAATTATTGTATTTATTTCAAATAACTAAAGCAAGAAACTTACCTTACCACTGTATGTTATATGAAGCAACATATCTAGAGGTATAGGAAATTAAACTCCCTGAAAGGAGAGTGGACACCATGCAGAGAAACTGAGTAACATACAAAAATAAATCACTTAGTTAGAATTTTCTTCTAAAAGGAAAAAAAAAAACTTCCAAAAGCCAAAAAAAAAAAATTCAATGGTAACTGAATTTTTACCCCATCAAGACTATTTATGCTTTAAGAGAGTTAGGATTGCACTGTTGTTTCAGCCAAAGCAACATTAAACTTCAACATTGAAAATTTATTTGACTTTTCTTTATCTTGCTTCTTCCCCAATGACTGGAGTGAAAACTATCTTGTTGAGTTTTTTATGACTTACCACCCACATGGTGCAAAGTGTGTAAAAATATCTAGGAAATATGTGTGTACACACATGAGCACATGCACATGTGTGCACACACATGGACACACTTGCTTTAAAAAGAAAATGCCATTTTACGATATGTTACTCAGGAACCATGACAGCATATTTGAACTCACCATCTGCCACTGGAAAATTGATTTTTAAGCCCCATTCAAAACAAAGGAGTCTCTTCTAAGGAATTTTTAAATACAATTTTGTAGTGATCTTAATACTCATTTTTCTCAGGCCCTTGCTACCCAACCTTCCACCTGGAAAACACACATTGTGTGAATATGACTTCTGCACTAGTTTTTTCCAGAATGGGAGCCAGTCTGCAAGAACAAGGCACAGGATTAGCTGGGGCACCCTACAATTCTACAAGGGGCAGAGGTCATGGTGGGGCCAACAGATGAGCAGACAGAGTAAATGAAGATGCAAAATTGCTAAATCCTCTTATGGCCATTTTACCCAAACTAGACATGATTTCTCACATGAATGAAATGCTGACCATATTATGCAACAGCATTAAAGCCCAAGAGATTATATATCTTTGCGTTATTTTAAGCCAGGCCTTTCATTCAAGCCAACCAGATCTTCCCACAGTACTGCAAAAGTTTCTTCATATTTTAAAGGACCTCCCTAGCCTTGCTGCCAATAGCTCCTTATCTGACCTCCTAGTGCCACAAAAAGCAAAACAACAGGCAGGCACTCAACAAGTAGTAAAGGCGTGGGAGCCATGACAAGAATACACATTTCTAATAACCAATAATTTCTTTTCTTCTCAAACCCATTCTGTTATTTATCTCTGCACATAAAGGAGTTGCATATATAGGCCAGCACCCTCTTGATGACTAATATGGCCCTAAATTCCTTTTAGAGGCCTATTTTCTTGCCCTTGTGCTCTATCCAAAAACTTCCCGCTGCTTGGCAAATGTCAAACTCCAGGAAGGTCCTCTGCTGCTGTCACTTACCAAGGGGGGAGGAAAGGAGGGCAAGGCAATTCAGTCCATAGAGATATGGCCGCTCTGAGCTCTTGGGGGAAAGAAAATGTGGGTGTGCTCTCATTTCTTTCCCTCTCGTCCCACAACCAAGCTGACATTAATTGTTTCTCTATGGTCTCAATCTCCTCCTGCTTTCCCTCCCTTCCCCACTGGTCACAGCAGCAGTGGCTCCCCCCAGGGCATGGCAGGCGGTGGGAGGGTGTCAAGCTGTGCATGGGGTACTAGGCTCTTGGCTGTAAGTGTCTTAAAAAGATATATCTTAAAATGGAATAGAACAAACATCTGTTTCTAGTTAGTAGGAGGTGACCTCAGAGGCAGATGCTTTTTGTAATGAGGCATTTTCCTCTCCTGTTCTTAAGTAGGGCAGTGCTTCCATATCAGTGGGGGTGTTAATCCACTCTGAATTTTAGTCCAGACTCTAAAGGAACTGTCCAAAGTGCTGAACCCTACCCCAAAAACAAATCTGACGCCTTGGCCAACTTCTTTCAAGTTAGAATTAAAACCTGAAGCAGATTCCACCTCCAGTGGCAGGGAGGCCACCAGCCACCATTAGCATAGGGAGCTTCCAGATGAAGTCTGGAATAGCACTGCCTCATTCATACAAGTTCAAAGGAGGCACAGATGGTGTTTTCAATCAGCAGCCTTCTTGCATTTTCCCACTGTTTCTTGCACCTTTTTCTCTTACCAGGAAAAATAAAGGGGAAAAAATAGTATAGCTCCACAATGCCTGTTAATAGTGTACAGTTAAGAAAGCTACCATTCTGTAGTTTGAGTGTTGAACTAGGATTCCTGGAAATGGGGTTTGAATCCCCACTCAGCCATGGGAATCCACTGGGTGAGCCTGGGGAAGTCATACTCTCTCAGCCTCAGAGGAAGAGAATGGCAACCCTCTTCTGAAAAAAATATTGCCCAGAAAACCCAATATATCAGAACTGACTTAAAAGCAAATAACAAAGATCTCTGTCTAGATGCACCCACAGGGTATACCCATTATTTGCAGATAAAATCTTGCTCACATTTTCTTGCTTCACCAATGTTTTCCTCTAAATCTCCATTTCTGACTTACAACCCCTTTTTGCTTTTATATTCCCATCATGAGTGCAAAAAGTCCAAAATTTATTTTTGGTTTGATTCCTTCCCATTAATTATCTGAAGGACATAAAACATTCCTGGAAGCCATTTTATTCTAGCACTTTCTGTGCTCTTAAAAAACAAACAAACAGGTGCAAGCGTAAACCATTTCTGGGACCTTGGCTGTCACATCAAATGCTGAAGCACAGAAGAGGAAGTGGAGTTATCCTATAGGCAATTTCAGAGACTTGTGTAATCTTGGTGGCTTGAATTGGGAAAAAAGAGGTCAACATTTCTATTCTGTGGAGTGGTACTCACTCAAATAAAAGACACACATTAAAAGAAAGGGCCTCTGGCAGCTCTTCTAAGAGAGGAAATACCTCTTCAGGGAAAGCAATGGGTATGAAATCTGCTTAGCATCTGGTTAAAGAAATTAGTGCTACTAGCCAGCAGACAACTAAGGAGCACCTCACAGAGCTTTTTCACCCATCTGTGGTGTAGTGCATGGCACTTAAGACTGAAGAGAGTGGGCAGGCTGAAAAGATCACCAACTAAAAAGAACCAAGAGCAACATTAGGGTTTATTCTTTTTTTCCAGCAAGCCCTAATCCAAAGGGCCATTTGCTCAACTCTCACTCAAGCGGAAATGCTCTTCTCTTGCTCTGTGATTTTAGCAGCAGTTGGAAACTAGTTATTGTCTTGAGCAAACTTAAGACTGGATCTGAACTGGGCCATTTCCATAGAAGCACAGGAAAGATGATGAAGGCTCTGGAAACCAAACTGGATGTGAAAATGTTGAAAAAGTTGGAAAGCTACACGACAACACAAGAAGCTGTCTCAATAGCGAGTCAGACTGTAACCCAGCACCATTTACACCCAGCTGGGCAACTTGTTGCCCTCCTGATGTTGGACACAACAACAGCTAACATCTCTCACTATTGGCTATACTGGCTAGGGAAGTTGGGCAATGCAGTCTAGCATCTTCTAGAGAGTTACAAGTTTCCTTATCTTGGACTACAGTAAGATCTGACAGGCAATATTTTAGGGCAGGATTGTTTCTGAATCTTATCCCTTAAAATGCCAGAGGTTAGACCTGAGACCTTCTGAACGCAAAACAGAGTCTCCCCCTGAACTACTTCATACGAAATCACACCACTGATCCATCTAGCTCAGTACTATTGACACCGTCTGGAAGCAACTCCCCAGAGCTTCAGGTAGGGGTATTTTCTGTCCCTACCTGGAAAAGCCAGGAACTGAACCTTAAACAGTCTAGACACAATCTCCAAAACATATACTTTTCCTCTGAGCTATGGTTCTTCCCTTAGGTTGGGTTACGTTTGTCCTGGAAAAGAGGCAATCATGAAGTTGTACAAGAATGATATTTTATTACTGGAAAGGCTCTCTCACAGCTGATCGAGCAAAACCCAGATCACAAGACCCAAACCAACGGGTTTAAATATCCAGAAAGTAGATTTCAGCTAAATATTGGAAAGGATTTTATCACACTGTGAGCAACAGTAAAACAGGCTGCCAAGAAGAGTGGCAGGGTCTCCTTTTCTTGGAATTTTTTTAAAGCAGAACATTGATGTCCACCTAGTAAGACCACCGAAGAAGTGGGTTGCTGAGACCTTACTGACATAACTAGTTACTTTTAATTGGTTCTTTTTCCCAACAATGAAGGTATAACAGCATTACAATTATGGTTTAATGAGGGATAATTTTACTACTTCTGTGGTACATGTAATTTGTTACTCACTTTTCTGTTTATATGGGCCATGTCAATACTAAATGATTGAGGAGGCATATGAAAATGTTCAAGTGCTGGCTTCAGCTGCTGCCTCATTCTCTGTTTGTTTGTTTGTTTGTACCAGGACAAAGACATCTCGTCTTTCTCCTGGTACAGGATCCAAGGTGACCTACAAGCAAAATTGTGTTCAGGTGACAATGAGATGGGTGGGAGGAGAGCGTCCGGTCCCTCTAGCCACCCATAGGTAGCATTCTGATGTGTGTCTTTCCTCCAAAAGGAAATAAAAGGAACAAATTCTTTTACTTTTGAAAAATGCGAACTATTGGTTTTAAAATGTAGCTCTAACAGTGACTCACTACTGCTCCCTTTTTGCTTTTGAGACCCAACTCTATGATTTCTTCCAACTTTATGGCCCTCAATGGTTATACCTAGAACTTTCTACATTGTAGCTCTTTTCCTTCCACAAACAACAGTGGATTCCAGAAAAACAGAAATAGCAGTTAGTGTCAAGGCAATGGTCTAAAGCCTATGTTAGTTCGAATCAGAGTAGACCCATTGTATCAATGCTGAACTAACCAATGGGATTCAGCATCTCTTGTATGTTATTGTGGAGAATCCTTATGGCTCAGACTTAGAAGCACACATGAACAGGCAGGTCACACAAGGACTGTTGTGGTGTTTTGTTCACATATAAGGTGTGACTTGTTTCTTGCACCTGTGGAGGAAGCAAAATCTAAATTTGGCCAAAAGGCTGATTTGCATTTCAAGTACCTTTCCTCCCTTTTCTCTTTCACATTAATAACGATCAGCTTTTCACACAATGAAAGACCCTCAAAGATAATTTAAATTCGCACATAAAAAATATTCTCAGTTCAGAGAAAACGCTCAACCAGCCCCAGACAGTTTAGAAGAGAACACAATTAGTCTGTCACAAAATCTTCCCTTCATCAGGATTTTTTTTTCTATAAAAGTCTTCCCTTTAAACTTTATAATGTTTATGACTCATCACACAATGAGAAATCTAGACAAAGAAAACATACTTCCATCCTGATGCTGTTCAACATACTACTCTATAACAAGAACTTCTGCAAGTTAAATTGCATCCACGTGACAGACAACACAATGTGTAAGCAGCTCAGTCCTGGATTCTAGCACTCTTAACAGCATAACATCTGATGAAGTGGACTGTTCCCACAAAATCTTATTATGCTAGAAATTTCTTCTTCTCATTTAGTCTCAAAGGTACTACCTGATTCCTTTATGTGTCCTTCTTCTAAAGTACACTAACACGGCTATCTCTTTGAATAAGTCTAAAAGTCTATTAGTCACTGGCAAATATTTCATAGTAGGAATGTTGAGCTGCTGCTGTTGTTTCTTTAGACGGGGTTTTGGATTAGAAAGTAACCCTAATTAGATTCTACTCACATAGCATAGTAAGCATTCAGGGATTTAGGAGTGTGTGTGTGTGTGTGTGTGTGTGTGTGTGTGTGTGTGTAATGGCATCCTAACAGAATCAAAAAGCATCAGTTACAGCCTGAACAGACCAAATAGGCACAAACTTCCCTCAACCATATTTCCCTTCTTAGCTTTCCAGGATGGTTATTTGTGCAGTTTAAAGGCTCAATATTTTTACATTCAGAAAGAGAGAGGAGAGAAGCCTAGATCAAAACACCATTGTAGTCCTCATTGGTAATTCAACCCTAAAACAAAATCAGTTTTCTACCTGACTTCCAGTAGAAAGTATGTAAGGTTTTCACTATACATAAGCCGGCACTCTTGAGACCATGTAGCAATGGTAGGAATTGTCCAGATGTGGTTGAGCTGCAGCTCCCAACATTCCTCACCATTGGCTATGCTACGCTGCCTAGAGCTGATGTGACTTGCAGCTCAACAATATCTTGTGGGTGGCATGAGTCCTATCCCTTGCAATAGAGAATTGTTGCCAACAGCAGCTTTCAATGTTTACCTTAAGTGCAGGTGTATATTGCTCCAATCTATTTTGTACTTCCAAAATGATTTGGTTTAGAAATAATCTGGATATAGTCATACCAGAGATTAAATGTAATAGTCACTCAAGCTATACTGCGGAGGGAGGGACAGCATTCTGGCAAGGGGACAAGCTAGGGATTTTCCATGGAAAGTTCTCAGCACATTCACCAATGTAAACATTCAAAAATTTTCTTCGGAAATGCTATGGCAATTGAGGTGGCATAAGAGCAATGTAAAGTTGGTAGCACAAATAGGATCTCTCAAGAATTCTCACATCTGATTTCCTGTGCATGATGGAACTATTAGGGCAAATCATTTAAGCCCCTTCCATGTTCATAACTGAACAAGCAGAGATCACTTTGTGGTGTTGGACACACCCTTGGCAAGTTTAAGTTCCTCTGGACTCAAAAGACAATGCCCATAGCTAGATCCCAAGGACCAGAGTATGTTGTGGGTTATTTCTAATACCAGCATATGGTGATGTGCAAATCTTATCTAAGAATGTCTACTGGGGGTGGGGAGAGAGGAGGAAGCTACCTGGAATATGTTGAGCATTGGTTTAGAGATGTTCTTACCTAGGAATTTTCTTTCTTTCTTTTTTTAAAGTAGGGGGCTCCTTTTATAAAGTTCATGTTTTCTGAGTTTTGACAAATAACCAAAATTTTTAAAAAGCTCCCTGTCTGCACCAGGCACAAGTCTAGTGACAGAACACAGTAAGGGAGGAATCTAAAGATAAGTGGTATGTCATGACTATTCAGACTAAAAAAGAAATAAATGCTTCAGCATTCTCCACTTACCAGACTGTATAGAGAACTGAATCAAGTCAAATACATTGTGGTTAATAATGAAGATACATTCTTCCTCCACCCCCAAAAGTCCCATGAGCAACCAAGAGGGTGTACACGCAGGGGTCTCCACACAGACTGCTGCAGGGCAGGTCAGCTGAAACCTGTTTTGCCACCTGACATCTAAGACACCCAGGGAAACCACAAGTGTGCAGCTTCCTCAAACCACAAATCTCTGCCAGACAGATCCACAGCAGTTCATTGCTGCCCTGTGAAAATGGACAAATGGCTTAGGCAAGCGGTGCATTGACTGACCCTCTCAGCACTTTGGCAATAGGGCTGCCGTACCTGTTGGCATGACCTGCATTGCAGCCATAGGCATGAAGGCACCTGCAGACTCTAGAGTCTAGCTGAAGGGGATGGGGAAGTCAGCTAAACACTGATGTGCATGTGTCCATAGAAAACGGTACATACACATGCCACATGCAAAAATACATGGAAGCCCACTGGCTTCACTATGAATAAATATTGTTCCCTGATTAGTCCATTTAGCTCACAGTAGAAATGACAACTTGCTAATACTTGTTAGTGATCCATAACACAGCCTTCGTTCACAGTGACCAGAATACCACTAACTAACCAAGTCTGTATCATTGCTGTTTTATCCTCTTTCCCTTCACTGTTTGGGATTTTGGAGTTGGGTGGGGTGGGGCACAGAAGTTAGCTCCCAGTTCTTCTCAGATCCTCTACAGCATTGATAGCAGATCTGACAAGCAGGTGGCTTCCTCAGCCAGTCTGTTCCATTGCAAAGCATCTGGTGACAGAGACTTTCAAGGATATTTGCATCATTCTTCAGTTCCATGTTTAGGTCTCTGTGGAGAGATCACTCACGGTGAAGGTTGTCTGCTAGAAAAACCCGATTAAGGGTCTATCATTACCTGCTTTTTAAAGAAGAATAAGAAGAACCCATTTCCTATCTCCCAACCCCACCCCCTGCCTGAGAACAGTGTTGCATTTTGTTGTTGCTTTTAAGTCTGCAGAATGCCAGAGGCTCCACAGAATTCACATTCAGAAGAAAGGCTTCCAATGGCCTATAAATAAATGGTTGTATGAATCTGGAATTCAGACTGATTTCTCCCAGGGACAGCACAAGCTGTACTACCCATACAAACTCCCATGAAATGTGCCAGCATCCTCTCCTGCTATCGAGGCCCTGGGGTTTCCTTGTGTAGAAACACAATAATTTCACAGTTGTACTGCAATGTACACAGAAACAGGGGCTCAGCTGAACAGCACCGAGGCTCCTTTTCACATGACTTTGCACATTCAGTGTTGAAGGTAAGGCTCTTAATCCCCAGCATAGTGTATTCTCCCCCTACCCACTTCCTCCCTCCCTTCCTTCTTTTAAAAAATATAGTTCTGAAATGAGCCTTCTCCTTCTGGAATGTTCAGCATCAGCTTCAGTACTATACCAATGCCATGAATTATTTGAGAAGCCTCCCCTCAGTTTCCAAGGTGGTGGTGAGAAGGCCAGATAGTAGATTCTGCAGGAACAATCTAAACTTCCAGTGTGGGATCCACACTCCACCCAACCAGACTGGAGGACAGCCAGCTAAATGCTAAAGAAAATACTTTGAGGAAGCAAAGGTCTGCAATCGCTGATTCCCCTAAACAGTCAGAACTGTCCTCAGAGATGGATGAATGCAGCTACATTGCCCCTCCGCTGAGTCTGTGAGTTTGCGACGGACATCATCATCTACTTCTGCTTCTTGAAGACTTCTTCATCTCGGCTCTCCACAGCAGAAAGTGCAATGAGCATCTGAGCTGCATAGTAAGTAGCCATGATGATGACCCGTGAGTAGGGCACGGGAAAGCAGAACTTGTTGAGAGCAATGGTCAGATCTGATACCATGAAGAGCACTGAGCCAATGCAGGCCGACAGCTTGGTCCAAGTCCACAGGTCATTGCACAGCTGCACGCCGGCCATGGCCCGCCAGCCCATGAAGCCGATCAAGGCAACATAGACAGCCACTAGGTAGGTGAATGGGCCTGAGAGGTAGCTATACAGGAAAGTGTAGCAGAAGCCAGACATGAGGACCATCACCAGGCCAGCTTTTGGATCTAAAGGCTTCATCCCAAATGCTGAGGAATATAGGATGTGTGTGATGGCGAACATCAACAAACCTGGGGAAAGGGGAAATCAACAAAATCTGAATTAATAGGAATCAAAACTTGCATCACAATGGTAATTTTACAGCAAGGCAAAGTCAAAAGATCTGACAGAATTTTATACTCAATGTCTGATTTATTTCCCTCAGTGCTGTTACTTATTTGGCCAAAGTGACACCACCTATGTATAAGACTCAAGCATAAGTAGACTGAGAGTTGCCCTGATGTTTCCAGAAGTAGACAAATGAAAAAGACTGAGCCTGCTTGGGATCTGTGGAAGGAGCCCTCTTTTGTGTCCCACTAGTGGGAGACATACATTATGGAAGGATGAGGGAGAGGGCCTTCTCCGTGGTGGCACCTGTTATGGAACAACCTCCCCTTGGAAGCCTGACTGGCACCAACACTGCTGTTACTGTGGCACCAAGCCAAAACATGGCTTTTTAATTAAAGCCTTGGGGGCCAATTTGATTTCACTTAACTCTAAACATGCATGATGATTTTAAATTGCTTTAAATGGCTTTAACTGATTTTGATTGTCTTGTTTTATCTGTTTAATATACTTTTTGTTTAAATTATTTCCTTCTGCTTTATATTGTTCATTAAACTGATTTCATTGTAGGCTGCCCTGACATCATATGACAGAGGACAAGGTATAAGCCTTTCAATAAATAAATAAATAAATAGAAGTAAGTATGTGGGTGTGGTAAACCCAAAACAGTCCAAACAGGACTGAGCATGAAATGCTGGCCGACTTTTGAGAGGAAGGGGAAAAAAAGAAGATGACCAGATGGGAGGGGCCATGGAATGGAATGGTTGGGAAAGGAAGACGGAAGAAAGAACACCTAGATTTAAATGGTGTAGAAAATGTTCTTACTGTGCCCTTCCACACTACACAGTAATAACACTATAGCCATTTCTGCATTACACTGTTATAGTGCTATTATTCCACTTTCATCATCCTGTGGAATTCTGGGGTTTATAGTTTACTGAGGCCAAAAAGCTCTTTGGCTGAGAATCCTGAATGCCTCTCCCTAGATTATAAACCCCAGGATTCCATAGGATGTTGAAAGTGGAATAATAGCACCATGACAGTATAGTGTGGAAATGGCCTATGATTCCATTTTAACTGCGGTGGCTGCATCCTATGTACTCCCGGGGTTTGTATTTAAATGTGGCCCTGGAACTTCTCTGGCTAAGAATGATAAATGCTCCTCCCTAAATTCCACAGGAAGGAACCATGGCAGTTCAAGTGGAAGCATACAGCTATGTCTAGGCAGTGCCTTTCCTTATGCACACTGAGATGCTATTTTTAAATATCTCCAGGAACAGAAGTGAGAACTGCTGACAGAAATCAACATATAAATATAAGGACTGGCCTCCTGCTAGTGAATAATACTATTGTAAGTCCAACTTGCATAACCATAACCCACATTTTCGGTTATTGTGCAGATCAGAATTCTTTAGTCACTTCATAATGACCAAAATCCCTCAAACTCACATTTCAAGCAACACAATCCTGCTCCCTCTCATCCATTACCATGTCATTGGGAAGCAGGGGGATCAGCAGAGACATATTCAGCTATTTTTTTGTAGTTGGTCATGCTGCAGTAGACATCCACAGAATCTTCTAGCAGTCCTTGAGAAGCCCCTACAGATGACATCCTTACAGCACATCCAGCTACAGAAAATAGCTGGATGTGTCTCTGCTTATCCTCTGCTCTCCAATGATATGGAAGTAGCCACGTTGAGATGGCTGCGTTGCTTAAAAGGTGAGTTTGGGGGTACCATGGAGGGATGTAGCTACTTAGCCATGTCCCAGATGTATACCTCCAGTTTAGGCATCAGTGTGTCCACCTCAAATAACCCCCAAGTCCAACAAGAACTGAGACCACTCACAGGGCATAGATCAGGGACAGACAATTGAAGGGAACACAAAATTGGGGGAGAGGGGTTGAGAACAGAGGGGAGTAGCTGGAGCACAAGCTCTCTACACTGCAACATTTTACTGCAGAGAGTCACCTGTACCGTTATCTTAACAAGCCTGGGATGGACAGCAATATTTTCCCCTCAAATACTAAAGTAAAAATTCAGAATTACAGGTGGTTGGTCTCCTTTGATTCACTGGACACAAATGTTTTACATGAGGTAATATGTATAACCCAAGCAGATAGTAAGACTTAGTAATTTATTTAATTATGTCTTAATGGTACCAAAGCGCTTATAAAGAACTATTATTACAGCAAATAGCATTCTCATTCCTGCTCCAAGTGTACTAAAGCAGCCAAATCATTAAGACTCAGGTTTTAAAATGTTTCTGCTAGAGTACCTAAACTGTATTTCTGGAATGTATGTGGTACAAAGTGAAAATTTAATGTGTGAATTGTGAGTGTGCATGTATGAGCCTTTAAGTCACTTATTGATGGAAGATGACTCCATGGGTTTCATAGTGTTTTCTTAGACAAGGACTACTCAGAGGTGGTTTTTGCCAGTTTCTTCCTCTAAAATATAGTCTACAGTGCCTGGTATTCATCAGCAGTCTTTGATCCAGTACTAACTGGGTCTGACCCTGCTTAGTTTCCAAGATCAGATGGGATCTGGTGACTTTATGGTATTTAGGCCCTAATGTGTGAATTACTGGTTGTGAATTTGGGAGATGAAGAACTTCATCCTAGATATCTCAAGACTGGCAAGACTTCTAAGGCTTTATTTCAATGCTTGCTTTGAAACAAGATGGGTACACTGTCAAGGTCACTGGAGGACTCTAATCAATTTTTAGGTCCTTACTTCCATTTTAAGACACAATTAATATAAGGAAAGAACAGCTGAGAAGCTTTTGAAGCTTCTGAAAAGAAAATAGAAAGTCAAATACAAAGCGACTGTGAAAATACAAAGTCTATATAATGCTCTTAAAGCTAGTCTAGCATAAATTATTTTACTGGAATCACAAACATTGTTTAGCTAGTCTGGCTTTCACACATGAACAGCTTTAGTCTACCATTTAAAATAAATTGACAAAACATTGGTCATTCAATAGATTTGGAGAGCTGGCAGAGATCCTGGGATAAAGATTTAAAATTTATCTTTAATATAGGATTGAAAGAGAATTACTATAAAATGTTATATTGATTGTACTTGATGTCAACTAAATTATCCCAGATATACAAGAAAGGAGAAAGAAGTGTGAAGAAAACAGAGGGACCTTTTTTCACATGTTGTGCTCATTCCCAGAAGCAAAGAAATACTGGAAAGAAATACATACAAAATATCTAAAGATACATACAAAAATATCTAAAATTGAAACTTGTTATTATATTTGTTATATTTGAAATTACATTTGTTAAACATGACTGATAATCATTCCGTGATAAAAAAACGAATTCAAAACTGGTATTATATCTAGTCACTTCAGTAAGATTAAATTGTGTGCAAAAAACGGAAGAACAAAGAAAAATTTTCAATAGATGATTGGCTGTTAAGAGTTATGGGCATGGTGGAAATGGAGAAGTTGACAATATTAATAAAAGAGAGATCAACACAACAGTCTGAGAGTGAATGGAAGCCAATATTGGATTATATTAAAAATAATTGGAAGAAAAAATTAAGTCATTGCAAGATGAATTTAACTAAAAGACAGTTAAAGTATTACGAGACTTTAGTAGGACAAATATTAAATAATTCAAATTTGGTGAAAATAACACAAGCAAAACTATTATGTAGGAACAAATAATAATTTAAGCTACAAACAAGTGAAAAGCAACAAAACGGAAGACAGGAACGGAGACGGGTGGGGGAGATGGAGAGGGGGAACTATTTATGTATTTTTAAATTATGAATGTTTATAAAATATATGAGATATCTATGAGATATGAGATGTTGATTTATGTTTGGATTTGTTTAAATAATAAAAAATGTTAAAAAATAAACTGAAGTATACAGTATTATCTGAGATTATCCTACATTTTTTTCTCTACCTTTTATTCTGAAGGCATTATGATAGAAACCATTGTTTGCTCTCCATGGGACCAATAACCTCTCCCATCTTTGAGGGAATAAGGTATATTTCTAACCATTTTGTGTACTTCATAAAGTGCCATGCAGATTGATGATGCTGAATAAATAAGGAGTTGCGTGAGGCTCATGGGTCCTTCCATCAGCCTCATGCAACATGGTCAATGAAGAGGCGCTATGGGGGCTGTGGTCTAAAACATCTGGAGGGCCAGAGAATTCCCCACCCACTTTGTAAATACACATGCTGTTGTTGAGTGCCTTCAAGTCATTTCTGACTTATGGCAATCCTAAAGCAAACCTGGGCCTGGGAGTATGCGATTCACCAAAGGTCACCTAATGGGTTTCCATGGCCAAGCGAGGAATTGAATCCAGGGTCGTAGCCCAACATTCAAACCACTACTACACCACACTGACTCTATTGTTGGCAGTGCATGTTACTACTGCTAGTAGTAGTGCTATCATTACTATACATGTGCCCTGACAGGAAAAGCATTTTGGGGACTTAATTTGTGGTAGAAAAGTAGCAGAGGAGGGAGAGAAAACTTCACCTCTCTCCTCACCTCCACCTCATCACATTCCAAAGATCTTTGCCTCTCAGCCACATTCATTATTTAGAAGAACAGTATATTCACGGGAGTTCTATAACACAGGCCCCAAACTGTACTGTTTCAGCTACGGCAGCTGTTACGGTACATTTAGGCACTTCCAGATTGCAAAACTATTTGAACAACCCAACCAAAATAAAAATTCTGTTGATCTAAGATCAGGCTGGCACAAGAGGAATAACTGCAAAGGCATCATTTAGGCAGGAAAGTGAGGCAGTCTACCCACTGCTGCTAGTATGGTTCATGTACATGATGATACCCAAGGAGTACCCTTATCTCCAGCCAGCTCACAGGTATTACACAATTACTCACAACTGTTATGCATAACTGTATGGTCCAACTATGCATATCAAAGGCATCAACTCCTCTCTGTCAAAAGCAACTACCATGATCAATCTGTGCTGATAACATTGCTGGAGTTATTACTAGTATGATCTTGGTTTCAAGGTCTTCCAAATGCTTCTAACTGGAGTTCCGACTTTATCCACAAGAACAGGAATCAGTGAGGTATCCCTGGATAATCTGGCAAGTGTTGTCATTTTGTTGTAATTTCTAAGACAGCCAGTGTGGTACAGTGGTTTGAGTGCTGGACTATGACTCTGGAGGGCAGGGTTTGAATTCCTGCTCCGCCACAGAAACTCACTAGGTGATCTTGGGCAGGTCACACTCTCTCAGCTCCAGAGGAAAGCAAAGGCAAACTCCTGCTGAACAAATCTTGCCAAGCAAACCTCATGATACTTTAGGTTGTCATAAGTCAGAAACAACTCGAGGGCACACAACAGCAGCAGCAGCAGCAGCAGCAGCAGCAGCAGCAGCAGCAGCAGCAGCAGCAGCAGCAGCAGCAGCAGCATCCTATCTATGGTGATGCTATTTTGACGTTTCATCAATCTAGGTGGGATAGCTCCCAGAGAACCTGTGACTACTGGCACCACATTTGTTTTCCTTTTTTCCCATTATTGTCCACTGGAATCTCTTTTCACATCTTCCCATGATGAACTCTGTCACCTCTCACATCTGATATACAGGGGGACAATGAATTAGAGGACCTTCTATTGCCAGGAATGGGGACCTTGAAAGAGATAATACTATCAGAGGCAACTTCTTGGCTGTGGATGTCACTAAAGCCAGTGGAAGGCAGGACCAAAGCCACACATGGGGAGGGCCACCATGTATACTCTGTTGTTTCTGTTATGTGCTTTCAAGGCAACTTAAATTTTGGAGACCCCCCTCCTAAGTTTTCTGGACAAGATTTCTTCACAGGACATTTGCTATTGCCTTCCTCTGAGGCTGAAAGAGTGTGACTTGCCCAGAGTCACCCACTGGTTTTCTGTTGGCTGAGCAGAGACTTGAACCCTGGGCTCCCAGAGTCCTAGTCCAACACTCAAAACATCACACTGCACTGGCTCCTTTACATACTCTGCTCCCCATCTTTCTCACCCTCACTGCCCAGGGGGCTGTTGGGAGAGAAGCAGAGGGCCTTAGCTGCAATGTTTTGGTCCTCCTTTGTTCTACCACAATGTGGGGGAGCATCCGCAGTGAGGGTGAAAAAGCTTTAATGTCCAGCACTTCTGTGTTTAAAAGACAATTTTGACTGTTGTTTGCTGCTGCTGCTGCTGCTGCTATAGGAATGACCTCCAAAAAAATTCTGAAGATCATCAAATCAGTGCAAATTGTTGGCAGGCGTTGGGTATGGTGGCTAAACGGCCAGGTTTTGAAACAGTGTCCTGAAACTAATAGAAGGCAGAACAAAGAGCAATTATTTTAATATTCTTGCAGGGCCTTTAAAAAGTCCCACTGGCAAGAAGATTTCTCACACCTGCAAAAGAACAGCACCTGCCTTCTTGGGATTTAGCTCTGACTCTTCAGGCTGAGCACAGCTTGCCAAACCAGATCAGCTTTGCAAGGCAGCCAAGAAGTGCTGGGTCAGCAAGATATCTACAACAGTCACAGCACCCAAGGCCTTGTGCTGGTCACGGCAGCCAGTCCCTCCTCTTTTGCCCACAAGGTGAAGCAGTATGTTTCTGTCAAGTACAGAAAGGATTTCTTTCCCTGGTTCTCTGAGTCATGCTCTGCCTTGGGCAACGTGTCACACAGTCCATCTCCCCGCAAAGGAGGGTTGCTTGCTTGCCTGCTCGAGAAAACCTCAGGCTCTAACCAGAGAAAAGGCAGCAAGGCACAAGGGGGTTTCTAATTCCCTGTGCACAAGTCCCCATTGTGATGCATCACACATACGAGCAAGGAATGTATGGAAATGCTGATTTTGGAGGCCTAGCTGAGTATACACTTAAGTTGCAGGCAGGGAATAATACCCCTTCCAGCACTACACAGATTAAAACCAGGATATATGCGGACAGCTCTGGGGTGCTGTCATTCAAAGGGGATCTTGTCAAGAAAAGCCCCTCTTAAGTGGCAGGAGTTTCCCCTTCCCCTTCTTTTCTTTTGCAAAGTATGTTTATTCCTTTTAGTTACCTCAAAAATTACATACAGTTGTATTTCAGAGCTAGGAAAGGCTGCAGCAGTTTGCTTTTGCCTCAGCCTACAGATAAAGACAAGATGCCACCCCTTCCTACTTAGTTAATTGAGTGCAAAATACTTTTGCACTTTCAGCTCAGTTTGCTGCAGTTGAAGTAAGCTGAGGATAAAGGGGGAAAGTGGGAAGAAGAGAGAAAAACTGGGATATTTTATAAGCAGCTGAGAAAGTTGGATGGCTTTTCATGCCAAACTAGGACAGTTCCCTGTGCGTTTATGCTAGTGGTACTCAGTGGTGATCCATGGCCCCTTGCTAGTCCATAAGCTATCAGCTACTGGTCCATGGCATTTATCCAGGAGAGAGACAGTTGTAGCCAATGGGCACAAATATGGTGCAAGTCCCTGGAATATCAGAGGAAAAAAACCCCTGCCATCCTTTGCATCAGATAGCCTAAGAATTACTGCTCTATGCATTCATTCACTATAATCTCTGGACACCTTTAGTATTATGGAAAATGAAGGTTTGCTTGCAAGTGGCATAGCTTTACTTGTTTTCCCCCAAAAACCCTGGCAAAAAATACACTATGGTATCATGATAGTGATATTTTAATTTTGTCTGATTTTCAGCAGCTGCTCTTTATCTTCTGTAGCTGGGCCTTTTTAGTTCAAAGGGTTTGTAAATTTTAGTTGTGCTTTCAACACCTGCAAAACCTGTTTTCAAAAAAAAATAGCAAAAACAAAGAAATCAGTGTTGTGTGTGTGCGTGTGTGTGTGCACGCGCGCGCATCAGTTCCTGTTAAAATATGGCCTGTCTCCAGCCTAGAGCTTGGGAGAGTTACTTTCTCTGGTCGCAGGTCCCAGAATCCCCTAGCCAACTGGACCACTGCCTATGCTGACTGATGGGATTCTGTAAACTGTGGTCCAAAACAATTCCCCCAAGGTTTACTTTAACTTAAGACTCGGCTCCAGCGCAAACATCAGTGTTGTGTGCTTAATCATTTACAGTGCGCAGTATATGCTTCAAGGGCTTAGTTGCCAAGGCGGGTATGCCCTTCAAAACTGGAAGACCACACTGACCGTGAACAAAGTAGCCTTGCTCTTGCCAGATGAGGAAAGCGTCTCCTATCGCCGAAAATATCAAGCCAGCGAAGATTCTGCAAGCGGTCCTGTGGGCCACAAGGAAGTTGATCCCATGAGCCAGCAGGAAAACCCATAAGCAGAAGATAGGCAGACACTTGATAAGGGCACTGAACCAGGAAGGGCTGGAGGTTGGCAGCCAGAGGACAAAGTAGACACAAGTGGCTTTGAAAAAGGGCACCAATTTAGGACCTTCGCTCTTCACCTAGAAGAAAGAAGAAAAGAGCTTGTAAGGTCTGCTCCTCACATACATCAAATCAGTGAGTACTGGCCACACAGAGGCTGTGAAACAAAATAGTGCCAGCTCCTTCCCTTTGGCTTTGGAAGCCCACTTTCCTCTTCTTTCAGGAATCCCTCTGATCAGAAGCAGTGACAAACACAAAGTCTTCATGAACTTTATCATACTTTCCCTCCCCCCACCCCATGTCACCAGCTGCACAAACCTTGCTGGACTTTTCTGTGCCAAAAATAAGGGCTTAAGAGATTTGGGTTTATTCCCTCTAAAGTACAAAAGCCTTAGAAATCAATCTGATTCAGTATGCGGACTTTTAAGGAGTCACACTGCTTAGCAGCTGTTTCATGCAAGAGATTTCCCCCCCTCCCTGATATGAGCGTAGGAAGAAAGACCCTGTTATGCATCTGCACAGAGTTTAATTTCTGAAGACTGGATGCAGCCATGCCTCTTACTTTCTACATAGTTTTGGATCCTGGCAACCAAATGCACCTGCCTCTATGTGTGTGGGTGGGGGGGGAATATTTTGTGAGGTATAGTTTCTGTTCAAACAAGTAAGGTTTCCAAGATGATGGATATGCTAAGAGCTTTCTTTCAGTCCCACTACCACTGCAGGCATATTTGGTAAGGATATGTGACAGCGACTTCTCAGTGGTTGCTCCAAATCTCTTGAACTGCCTTCCTTGGGAGCCTATGCTGAGCCCCCCTCTGCTCCTATTTCATCAGCAAAGATTTTTATATTTAGATAGGCTTCTGCCATTACCTGGTTTCTGAGGAAGTTTTTTGTTTTTGTTTTTTATAAAAATGAGAAGAGATGTACTTTTATCATTATTATGCTTTTAAATTGTTTTAATAAAATAATTTTTAATGGTTATTCAATTGCTTTTAAACCCTTTTTTATTATTAATGTTTGGGTTTCAGCTGTATTTTGATTTAATATTATGTTGCAAGCTGCTTTGGGTCCCATTTTGGAACCAAAAAGACCTACAATCAATCGATCAACCAACCAACCAACCAACCAAAATCAATCAATCAATAAGGCCCATACTAGCAAAACATGAGTGGTACATCCCAGATTATTAAATTCCTGGTATGTTCAATTGAAAAAAGTTCTGATTTAGAGGGGTTCAGGAGTCCTCTGCTTAATTAACATCTTGGAGAAATGCAGGTATCATCTACCCACGGGAGAGCCAATGGAGGGTAGGGGTTAAAATGTTGGATTAGGACTTGAGAGATCCTTGTTTTAGTCCCCATAGAGCCACAAAACTCCCAGGTAAGTGACCCTGAGTCAGTCACTCTTGCTCAGTTCGACCTACCTCATGGGGTTGTTGTAAAAATGAAACAGGGAGAGAACCCTAGATGCCATTTAGGCTCAGTGGAGGAAAGATAAGATCATACTCTCTGTCTCAATTTGGCAGGGACAGTTTCAATTAATCTTCTGTTGTTCCATTTTCTCACCTGCTTTTAAAATGTCCTAATTTCTCTCTCCTCTTTCCACTCCCTCCACTTGCCTTCAGCTTACTTCCCCTGCTGCAACCTGAGTTGAAAGTGAAAAAGTAGTTTGTACTCAACTCAGTGGAGGAAGAGGATATAAGGGAGCAGAACCTTGTCCTTTCCTGCAGACTCAGGGAAAAGCAAATTGTTTCAGTGTCTCCCTGCTTGTGTGTTCTTCCTCGTTAATAACTTTTGTCATCTTGACCACACTCTGATATTGCTTGTCCACAAGTGTCCCAGATTTCACCTGTGAAATGTTGGAGGATATGCAAGGTACACGTGGAACAACTAAATATGTAAATTGAATAAATAGGACCAGAACAACCTTGTGGTTGTGAGTGAAGGAAAAGACAATCTCCATTACAAGCCAGGAGGTAGTCCTAGCCCCTCCCGTCTGCTGACTCATGACTCTACCTCACCTAAAGTGCCTCCCTCTGGACATTACCTTATATGGGGCGGGTGGTCTGTGGTTGGTGGAAAAATGCCGCAGTGGATGTGTATACTGTTTACCCGAGTAAAAAGGCCTTGCCCCGCTTCCGGCCTTTGTCCCGAACCTCCGGCACCCTGCTGCAGCAGATTTTTATATTTTTATACTTTTATACTTTTGTACTCAGTAAATCTGGCCTCTAGCCTTTGAACCAAGAAACGTCTGGTCATTTGCCTGTTTCTCAGAAGAAGCTGTCCTTCTTAAGGGTGTAGAAGGTGACAGTTTTATGGCGCCCAACGTGGGGCCCGAGAGAGAAACGGGCAGGGGTTGAGGAATTTCGCCCTGCTCAGTCCCCCTGCCCAGGAGGCCAGACCAGAAGGCATTCCTCTGAAGGCCGTCTGATCTTGGTGGCAGACATCGATTTTCACATCAGGCGCCAACATCCCTCTTGTGACGTGATGGGAATTATCGCGGTGCGCTCCTGATCAGAGGCAAGGACGAGGCTCTACCTTCCTGATTCAAGGCTCTGAAAATTTGAATTAGGGTTGAGGTTTGGGACAGCACGCGTGTGATCCACCTCTTCCTCTGGTAAGTCCCCAAAAAGTCAGGGACCGCCCCTAGATAGGTACCTTGGGCCTGAGTTCAGTTTGGGAATTCCCCCGTTTCAGCTTTGGTGTGTGTGTGTGTGTGCTTGGAGTGTGTCTGAGACGTCCAAACGCAGACAAAGCGAGTGTGGAGCCCCTGTGTGTTTTGCATTCAGTTTGTAATAGCAGAGATGGGTTCAAACAGTCAAAACAGAAACAGATTAGGGAGAAAAACCCGGGGGCGGGCTCCCCCATTACTCCCTTGCCGTGTGTGTTGCAGAATTGGAAGGAAGTGGGAAAAGACTGTCTAAAAAAACAAATGATCCAGTATGGTAATGAAATTTGGCCTCAGTGTCGGGTCCCTGGGATGTCTCAGTGGGACACAAATGGGACGTTTGATAAGCTAGCATTGCAAGCTTGGATTAATTGGTTAGATTCAGCTGGGAAAACTGTTGAAGAAAGATACATGAGAGTTTTTTTTAAAAAAATCCTCTTTTGGTTTTTCTGACCCTCTCCCACATCGCCTCCCGGACAATGCAAAGGCAGTCATGGCTCTTGCCCCAGTAAAATCCCCTGGACCTTCCCAATTCCAAAAGTTTAAGAGAGAGCTGGGACCCTCTGGACATGGCTGATGAGCTGGCTGATTTCCCACCACCACCACCCATAAATCCAGATTTTGAAGAGGGGGGGCTGGAGGGGGCTCAAGCTCAGACTCTCCTTTACAGCCAGCCCTGGCTGGAGTAGCTCAGGCATCCTCCTCCTCCACTGGTCCAACTGCGCCCTCTGGTGGCTCAGCAGTAGGGACGTCTGGGCCCTATAAACCCCTCCAAAAAGAACTGGCGCAGCTCTTAAAAGATCAAGATAGCCTTCCTCTGGATAAGGCCGTGACCAAATCCAGATCAGCAAATATGGCAAGCACAACCCCCCAGATCATGATTAGTCATACTCCAGTGCCTACGTACCCATTGAGGGAAGTCCTGGATGGCAGGGGTGGAATTAGTTACGTTGATCACCCCCTGTCCAGCCTGGAAGTTAGAGAATTTAAAAAGACAATGAAGTCTCTTATTGAAGACCCTATCGGAGTGGCAGAGCAATTCCAGCGATTTCTGGGACCCTCCATCTATACCTGGAAAGAGTTAATGGCCATTCTTAACATCCTGTTCTCTGGGAAATGTGGAAGAGGGATGGCTCGTGGTGGCATGGAAAGAGGAGGACAAATGGGAAGAGAAAGGTTGGGGAAGTCACAATGTGCTTACTGCAAACAGTTTGGGCACTGGCGAGCCCAGTGTCCTCAGAAGAATAGGGGGAGAGGTGGAGGAAACTCTTTTCCTAATCCCTCAACCCTTCCTTTCAGTTCCCAACGTGAAACAGTCCACCTGGCACCAGTTGCAAACCCTCAGGATGATTCCTGGACAGACTGAGGGAGTCAGGGGCCCGGCATCCCACCCCCGGAGCCCCGGGTAACTCTGAGGGTGGGCAACAAAGACCAAGAGTTCCTAGTAGATACCAGAGCAGCCGTTTCTGCTGTTACACACCCACTATCTGTCCCTGTAGAGAAGCAAGTGACTGTTGGAGGAGCCACTGGCAGCCAGTCTGTGGTTTCCTATGCCCTGATTGAGTGCCGAATTGGACACTGAGGATTAAAAGCACCTTTCTTACTGCTCCAGGAGGCCTTTCCGTGTAGGACCTGTAAGGCAAGAGAAGTTGTGAAACATCTGTTGGAGTCTATCCTACCTCGCTGGTCCCTGCCTTGTGGACTCGATTCTGACCCCATTTTACCTCGCGGATCCTGCAGAAACTGATGAAGACACTCAACATCACCTGGAAATTCCACTCCCCCTACCATCCCCAAGCAAGCGGGATGGTGGAACGGATGAACTCTACGCTTAAGACTCACCTGACTAAAATTTCCCTAGAAACTGATCTGCCTTGGGTCAAGGCACTGCCTCTGGCCCTCACAAAGGCTAGAATCATTCCAAAAGGTCCCCTGAAACTCTCCCCTTTTGAGAGAGTATTCGGTCGCCCCTGGCCTAGCCAACTCTGTCTGGGAAGCCTGAGGGGGGAGGTAGAGATAGGGGATGCAGTGTTACAAAAGTATGTTCGTGCTCTGGGTGCTGCTCTGGCCTCTGTTTGCTTTTTGTCCTTACAGGAACGACCTTTCAGCCTTGATGGTCTGGTGCACCACATTCAGCCTGGCGATTGGGTGGTCATAAAGATCTGGGGAAGATGACCCTTGTCCCCGGCGTGGACCAAACCTGCCCAGGTGCTGCTGACCACCGATACCGCTGTTAAAGTCCAGGGCCACAAACCTTGGATCCATCATTCCAGAGTTAAAAAGGTACCGGAACCCAGAAGGTGGAAGGTGACCCAAGAGGACGCCAGCGACGGACTCAAGCTGCTATTTAGGAGAAACGCACCAAATTCTTGATCCTACAGAGACTTTATTTCTCAGAGTCACTCCGGAGGCTGACCTGAGACCTCAGTATTGGATTTCGAACTGTGTCTGTTAACCACTGTAGTAGTTTTAGGGCTGATTGCACTGACTTATAACCTTTTATACGCTGTGTTTTGATATCTTGTTGTTATGAAGTGCCTGTTCCTTGTATTATTGATTACCTACATGCCTGAAAGCACTCAGGCTAGTTGGCATGAGAACATTTTTCATCAACTGGTTCATAATATTTCCCAAGTAGCAAATGTTACCAAATGTTGGGTTTGTACGTATGGCCCTTGCTCTCATTTACAGGGATGGCACCGGGTGAAGAGAGCATATGATAAGAGTTATGGATATGATCGTGATAACACTTACTTGTCAGAAGGAGGAAGACTGGGAGCTATCATGTTCCCCATGGTAGGAGTTGCCTTAAATACACACCAAATTCGGAGACTCTCTGCTCAGCTGGAAATCCTGGCCAATACCACTGCATATGGAATAAACGCCCTGCAGACTGAGGTGGACTCGCTCGCAGGTATATTAGCTCAGCATAAATTGGCCCTGGATTACCTGCTTAGCAAAGAAGGAGGATTGTGTTTTTGGTTAAACACCACCTACTGCCACTACATCAATGAGTCTGGATACATTGAAGAAGATGTGAACAAATTACACAAGGTGGTTGGTGACATCTGCAAAACTTATTCCCCGAGAAGTGAGGAGTGGTGGTCATGGCTCACTAGCTGGCTACCGAATCTTGGATGGGTGAAAAGTGTTTTTGTCATTTTTATTTTGTTTACTTGTATAGCTCTATGTTTCTGTTGCTTATTGCAATGTGTACCAATTTTCTGTAATTCACTACTTAACAAAGGGTCCAGTGAACTACCTCAAAGGGTTGATGTTGCCAGAGAGACTCAACTCTTAGTTCAGGGGTACGGGATGGGCTAGTCCTCCTATGTGAGGGGGGAAACTGTGAGTGAAGGAAAAGACAATCTCCATTACAAGCCAGGAGGTAGTCACGTACACAGGAGTCCTAGCCCCTCCCGTCTGCTGACTCATGACTCTACCTCACCTAAAGCGCCTCCCTCTGGACATTACTTTATATGGGGCGGGTGGTCTGTGGTTGGTGGAAAAATGCCGCAGTGGTATACTGTTTACCCGAGTAAAAAGGCCTTGCCCCGCCTCCGGCCTTTGTCCCGAACCTCCGGCACCCTGCTGCAGCAGATTTTTATATTTTTATACTTTTATACTTTTGTACTCAGTAAATCTGGCCTCTAGCCTTTGAACTAAGAAATGTCTGGTCATTTGCCTGTTTCTCAGAAGAAGCTGTCCTTCTTTTTTTTTTTTTTTTTTCATTCTTTATTTATAAAAAAAAACATTTCAATAATAAAAAAAAATAGTATAATATTTCTAGTGTCATTTTTCCATTGCAAGCTGTATACTTTCCTCTTAACAATTTTATATTATTTCTTCCCATTTTCGCATATATTTACTATACGAATTACATATACAGTGCAATAATTACTAATTTTTCAGTACCTAACTTATACCGCTTTACCCTTTCTCTGACCTTTCTTTACACGCTCTATATTTACACCTTTAAATAGAAATTTCTTACACATTTACTTCTCCAAGTTGGTACACTTGTCCCTGATATTTTATTGTCTGTCCATTTATATATTTTTTTCCTACATTAACTTCTCCATTCTTAGATTCACTAAATTCATATAGTTACCACTTCTGGATTTTCCATACTTTATATGTTATTTTCAAATTTTACTTTCCATCTGCCCAAAATGAACTTAGTAACTGGTTCCCAATCCTTCTCTATTTCTTTAGTTGATTTACCTTTTACATAATGAGAAAATATATCAAAATCTTTGTATTCTAAGACTTTCAGGTACCATTGATCTAAATTGGGTATTTCCGGACTTTTCCACATTTTTGCAAAAATTATCCTAGCCGCTGTTACCAAGTTCAATAGTACTCTGTTATTTTTCTTAGTAAAATTTTTTTCAAGTGCAAATGTCATATTTAAAAGAAAAAACTCCGGTATCATTGGGAATGTTACACCAAACATTTCTCTTATGCTTTCATATATTTTCTTCCAATATAATTTCACTTTTTCACAAGTCCACCATATATGATAATAGGATCCCACTTTCTCCTTACACTTCCAACACTTGTTATTTCCTGAATGGTAAATTTTATCTATACGTTCCGGAGATAAATGGTACCTATACATCATCTTTATATAGTTTTCTTTCAAATCCTGTGCACATGTGAATTCACTTGTCTCCTTCCATGCTACTTCCCAATGATCTAACGGAATCTTGTGTTGGACATTTTTTGCCCATTTTATCATTGTTTCTTTTATTGTCTCATCCGCCAATTGCCTCTGTAAAAAATATTTATAATACAAAGATATCTTCTGCTTAGTTTTAGTAAAAACTATAGTTTCTAATTCGTTGTATTTTCTTTGAATAGCAAATCCTTCTAATTTCAAATCAATTTTAAATCTTTCCTTTAATTGCTGATAAGGGAACCAATTTAATACAATTCCTTGTTGGGCAAGTTCTTCTCTCGTTTTAAATGTTACATTCTTTCCCAGATCTATTAAATTTTCATATCTTATCCAGTTATCTTTGTGGTCTGCCCATCTTCCGAATAAAGCTTCCTGCGGTGAGATCCATAATGGTATTCTGTTGTATGTGTTTCTCTTAATGGTAAGCCAAACTTTCAACAATGCTTTCCTTAAATAATGGTTATTAAATTCTTTATCTATTTTTTCTTTCCCATACCAAAGGTATGCATGAAAGCCAAATCTCAAATCTGCCCCTTCGATCTCTAGTATTCTGGTGTCTTTTAACGTTATCCAATCCTGAAGCCACACCATTACGCTTGCTTGATAATAACTTTTTATATCTGGTAGATCACATCCTCCTTTCATCTTCTGGTCTGTTAGCAATTTCCATCTGATCCTTGGCTTCTTACCTCTCCATATAAATTTGGTTAAGTCTTTCTTCCATTGTTGAAAAGGCTTATCATTTGTTACTATCGGTAAATTTTGAAATATGAAGATCAATTTTGGTAGAATATTCATTTTAACTACCGCTATTCGTCCCAACAAAGACAGGTTTAAATTTGACCATTTCTTCAGATCTCCCACTATTTCTTTCCAAGTTTTATTGTAATTGTTGTCAAAAAGTTCCTTGTTACTATCCGAAAACCAAATTCCCAAGTATTTGACTTTTTTCTCCACTTTGACTCCTGTTAATTTTATTAACTCTTCTTTTTCGGAGTGTCTCATATTTTTAGTTAACATGCTTGATTTGTCGTAGTTTATTTTTAATCCAGCCGCTTCTCCAAATTTCTGAAGTTCTTTTGTTAAATGTTCTACACCTTCCAATGGATCTTCTAGGAAAAACACTATATCATCCGCAAAGGCACGCAATTTATATTCATGTTTCTTAATTTTGACTCCTTTTATCCTGGTGTCCTCCCGAACTTTATTATTTAATATTTCTAAAATTAATATAAATAAAAGTGGCGATAATGGGCAACCTTGTCTGGTTCCTTTATTGATATTTATGAAATTTGTCAATTCCCCATTTATTAATAATTTGGCTTTTTGATCTTTATAAATTTCCTCTATCCATTTTACAAAATTTTGACCACAATTCATTTTTTTTAGAGTTTCCGTAATGAAGGACCATCGAACTTTATCAAATGCTTTTTCTAAATCTGTAAATAATATAGCTAATTTCTTGTCGCTTCTTTTTTCAAAAAGTTCTATGATGTTTAATAAAATCCTTGTGTTATTTCTCAGTTGTCGGTTGGGCAAAAATCCATTTTGGTCTACATGAATCATTTGTTGTAATATCTTCTTTAGTCTTTCAGCCAAAATTGATGCAAAAATTTTATAATCTGTATTCAACAATGAGATAGGTCTATAATTTTCCGGCTGTGTTTGATCTTTCCCTTCCTTCGGCAACAATGTTATGTTAGCATGCCTCCATGTTTCTGGTAGTCCATTTTGTCCAATTTGATTCATTGTCTTTGCCAGTGGTTCCGCCAATTCTGCAACAAAGGTTTTATAATACTTAGCGGTGTATCCATCTGGTCCCGGCGCTTTGCCAATCTTTAATTTCCTGATAGCTTCTGTAACCTCTGCAACCGTAATTGTTGCATTTAACAATTCTTCCTGTTCTTCCGATAAGCTCACAATTTTTTGCACATCCAAATACTCTCTGGCCTTCTTTCTCTCCACTTCTTCTATTAAATCTCTTCCGTACAGAGATTTATAATATTTAGCGAAAATTTTTTTGATTTGTTGTTGGTCTGTTATTTCTGTTTGGCCTTTCCTAATTTTTAATATTCTTCTTTTCTCTCTTTCTTTCCTGAGTTTATAGGCCAACCACTTTCCCGGCTTATTTGAATGTTCAAAATACTTCATTCTGCAATATTTCATCTTCCTTTCAACCTGATCCATGCTAGTAGCTGCCACTTGATCTTGCAACAATTTTATTTCCATCTTCAATTTTACATTCTCGATGTCATTTCTAAATTCTTTTTCTCTTTCTTTTAGTCTCTCCAGTAGATTCTGTAAATGTTGCTCTTTTTTCTTTTTCTTTATCGCTCCAATTTTAATCAACTGTCCTCTTATTACAGCCTTTCCCGCGTCCCAAACTGTTTTCATTTGGACCTCATTATTCATGTTTTCTTCAAAATATCTTTGAATATTTTCTTTTACCTCTTTAATATCTGATTCGTCCCTCAATAAATTATCGTTAAGTCTCCAGTTATATTCTTTTTTCTTTCCTTGAGTATATTTTAAAAGAATTGGATTATGATCTGATGCTATTTTAGGTAATATCTCCATGTCCCAGATACATTTATGAAGTGTCTTCGATATCAAAAACATATCTATCCTGGACATGGAGTTGTGACGATCAGAATAAAATGTATACCCTTTTTCCGCTCCGTGCTTGAAGGTCCAAACGTCAATCAAAGCAAGTTCATCCATCATTTTAAAGAAAACTTGCGGAAGTTTCCCCTGTTTTTTCTTTATTTGTTTGGATGATTGTCTATCCTCCATTGGATTCAATACTCCATTCATGTCCCCTAAAATTAATATGTTTTCTTGATGTCTTTCGTTAGCATACTCCGTTACTAATTTGTTAATTTTTGCATAAAATCTGTCTTTGTTTTCTATTGGAGAGTATATTCCCACACATAACATTGGAGCTCCCTCCATATTAACTTCTACTCCCAAGTAGTGACCAGCCGTATCTACAAATATTTCTTGTGCTTCTAACTTATTACTGATGTACATTACAACTCCTCTCTTCTTTTTCTCCCATGACGCTGCAAGGCACTGCCCCAACTTGGGATTTTTCAAATACTTCATATCTTTATCCATTATGTGGGTTTCTTGTAGACATATAATATCCAGTTTGGCTCTCTCTAAATAATGAAATATGTGTCGACGTTTGTATTGAGAGTTTAGTCCTTTCGTGTTCCATGATAAAATTTTTAGATCCATTTTTCAGTTATTATAAATATTCTCCGTCTCTTTATAGAAGAAGCTGTCCTTCTTAAGGGCGTAGAAGGTGACATGGTGACTAATTAATTGACAACTGTATCTACATCTTTATTTCACTGCAGTTGTCTGAGGGCTGGTTTGCACTAGCCAAAGGCTTTCTCATTATGCCATTGCAATCATAGACATTGCTGTGGGCTTATCTCCAAGAAGCAGTTGTCCACACAAGACTACATGGTCCTATGGATGGGAAGGAGGTAGGGGGGTCACTTGGAAACCGTTTGCATCTACAGACCTTAAAATCTTTTCTCCCACTTTAAAAATACTTGTAACATCTGAGTGGGCCTGTTAATAACAGGGTGACTCAGAGGTCTCTCCTTCATAGGGTTGCCAGAAATCAAAGTTGAATTGACAGCAGTTAGCAACAGCAAATCCGGTATGTAGTAAGTAGACAGTACCCAGTAGGGCACACCCTCCAGCATTTCAGAGATGAAAACTGAGACATATTTGGCCAAGCAGCATCAGAGTGTAAGCAAAAGAGTGAGGCCAGGCAAGAAAAGTCCAGAAGTTATTAATGGGAACAAACTAAGAAAGCTACTATTTTAAACTCAGACATGCTAGAATTTATATACTGAGTTTAGGAAAGCCTGGGAAAAAAAATGCAAATAAGCCAGCAGAAGGGCAGGAACCTGTCCCCTTCTCTCCCTCGGGCTGAGTCTGTGGAGTGCAAACTTCATTTTCAGTTTGAACTCAGTTTGCAGCAACTGAATTAAGTTGAGGACAAAGGAAGAAAGTGTGAGGAAGCAAGAGAAACCAGGACATTTTAAATGCAACTAAGAAAGTGGGATAGCAGATGATTAAATGGGACTGTTCCTTATAAACTCTCAGAGGGCACGATGAAGAACCAGGAAGAGGGGCAGCCTAACCTGCTTCCATGCTTCAGAAACCCACCAGAGCCATTGTTTCTAATGGTGCAGAGGCCTGCAGAGGAGAGAGGTCGAGAAGAATGTCTGTCTCTCTTAGTGAGGCACTGAACATACACCAGTGTTTCTGCTCCCCATGTCGTGCCATTTTCCAGAAATAACAGCCAAAATCCTACTCCCTTCAGCATAGCAGAAATATTTGCTGGGAGCTCTAAACTGAATACCAACATAGTGCAACACATGTGGATTAATGATCAATGCATATGGTGGCTGACAACCCACTGTAGAACTGTAATGCACAGAGACAATGCTACGCTGTGTACTTTAACACTGCCATCAGCTGGATAGGACTGTTGCACATTGTCCAAAAAAATAACTCTGCAGGTGTAGCAAAACTTGTGCCTGTGCATGTCACTGAAAAGATACTGGCCTGTAGATGTAAAAAGGTAGCCCTATATGAGCTTAGTAATGGTACCATTTCTTCTAATATTAACAAAGTCAGGAAGCTCACTGTGTTAAGTAAATGTTTCAAAATCTCACATTGGTCCTGGAATTATCCTTGCCATCTGTGTTAGACAGATGGGACCAAAGGTGTACAAACACCCACTGTGTCCACTAATGGTGAAGATGAAAAAAGTCCACACATCCAGTTGCAAAATGAACTATTTGTACATGGGATTTTCTAGAGAATTAGAAAAAGACATATAGAGTTTATTTCATCTTCCCATATGGAAGCCTCCTGGATACTTTTATCCATCTTTCTTTTCTTAAATCCCTGCAGATTTCAGTTTTTCTCTCTTCCTCAGTCTTATTCAAGAGCAAGCAGGGAAAGAATAATTGCAAATATTCTCATTCTCAGTGAGCAAAGATACAGTTTTGGCCTACCTCTGCAAGTTGTTGGGGTTTTTGTTTTTTTTGCATTCGGACACATTTTTTTAAAAAAACAAAGCATGTTTTTTCCCCTTCAAACAAATATTTTGCTCCATAATCTTGCTTAATAGGAAGAATACAAGTGTGAATGAAATAAGCAAAGATTTAGATCCCTAATCAACAGAAAAGTCTAAGTCTGCACATATTTCAATGACCCAATATATTTCTAGTAAGCTTCTGTTACCCCAAAACATGGGTGACTCAGGGATCCACCCACATTGACAGTACCTCCACGTGACAGAGGGGAATTAATCAGCTCAAAATTAGAAGGCCTGTGAAAGGAAGGCAACTTAATGAGATCTTTCCACCTATGTTTATGGGATCACTCAGCAAAGAACCAGCCAAAGAATCCAAAAATGTAAACTAAAATGTGTTTTATTGAGAAAATCACACATGCACACAAAAGGATCCAAACACTCATGCACTCATATAAGGACTAACCGAAGGAAAAAGGAAGAAAGTGTGGATAAAGGACTTTTAGGGTTTGGGTGATTATTACCGATCTGGAGTGAAGCAAAGAAAGCTGCAATGTGGCTTAGGTAGGCACCTAAGGACAGTTCTCATTTGAGACTCAGAGGGAAGCATGGAGTTCAGTAAGGCAAGAGACTGCACTGAACCACTCAAAACCGAGGGTTCTTATACCTTATACAAAGGCCTTAATATAACTCTGTACTGCATCTGAAGAAGTGGTTTATATCCATGAAAGCTCATGCTGAGATAAAACCAGTTAGTCTTAAAGGTGCCGCCACATTCCCTTTTTTCTCCCCCTTCCTTCCTCCTTTTCAAAGGAGTTATCTTTCTGACAGCATTCTTCACTGTCCAACTTTCATAAACATACTTAGCCACTTCCGCATGATGGCGCTGTCCCAGGATGGGGAATGTATTGTTGTCAGTCTGCAAGTTGTCCCACTGCCCATGTGTCCCCAGCTGTCACAATCACAGGATATTCCTTTACTAGAAAAAATCCGGCAATGGCCCCCAATCACGCTTCTCCTGTCTCTGACGGCCGTGTGGAAGGGGTGGAAGTGTGATCTAGGTGCTTCCTTCCCCAGTGCTGCATGAGAAGTGGTCGGCTGCACTGCAGAAGGAAACAGCATGTTTGTCGCACTACCCTTCCACTGGCAGTAGACCAGGTGTGGAGGGGAGCATTTAGATCGTGCTCCTATCCCAGCAGTGGCACTGCCAAGATCGCAGCAGGACAACGGTGGAAAATGGTAAGGTGAGCAAAGGGCCATAGAGACTGGAAATACTATGCCATGGGTGATCCTGACTTTTATATTCAACTATATATCTTTACACTTGTGACTGCTATTTAATAATGACATATTGGCAAAAAGTATGAGAGCTGACTCTCTTTGTATAGACATTGTTTGTTGGTCTCCCAAATGTCATGAAACTATATTACACGGCCTGGTTTGCCTTAAAGATAGATAGCTGATATACTTGGAAATGTCTCTCCAACATAAAAAGCCAGTTCATTAACCTGAAACTCTATTTTACAGGAATGGTCTGGGGGGCATTAAACTCCTTCAGTTCAAACCATGCACCAATAAACTGGTTTGTTTGCTTAAAGGAATTGGATTCACATGGGGCAACACTAAATGCAAACAATTTGGTGGAGACTGTATATACATGTGACTCTTTTCTTTCCCATTGGCTGCTTGTATTTTCAGTGGAGTCATCTGAAGATACTGCAGAATCCACTAGGTTATTCTAGAGATGAAGCAGTGGCTCTGTTGCAGACAAGAAATGACTCCGATAATATTAACATGGGAGAACCCATCACAGAAAGTGATATACAAGTAGGACCTGCTACAAAATGCTGCAATGTATCCTTCTTCTTAAAAGAAGTCCGGTTTCAGTTTCTACCCAGCCATTCTTGCTAACAAGGGTACCCTACTCCTTCTCCATTCCCACTTGCTTTTTCTTTTCCAATGGTCCCACTGTATTTCATCTCTGTTGAGCATAGTCATTCCTCACTGGGCTAGGGTTCTTGGGGGCTGCCCCCTTAGTTAATCTTTTTTTAATGATTTAGTACTTCTTGAAAAATTGAATTTTCCCTCAGTATGCAGATTCTTTTGTCCTTTTTCTCAGCAGCCCTGGGCCCATTTCTGCACTACACTGTTATAGTGCTATTATCCCACTTTCAACATCCTATGGAATTGTGGGGTTTGTAGTTTACTGAGGCCAAAGAGCTCTCTGACTGCGAAGTCTAAATGCCCCGCCCTAAACTCCAAACTCCACAGGATGTTGAAAATGGAATAATAGCACTATAACAGTGTAGTGTGGAAATGACCCTGTTTTCAATCCAGTCCTGGTGGCACTCACCACCTGAGTGCCACAAAACCCTTCTTTCCAAAAGTTAGCTGGCATTTTACATACAACTTCGTCACTTTTAACTCTGCTGTCAGTAAGAGCTGAAGGCCCAGTAAAAACATGTGAAAGATTTGATAAGCTGAGATAATTGTTTCCCAATATCAGAAGTACCCGAGAGAGTACATTTACCCTACTGGACTGCAAGCAAATTTCTATCATTTGAAATTTTCCAGCTGCTGAGGTCACAAAGCAACTATCTCTTTGTCAGGGATTTATGCATGTTCTCAGATCACAACTGCCTCTGTGGCATTACTGATCCTGAGTTCAGCACAAATTAGAGCCTTTTACAAGACTCCAAAGTCTCCCTCCTCAGCTGCGCGAAACAGTAGAGTTGGCAGCCAGTAACGCTTGACTTTTTAAAGATCAAGCCATGACCATTTGCCAGAAGAATATAATTAAGCTCTTGGCAATGCATTCCTATTTTACTTTATTTGGCATCCAAAAAGAAAACCTGGCACAGTAGTAGAGGTGCAGAGAGAGAGTGAAAGAGTCAAAGAGAATTAATCAAACTGGAATTAAAACGGACTGGAATTAAAACAGGCCTATCCAGGGAGAGGGGGAGGGTGAATTTCTTCATAGCTATGCACTTGGATAGGTCCTCATACCCAAATACTTAAAAGAAAAGCCTATTTGGGAAATTAGGAAGTAAGGTATTATTTAAATAGCTGAGTTGAATTATTTGGGGATTCTGGATTTTTTAAAAAGGGCATATTTGTTACCAAAGGTGAAAGATTTTATTTCTGTTAGATCCTCCATAGAGAGTACTGCATTGCAGCAACCTTGGTGAAGTTAAGCAGGTGCAGGGCTGATCCTTGCCTAGATGAGATCCCACAGCAAAGCCTGCGGACTCCACCACAAGTTCCATCATAGAAGAGACATGAAATAGCAATACAGAGCCTGGAAAAGTTGCTTTTTCAGACTACAACTTCTGGAACCACGCTGGCTGAGGAATTTAGGGAAATGTATTCCTCAGAAGGAACTTCTCTTCATATTGCATGCGAGTGTAATAAACAGTTTGACATGGCAGTTTCCACAAACAAATGAGCTGCCTAATGTGGCTGCATGGCTAGTGAAGAAAACGTAGGCAGCAGGAGAGAATCAGTAATTTCTATCTTAATTTAAGGTTTGGTTGTTGCTGTTGTTATCTCCCTCTTCTCTAATGTTTTCTTGGCCATATTTACTCTGGAGTCGGTTTGCCATTTCCTTCCTTGAAGGGTGAGAGAGTGTGACTTGCCCACCTACCCGGTTTCTATGGCTAAGAAGGAATTTGAACCTTGGTCTCCCTGAGTTCTAGTCCAGCACTCAAATCACTACACCATGGTGGCTCTAACTTAAAACAGGAAAGAGTAATCAGTCTCCCTCTTCTTGTCCCCAGACTGTCATTCCTGCCAACTAATTCCCTCAGTCACCAGAGAGTAGGAAGAACATGGAAAACTGGAAGAGAGGTTATGCCATCTTTAGCATCAGAAGTCCCCTCGGTGCTTTCTGAGGGAAAAGGCCATGTTCTCATTCAAGAGATCAGGCTCAAAGAACTGTAACAACTGCTCTAATATTACTGTGGCCCTTAGGAAATGTAGGATTCCAAGCACTGCCTGAAAATTCAGATCCACTCAGAACTGAGTTCAAAGAGATCTAACTTCTGCTGTAGGAGTTTAGACTACAGGGAATGGGAGAGTTTTGCAAGCTCAACATACAGACATAAATATGCCGCAAATGTGGCTATTCAAAAATGTCAGCATTTTCTTACCCTCACAAAGCCATTGCCTGTCCTACGAAGGAAGAGAAAAATATATAGCACTGCATCTTAGCACTTGAGATGCCTTGTTCTTTCTCAAGTTCTGTTGTCCTTGAACACACAAAGATAAGAGAATGATGGTGCATGCATTTGTGATATGCTTGAGACAGAGGCTTTTAAATCTTATCTAAAGTTTTTGGTACTGCTGAGTACCACTCAGAGGAAAAGCTCTAAATGTACACCTGTATCTATTACTGTTCTAAAAAAGGATTCTCAGAAGTTGAAGACAATGATATGGTAACAACCCCAAACAGTAAAATTCATAACCCTGTTTGTTGGAATCTTACCCAGTAATTTAAAAAAATGCTAACTAGATATAATCATAAAGGATTTTTTTCATGCTGTTACTGATTTAAGCTGTAATCCTATAGCCATTTACGTGGGAGTAAATCCAACAGAACTAAGTGACTGACTTCAGAACAAACAGGAACAGATTGGGAGCCAGAAGCCCTTTTTGTGGCCTGCTCCCAACCCGCAATGGCAACTGGGTCACGACGGGACCTCGACAACAGTTCTGCATGACATTGTCATGATCCCGTCGCAATCCTGTCACACCCATTGCAATTGTGGAGTAAATCATTGACGGGTTTTTCCCATCAATGACATGCGATTGCGCAGCCTTCCCCCCACTCTCCCACACTTACCTGCTGTGCAGAAGTCCTGGAAGCGCAATGGCTGTGCTTCCTCCCCCAGTGCAGCCTGGGAAAGTGCTCAGCGCTGCTGCGGAAGGAAGAAGTGGGGCCATCGCGCTTCCTTCATTCCAGCAGGCATCAGTGTGGAGGGGAGCGCTTCTGATGTGTTTCCCTCCTAGGAGCGCCAACACCGGGATCCCCACGGGATGGATTCATCAAAAGGTAGGGTGTGGAAAGGGCCAGAGTAATGAAGTGGTTTGAGCATTGTCGTACAGCTCAAGAGAATAGGGCTCGCATCCACACTTGGCCATGGAAAGCCAGTGGGTGACCTTGGGTACGTGACTCACTCCCAGCCTCACAGGAAGGCAAAGGCAAACCCTGTCTGAACAAAGCTTGCCAAGAAAGCCCCACGACAGGGTTGCCTTAGGGCCACCACAAGTCAGAAACAACTTGAAGGCACACAACAACAACAACGGACAGATTACACTGTCAGTCACTTTGTTAAAGACTGAGTTAGAGACAGGTAGCAAATGTACCCTAGTATGATTCAGCTTTAAACCCTTAATTTCATGGCTGCTGCTGATTTGTAATGCTGTATTATAGGAGACAAAAATGTATGTCACTCCCTTTCTAAGCACCAGGTGTGCCCATTTTCTAGTTATTAAATTAATAGCCTATTAGGAAAGCCAAGGCATTTCACACAGGAAGTTTCACAGGCAACAGAGATATGAGTGGAATGAGCATTAAGGGCCTTGGATCCAGACGCCTACCATTCTTTGGCCATCATCAGAATAGAAGATTAAATGATACAAACACAACAGTCTGTGTGGCTAACTTAGTAGTGCCTTTTAAAATGATTCAGCTATATTGAAAGAGCAGGGGATGAGAACCAATTTTAAAAACCACTCTATCACTACTTGTAATGAGGCATTAGGTACTGAGCAGCAAACATAGTACTGAGATACTATGCCAACGCTTTTAAGATCACTGGTGAACACAGGTGAACTAGTTTTCTTGAATGGCTTTACTCTTTCCCTTATATCTGTAGCTTCTACAGATATTATTCTTCATTTATTTATATAGCACCATCAAATGTACATGCTATTGTACTAAAATAAAACAAAAAAGCAGACAGCTCTGCCAAAGGCATACATATTCATTTAATTTTGAAGATTAGTAACAAACACAACATAAACAAATTAGCAAAATGTTTTGGCTTCTTCCTTCTTCCATCGCTGAAAACAACAATAAGCTGCATCCAGCTGAAGAAGGCAGAAACTGAAATGTTTTGCTAATTCATTTAAGTTTGGTATGTTAATAATAATTCTAAAATACCAAACTTACACACACATATACACACATGTGCACACACACGCACAATTATGTATATATGTGTATAGCGATTAACTACATTCTTCTAGGATCCAGAACAAATTTATCAGAAGTGCTGTTTGTTTTTAAATTATACACTCTGCACAGGCATAGCTCCATTAACAAAGCTGCTAACAAAGAAGCTCCTTTTCACAAAGTCTTTTTAAGCCTTCCCAAACCTCCTTTTCTTCCTTGTTTTCAGTGTAAGTGGACTTTTTTTTAGCAGCAGTCACATTGGCAGGATGATGAAGAAGGGCTGGAGAAACCCAGATTTGTGGTGTTGGCTTGTAGCAGAGTGTCTGCAGTATGCATTTTTTAAATTCATATCTCACCTTTCTCCCAGCACAGGATTCAATAAACAATGCCATAAAGCTTGCACTGGGATAGAACAGAGTTCTGTTTGTACCCAACCTTACTGCAGCCATGTGTGCCTGCCTACAGCAGGCAAGGTAAACAGCAGCTGTCTCCTGAATCCCTTACTGCTCAAACATGAGCGCCAAAATAGAAAAGGGGAGAGCAAATAAGCCTGCTCCATCTGCTCCTCTCAGCATGTTAAAAGTCATAGACCTATACATCTAGTCACCAAAATGGAAAACATAAGAAAAAATGAGGCTGGGGAAATTAAAAAAAAAAATCATCCCTGGGTATGTTTTGGAAGAGGCCTTCAAATAGTCTCTAGAAGGGTAAAAATGTCTTAGGTTACTTATACCAGGCTTGCATTAGGCTGTTCATTTCACATGTGCATATTAGTTTTGGGCAGAAAGTTTGCTAAAAATGTTGAACTGCTCATCTTTTTTCTGAGGCAGGAAGCTATCCCTATTCTTTCTATGCTATTTCTGCCTCTAGTACCAAATTTTAATGCCCAGGAACACACGTACTTTGATAACTGAGCTATACCTCTTAGTGTGTGTGTGTGTGAGAGAGAGAGAGAAAATGTCCCCCACTCTGGTGGGGGACTAATGCAAATATCTTATACCCTATTCTTCTTCTTGTTACCGTGCTTTCAAGCTGACTTTGACTTATGGTGATCCTATCATAGGTTTTTCTGCCAAGATTTATTCAGAGGAGGTTTGCCATTGCTCTCCTCATAGGCTGACAGAGTGTGACTCCAAGGTCACACAGCAAGCTTCCATGGCTGAATCCGGCTCTTCTAGCGTCCAAATCCAGCACTCAACCCATTACAGTATGCTGGCTCAATATTCTGTTCTGATTGTTAAAAATCTGGGGGAGGGGGGTGTTTGTTTTTTAAACTGGTTCTACCCTTAGGTTTATGGAGTCAGCCCATCTCGGGAAGAGATTTGACTTTATAAGGCAGCAAATTGGCAATGATTTTTTCGACAGCCATATTTTTAAAAACCAGCATTGTTTTTTCCATCTCTCACACAAAAAATGTCTGAAAGCATCTCTGGCACTCTCAACCACAGCTCCTGGTCCTTCCTGGGAGTTCAAGAAGTAACTTTTCCAGGTCCTATCCTTAGTCTAATCATCCAAACGCACAGGTGCACACACTCACAAGTTCTGTAGCTGAAAGAAAGACTCTGTGACTGATCTTAATGAAGATTTTCAAGCTTCAAAGCACACATTCTCCAGAGACGCTTCATTATTTATATCACAATCTTCTGTGAAAAGAACACAGATTGTACATTACCAAAGGAAAAGAAAAAGGCACTGTTTTCTCAGGTTTCATGACATTCTGAATTCTGCCTCACAGGGACCAGCAGGCTAAAGGAATGGGTAATAGATACAGAGAGATTCTAGGTCACAGTTTCAATTAGTCTGATATTGAACTTTGCAGGGTGTCTGTGTAATGAAAGGAAGGACAGTGAGGAGACCTGCATCCTTGAAGAGTACAGGGTCATGTCTATCCCACAATAAAACCAAGGCCATGTATATTTTATACGTTGATTGTTCCTCAGACCAAAGCAGAATATGATACATGGTAAAACAACAACAACTTTTTGTATTTTTAAGAAGGGGGAAATCATCCATGACATGTTTGTTTGCCTCAACAGTAATGTGTGTGTGTGTCTGTGTGTGTGCAGGCATGCACATATGTGCCTTCAAGTTGCCTGTCAACTTATGGAGACTTCATGAATTTCACAGAGTTTTCTTAGACATTTTCTATAATAAATTTCAGACACTGACAGTATCCAATGGATCTGGGAAGTCTGCACGTTGCTGTGGAAACATATATCATCCAAATTGCATTGTTCCAAATTTCAGTTCTCCATTGAGTAGGATGAACTTCCACTCAGATTTAATTTTCATGAGAGACAGGCATTCTAGTCAACTGAATGCTAGCCCGGTTGTCAGCCTTACCCTCTACCTGTGGTTAAGGAAATGTGCGTTTGGAAATGTTACTTCTAAGACTACAGGGCTAGGGTCCTCCTAGTCAGCATGGCCAAAAAAGTAAGCTTCCCGAACACTGGAGACAAGTCAGCCAGTTTCATTCTATATCCTCACTTAACTGTCACATCACAAGGCCACCCTTTCAAAGACATAGCTGTATTAGTCTGGATCAGTATGCAAAGCATCTTTGAGACTAACTGAGAGAAAGAACTTGGTAGCATAAGTTTTTATAGACTTAAATCTATATCATCAGATGCATGGAGTGGAGTGCTTTGGAACAGATCTTTATGAGCAGGATATATATGGGAATAGCAATAGAAATGCAAAAGTTGTGGGTATGGAGATGAGGTGACAAGTTCAATTTTAATGATGGCCTGGTCATTGAGAGACAAAGGCAGGAGGAAAGTTGTTGTCTAAAGTTAAGATGAGTAGATAACCACGTGAATCGCAGAAGGAGTTATTGGAATGTAGTGTGATGCTGGCTGGGAACCAGAGAGGAGATGTGATAAACCGGCAAAGAGAGCCCTCATGAGGCTGGGGTATTTACTAGTGTTATATGTGTAATGTGCCAGAAACAATTGCCTCTGTTCAATCCACTGTCAATGGAATGGAGTATGTGGATATATTCCAATTCTGCTCTTTCTCTTTCCATTCTTCTTTTGTAGTTTTTTGGTTCAAGGACTGCTGTTTTGAGGTTCGAGAGAGAATGCCCAGGAAGACCAAAATATTCTGCATCTGGTTTTTTGTATTCTCATTACTAATTTGTCCATTTGTGATTTGTGTCCATTTATCCTCTGGTGCTGAGACTGCCTTGTTTGCCCAATGTAGAGTGCTGAAAGGCATTGCTGACAGAGGATGGCATATACCACATTAGAGGATGAACAAGTAAAAGTATCTCTAATATTGTGGGTGACATGGTTATGTCCTGTGATGACATTTCCTGAGGAGATGTGTGGGCAGAGTTGGCATTTGAGTTTGCGACAAGGTCTTGTATCTCTCTCCCCATCTATGTTGTGTGTCCTCCTGTAGGTAGTAATTATTTGAGATTGGGAGGCTGTCTGTTGGCAAGCAAAGGCCTGCCACCAAGAGCTCTTGGGAGAGCAGCAGTATTGTTCAGAATAGACTGTAGTTCATTGATGATATGTCTGAGTGGTCTCAGTTGGGAACGATATGTGACCACTAGTGAGATTCTACCATTTCTGATCTTCAGTCTGTTCTGTAATAGATTAGTCTTGGGTACAAGTCTTGCCTTGTTGATTTGTTTTTTTACTTCATATGGCAGGTACTGTAACTTGCTTGTTGTAATTCCAAGAGTTTGGTGTTCCTGTCTCATGGGTCTGAGCAGATGTGATTGTATGGGAAGGCTTAGCTATAAACTATGGATCTGGTAATATGTTCATGTTGGAAACTGGAGGCATGTAAGTACGTGTAGTGATTAGTGGGTTTTCAACATAGGGTGGTGCTTAGATGTCTGTTGTAAGCTTGTTCTGTTGACAGTTTCAGGCTGGGATTGATGGTTGGGTGGATATTGTTGAAAGTCTTGAGTGAATCCTCTCCATGAGTCCGAATTATGAAGATATTATCAGGGTACTTCAGATAGAGGAGAGATTTCTGGGTGCAGGAGTTAAGAAAATGTTGCTCTAGATCAGCCATGAAGATACTGGTACACTTCGTCTCCCTCTGCCCGCATGATCATGCATGGTGGGGGGGATGCCTTTTCTGGCCTCCGATGAGAGGAGACCATGCAATCATCATGCAACAAGGGTCGTGTGGTGGGAAGGGTCAGGGTTGGGTTCTGCAGACCTCTTTTAGGGCTGCACCGCCCCTTCCTCAGCTTCTTTGTTTGCTATCCTTGGGGCAAGCCCAGAACTTGACCCTACCGCAGTGTCACAAGATGGTGTGGTTGCGGTTTGGGGTCTCGCCTTCCAGAAAAGGGCCAGCCGAAGTTTTAACCCAGCCACATGGATTGGCTTGAGGGCCCGGTACCTCGCCCAAGGAGGGCTGGGGAAGAGGTCTGGAGGTGACCCTTGCCTTAGCCTACCCATTCTGTTGTCCCCCCCTTCTCAGGTCACAAGTTCAAATTCAAGTTCAAGGTCAAGTTTAAATTCAAGCCCAAGTTCAAGGTCAAGTTCACTACTAGCTTCATGTTAATTAGGCATACATTAATAAATTCCCCTAGTTCAACCCAAGCCCTGTGTGTGGTCTCTTCATTTCATGGGTTGGACAGCAATGTGATGCCGTGCATGTGCCCATGGCAGTACTATTAACTTGTAAGTGTATGTTTTTCAAATGTGAAGTAGCTGTGTGTGAGAACAAACTTTGGCAATCTTTGGATTGGTCTGGGGATTGAGGACAGTGGGGATTCTTGATGAAGTCACTGGTGCTAGTCAATCAATTTTTGGTATGAACCTGCAAAAATATTCTCCCTTGTCCCCTGCCACCCTGCAAGCCTGAGTTCGAAGAGAAATGCACACTTCTATATCAACCACTAAATGCAATGTAGATACTTCCAAACCATCCCCACTGTTCTGCAAATATTACTTCTTCTGTTGGAGAAGAGTTAACGGTGAACTGAGATACTTTGGCAACATCTCCTATAATTTCACCTTAAATGTCTGCAGTGTAGCCAAGTGTAAGAGAAAAGTAGTCATGCCCCAAGCTTGGATATGGTTATAAAGGTTGATATTGACCTACTGGTGCAATTTAACTGAGTGTGACAAATGTCCCAAATATACAAATGAGCAAAATCAAAAGGAAAGGTGGTTGTGGTCCTGGGGCTAAAACAATGACATCCAAAACAAATCCCAATCTCTGTCCTGTTTATAGCTACTAATGAAGCACCCAGTCACTCAGAGGCATATATTATGGTTTCAATGGCCTGTGCTATGATCTCTTGCAACACAGCCTTGTCATTCATCATCATGAATTGTCCTAGCAGGCACCCAGAAGGCTACATTCTGTAAAGAGAAGTGGGCGTCCTTCACGCCCTGTACAGATGGGCTTGTTCCTTTACTGCTAGTTTGCTCAACATGAAGAGAGAATTCAAGAGACATTCCCTTCCCCCCTCATCCCAGAACTAGGAAGTAAGTAATTTTTCTAACCCATTATTATGTAGCTAATTATTTTTGCAGGAATGGGCAGAAAAGGGGTTACTTTGTTGCCTATATCAACCATAGCTGTAATTGACTACTGTCCAATGTGACAGGAATGGGTTGTCTGCCTGTTACTTAATACAAGGAGGGGGTGCTGATTTAGTCTGAGCAATGGGAAGGGAAGGAAGAAAGATCACATAGGTGGCTGAAATTCCCATCCAAGGCCCAAGCATCATTTTGGGGATCTAGTACAACCATGTGAATGCCCCCCTCCCACTTCACATACTGACTCACAGTCACTCATCCCATACATACAGTCCTTTCACAAACTACATGAAAAGTTTGCTTTCATTCCAGCAATTACTCTTCTGTTCTGAAGTTCTGAACATTGTCTGCTTTTGGTTGTTTTGTTTGATAACAAAGCCAGCCTGAGAACCCTACAAATTTGCCAACTATTTTGTAACTGTTTGGTAATTAATTAAGGATTACCCTCATCCCATCAAAGTCTTGATTTTTTCTTCTTCTAATGGCTGCAAGCAATAGGCCAATTAACTTTAAAGCTTTATTCTTATGGCCTTTTCAACTGCAAACTCATGAATTAGCCCCAAAGTCAATTTCATACTTAAGAGATAAGATGGTTAGGCACTTTAACTATTCCTGCTTCACTGCTGAATGCCTGCAGTTTTGGATGACTGGTAGCTTGCTGTCAACTTCTGCCGCAGTCATGCAATGTACAAAAAAATCCATAGGGCCACACATACTTCACTCAACATTACCTGCTATAGTTTCCTGTAAATCTCATTAAATAATGCAAGTGTCACATACTTTATTAGAAGTACACCAGGGGCCTCATCATACTACATTGCTATAGCATTATTATTCCACTTTAACAACACACTGTGGAATTCTGGGGTTTGCAGTTTGGGAAAGGGCACTTAGAATTCTCAGCCAGAGAGCTCTTGAGTCTCATTAAACTACAAACCCCAGAATTCCACAGGATGTTGTCATGGTAGTTAAAGTGGGCTAATAGCACTATTACAGTGCAGTATGATAGAGTCATAAGTGGTTTTTTTGTTTTTGTTTTGGAAGGAGGAATGTAACAGTTCACAGCGAAAATTCTCAAAACTGTGGGATACTGTGAAATTAGACACTTAAAAGCTTCTTCTAGTTCTCCAGGCTCTAGTGTTATTCCTTTCATGACAAGATAGAATGTAAAACGAGTATTATTGGTAGTTTTGAATCTGCACTATAACACACATCTGACACTGACACAACTTGCACCAAAAGTATGACTGTGAGTGAATTACACAGTTTCTCAGTGACCTGCAAAACCTATCAGAAAAAGCAGCAGCACCTGCTCCCATTCTCTTATGGTACTTTGTTCTTCATTTCCTCTTGGTTACTGCTTGTTTTTTGCCTATGCACAAGGAACTCTGGACCTTATAGTTCTGTTTAATAGACTCTATCAATAGAGGAAAACAAACCTGTCTGTCTCTCAGTCTCACACTAGTTTAACTGCACATAGACACTCTTTCCATTCTAGAGAAGGACTCAGGCTGGGGCCAGACCAGGAGCCCATCAATTCAAAATGTTACCTGAGACTGCTCTAAAGTTGTTTGTGATTGGCGCCATCAACTCTCACATGTTCTGGACAGTTTGATATGTAGATAGAAGGGGAAAACTTTCTATAAACATTCTGTGTTCATAGAATTTTTCTTCCATTTTTCCAATAGTAACAAGGTTTGGAGCCTGGACTGGGCCTGTCTAGATCATGTTTAAATGTACTCTCCTCTCCATGTGACAGCCTTGCTCCTCCCTGTCAACAAATTAGGCCCTAGATCCATGTCTGCAAAACAGAAAGAGATTCAAAAGAACACTTTGTGGGGATGATAGCAACAAAGAGAATGGACAGCTGAGGAATGGTGAAGCAATTCTTAAGATTTCATCTGATGTAGAAACTATAGCCCTTAATGCTAGATACAAGTTGGATGGTTGTTGTCACTCTGTGATGAACTAAAAGCATTGTGTGTATGTTCAGATACTCTCATTCTCACTCTTACTTATGTTCCAGGTTCCTTGAACCCTGCAGCTCAAAACAGGTTCTGACTCCTGGCTCAAACCAAGGCCCTTAAGACCAAATTCACAATCCAACAATCCAACTCCATTAGTGTTTGCAATGCTAAACACAGACTATGTAAACACAATTGAAGCAAGAAGCTGAATAGTGTTTCTGACCCCAGTAGTGAACAATTTCCACATTTGCCAGCGTATAACACACACCCCATTTACATGCCGGCAAATACTACATGCAGGCATGTAAGATACACTGGCATACAGTATTTTTCAGGAAAAAAAGTGAGTTTTACAAGCCAGCAAATAGGGTGCTCTGAAACAGGATGTCATATTAAACATGCAAGCATCTGACCATACCTCCATGGATACGGGGAACTGAAAATCCTAATGCTGACATGCCTGTCAGTGGGAGATGGTTGCTTACATGTCACCAAGAGTGTGAATCCACTTTAGGTTTTAGGCTGAACTGCAACCCAAGGTGCTGACACTATTCCCAAAATTGGTTCACTGTTAGCTCCTCTTATTTTTGGACTAAAACCCAGATTTAGTACCTCACTCATGCATTCATATTTCCAAAGTAGCAATATTTTCAATGAGCAGAATAGTCATCTGCAATGAAAACCAATCCTTGGTATTTCACAAACATTAACACTATCACAAACCCTATGAAATCTGATATCATGTGCAGATGAAGGAAGATTAGAAGAGATTATTTCACACACTGCTTGTTGTGGCTGATAGAAAAATAAACATTTAGCTGTAGAGTCCATGCATCTTTGCTCAAGTGATACATTCAACTTCTAAGGTTTAAGAATCCAAATATTCTGAAATGGCACTTCTTTCATTTTTTTTAAAAAAACTTAAATCATTTCTGTAAAATAGGGAAAATTTGATGTCTATTTTCAGAGACAAAACTACAGGCTGATAACTGTGTTTCACAGAAGATACACAACTGGTGGCTTCCACAATCACACCACCAACTTGCAGTGTCAAGTTCCAGAGCTTGGAAATGTTACTTGTGGCATGGACATATTGCAGTTAAATTGTCAAAATCATCATCATCATCATCAGCCTGTTAAGAAAATTACATAGAATTGATTTTTTATTTAACCCATTAATCCATGAAATCGGTGGGTCTGAAAACAGCATTAAAAATTACTAGAAATGAGCAGAACACAATTAAATTAACGGGAAGCATTACATACTACTCAAAAACAAGAGTGTTAGAATTTAGCAGTTAAAATAACAATGGTTAAAGATCATTGCTGAAGTTGGGGTTGGTGAGTTTTTAATTAATTTTAACAAATTATCTCCAAGCTCTGCAAATTCCTTTCTTCCCGTGACATTCAGAACTGGAAGCTAGTAAGATGTTTTACAGAAGACCCAGATTCATAAATCACTGGCAGGAAGGGAAGAAACTATATTGTCACAGGTCTCAGAGGGCCAAATAAGAGTGATGGGAACTTAATTCTAAGTCGCAAAAGCTTCTATTCAAGTCACTTGCTAGTATATAATCTGCTGCTGGCTTCACTGTAATCTCATCCGTTATCACATTTGCTTATGACCGTCACTATATCGTCTGTAAACTTACAAGATAGTAACGCTCCTGAGATCAAACTACATGTGGTGGCAACATAACTGTGCATTTAAACCCAGATCTGTGGCAGCAAGATAGAAAATGGAAATAAGACCTTAATTTCAATAGTGAATGGGATGCTGCTAAGGTAGGTTCTCCTCAGCCAAGTGTTGGTACTTTAATGGAGCCTAGCTGTTAGAGTAGGGTACTTTAGGAAGGTAAGCCTCAGGCTGATACCCAGACACAACATTTCACAAATGAAAACCAGGACATGTGTGTGATCAAGATGGCAAACATTAGTACTAAGGAAGTACACATAAGCTAGGAGAAGCTGAAGCAGTTTGCTTTTGCCTGAGTCCACAGGGAAGATCAAGAGTCTGCCCTCTCCTCTCCTGGCATGAAATCATGAGGTACAAACTGCTTTTGCCCTTTGAACTCAGTTTGTAGCAACTGACATAAACTGAGGACAAACGAGGAAAGTGGGAGGAAGAGGAGATCAAAACCAAGACCTTTGAAAAGCAGCTGCAAGAGTGAGATAACAGAGGATCAATTGGGGACAGTTCCTGCCAAATCAGGACAGGTGGGGGTTTAGCAGGCAGTGGAAGAATCTGGCCAAAACCAGAAGCATGATTTGGAACAAAGCATGGGAAAGTTACTTTTTTGGGTTACAGCTCCCAGACCATGACCACAATCCAGAGCACACCTTTGAGAAGAGACTGTTTGAAACTACAGATCTTGGAATCTCATAGTCAACATGAACACTGGCTATGCTGGATAGACATTTTGAGAGTTATAGTTTTAAAAAAGCAACCTTCCAAGCTGTGGAGCAGAGCACTACAAGTAGGCTGTGTGTGCATTCCTTTGTACCACTATACTACCCAGCACAGCAAACATACCCAATCTTATCTGATTTCAGAGGCTAAGCAGGGTCAGGCTTGGTTTGTATTTAGATGGAGGAACCAAACAAGAAATCCTCAGGATCTCCAGGCAGGGCTATAAAAGAACAGAGCTGCTGCCAGTCAGAGTTGACAGTACTGGTCTAGATGGACCAAAGGTCAGTAAAAGGCAGCTTGGGCTGTTCCTATACCACTTTTCATGAACACTGACATCATTGTAACCCAATCATTTTTTTAAAGTTATGGATGTGTTTTGCAACATTATTGGAAAGATGAATCATACACAAAAGTGCTTAATTCTTGCATTTAATGAAGTGGACTGGAGTACATGAAAGCTTATGCTAGAAAATTTCTTTTTCTTGGTTAGTCTCACTAGTGCTAGTGGATTCCTTTAAAATAACTTTTTATGCTGATACAGACCAACATGGCTATGCATTCAAATAAACAAGTGCTGCTATTCTTAAAGATGGACTACTAACCTGAATGAGTGGCTGGTTAAATGCTTCAGTGGCTAAATGTTAATCTACCCCAGATTTGGCCCTATCCCTCTGACTTTTAACGAAAGGGGGAGAGCCTCAGATAGCAGATGGTATACCAGGAGGGTTGAAGAAATAAGTCCTGCCCATAGGCCTATAATATAAAAGGAGTGGGGACAGGTGTATGCATTTATCTAAAAAAAAAAGTTATATGTCCACTTGAGAATTACGCATTCCAAAAACCAGTCACCCAGTATGTTACTCCAGTTATCAGGGAGGCTCCAATCTAACCTGAATTGTTTCTCGGATGCTTTTACCTCTGAACGAATGGAGCTGATCTGTACATGGAAAATCCATCAGCCAAAGCCTGCTTTGTACAAGTTAATGTTCTTGCTTAGAAAAGCTCTCTTCTTTCTTAAGTCTCTCCACCTGCATATTTGCTCATGAAAGATAACTATTCAGTCTTGGCAGGTGCTGATATAACAGAGCTGGGAAAAGAAGGGAAGAAAACCAACCCTGACGAAAACAAACCCAGGCACCTCTGTAATTTCAAACCAGTTGTTAATTCAAGGGTTTTGTACATTAGAGTATCATTGGAAGCATGGAGACTTCTCAGTGTTGTTGGACTACAGTTCCTGTCACCCTTAGACAATATCTGGGGAACGGCATGCTTTCTGTCCTTGCTGCAGTGTCAGCTTAAGCCAGCCTTTTGTTTTTAATTCACTTACATGCAATTCAGCTACCTGCAATTACATGGGAGAGGGGAAATAAGTCAGAAGGTAATATGCTATTTTACCAAAGAAAACTTAGTGCAATTTGGAAGCATTTTCCAAGGAACAACAGGTGAGGCATCTTTGTTTTGTACATTGCCTCCTCCCACCACTTGCTGCTTCCACAGGATGAGAATGAATGAATAAGAGTGTTAAGATTACAGTCTGTCCATTCAGTTCTGACTAAGGATGCTTTGAAACACATTCTAGAAGTGTGGTAGGCATTTGGGTGATGGCAACATTCTCTGTGCTGTCATGGGAAACACAGCAAAGAAAAAAAGAGTCTCTTTTGTGGGATCAACTGTATTGTTCCTGGTTTTTTAAAATAATTCTACAAGTAAATAAAGCACTTGTTAAATAACATGTGTTAACAGCTCATCCTACTACATGTCATATCGTTTGACCTGGGAGTCCCTACCACTAATCCATATTAATTAATTTTAATTAATTTAGCATAACTAATTCTTTCTCTCTGTGTCCCTCTACATAAATTCTAGTACATGTGAGGTACAATACTAAATTCATTCTTAACTGTATTCATGTTTATAATCTAAACACTTCAACTAGATTTAAAAATAACAGTTGATCTACTGCAGACATATACTTTCCTGCACCTATGTATCTTGTTAGTGTCAATGTATTCCTCTTGGTTTCACATAAGTCTTGCATGTTTATTATCTCTCATGGCTTTACAAACTGCTTGTCATTAGCTCGAATGAGTTGTGATTTCTGGCATATGACAAACTTGGACACAGTTGCATGATGCAAAAAGCCAGGGATCCATAGGAATCCTGGCTTGCTGTGGATGAATAGCACACTGACATACACTGCTCAATTGCTCCTGCTTGCAAATGGATACTTGTTTGTTTATCTGTTGGAAGAGAAAAGCCCCAGAGCAGATCTGTACCTAGATTTCAACAACCCAATAAACAAAACTTGAAGTGAAGTTCTGTGGTTTGTTAGCTGCTCCTACTGCAGCTGGGACCTAAGTTATATGTACATCTTTATACTTATATTTACTTAGAGCCAAAGTATTTCTATTTTTATTTTTATTTGCAAATCTCTGGTTTACCATGTTGTGAAAGCCAGGCCACTGTCCTGGCCATTGATGGGATCTGCTCTAGCACTGATGAATCAGGGAGAAGATCCTGAGATTGTGATAAATACTTCAGTGAAAGCATCAGTTCAGTGCACAGTAGTAGGCCCCAAAGGTAAATTCCATGCTAAAGATGATTAAGAATAGGACAGAAGGTAAGCATTCCAGTATAGTAATGACCTTATATATAACTCTGGTTGCCCAGCTTCAAAAACGATATTACACTGCCTGGAAAGGCTACAGAAAAATGCAGTGAAGAGGATTGAGGACCTGGAATATCTTAAAAAGATGACAAGACAGAGTTACATACAGGAAACCCTCACCTTTTGTGGCCCTGTTATCTGAAGACTCTCACTCTTTCAATGCTTCCAAATTAAGGACAAGTTCTATTCATTTGATATGGGGTTCATTCTTTCATCAATTCTTCTTGCTTATGGAGGCTTGCTTGGGACATGTGCTATCCCAAGTCTTGCCTATGGAAAGAGGAGATTCCCTTGGCTGAATTCATGGAACTTGTCTATATCGCATGCATTGAAACAGCAGGCTTCCTAGAGTTCTTTTTGCCTACGGAGGCTTGCTTGGGGCATGTCTGGTCCCAAGTCTTGCCTATGGAAGGAGCAGATCCCCTGGCTGAATTAATGGAACTTGTCTTTATTGTAAACATTGAAATAGCAGCCTTCTGTCAGTTCTGTCGAGCCTACAGAGGCTTGCTTGGGACTGTGCATGCACTGCTTGCAAAGTGAGATGGGGGAAAAGCACCAAGCCAGCTCAGAGACTTTACAACCAAACAAGCCTCCAGAAGTCCTTCATGTTCCCTACAGCAGATGGGTTCTGCTTTTCAACCACTTCTACTTTCAAACAATGCTCTGGTCCCTAACCTGTCAGATAAGCAGGGGAAGCCTGTCATTTTATTCCATTCTACAGTTGCAACTTGAAGGCTCATATACACACACACAAGTATGTTTAAGATTGCAGTCTTACAGAAAGTGGAGATATCCATCTTTCTCTGCCACCACCACCAGCAATTACTGTGCTAGCACAGAGGTCGGGAAGCACACATTGTAATGATGCCAGGACACAAGTATATTTATTTGCATTTTTTTTAATTTTTAGAACTGCCTTTATTTCTCCAAGAAAAAAAATCCAAGAGGTTCATATCAATGTAATTACAAAATGACAGTGAAGAAAGAAACATATCCCACAAATCAACATAAAACATAATCTAGAGCAAGTTCCTGTTCTAGTCTCACCCTCCCCCAATAAAAAAGAAAGAAAAAACACCCAACTTTCCAATAATAGCCACAACATCCGTTGCATCTCTAACTTTGTGGTCACAGTTCTTCTGAAGAGATTAAATGCACTGCTGCAGCTGTTGTTGCCTTGGAGCTTTTCACATTCTCCCAGAAGTGGCTTTGTACCTCCTGGACAAAGAAGAGATCCTGACTACAGCTTATGAAAGTTACTTTTTTTGGCCTGGTTGGTGGTTTCTACAATTAGGAATCCAGGAAAGTAACTTCCCAAGTTCTGTCCTAGACACTATGGGGCAGGATAGAAAGTTTTTCAATAGCCACCAGAAGTTTCTTTGTATCATTTAATCACACACTTGCAAAGAAAAATATGCTACCCATCCTCAGAGCATTCTTAGATTCTTGCTTTAATGTGCCAAACCTGGGCCCAGGCACCAGGATAGGTTCTCTGGGTGCTTGCAGATGAAGTTTCCAATGTGTAATCACTCTACATCATTTATGGAATTTTATAGGGGTCTATTTCTAAGTCTGCATACATCATTAGATATCAAAGTCAGAATCATCCACAGCCATAGCATTTCAAATTTCTACATATGGTTGTGAAAGCTACACAGTGAAGAAAGCTGACAGGCAGGTCAATTGATCAGAATTATGGTGCTGTACAAGAGTTCTACAGATGGTATGGACTGACTAAACAAATAAATACAGTGTCCTCCACTTTTCAGACCAAACAGGAAAGGAGAAGGCGTAACACTCTATGTTAGGGACATTTACGTCTGTGAAGAGATCCATGACTTAAATCCTGGAAGGCAAGTTGAGATCATCTGGGTAAAAATTAAGGGGAAGGAGAAACAACAGTGATGTCATTCTGGGGGTCTACTGCAGACCTCCAAGCCACACTAAAGACTTGGATGATGCCTTCCTGCAACAAATGACAAAACATTCAGAAAGGAGAGATATAGTAGTAATGCGAGATTTCAACTATCCTGATATTTGTTGGAAGTCAAACTCTGCCAAGAATATCAGGTCTAACAATTTTCTCACTTGCCTTGCAGACAACTTCATATTCCAGAAGGTGGAAGAGGGAACAAGGGGAACAGCTGTTTTAGATCTGATCCTAACCAACGACGATCTGGTTAATGGAGTGGTGGTGGTGGAATCCGTAGGCAGAAGTGACCATGTTTTGCTGGAGTTTATCATAAAGCAGAAAGGAAAAACCAAGCGTAGCCAGAGATGCTCTGTAGACTTTAAGAAAGCTGATTTCAGTAAACTTAGAGAAATACTGGGAATGATCCCACGGTCAGGAATACTAAAAGAGAAGGGATTTCATGATGGATGGGAGTTTCTTAAAATTGAGATATTGAAGACACAATTTCAAAAAGTTCCAGTGAGGAGGGGAAAATGGGAGGTGTCTAAGGAATCGGGGATGGATGTCTAAAGAACTTTGAATGATGCTAAGATTTTAACAGGGACATGTATAAGAAATGGAAAAAAGGGGAAATCACCAAAGACGAATTCAAACAAATAGCCAGCAAGTGTAGGGAGAAAGTCAGAAAAGCTAAGCACATAATGAGCTCAGGCTTACTAGAGAAGTTAAAAACAATAAGAGCTTTTTTGGTTATGTCTGTAGCAAAATGAAGAAAAAGGAAATGGCTTCTCCATGGAGAGGATGGTGAAATGCTAATGGGGACAGAGAAAAGGCAGAACTACTGAGCACCTTATTTGCCTCAGTCTTCTTCCAATAGGAAAACAGTGTTCAGCCTGGGGAAAATGGAGATGATGATGCAGTAGGGGAAATGCAGCACTGCATAGATAAAGAGATAGTACAGGAATATGTAAAGTCGAAGGCTTTCACGGCCGGAATCCATAGGTTGTTGTGGGTTTTCCGGGTTTTGAGGCCATGTTCTAATAGAACATGGCCTCAAAACCTGGAAAACCCACAACAACCTATAAGTACAGGAATACCTGGCTACTCGAAATCAATTCAAGTCTCCAGGACCAGATGAACTACATCCAAGGGTATTAAAAGAACTGGCAGAAGTAATCTCAGAGCCACTGGAAATAATCTTTGAGAATTCCTGGAGAACAGAAATCCCAGCAGATTGGAGGAGGGAAAATATTGTCCCCATCTTCAAAAAGAGAGAGAGAGAAAAGAGGACCCAAATCATGACCATCCAGTCAGCCTGGCATCAATACTAGCAAATATTCCAGAGCAGATCATTCAACAGACAGTCTGTAAGCACTTAGAAATGAATGCCATGATCACTAAAAATCAACATAGGTTTCTAAAAAGCAAGTCATGTCAGCCTAATCTTTTATCTTTTTTTTGATAGAATTGCTAGCTTGGTAGATGAAGGAAATACTGTGGACGTAGCATACCTTGATGTAGCATATCTGAAGGTCTTTGACAAGGTCCCCTATGATATACTTGCAAACAAGCTAGTAAGATCTGGGCTAGACAATGCTACTATTAGGTGGATTTGTAATTGGTTGACCAACTGAACCCAAAGGGTGCTCACCAGTGGCTCCTCTTCATCCTGGAGAAAAGGGACTAGTGGGGTGCCACAGGGTTCTGTCCTGGGCCCAGTGACAGTCACATCTTTATTAATGATTTGGATGAAGGAATAGAGGGCATTCTTATCAAATTTGCAGATGACACCAAATTAGGAGAGGTAGCTAACACCCCAGAGGTGTGGATGGCCATCTGTCAGGAATGCTTTGATAGTACATTCCTACATGGCAAGGCGTTGGACTTGATGGTTCTTGTGGTCTTTTCCAGTTCTATGATTCTATGATTCAATGATTCTTTTTTAACATTCTGTGCTTTCAAACATTGTAAAATATATTCATGTGCCATTCTTTTGACACAGGGTCCATTCTTTCATTCTCTCATCCGTTCTTTCCCTGTTGCCTTCCCCTGTTGCCTTGGCAAGCCTCTGTAATTCCTTCATGTTCCCTACAGGAAGAAGGCAACAGGGGAAGAACTAACAAAAGACTGGGTTCTAGTTTTCAATCAATTCCATTTTCTGACAGTGTCCCTAACCCATCAGATAAGCCATTAGATAATGCCTGTAGGTCCAAGAGAAAGTCAAGCCTAACTCTCAGTAGAAGCAAGGGTGACAAAAACTGAGGCTATCATACTTTGAACATGCCATGAGACAATGTGATTCACTGGAAGAGATGACAATGAAAGGGAAGGCAGTAGGAAAAGAGGAAGACCATATTACAGAAGAATTAATTCAATCACAGAAGCTGCAGTCCTGAGTCTGCAAGATCTGATCAGGGCTGTTCATGACTGGAGCTCACAGAGGTCTTTCTTTCATAGGTTTGCCATGGGTCAAAGCAAATGGCAACATCATGTTTTCCGAGTGCTTCAAAGTCTTTCAAAAGATTCAGGAGCTGCACAATGCCTTTTGGATGGCAGCACTAGGAACTTCCCATTGGGAAGCTGCCCCTTATCTATCCATTCAGGCTCTGTGTTCAAGACAGTCAGAAAATAGAGTAGACCATGTTCTTTCAGACATATATCTGTGATAGTCAATGTTCTTCCAATCATATGACCTTGATATTCCATATTCTTTCAGGCATATATCCTTCACATTGTCCATATTTGGGAATCGAACTAAAGGGAAGCAGTAAAGGCTGCCCACAAAGACTGAGGAATGAACAGCTTTCCTGTATGACCCTTAGGCAGCCAAAGCCAGATGAGAAGGGATTGGAACATGCAGGTTTCTTGACAAGCTAATTAGAAGAAATGCCCCTTTTGCCTTTTGAACCATATAGGAGCAAACAAGGGAGTTCCATTGGGTTCTCTGATAAATTCTTCCAATAAAATGCCAGTTTTATATGGAAAGGTAGCTGAAAAGAATACAGGGTATGGCATCTGATAGAATTAAATTGTTTTTCAATCCATGTCAGAGGGCTGTGGCCACCCTCTCCCTGTTTTATGTTGTATTACTCTTTTTTCCCTTTCTTTCCATGCTCACAAAAATGCAACAAATATAAACAGAATGTTTCAGCTGGAAGGCTACATCTGTCACTACGATCCAGCAGTGATGTCCCCATTAAAGATTTACAAGGCATTTTCCAAGGATACCTCTTGATTGCTTAACTGCCTCAAGAAAAGGGAAGCTCAAGACTCAGGAGCAGGAAGCTGAACAGCTGGTGATGCTGACCCAAAATCAGTCATTTAAAAAACTCCTTTTTGTAGTTGAGAAAATGCTTATGATCACATACACACACTTTTCCAGTGTGTAATTGCACTGGTTTCAAGTAAAACCTGGATCTCAAAAGAATGCTATAAAATTTGAAGTCCATTTAATAAATAAAATTACTGAAGATGAGTGTTTATAAAAAGCATCAAACATTCCCGCTTCTGCCTTACTCAGTGATGCTGTTAGAATGGCAGAGATAAACAGCATTCCATGGCAGTCACAGAATTCCCAGGGTCATGGCATGGTATTCAATGTTGGAGGCAAGAGTGGTGTTCTTCTCTAAATTAAGGCCATACAGTGTTAAGGCATTAAGTTTGCAGACACAGATGTTTTCTCTCTTCTTGAGCATGTTTGGATCAAGAGGTTGCTTTGTTGGAATTACAGCTACACAGAAAAGGTGGTGTGCCTCAGAATTAAAATGTTTACCAATAGCTTGTTTTCCTATGTATTGCATGTTGCATTTAGGGAGCCGACACATATATGACACTGGTGAAATTACATGTCATGTTGTGTTTACTGTGAGACAATTTAGCTGTGCTTCTGCATTTGGAAGCTGCTTCACACAGATTTGCACAAATGATTCAATGTTAGCATGCACAATGAAGTGATTTCATATTTTCAGGCAGATTTTTATAGCCACTCTTGCCAGCATCTTCTTTAGAGAGGTGGTTGATGGAACACAACGATAGGAGGCTTATTAGCAGCTTCATCATCAAGGGAATTAGCCATCAAGGTATAACAATCCTTGATTGCCAAGTGGTAATTGTGAGATGATGGGTGGAAATCAGCTGTCTCATGCAGGAAATGATTGTCCTCATTCTTGTTGCTGTTGTGTGCCTTCAATTCACTTCTGACTTATGGTGACCCTACGGTAAACCTATCATAGGATTTTCTTGGCAAGATTTGTTCAGGGGAGTTTCCTTTGCCTTTCACTGAGGCTGAGAGAATGTGACTTGCCCATCGCCAAGCGGGGATTCAAAAACTGTTCTCTTGAGTCATAGTCCAATTGCTCAAACCACTGCACTATGTTAGCTTTCTGTCCTCATTTTCACTGCTTCTTTTTTCTAAGACATTCTCTCTCCATAGCAGCCCAATGGATGTTCCACTCACTATAGCAGCCCAATGGATGTTGCACTCAATGTTGAAAGATGTCTGGCTAGCATCCTATTTAGCAGTTATGAGATCATAAACTGGACTTATCATCTCATAATTTAATTATTTATATTAAACTATCTATACCTTACAAATCATTAATTTGACAGCTCCCTGCCCTCAAGCTTACCATCTAAATCTAAATCTTAATAAGACATGACACATAAAGAAAAGAGAATGGCAGTGGAGGAGGGAATTAAGTCCAGCAGATGCTGACTGCTCTTCTTTTCCCTCAGAGGGAGGGCCGCTCACCAGCCCCAGGGCCAAGGCACAACTGAGCTGGGGATTGCTGCTGGGTATTCCCATTTACAGTTGCTAATGACTGTCTGTGACCCCAACAATTTTCCATTTCAGTCTGGTGGCATCTCAACTGTAGGGTTTCCAAGGTGCTGTTGATCAAGGTACTAGGAAAATATGTCTGCAGTGTGTTCCCAGTTGTGGTATGACTGGGAGAGTACTGCGGATATCATTTGCCGGTATTCGGATCTGCGGCACCTCAGAAACCCTTTGACTGAGATGCTGCCAGGCTGAAATAATAAGGTTTTTTGGAGGTGGTGTCACCAGACATAACTACAATGAAAGAGCTCCATCATTGTAGCCACATCTAAAGATGCCAGATCTTGGCTGGATATCCTCTTTATAGCCAGTGATGTTTTAGTTCCTGGATTGTTTGCTGGTAGATAATATAATTGTTAAATATATATTCAATTGTGAGCCAGGGACTATATATATGACCTTGGTTTTTACATGTTTGAGATGGCAGGAATTTCAATCCAAATTAAAAGGAGCATCAGTTGGTTTACAAAACAGATCTGCAACAATCTTGTGCCTGTTGGTTAGAAGAAAATACAGGAAAGTGATTTGTGGATCTTCAACAGTGCTGTAGTAGATTAATTTAATAGTAAGATAAACAAAACTGATGTAGTTGGTAAAGAATTCCAAGCTTTCTCTGCTGCTGGTGTATATTGTGAAGATGTTGTTGGTGGATCTCTACCATACAGTTGGCTTATATTTGGATTCCCTGATGACGGTTTGCTCTCTTTTATCCATAAATTATGAATATGCATAAATAAACCAATAGATATTGGAACCATGCATTGCCCATTGCTGTTCCCTCCATTTGAAAATGTTTTTTGTTAAAAGCAAAGTTATTGCATCCGAAGACCAATGCAGCTAAGATAGTCATAACTTCTGCACAAGGAGTTTTGTTGGTCCAATGGAATTTTAGAAATTCAGTAAAAGCCTGAACATCATCATTATGAGGTACTGGTATGTTAGTATAAAGTAATGCAACATCATACAGTAGGAGCATGGTGTCATTATTAAATGCATGTTCTTCATCCAAGGTTTCCATTTTTATTTTTTAAAAAATTACTATCTGTAATATATGATGGAAATTTTTATATCAGAAACCATAGCTGTAGCTCAATATATAGTGAAATCCTGTATTGTTATCAGAAACAAGGAGACATCCTGGATTCTTGGATTTATGAATTGTAGGTAACATGTAATACATACACACACCTCTAAATGTAAGCAGTTCAGCAATGTAGAAGAAGCTGTGTGCAACCACTGATCTAGAAGGAGTCCTTGAGTGAAACAGACAGGCAAATCTACTTATCATTATGGTTACCTGGGACTCATTTGCCCACTCCTTCCTAGGGATGTGAAATGTGGCAGCTGATTCTCACTCAGAATCACTTTTTAGTATGTCACAAGCATTCTCATTCCAGACAAGTTCTAAATCACTGTGCAAATCTTTCTTCCCTTCCCACAAGGCTATTTGGGTATGCTTATATCTCCGTGTTTTAAGCACCAGAAGTCCTATAATGCTCAAAGACATGTCTGCTGGGAATATGAGACATGGCCTTCTTGGTGGGTGCCCCTAGGCTCTAGAACTTCCTTCCTAAGAAGACTAGGAAATATTTGATCAACTGCCAAGCTAATACTGAAAGTTTTCCCTGTGGGTTTAGTCTGCTGTTGTGTTTATGGTACTTTTTCCCTCCACTAAATAGCAATCCCAGGTAAGGACCAAAAAACCAGCCCAGTTTGAGAGAGGAACTCCATATTTATTTATGGCTTTTCCTTCCTTACCCTTTCTCTGCTCTCAATTACTCCTTGAAGTTGCATTGATTCCTGCAGAAGAAGAGCAAGAAGAATGAATCTGTACCTGTCTTCCCTTATATTCATGAGGACCACCATAATTTGAGGGAAAAACTAGTTAAATCCAAGGGCATCAGAGTAGCTAGGCAGAGCTGCTAATTAATACAAAATCTGTCATAACAGATATCCTGTACCACATAGATGGTATCCTCAGCAGACAAAATGACAATGGACAAGCTTTGCATATATAAGGTCAGCCTTGAGATGTCCAGCTGAGAGGGCTCAGTGTGTCCACTGCCTGACACCCTGGGGAGCCACTATCATTTAGAGTGAAAAATTTAACTGGCCTCTATGAAGCAATGTTCTCATGCAACTTCTCTAAGCTGAGGACACCACGTACACACTCACTACACATTCATTTTTCATACTACTTGTGATTTTTAAAATAAGAATCACAGAAGGATATCATCAGTTGAGTTGAGCAAGAATAACTCTAGTGGAAACTCTGCCCATGTTTCCTCTTGGAAGCCAACACTTTAGCCCAGCTTTCCTCAGTCTGTTGCTTTTTCTGTATTGGACTAGAGTCCATCCCCAGCAATGCTGACCATGGGCTAGAGATAATCAGCCCAATAGTTCTCAAAGGCACCTAGCCAATCCTCACTCTGATCACTCTTGCATCAGCTATTACTTTAACCAAGGCATAACTCAGGGATAGAACACGTGTGGTCCTCCAGATGTTGCTAAACACTACATCTCCCATCATTTCTCACCTCAACTGTGCTGGCAAGCACTGATAGGAGATGCAGTCTAACAAAATTGAGAGAGCCACGTGTTCACCCTTGGAATAACTGGTGTGAATGCTGCCTTTTTGATCTCAAACTATTGTAGGATAAGCACAGAATGCAAGATTGATATTCTCCATCGAATTATGCCTGTTAATGAAAGGCTCTGTCCTAATTATGAGGAGTTAAATTCTTGCCCTCGGCAATATCAGTAAGGTAGTATGAAAGGACAATGGTTTTCAGCAACGTTGCCTTTCAAAGGGGTGAGGTATGCTGGCCAATTCCTCTTCAATGCCATTCATTTGTCACTTGCAATGAAACCTTAAGGCAATGTCTACCAAGGAGGGATAAAATCAGGCACCAACACTTTACTAAAGAGATACTAACTCTCCAGTTCTTTGTATAGATGTGCATTGTTTTTTGTTTATCAACAGCGGGGCCTTCAGGCTGTCCTATTCTCCATTTCTGCTTTTAACCATTTTTAAATCTCTCTCAGAGGAAATTTACTTTCCTTCCATTTTTGTTATTAAAAGGATAACCATCTAAAGAGCAAACAGCAGACTCTGCAGAAAGCAGAAATGGATTTAGTGCCAGCACCAATAAAGGCTTGTTGACAGCTCTGAAATCGCTGTGCAAATAATCAATGCTTGATATTTGCAGGGTGCGCTGACACCACTACTCTGGTCACATTTCATCTTACATTTGCCACTGACTGCCCTAGAACTAATCCTTTGCATGTTTCCTGCATGTAAGCTGGAAGCTTTCTTTAAATCCCCTGTGAAAGCATCCTAGAGCAGGAAAAAAGGGGGGTTAACCAAAATGGAGGGTTGCCCCAGTGACTGCCATGGCAGATGGAAGAGGTTTATCCCCATATGACTTCAATACTTTTAAGACAACAGTTAGTTTAAGATAAGAAGCAGTAAGTAGCTTACACTGGAAACTGTGCTCTACCTAGTTGGAAGAGAGTTATTGTCCCATTTCCTGTTAAAAATTTGGTAAAGCCTAAAAGCTTGCATGATTTTCCTCATGCAGAAATCACACAGTAAGAGTATTAGTATTTTTCTGCATGTTTCTATAAATAGCACATAGAAAAGAGGTACTCTAGGAAGGTGACATTAAATGTACTTATAAAATGCACATCTATAGATCTATGTCTGTATTGGCAGAGAGAGAGAGAGAGAGAGAGAGAATGAGTAAAACTGAACTGGCAGCCAGTTTACTTCTGAGCTAAATTCAAAGATGCTATTGCTGACCTTGGCTCCACTTGTAGTGGTGACTGGTGGCTCTCATGTCAATGGCATGATGAATACACTCTGGTTTTAGACAAGCTTTATAGGAGTTGTCCAATGTGCTAAACCTATTGGAATCAGCACTTTGGATAGCTCCTTTAATTTTTGTAAAGCACCTGGAGTACCAGTTTTGCAGAAAAGGTGGAAGGAATATTGAGCAATAAGATTCTCAAGCTATTTTGAGATAGGACGTGGCACCTTGGACAATTCCTTTAAAGTTCAGATTGAAACTCAGAACACCACTAAAAAAAACATCACTCTGGTATTTGATCTTTCTTGGACCATTCAAATCAAGAACTCCAAGTTCTTCTCAGACCATCTTTCTTTCTAAGAACTCCGCATGTGCTCCAAAACCCCAAAGTCCTCTCAAGCAAACAACTGGCATCTATGTTATATTTATTTTACTGGTTTTTATTTGCAATTCTGCATTTAAGTTCTACACTCCTTCCCACCACCCTCTCCCATTCCTAAATAAAATTTTATTGCAATTTGACTTCATTGGTTTACAAAGATACTCCTCTGCAATTTCTCACTGAACTTTTCATCATCTTTTAAGCCACCTTGGGTCCAAACAACAGCTCACAGATTATGTAAAAAGCTTTAAGAAAGTAAATTGAAAGCTTCTTACTCTAATATTTTTAGTGTGCATCTGTGTGTGTATGTGCTTTCAAGTTCCCTATTGGTTTATGGCAACTCTATGAATTTCATAGCATTTTCTTAGGCAAGGGATATTCAGAGGTAGTTTGCTATTGTCTTCCTGTTATTCCTTGGTGGTCCCTCATCAGTGTACTAACCAATCCTGACCCTGCTTCACTTCCAAAATCAGATGGGATCTTTCTAGAGCTGGACTTAAAGGGAGGGTTTGCTGTCAGTTCAGATTAGACATCCTCCCAAATAGCTAGACAGCTTACTGGTTTTGAAGTGAATATCACTCTGTTGTTACACCCCATTGCCATTCTTTTCTGGACAATCCTTACAAAAAAGGTTATCTTCCGCCACCAACATCCTTTAACAAAGTGCAACAGTGAACTAATTAGACTTCATACAGTTAAGTCCTCCCTAATCTATATCTTCCTAACAGCCATAGCCAATATGCATGCACTCTGACCTCCCCCACTGAAATTAATGGGACTTAAAAGTGTTTAATTTTCCAATGATATTGCAACTGGAACAAAGGATAGCAGCGTGCCTTATCAAATGATTCCATAGAGAATGTGGTTCATCTAACAGCAGCATTTGGAATTTCCAGAAATTCTGCTGCAATGAATCCATTCTAAACTGCACAATTTTTTCAAACTTTATAACCTTGGGAGTGTGTATAGATTAATGATTTTTCAATGTGACATTAATATTAATGGCAACTCTGTAAGTACAAAGGTGCAGTAATCTTTATAACTGTGGCCTGGAACGCTGCAGTGCTGAATGGTCCTGCTGTCGTTTTTGGCCTCTGAAGTAAGCAGACACTTTGACTTACAAGATCTCTCTAAGACATGACTGCAGCATTTAGCGTATACAGAGCCTTCACTAGTGTCTGCTGGTGAAGCAAGATGCTGTCAACTCAGTAAAATCAGCTAATGTGGGTAACTAAAATCTGCAGATTCAAAACAAGGAGGAAAATAGACATGAATGGAAAAATCTATAGGACTAGAATACACAAAAGGGTCCAAAATCTCTAGGATGGCTTCTGAAAACAGCATCTTGTCGGGGTGGGGTGGGGGCTAAACTAGATGGGACATTGGATGAAATGCATTTCTTGATGTACTGTGTTTGGTTACTATTAAGTTACTCATAGACAATGTGTGGAGACAGGAGAAGAGCTGGCCATGCTGGATGGGGGATTCTAGGAGGTGTGCATGCCTGCAAGTTGCTTGTGGACTTAGGAATTTCATGAATTTCATATGGTTTTCTTAGGCAAAACAAACACCACCATCCCCCAGGAATCTCCAAGCTGTGGTTAGGGGTTAGTAGGGACTCTGGTATATACCAAAGATGGCTCATACTTTCTTCCCCTATGGCTGTCCTAATGAAAATGGCAACCCTGTCCTAGGGGTGATAGCCAGCACCTACCCACAGAGAGTCATCAGAACCGGTTTTTGGAACACGGCCTGAATTTCCATGAGCGTGGGCTTCTGGCAAGGGATGGGCTGCACCTCACGAAACTTGGCAGGAATGTTTTTGCAAACAATCTCGCAAGGAGGATTCAGAGGTCTTTAAACTAAGTTCCGCTGGGGAGGGAGACAATATTATTCAAGGCCAAGACTCGGCGAGCGCAGGGGGAAAAGGCCCAAATGATATTGGACAAGTAGTACAAGCGGCCAGTGGCGGGAGGAGTAGAAACTATAGTACAGGACTTGCAGGAAGGGCCCGGGGACTTAAGTGTCTCTACACTAATGCATGGAGTATGGGAAACAAGCAAGATGAATTTGAACTCCTAGTACAACAAAATAAATACAATTTGATAGGCATCACTGAGACCTGGTGGGATGAGTCTCATGATTGGAATGTAGGAATAGAGGGGTATAGCCTATTTTGTAAAAATAGACCAAACAAGAAAGGAGGAGGAGTAGCCTTGTTTGTCAAGGATGTTTTCACCTGTGAAGAGATCTGTGACTTAAACCCAGAAAGCCAGGTCGAGAGCATCTGGGTAAGAACTAAGGGCGCGAGAAACAATAGGGATATTCTGGTGGGGGTTTACTACAGACCTCCAACCCAAACTGAGGACTTTGATGATGCCTTCCTCGACCAAATGACTGCACATTCAAAAAGGAGAGATACAGTAATAATAGGAGATTTCAACTACCCGGATATATGTTGGCAGTCAAACTCTGCCAAGGTCCACCAAGTTTCTTGCTTGTCTTGCAGACAATTTCATGGTCCAGAAGGTGGAAGAGGCCACAAGGGGATCAAATATTCTAGATCTGATCCTGACCAACAGGGATGACCTTGTTAATGAGGTAGAAGTGGTTGGATCTTTAGGGGGGAGTGACCATGCCCTATTGGAATTTGGCATTCAGTGGGAAGGAGAAGATAAGTGTAGCCAGACACTCGTCTTAGATTTTGAAAAAGCGGACTTCTGTAAACTTAGGGAGCTGCTGGCTGGAATTCAGTGGTCAAGAACAGTGAAAGGGAAAGGAGTTCAGGAGGCATGGGAGTTCCTTAAAAGGGAGACACTGAAGGCACGGTCTAAAACTGTGCCAATAAGGAGGAAAAATGGAAGGCATCTGAAGAAACCAGAATGGTTGACTAAAGAACTCTCAGCTGAGCTAAGTGTTAAGAGAAACATGTACAGGAAATGGAAGAAGGGGGAAACCACAAAAGAAGAATTTAAGCAAGTAGCCAGGAGATGTAGGGAGGAGGTCAGAAAGGCTAAAGCACAGAATGAACTTGGGCTGGCCAGAGACATCAAAAACAATAAAAAGGGCTTTTTACATATGTCTGTAGCAAAAGGAAAAAGAAGGAGACGATAGGGTCGCTGCGCAGAGAAGATGGCGAATTACTAACAGGGGGAAGAGAAAAGGTAAAACTACTTAACACCTTCTTTGCCTCAGTTTTTTCCCAGAAGGATACAAGCACTCAACCTGGCGGTTGGGGAGCAGGTGAGGAAGCAGGTGAAATGCGGCACATAATAGGTAGAGAGGTGGTACAGGAATACCTGGGCACACTGGATGAATTCAAGTCTCCAGGGCCAGATGAATTGCATCCTAGGATATTAAAAGAACTGGCAGAGGTCATTTCGGAACCGCTTGCTATAATCTTTGAGAAATCTTGGAGGACAGGAGAAGTTCCAGCAGACTGGAAGAGCGCAAATGTTGTCGCCATCTTCAAGAAGGGAAAAAAAGAGGACCCAAATAATTATCGCCCAGTCAGCCTGACGTCAGTACCCGGAAAGATTCTGGAGCAGATCATTAAGCAGTCAGTTTCTAATCACATAGAAAGGAACACGGTAATCACGAGAAGTCAACATGGATTTCTCAAAAATAAGTCATGCCAGACTAATCTTATCTCTTTTTATGATAGAGTTACTAGCTTGATAGATGAAGGGAATGCTGTGGATGTAGCATTTCTTGATTTCAGTAAGGCCTTTGACAAAGTTCCCCATGACATTCTTGCAAAGAAGCTAGTAAAATGCAGGCTGGACAGGGCTACTGTTAGTTGGATTTGTAATTGGTTGACCGACCGAACCCAAAGGGTGATCACGAATGGCTGCTTTTCATCCTGGAGAGAAGTGACTAGCGGGGTGCCACAGGGTTCTGTCCTGGGCCCAGTGCTGTTCAATATCTTCATCAACGACTTGGATGAAGGAATAGAGGGCATGCTCATCAAATCTGCAGATGACACCAAATTGGGAGGGGTTGCTAATACGCCAGAGGACAGGATCAAAATTCAAAATGACCTGGATAGATTGGAGAGCTGGGCCAAAGCTAACAAAATGAAATTCAACAGAGAGAAGGGTAAGGTCCTACACTTAGGTAGAAAAAACGGAATACAGAAATATAGGATGGGGGACACGTGGCTGGATAGCAGTACATGTGAAAGGGATCTAGGAGTTTTAATAGACCACAGGCTGAACATGAGTCAGCAGTGTGATGTGGCTGCCAAGAAAGCCAATGCAATTCTCGGCTGCATCAATAGGAGTATGGTGTCTAGATCGAGGGAGGTACTGCTACCACTCTACTCTGGTTTGGTTAGACCTCATCTTCAATACTGTGTCCAGTTCTGGGCACCCCAATTCAAGAAGGACACGGTCGGGCTGGAGCAGGTCCAGAGGAGGGCGACCAAAATGGTGAGAGGCCTGGAAGCCATGCCCTATGAGGACAGACTTAGAGAGCTGGGTATGTTTAGTCTGCAGAAGAGAAGGTTAAGAGGGGACATGATAGCCATGTTTAAATATTTGAAGGGATGCCATGTAGAGGAAGGAGAGGGCTTGTTTTCTGCTGCTCCAGAGACCAGAACAAGGAGCAATGGATTCAAGCTGCAGGAAAGAAGATTCCACCTGAACCTCAGGAAGAACTTCCGGACAGTCAGGGCTGTCCGGCAGTGGAATATGCTTCCTCGGAGTGTGGTGGAGTCTCCTTCTTTGGAGGTTTTTAAGCAGAGGTTGGATGGCCATCTGTCGGGAGTGCTTTGAGGGTATTCCTGTATGGCAGGGGGTTGGACTGGATGGCCCGTGTGGTCTCTTCCAACTCTACATTTCTATGATTCTATGAACCACTTCAGGAGAGGAAAGATATACTCTGCCACTCCCTGTGAGTCTGCTGCACATGCATGTGTATGAACACAGACCCACAGAAGTGGCTGTTAACAATTAAGAAAGCAAACACAGTGCTTGATGTGATGCATTTCATAGTCCCCCTAGATTGATCCTTGGAAGATCCTGAAAAAGTGATGTGGAGAACCTGGCCTAAGTCTTTCTTTAGGGATAATAAAGACAATGCTTTTAAAGGGACTTTGGAGATGTCTTGTTTCCTCAAACATCCTCAAGGGAACTTAGATCAGCTAAATCATTTCTGACATTCCTGCAGCAGATCTAGGGTTTCAATTAAGTGTGTGGGGAGAGGGATTGTTGATACCAAGCATTTTCTATTCAGGCTGCACATCTATGATCATTCTCTTATCTTTCCCTGACAGTGTCCAATATTGCTTCTGCATTACCTTCCCCTCCTCACCCCACAATGAAAATCACTCTGTTTTGTACAGAAGTTGCAATGACATTCCTGAAAAACTATTGTGTTTCAGTGTTTTCCATGTTTTCCTGTATTTTTGCAGACTTATCTGTGTGTCTCAAAACAGAACGGCACTGTCTGACATGGTCAGGCTTTGTCTGTGGGGGACTGTTACTGTCCCATTAATATGAAGCTTCCTCTTCACCTATTTCTCAGAAAACACCTTCTGCTCCCCTAATTTAGTGTATTCCCATGTGCTAGATGACATTTCTGAATTGTCCCTTAATGAGTCAACCCCGTGCGTGTGTGTGGGTGGGTGGGTGATTTGAATTCATCTGTCGCTTGTTTTCTTAGGTAAGGAATGCTCAGGGGTGGTTTTGCCTGTTGCTTCTTCTGAAATATAGCCTACAGCACTTGGCATTTGATGGCAGTCTCCTATCCAAGTACTAACCAGGGCTGACCCTTCTTAGCTTCCAAAAACAGATAGGATATATTGCCTTTTGTGTAGGTAGGCCTCTACAGGGCTCATTAATTTGTCCATTTATACTCTTTGCAAACAGAGAAGTTGGTCATTATTTTATTTTATTCTGTGTTTTATTGTTGCAACTGTGAAATTACAAACCAAGCAAGCATTAATTTCAGAAGGAAGAGATTCTTTCATTATAAGAAGCAAAAGGGAAAAGAAAAAACAACGGCAGAGAGAGAGTAAGGACACTTACTTCTGAGTAACTATATGATCAAATCTTGCCCAAGAAGATGGCTATTGCCAGAGTTCTAGGAGAATAAACTAATATATTAAGTGCCAAGTGAAGCCCTTTTTAAAACCCCGTTATCTGGCTCAGCCTAGAAGAACAGTGTCTCAATGCCATGTTCTTGTAGTGGAAGCAGCCTTGTTTTTTAATGGAATGGTAGAAGATGTGCCCTATAATGTCAAATAATACCCAAATAACATTAACAATGACTGTAATTGCTGCCGTCGTCATTTTAACATGATATAATGCTAAGCTTATTTCTCTGGTTAGATTATCCCTGTGATTTTTTTTTAATGTTCTGTTAACTATTTACTGAATCAAGGTGTATTTGGAATATTGAACATAGTTTCAAATAGTTCCAGAAGCCAGAAGCCAGGAGCCAACAAAAAGAGGTGTAGCATCTTAAAAGATTAACAAGTTTTATGTTTCCTAAGTTTTTGTGGGCAGCAGCTTACTTAATTAGTGGCGTGGAGAAGATTACACCATGCATCTGATAAAGGAAGCTGCTATTTGTGAAAGTTTATACCAAATAAAATGTAGCCGTTATGTTGCCACAATCCTCCTTAGTTTTCACATACTGTTTTTTTTTTCAGTTTAATGTCTGAGATTTGCAAGCAATATGACCCAAAGCCATTTTCACACAACATATGCAGCCCGATCCAGTGGATACAATCCTGTGGGAGCACCACGCTAGTGTAAAAATAGTTGTGCAAGTTCTGTTTCTAATGTTATATTCATGCAGTCTCTTGTGCAAATAATCATTTCACAAGCAGAGTCACACACTCAGGCCATCTCTCTTACTTTTGACTTGGTGGGTAAGGAACTAAGTGACCATTATGAGATGGATAAGCTCAAGGTTGAGACACATACTGCATAATCAGTTGCACAACCATGGGATCCAGCATCACAAGGCTGACATATATTTATGGGATGCTAAAAGTATATAGGAAATTGACCTATGTATGCTTACCCTGAAGTAAGTTTTAATCTGTTCAGACAGGCTTCCTCTCTACTACATTTGTTCAGACCTGCAGTTTAAAGATTAGATGGAATCACTCTGTCATACTCAGGACAAGGTTATAATGCAAGCAATCCATTAGCAGATAAATAATCAGCTGAGATAGAAACCAAAGTACAGTGAAGACAGCCATAAAAGCAATGAGGCAAAATATCTGCTTCTAACCTATATACGTCCAGAGGATAGAATGTTTTATCATCTGACATTCAGTGTCAAAAGGCAAAGAAAAAAAAATCTCCAGTCTACTTCCAGCAAGTGCACAAGTAAAAGTTCAGAGATATATGTCTCAGTACTTTTCCTTTAACAAGAGAAAATAAAGAAACAAAAGCCACAAGGCAGTATTATCTTCATACAATCTTCTATTGGTAACAAAAGCTGACAGGCAATATATAGGTACACCTGAATAACAAAGGCTTAGCAGGATTAACACAGGTTCAATTTCACACAAGCCCTGAGCTTTTATCATTTGAATAAGTTATTGTCATGTTTTAGAATATTCAGTCATGTGTTTGGCTACAAAAAAAAAGGACGTTCTCCTTCAAACACATAGAGAGAATGGCAGCAAGTTAAATTTTAAGAGTGAGCAGGCTACAATATATATTGATAATGGTGTACACAGAAGCCTTGCAACAAGATCCTATGCATGTCAACTTAGAAGTAAACACAGAGTTCAGCGGGCCTTGCTTCAAAGGGATTTCATCCCAAAGATGCTACCTAAAGAGGTCTATATATGGAAGGTAAGACTTTATTCTTTCTCTCATGCAGGCATATACAGATGTGCCTCACTTAACAAAGCCTCCAAAAGTGGAGCTCCTCTTTACAAAGTCTTTTCATTCTTAATTCCCCCGCCTTTCCTTCTCATCCTGTGTCTAGTTGGATGCAGCAATGGCAAGGATGGTGGAAGAGGACTGGAGAAACATGGATTTTCAGTGTCACATTGCAGCACCATGCCCACAATAAACAACGCTTGAACTGGGAAAGAGTGATATTCTGCTACAGCTGACCCTACTGTAGTCATGTATCCCTGCCTACAAACAGGGAAGGTAAACACTAGCTGCTTCCAAAATCCCTTACTGGATGAACAGCAGAACAGAGAGGAAAAAGAGATAGCAGATAAGCCTGCCTTACCAGCTACTCCCACTGTGTTTTTAAAAAGGCATAGATCTATAGGTTTGGCCACCAAACTGGAAACCATAAGAAAAGTGTAAACTGGTGAAAGTAAAAGTTATTCCTGGATGCATTTTGGAAAAAGCCACCACATGGTCTCTAGAGAGGTCAACATGTTTTTTCTTTACTTATAAAGGCTTACCTGATCTGGTTGTTTCATTTCAGACGTGTGTACTGTTAGTTTTGAATTAAAAGTTTGCTGAAACATGTTGCAATGCTTTTTCTATTCTTCCCATGTTTCTTCCATCTCTGGTACCAAATTTTCTGTTAAAGAAGTAATATTTGAGAACACATCTACTTTGTTAACTGAGGTATACCTTGTGTGTGTGCCTATTCAAGTCCCATGTTGAATAAGGGAATGCCAAATAAGGTAAGACTGTCTTATTGTGATCTTCCACTATAACAGATTGAGAAGAGATAGGTCACATATATGAATAACAGACTTACACCACTGAGGTGTGGTTAAGAGTGTAAGATGGGAACACTTTATTAGATGGGTGTCCAATAACCGTAGGTAAAGGGCTGGGTTTCTTAACAGAACAGAACAATGGTGCTTTCATGAAGTATACAAACCCCTGCATGATACTCAAGAGAGTTGATACCAGTCAGACTGGACAAAATTTCATAGACCAAGGGCATGCAAAGTACAGCCCTCCAGATGCATGTGAACTGTACCTCCCAAAATTCCTCACCACTGCTTGTACTGCTAGGGCTGATGGGAGCTGCAATCCAGCAACATCTCAAGGGCATCATTTTGCTCAGCCCTGAGGTACATAATAGTGCAACACTGACCTAAACCTCCTATACTCCATATATCTTCATACTCAACTCCCATCTGCTATGATCTTTATGCACCATACATGGATATTCCTAATAAGTATTGCGATAATGTTTGTGATATGGTTTGTACACTAAAAGGCAGTGATATTGCCTGGAATCATTGTTATTCTATTATTGGAATAGATCTCCCAGGGTTAATAGTGGTAGGTTTTAAGAATCACTATCATCATCCAGCCACCTTTTCATATATGACATATGTGTGTAACCTACCTAGAAAATGCCTGTTTGGCTTTCCCTTGATACAGTTGGTAAGGAAATTCCAGATTGTATTTAGAAAATTTACTTCTTCACTCAACACATGAATAGCCAACATGTCGTCCACCAGATGTTGCTGGATTGCAGTTGCTCATGGGAATTATAGTTCCACAAGATCTGATGGATCTCAAGTCACCCACTCCTGACTTGACTGTTCTCCTAATCAGATAACTTCCCTCAGTTTCAACACCTCTTGTCCTGAATTTTAAACCTGCTGCTTCTGTCCTCCCTGCATAAAAGAATGCTGATCATTACTAAATGAATTTTAATTTAAATGAATAGTTTAATGAAATGAATAGGCAACAAGTTTTCCCTTTCGCTGCTGTTAGCAGTTCCCAAGAAAAACATAATACAACTTTATCTCTTTGTGGAAAGAAAAATAATATCATGGGTGGACATTGCCACTCTGCTAATGTAATGGCTTCCATCAACAGGATTGGGGGAGGTGATTCCCATTCTTCCCTATCAACTCTGCCTATCGTCCAAACCTGCTCCAGGACGCTTGAAAATGGGCAGCATGGAGGGCTGCATAAGGGAAGAAGGGGAAGAAGACCTAGGGAAGGCTCAGTAGTGCCATTTTGAATTGAACGGGAATTACATCGTGCTCCAGATATTGTTGGACTGCAACTCCCATCAGCCCCAGGCAAGGTAAAAAATGGTGGGAACTTCAGTTCAACAGCATCTGGAAGAGCCTGCACAATTTCCACCCCTCATTTGTAGAAAAACCTACAGGACAGCTTGGAGCAGGTTTACAAGGTCTCAACCTCTCAACCTTTTTTTTGAGCCAAAGATTGGCTCTTGAACACATGAAGTAATTTTTCAAAAAGAGAGTTTCTATTCATGGGCAGTCAGCCTTTCCCTGCTTACCTCCACTTCCCTCATCCAGAATTACTATCCAGATCAGACAGCAAAGTAGGAAGCTTTGGAAATCAATAAGCCACGAACTGCTGAAATTGCTGTTACTACTGCTACTACCATAACCATACAGTTTTAACTTCAAAGTAGACTTCACCTCCCACCTTTCTACTGTAAAGATGAACAAACTATTGAGTTAAATGCACACATCTGATGGAAGGAGTGAATTTTGAATGTTCCCTTCTTCCAGGGAGCTTGGAGTGAACGATAGAAGCTTAATCCATTTTATCCTTACAATACATTATTTACTTCATTTCATTTTATTTGTATCCTGCCTTTCTTCTAATGTGGGATCCAAGGCAGCTTACAATTCTCTCAAACAGAAGCCAGACGGCTCCATAACTGACCATGGACTTGAGTCCAGACCTCCTCTGTCTCTCTAGTATTCACTCTACTCTAGTACACTGGTTGACAATTACTGTTGGCCCTCCATATCTGCGGATTCTGTATCAACAGGGCTTTGTATCAACCATGGCTTGAAAATATTTTTTTAAAAATCCAAAAAGCAAACTTCGATTTTGCCATTTTATATAAGGGATGCCATTTTACTACACCACTGTACATAATGGGACTTATGTATCTACGAATGTTGGTATCTGCAGTGGGAGGGTGTGTGTCCTGGAACCAAACTCCAGTGGACACCGAGGCCCCAGTGTATTGTTCCCTCACAGATTTATCTAAAATACCTAGATTCGTTTATGTCTTTCTCTTATTTATTATTGTAAACAGCTGTTCAAGAAGACTTCCTCCAATCTTCCCTGATTTTTAAAAAATTATTTTCAATAAACCAAAGACATATATCATCTGCAAGATTGTGGAAGGAGGGAGGCAGCAGAGAGAGCCAAAAAAAAAAAAAAAAATAACCCTGCTGACTTTTCTGCCCTTGATGGCAGCAAAAGGGCACTCACCTGAGAATCAGATATCTGTAAATGGAGATGGCATGTGCTTTACACATCTGTGGGCTGCTCTATGCATGGAGGTGCCTATTAGTAATATTCTTGCAGTTCCACAGAATCATTCTTGAAGCAATGCAAGTATTGGGGGGGGGGAGATGCCTGAACAGGGATTTTTAACCTGGGGTCCGTGCTCTCCCAAGGGATCTGTGGATAGATTTCAGGCGGTCCATAAACTTGGATGGAACTAAAAATTACACCTTTATTTTCATTACTTTCTCCAGCTCCTTCTATTATGAATACAGCTGACAACATAGCAGTACCTGTGACTTTGTCACCAACAGAAATCTCAAATATTTCTTCTACTTATCCATTATTGAATGAGTTAATAAAGCAGCACATATATTATTAGATCACACATTTGGATTTTTAAAATACTTCCGCTACTGCATTTCAGTATAATTGGTTTCCTCTGTAACCTTTACTGCCTTAAAACACATTATTCTCAGAAGGATCTCACAGGCTTCACCGGACTGTCAAAGAGGTCCAAAGGCACAAAAAAGGTTAAGAATCCCCGTGCCAAAGAAAGCGAAGAGGAAGACTTGAGTGACGAATATAGAGTCTCCCCCCGCCCCCAACCCGGGTTCTTCCAGATCCAGATGTTGCTGGACTTCAGTTCCCATCCGCCGCGAGGAATGAGGATGGGATCATGGGAACTGCTGTAGTCCCAAACACCTGGAGGACACCAGCCTGGGGAAGGGCTGAGCTGAAACCCTCTCGTCCCCCACCCCCACCCCGCTCTCCTGCCTCCCCCGATCGATCAGACGACGGTGCCTCGCCGGCGAGCCCCAAAGAGAGAAAAATCAACAAAGTCACGCTTCCCAGTCACATGCCCAATGTTTTCATCCGACCGACTTTTCCCAGGGTTTCCCCCCATCTCGCGCGCACGGGGTGGGGGGCACGTCAGGCGACCCCCCGATGGTGAGGATGCCTCCCCCCTCCCTCCCCTTCCCCACTCCTGAACGCCCCCCCCCCGCCATCGTCGCCACATTTTCCTTCCAGCAAAAGCGCAGAGCGGGAGCTGGAGAAAAACAACAGCGAAGGGAGAGGAGGCGGAGGTGGAAGTACACAGACTAACGACTGGGAGGTTGAGTTATTCTAGCGATCAGCCCAATAGGAAGCGACCAGGATTAAGATCCCGCACGGGATGCTCCCGCGGTCTGTCAAAAGCGAGGAATCCTGCAGAGTCCCCCGGCGGGGATGACGGGTCCTTAAAAGAAGGAAAGACTCCCCCCTCCACTCACCACTGTCACCGGCGACACCATGTTTGCTGAAGCGGCTTCCCTCTGCAGCCCCGCGGCTTTGTTTATATAGCTGGCTCGGACTGCGGGGCGCCCGGCGCTGAGCCTCTCAAGCGGGCTCCGAGTGTATCTATTTTTCTCAATGCCGATTGTTTTCTCGGTTCTTTTTTAGAACGCCGTGACGTCACAATAGCCGGAGCGAATGGGCGGAGGGGAGAGAACTAGGAGGCGGCACTCCCGCCGCCGGGGCGCCGCCCCCTTCGCCCTCCTCGAAAGGGGAGCTCGCTTGCTGGGGAGTAGAGGCTGTGGGGGGGGGGGGGAGGGAAGCGCTGCCTGCGAAGCCCGCCTCCCCCTCCGGGAGGAGAAGCTCTCCTCCGCCCACAGCTAAGCGATATGGCGATGGGGAGAGCCGTGAGCGCGTACATGTGCCATCCGTGCATGGCCCAGCCGCCTTCTGGGCTCTTTTCTCCGGGCTCCAGATCCCGTCGTTTCAGTTACACTATGTTTTGTTCCCTATGTCTTTCCCCCCTTTTCGCTTGCAAACAAGTTGTCCTGTGCCAGCATCCCACGGCCACGAAAAGCCACAGCGAAAGGAGGCAGGGTCGACGTAGACGTTCAGTAGCCACCCAGTCACGTTCCCCTTGGAGCTGGGTCCATCGCCGTGCCTCTTTCTGAGCGAAGCAAACGTTTGATCTACATTTGACCTGGAGAAAGAAAGAGGAGAGAATCGTGCTTTGGTCCAGCTTTGTCATATCCTAAATCAGGGACAGGAATCATGCAGCCTTAGAGAAGCTGTTAGACTGTAATTCCCGGCACCCCTTGTCAGCACAGCCAGAGTTACAGAATGCTAGCACTTGCAATTCAACAACATTTGAAGGGCCGCAGGGCTACCACCCACTGTATGCATGTTTACTGAGTTCAGTGAGCTTACTCCCAAGAAGCAGGTAACAGAAGATTTAAATGGCACTGCAGGTACATACATGCATGTATGTACCTTCCAACTGCCTGTCAACTTACGACGACCTCGTTAAACTTCATAGGATTTTCCTAAGCAAGGAATGCTCAGGTGGTTCTGCTAGTTTCTTTTTCTGAAATATAGCCTGCAAGTACTTTGTATTTTTTGGCAGTCTCCCATCCAAGTACCGACCATGGCTGACCCTGCTTAGTTTCCAAGATCAGATGGTGTTTAGGCCTCCTCCCATAATCCAATGCTACTGAAAGTGGTGGCCCCTGGACTGAAGCCAGTCCCTGGCAAGTTTCCAGGAAATTAAAATTGACAATAGCCAATGGGCAGAAATACAGTGCCAACTCTGGTACATTGGAAAAAAGATAATTGCTGGTCCCCCTTATCAGATAGCCTGAGAAAAAGTGCCCTAGCACTATCTATAGGTGCCAGTTTGATCATCGTACTGCCACTTTGCCTAAAAACTGGAAACATGTTTAGGAATGCCACAAAATATGTCACACAGTTTTTTATGCATTAAGGCTGCAACCCAAGGCGCACTTTTCTAGGGAAGATCTCTTTCGAAAGAAGAGGTGCTTCTAAGTAATATTTATGTAGTGTTTGCACTGACATATTGTGATGGTTTGGGTTTGCCTGTTTTTACCCTGAAACGTAACTGATAATGATGTGATGTGTTGTGTTATTTGTTGTTGTTCCCTACCTCAATCCACAGGAAGAGGCGGATGAGAAATAAATATTTGTATTATTATCAACTCACTTTGAAGGCCTTCAAAATAAATGTCTGCTATATATGGAAATAATAGAAAAAGTTATTTATTCAGCATCAGCGCCCACAATGTACACCTAACAAACACTCTGATGTAACGTTGTCTCTGCAATCACAGTTGTCATCCTCAACATATATTTGTGCTGACAATATCAAATTGTATCACAAGAGGCTTCCATCTTTGGGCTACAGGAAAAGGAAGAAATCAATTCATGATCTATTTGACAGGGCCTGAAAGGAGGTTAGAAGAAAGAGGAGGAGGAAAAAATTTGCAAGGTATAAATGATGTCGTCCCAGCCATGAGGTCAAAATACTGTGCCTATGTCTGCTACTGGAGTTTTCATCTTAAATCAGAGAAAGGCAAATTGCAGGCCTCCAGATATCACTGGACTGCAACTCTAAGCTATGGCTATGCTGGCTAAGGCTTTGCAGTCCAACAACATCTGGAGAGCCACTTAGGTCTGAGCCCTGTCTCAGTTTACTGTTTTACAAAAACAAATATGCCACTTCACATTGTTCAAAAACAGGGCATGTCCAAAACCATGCATTCAGAAGTTCAGCTAGGAAGGCTCTGCTGATGGTATCCTGGAGCGATGTCGGCTTGAAGAGTACCACATGTATCATGGATTTCTTGGTAGCTGCATCCCAGTTGTGGATTCCCTTCCGTTAAAAATCCATCTGTGCTCCATGCTCCTGTCTTTCAGATGCCTGTGTTTGTGTGTGTGTGTGTGTGTGTGTTAAAACTTTGGAGAAATAATGCAAGGGATTAATTTGTCTTTGCTGATTTTTGTGTTGTTTCAACAATATTTTAGAAAATATTTGCAATATACAGTTTTATGTACTCATCTACTGTGTAATCTACAGTACACAGTTGCAGCAGTTCCAGCAATGAAATCCTGAGATTTGTAGTTTTGTGAGTTATTTACATTCCTCTCCCACAAGGAGATGAAGGAAAGCAGTATTCTCAAGTTATCTGAAGTGGTAGATCAGCACTTTTTCCCAACATGCCAGAGAATGATATCTTATTTGTGTCATATTATCATCATATTTGTATAGTTTCCTAGGAACTCACAACAGGCTGCTGCCTTGTGCTCTGCTGTGTTAAGGCGGAGGGGAATGGGAAGATGCATATATTGTTATCACAGGGCAGTGGCTTGTAACATTCAGATTTTTAAAAAGTAACTAAAATGATCTATTCTCATTAATACTGAGAAACTGGAATGTAAATAATTATTTTTAAAAACCCACAACTATAATGGGAACTGATGAATATGGTAGGATGGAGTGTGAAACTATTTGTTAATGTTGTGTGCCTTCAAGTCATTTCCAACTTATGGCGACCCTAAGGTGAACATATTACGTGGTTTTCTGGGGCTAAGAGTTGTGACCTCCCAAAGTCACCCAGTTGATTTGCATGGCTGAACGGGGAATCCAAACCAGTCTCCAGGGTTGTAGTCCAACACTCAAACCACTACACCTAATTGCTTTTAAAAAGTCACTTTCTAAGCTCTGATCTTTAGTATATTTAGCATTCCAGTTTCTTGTATCTGTCTTATTCTGTATAAACTCTACATTAGCAGCAGCCTCCTGATCTTGACTCAGTTTTAATAAACCCCTAGTCAACATCTTAGTCATGTATTTGAGAACTTTGAGTAAGGATATTAAGTGACAAATGAGTCACATTCCACCATAATGCTAAAAAAACTATTGCAAGTGAATCCTGTTCTACCAAATTCCACACAAGCCCCTTAAGTCAAATGCTGAAACTGGATTCACTTTCAGTATCTAATTACATGAGCTTCTGTACAATTGACATCTCAGTTCAACCACGCTTTTGGCATCCTATTCATCTCCATTTCTTGCCTCAGTTTCTCAGTTGCCTCAGCATCCTTTTCATCTCCACTTCTTGCATCCTTCCTTGTTTCTTCATCTGATCTTAATTCTATATTCAGGAAAGGACCATGCTTTACTTCATCCGGTGTGACAGTTCAGCATATATCTAACCTGTCTATCAGTCCATCACCTAGCTGCCTCAGAAACCAGAACCTCTTCTTCTGCATGAATTAAATAGTAATAGTGATGAACATAATCCAATAATGTTACAAACACACACACACACACAATATTAGTATTATATTTACTATATTACTATAATTTATAAGGAACTCATGGGAAAATTGATTCATTTAATTGATGATGATGATGACACAGTCGGTGTTGTTGATGATGCTGATTATGATTGTTAACATCCTGCTTTCCTTCCATGGTAGCAGTCCAGATACTGTACAAAGCATTACTATACACTGTCCATACCACTAGGGTGAGCAAAATGCATCTCATTGGCTAAATATACCCCACAGGTTGTTCTTGAGGTCCCTAAAGATCATTTTTAAAAATATATCTCTACCAATAATAACCCCTACCCTCTAGAAAGTGTGTGGGGCAATTCTGTCATCTCCCTGTTTAGCTCAGGAGAGGGCTTTTTTCCAAACTGGAACTAAATAGAAAGTAAAATTCTTTATGGCATATTGGCTTTGACCGTACCAAGAGTTGGTTAGCTTTGGCAAGTTGCTATTTCGTGGGTCCTAGACCAACACCCAATGTTTAATCCGTGGTAGCATCTTTCCTCTGAAAAACCTTCAAAACTCTGCATTGGCAGCTGCTTGTAAGAGGGATGGAGACACTGAGATAGCTGATGTGACATGGGGTACCTTTTTTCACTGTATATGATAAAGGAAGGAACAAACATCTAAATGGCAGCAAGCCAAGTTCTGCATCTCTAACTAGCCATTTTAATTCTTCATCTCATACCTAATTTTTTGGTCACTTGTGATCCATAATTACCCACCTCTGGATCCTGTGATGGACCTGCTATGGCGCTATAAAATATCACCTTCTAGTCATGATAAGCTACATCTGTACACACCTTTCCTCAAAAACTACACAATCCATAGACATAAGCATCTTTTGAAAGCATCACAAGACCTTAAAAATGAGCTGGTATTTGCCAGGTAAACTGGTTGGCATCTTATGGCATATCAGTTCCACTGAATTTGAATTGGTTGTATTATACACCTTCTAATTTGTTTGTATCTTATGGCAAACCAGGGAATAAGTCAAGCTGAAAATCTATTCTCACTATTCAATACGTAAAGCCATCCAGCAACCCCTTTGCAAACAGACATATATGACATGCTGTTCTCAATAACATACATCTGAAGATGTACACTGTTATACATTTTTTAAAATTATATAATATCCTGGCACGATATTGAAAGTCAATGTATGCTTCCAACATAGGCAATATTTAAATATGCTTGGAAAGTAACTCTGCCCAACTAGTAATTAAAGTATTTTCTGGTTTTGTTCCGTCTCCCAGTTCCTTGGCACACTTTCACCTTATAGGCAATCTTGTGTAAATCTTCTACAAAGTTTTCCCCTGCTGCCATTTATTTCTCTCACATCTTCCTGTTACCTAAAATATCTAGCATACATCCACACTAAATGTGAAATTAGATAGGCTTTTGCATTTAATGTGCAGGTTTGGGATAAAAAAAAAACCAGAAGCAGCAAGAGTCAGATCGGTGTAGTGGTTTGAGTGTTGGACTAGGACTCTGGGAAGCCATGGACAAGAGTTCAAATCCCTGCCCAGTCATGGAAACGCACTGGGTGACCTTGGATAAGTCACACTTTCTCAACCTTAGAGGAAGGCAATGGCAAGCATCCTCTGAATACATGTTGCTAAGAAAATCTTAGGTCACCATAAGTCTGAGTCAGCTTGAAGGCACATCATAACAAGGAAGGGGGGGGGGTGTAATTACGGGGATCACAGCAAAGCAGATAAGAAGAATTTAACCCTTTCTTCCCCACTACAGTCCTAAGGAAATTTCAATAGAACACAGCATGAATTTGCTGAACGTGTACAACGGTACATAAAACAATGCAATCCTATCTTCAACAAATAGCCCTCAGCCTGTACCTTCACTATAAGCCAGCATGTCAGGTTCTATAATGTCCAGAACATTTACAATCAAGAGTTTTACCACACTGAATTAAAAATGAATGGGGGAACTGGAATGTCCAATAATATCCCTCCTCTCCTGACATACACACCCTCTGGGCTCAGTGGTTCATACAAAAGAGAGAGAAGTGCCAACTCCCTTGGACAAAAAGGTGCCTTCTGTTGAGGTTCCTACTTGTTCCACCATTGCCACCAGTCATGATTGCCCTCTTCTGATTATCTAAACTGCTGGCAACACAACCACCACTGTGCCTGACCTTAATCTCACAACTTAATCTCAGTTTAAAGACCCCCCCACAGGCACATATGCATAAATATACCAATTTAATTAACAGAAGGTAACGAAACTATTCACAATTATTTGTTGCTCAAATGCACATTGTTACAATATAGTGTTTGAGCTTATTTCTTACTGTTACTTGCATATCTATTCCAATTAACTTTCCTCAAACATATCTCACAGATTCCACTCTCTGCTCTAATCAACTGACCCCTGACTCTTCTTACTGCTGTCTCTCTCCCTGTTCTAAACTTTCTCCAACCAGCTCTAACTACGCAACACTAACTAATTCATAGCTCTAACCGACTAACGGTCAAACATACCAGCCTTTAAAAAAAAATCCCATTTAAACACCCAATCACCAGTCAACTCCAACATTCCCTTGCTTTTATCCTCTCCCAACAGACCACTTCCCTAATATCTCTACAATAACAGTGCTTAAGAATATTTTGCATTATTACCTCAAATATGCATTCAATAACACACATGCATACAGTGGTCCAGAATACCACACCCTCATGCTGGAGGCTGGCACCAATTGTAGCATAATACCAGCTGGATATTGTTGCTCAACAGCTTAGGGCTGACTCTCTGAAAATTTAAAATGCCATATATTTGCGCGGTCATTGTGGGGTGGGAGCAAGGGCAAAACAGGGAACCTCACTAGTTTCTTCGTTCTCTCCTCAAGGCCCTCATTAGGCATTCTGAGGCATCCAGCTCAGGCAAGAAGTACTGGGAACAGCAAAGGGAGCTACCCAAACTTTTCTCCTAAACTCTCTGGCCATTCCTCTATATTGAAGGGCAGAGCTGCATGTACCCAAGAGCCTGTTCTTCACTCCCTGAATTATCCTGCCTTCAGGTACTGTACTGTCCCACCTCCAGAGCTGCAGTGAACTTCAGCTGTCAGCCGAGTTGACTTTTCCACATGGAATGAGAGAGCAATGCCTTCTTGTCCCCCAGTTCAGTCAGCAAAATATAATCACCATTCCAGAAGTGATTTGGGGCCTCAGTCATGGAGTGTACTTTATACCCTGCTTCATTCACTGGGCTGCAAGGTACAAAAAGCTGGGCCCAGTTCACAGGCCCTAATTTTGGACGGAAAGAGAAACAGGGTACGTTAGCTGAGCTTTCAGATTCTAGTTAGAATTTGTGATCCGTGCATATCCTGACAATCCTTCCAGCTGTGTAGGAACAGAGATGTCTTTGAACGTAAGGGGAGAAAGAGCAATTTTCAACAGTCTTTTTACCACAACAGAGTCAAAAGGAAAAACTCTTTTGACTGCTTTAGTCTTGGCTGGATTTGAATTGATCTTTTAAAGTGTACTCAGAGCACATGTATATAAATATCACCACCAGCAACTGCAATAATAGGAGTAGCAGTACTCAATATTAGTAGTAATAGTAATAATAATAATTTCTTTTAACTAACTTTAATTCATTTGGTTCCTTGTATCTGTCACTTAGCATTTACTGATGGTAATACAGTGTGAGCACAATTTGTTGTACAGATATTATGACTTTTCTTGCATATCTTTACACTTGCTCTTTTCGAAAAATCCTCGTAACCAGCCATAAATCTACTAAGACTACCGCTTCCTGCCAAGTCAGATAATTGATGCAGGAACAAACTGCACCATGTTCCTTCTGCATTGTGGTGAACTAGGTTTATTAGTATCCAAATAGTCTCTATTACTATCATTTTTGGCACACAAGAGCTTTCCCAGCTAACTTAATGGCTTTTGTGACACATTTTTCTTCACTGTCTTCAAAGAATACTGCTGATTGTTCAGCTATGGGCAACTGACAAAGAGAGCCCAGATTTTAGATATAGATATAGATATAGATATAGATATAGATATAGATATAGATACAGATAATGGAGCCTTATCCTAGACTTTTCTCATGATTCTTTCCATATGCCTTTCAACTGTCTCCATGGGAACATTACCAGAAAGAAAGAAAGAAAGAAAGAAAGAAAGAAAGAAAGAAAGAAAGAAAGAAAGAAAAAGAAAGAGGGCAGGCAGGCTGGTGCTTTAAGTCTCAATTTAAATTTTTTATTTCATCCTTTATCAATGTCTTCTCACAGATTAGTTTCCATAGTAACAGAGAACTGTGGCACTATTCTAGAGCTTCAATATAGTCTGGCTCCAACCACATTATATATTCATTTAGCAGACTTAGCTGATTCAGACACCTAGGTTCTGTCAATACTTGGACAGAAACTCAATTCTAGGCTTTTGCAACACCATAGCAAATGAAAGCATAATTTTGCTTTTATCACACCAAGTCAAGACATTTCTGTTACCAAAGCAAATGAGAACACAAATAGGGCTTTTGTTTCCACAAGGCCAAACCATGCTTTGCTCGCTTCAGACCTTTACCTACTACTTCATAATTTGAATTACCAGATCTTTGTTGCGGGACCAGTATAAAATATGTTGTATGCTGATGAAGTTGCATGTCTTGCTGGGATAAGAGGCATAGACTTTTCTTAGATTGTATTTGATAACAGACCTGGAGGAGGACCACTGTGGTCTGAAACTCCTAATGTACTGTTGAAATAGTAAATAAAAAGTTCTAACCTAGTTGTGGCTCAAAAATTAGAAACAATGTTGACATTGCTTCAGAAGAGCAGCAGTGATTATCTAGGAGTGGCAATGAGATTATATCTGTGATTACATCTTGAACATTCTTTACGCATGATTGCAAGGGAAATGTCAATACATACAATGCTCACGGTTTTCAGTTCAAGTAGTTGCACTGTTCATTGGTATATTGTGCCCGAGGGTAAAAACCAGGGTGCATGTGTGCGATGGTAAACACTTTAAAATATTGCATGTCTTGGTTTGCCAAATCTCCAGATTTCAGCCTGCTGTGTGGATGGAAATCAAAGGAAGTTGGTACAAATTTTGTTTGTCTCATTTGCACAAATATCATTCTATAGATATTAGACTAGTCAAGTTTTTTGTTCTATGAAAGCCAGAACATAATATAGATACACCTCACTTAATAAAATTTCTGACAAAGAACCTCCTTTTCACAAAATCTTTTTACATCTGCAGAGAATGGAGCTTCTCCATCTTATGCTTCTGAATATGTAGTCTATTTGATTTCTGTATTGGCCATCAGGTGATGTTCATATATATAGTTGCCTCTTGAGTTGCTTGAAGAATGTTTTCGAGATGCACAAACGCTTGGCCCTGCAAAATTCAACCAGCTGTTCTGATGCATTACCTGATCTGAGACCAAATTTTCCTACAGTCCTTGATTCTGCTCTGTTTACTACTTCTATATTCCAATTGCCTATGATTAACACATACGCCAGAGGACAGGATCAAAATTCCAAATGACCTGGACAGATTGGAGAGCTGGGCCAAGGCTAACAAAATGAAATTCAACAGAGAGAAGGGTAAGGTCCTACACTTAGGTAGAAAAAATGGAATACAGAAATATAGGATGGGGGACACATGGCTGGATAGCAGTACGTGTGAAAGGGATCTAGGAGTCTTAATAGACCACAAGCTGAACATGAGTCAGCAGTGTGATGCGGCAGCCAAGAAAGCCAATGCAATTCTCGGCTGCATCAATAGGAGTATGGTGTCTAGATCGAGGGAGGTACTGGTACCACTCTACTCTGCTTTGGTTAGACCTCATCTTGAATACTGTGTCCAGTTCTGGGCACCCCAATTCAAGAAGGACATGGTCAAGCTGGAACAAGTCCAGAGGAGGGCGACCAAAATGGTGAGGGGCCTGGAAGCCAAGCCCTATGAGGATAGACTTAGAGAGCTGGGTATGTTTAGTCTGCAGAAGAGAAGGCTAAGAGGGGACATGATAGCCATGATTAAATATTTGAAGGGATGCCATGTAGAGGAAGGAGAGGGCTTGTTTTCTGCTGCTCCAGAGACCAGGACAAGGAGCAATGGATTCAAGCTGCGGGAAAGGAGATTCCACCTGAACCTCAGGAAGAACTTCTGGACAGTCAGGGCTGTCTGGCAGTGGAATATGCTGCCTCGGAGTGTGGTGGAGTCTCCTTCTTTGGAGGTTTTTAAGCAGAGGCTGGATGGCCATCTGTCGGGAGTGCTTTGAGGGTATTCCTGCATGGCAGGGGGTTGGACTGGATGGCCCGTGTGGTCTCTTCCAACTCTACATTTCTATGATTCTATGATTATATGTCCTGTATTGGTGTGGGTTCAATTTCTTCCTGCTCTAGCATAGGACCTTTGAATTTCTTCCTGTTCTGCCTCTGTAGTTGGAGGATAAAGTTGGATTATGGTTATATTGATAGGTTTTCCCTGAAGCCTTATTGATATGATTCAGTTAGACTTTGCGTTATATCCTTTGCTGGCTTTTGCTACATCTCTCGTCACTATTAATGCCACCTCATTTCTTCTTAGATTTTCATTTCCGGAGTAAAACACTGTGTAATTATTTAACCCAAAATGCCCCATTCTTATCTACTTTAGTTGACTTACCCCAAATACTGCAATGTTTGTATGTTTCATTTCTTGTTTCGCTATGTCTAGCTTCCCCTAATTCATGCTTCTTACATTCCATGTTCCTATTACATGTGTTGTGGAGCTTCAGACTTTCCTTTCACCTCTGATTATATAAATAGTTGAATCTCCTTTCAATTTCAAAAATAGTGCTAAGCCAGCTGAGATACTTTGGATCATTAGCCACAGCACTACTCATAGTCATTCTCTGTTCTATCCTAGTAGCTTGGTTAGTGGCTTCTAACCTAGGAATGTCATCTTCTGGCATTATCTTTTGTTTCATTTTGGACTGTCTCATCATAGGGTTTTCATAGTAAAAGACATTCAAAAGGGGTTTACCATGCCTCCTTCTGCATGGTACTAACAAGTGTTAGCTATAGTGCCATTGCTGTTGTCTCTGAGAGCAGTAATGGGAGATAACACTGGCAGAGGATGTGATATCTCTCATTACTGCTGCTACCCAGTAGCTGTTTGGCCTTTTTAGTCTGGCTCCTCAGCAAAAGCCTGTCTGATATGGGAGGCCCTACAAGCAGCAGTGCTATTGTCAGCATTGCCTCTTGCCTCACAAGAAAATGCAGTCCCACCACCATGGCAAGGTAGTGCCATGGTGGGTAACTGAGATATACTTGCAATTAACTTTTTGCTGGCTAAAGTAACTGATCTTTGCTCCAACAGTGATATTTCTTCTTTGCTGCCCTGCTTCACACTCCAGTGAACATAGCATGGAAGTCCTAAGTGGTGAGCGTTTGAAACCAAAAGGTAAGAGACACCACATCAGAATAACCTGAAATAAGATGATATAACTCAAATATATTGAATTATTTTGGCAGAAAGTAATGAGCTACATCTAATTTGAAGGTCAGCTAAACATTAATTTGAGTTAGGTAGGGTTGTTTAACCTTAAACCCAAATTTTGCTTTATAGCAATTTTTAACTGCCTGGGAAATACAATTGTTCCATGTGCTTGATAAAGAATTGATATCTAGTTGATTTGCACATGAACCACAAGATTCACTTAAAGCCCTGGAAAACAGCCTAATACAACCCAGATTGATTTGGAGGCTGTCTGATTCAATATAGGTCTGAATTTGAGCTGAGATTCAGAAACCACAGGTCCATGTCTCTTACTGATTATTACTGGCAATCAGAGAACTCTTATAGATTATTTTTTGTGTTTATCAGAATACAGTGACATTTGTAGGCACAGTGGTTTCTCAGGATACAAGTATGTGTGTTTGTGTGTGTGTGTGCGTGCGTGCGCATGCTCCAAAGACCCCAGAGTCCTCTCTAGCAAATAAAAGGCATTTTAGTTGAGCTGTTTTACTGATTTTTATTTGCAATTCTGCATATAAATTCTGCATTCTCTCCCCATCCAGCCCCCATTTCTAAATACATTTCTCTTGACGTTTAACATTTGGCTTCATTGGCTTATAAAGATAATTTTCCTGAATTGATCACTAAATTCATCATGTTTTAAGCTACCTTCTGTCCAGACAATAGCTCACAAAGATTATGTAAAAAGCTTTAAGAGGGTAAATTGAAAACTTCTTACTCTTTAACATTTCTAGGGTGTGTGTACACAGTGTGTGTGTTTTCAAGTCATCTGTCAACTTATGGTGACCCTATGAATTTCATAGGATTTCCTTAGGCAAAGAATACTCAGAGGTGACTTGCCATTCATTGCCCTCCTCTGAAACATGGTCTACAGCATCTAGTATTCCTTGGCAGTCCATCATCCAAGCACTAGCCAGGCCTGGCTCTGCTTGTCTTCCAGTATTAGACAGGATTTTCTGCCTTTAGAGTATTTAGTCCTCTAGATGTAATTACTCCTGTCAAATCTCAGATAGCTATAGCACTTGAATAGCCCCTGGTAAAATGTAGCCTAGGCTTAGGAAGTAGGCCTGTCAGTCACAACCACACTCGCCCCCACCTCTCTACCCTCAGAGCCTTATCACACTGCTCCTTTATGTTGTGTCCTTCCACTTGAATTCCACTCCAGCCATTCTCATGAAGGTAGCTGATTGTTGATACTCTCTATCATGCTCTTTCCACATTTGCCCTGTAATAGTGGCAATTTACATGATTTGTTCATGTTAATTAAGGTGTCATTACAGACTCCTATACCCTGCCCCTCACTTGTATGATTGGTTCCTGTAGCTGTAATTGCATCAAGCTGCTACGAGGTCACACCACTATGACGTCACACCATTACAACGCTACAGTGGAAGAAAGGCCTAGGATATCGGCTTCCAAACTGGTTACTGAATTGTTCCTTAAAAGGGGGGTCATCAATGGATTATTTCCACTGTAAAAAATAAACACATTTTCATTGATTCTGCAATGGGACACAATGCAGTACAATAAGGCTGGAGAACCACAATGTTGTGCAATAAGGGTGAGGCAAAAGCAGGACTAATGCATCACTATGACAGTATAACACCATGGTGTGAAAAGGCTCTCAGTATTCTCACAGAAACAAAACTTAGAATGACACCAAATTTCTGGAAAAAAATGGCTAGCCTTCCAGAGCATGAAGTGCCAACAAGTCTTTGTGTGGGATACTGCTTCAGTTTTGATAATTTTGGAGGAAAGCATGTTTCCCTTTGGGAAGCACCACAACCAGTATTATATGACGCTGTTCATCTTGGACTTTCAGTTTCACCGAAAGCTGATGCACATGCTTAATATCTACTCTATTTCTCACTGTGACAGAATATCTGTTTGAGGGCTACATTTCTTTCATTTTTGTTTATTTCTTTAAAAAAATCCTTTTCACTAATATCTACTTTAGTTTTCTATGCAGAGTTCATCTGCAGAAGTACTGAGTCACTGCAGTACCTTCCTTAAACACAAGCACACTGCTCCAGTAAGGTATGCAGATGGCAGCAGAGCTTATTCCGATAGCCTGCTGAATGAGCAGTTTACATCAGCGTCAGAACTGTTTAACAAGAACACGGAACTTAAACTCTGTGCTAATAACATTATTTCAGAGGTATAATCCAAAATCAATGACAGAAGCTTAACCCTCAACCTATTTTCATATGTCTTGGGTTACAAAATTATTGCTGTAGATGTGATCTACTATTTGGCGAGGGTTGATTCCTACTTACACTCAACATTCTGCTCTGGTTAGTACCACATTACTTCATTTGAACACACACAAAAAAAGAAAGTGCACACTAGGGCTATTTCCGCACTACACTCTTATAGCGTGATGATTCCACTTTCAACCTCCTATGGAATCCTGGGGTTTGCAGTTTAGGGAGGAGCCAAACCCCAGGATTCCACAGGATGTTGCAAACCCCAGGATTCCACAGGATGTTGAAAGTGGAATCATCACATTATAAGAGTGTAGTGCGGAAATGGCATGAGTCTCACTGCAGTACTTTGAAAGAACATGGGGTAGGGGTTGTAAAGCCACATGGACTAGCCTCACTTCCAACTGCCATTGACTTGAGAAGCAGCACTTTTCTGCAATCTGCATGCTGCAGTGGTGTGGGAAAGGGCTTTCCACATCTACTGATGGATGCATATGGAACATCTACATGCAAAATGTGACCCTAATAGGCCAGAGCCCATCCTGACATGGAGGAGTTTTGCAAACCTTAGTTCATGAGGACAGCACTCTCCCACAATGGCTGAACCATGTGATGGGGGTACCAGGTAAGAAGCAACACCTGCTGAAATTCCCTCTTCTACAGAACTGCTGAAAGTACAAGAGCCCTTTCAAGTTTTCAATCTGGCAACTCTAAGTGTACACAAGCCATGGTAAAACAGTTATAAGGACATTTTTGTCTTCTGGTTCTTCCCCTTCAGAGACTTCCAGTCCGTATGGCATTCACAGTAGGTTTTCCAGGCTTGGTCAGCAATGTAATTTCAGTCTGGTTGGGCCTGTTTTCTCTCATGCTGTTTAAGCAGAAGCTGACACTGTTGAGGTAGAGAGTACCTGTAGAATGCAGGATTGGTATCTTTAAGAGGCAGGCTTAGACTGTAATAGCATATTCCTGTTCTTTGTGAATGGAGATGGTTTCCTTGTAAATTCAGCTAGAACTGATCGTGAGAAACTAGTTTCTTTGTACACCATGTCTGAGATATTTTGTTCATATTTACAGTCTGTGTTATTGCATATTAAAGAAGGTTTTGAAGACACCCTATTTACTGTTTATCTCTAGCTGTAGAGTATGCCTGCTATAACCTATCTCACACAGCGTGTATCCTCCTCCATGCACAAAAGAAGGGCGCACACCATTTTCATAGGAATGCTGTGGATGATTGGCCTCCATGGAGGCTTTTGGGGGTAATGCCACCTAAGATGGTGGCCATAGGTTTGGGAGTGGGAAAATTTATTCAGGACATTTTTGTTTTGTTCTCATAGAATAACATTTTTGTTTTAAACAATCGCAAAGTGGGATTTGAAAACCCTGAAGTCCAATAAAATCAAGCAATAAAGAAATACAGTATTCTATTAACATCACTAAGATGGCCAGGCAAACAAGTCTTTAACTGTGATGGAAACACCCAACAGTACGAGTCCACTGATCTCAAGGAAGAAGGATTCTACATGGTGGGTGCCACAACAGAGAAACCCTTTCTCTGTGATGGAATTAAATGAATTTCACTAGCCACAGTACACTAAGCAGGGCCTCCCTCACAGAGAGAATTTCATTTCAGAAGATAGATTTCCAGATGAGCTTGTCCTGGGCTATTTGGAGCCTTACAAATGAACATTAACACCTTTATCATGGCTCGCTAGCTAACTGGTAGCCTGTGTTAAAGAGCTGAATAGCATCCAGCTGCAAATGTATTCCATTCGTACTTTTAAGTCAATCTAGTTTCAGGCCTGGCTACAGGACTGAGACTGCTTTAGTCACCTTGTTGGATGACCTACATCAGGAACTAGATGGGGGGAGTGTGTCCATGTTGGTTCTGCTGGACCTCTTGGTGGCTTTCGATACCATTGAACACGGGCCCTTTTCGCATGGCATTTCTTAAGCGAAAGGGACCCTTGAGCGTCGCGTAAATGGGAGGAGTGGTATGCATGACGCACTCCCATTTATGTGACGCTCAAGAGCCTCATGCGCAGCGCATATGCACCTTTTTATTTTCGGCTTTTAGCCGAAAATGGTGTGCGCTTGCGCACCGGTCAGGGGCCTGGGGCGAACTTACCTGCCCTGTGGAGCCTCTGGAGCCGGGCTGGTCGCGCTTCCTGTCCTCAGTGCAGCCTACAGTTCCCAGGCTGCACTGCGGAAGGAAGAGGTGGGGTGTGGGCGGGGCGCTCGCGCAACCAGGAAGCTGCTGCGGAGCCCAAGCAGCAGGGATGCGAAACCCTTCCTCCAAAGGCTTCTCGCGTGAGCGCCGCTCCCCACCTCCGCAAAAAGGTAAGGTGCGGAAAGGGCCATGGTATCTTTCTGGGTCACCTTGTGGGGCTGGGACTTGGGGCACTGTTTTACAGTGGCTTTATTCCTTCCCGGAGGGCTGAACCCAGAAGGTTGTGCTGGGGGACTCCTGTTCAACCCCTTGCCCTTTGGCCTGTGGGGTCTCTCAGGACTGGGTTTTGTCCCCCATGTTCTTTAACATCTACATGAAACAGCTGGGAGAGGTTGTCTAGAGTTTTTAGGTTTGGTGTCATCAGTATGCGGATGACACCCAACTGTATTACTCCTTTCCGCCACAAGTCAAGGAAGCTGTTTTGGTCCTAAACCAATGCCTTTCATCAATAATGCACTAGGTGAGGGCAAACAAATTGAACCTTAATCCAGACAAGACAAAGATGCTCTCCTTCAGTCAAAAGGCAGATCAGGAAATAGGGATTCAGCCTGTGTTAGATGGGGCTACACTCCCCTTGAAGACACAGGTTCACAGCCTGGGGGTGCTCCTGGATTAATCTCTGAACCTAGAAGCCCAGGTTTCAAGAGTAGCCAGGAGTGCATTTGCACAGTTAAGGCTGGTGCGCCAGCTGTGCCCATTCCTTCAGACATCAGACCTGGCCACAGTAACACACGCCTTGGTTACATCCCAGTTGGATTACCATAATGCGCTCCATGTGGGGCTGCCTTTGAAGAGGGTTCAGAAACTTCAGTTGGTCCAAAGAGCTGCAACCAGATGCTACAGGGATCACACAATCCTACCCCACCCCACCCCCATTGCAACAGGTCCACTGGCTGTTGATTTGTTTCCGGGCACAATTCAAAGTGCTGGTGATAACCTTTAAAGCCCCACGTGGCTCAGGTCCAGGTTATCTGAAGGACCATTTTCTCCTTTATGAATAAGGTTGGCTTTGAGATCTGCTGGAGAGGCCCTTCTCTCTGTCCTACTACCTTCACAGGTGTGTGTGGTGGGAACACAGGAGAAGGCCTTCTCAGTGGCTGCTCCCAGGCTCTGGGAGTCCCTTCCCAGAGAAGTCGGACTGGCACCCTCACTATCTTTTTTCCATAGACAAGCAAAAACATTTTTGTTTCGACAGGCGTTCAATATGTGATTATGGCCTGGCTGATTAAAGGTGCTCACTATTAACTATGTGGAATTCATAAATGTTTGTCTTTTTATTATCCATTTTAACTTTGTTTTAATTCCTATTTGTTTAATTGTTTAATTTGATTTTGAACTTTTTTAACTCCATGATTTTTAACCATTTTTTACATTATGGTGCTTTGAGTCCTTACCAGGAAAAAAACAGAGTAACAATAACAATAATAGAAACAATTTAGATAAGGCCCACCACATGTAGGGAGGGCAAGATAGAACCCCCCCCCCCTTAAATCTAAATTGCTTCTCATCTCCTGGAACCAGAGCTAAAAAGGGGAAGAATTTTTATTGGTGACAACAGCATGGAACATGGATAAAGAGTGGACTTGTGCCTTTCCACACAAGATGGAAAGTCATATGGTCAGGAAGAGTTGTAGATGGTTTACCACCTATGCTGCTGAAAGGTGTTATGTCATAGAAATCACCAAGCAGACAATATGTTTATTAAAATACTGTATTTGTTAGCGTATAAGACTCAGTTTTTTCTTGAAAAACACTGTTTGAAAATGGGGTGCCTCTTATACATTATACACCAATGTATAAGAGGCACCCCAAGCAAATAGTATTTGCTGGTGTATAAATGGGATGCGTCTTATACACAAGTGTGTCTTATATGCCGGCAAATACAGTAACATTGAATTGAGAACGCTGTAAAATGTAGGTTACATTGCACTCAAAGTTTAACTAGATGCCTAGACTCACAAACCCCTGAGCTGGTCCTTTCAGAAAGCTCTGTTGCAGAGGTTTTGAATAATAGAAGGATCTAGACAAAGGGAATAATTGTGGTGTTTATTCAGTATGTCCAACTTAACAAAGGGAAGAGAACCCAGTGACGGATCAGGTTTCAAAATGCATCTGTAGTAGCAGAGTTTATTATCAGGACCTGATGAAGAAAACTAGAACATAGCAGCCACTTTTAATGCATCCGGGATGAAAGTCTCACTCAACCTTTGCTCAAAGCTTGCCCGCCTCCAACATTAGTTCTTGAATTGTACAGTTCTAATAAAGTAGAAGCTTGTGCTTTAGGAATCTCATATAAGTAAGCCTTATTTATCCCTAGAGCTCATCTAAGACTGCAATGCTATGCATGCATAGCTGGGAGTAAATCCCAATGGAAATCAGTGGGACTTGTTCTGAGTAAACGTGTAGAATGCTGAGCAGAGGCAGCAAAGAAACAGAAGACACCGATAATAATTGGACAGTGAAGATGCAGAGTGAGGCCAATCCTTATTAATACAGCTTGTGTCTGCAGCAAAATGGTTCAGAGTGCAGTTGGCACACAGAAGATCCCAGATTCCGTCTGATATATCTAGGGAGATCTAAGAAAAATCATGCCTGAACACTCTGAAGAACTGCTAATACAGCCTACAATATTGAACTAGGCGAACCAACAATTTAACAGTTGATGGGAGGAGAAGCACACTTTCATATTGAGGCACATTGATTCTAAGGACTATGGAAGCCAATGCTGCTGGGAGAATTTAACGGCCCCAAATATATGAGTAACTGTCTGCTTCACAGATATCTTGCAAAGTTTTTTTAAGAGATATTTTCCTTGTGAAAGGTTGCATGTAGAAAAACATGAAATCAAAAAGGAAGTGAAACTCGCTCTCATATCTGATTAAATGAGATTTATAAAACAAAACAAAAACAAAGCTACTTATTTTCAGTAATATATACAGATTTTTTTCATCTGCAGATTTTTTGCACATTGCCAATGACTAGTGGAAGCTGAGAAAAGTTTCAGTAAGCTAGCACCCATTAAAAAAAATGCTGGTGTCTACTACAAGGCCAAAAAGGTTATGCAACTAGCTATTTTGTCTGTCATGCACAAACTTGTTCTTTAAAAAAATCTTTGGCACAAGTAATTCATCACATGGCTTGGTCTACTTGCTAAATATTTGCAAAGACATTGTTCAATTAAAAAAAAGAAGAAGAAGAAACACCAAATTAAAAAAAAAAAACCACACACACACAGGGAGACTATAGTAGAAAATCCCCAACATGTATCATGAAGTGGTGTCATTTCAGAAATATATAGAAAGTAATTTCAGAATTAAAAGAGAATCTTTTATTTCATGATTCATGACAATATAAATACATGATAAGACTGAAATTAGGGGGAAGGAGGAGGCCTGTATTAAATTTTGTATAAGTCTGGAATTCAGGAAAATCTTCTTGAACACTGCTTTCGGTTGGAAAATGGATATCGTCTGCGAAGGGGAGTGAAAATATCTTGGGGAGGTTTTGAAAGAGGAATTGCAGTGAGGCGGAGGGAATCAATTGCTTTTCTGCTCTTGCTTTGATTTCCCCCTTATTGCTGAACTCAGGATACTGGAGCAACTTATTACAGTGTTTCTCAGGGCCCTATTTAGCTTTGACCCTATAGTACAGAGTGCTTAGGAAAATAGTTAACCTAGTCTTAGTAGCAGTTATGCAATATTTTATTGTTAATCATCTCTTAGTGATGGAGCCCTTTGCGTAGGAAATTGACTGGTGCATTGGTCCAGCAATCATCAGAGCCTCCTCTCAACATTCACTGTTTTCCTAAAACCTATACTGTCCACAGCCTTTTCTGTCTTCTTTGCCTCTTTCTTGTATGATAGCTTACACAGCATTCTCTTTGCTTCCCTCATACATTTGATCCCCTGCTCTCTCAGCCCTTCTCTACCACCTTTAATCTCTCACTTCTCCCCACATGGTATTTTTTGACAAGACAGCCACCCTACTGTTCTCATTCAACCTGATATATGCTTTCTTCAGTCTTGTTCCTTAGAGATTCCCTATTACTACCCTTGCCCTCATATTATCTCTTTACAAAAGTCCTAGTCTGCTGTCTTATCACTGTGTGGAGGTACTCTGGGCCTTTGAAAACTGTGCTAGTGAAGCACAAGATGAAGCTGGTAAGGCTTCAGATAAGGCCCAAGTGGCAGACTGCAAGTTGAGAGGCCCGGTTGCCTACAGATAGCCTCTTTCTCAGAATGAGCATCAGCAATGACATGACCAGAGCAATTATGAACACAATACTGTTATACAGTTGCAACTGGTACTGGTGGTGAGACTTCTCTCACTAGTGAAATCATGGCTCTTCAAGGTATTACCTCTTTCCCCAATCCATTCATGTTTCTTTACCATATCTGCTGTGCTAAAATTCACCAGTTCCTCCCTTCTTGCTTGACTCCTGCCATAGCTTAGGGTTTCCAGGACAATTTTCCAAGTTGGTTCTCCCACCTATCAGGCTGTTCGCTGACTGCTTCCACTTGGGAAGTTCCACTTTCTCTCACTGTCCTTGGGCATCATTTTTGTGTGTGTCTAGGTTCCCTTTCTCTCCATTGCCTCCTCAAACCCTTCAGATCCCACATTTGATAAAGACCTTCACCCAATTCTCTAAGTCCCTTCAACTAAAACAGTTAATGATCTAATGATCTATCTTCACTATTGCAACTTTTTCCACGTTGATCTTTTTCCTTCATATTTTGGTCCCCTAGCTAAAATTATAAATCTCCACTGCGTTCACTACAAAAAATATTATGTACCTCCTCAGATCCAATGCATGGATCCCCAGCACAAATGTCATGTTCTTGTCTTTAAACTTCTCCAGAGCCTTCTTGGTTCCAGGATTTTTTAAAAAGATCCCCTCACCTATGACCTTTTTTCTATTCACTCTTCACTGATGAAAGGTTTCTTTCTCCCTTAAACAATGCTGCTTATTTTCCTGTGCTTCTCTCTTTCCAAGGTACACCGAGAAAAAAATGTTGACACTGTTCCAATGAGAGTCATGAATGCTTTGATGGTGTATTCCTACATGGCTGGGGGCTAGACTCGGTGGCCCTTGTGGTCTCTTCCAAGTCTATGATCCTATAAGAGACATTAAAGTATTGTGATTCTGAAAATATTGCGCCAGTTCTTTGGGTCCTGAATGCATCAGAAACAAATGCATTATTTCATTTGGATGCATCAGTTTCAGATGCACTTCCATGCAACCTGCTCCTGATTTAGAGCAAAATAATGTACAGTTTCTTCGAAGTTTTTTTTTTCCCCTTGGCCAGCTTGAAGCAGATTCATCCCAAGTCTGGAGACTGCTTTTCAAATGAGGAAGTGATGTAACTCCTCATCATACAGAAACCTCCTTTGTCAGCTTTGTTCTCTGAGGTCCATAAATCTAGAGGCTCTTTGTATGTATGTATGGGTTCTTTTGATGTATTGTTGTTCCTTCTTCCCATTTCAGATTGTCTTTGCTTTAGTTAGTGTTTGTTATAAATGTTTCCCATAAACTTTCTGTGACTGGTTCAATTGCAAGAGACAAATGCTTCATTGTAAGCAATGAATGAACTTTCTCAAAGATTTAGCTGAATGGAGTATGCTTTGGACCTTGGAATCTCCTGTACTGGAGGCTGTTTGATATAATTATGTTACACTATAGCTAGAGGTCTGAAGAAAATTTCTATGTAGGTCCTCTGCTTCTTTATTTGCTTAGAAGTTGCTAAAAATCCTCTTTAGCTTTTAACATGCTTCCAATTGGTTAAAAAAACAATTAGAAACTTTTTATATGAAGGAAAGTGCAATGAAGCTCTATACAGTGTACATGGTTACTGAGAAATTCGTCCCACTGAATTCAACAGAACCCATTCTCAGTTGAATAAAATATTTCAGCAGAAAGCCAGAATACTGTGCCCACTTACTTGTGAGCAACCCCACTGAATTCGTAAGGGCTCACTTGTGACTGGGCTGTACATCAGGAAATTTTGCCATTTTGAGAATCTATACTAACAATGTTGTTCTTGTGTGCCTTTGACTTTTTTCCAACTTAAGGTGACCCAAAGCAAATCTGCTATTGGGTTTTCTTGGCAAGATTTGTTCAAAAGGGGTTTGCTTTTGTCTTCCTCTGAGGCTGAGAGTGTATGACTTGTCCAAGGTCACCCAGTAGGTTCCCATGGCCAAGCAGGGATTTGAACCCTGTTCTCCAGAATTTGTAGTCCAAGGCTCAAACCACACTACACCATGCTGGCTTTATATTAATCTCTAGTGAAGAACAAAATAAATTATAAATAAATTATAGATCATAAATGATGGAAACCTATCCCATTATTTTGCAGAGAAAATTTGGATTTTTTTTTCTTATTTACTATTAAATCTTATTTAAAACATATTCAAAACTAAATTCAGTAAAATCTGTTTAATAGAACCTCTGGTGCCACAAAGTGGCATCTCTAATGTGAAAAATATATCTAAATGATTGGTTTTCTGAGCACTTCTGGATGAAATTGGAAATTATCAGTAGTTGCTACCATTTCTTCCTCCAAATAGAACATAAATCATACTAACATGGAACTGGCCTTGAGGAGGAGCAGATGCAGCCACACCCAGTTAAATGGTGCAAAACAGCAAAACAAGAGTGGGAATCCTGCAGCCATCCAGATGTTAAATTGCAACTTCAGCATTCCTTGCCTTTGCTATGCTAGCTAGGACTACTGGCACTCGCAGTTCAGCATCTGGAGGACCACACAATTCACATCCCTGGAATAAAAGAACAGCATCAGCATGCTGTTGGAATGATCATTAAGTAAAAGGTTGGTAGTAACAGACAGGATGAAACTTGCAGAGAGTTCTAAAAACCGACAGGGATGCCATAGGAAACTGCAGTTTTCCAACTGTGCCACCTGAGGGGTCACCATTCCCTTTACTTCTTGGGAGGAGGCAAAGGTGAGTATGACTATGAGCCAGTCACACCTACTGGCATAAACTGAGTTGTATCCAAAGGGGACTCAAGCAGATGATTGTTTCTCCTACCATTTTCTCTACTCTTATAACCTCCTCAAAAGACTGGTGGGTGGGCAGGGGACTCTTGAAGAGCTTGGGACATGTCATGGAGGCAGCACTGGAATGTGGGAATAGCCCAAGAGCAGCCAGAGACAGCATAAGTTAAAGACTCCATATGTTCTGTGACAACTAGGAATACTCCCTTCCTGATACCCCTGGATCTGTCTTCAGAAGGGGGAGGGACACTGTTTGTGATTACTGAGCTATTCAGCATCGTTTGTGTGGACAAGTTTCTCCACTACTACACCATAGTCTTCAACACTTTATTCTTCTCCACACCAATAATGAGCATAAAAGTGGACCCACACACAGATGCCACATTGATGCACTTTCAGTAGGATTCGTCTTTGTATATATTTAATTTACGCTGATTTACCTAGCATAGTTACACCTACTTGGTATTCCCATAAGCATCAACCTTTAGCAGTATGTGTGTGTAGGTGCCTTTCAAGTTGCCTGTTGACTTATGGTGACGTCATGAATTTCATAGAGTTTTCTTAGGCAAAGAATTCTCAGAGGTGGGTTTGCCAGTTCCTGAAATACAGCCTACAGCATCTAGTATTTATTGCAGTCTCTCATCCAAATACTAACCAAGGCTGACCTTGCCTAGCTTCCAAGATCAGATGGGATCTTACGTCTTCAGGGTACAGCACTAAAATCATGTAGATTCCCAACAGATGTCAGCAGCAAATAGAAGCAATATAAGCAGAACTAATTTTACAGTCTTAAAATACTTAGAAGTGCTTAGCTATAGATAGAACTTTCTAGCATTCCAAATCTGAAAGAAAATATTTGCAAAATGGGTATGAGTACAGTACTTTGTGTTGACATTGTGTGTATATGCCTTCAAGTGGCACAGGGCTTTCCAAGTTGTGTGCCGTGACGCATTAGTGTGTTGCCAGAAGTTTGTAAGTGTGTCGCCTACAATCTTGGAAATGTATGTTAATATTTATAAATCATATATTTTTAAAAATATATGAAAGGTTTTCATGAGATATGTTGTGTCCCCATACATTTTGTTATTACAATTTATGTGTGTGTCTATATCTCTTATAAGGGGTTAGTTTAACTCCAGTTTGCTAGTAAAACTGAATTACTGTGTCATGAAATGATGCGTGTCTAAAAGGTGTGTCACCAACATGAAACGTCTGAAAAGCTCTGAAGTAGCCTCTTGACTTATGGTGACCCCATATTATGATACTATTAATTGCAGTTTTCCTGGGCAGTTTATTCTGTTGTCATATCTCCCTCTGGTGTCCTATGTGTGTAAGTGTAGCTTGAACAGAGTGATTTTCATTTTTCTCAATTATCAGGGAAACCATCTCCATTGTTAGCACTCAGGATAATGGAGGAAAAGCCATGTTTTATTTAGAAAACTGCAAGAGCCAGTGTTGTGTAGTGGTTTGTGCACTGGACTACAACCCTGGAGACCAGGGTTCAATTTCCTGCTTCACCATGGAAACCCACTGGTTGACCTTGGGTGCATCACACACTCTCAGCCCCAGGAAACCCCATGATAGGGTTGCCTTAGGGTTGCCATAAGTCAGAAATGACTTGAAGGCTCACAACAACAGTTAAGACAGTCCTACCCCACTGATGGCATAATCACTGACACATCCATCTCACCTGTCTGCAGGGTTGATTTATCATAGATCTTTTCCCTTAGTCCATCTCATGTTCCTGTAACTAATAAGCTTACAGGAAAGATCTTCCATTTGCTTCAGCATCAGAGAAAGCAGGGAGATGACGGGGTTAGAGATGGAGACCATGTGCCTCTCCAACATATTGCTGGATTACAACTCCCATCAGTCCTAACCAGCACAGCCAAGGATGAGGAACAATGGAAGTTGCAGTCCAATATGTGGAGTGCTCCATGTTCCTCACCAGTGGAGCAGAACCTCTGCCTTTCTTCTGATGTCTTTACAATTATGTCTTGGTCATTATGCTGGTGTTGGCAGACTTAACATATCAAGTGTCAGTAACAGAGGTGGTGACAGCAGTAGTTGCTCCACTTCCTCCACCATCACCACCACCTCTCCAACATTGGTAAGGTAAGCACCAGGGAGCACTGTGGGCCCCATCAAATCTGGCTGTGTTCCTGCTACCATGACATTTGAAGACTCCATGATTAGCCCACCTAACTTTGTAATGACTGGCATCCTGTTAATGACATAAATAGGCATTAAGTCCAATGTGTTCCCATGTATGCCTTTGTCTTTTTCTGGTTGTTGCAGTGGTCAGAATTCCTTTAACAAAGAAATCTTTAAAGAAAGACTAAACCTCCTGATAATCCATCCTCCTCCTGTACTCCCCACAGAAGAGTCTGGTGGAGATTGGACAATTACTGAGAAGCATCTGGCTGTATGACTCTTAAGAGGTCCTGAAAGGTGATGTTGCCATTGTGCATCGGGATATAGTCACATAGCTAGACATTTTTCAGCCATCCTCAGCTCTTCACTATCCACTAGATGGCTGAGGAGCAGGAAGAAGGTAAGTCCTGTAAGAGTGAAGATAGAGATGTTTTGTAGCTCTGTCATGGTGGAATTTTATGCTTTATTTCCCAGTCTTGGCTAATTTCTTAGAATCATAGAGTTGGAAGAGACCACACAGGCCATCCAGTCCAACCCCCTGCCATGCAGGAATACCCTCAAAGCACTCCTGACAGATGGCCATCCAGCCTCTGCTTAAAAACCTCCAAGGAAGGAGACTCCACCACACTCCGAGGCAGCATATTCCACTGCCGGACAGCTTTGACTGTCAGGAAGTTCTTCCTGAGGTTCAGGTGCAATCTCTTTTCCTGCAGCTTGAATCCATTGCTCCTTGTCCTAGTTTCTGAAGCAGCAAAAAACAAGCCCACTCCCTCCTCAACATGACATCCTTTCAAATAATTAAACATGGCTATCATGTCCCCTCTTAACCTTCTCTTCTGCAGACTAAACATACCGAGATCCCTAAACCGTTCCTCATAGGGCATGGCTTCCAGACCCTTCACCATTTTGGTTGCCCTCCTCTGAACACGTTCCAGCTTGTCAATATCCTTCCTGAATTGAGGTGCCCAGAACTGGACACAGTATTCAAGATGAGGTCTAACCAAAGCAGAATAAAGTGGCACCATTACCTCCCTCAAGCTAGACACCATACTGCTATTAATGCAACCAAGAATCGCATTAGCTTTCTTGGCTGCCGCATCACACCGCTGACTCATGTTCAGCTTGTGATCTACCAAGACTCCTAGATCCCTTTCACACGTACTGCTATCCAGCCACGCGTCTCCCATCCTATATTTCTGCATTTCATTTTTTCTGCCTAAGTGTAGGACCTTAACATTTCTTCTCCTAAGCCTTCCTAGCCTTGAGAAAAGGAACTGAGATCTTTTTTAATGGAGATGTTATGAACTAGAACTGGAGCCTTTGACATATAAACTATGTCCTTGAACTAAAGCTTCCAACCTCTATCCACACCAAATGCAGAGAAGATATTACATCAAAACATGGATGTTAATAGGTAGTTTAGCTGTTTGAACATGCTGTCCATTTTTCGAGAGGTTTCTTTTCAGTTAATACCCTGGTCTGGTTTATCACAAAAATAAAATGCATGTGCATTATTCTCCACAAAATTATGCTACTTGATTCTACAGGTGGGAAATTGTTGGTTAAGCAGATTTTTGTACTTCAATTTCCAGAAGCCCCACCAACATGACCAATGGTAAGAGACTATGGGAGTTGTTGTCCAAATCATCTAGAGGGTCAAATGTTCAAAACCCCTGGCTTATACCATCTCAGTCTTCATAAGTGTCTGCTTTTGTGCAAAAGTGTGGTTATCTGCACCAGTAGAAAAAGGTGGAGCCAGTACTATATATTACAGTTTATCTACAGTTAACACTAATCTACAGAGGAGTGATTTGTTGGCTGCTGTTACCCTGTGTACTGGGGGTCCCGGGAGGGACACCAAAATGTGCTCAACTAAAGTTGGGGAAAATTAGCTCAGAGCACTGCTTAGCGTTACGAGAGGCAGGGTAACGTAGCGAGATCTTGAACCCTATGTCTACGGGGTCGGGTCGAGTCAAGGAGCACACAGAAGCTGAAGCAATAAATGATGTTTTATTACAAACACAAGCAAAACAGTGTATGCAACACATTCACACAAGCTAACTAAAGGAAATAAAGGTTGCAGTGGTATAGAGGGATTTTTAGAGGAGTTGCTGGTTTGGGTGATACTTCACCTGTCCTGAAGCCCGGAAAAATAGAGAGTGAGGCTGGGGTGCGATGTAGCTCAGCACATGGAGCTGAGGGGAGGCTCGCCAAGCAAAGCGGCAGCAAGGCGGGATGAAACTCGGGAGCGTTCCGAGGAAGGTCTCGGAATCAAAGGTTTTTATAAGGAGAATGTGACTGCAGGCTATGCTGTACTTGGGGGAAAACAATAGATTTGGAGTTGGAGACAAAGCCTCTGAAAGGTCAGAATCTGAATGATTGAGTTATCGTAGCGGTTCTCAATAGAGTAGCCAGTAGGCAAACGCAGAGTACTTGGGTATTGTATAGGTTACCCATCAAGCTGCCAGTGCGGGGCAGAGGCTCTTTTGTAAGTTGCGTGCATACCTAATTAAGAGTACTTGCCTGGAGGTCTCCTAAAGCAGTGAGTCAGCTATTTCTGGCCTGCCTGTTTTGTTCAGGAATATTACGGCAATTAACGGCCAAGCTTGTTTACGTGCTTGTCCGGTGGCTTCGCAAGCACGTGGAAAGGAATAGAGAAATGCAGCCGAATTGTGATATCAAGAGGATATCTTTTAATATCCCCAAAAGCTCAGACTAGCCAGGGCAGTAACACTGCCTAACCACAGACAACAGAAACACACTGCAGTGCACTGGAATGGGGAATGTTCAGATGTTGCTGTACTGTAACACACATCATTCATCACCAGTGGTTATTCTAGCCAGGGCTCATGGGATCTGCAGTCCCAGAACATTTGGAAGGCCACAACTTCTGTACCTCTGGGTCTTGCAGAACAATTGACAATGTGATTGTTATATTCAGGCCATTTCCGCACTACACTGTTATAGTGCTACTATTCCACTTTCAGCATCGTATGGAATCCTGGGGTTTGCAGTGTAGATAGGGGCATTTAGAATTCTCAGCCAGAGATCTCTTGGGCCTCAGTAAACTACAAAGAGCCCAGAATTCCACAGCATGTTGAAAGTGGAATAATAGCACCATAACAGTGTAGCGTGGAAATGGCCTCACTGACACTCATGAGCTGACTGGTGATGGGTCACAGCACATCATGTAGTTCTTCATTTTTGTATAATGCATCTTGTATGAGACCAGGGCTGTGGAGTTGATACATAAGATTTTGACTCCTCCATTTTTCTACTGTCCAAATCTAACTCCAACTCTTTGAAAAATACCAAATGTAAATAAATTAGTTATAATCAATTTCCTGTAGTAAAATAGTAGCACAAGGCATTTCATCACCACAATGTGAATCATCAGGATACTTACAATGATAGAACATAAACTATATTTATTCAATTAAGTATGAACAGTAAGTACAAAATGATATATTTACCACATATTGTTATAATAAGCTTTTATTTTGAAACCAAAATAAACCCAAAGTTGATACATTTCTAGTGACTCCAGCCCCGTGACTGACTCCACAACCCTATGTGAGACCTTCTTCCATTTCCTCTTATGCAGACAAGCTTTTTTCTTTCCAAACCTTCATTTAACAGGCACCCTTCATGCCATTAGAAACAACCACAGACAGAAATGTCTTTGCTGATGCATTTAGTGTTCAAAAGATGCAGTGTCAGCTAGCCAGTTCAGCAGCACATGACTGACTCATGGAGAGAAGAAAGGGGCATTCTGGGATATCTGTACTAACATTTGGAAGCAAAGAGCAATAGCAAACATCTATAACTTTCCAGTACATTACCTGCTGCGGCAGTAATATAATTGCCATTCCCATAAAAACCAGACATCTCAACTTCATCTATATACAGTACTTACGGGTTTTGCCTGAAGCTGGTTGTCAATTTAATTAGCTCATTTTCAGAGAAACTTTCTGCTCATACGAAGTCCTACCAAACTGAAATCTTTTGCTTCTCCAACAGGTTGTAACATTTGGTACTAGGGTAGATTCAACAGGGATAAATCCTATTTAGATCCATATCTTGAAAACTCACACACACCTAAGACACAAAGCCACACAGAAGCAGACTTTCACAGCACTCAGTCAGACCTATCCTGTTTTGACAGCCCTATATCACACAGGTAGAACTTCTGTCCTGCATGCCAGCCAGACTACTATAATAACATCCCTTGGTATTAGACAGAAAATTATAGCTCACATTCCGTGATGGGGAACATAGCCACATCAAGGGGCACTTTACCTGAGAACCTTAAAAGAGATTGACCCCCTGCTCCATTTGCTTAGGAATCTATTTTTAGCTTAGTGACAGTGCATGCCACCTAGCAGGACTTCACTCAGGCCATTTCCGCATGGGGTATTAGAAACGGTGCAGTCTGTCCTCTAGGGAGGACGTCTGCACCTGGGAGCGGACTGGGTCCGGACTACTTGGTGTAGTTCCGCACCTCAGCCTGCTCCAGAACGACCCCAAGTGGTCATCCAGCGTGCTTTTGAAAAACCTGTTTTTTGAGGTTTTTCAAAAGCACGGAGCGCGCCAGTGCGAGCCTGCTCCCTTGTGCAGAATTGCAGGCTCGCACCAATGCAAGCCTGCGATCTGCTGGGGGCGGGCTTTAGGCTGGTGAGCTTCAGCGGTTGGCCGAGACCCTCGACCAACCGGAAGCCACCATTATCGTCCCCGGAGCAGTGTGGAGCGACCAGCACGCACTGCTTCGGAGCAGCCTGGACCAGACCGGGGATCCAAAAGACCCGGTAAGTAGCGTCACGGGGCGATTCCCTCGCCCCGTGTGGAGATGGCCTCAGTCTGGCAAAATAACTTGGACAAGGCAATGCACATAGTCCAGACTGCAGTCTTAGTCTTAGTCTTAGTCTCCTCCTCATTTCTTGTTGCACGGCTTCAAGTCATGTCCAACTTATGGTGATCCTAAGGTCCTAACAGAATTTTCTTGGCAAGATTTGTTCAGGGGAGTTGCCTTTGCCTTCTTTGGAGGCAGAGAAACTGTGACTTGCCCAAGGTTACCCAGGAGGTTTCCATGTCTGAATGGAGATTCAAACCTTAGTCTCCAGAGTCATAGTTCAACAATCAAACTGCTACACCACACTGGATTTATGCCCTGCCTTTTCTCCAAAACTGGAACTCAATGTAGCTTACAAATGAAAACAAATAACATGTAATTAAAAACAAAACAAAAACAAAAGATTTAGGGCTCCATGTATAGTCTTCGTCTGTGAAATCAGTCAAAGGCAATTTTCCTTCCACTTATTCAGACAAGCAGCATCATGCTGTCCTGCTTTGTGAGAACTGTCATACTCTTCCTCCTTCATTATCAAAGCCAAAGGTCTTTTTCTTCTCCTTTCTAACAGTACATTTTAACCACTGTATCTAAATGGACCTTACTAATTTTTTTAACTAGATCAACTTTGATGTTCATCACTTTCAAATGCTGCTATCTCTTGATCCCAACAACGATCCACCACCGCCACTTTTTTTTTTAATAAAGTGGAGGATACATGGGAACAATTCAGGCTTAGGTGAAGTACAGCCATATCTGGACTGTGTCACTTAAGATATCAGGTGTGTGTATGTGTGAGTAGCTGTTCCTCTATATAAAATAACGGCCACTCATGTGCAGGGCTACCTTATCCATTAGGCAGTGTAGGCACAATGCCTAGGGCCTATGAAAATTTAGGGCCTACAACAATAGGATTTCAGGGCCTACAGAAACATTCCTAGTGGTACATTGAGGCAAGGTGGGGAGTCAAATACAAGACTGCCTAGGGCTTACAAAAACCTTAATGTGGATAGCATCATTCTATTATTTAGTCAGAACCTGCTTTCTTCCTCTTCTTCCCCTTCCCCTCAAAAGAAAGTGTAAAGTATTTGTCTAGGTTTCTGACTAGTATGTCCTGTAAACAATGCATAACACACACCAAAAGAAAACTACTATGGGAAGGAGAGGGCCAAGCTAGAACCTTTCTGACTGACATGACAACTGTTTTGTGTTGCAGGAGTTGCTGTTCTGCGTTGTACAGAAAAGCATTTCGCCATGGGATCTCCCAGTTACACTCTGAAGTGTACAGCCTGGACACAAGTTTGTCCCCTCGCTTTCTGCTTATGAGAACTAGGCCTCAGACATATTCTCATTGTTGACAGAATTGTTTTCTTTTTGTTCTTAAACAGCACACACCATGTCAAGAAAAGCATACAGAAAACATCAAAGTAACATATATGCATGCAAAGAACAGATTTTCTGAATTGGAAAGAACAAAGATGAAATCAAAGATGACAAGGGTGCTACACATTCAGACTGATGGTTAATCTAGCTCTGAGAGGAAGAAAGAGATTTTAAAAGGACTTCCTCTGTTTTTGCCCTTTGCAACACAAAATGAGAACAACCGTTTCCCTTTCAGGGGAAAAAACCCGCACAGCTACTGCTGAATACAGTAAGGGAAAATATCTGCAAGCTTACTGTTTTTCCCCATTCTACATTGTCCCTTCTAAAAAGCATATCTTAAAATATTATGCTTTTTAGAAGGGACAATGCAGAATGGCGAAAACCAGTAAGCCTACAGGTATTTCCCTTATTGGATTCAACAGTAGCTGTGTGGTCAGAATTCTTTACTATACAGTATAGGGTAAATTTTCCCTAGACTTATGTAATCAGTATGTAGAGTTTACTGGATAGAATGAATTACAGATTTCTCTCATCCCTTTAGAGTTCAGGCTTAATATCATACTGCTCATTGATTCTATTTCCCAGGGTTGTCAGATACTACTCCCAAAAACTGTTTTAGCAGCAGTTCAAAAGAGAAAAAATTCCCCAAACCAACAGATAAAATACAGACAACATTTTGGCAGACAGATGTTACCATGGTAGATAAGCCAGGTTCTCAACTGTCATGTTCATTAGATGTATCTTGCTTTCACATTGTTCTGAGCTTTGTTGCCAGAGCTTTAATATAAATTTCTTGAAAATGGACAGTCTTTCAAAAGGCTGAAGTAGCAGACAGTATAGAACACAAACTAACTATTTTACATACAACAATAATGCAAAAAAAATTTTTTTCAAAAAAACTACACAATTTAGTGGAGATCCTCTTTCGTGCTTTCCACTGTAGGCACCAACCAGGAGCGCTAACAAATCAGTAGATACAAGAATTGGCTGATGGCTGGTATGCAATCTAGGTCAGTGGTTATTAACTTTTTCATTACCAGGGACCCCTTGTAGATATAATTTGTTGGGGATCCCCAAGCCTTAATTCAAGATTTAATGTTTAATTTAAATATAGATTTAAATATTCAAATATTTGTTTAAATATTCAAATATTTATTTAGTAAAGATTTCCAGAGACTAAGGTTGAAATCTCTGCTCAGACACTAGGTGACCTTGGGCAAGTCATTTTCTCTCAGCCTCAACGGAAGGCAAAGGCAAACTCCCTCTGAACAAATCTTGCAAGAAAAACCTGTGATAGCTTCACTAACTCAGAAGTGACTTGAAGGCACACAACAAAGTGCTGTTGACAGGGGGAAGTTCTTTATAGTCATCATGTCTTCTCCCTTTGAAAACTGAGGCAAACCTATCATGGGAGTTTTCTTGGCAAGATTTGTTGCCTTCCCTTTCCCTCAGGCTGACAGCATATGACTTGCCTGAGGTCACTGGTGGGTTTTCATGGGCAAGTGGGGATTCAAACCCTGGTCTCCAGAGTTATAGTTTGGATGCACACACACCCCTGCTGCTATGGTCCCTTTTGTCAGGGACATGATGGTGCGGGGGAGGCAGGTGCCAAAACAGCTCCCTTGTCTGCAAAACAGCTCCCTTGTTGCTGTCACTGCTGTTGGTGTCCAGCAACAGGACTTTGCAGATTCCCTGTGAGGACTCCGCAGACCCCCAGGGATCTATGGATCCCAGGTTAAGAACCACTGATCTAGACCATTACCGCTATGCTCAATAGTTTTACACTAGATACAGAACATGAGATATCTAAAGCTCTGCAAAACATCATTTTACAATTTAAGAAAAATTCCCAGAAGGTTAAAGCAGTAAATATAAACATTGTTTTCCTGAACAACCGGAGAGAGGCCGGAGAAATAACTGGATTTAATTCTTATTTATCCATATATAAAGATATATGGATATATGAATGGATATATATATATACCTCCCATCTATATATCCTAAGGGCAGCATTCACGTTTTGCTTCTATTTTAGAAACAATGGATCATGATGATTCACAACTGTCAATAAAATACTGGAGGGCAGAATGGTTTCCTGTATAAAAAGTTTCCATATCTAGGGACATACTCATACAGCATATTCACATGGGGAGGCAAACACTAGAATTCTGTTATTAGAAGTGTGTGGACAAGCACAGGAAGTGTGGCAACCCATTTAATGAGCAGTTCTATCAAGTGTCTGAGTGCAGCAAACACATTAAAGAGACATTGATGAAACACTGAGGATCAACTCAGTATTCATACAGTCTTATTCAATCAGAACTACTTAGGCTGCTTGAGGCATGGGGTCAACCTATTCTATTGAATCTGGACAACCTGTGTCCCACACTGGTTTTCAATGCAGCCTTTGCAGATGCTGAAGGCCCCTGTAATTTTTTTTCCTGACTGCAAAATTCTTCCATGAAAACCATTCTCCATAAGATGTGGGGAGGACACAATTTTCACAGGAAGGATGGTATGAAGGAAGGGTTGTCTTGGCCTGGGAAGTACAATTGAGATGGGGAGGACACTGTATCTCTTCTTCTGTATGAATTACAGGGATCACCAGAAATCCGGTGTCTATCAACACTCATACATAAATGTTAGTAATGCTGTATAAACACTGGATATTGGTAAATGTTGACTGTTACCTAACTTGCTTATATCCAGAAAGCAGAGAAATATATAGTCGAAGACATCAAAGATATAGCACCACTACTGTTAGTTTCAGTGGTTACAAGTACATATTTCACACATTCATCACATACAGATATAGGATATATGGGCTGGCTCCATCTCACCATAAGAGACACATTTGTATGGGGAGAAAAGCTCCATGTCGCAATGTTAACACCATCTGTACCGTACCTGAGGATTGTTGAGAACTGCAGTTTGTGTGGTTTCTATGGCAGTTTTTCCTCCCTTCCCCTCTCCTTGGTTTTGCTTAATACCCAACCACATGTAACAGCTGAAACATGTGCTCACTACTCTTCAGTTGGTGTAGATTAAAGGTATCACTGTAGAGGTGTCCAGTTGGTCTAGATTAAAGGTGTTGCTTTCGGATTTATTATAATGATGTATAACTAAGAACAACCAAAAAAACGGGCTTTTTTCAATTATTTCAGCAAACACTAATCTTTGAAGATCAGCTCACATTTGTTACCACCATAGATTTACCAGCTCAAATGTCTAAATTTTTTTTTTTTTGGAGAGGGTTTAATGTTCTGTCTAACAACACTTCTTAGAAACATAAAGCTTAAAATTCAGACTTCTATCATATGGTTCCAGCAAGTTTTAGGTCTAAAAATATTCAAATGCTAAATAAAAGCTTTAAAAAATGCTTAAAAATCAAGAAAAGAATATTTGACAAAGTAGCTTGTTCTCTAAATTCAAGCATATTTCTGTCTTGAAGAAAAGAAAAGAATAGTGGAAGCAAAGCAGAGTTAGCTCTAGTTAGTAATTGGACGGGAGATGGCCTGCAAACACCAGGTGCTGTAGGCTGTACTTCAGAGGATAAAACCACCTCTGAGTATTCCTTGCCTAAGAAAACCTTATTAAATTCATGAAGTCACCATAGTCAAGAGGCAACCTGAAGGCACATATACACATATTTAAAGAACAAACAGTTTATCTCTCCATCTTGAGGGGAGATTTCATTCTCATAACTGAAAAAGCATCAAAATCTAAGTAAAAGATCCTTCCTTTCAAGCACAGATATACAAGACTGCTTGGGGCTGGTAATACCTCATGACTCTTGTACATTTTCATTGGGCATTACACCATTCTTATTAAAATTCCTTCCACACTAATTAATTACTATAACAAAGCTCGTAATAACTCTTTGGTGTTTCTTGCTTAATCGTGAAGTGCCTAACATTCACTATCAAAACTGAAAAGACATATATCCTTGTGTCCAAAGATTCTCTTGAGCCTCCACTCCTATTATGATAAATTTGCCATACAATTTTTAATTAAAGCAAAGACTTCGGATTCTTCAGCTTAAAAGCAGAGTGAAACAAACTGCAACAACTTACCAGAGATGCACACAGTAAAACCAAGAATGATTCACATGAATTTAAAAATAAAAAGTAAAATTTATTCAACATTCTACAACAGTGCTGTAACTCCACTACTGAGTGGGGATAGTATTTATTTATGTCAAATAAACATTTTAAGTCTTTAAACATAAAAACATTTTTAACATCATTTCTTCACTCCTGTGCTTGTTCTGCATTTTTCCGTGGTCAGAAGGTCAGTTAAGAAGAGATAAGCTCTCAGTTTTAAAGTATCTTTTTCACTGAAAGTGTTGTCTTTATCTTTAGAGTCCCTCCTTAGACCAACTGCAGAGGCTGACTTGCCCTTTTTAATGGCTGTCTTTCAAACCTGTATTCCATATTTCATCTTCAGGCTCTAGCCCCAGCATTCTGCATAAGTGTAAAGATCCACCAAGTCATTTGTGAACCAAAGTTTTTCTGAACCAGAGTCTTTGTCCACTGGAGATAGTCATCCTTTATGCCTCAGTCAGCTTTTTCTTGCTTATAGCATGCCAAAGCATAAAATGGATGCACTCATGTCCTTTCAGAGGCTTCTCACAGGACACTCACTGACCACAGTATAAACAGGAGATTAGAGTGCAGAGAGCTTTGATCTGACCCAGCACTGCTCTTCTTATGGTCTTCTTTGTTGTTGTTTAAAAATGAGTCAAAACCAACAGAAGTTAAGTAAAAAGACCACATAAATATAAAAATAGGAAGGCTGTGGTCAAGCTTAAGCTGTCCTACCACCTGAGACAGGAAACAAAGTGCCACATTCTACTAGGGATGTAAAATTTCCAGAAATTTTTTATGCCATGGGAAAAACTGCTCTTTTTTAAAAGAATTATATTTCTAGATAAAAATGGAAATCTTTCAAAAAGCTGAAAAATGCAATATCAGACTGGAAGACATTTTGTTACATTAGGAACATAAAATGTGTTATGTGCAATTTGGTTTGTCACAGAATTACTACATTTGGTACATTAAAAGCAGAACTTATTTTTTTAAAAATGACCAATTTAATTTACTTCTTAAAATTTACTTTGTTTCCTTACAAACAGATCTATGAAGTCTTGAACTGCAATGGACACCTGAACCTCTGAATAACCTCTGCATTTTTGCCAGTTTATGAGTCAAACAAAAAAACCAATAGAACAGAAGAAATCACAAACTTTAGTAAAACAAAACTATTTTGTCTCCTATAGTTCTCCGTTGTGTCAAGCAAACATAAAGCACTCATTCCAATAAAACCAACGGAGAAAAGGAAGCCAGGAACAGGAAAGACAATGTGTATCAGTGCTTGCAGGCTGATGTCAAGGAAACGGCTTTTTTCCCCTAATGTGCCAGGAACCAATACTGTATTTGTGCCCATTGGCCGTTAACTATTTGTTTCTCTCCTGGAAATTCATCATCGACCACTGCTTTGAATAGCACTGCTCTATGCACTCTTACATAAAAGTCTTTTTTTTTTAGAAATAGAGTGAAGAGAATAAATATTCTCTTAAGAAGATCTTGCAGTGCATGTGTTGTCTTCAGACATCTTAAACCAACATTTTAAACATTTTATTCATCATTCTAAAATAAATATTTCATAATCCATTTTTTCCAATATTTGTAGAACAACAAGACAAGAAAAGGTTTTCTCCTGAAGTCTTCTTTCCTCCCACGCCCAGACCTTCACATCTCTATTTCTTTCACTTCATAGCAGAAGTCATGATACACAAACCCACAGGGGGACGGTACTGAGCACTGGATTCAAATAATAACAATGATGATGTTCAAGCTCTGCTAGAATACCCTGCACTGAACAAGAAAACATAAGAGCATATGACAGATTCCTCAGATTCTAGCAGGTACTGCAAACGGCTGCAAGAGCGGGGGCTCATATTTTTATTGCTCTTCCCTGGCCCAGCCCAAGTAGAAAGCTCACTGCATGTAGGAAAATAACATATAAGCTGATACTGCACATGTATTTATATAGGGATGCTTCTTTTAACTCTGACACAACACCAGAAAGTGCAATCCCCACCTGAAATCTATAGCACTACAATCTAGAGTTCTGCCATTGCATTTTTGTTCTCTTGGGATGAGACCTGAAGCTGAATTGAAGGAGCCACTGCATCTATTTGGTATTGCAATTACTAGACTTAGCATTACTCAAACCGAAGCTTAGCAGGACATCAAGCCAAAATGTCCTATGATTAAGTGATGACTGATTTTTATTAATGCATGTGTCATCCAGCTTGCTGTTGCCTTTGATGCACTGAGCATAAGCTGAGAGGAAAGGGTGCCATCTACTGATTCACCAGTTATTAGATTTCTCTTTTATTTTCAAAAACTTGCCAAAAAAAAAAAATTAAAATGTTACATCAGTGGAGTAAGTTTGAAACCACTTGTTCTGTTGCTTTTGAAATGTAACCTCACTATTTCTACATTATCAAATCCCCATTCTCACTACAGTTAACTGCATTACTGCAATTCATTACTTCCAGACTCTTGACAAAAGGGTATATTTTGGGAGGGGGAGGGGGAGGATGAGATGTTAGAAGTAGTACGATCGATATACAGCTTTAAATATTTATCTCTTTCCAATCCTATAAAGCAGAGTAAAAATCGTAACACATATCTACTTGGGATTCACAGATTATTCCTTAAAACAACATATGTCTTTGAATGTGAAAGCATGAATGAAGCCTCTGCTTTCTCTAGATTATCACAGAATTTGTCCATAAACACTTCAAACTTCTGGCAAATAGAGATCTTACTTTTTTGTAGGATGCACATTGGCTTTATTTTTCCTCATCAGCATCTAGATCTAGGTTACCTGTATCACTTAATATTTTGAGCAAATGAATTGCTGTAGGAAACAGCTAAAAAGGCTGGATCAGTCTACAGAAGATGTACATTTCACTGCACTCTAAAAACAGCTGTCTTTTTTTCATTCAGTGGATCTTTAGTTAGACTTGAGATGTCAGGGCAAAAGGGACAAAATCTATCCCACATCCAAAATTTAAAAATAAGGTGTGTGCCACCGGTACATCGTCTCCAAATCAATCAATCAATCAATCAATCTTTCTTTCATAAAGTAGAAAGTATAAAATTTACAATGTTCCCTTTGGCAAATGTTGAAATTCAAAGCACCTGAAAATGTAAACAATTGCTCTCTGACCTACAGAAGATTCAGTTTTAAGTTTGTCTCTCTCTTTTCAGCAAACTAAACCAAACTCGGTAATCTCAAATTCAAGGAAGTCATCTTCCATACCTACTGACAAGTATACATAATCTGAATTCTAAAATCCACCACCAGAGTTAGCAACTGAGTTAGCAGAGCTAGTAACTATAATACCTTGTTACTCTTTTTTTCTTGACTTTATGTTCACATGTACATCCCTTTTTTTTCATTTGTAAACTCTGATTTTTTTTAACTAATTAATAAAAGAGGCCCCATTCTGATTAATGCTTTTTTAATTTTCATATTTCAGAATGTTTTTAGATATACTGTTTTAATGAAGGATGTGAGCCACTTTGGGCCCCTTATGTGAGAAAAGTGGGATATAAATTAAATAAATGAACAAGTATAAGGAGCAGACAACCACCCAGTACCGAAGAAGAATGAACAGTAGCAGTTTCATTCTGATAATATGATCACGATAATATTTGTCAGACTAGTTTAAACTCCAGACACATGACCACATACAGCAGTTGAGATTCACAACTACCAGGCAGTCAATAAGGTCAGCCTGACCCAAATCAAAGTTTCAAAATACTGATTTCAATATACTCTTGCCCAATTTCACCATGTTTAATTCCAACATTTATTGTTCCATCCATTTCTGCATTTTATAGTACTGTAGAAGAATTAAGGCATTGTAAACATACATACAAATAATTTTTATATTTTATTATCAGACCCAAGGTTTACTTGTAAAAAGCTGAAAGAACGACCGGTTTCATCACAAGCTGTCAGGGACATTCACAACTATAACTGCTAGGAGGGTGAAGAATGAGAAGCACACACACAAATATGCACCAAAGCTCTCATTACACCATTCCAAGTAAAGAAAACCTATTTAAATAAGTAAAGATGGTTGAGTATGCAGTGTTGCCAAATAGAAGAACTCTGAATGCAAGACCCAAGGGAGCAAGATGTTTTACATAGACATAAACATACATGAAAATCAGGGTCCTCTGTCCAGCATGGGAATTCAGAGGCAGGATTAAATTAGACAGAATGGCAGTCATCCCTAATATGGCAGGTAAAGCTCAAGTAAAAGGATATAGGGAAGAATGTGTCAGAGCATGATGAGAGATGGTTTTCTTTGATTTGCTGTGCCTTGATCAAGGAGGAGGTTTCCTAAGCTGAGAAAATTCCCAGTAACATAAACTCTTCTTTATTGGGTAGCTGGCAGAGTGAGGGAAAGGAGCTTCCATTGCAGTCTGTCTATTTTAAGGCTGATAATGATGATCATGACAACAACAACAACAATTTTTTTTATTTGTTACTTGCCTCTCCCCAAAGTTCGAGACAAGGTACCACCTGAATTAAAATACAACTAAAAAATACTCGCCTCTCCCCAAGATTCGAGACAGGGTACATCATGAATTAAAACACAACTAAAAATACATCATAAATTAAAATACATTAAACTATTTAAAATACAAATATATCATAGTTAAAACACATTATTAAAATATATCATAGTTAGAAAATAGACTGGGTAGGCCTTCTGGAAGAGATAGGTATTTAGGGTTTTTTGTTTTAATTCAGACAGCATATTTTGCTGTTGAATCTCTTCTGGCAGGTCATTTCACAGTCTAGGAGCAGCCAACGAGAAGGATCTCTGGGTGATCATTGCCAGTCTAGTCCTAGTCAGTTTATGTAAATCACCCTCAAGAGGACCTAAGCATACATAGTAGTTTGCATGGGAGGAGGCAATCCTGCAGGTAACTTGGACCCAAATCATGTAGGGCTTTAAAGGTAATAACCAACACTTGTGCTGTCCCCAGAAACTAACTGGCATTATAGAGAGTCTCTTTACCAGGTGTCATATATGTTCTGAGTATACATACCTAAGTACATGGAGAAGATGGTGAAATGCTACTAGGGGACAGAGAAAGGGCAGAACTACTCAACAGCTTCTTTGCCTTGGTCTTCTCCCAAGAAGAACAGTGGTCAGATTGGGGAAAATGGAACAGATGATGCAATAGGGGAAATACAATACAGCATAGGTAAAGAGATAGTACAGGAATACCCAGTTACCATGAATGAATTCAGGCCTTCATGGCCAGATGAACTACATCCAAGGGTATTAAAAGAAATGTCAGACATAATCTCAGAAACACTGGCAATTATATTTAGGAATTCCTGGAAACAAGTGAAGTCCCGGCAGACTGGAGAAGGGCAAATGTTGTCCCCATCTTCAAAAACGGGAAAAAAAGAAGACCCAAACAATTACTGCCCAGTCAACCTGACAACAATACCAGGAAAGATTCTGGAGCAGATCATTAAACGTACAGTCTATAAGCACCTAGAAAGGAATGTAATGACCACTAAAAGTCAACACTGACTTCTCAAAAACAAGTCATGTCAGACTAATCTTTTTTTCTTTTCTTTTTTTGAGAGAGAATTAAAAGCTTGGTAGATGAAGGCAATATTGTGGATGTCGTATACCTTGATTTCAAAAAGAATTTTGACAAGGTCTCTCATAATATTCCTGCAAGCAAGCTGGCAAAATGTGGGCTAGACAATGTTATTGTTAGGTGGATTTGTAATTGGTGGTTTGAACTGATGCTGCTAAATGACTTCAGTTCCTGCTCAGGCTAGAACAAGGGAAACAGAAGGCTAGGAAGGCCTGTTGCCATGTATAAAATCTGCACATAAACATTTTCACACAAAGAGACAATGGAGCTAAATCTACCTATGAAAGGAAAAGTGCTGGCAGCTGTGGAGAGCTACATGTCATTTCAAAAATGGATATTGGGAGAGTCTCTCACCCAAACAGCTGAACACAGGTATTGGCAGCCTGTAAATATGGTCAATATAATGTGAGAACAGCCTGTGGAGGAAGGGGGAGATTACCGTGTGAATCCTGGAAACACAGATGTGATGTTCCCAATAAAACCTGTCACCTGCTACAGCTAAAAATCTCCTCCAGTTACTTCTCTTCCAATCACCAACTTAGTAAACTGCTGCTTGTGCTCATCAGGAGCTGAATGAAGTTCTCTTTTGATATCTAGCCATTACCAGCTATTATTATGATGCAGCACAGATGTGTAAGCATTTGCGCAGAACAGCCAGTGCCAGGATAAGCAAGAAACTGGGCACATGGCTCATATGGGAGTGTCAAACAAGACACAGTCCTAGGCTACAGTCTAGATAGCCCAACAGTGAAGCAGTAGAAAAGTCCTGGAGTTAATCCTCTATTCCAAACAACTATAATCAAGGCCTGAAAGTGTGCGCATGGGGGGGGGGGGGATTCTTTTCATGACAACTGACAAGAAGCAGAAATGGGGCTGAAGAGTAGGCTAGGACTGATTATATTCAGAATGGAAAAGAAGTTCCTTTCTGCAGAGATTTAACATTAAAAAATACATGTTTTGAGGCTCCCAAATGAATATTCAGAACTGATAGTATAACAACACTGGGGATGGAATCCTGTTGGTTATTCCCAACTAGAGTAGACTCACTGAAGATTTTTTCAGCTGTGGGTCCAAACATAGGTAAATCCAACTGATTTAATGAGTCTGCTCAAGACTAACAATAAATGTGAATGGGAAAGAGAAGTTATTGGGTTTATTGCTATCAGAGGGTAGGGAAGAAAAATTTCAGAAGAACTCCAATAAAACTTTGTCTCTACAAAGTGAGGCATTATTCTAATAAGCACAGAACAGGAGAGATTGCAGCCAAATATATTTTCCACAATATTTTCAACTAAAAAGCAAGAGTTCTGAGACATTGGGATTAAAGATGTGAAGGTCAAGAAAACAAAAATAGAAATTCAGAGAAAAATAGCTTTCTTCCATAGACTTTTAAAAAGATAAAAAAATACTTTTTTTTTAGAATGATGAATAAAATATTTAGGACAAGGTATGCATATATGGACCACCTTCAATTCATTTTTAAAAGCTATGTAAGAAAAGTTTTACATAATGCTGTATATCTAAGGTACATAAGGCCTAAATACTTTAAAGCCATCAGATCTCAGAAGCCAAGCAGGGTCAGTCACAGTCAGTACTTGGATGGGAGACTGCCAACAAAAAACAGGGGCTGTAGACTGTATTTCAGAGGAAGGAACTGGAAAAACCAACTCAGAGTATTCCTTGCATAAGAAAACCCTATGAAATTCATGGGGTCACCATAAGTCAACAGGCAACTTGAAGGCACACAGATCTATAGAATCAAATAATTACAATTCATGTTCTTGAGTTTCTTTTCTTAGTTTGTTTATAAAAATGAGCATGTTATGAATACTTGACATTATGGAAAGCTAGTGGAAACTTTTTTCTAACTTACATAGATGTTCCCTTGTTTTTATTGGGATTTTTTTGTCTGTGCCTCATAAGCGTTCCTTGTAGTTCAGATATTTCTTCCAGTTCAGATATTCCTTCCAGCTCAGGACCTTATAGCTGCATTTGTAGCAAAAACCAAAAGCTATTAAAAAGCAAGCTCTATTTTTAAATTTTATTCTGAATAAACTGAATAAATTTTCAATATATCAAACATTAGAATTTTATGACCAACAAAGTTAAATAGAATGACTTATATGTTCTTAAAGTAAAAAAGTGATTTTCAATCTGCAAAGATGGGGCTAATACTGCATTTTTCCAGTTTTTCCAAAAAATTCCATTTTTTTCCAGGAAAATGAGTTTTTCCCCCCACCATGGCTTCAAAATTTATGGTGTTTTTAGATGTCTAACTGGGACGAAGAATTCAAGCTTATCACTTCACAATACAGAGGCGAGACCCGAGGAAAAGGAAATGACACAAAACCCACAAAGGTAAGAGGCTGAGCAGGCTTCAGTTCTATGCAGATATCTGCTTTTGGAAGCAACATCTGCTGAATGCGTTGCTTACTTCTGAGTAAACAGACAGAAGATCGCTCTCCACATTTTCCTCTTTTATCTGTTGGATCTTTGTGTCTTTCAAAGTTAGCAGATGCAGAGAACAGGGAACGAATAGGCCAGAAGCTAAAAGAAACAGCACCGAAAGAAAAGGAAGGAATCAAGGGTTATCAACTGCAACAACAATAAAGAGAAAATCACAAGGTAAGGTTGTTCATACACAGGACAATGGTATACAGTCAGCTCTCCACATTTGCAGGTTTCACTTTTCCCGATTTGATTATTCACGGATTATTTGCTGCCAGCTCTGCTGCCTCCTTATGCCATTTTTAATACCGACTGCAAGCCTCATGAGACTGAGAAACTGCGAACGAGGCTTCTAAATCCCTATTCAAAACGGTGTGGGGCAGCAGTGGAGGTAGCATTAAGCCCCACCAGCCACCCACGTCTGCCTTGCAAAGGAACCCTGATGCCTCAGAGGAATCCATGGTGGGCTGAATACCGTGATCATACTTTTTTGTGTGTTAAATACGACTTGGGAGGGCCTAGAGGTATTCACGGTTTTTCCACTTTCCCGGGGGGGGGGGATCCTGTGCCCCAACCCTAGCGCAGGTGGAGCGATGACTGTATATTGCTGAGGTCTGAACGCTACTCTACCAATGCATCTGAGAGAAGTGGATTATAATCCACCTAAGTTCGTGCTAAAACAAACCTAAATAAAATCATTTTTATATAAGCGAACGGCCTTCAAGATACCACACCTCCTTTTTTTCTTTCCCGTCCCTTCCCGTTGCACTAAAACAGACTAACGCACCTGCTTCTTAAGAGAACCATTATACAGGAAAATGTCAATAGGACCGATCCGAGGGGTTAGGAAGACTCCAAGAAGGAACTTACCGTGACAGCAAAGACCGACTTCACTCAGAAACTCTCCCCCACAGCAGCGGTGTCACCTTAACGCTCGCCAACAAAACAAACCGCCCCCAAACCCCGCCCCCTCCAGCACGTGAGGGCAGCTGCCACTTGCTTTTCAACGAGTTATGCCACGTGACGCGATACGTCTTTCCCGGAAGAAGGGCGGTGCGTGCGCTTTTCCGTAGGACGAGAGTGGCGGAAGTGACGATCCTTTTAAAAAAAAAAGGAAAGAAATCAGTTCGGCGAATACCGAGTGGCCTAGAGGCGGTGGGAGGGGGGGGGGGTCGTGTGTATGTCTGTCTGGAGTTTGGGGGCCGGAAGTGAGCATGCTGTGAGGGTGAGGAGAGGCGTCCGCGAGGAAGTTTATTCCGTGAGCTGAGCGAGGGGCCAGGGCGAGGAGAGGGAGAAGCGGCGAGTGCCTCTTTCCGCCCGGCGGGGGAGAGGGAGGGCTGGCGAGCCCAGCATGGAGTTCCGCGAGATCCTCATGATGGCCTCGGAGCAGCAAGGACTCAGCACCGTGCCGGTGAGCGAGGGGAAGGGGAAGGGGAGCGGGGGTGAAGGGAGGAAGAGATGCCCGGCGGTGTGTGAAGCTTTGGGTGGCGAGGGCTCGTCGTGGGGGGCGCCCGCCTCTCCGCTCGTTCTGTTTGGCGTCTCTTCCATTCTCTGGACGCCTCCTCCAAGCTCCTACCGTCTCTCTCTCTCCCCTCCCTCTAAAATTTAGGCTCCTACCGAGGGAAGGCGAAAAGGTTCGCTCAGTGGCACACCCGTGGGTAGACCCCGTTCCGTAGCTCCACGTCCTGGTTTCTGGAGCTCGCTTGCTCCGGGTTTGGCTAAGAACCATTCCTCTGCTGAGTTCATTCAGCCTGCTGAGAGCCACCGAGCAGGAGGAGGAGCCGGTTTAGGGCGATGAAGAGGTGTTTAAAATACTTTTTCCCTTGTGGGTCCCAGAGACCTTGAGAGGTTCCTACACTATTATGGTGGTTTCAAGCTCAAAAAACTTTTCACTGTGGAGGGAAGGGGAAGACTCGCAAGTGGAAGGTAATCTTCGTTTTCCAGCGGATACACAAGCTTATCTTCTAATTTCATCCTCTCCTGTTCCCCTCCACTCTCGTTTTGCAGATATAGTTCTTCATGAAAGGAGATCCTCTCTCTTATAGTTCGTTTCCCTCTTTCTTCGTTATTATTTTTAAAATACCGTTTTTTAAAAAAATGGCAAACCTAATATATCGTCTGATATATTACCGATATGTTGTCGATGTTAACATAAACATTGTTTTTTAGTTGAACTAAAATTTCTTGTCATATAAATGACTAGTACTAGGTCTTATGTTGAAACTTATGTTGAGATTGTAAACACAGAGAATACGAAGATGAGACAGCAAGGGGCAGAAGAAAATGCCTACATTATTTCTGTTCACTTGGATTTTTTAAATCGAAGGGATTAATCTGTATCAGTGGTTCTTGAAATTTTTGGGTTACAGACTCCTTTAAGAATCTGATCAAAAATACAGACCCCTTTTGCAGAAAAATGCACTCAAAAACTATTTTCAAAATTATAAGAAGACAACTGAAGGAAAACAGTCAACTTTTCCATCTTATTAAGGGACTTGTCATGGACTTCAGGCTAGGAATCTCTGGTCTGTATTGTGCTAGCTTAGAAGGAGCTACTTCAGCTTTCTGTAGATGTGCAGCAAAGGTGCTGCACATCTACAGAAAGCTGAAGTAGCTCCTTCACAGAGGTGAATTTCTTGTTATTGTCCATTTTTGCTAGTTAAGCAGGAAATTTATTTTGCTCTTTCTTCAGAATTATGTTTGCAAGCACGTGGAGAAAGCTAGGGCAAAAAAAAGCAGTTATAGTCAGTCATAAGAGAAGTGAAGCCTTAATTCTACCTATGCTGTGAGTATTCATCAAAGCGCTGGTCTGTTCTCAGTTTCCTTCATGTGTTTTTCTCAAATGGGTATTATGTTTAGGTATATTATTATATGTGGGTGTGTGTTCTTTCAGCTGCTTGTCTGTCCATCTAAATGAAATAAGGAATATAAATATGCCAACTTGCTCTTCAAACATACAATAGTGCTAACATTTGACTCAGACATGCCTTACAATATATAGTAATTTGTGAGTTTTATAATCACCTCAGTTGTCCCAATTTAACTTACAGATGTTTGAATGTATCTTAAAGAAACAGAACAGGAACAGAGGTGTAGATTTGTTGTATTTCTTGGTGGCTGTTTGAGGCCTGCCAAATACCCTGAAAATTCTTCTAAAGAGAGATCCCTTTTCTCTCAACATCCTTAATGGGAAGACTAAGTACGTCTGCTCATACTTGTCCTTTGCTACCTTCACCTTTCTAACTCTTGCATTTCCTCTCTTGTTTACCATATTGTCCAAATTTAGATTATGAAGTCATTGGGATATGGTTCACTTGTGTTGTATTCCTCTGTGAAGAAGTATGATTATTGATGGAATTATATAATTATGATTGGCTAAAATTTGAATTATTAGCACAAAGACATATGGAATACTGGTGAGGGCTGAGAGGAAAAGTTAGATTTCTTAAACTTACATTCAATTTTTCAAAACTAAATTTGTTTTCAAATGTAGTTGTCAAGGTATTGCTTCAAAGTATTGCTCGTTTTCAAATTAGTTGTCAAGGTACTGCTTCAATGGTCAAGAAAACTGAAGCAAGGTGTTGTTTCAGTGGCCAAGTGAGGGACAAAGAGAATCTACTCTAGAAGGCTTGTGTTCTTAGAAATTTAGAAATTTAATGCACAATCCATTAGATCAAATCTGTTCTCTATTTTCTTTCTTTTAACCATTGCTTTCTTTGATGGTGTTACAGTGATGGAAGCATTTCTGTCAGTAGTACTAAGAGTGGAGCAATTCCCCTTTAGCAGCTTCCCACCCACCCAAACAGTCTCTAAAAACTGCTCCAAATGGTTGGGAAACTCGTTGGAGCAGAGACAAAATGAGAGAAGTCACAGGGAATGTCATTTTGTGCCCAGGGAATTCTGCTAGTGCAGCGTTAGATCCGGATATTTAAAGCGTGGGGGTGTGTGCCTTCTAGTTTCCTGTTGACATAGGGTGACTATATGACTTTCATAGAGTTTTCTAGGTGAAGAATACTCAGGTGATTTGCCTTGCTTTCCCCTGAAATGTAGCCTATAGCACCTTGGCAGCACAGAATTATTTTAGAAGAGCTAGTGTGCTACCTCTTCTGAAATAATCTTAAAATAGATTACTTATTAGCACTCAGGTAGAATCTCTTTTAGTGTGGTGTAGTGGTGTGAGCATAGGACTATGGCTCTGGAGATCAGGGTTCAAAACCCAGTGGGTGACCTGGTATGCGTTACACACTCTCAGTGGCCAGAAAACCCTGTGATAGGTTCACCTTAGGCTTGCCATAAATAGGAAATGATTTGAAGGCACACAACAAGAATCTTTTTTGTGGTTTTGCAGAATTTAGTATCCAGTATTTTTAAAATTCAAGGTTGTGACCATTTTATAGTTGTAGTTAAAGTTCTGATTAGAGAAACCTCTTATTTTCTCAAGATTTAATTAAACAAACATCAATCTAATCAGTCATAGCTTTGGAAGAAGTATGCTGTCCTTAATTGACTACCCATGTAGTTATCTTCCGAGGATAGTCGACAGACAATCTTTCTTATGTTGAGGGCTACATTCCATCAAGGTTAATCTGTCAGGACTAATGTGAGTGGTGAGTAGAGCCAGAAATGAAAATCGATGGGATCACTTCTTTCTTTCTTCCCCCAGTACTTTTTCTCTTTATTTCTCTTTCTGATTTCCTTCTGTATCTCCTTCCCTGTCCTGGGGTTGCTGAGAGCAGGACAGATCGCTATCAGTGGAATTGATAGAACCTGGTTTGTTTATTTTCTATAAGTAGAAAGCAATATAATCAAAATACTGTTGAATCACTCTGTATCTTGATTTAATCCTACAGAAAATAACACACTTTTCTGTCTGGTGAAGAAATCTTATTAGCATTCAGCTGAAATCCTGTTGTAATTGTTTGAATTTTCACTAATTTTGGCATGAGGGCTCTATGGCTTCTGACACTACACAGCTGTAAAAACCGACATAGTAAAAGTGATTTGCTAGCACTGTTTCTTTATTTAATAAATTTATAGTGCATCCAACATTTATAAGGGATCTACAAAACAGAATGTTTCTTAAAACACTTTAAACAGTAATATAACAAGTTATGCCAAGACTAATCTAATCTCTTTTTTTGATAAGAGCTACAAGCTTGGTAGATGAAGGGAATACTGTGAATGTAGTGTATCTTGATTTCAGTAAGGCCTTTGACAAAGTCCCCCATGATATTCTTATAGACAAGGTAATAAAATGTTGGTTAAACAAAGCTACTGTTAGGTGGATTTGTAATTGGCTGACCGGCCGAATACTAAGAGTGCTTACCAATGGCTCCTCTTCATCCAGGAAAGAAGTGACTAGTGGGATGCCACAGGATTCTGTCCTGGGCGCAGTGCTATTCAACATCTTTATCAATGACTTAGATGAAGGAAATTTGCAGATGACACCAAATTAGGAAGGATAGCTAATACCTCAGAAGACAGGATCAAAATTCAAAATGACCTTTACAGATTAGAGAACTGGGCCAAAACTAACAAAATGAATTTTAACAGAGAAAAAAATGTAGAGTATTACACTTAAGAAGAAAGAATGAAATGCACAGATATAGGATGGGTGATACCTGGCTTGAAAACAGTATGTATGAAAGGGATCTAGGAATCTTAGTGGACCATGAGCTGAACATGTGTCAGCAGTATGATGCAGCAGCTAAAAAAGCCAGTGTAATTCTGGGTTGCATCAGCAGGAGTATAGTGACGAGATCAAGGGGGTTGTACTTGATGGCCGTTGTGATGTCTTCCATCTCTGTTTCTATGATTCTATAAATCTAGGGCAGTAGAAACTGTGTAGCCAAAATCATAATTCTGGGTAGGCTGGTATGAATTGAGTTTTCAACTTGTGCCACAAATGAAATATTGTCTATGAATGCTTTATCTCCACAGGAGGAAAATTCTATAAAGCTAGTGCTACTACACTGAAAATCTTGCACTGGTCACAAAGTGAATATTGGAAGCATTTTGCACTGCCAGAAGGACATCTATAGATAGTCACAGCAACCAGGCAGGGATATAAAAAGCAGAATGATTCCTCAGCGATGTACTTGAAGACAAATCCTAAATGTATTTATTCTTCAATAAATTCCAATTAATTCAGAAGGATTTGCCCTTGTTTAATGGGTTGTTGGATTACAGTCCCAGATATGTTCTATATTGAAAGATAGCTGAATGTGTTTATGAGTGTGTATATCCTGGGCTGTCTTAGCACAATTGCCCCAAAGATCATTTCAGTAAACAGAACCGCTGCTTATTAAAAAAGATCTCCTTTAACTGCTGCAATGCAACTCCAGCAAAATCCACTCAATTTGATCCAATTTCCGTATTATTTTGTACAAGGTGACAATTTTTTTAACCTATAACCTTTTATGCACTTAGAGATTATTCCCACAGATGTTTACAAGTATTTTGGTTTAAATCTTTCATTGGATGTTGTGTCAATATGTGTTTTATAAAACAGATATTCCCATTGTATGGTTAGCGTGATCTCTTTAAGGGGTAGGATTGAAAGAGAAACACAATATAGAAATAAAATTCTTTAAAACTTTCTTTTACAGGCTCGTGGTGAAAGCTCAGAAAAAGAAGTTTAGGCAGACATCTACTAGAATTTTATCCATGCTGTTTACTTTTGGATTTTGCATACTTACTGTAAGGTAGTAAATTAAGCATGAGGCTGCAGTCCTTAACAACATAAGTCTGGATCCGAAGGTTCACTTTGATGAGAGTAATTATCTTCTGAGAAGAAGTACCTGGCACTAAACTCCTGCTGTTGGAAGGGTGGCACTGAATCCTTCCCATTAACTTTGAAATAAGTTTTGTTTATTTCATGGAATTTACTTGTGAGGAAGCATGAATACAAGTGTGCAATAAAATGCATTTATTATTATATTATCCTCGAGGGAATTTCAAATTTGAGATCCATTTGATCAATTACTAAGGAATAAGCAGATTTTTACTTGTGAAGAAGGATTTTGGAATTGAAACCATCTTTTCCTATTTGATAGAGAGTATGTTGGATGATTTATGTCAGCTTTATTGCAATACAGTAATAGTATTGCATCATGTTTCACTAAAATTATGAACCTATCTGTTTATCTCCCCTGGGAAAATCACAGTGAGAAATAATTAGCTGTTTCTGAACTGATGTGACTAGTAATACGTTCAGTGGTAGTTCATGAATAGTCTTCAAGATCCAGCCTGTGAACAAATGCCCCTGTTAGCTATATTATGTTGTTCATTTCTAATAGTAACATACGGCTTGTATAACAAAAAAATTGAAACTTGAAAGAATTTTTCAGTTTCTTTGTTTTGTGCTTTATGGGTTATACTGAACTTGAAAACAGGTTCAGTCAGGGTTGAGAGACCTCTTCATTGTATTTTAGACAGTTAAATAACTGTTTCCAAAGTGAAATGCAGGTGCTGGTTTCAATATTGGCATTTGGAATGGGGTAAATATGCTCTGTTGGTAAGAAAGAGAATAAATAGATTTGAAACTAACATTGCTAGAGGGAATAATTTTTGCTAGTGTTATGAGACATGTGTAAACCATTTTTAAAAATCAGTTTTTATAATGTTTTGTAGTTTTCAGTTCCAACTTACAAATTAAAGGTTCTGTGCTTCACAAGAACAGCAATGTGGAGGGTTCACATTGCTGCAGCTTTCAGTCATTGCAGTAGCCATTTGGCCTGCTGAGAGATAATCAACGTATATAGTTTTTAAAAACCATACCAAGAGAGCCTGACCTCTACTTTTCTCCACAGAGTGGGGCAACTTTTGGGATAAATCTTTGTAAAGCTGATGGAATATCAGTGCTGATCTGTTCACTTAGTGGTCAAGGCACATCATTTAACAAGGGAAGCTAAATGTAATTTCATGGAGTAAGGCTATACATTTAAAATTACTGAACTCAAATAGTGATTCACAGCATAAAATATATATTTCTCATACAGCTAGAAATATAATTTTAGCTCAGTTTGTGAGAATGACAACTCTGCCCCACAGATTATAGGTTTAGCGTGAAATTGCTATAGCACTGTTATGGATGCTGTTAAAGGACATATTACCCACGTTGAGTTCACACCCATCCATCAGGTAGAATATAGCATTATATTCTAACTTACCATCTCTAACATAGTCAGTTTGCAGAAGCAAATGTGCAGCTAGGTCCAGCCAGGGTCCCACTAAGACCTTTCTGATGTCATCCCAAATCATTCTACTTGTTGAGGACAAACTGTAATACGTTGCGTTCTGACAATGGCAAAACATAAATTGCCACAAATCAGGACCAGAAGTTTCTAATCTCCTCTCGCATACATGCACAGGAAGGTGAAAAGGGCACATGTGATCCTAAGGCTCATGTCTGTTTCTTCTCGCTATGCCAAGCCATAGTTTGACTCTCTTTGAATTTTATCATTGTATTCAGTGAGAAATATGAACAGATAGAAAGACAGTGTGGTGTAGTAGTTTGAGTGATGGACTATAACCCAGGAAACGAGGGTCCAGTTCCCCGCTCAGCCATGGAAATCCACTGGGAGTGTCACATGCTCTCAGCCCCAGAAAACCCCATGATGGGTTCACCATAGGATTGCCATAAGTCAAAAGTAGCTTGAAGGCACATAATAATAACAAAATATCCCTAAAATGCCAGCCTAGAACAAATTGTTGGTCAGTTTAGGGAAACATATTTCAAGAAAATATCATATATTTTAAAATAATTATTCTCAGGATGGCACAGAGGAGTAATCAACGATTGTGTTAATCCCACGTGCCAACCAGAACAGGCATGAGTCCATGTTCTTTTTCTGTTGTGGCAGTTAGGACCCCTTTCTTTCCCTGTCAGTTTTTCTTATCCTGCCAAATGAATCGGTCAGACTTTGCACCTTCTCTGCCAAGTTGGTCAGATTGAGTTAAAGAAAGAGGAGAAGGATGGGATTGTAGGAAATAGAAGGAAAGCAACTGAAATGTTGCAGGGGACTATTTCCCAGATGCCTGCCATTCATTGAGGGCTCTCTGGGCAGAAAGAGAAATGGGGCAAAATATGTGCCTTCTCAGATGCCTGCCTACCTGTGAGGCTCTGAGCTTGAAAATAAAGAGGAAAGAAAAGACAAATCCTCTCAGATGGCCACCAACCTGTAAGTCTCTGAGGAAGGGAAGAAAGAGGAATTATGGAAAGTTTCCTTTCCTTGGGCAAGAGTGAAGTGGAGGAGTTGAGACCACTTGTGAGCAAACATACGGAAGCTCAAGATGGTAAGGTTGAAAAGCCAGCAGGGTTGCCACAGAAGTCAAAAAAACAAAGGGATACCATTTTTAAAAGGGGGTCCAGGAACAGTGTCTAAGCTGGCAAAAATTGCAGTGGTGGCCATTCAGTCTCTGAGGGCTGATTCAGGGTGCCATCTTGATCTTAAGGATCCAAAGGATATGACAGGGACTGTTGATGAGTGGACCTACTTCTCTGGAGCATTCTCAGATGGAGCAACGCAGCACCTGGAAATGAAAGGGGGGCTTCATCAGAACACTCAGCACTAGCGTGAGCATGTGCAGTTCATCTTCCTCCTCATCTTCCTTCACCAGTGTTTAGCAATGCATGTGGAAATGCAGGGGGCGGTGCACGAAGTGAGAGAAGTGGTTGGCATTCTCCAATAGAAAATATGCCCCCGGAGCTTATAAAATACCTTGAGAGCATGGGTTGGAGAAGGGTCTTAGATGCCTCAGGTAGAAACAGAAAGGCAACAGTCTCAAGGAGGAGGGAGCCAAAGACCTGTATTTAGAGACAGCAGATTGTTTAATGTAAACATATGTGCTACCTACTTATGAATTCAGCCGATGCTAATGAATTGCACTTGATCATTAAACAGACCGTTTCAAATGAATTGAACTCAATATTATTAAATGCAAGAAATCAATTTAATGAATTTGGAACTTGGAGTGACAAACTTATTATTTAATACAATGAATTACCAAAACAAATCTAATGTTATGAGCATGTATTCAATAAATATGCAATCAGTTTCTAATGAGTTAAGTGGAGGAAGAAATGGTGAGCAGACGGAACAACATAAAACACTGGTTGAAATGCAAAGGGAAAAGGAAAGTGAGCTGGAACAGAGTGGAAGTAGAGGAGGGAAAAAGAGAGTGGACACTCAAACAGATTGTGAAGAGGAGTTGAGTGATGAATGTCCAGGAAAGTGTGAAAGAAAGGCAAAGCATAAAACCTTGCAAGGAGATCACAATGATGAACTGTGGGAAGATGAGGCCATGCAGGTGGCCATGGAGGATACTGAGGGCTTCATAGATGAGAAAGAGGAGAGTGAAGTAGATGGCAATAGTTGTTTCAGATAGAGGTATTTAGAAGTGTGTTAAAGTGAGTATTGCAGACTTAAGGGTCGCTTCTGCACTATGCTGTTATAGTGCTATTATTACACTTTCAACATCCTGTGGAATTCTGGGGTTTGTAGTTTACTGAGACCCTCTAAATGCCCCTCCCTAAACTGCAAACCCCAGCATTCCATAGGGTGTTGAAAATGGAATAATAGCACTATAACAGTGTAGTGTGGTCTAGCTTTGGAGGTAGAAGAGGAGAAAGGTCAGGATAAAGAGATGAAAGAAAGAACAAGGTGGTAGCTGTGATAAAGAGGAGATAATCACATGGGACAGATGGATATATTCAAGAAATTGATCCAGTCTGAATGGGAAGCTTCATTGAATACATGTAGATTCTGAGGCTATACAAGTAAGTTTTATTTCTTTGGGAGGAAGGAATTGGAATTTTTAAACAGTCCCCCTGGTGGATGGCCCAATAGCAGCACTCATTTCGGGGCATTGGTTCTCTGAGAAGGGGACACGACTCTAAATGAAGTGGATGAGATGAAAGCAGATTCTGCTTTGGAAAAAAAACTCATGAGGATTCAGCAGTAGCTATAAGAGCATCAGTGGGCGGCATCCATGTTTGCTTGGGAAGATTCTGGAGTGTGAAAATGTACAGTCTCATTCTTTTTTCACGGGCTTGAGTGAAAGTTAAAGAAGGTATTGGAGTATGTGCCCAATGCTAGTTATGATGAAGTGGCCTTTATGGCCAGAAATATTAGTACAGTAGCAGTGGTGAGAAGGTCATTGTGGTTGCATCATTGGGGTGCTGATCAGAAATCAAGAAACAATTTGACATTTGTACCATTTAAGGGAGAATTGCTGTTTGGAAGCTGAGCTTTGGATGAAGTATTAGTGGAAAGCAGGGAGAAAAAGCCAATCCTGCAAAAGAGGAAGTTGTAAAGGAAGCCTTTTCTAATTGGATATTATTCCATTTGAAGAGATAGAGGAAGTAGTAAGCAGGCAGATGACAGCAATGGTTTAAACCAAGAGAGCAGTTTAATAGATTAGGGTCCTTTGGTAGAGGAGGATAAGGACAAGAGAGCAGGGGGATGTACCCAGAGAAAAGGTAGAACCTAGTTCTGAGAAATGGATATCATATATAGTGGGGTGACTTCTGCATTTCGTCATCTCTTGGAACCAAGTGACAACAGATCAATGGGTGATTCAGGTAGTGGCAAAAGGTTACAAAATATTGTTCAACAGAAAGCTGAGGAACAGATATGTCTCCTTACCTGTTGCAAAAGAAGTGGAGAAAAGGAGGATATTTTTAAGGGAGATAGATCATCTGTTAGATATCGGAGCTGTGGAGGAGGTTCTGGAGGATCAGTGGTTCTCTGGAATATACTCCACATTCTTTACAGCAATGGACCTTTTGTCTCATTCTGAACTTCAGATATCTCAATGAGTTCATGAAGTATCTCCAGTTCAAGATGGAGACACTTCAGACAATAAAGGAGAATCTTCAGGTGGGAGACTAGATGGTCTCAATAGAGTTGAGGGAGGCATTTCTTCATGTCCCCATGATAGAATCAGATAGGGAATACCTGAGATTTCAGTACTTGAACAAGCACTTCCAGTTCAGAGCTCTCCCTTTTGGCCCTGAGGGTATTGACAAAGGTATTGGTACCCTCGGTGCTGTTTCTAAGTCAGAAAGGGGTACATCTTTATCTGTACCTGGACAATGTCCTGATAAAGGCAAGTTCTTTGACAAAATTATAGAAGGATATGCTGATGACCACCCGAATTCTGCAGGAGTTTGGGTTTCTGATGAATTACAAGAAAAGTCATTTGAGGGCAATGACTTTGATTATGCGTTTAGGTGCACAGATAGACACCGAAAAGGGGCGTATGTATCTCTTGGAAGAAAGGAGAGTAAAAATCAAGCACAGTGTTCAGATGTTGATGACTTTGAAGTTAGCAGATTTAATGCTATTAGCTCAAGTAATGGGATTGTTAGCATCAACAATTCAGTTAGTGCCATGGGGCAGGTATCATTCAAGGAGCCTGCAGAGACTTTTGATTCCTAACCAACAAGAAAAAGCAAGAAGAAGCATTATTTAGTATTTCTGCCTTTCAATTTGAAAAGAGAATGGAGCTGGAGGAAGAAAGATTCCAATCTGAACAAGGGAATATCATTAATAATAGAACATTATGTGAAAGTAATGACGGATGCAAGGTGCAGCAGCCCAAGCTATGTAGACAGGAGTAGATGGGAAGGGCAATATAAAATTCCCAGAGTTAAAGATAGTGTGTCTAGTATTGCTCGAATTTGTGGAGGTAGTAAAAGGACAACATGTCAAAGTGTAAACAGATAACATGGCTGTGAGAGGTTACATTGTGAATCAGGGCAGTCTGCATTCAAAAGTCCTGATAAGAGAGTCAGACAAATTGTTTCATTGGGCAGAAAAGAATCTGAAGTCCATAACAGCAGTCTACTTGAAAGGAAAGTTAAACATCAGATCAGATTATTTGAGCCAACATGCTTTACATCCAGGAGAATGGACACTGAATTATGTGGTGTTTCAGAGTTTGAACAGATAATTAGGGCCTTTTCAAATAGATTTATTTGCCTCAGTCAAGAATACTAGTTTAGGAAGATTCTTTTCAATCGATGGAAGCAGGCTTGCAGAAGCAACAGATGTTCTGTTGGTACTGTGGCCGGAAGGGTGACATTACGCTTTTCCACCTTTGCAGATAATACAAAAAGTGCTCCTAAAGGTACATCAGGGGCATGGAGAGGTAGTGTTAATAGCACCACATTGGCCTAGAAGATCATGCTCTTCTCTTCTGAAACAGATGTTGGTGGGAAAGCCATAGAAAGCACCAATTCGAGAATCAGAGCCTAGTATATCACCCAAATTCACAGTGGTTAAATTTGATAGCTTGAGTCTTGAATGGAAGGTGTTAGAATTACAAGACTATTCCCCGGGAGTTATTGAGACTATTTTAGCATCCAGAAGGCAGTCAGCTCAGAATATTTAGAACATGACATGGAGGGCCTTTGAGAAATGCAGCAACTCAGAACAGTTGTAGATGGCAGATATTCAGGTCAAGCATGTGTTAAAATTTTGCAAGACGGTCTGCAGAAAGGGCTGAGGCCTAACACATTGAAACGCTAGGTGTTGGCATTAGCAGTGAAACTGAAGTTTGAAGGTGTGCTGCTGTCAGCTCATCCACATGTAAAAAAATTTCTAAGGGGAGCAGCTATCTCGTCTGTTTCTGTTCCTGAGCTGGGATCTTAACCTGGTCTTGAATGGCTTAACAAAGCTGCTATTTGAACCAATTAGGGAGGCTTCTTTGAGAATGATGACTTTCAAAATAGCCTTTTTGGTAGCAATAACTTCAGCAAGGAGAGTTTCAGAGTTGGCAGCATTGTCAATAAATCCAAATTTGTGTAGGTTTGAACAGGACAGGTTGGTCGTAACACTTGATGCGACTTTCCTTCCAAAATGTGCTTGGAACAAAGGAACACCTGATGTTATTTATTTGCCTAATTTCTGCCTTCAGCCAAAGCATCCTGAGGAAAAGAGATGGCATACATTAGATGTCAAGAGGGCTGTAGGGTTGTACATCAAAAGAATAGCTTGAGTCTGATGCTCAGAGGCTCTGTTGGTCTCTTACAGTCTTAGAAGTTTGGACAAAAAAGCTTCAAAGACAGTGATTGGAAGATGGATCAAGATGTGTCTTTTCCACTGTTATTATTGTGAGGGCAAGCCTAGGTCCAAGAGTGTATGGCTGCATTCAATAAAGTTTGTAGCAACTAGCACAGCTTATACTGTAACTTCATCTTTGCAGGACATATCTAATGCAGCTGAGTGGTCAGAACCATTAACCTGTGTGAAACCCTATAAGCTAGACAAGTTTAAATCATCACAAGCAGCTTTTGGTAGAACAGTGCTGCAGTCAGTCCTAAAAAGCTAAGAGGGTGTGGCTTGGGTAATGCCCAGTTGAACTCCTCCACGCATCCTGAGAGTGAGAAGTTGGACTTACTGTGAAGGTTCATTCTGGGATGGGAGGAGGAGGGATCCACATCCACCGTGGGTTTAAAAAAGAAAGGGGGAGAGGAGGAAAAGAGAGACAGAGAATAGAGGGAGGATGGAGCTGGTATAGATGTGGAGGAGCTGGTTACGTATGACTAGTTGAAGAAAACTGATAGAGAAGGGAAGGGGTCCTAACTGTCACAACTGAAAAAGAACATGGACTTCAGCCTGTTCTGGTTAGAATGTGAGATTAACCCAATCATGGTGGATCCCTCCTCCTGATTTCCCAGAATGAACCTTCATGGTAAGTCCAACTTCTCATTTTAATACTTCAAATTAGTATTTTAAATCATCTATACTTCATCTTTTAATTAAAAGTATTTAGAAGCTGTAGCTTTTTGACAATTAGAAACAGAATTACCCTCTGGTTACCCATGATTGGCTTTTGTTTTTGTTTTAATAGGCTTTACCCATGATTGGTTTTTGTTTTTCTAGACAAGGGGGACTCTACTGTCAGTGAAATATTTCAGTTTTGGAAACAAAATGGGAGGGGGTGGCATACAGCCTGTAACATTTCACTTGCAAAAGTTATACCAGCAAAATGTCCCATTGTTGAAAAAATACACTTTTTTATTGCTTTACTCTTCTTCCTGTTATTTGCAGTCTCCTTATGTTCCAGTGTTGATTCAGACATTGAAAGTAAGCTGTGTAAGAGGAAATGCAAGTGACTGATTCTGCTTCTCCTAATGCTTTTGAGTCTTGTCAGAAACTACAAGAGGCATGCTTAATCTACTAAAGGGAAATACACACCCCATCCACAAAACCTTGCAGTTTGGGAGAGGAAGTGGGTCTCTAGCAGTTCATTCCATGATAAGGAGAACCGAATGCCACTGCTTATTTGTGGTGACATTTCTTTTGGGTTTGGTTTACTAAAGCTTTTCAGTTTTGCTACAGAGAAATGTGAGAAACGGGTAATTGGATATAATTTACTTTGTCGTCAGTCTACATGTGTATAAATTGAAAGACCACTAGGTTGTACTGTGATTTCCATAAGGTAGCTCTTAATGATAGAGAACCTCCCTCACAGTGGCCAAGCATCTTGAATAATACTGTAAGCAAGTGTTTAAAAACTTAGATGTATTATGAATTTTTTTTTTTTTTTTGCAGAAAAGATACAGCTTGGCAGTAGGCCCTCCTAAAAAGGATCCCAAAGTGAAGGGTGTCCAGTCAGCAGCTGTGCAAGCTTTCCTCAGACGGCAAGAAGAGGAACGGAGGAAAAAGGGTATTGCTGAAAATATTTTTTACCCTCCTGAGACCACTGTCAGTTACCCATGTTTTGTGTACATTCCATTTGGAATAATATTTTATGCTTTTTAAAATTATTGTTATCATGACTGTTTTGCATGTTCAGTGGCTTCCAGAATTATGTGAAAGCAGTGACAAGTCTGCCAAAAGTCAATAAATTTTTGTAGTTCCAATTCTGTTTTTAATGAAGAAATAGTTGGAAAATAAATTCACCCGTACACTGATGAGTCACTCTGACATTTATACCTTTAAAAGCAGGGAAAGCTATTTTTTAAAAAAATCCCAAATTACTATCTTTTTTCATTCATAGAAAGAGCAATAGGTCCCTCTGCTGCTATATCACAGCATAGCTCTTTGAAAGTCCCCTCAGCTTCAGAGCAATTTGCCACGTGGAATGAGGGCTGCAGCTTGAGAAACTGCCTCTTGGATGTGCTGAATTAACGGTGCAGTTATTTGGATCCTAGCCCTAGTGTTTAAAGAGAGGCTGTTGATTAAAATTCTGCTGTGCTGTTCCCAAGTGTAATCCTTAAGTTTGATCTGCATTTTGATTACTTAGGTAATGTATAGTCAGAATGTAAGTGCTAGGCATTATCTTTATGGCATATAAAACTTATATACTGAAAATATGCAAGATTTCTAAAGCATAACAAAGAGCCATTTTTATGTAGAAAGTTTTCTTCTTTCCAGCTCTTGAGGAAAAAAGAAGAAAAGAAGAACTTCTAGCTAAGCGTGTCGAACTGAAACATGACCGAAAAGCAAGAGCTATGGCTTCACGAACAAAGGACAATTTCCATGGCTATAATGGAATTCCTATTGAAGAGAAGCCTAAAAAGAGGCAAGGTCGTGAAAGCAGTTCTGACGGAAACATAGAAGGAGCTGAACACATGACGGGTGATGAAATGGAGCAGTATGAATATAGCCAGACAGAATCTGAGCCTGAATTAGAAGAACATGAAGAAAAACCAGCCAAAGCATCAGTGAAACCAAAGGCACCTCCCAAAAGTGGACCTCCAGTGATGAATTTTAGTGATCTTCTGAAACTGGCAGAAAAAAAACAGCATGAACCAGTTGAAATAAAAGTTGTGAAAAAGACAGAAGAAAGGCCCTTGACAGCAGAAGAACTGAGAGAGCGGGAATATTTAGAACGGAAAAATCGAAAAGGAGTTGTAGTGAAAGAGAAGAAAGTAGAAAAAGAAATGAAACATACAGTAGCACCCAGTTCTTCTAAAAAAGAAATTTTACAAAAGGAGTTAATGAATGCTAAATCCAATAAACATTCAGCAGACAAACATACCTTTTCTAAAGGAACTCTTTCCTCACACAGCGCTGTTGATAAGAAATCCAAAGGACCAGCATTATTTGAAAAGCAGTCAAAGTTTTCATCTTCCTCCAAACCTAGCTACACTGAAAAAGCAAAACCTGCAGCACCCAAGGGTCATTTAAAAAACTCAACAAACAGCAGTCACAGTAAACCTGTATCCAGTGAGGGACGGAAATCAGGACCAAATTCCCATACTCAGGTCTTGAAAAGAACTGCAAATGGAACTCTCAAACAATCTTCTGCTAAAGAACTTAATTTGAATAAACCAGCTAACCATATGAAACCAGCTGGTGTGGCTGCTGCCCAGCATGAAAGTGTTAAAATTTCCGTCTCTAAGCAAGTAAGCAGCAGTTCGGGTACAGGAGGACTTCTTTCACGAGCAAAGAGCAGCTCAAGTACAGGGTCAGGGCGGCCAAGCAACAGTTTGGTTACAGGACATGGGTCACAAAACATGAGTCCTGGGCAAACGGCATTAGGTCAGCGAAGCAGTGGCTCAAACATGGGGTCTGACCGGCCTGGGAGCACGTTAGGCACGAGATCTGACCGGCCTGGGAGCGCGTTAGGCCCGGGGTCTGCCCGCCCTGGGAGCACATTAGGCACGGGGTCTGCCCGCCCTGGGAGCGCGTTAGGCATGGGGTCTGCCCATCCTGGGAGCGCGTTAGGCACGGGGTCTGGCCGGCCAGGGGGCGCGTTAGGCACGGGGTCTGGCCGGCCAGGGGTCGCGTTAGGCACGGGGTCTGGCCGGCCAGGGGGCGCGTTAGGCACGGGGTCTGGCCGGCCAGGGGGCGCGTTAGGCACGGGGTCTGGCCGGCCAGGGGGCGCGTTAGGCACGGGGTCTGGCCGGCTAGGGGGTGCATTAGGCACGGGGTCTGGCCGGCCAGGCAGCAGTTCAGGACCAGTGCGTACTGCAAGTAGTCAGAGTGTAGGACCTGGCCAGACAGCTAATAGTCTAAACACTGGAATGGGAAGAAATAGCACCTTAGGATCAGGGCCAGGTCGGCCAAGCAGCGCTTCTACTGGAACTCTAAAACCAAAGTGCACGGTTGTATCAGAAACAATCTCTTCTAAAAATCTGGTCCCAAGGAACAGTAGTTCCCAGATGAATGGAATGAGACCATTTCCTCAGCAAAGACCTGGGATCCCCCCACAAGGTATTTTAAAAGTTTGATTATTTTTAGTTGGTTGATATGTATTTTGTGTTTTTTTATATATATGTTGTTTCATTCAAACTATTTGAAGCTACTGTCTCAAATGCACTGAGGAATAATCACCATAATCAGACACAAATTCCTTCTAATCCTTGGATTTAAGGGCCCTTTCACACTATCGAATTGTGGTACTGTGATTGCACTTTACTGCTATGGCAATATTCTTTTGAATCCTGGGCTTTGTAGTTTAATGAGACACCAGAACTCTGTAGCAGAGAATTCTTAGTATCCCTTCCTAAGCTGCAATTCCCAGAATTCCTTAGGATGTTGCCACAACAGCTAAAACAGAACTGTGCCTTAATTCTCTAGTGTGAATGGGTCCTGAGTACTGCTTAGTTCAGTAGAGTTTGCTCAAAGAAAATTTGGAATGAATTTCACTTTGCAATGATTTTTGTTAAAGGAAAGAGGTAAGAGAACATATGACTTTTGCAGAAACTTCAGTACTAAAGATTTCATTGATTTTCAAAGTATACCTAAGGTGTAATGTGGGAAACCATTCACATCAAACTTGGGCAAATCATATATCGTAAAATTGAAGGTATAGTTATGTGACTCTTGATTGCTGTAAGTTCATGGAGATGAATGTGTCAATTAAGGTCCCTAAGAGAGTTTCATGTAATTGATTATTCTTTATGTTGCCGACAGTTTCAGTGGACAAGGAAAATTCCCTTGAAATAAAGCATAACAGTTGTTCCAGTTAGGGAGGAAATGACCTTTTCATTGTGGGCAACCTTAATCTTTGTGGCAAACAGCAGGGACAAGATAAAACCATTGTGGTCCTATGGTAAACCTTTCCTTCATACTGCATTTCCATGCTGTACCTTTTTGACATGAAGTAGGGCTGCTCAGCCATTCTGGAAAAGAAAAGATTCTGGTATGCAAATACTATTTTCATCTTGAGTATTGCTTTAGTCTACACTACTTTTTGAGAACTGATATGTCAGGTGGAACTAGAAAAACATGTACTGCATTTGTACATAATCATACTAGTAGTATGGTGAAATACTGTCATTTTTGTCCTGCCTTTGACTGAAACATCTCTTCTAAGACCTTTACAGTGATCAAATCATTTGTTGTTTTAGATGTTTTGTATCTGAAACTGCAGTTTAACCCACGTGAAAACTCATGAAAATAAATGTTTTGGTCAAGAAAAAAACGTACCTATACCACAGAAAATCTGACGATTTTATACTTCTGAATCTTTATTTCTAGGTTTTCCAAGGCCTTCTCTTCCACCTATTACTTCCAAAAGGCAATATGAAGATGAAGATGAGTATGATTCTGAAATGGAGGACTTTATTGATGATGAAGGAGAGCCCCAAGAAGAAATTTCTAAGCATATTAGAGAGATATTTGGCTATGATCGGACAAGGTAAGCAAAAAGCTTGGGTTTTTTTGTTTGTTTTTTTGACCATAGTGTGTGTATATTAGCCTTCAAGTTGCATGTCAGCTTGTGGCAACTCCCTCAATTTCATCTGGAATAAATCTGGAACAACATAAATATGAAGCAGAGCTATATAACATTTATTTAAATTGCATAAAAATGTAACTGACTTTTGCATGGAAATTTCTCTTTGAAATCAAGACAAAATAGTGCAGTATTTTTGTTGGTGGGGGCTGGTAATGTTTTTCATACATGATCACCTTTAAAGAAGTTGCTCAGAACAGAAGTTGAACAGGAGTTCTTTTTGGCTTCTGTCTGTTATCTCTAACAATAAAATGCACAGAATAAGTGTGTGTGTCACAAAACTCAGATCAGTATATATCACATGCTTTCACAGGTTTTAGCAAATAAATGTATGTTAAGGGGCGTTTGCATGCCCATAGAGCATGTTTATTTGACAAAATATGTGAGAGCCTGTGATTACTGAAGTTAAAATCTCTGCCCCTGGTGAATTAATTGATTTGGTATATCTATATAAGTATAATATTTCTGTGAGAAATCTATTTTATTTGAGTATGTTTGCAGTGTGGGGTTTGAAATTTGTGCATTTATATTGTTGCAACACTGAGTATACTCCATACCACTTCCAGGTATAAAGATGAAAGTGATTATGCCTTACGTTACATGGAAAGCACCTGGAAAGAGCAGCAAAAAGAGGAAGCCAGGAGGTAAGTATTATTATTACAGTACCTTTTTCCCATTCATTAACGCACTTTTCTTTTGTCCTGAAACCAAAAGAATACTCAGGTAATTCTAAATAATTATCAGCTTCCAATCTGCCACCACTTCTCTTGTTATTTTGTAAATACATAAAGAATGAAATGAAACATTTCTGTAGTGTCTTAGTTATGTCCTCAGCTGATAGCAACTATTTTAGATATTTATACTCTATTATATAAATGAATGTTGTCCAAAGGCTGAGCTAAAATTAGATGCTGAATCTTCCACTCCTGGAGAATTACAAAATATTCTGCATATAAGATAGTATCACAGATAGAGAGAATACTGTTGTTCATGTAATTGTCATACTTGGAGTGGCATAATATTCCTTTAAAAATATCTGGCAGTGTGGCATACAGTCTGATTTCATGGACGTCATGTCAGCACAGAGCACATTAACATACTCTTTTATCAAGGAAGGAAGCACTCTGTGGCAGCAGAAAAGATGTGATGTGTATCAGTGTACAAGGCTGAGACTTTGACACTAAGCTAGTTTTCTGTTCTAAGATAAATATAAATTTGATATACACTCCTCTGTCACAAGTGACACATGTTTTTTTAGTCCTAAATTACTGGTTTCCGGAATTAAGTAAAAGTCTACTTTGTCTCTGGTGTCTGGTCATGATGACTAATCAAATAAGGGATGACTCTTGCATCAGTTTTTTCAAATTGATGACTAGCTTGTGTTAAGCAACCAATGAACATCAAATACCATGGGCAGAACTTTAATATCAAACAGTGATTTTCAGTGGACCAGTTCATACATTCAAATACAAAACACTGAATGACGACATAAAAGTAAGGAACATAGCATGTGTAAATAACCCCAAAGTTGTACTGGCTATTCTTTCTGCACACTGAGTTTGGGGCTATGTTGATGTGATATTGTGGTGTATTAAGTATATTCTTAAAAATGTACTAGTTGTAAACAATAGTTGTAGTTACATGTAGAGATGCACTCATTTGGATTATCTGAAGCTTTCCTGTTGAATGTATGCTTTATGGCAAACATATGGCATAGTGGCATAGTGGTTAGGATGGGATTGAGAGGTCCACTGAGTAACTGACACCCAGTTGCATGATTCCCTGGCCTAAGTTAAATACACAGACACACACACACCATGGTGTTAATTTTGTATAAATAAAGTGCATATTAGGCTTGTTTATCTCCAACGTTAACTCCACATTCTGTATAGCAATTTGCGCTGTGAAACAGGGGAATTTTAAAATCACTTTGTGATATGTCATATAAAAATTTCTACAGGTCCAGAATTCACTCCATGCATTTGTCTGAACCGCTCTCTCTACCTTGCTGTTTTTAGAAATTGCTACAGCTTAAGCCTCATATTTCTAAGAAGTTTTCATAATCTGTAATTTGTGTTCAGTGATTTGCCACAAGCCTTCACTTAGTTTTATGTAAACATTACCTTTGTCACAGATGAGGGACAGCATAAATGTAACCTACTCTTGTGCTCTTCCATTTCTTGAAATATCTGAGTGTTGCTAACATGTATTGCTTCATAAAATGGCCAAAGCCATTGTAATTATCTTTTAATTTTAGTATGAATAAATATTTATTCTTTAGCTTGAGACTTGGATTGCAAGAAGATCTAGAAGAGATGAAACGTGAAGAGGAGGAACTGAAACGGAAGAAGCAAGCAAAGAAGCTAAGAACACACTGATTTGTTTTTGTTTGTTTGTTATTCTTTTCCTCATATTCTACCATTTGTTCCAGATTTCAGCTACAGTTTTACTTTGTATATGAAAGAGAAAGCAACTGTGTAGAACATGGAAATGTAGACATGGCAGGGTTGGATCCATACTATTTCTGAGCTGGGTTCTGCAGCAGCTGGAGGACCAATGACCCAGTGTGATGGTTGTCTCTGATCCTCCTCCCCTCCCACTAGCAGTCCCCATCACCACTCTCCACCCTGTTCTTGAATTGGAGGGAGGGAAGTGGTGGGGAAGGCTGGAGGGAGAAGGAGGAATTAGGAAAAATTGGCACCTCTACTTCCTTCCTCCATTGGGAAAGCCTGTACTGAATCCCAGTTCTCTCACTGAATAGAAGGATCCTTTTCATTTGTGAAGAGGAAGTCAGGATCTGACTGATGGTTCCTTAGTTTTGCCCAGCCTCCAAATCCCTATTTTTATTATCTGCCGAGATTTCCTTTTTACAAAATAAATAATGCACTAATGAAGGATATTAGTTGGAATAATGGAAATGAATGTTACTACTGCCTAAAGTAGTTCAAGAATGCCAGCTGACCACTGATGGACTATGCACTGGCTGGCAGCAAGTGGGCCCACACAACAATATGCCTGTCTGCATTCTTAATTTTACTTTAAAATTGACTCTGTTCTCCTTTTAAAAGGTCATTTTGTCCCAAGTCAAGATACTGAAGTCATTTTTTTTTTCAGTAAAGCACATATTTAAAACATGTAGCTGCTGTTACTTTGAAAGCAATATGAACCTGTACTGTGATTTCTGTTTGGAGAATATCTGAAAAAGTACACTGAAAAATAAAGAGTTTTGACTGCACAGATTAGTAGGTAGATCCTCTTTCCCTGCAAATAAACAGTCAGCAGCAGCAAGCCTGAGGAAAGAGGCGGCAGCACCATTATTTGTCAATATCAATCCACTCTTGCCCCCTTGCTAAGCCAACTTGCTGACACTAGATATAGGACTGTTTTTTCTGGCCAGTTGAATCTGTTCTCTTGGGGCATTACGAAAACCTGTTTATTCCCATGTGCGTTGGTTTGAAGTCCCCCTTCAATAGGCACTGAGAGTTCACTGTCTGTTACTTTCCTCTGCTACGATGCAGAAAATTGAATTGGGCTGTTTAAATTATTCAGAAATTATTTCAGTAAGAAATGGGACCAAATGACTAGTTCGCCTCTTTAGAATGAAATGTCATTGCCAAAAAGGACTGTCCTGAAAAATGCAAACTTTGTATGTTTTATATATCATTTCTGTGATTTTGGCTGAACTATATTTTAAAGATATCTCTTGATATATCCTTCCCCCTTTTTTGTCTCTAGTTCCAGATGAAGTGCTTATGTAATAACTCCAAATCCTGTCACTGTATATTACAAATAGTATTGGCTTTTTCCAGCATAAATACTGATTGGATTGACATTCCTCCATTCATCTGATTATGGGCATATTTATAGTAATTCTATATAACTGCTTGATAAAGCTGATAAAGATTACCAGAAGGGAAATAAATCTTTACAGTTGGTGAAGACTTCCTTCTTATCTGCTTGTGAACCTTTGGTTACACACTGGTTTTGAGCTATGCACTGCAAATTAAATATGTCCATAGTAAATGTGTCTGTGTAGCAAGTGGTACAAGGTCATTCAGTTCTACAAAATTGTACTCTGGAATTTCAGCCCCATGTTCTATGGTTTATATTCCTAAAGTACCTATGACACACAGTCACAACAAAAATCACTATTTCAGTTCTTTAGAAGTGCATAAAGTAGCTCTTTCATGAAAAACTTCATATTTTCTAAAAATTAACGCAGAGGGAGAGTTGGGCAAACTGGCAAAGCAACACGGTATTTTGGCAGGGAGTAGCTAAGGGAAGTAGCTAAGGATAACTGCTTGTAAAAGTAGAGTTGTAATAACTATCTGAAAAACAGGAATTCCATATTTTAATACCATTTCAACGCAAGAACATTTCAGTCAGGAGAGTTAATTTATAACTTATTAGTTGAAAGAACTGTATATGCTGAAATGAAATAGTTGAACAGTTGCTCTATTAGCATGCTGCTTAACAGGAGCTCAGCAACTTTTTCCCTAGTGCTATTTTTCCAGAGCTGTGCACTTTTCTATATATGCACAAGCTACTCTGTTTGGATATAATCATTATAGGTACAAACAAGTGTCCAGCACACACAACATTTATCAGTTTACTCCTTCAAAAATGATGACTGTTGGAAACATGACCGAGTTACTGTTCATTTTATAATTCTAATTTGAAAGAGTATAGCATCAGTCTAGTTATTGTTTTTAACAAAATTTGGAACTTGTACAGAATTAAGAATAGAATTCTGTATAGGGTGGAATTGTAAAGCCTACCTATAATCCTCATGTGGGTTTTAACTGTTTTTTGCAAGTTTAATTCAAAACTGTATTCTGAAACACTTCAGTGTTGCTTGTGTTGCCAATGATAACTACAAAATATTCTGCATTCTCAATATTCGTTATTTCATTCTACTAATAACCTATCACTTATTAAAATTTACATTTCATATAGAATCATGAACACCAGAGTAATCTTGCATTCCAAAGATAGTCTCATAATTGTATTCTTTTCAGATCCTGTGCTCTTTAACATTTGCTTTCTTAAGAAAAACATTTTCTTTTCATCTTTTTTATTTCTTCATATTATACATTATAAATTGGCCATTGAAACATTGAATAAGTAAAACAGAATATTCAAGGTTTCTCCTAAGGGTACATTAAAGCAAAAGAAGTTGGAATATCTTCTTTGCTGGGATATCAAACACAGTTAAGAACTTCATAGATAATATTACAAGAACTAGCTTGGGTTGCAGCTCTGTTCAGTGATTAGATGATGTGCCTTTTAAAATGTATTTTAAATATTTTCATGAATGTAGAAATAAAGAAACAGGGGTAATTTTGCTGTCTAATATGTTGTATTGAATCTTAAATGTAAACTAGGTAGTTTTTCATAACGCTCTACCAGGTCTTGCTTTGCACAACTACAGTAGTTAGTATTTATTGATATTACTAAACAAAAAAATAAGGGCACTTTATATTTAACTAAATGCTTCATTTTACAATTGTCTTCTATATATTTTATTAAGGCTGTACTTATACTTTTTTACAGGAGTATCTGTCAGAAACCAAGGCAGCATGTATCCGTTATCAGTGAAGAACTCTTGATATTAACTCTTCAAAATCTGTAAAACTATTTTTATATAAGATCCCATTTTTGAGCTAGCATAATTAGTTTTTGTTTGGCTTTTGCTTTCTGTAATCTTAATTACCCCTGTAACTAAATTGTATTTCTACATATATAGCAGGAGACCAAAACACATTGGAAAGAAAATACAGTCTTGAAGAGACTATTGAATAAATTGTGATGACTGTGTTGGATTTTTATTTATTTTGTTGAGTCAGAGTGATACAATCAAGTGTTAGCATATAACAAAGGATGCTTCTAGAGTTCATGTCATGTTTTCGTTAACCTCATTGTGTTTAACACAATGTGACAAATCAGGTAAAAACTGTTAAGCATAACCTTTTTCTGGTGCTTTTGTACGCTCTTGCATATGCACAGTGAGGGCTGAAGCAAGTTATGTATATAATAAATTTCAGACATTAAGCCTCTTGTTGAAATTTGCACTGGCTTGCTTTAAATTGAAGGAGATTCTAAGGTGCCATTGTATCCCTTTATATGAGATTCCTTGGAGAACATTGTTCTTCAAGGAAAAATGCTTGAGCTTTTACTCTATCAAGAATTTAGCTATGCAGAAGTTGTAGTACTTTAGTATGATTTATTACAAACATATGATGCCTAAATTGCCAAGTCCTAAAATAGATCTACTACAAAAAGCATTACTTAGTGGACTTAATACTATACATCAGTAGTGTATAAATTTCTATAACATATCCATGGGCTGTTTTTGAAACTGAGGGGAATTTCAGATGGAGTTCTTGAAATCAGCTGTTTAATTCAAAGAACAAAAATTATGCCAGGCTTGCTAAAATGCCTCTATACAACCCTAAGCTTTTCTTTGGATTTTGGCTTTTGTTTTGGGTTCTTGCATGTTATAAATTAGTGTGCTATCTAAATCTGTGAAGGAATAAGGACAGCACATTTGGGGGATCTTTTTGAGTATTCATCAGAATCAAAAAGTGTTACGTGCAGTAGAAACAAATTGCTTCTGTTGCATATATTTCAGCACATGTCAGCATAGCCTTATTGGAATGTGGGAACAGTTGAGAAATGCAACACTGTCACTGCCTGGAGATTTTTAGAACAGGGTATAATGATAATGAATACTCATCATCATCTTCAGATACTACTGGAGCAACAAAACCAAACAATGCAATGAATTCATTTAGTACTTTGTCCTATTTTAGTATCAGAAAACAGACATTCTTTGGAAGGCTCATGAGGTGTGGATGAAATTCACTGCAGCTGAGCCCTGAGGGACTTCACCACACTGCCTGCTGTTATCTGGTCCATGGGATGGAATCCCCATCCCCAAATAGTTGCCCAGGTCTGTCACACATACCTTTATTCAGCAGCCAGCCACCCCTTTTTGTATATAATAAAAAGATTTGCTGCCTGCATATTTAATAGCTTGTTCACTATTGTAACAGTTAGAATGTCCAGTATTTGAAAATTGTTGAATGCTGCCTTTTCCCAATGATTTACAATGCTTAGGGCTTCCAACAGATGGTAGTAAATATTACGTTGTGAGAGACAGCTGCAACCTAACATACAACTGAGAGCTATGTGTGGTATTTGGAAGAAATACACACTGATGCACACAAGTGGAAATGAAATATTTTGCAGGTACATTTTACAAAAAGGGTGAGATTCTGCATCACACACATATCACATAGCTAGTCTCCTGATACTGCCCCGCTTCACCTCACCTTGTAAAAAGCACAGCTGTCACCCACATAGCAATTTCCATGTTGTTGGAGATAGACACATCCAACTGTTTTCCTGTAGCTGGGCATGCATCCGTAGCGACCTCTTGGTGTTCCTGTGAGGTATCTGTAGATGATTTCTTGGTGAACTGAAGAGTCTTCACAACTTTTCTAAAAATCTGTGTAGGCTAACCTTGCTGGCTCTCCCTAGCAGAACACAGGTAATCTCCATGAGCCTGTCCTGCAATGGAGGAGGTGCATATATATACTTTTCATCTCTTGGACACAAAAGAAGGCAGCTCATTTTTGTGCCTGTCCAGGTGTAAGAATTTATTCCCTATCTGTGCTTAAGCAAGGTGGTAAATCAACTGACACAAATCATAGATGAGCCTCAAAGGTAATTTTAAAAACCCCTGTGCCTTTCAATTGTGAGAGCACAGCATCATTTTAAGAAATGTTTTGTTGCCTTCAGTACTACATTAATTAGCTCATGAGTGTTCCTAAAACTCCATTCTCACTGTTGTTTTAAGCTGCACTTCAGAAATGGAACTTCTTCATTGTTCTTCCGATATTGAGGAATTCTGCCCTGGGCTGCATCCATCTATCATACAATGCCAATTAATGCTTACCACCTTCACTTTTTGCTGGTTCAGCCTGCAAAAAAACAAATATGTAGGATATTATCGAACAGTTTGGAGAGAAGGATTTTACGGTTTAACCAGTATTCATTCAAATCAGGTCACTAAGGTGAGATAATAAAACTGTTTCTCAATGTACCAGGATCCAAATTAATGTCTCCTTAGAGTATGTTTGCATTCTCTCCTAGTAAAAATGAAATATTAGTCTTAGGCCATTTAAATTCTGTACAACTTCCACTCCCCTGTTTAATTATATTAGCTATGTATACATAAACTAGAGCGCTAGCGTGATGTAGTGGTTTGAGCATTAGACTAAGACCCTGGAGGCCAGGGTTCAATCCCCCACTCAGCCGTGAGCAACACTGGGCATGTCACGTGTGCTCAGCCCCAGAAAACCCAGTGATAGGTTTGCCTTAGGGTCACCATAAATTGGAAACACCTTGAAGCCAAACAACAACAATGCATAAACTAAGCAGAATTTATTTTGTTTATATCAGGTATGCTGCTATTTTTACTGTTTTACATCATTTATTTTTAATCTTGCCAATCATGAGGAGCACAGTTCAGTTCTTCAGGGCAGTGAAACCCAAATTTTGATAACTGGCAACCTTTGAAATTCTACTAGGCACTGAACATATGAGATAACCACCATGGTCTAGTGGTTTGAATATTGGACTAGGAAACCTAGACTAGACACCAGGCTTCAAGTGCTCACTCAGCCATGGAAACTCACTGCGTGACTCTGTCATAGAGGAAAGCAATGGCAAACCGCCTCTGAATATATCTTTCTAGGAACACCCTATTATAGGGTTGTCATAAGTTGGAGTGAATTTGAGGGCATACCAACAACATAAAACATGCTTTCATGGATAATGTTGTAGCTATAAGGGCTAGAAATACTTTTTTAAAAAATTCAAAGCTTAACTTCCAGTTGCTATCCCACTTTGACCATCAGGAATTCTGTTCACAGTACTCCCAGAAAGATGTAGCATTCATGCTGCTCTGACTATATCGCTGGGTTCAAGAATAAGAGATAATTTTCTCTTTGAGGAAACCCAGCTGGGTGTCATAGTTCATTCTGTAGAAACTGTTCATCATGAGACTGTGTATTTCACTGAGGTGATCTAAATTTGCATATGTTTTCTGATAGTGTCCTACTTTATTTCTTGTTCTTGCTGAGGTTATTTCACTCTGAAAATAATCAAGTCAAGTCGGTTTGTCACCGGACAGTGAGATCCCCCCCCCCCATTTATGGAGCAAATGCTTCCTGAGTGGTATGTTTTGCTATGCTGTGTGTGTGTGTCTAGACAATCATATGGCTGTATGACAATCATGTGGCTGTAGGATTCCTTCTCTTGGTTCCCCTTCTTTTCTCAACTGATTAAAGAGATTCCACCTAAATTAGGAAAACATCCTGATAAGCGGTCACAGTGCAATGGAGAGTGGTGCACTCTCCTTTTTCCCCTTTATTCTGTGGTTCTAAAAAGCACCCTCTGTCTTTTCTTTTAGGCAGATGCTCCTCATTTCTCTTATTAGAGCAAATGCTGCTAACCCAGTCTTACCTTGAGCTGCTCTATTTGTTAACTTTGACAATACTGAGAAGCCTGTTTTAATTTCTTGATTCATAAGCAATTCATAATGGACAAGCAATTCTTATCTATGGCATTACTATTAACAGTGCTGACTAAATGTCAGTGGTGAAAGGAAGCTACTGAGCAGCAATAGTATTGGAGCGTGGTGAGACTAGCAGAGGATCCCTCAGAGGCAATGGCAGTGGCATGCTAACAAACATGAATAGCACTGTGTGTAAGGACATAACTAACAAGCTGAAAAGATATTCAGCTGCTCAGATGTGAAAGGAAGGTCAGAATCTGCACAGCGCACATAACAGGAACATGGGATGTGAGAAATATCAATTAGGGGAAGCTAGAAATTGAAAGACAAAACTGAAATATATAAACATGGTAATACTTGGGGTGTCAGGGAACACCAAGCATTTTAGTAGCCACTGACTGCATCATTACATTAATCTCCCATGCAAACAAAGTGATGCTTAAGATTTTATGACAAAGACTTTTGTGGCAAACATCCAAACCACCATCCAAGCAAGAAATGGCAAACGTCCAAGCTGGATTCAGAAAAGGAAGAGGCACTAGAGATCATATTGAAAGCATTAATTGGCTAAGGGAAGGCACCAAATAATTTCAGAAGAAAATCAATCTTTGCTTTATAGATTATAGCCAAGCCTTTGATTGTATAGATCGTGAAAAACTGAACTGCTCTTTAAAAAAATGGGTATGCCATGACATTTGATTGTCCTGATGAGTAACCTATACTTCAGATAAAGGCTGCATTTTATCACCCCATCTGCATTTTATATGCAGGATATATCACATGGAGAAGGAACATAGCAATTTGAGATATGCAGAGCACACTGTTTTAAGAGCAGAAAATAATAAATTCTTGGTACAAAGTACAAAAGGAGGTTTACAGTTGAATATTAAAAAACAAAAACAATAACCACAGATGATTTATGTAAGTTAAAAGAAAGTTGAAGATTTTCCAACTTTCTGAGTTTGTTAGCTGAGTCATCAGTCAAAATGGAGGCTTGTCAAGAAATCAGAATCACAAAATCATACTCTGAAGATGCCATAGGCCAACGAGTCCAACCTCCCACTCAATGCAGGTCTCCAGCTTGTAGCATTCCCAGCAGATTACTGCCCAGCCTCCTTTCCAAAAACAATGACCTCTAGACAAATGGTTCCATTGCCAAATTGCTCTTACTGTTTCTTCTTGATGGCCTCTGTGCCTCATTCAAAAGGGTTTTCTGCCTGTGCAGGCACTCCATTTAGGAAATTCTAGAGCTGAGTAGGTTGACAGAAATCTGCGCATCCTCCCATGCACTACACATATCCCAGCCTATCAAGCTACTGTCTCAGTTTCTCTCCATCCATGGATAGAGTAGCTTAATTTGCTTTGAGTAGCCTCCTCCTTTTTTCTTGACCAAATATCTTGACTTTAACTTCTCTTCTCTTTGCTATGAATTAGCTAAGCAGCCTGTGCTGGATGGCTTCAGAGCTCATTCAACCAGAGTGGTAGCCTCTTCTGCAGCTCTTCTCCTAGGTGTTTCTCTGAACTGTGGAAAGTGGCAACATAGTGGTAGCTATCCATGGTCATCTGGCACTACCACCTGGACTGCAGAGTGAGGACTGATACCAATTTTGGATAGGCTGTGCTTTCTTCTGTTATGCAGTGACCTAACCTACCTTCACAGTCACACATTTGTGTGAGACAGAGAAACTACAAAGAGGAAGAACAGGTTGCTTAATTCTAACTATGGTTCTTTTGAGTGGTCTCATCCAAACCTACTCTATATTTCATCTTTCAGGTCACTGCACAGTGGACTTTGAGACTGAGGAGACAGTCGTTTGGTGGCTGGGACATGTGCAGTACAAGGGAGTGGGCAAGGATTCCTGCCAAGCTCTAGCACTTTCTGCTCTAGAACATGTGCAAAATCCATTTGTGTGAAAGTGCAGATGACCACTCAAAAGATCCACAATTACATGTAAGCAACCTGTTCTTCTTTCTCCTACCTTTTGAAAGAGGAAATGCTCTGCAAGGCACATCAGGAATTTGTTGAGAAGCCTACGCTTAGGACAGTCTCCCAACAGATGTCAGGATCAATTAAGTCCCTCATAACTACTACTTCTTGCATCTTGGAGATTTCTGAGATCCATTTCAGAAAAACATAATCCACTACTTCTTCTTGGTTTGGTGGCCTGCAGTAAACCACTACCACAATGTTGTTTTTAGAGTAAGAAGTGTATGACTTGGAAGTGCAGCTATGAAGGAAGAAGATAAGATCCTCAAGTTAAAAGATATACTATTTTAAAAGTCAGAATAAACTATGCCATAGTATTTCTGATTGTCATGCGTGGTTATGAAAGCTAGACCAGCTGAAAGGAAGAGAAACAACTCCGTTGAAATGGTGCTCAAAGAGTTCTGTGGATACTATGGACTGCCCCCCCGAAAAACCCAAAATAAATGGATTTAAGAGCAAATCAAGTAACATGACTCACTAGAAAAGATGATAATGCTTGGTGAAATGGAAGTAAGAAAAGAGGAAGATCACATTACAGGTGGATTGATTCAACAAAGGATGCAAGAGGCCTGAGTTTGCAAGATCTGAGCAGGGTTGTTGATGACTTCTTGGAGGTTTCTCATTTATAGGGTTGCAATGTCAAAATTAATCTGATGGCAAATAATGACAACAATGTTCTAGAAATCTTGGATAAACTAAAAAATGTACAAATTTTAACAATAATCAACAACCCAATTTGGCATTGTGTGGAACTATTTCCTGCCAAAAAAAAAACCCCCTTCTGCAGATTCACTCAGTTACTGACAAATGTGCTAAAGTACTCTTTCAGTAAGATATGCCAGCATTCTAGCTTGTACTGTGCAAGAAGCATGATGGAGGTGACAAGTACAAACAGAGATTTGTGAACTGTTTGGTCCACACATGGCTCCAATAACTTATCTAAAGCTATTAGTGCTTGAGTATGTTTGAATAAAATACAATGCTGTACATAACAGCACAACGTTGTGGCTCTTATACCTTAAAAAGAAGAGAAGGTCTGTCTTACTTTTGTCCTAAATTTCTGAAAATACTGAAAAAAGGGGGGTCTAATAGATAATGTACTTGGACCTCTAAGATTTCACTAAATTACATAATTCCAGAAATGCAGAACAGCACTTTTGAATAGTTCCTAAAAACTCATGTACCATCTGATTTATCAAAATAAGTAGTAGAAGCTGTGTAAGAGATTTGGTCAAAGAAAGACATCTTGTAGCAGACTGACTGGGTTATATACCCAGTCCATTTCATCAGATACAAGTTCCTATCCAACCCTTCAAAAGCATATCTGGCCACACAAGATCCTTTAACTTGTTTTAGCAAATTCCTCCCTTTCCCAGCAGGTACCATTCCATGCTGTTTGGGGATGCTTTTTTGTTCTTCTGGAAAGGCTCGAGGGCAGACAGGAGCAGCAAAGTTCCTTCCTACAGTGTTTCAATCATGGTTCTCAGAATACAGGCATATTCTGTATCATTTTCTATAGAAAGGTGGCAGAAGGCATTGTGGAACAAAATTTAAGGCATCAGATTGGTTCCCCCACCCCAGCCAAATTTGGTATCTTGTTCTTTGCTGAAAAGCAATTTCACCCTTCCGGTTGCATGGCTGGCGCGAGTGGCAGCTCGGATTGAAGCTGCGCAATGGCGCGGCTCCAAGCAGCCACCCGCTGGACTCCAGCCGCCTCTTTTGCCACCACAGAGGCGGCAGAACACCCCTCCGGTACGAGGGGTGCGGAATGGGACCCCGAAACCGGCGTTTGCTCTGCCCGGCTGGGAGAGCGGAAAGCGCCAGGGGGGTTGAAGGACCAAGACGGGGCCAGCGGGATCGCCGCCTGAGCGGCACAAGCGCCACCGTCAACTTTTAAAAGAAGACATCAAACAACATGTAAGAATTTAATAAGAGTCATTTAACCTGTTCTGGTCGCGATTCTGTCAATATCGCAGCAGTTCTGGCATGCAACGGTGGGCAGAAGCGAAAGAATGGAGGGGACCCTCAGCCTGAGTGAGCTCGTTATGGCTGGGAGTTTTTCTCAAAGGGGCGGCTGCAATTTTAAGAAAAGGCTAGCTGGGAGTGCTGCTTGCTCACGAGGATTGAAGTTAATATTTTTTAAAGTATAAAGAAAGACTTATGAATCACAATTGGGACTTACAGTATAAGATGGCATATAATTGATCATTTGGACTAATGGATTACAAATGAGTTATAATCTCCATTTGGACACTAAATTTTCTACAGTATAATACTTCGATATTTTGGCTGGACTGAGAAGATCTGGAATTTGATTTATGGATTAGGCGTTTGGATTTTGGATTTTGGAGGAATATTTTGGGATTGAAAGCTATTGAGTTGCACGTCTCCTTTTTTTTTTTTATTCCTCTGGAGTGACTCTTGTTTCTTGATTCTCTTGGATTGTTGAGACTATGAGACTGTGCTGAAGGTCATCTAATCCAAAACATCCTCATTCCCACGGATGGAGCAGTCTGGAATTTAAGCAACAATGAAAATGCAACGAATCTTTTGAAATGAACTCCGGGCAGCTTCAAGAGGGGAGGAGGGAATATAAAGCGGATAAAGGCACAGGGTTCTGGATTTGAGAAGGGGCAATGTATTTCAGCAATGTCAAACAAGTTTACTATAAGTGATATATTGTCAGTAATATAAACAATGTGATGTCAATGGTTGAGACTGTGAAACCTGTGGTGGAAGAGACTTGATTGGAAGATCCTTCCTCCCATGGACTGAGCTGCTTGGAATTTAAGCGACAATGAAATGACAGATAATCTTTAGAAATGAATTTTGGGTGGTGAAGTCCAAGATGGGAGGGGGGAATGGGGAGATTGTGATGGCAGTTAGTCAAGTAAAGACCCTCACTCTCCTGGACAGAGCGGCTCGGAACTTAAGCGACTAGGAGCATACAGTAAAAATTCAGAAATAGACTCCGGGCCGCAAAGTCCAGGAAGGGAGGGGGGAAAAGGAGCGGATAAAGTCACAGGATTCTATACCCTCTCTCTTGGGTGCGGTGCAGCTTGGAATATAAGTGACTTTAAGAGTACAGAGAATTTGCAAATGAATACCCGGGCAGCAGGGCACCAGATGAGAGAGGGGAACGGGAAGATCATGATTGATGGATTTTTATTTTGACATTGTTAATTTAGTTTGCAATTGATGATATATCGATATATTTCATGGATATGAACACTGTGATATTGCTGAATGGGAGAAGGGGTTTAAAAAGTACTTAAGGAGAAACAAGACATTTTAGTATAATGGAATTCAGGGTAAGAAGATGGGGGATTGTTGCAGTAATAATTGCTTAGACTGCCAGATATACAATGACAGAAATAATTAAAAATTTTAAGATTTTGGGCCGTAGGTAATGGAGAGTTAGATGAAAATATGTGTGTGTGTGTGTGTGTGTGTGTGTGTGTGTGTGTGTGGAGAAAACAGAAGCTTCAAGAGAGTGATATGGAAATATTTTGGAACAGGACGATTTGAGTTAAGCAGAAGAGAGTGATGGTTGGGAACTGTCTAGCCAGAACGACTATATTATGATTGTTAGGAGAAGGAAATGTGTGTTCGAACAGATGAGATAATCAATCTATTGTGATGCACTAATGTAACAAGTGGACTAAGCTGCAGGAAATGTTGACCAGAACAGTGTGGAAGAACAGAAGAAAATTCATGTAACAAGTACAAGTCAAATAATCCTTTTTTTTTATATTTGTGAAATTTAATAAAATTATATTTAAAAAAAAAAAGCAATTCCAAAGTGAGCAAAATTTCCCTCATCTGCTTTATGGGTTTGCAAGCTTGAAGGAATTTAGGGAGTCATCTGTTTTAGGTCTCAGCCTTTTTTTGACTCTCTCATTCAGTTGTTAGAACCCTTCAAAGAACAGTTGTTTCCTGCTGCTTTCCCTCACTGCAATGTAAGGTACACTGTGGCCATCACAGTATTTTCCCCCTCCTCACACACTTTTTCCAGAAAGGCATGTTACCCAAAGAATTTTTTAACTCAATTCATTTGCTTCAACCTCTTGGAAGACTTCACACATTCCATCTAAATGGAGGTTTAGGAGTATAACATGCTTGCAGAGTATCATAAAGAATTCATTTGTATCTTGCTCTAATAAAATGGATCTTGAAAGGCAATGGAATGATGCCTTAATCCCATTTGGAAATAGTGCAGTTATTCATTATGAATTAAGGCATACAAATTGGCACTCACTTTTATCTTCTTACAAATGGGACTTGCTTCTAAGTAACTATGCTTAGGATAATGGTATGCCCCTGATTTATTTAGAGTTTATTTAGGGTAGTCATGTATTATAGCAGCCTTTTCAACCTGGCCTCTCGAGATGATTTGACCTTTAGTTCCCATCAATTTCTGAGAGCAAGTCCAGTAATAAGGGATTATGAGAGTAGTAGTTCAAAATATCAGGAGAACACCAGTTGGAGAAGTCTATTTATGCTATCCCATACATTTCCATTAACCTAACATTTATTTCATTGTGCACACCTCCAAATTCTAAGTAGTGGAACAATTTATAAATGTGGGTAAATAATATTTCACACTGCTAATTGTAGGTAGCTTTGCCTTAGATTGGCTTTCACACATGCTCAAAAAACACATACTTCTTCGTGAATATGGCTCTGTGGGGGGGGGGGGTCTGGCAGAACAGCCAGACTGTGTTTTAAAGGTGAAATAATTTTCCTCACTGATGACAATTCCCTGGCATAATATGGGTGCATTCCTAGCCTTTGTATGAAACTGCACACGAAACAGTGGTGTTAACCCATCTCAGATTTGTGGGAGCCAAATTCTTTGATTCTGCATTAAATTACAAACTATGGTGAAATTTTATGACACTCTCAGCGTATATTTCAAAATGTACTCACCTTACTTTTTGGTATTCTGTGCATCAGTTCTATAGCAAGAAGGTAGATGAGCCAAGTAACAACAATCATTGTACAGCTTCTCACGGGGCTTTCTCACTTAAGGAGTATGACTTGATACAATCAGTTTTTGACCAAAAGATTGATGTGGGAAATCACCTTTCTACTGATTTTAAACAGATCAGTACTTTGGCTATATTGGTGGTTATCTATGATGAATCAGAGTGTGCAAAGAACTTGACTGTGACATCATTTTCTATGTAACAATTGCCCTAAACAGAATGACATCAGTAAATAGTTTATCAGATAGATACAAAGGTATTTCATAGATTACTGTATTTCAAGATTGGAAAAAGTAGTTGAGAACCTAACAGTTTTGATTTTGAGACTGCATAATTTATAAAAAAGAAGAAATTTTGCAAAGTTGTTACAAAAGGGACTACAGTAACAGTCATTGATAGCCTTATCCCCTGTGAAACTGTGTAATTCCCCTTAAAGCCATCCACATTAGGGGTCATTACGACAGCTTATAACAGCAAATTCCATAGTTCACATGCTATGCCAAGCCGTATTTCTATCTCCTACCATTCCACCTCAGTGGATTACTTTAGTTTTTGTATTATGAGAAAGATTGTGTGCATGTTCGTAATGTCCCCCCTTTTAGTCATATTTTTTCTAAGCTAAAAAAAGGTTGCAGTATTTTCTTATACAGGAATTGCTCCAGTCCTCTGAACGTTTTAGCTGTCCTTTTCGTCCCTTCTTCTAGATGTACAGTATCATTTGGGTTTACTAGAACTGTATACCAAGTGTGGGCACTTGTAAAAGCAAACTGCACTAAACTGAGTGCAGGCTTTCCATCAAATAAATAGGGACAGTTGCAGCCTCCAGAAGACACCACCTGAGTATCTTAAAACTCTTCTGTACCCTTCATGTATGCACCTGGCAAATGTTCCAATTATACCATCTGGGACATCAGAATGAAATTATCCAGGTTCACATGTATCAATAAACTGTAACTATCCAGGAAGATTCTAAAGACAGGTTCCTCCATCTGCAGTTGGTCTCAGTTATTATAAGTGCTTTACAGGAAGCGAGTCATCTATCGAGCTTTTCTAAACAGGACTGTCTTGATTCTTTGCAATGTCAGCAGACTCCTACAGCGCAAGTCGAGATGCCAGATACAGGAAAAATCTTTTATATAACCACACTGTATCTGGGGTGAAGGAAGAGGCGAAGGTTTATAATTTGTTAAACCCACGCACTGCTTTCCACTCAGTTAAAAAAAAAAAATAAAAAAAACCCCTTGTAGGCTCCAGCAAGTACAGCTTGTTGGCAAGGATAATGGGAGTTGCAGTTAAGGGCCACACAGGTGCATTCGCTGGCCACGAAAATAGTCTACGAGCCTACCGCGCATGAAAATTCTTCGGTCAAATGTAGGGATTCTCGCCTTTAGGCCAAACCACAAAACGACCAGACCTTACCCGATGCTAGTAAACCCGGACGGGTGAGAGAGCCTTGAGCGACTGGTCCTGAGCGTTGCTTATATGACCGGCGCGAAAACTCAGGAGTTCTGCCTCTGGCGCGCCTCCCCTCCCCAACAACGGGCAACCCGAAGCCCGGGGGCGCCTCGGCCGCGCAGTCCGGCTTTCCGGCTCTCCCAGAAAGGGCGGCGGCGGCGGCGGCGGCTGCCCTGCGTCTGCCATACCTGCGGAAGGGTGGGGATGAGGAGGCGGGAGGCCGGCCGGCGGGCCGACCGGTCGGCGCGCCTTCCTTTGCCCGGCCCTATAAAGGTGTTTGGCTGGGGTTGGTCCCTGGCGCTTGCCGTCTCCTCCCCCCCCCCCGGCCCAGGCAACCAGGAAGTGCCGGCGCGGTTTGGGACGAGCCTCTGGCGCCCGCCATGGAGTTCTCTGAGGAGAAGCTGAGGAGATGGCTGAGCAAGGCAAGCGGAGGCGGGGCGGGCGGGCAGGCCCGGGCGAGCAGGGAGGCTCTTCTTCTCCGCGGGCGCTAGAAGTGCGGCCCCCTCTGTGCCTGCAGGAGGGGCCGAACTTGCGGGGAGGGAGAGCCCTCAGGCCGTTTCCTCACTAGATTGTTATAGTGCTATTGTTCCACTTTCAGCATCCCACGGAATATGGTGCTATTGCTCCACTTTCTGTATCCTTTGAGGGTCCTCCCTAAACTGCAAACCCCAGGATTCCATAAGATGGGGAAAGTGGAATAATAGCGCTATAGCAGTCCAGTGCGGAAATGGCCTCGGTTTCCCACCTCCTTTTACTGCTTAGGGTTGCCCGAGGGTATGTTGGAGAGGGCCCCCGTTTCTTTTAATGACTATGCAGAAGAGGGAATTGTTGCTTGTTACCTGGAGCCCGTTCATGCTATGCCGTCATAGCGTTATTATTCCACTTTCAAGTGCTCTGGTTTGGTCCTAAGGATTCCTGGGATTTGCAGTTTGGGGAGGGGCATTTAGAATTCTCAGCTACAGCACTCCAGGGTCAACGGACTACAAATCCCAGGCTTCTATAGGGTGGAACCACAACAGTTAAAGAGGAATAATAACCTTGTAACTGTATGGAGTGAATGGTCTCCTGAGGGTGTGACAAAAGCAGTACCTGTTGAAATTCCCTCTTGTGTGCCTTCAAGTCCTTTCTGACTTATGACAACCCTGTCATTGTTCAGAGGGTGTGTGCCTGTACTTTCGCCTGAAGCTGAGAGGCTGTGACTTGTCCAAGGTCACCCAGTAGGTTTCCATCGTGGAGATTCAAACCCTATTTCCAGAGTCAGAGTCCAACACTCAAACCACTACACTGGCTATGTTCTACACAACCAGGAAAGGTATAGGAGCCTGCTCCAGTTTTCATTTAGGCAAGTATATATTTGCATCCTATCTGTCTGTCTGCAGACCAGTTGTTTCCTGTCTGACCATAGCAAAGATGGTAATGTCCGCTCCCTCTTCACCGATCCAAAGCAGATCCACCCCAGCACATTGTTATTTATTAATTTGCTTTTGTCAAAGAAGGTAAACACTATTGGGGAATTATGCTGCCGTTCATGACTCTTTGCTCCCACAAGCTGAAGATGACTGAAATGCCAACCTTTTGATGCTTATAAATGTTAGACAATAGTAGATATAACTGATATATACCGTATTTGCTGGCATATAAGACACACCGGTGTATAAGATGTGCCCTATTTATATGCCGGCAAACACTATTTGCTGGTGTATAAGACACACTGGTGTATAAGACGCAACGCATTTTCAAACAGTATTTTTCAGGAAAAAAAATGAGTCTTATACGCCAGCAAATACAGTATGTAACATACAAGCTAAGAGTCACAGTAATAAGACCCCTCAAAGATGTGCAAACTCTCAAGTTCACTAGATGTCTTCATCAGGCTAACGTACTGACAGTTAAGGATAGGGGAAGAAACAGAGCTTGCATATTCTTGTAAGTGTTAAACTTTAGCAATAATTAAAGATACTGCTCCATTGGTGGATTTGGGATTTTTTTTTTCTTGTAGAGCAGCAGATCTGTTTTGTCTTAAGTAAAATCATCATCTTGACAAGTGGAGGAATTAGTCATTGCTGTTTTCTTTATTGTAACCATCCTAAGCCTACTGTTGAAATAATATTATATCTTGTAGAATCTAATCCATTTAAGTTTGTTTTTTTCGTCCATTCCTTCTTAAAATCCTTTTCATGCAGAATTTGTGAATCTAGCATCAGCTCCCCCTTCTTCCTTTTGTGTAACATCTTGCGCAAGGTAAAAAAGAGGTTTCCAATTTTGCTTAAGGGTCTCTGTAAAATGTATAGTTTCAGCCTCTTTTGTTCATCATTCCCCCAGTCAAGTTGCCCCAACTTCTGGACTGAATGCGGAAAAAACTATATTGCTTGATATAGGATGTATAGCAAAGAACAAGTATATCATAAAAACGAGTTCTTATGATGAAGGATGGGGAATAAATAAAAGCTAATGAACTTTAAATTCATTCTTATGTGTAGTTCAGTGAGACCCTCTATCTACCGTTAAGATCCTTTCTAGATTAACTGTGCACAGGATTGCAGGATTCTGTTTGTGTATATTCAAAAGGAAGCTAGCCTTGCTATTTTCAGTCAGGTTTACCTACAAAAAAGTGGGAGTAGTGTTGCAGCCGGGATGTGTGTATAATTTGTATTAAATCAAAGTATAGTGTAGTATAGTGGTTTGACATTGGACTACAGCTCTGGAGAACAGGGTTTGAATCCTTGCTCAGCTGTAGAAGCCTCTTGGGTGACATTGAGCAAGTCACCCTCTCTTGGCTTCAGATGAGGGCAAAGGCAACCGCGCCACCAAACAAAACATGCTAGCAGAAACCCATGATAAATTCGCCTTAGGGTTGCCATGGGTTGGAAATAACTTGAAGGCACACAACAACAAAAACAACAAAGAAAAGATTACAAGAATATCCAGCTTTTACATTTTCAATACCTGTTGCTTTAACATGATGAAAGTTGCTTAAATGTATACTTAAAGATGGTGTATGTTTTTTTAAAGAACCAAAGTGTTTTTTAAAGTTAATTGTCAAATGAGAAGTTTTCCTTCATTAATGAAATAAATATTAGAAATAAATCATAATGCTATCCTTATATGTACATATGTAGAATAGGACCCAAATTGTGTAGGCTGTGTTGACACAGAGGCCATTTCTGCCCTACACTGTTATAATGCTATTATTCTACTTTCAACATCCTGTGGAATTCTATAGTTTACTGAGGCCAGATTCCTCTCTGGCTGAGAATTCTAAATGCCCCTCCCTAACCTTCAAACCCTAGGATTCTGTGGGATGTCAAAAATTGAATAATAGCACTAAAACAGTGTATTGCAGAAATGGCCAGAAATGAATCAGGCTAGTAATTCGAAAGATGCAGGGGTTTGTATTACCAGGTATTTCGGATTTCAGCTGTAATGATGAATTGCTTAATAGTAAGTGTTAAAAGCACATATGCATCAAAATAAAGTTATTTAAAATAACAAAATTATGTTTGTTTTTGTCTCTAGTATAAATTTCGAGATTTGACCATAGAAGAACTGAAGACTGTAAATGACTTGTATCCAAACTTCAGATTCACCATGAGCACCTATAGTAAGAATAATGTATCTTAGTTGATAATGTGTTAAAGCAGAAGGGCTCCCAGCATGACAGTGTTTGTTGCCAACTTAATATTTATATGTATGCCAAGGCATTTACCTTAGAGTATTGCTAGCTAGCCTGATTATTGTGAATGAGATATTTTTATTGCTTATTTTTATTGATTGTTTTTATTGTTTTGATTTTATTGTCGCTTGTTATATCTTTGTGAACTAATTTTTGGATTCTCTGTCGAAATAAAAAGTGTATATAAATTTTCGTAATAATTAAACATAGTGATTCATATGGTGATTTCACCTGTAGCCAGTGCGAGTAATTTCAAATAAGGAATTTAATTCCACCCATGACAGTGGAGTTGGCCCTCCACATTTACAGGTTTGACTTTCATGGATTGGATTATTTGCAAGTTTCTTCAACCCTTGCCTCTTGGTGGCTCTGATCAGGCTGCACGGCTCTTTAAAAACCTGCCTCTGGTCTTCCTCCGCCTCCTCCACCAGCTGCTGCTTGGCCAGCTAAGAATGGGTTGCAGCCCAGTTTCTCAGCACCACAAGCCATCCTCTGATGCTGCGCCAGACCCTAGGAGGGAGATTGGCAAGAGAGAAGAAGTATAGGGCTACCATGCTGACCCAACCCTTTTCCTCTCCTTTCCCTGACCTTGTTTGGACTCTGGATGCCAGTTCTCCCCCGCCCCATGTCTCATCTCCTTTCCCATAGACACAAGCACATTTTGATATTTGCAATTTTTCTACTTTTGCAAGGGTCCTGCACCCCTCACCCTAGTGAATGTGAAAAATGTGGCTGTATAGATCAGCATCATACTGCTAATCTTAACATTATTAGACCTATTAAATCAATAAGAGCCATGTGTGTCAATACTTGTGTGTATTCCATTGTTTCAATCCGTCTCCTTCACCTAGGGACTAATGATTGCATTTAGGACATGATGTCAAGTGTGATCCTTGCATGTTTACTAAGTAGTACATCTGTTGTGTTCAGTCAAAACTGAAAAGAATTGGAATCAAATTCCTAATTTGAAAATGGATTGCAGTCTTAATTACTCTCAGCAATTAATTGCTGCTGGTTTGCTGCTGATTTGTTTAGCTTTCTTGTTACTGCCTCTGTATTAAAGAATACACTCCATTATATTTACCATACACTCCATTGTATTTACCATGCTTCTTTTTACATTTTGATTTTGATTTTGATCTTTTTGCTCTGTTTTTTATTTTCTTGACAATACGAGAATGACTTACCTCTGATATCAAAAGTAAACCAGGCTGTATTAACATTATTTTAAAGTTAAAAAAATGAAATCTACATATGTATACAAATAAGTGTTTCGAATTTCAGCATTCAAGGATGGGTCCCAGAAAGACCTTCTGAATTTTAGTGGCACTATTCCAGTGAAATATCACGGTAAGTACAACATAATATTTTACTGTCTTTTACTTCTTGTCTGATATCTTGCTGTCCATGATTTCTCTTCTGTGCTATTCTATTTTATATGTGTGTGTGTGTGTGCACATACACAGACATTTTTCTCTTTTTCTTTTCCAGCTGAAACTCAAGTTTCTGTTGTACTCGGGGTGACTATGTATGTTCAATGCTCATGGACTCTTGTAGGGGATGGGGATGTCCTCTTATGTTTAATGCATTTCTAAGAAAGTTGTAGTTCTCCTGGACGCCATGATGCATCCATCTTGTTTCTTAATTATCCAGTTTTGGCTATGTAGGCATTGGTACTCACTCTTTGAATTCGCTGTTAGAGGGAGTAATTCTTCATCTAGGGACACTGAAACAGTCTTCAGGAGCCCTTGTCTGGGTATAACCCCAAATCTGAAGGAAGGTGGTGGTGGGAGAAAAGGTCTTACTTGTGACAATCCGTTGCCCTGGAATACTCTCCCTAGGGAGCTCATCTGATGTCTATACTGATATCAGTAGACTTTTTTGTTTTCTTAGTTCTTTTAGCTTGCATTATGTTTCTTTTATTTGTCATTTTGATATTTTGTGAATTTTACATGGATTGTAGTATTTTATTTATAATATGCCTGGAAAATATTTATTGAGCTGCTCATAGTGTAAAACGGCAACTTTGTTCAGTAGCAGTGACAAAAAGCTTCCCCTTTCTGAGAAATGTGGGTGTTGAAATGATGAGAGTTTGAAGGCTGGAGGGGGATCAGGAGAGGACTTTTGTAAGGACAGACAATGAACTCAGTTGAGATACTGAAAAAAAAATCCGAGAATATGAAGGAGGCTTCCTGTTCCTTAATTCTATGCTTGAGGATGTCCCTCTGTACTTGTAACTTGTGCTTAATTCTACTTGGACAGCCATGGGATTCTTGTGGGAAATAACAGGTCCAGCATTCTCAGGAGCCTGCCAACCTTTGAGTTGAAAAATCAAATGTATATTTTAAAACATTTGCATAATGAATCAAGCAGATATCACAGTATCTTTTTTTATTGTATCTTGACAGGAAATTCTTACAACATCCCAATTTGCCTATGGATTTTAGATTCTCATCCTTTTACTCCTCCAATTTGCTTCTTGAAGCCCACAGCAAACATGGGAATTTCGGTAGGAAAACATGTGGATGCTCGGGGAAGGATCTACTTGCCATATCTACAAAACTGGAGTCATGTAAGGATGTGTGTGCATTATATGAAATGCTACTAAAATCAATTCACAGTTTTTGTATAACTGTGCTTCTTGAATGCTTGAAGTAATAGATATAATATTCTTTATTTGTGTAAAGATGTACCTTTTAACATGAATGTTCGTTCGTGTTAAATTAGAGGGAGAGTTTAGAGAAAGGAACGGTTGCCTTTTTTTTTCCTTTAGGATGTCTGTGTAGCAGAACATTTGTTATTTAAAATCTGTTTCTCATTATTTCTATATGTGTTTCAGCCACAGTCAGTGATTGTAGGGTTGATTAAGGAAATGATAATGAAATTTGAAGAGGAGCTTCCACTGTACTCATTATCATCTGCTGATGCAACCAGACAGTTGGAATTGCTGTCTTACATTGCAAAAATCACTGAAGGTTTGCATCTTTTTAAGAACTCTTTATCTGGTATTCATAAATACTAGCCCACAGTTGTCAATGGTAATTGAAAGTGGTTCTTCAAGGTTGTAAGTGAGAGATTTCCCTACTTTACCTGAGGATTGAACCTGGGACCTTTTGCATGCAAATCTGTTACACTATTGAAACATAGTCCCAACTTTGTTCTTTTCACTTGAGAAAATACTCCAATCCTATGCGCATTTACCAGGGACTGAGACCCACTGAACACAGAGGGATTTAACTTCCATGTATACATCTGTGCATAGGGTTTGCTTGTTCTTTACAGGCAACCACAATTTACTGTTAGTTTATGTGTTATAGTTTTATGTACTGCCCTTTTTTCAATGAAAAAAAGGGCTCAGTGAGCTTGAGACAATGTACATGACTTTCCCTCCCAATTTTATGGTTACAGCCAGAGCTTGGAAAGTTACTTTTAAAAGTTAATAGTTAACATTTATATATCCAAACATTGCTCAGAAGTAACTGGTAACAAAGGATCACTGACATTCCCCACTGTTCCTGTGAATAAATGGATAACCCAGTTACTAGAATCATAACAGAGTATGTTTTCAAAGTAAGTTTCTAAACTCACAACTTCCCTGTGAGGTAGATCAAGATGAGAGACACTGGTTCAAAGTCACCCAATGAGCTTTGTGACTTAGCGGCAACTTGAACCTGGGTCTCCCAATTCCTTGCCCAATGGCTATAATTCTAACCTTTATACCACAATAATCTCAAGAGTTAAAAATTGTTTCATTAGACTAAATCAAAATAAAACTAAAGGCAACTCTGGTATTTACAACTCTGTAGACTAATTTATATAAATTATCATACATGATTTTAGGTGAAAACAACATGCAATCAAAGGGAAATGGGAAGAAAAATGACAGAGAACTTAACAAAGTTACAGTTGTTGGAGCAGGAGATCTGGGCCTTGCTTGTGCACTGGCTATTTCAGCGAAGGTATATAATTCATATGATGAATACATTGCTTCTGCAGTATAGTGAGATAGAATAATTCAAGAAAACATACAGTGTAGTTCAGATGGAATTTAACTTTTCTATAAAATTGGGTTTGTGTGTATTTAAATGGGGGGAGAGAGAGAGAGAGAGAGAATGAATGCTTGTCTTCACAAATAGATCTAAATTAAGTCTGGATGCAATTAACTGACCATAATTTATAAATGCAGTCTTACAAATGTTTACTAAGTCTTGCTGTTTTTCAAGGGGCTTATCGCAGGTACATGCATCACTGGGCTGATGCTGCACTTAATGTTTCTGAATAAAACTACGTAGGATTATGCTGCAAAGGCCAATCTGCACAATCTTCTCAGCACTTGGTAATCTATGCTGATGTTCACCTGTGATATTGTAAATTATGGAAGGGGTGTTTTGTTATTGAAACTGACCGAATTTTAGCATGCTGCCTACAAGCACTTGAAAAGCTGTCTGAGTAAAAATATGTCAGATTTCACTGTTAATTTGTTTTTCATTTAATATTTGAAATTAGATGTTAAATTAATCACAGAAGCTACTTAATATTTTGGTACAGTTGCCAAATAAAATAAGAGATTGGGCTGCTGTACCATTAATGGTTGTATAGAAGAGGAAATTTCAGCAGGTGAAGCTTACATGATGAGCAACACAGCTGAAATTCCCTTTTCTGCACAACTAATAGAGGTACAGAAGCCCTGTCCCATATTTTACCTGGCAACCCTGCTTTTTGGCACTTTGTGAATATTTTGATTAGATTGTATCCTATGAACTTTAGAATACAAAACCACAATTTCCTGGATTATGAACTTTCTTTTTCTTTTTAAATCCTTATAGGATGTTGCTGACAAGGTGGTGGTTTTGGACTGCTCTGAAGGTACTGTAAAAGGGGGCACAATGGACCTGGAAATCTTTGCCTTACCAAAGGTGGAAATCAGTAAAGGTAATCTCACACATTGATTTCTGATGTACATGCTTTTCCTTGCATATTTCAAGGATTTTCCCATAATTCTCAGCATTAGTGGTAAAAATGTATCATTTTTGTATCATTATTGGTAAGAATGTAGCACTTAATAACTTAACAAGAATGTATTACTTATCAATAATGGTTTAAAGCATGACAGTATTGAGGTACAGTGCCAAATTAGCAAAAGGAATTATGCACCCTGTTTGGTTGTTGTTGTTGTTATTGTATGCCTTCAAGTCATTTATGACTTTGGGCAACCCTAAGGCAAAGCTATCACAGGGTTTTCTGGAGCTGAGTGTGTGTGACATGCCCAGGGTCACCCAGTGGGTTTGCATGACTGATTAGGGAATCAAACCCTGGTCCCCAGGGTTGTAGTCCAACACTTGAACCACTAGACTATGCTGGCTCTCCTTGATAATTAAACTTGAACCCTATTCAGTAAACATCCCCTAGGGATGTAGGGGGCAGTTATGACCCTCCAGATCTTGTTGGATTGCAGTATCAATTTCTCCCAGCATAATCAATGATGAGTGATGATGGGAGTTGCAGTCAGCATCAGGCAAGCCACAGGTTGTTCACCCCCTTCCAGCTGTGTTGCAAACTGAAACATTTGTTACAGAGACAGATCTGTACATCATTAAAATTAATGCATGGAAGCCACAAATTCAAATTTGCTGACTTTCACATGTAGACTAAAGTGTATAGATGATCCTGCATATGTTTAAATGGTTTTGTGTGCTTGTGTTAAAGTGAAGCAATGTAGAGACATTGGCTGGAGTCCATTTGATGCATTGCACTAGTGTAATTACATAGCTGGGGACAGCAGGAGCTAAAAGGCTACAGACATTGTGGCTGTGAAGGAAGGAAAGCACTGGAGAAGTCCTTTACTCATAGTTGTGAGATTTTGTCTGCCTTCCCTTGCTGTCACTGCAGAATCCTGGAAAAATGCAGCTGCTGGCTAACAGCATTCTGGCCATTGTATACACATTTTTTTTTAAGTGTAGGGTTTTTTTGTTTTTGTTTTTTTTACATATGTGCACTTTTCTTGAGGGCTTCTCACAAAATTCCTACACACAAGAGTAGGAAGACTCTTGTGTATAATGGATGCTTATTGTCATTGTATATGATTTCACTTTAAAAATTTAATGCACATATAGATGAAATCTAGTAGTATCCATCCATTAGCAGAACAGACAGGTTATCTATCCTGTCCACTCTGTCCCCCAGAGCCTGCTGTGTAGCCCCAAAATCTGCTCAAGATTGCTGAAGGAAGTTCTGTATCATACGCAAGTGGAAAATGGGATGTAAGGAAGCAGCAGAAGCAGGTTCTGACGTACAGCAGAAAATTAGCTAGCTCACACAGCATTAGACATTGCCTTTAGTTCTCTGAATCTCAGCCATTATCTTGCTGAGATATAATTGCTGGCCATAATTCTTCTGTTAAGGAAAAGAAAAATTAAACAGAGAAGCAAATTCTATGTTCAATTCATTGACCTTTTTTAAAGCAAAGTAAGTTTTACAGTGGAGTGTAACATTTGCAGAAATTGATTAACAAATATTTCTTTGTATTTATTAGATTTTTCTGCCTCCACACACTCAAAATTGGTGGTGCTTACAGTGAATTCTTTAGGCAATGCTGACTCCTATCTGGATGTTGTACAGAGCAATGTGGAATTATTCAGAGGCATTATTCCATCAGTCGCACATTATAGTCAAAACAGCGTACTGCTTGTGGCTTCTCAACCAGGTAAGGCAGTGTTTTAACCTTTTGATTTAGTGGCCTCTGGCTTCTAACATGATCTGTAATTGATAGTCCTTCAACAGGCATGTTGGTTAATTAGAGCTGCTCTGTTTGCCATAATAGTTACTCACAAGGTAGACATTTTATGTGCTATGTTGAAATGGTTATGATACCCCACTTCATAATACAACCTTGTTGTAGTTGCCTATGTCTATGCAGAGTTCCTTGCAGTCTACCTTTGGTGCTGTCTGAGCTTCGATGGATATAGACAACAATATAGTCTTGGCAGGCAGGTCGGTTAAAAAAAACTGCCACTCACAACTAGTATGAGTTCTATGATTTAGGAAAATAGCAGGAGTTATTTCTGTAACAATGATTAATACGTTTTATTCACATAACCAGTCCATCTGGAGATAAATAGTACATTTTATGTAAGGCATCATTTGTGTATCAGAAGAAAAGCTTGTACAATTCAGTTAATATAAGAAATACATACCGTGTACCACAAGAAGTCTGTCTTCTGTCCAGCAAGTATTGCCTTTTGTCTAACACAAGTATTAGAAATGAGTATCTGTTTACCCAGTTTTAGCAACAACAGTAGATGGGTATGGCTGGGTCTAGTCTCCCTAGTGGCCCAATTAATTAGAATTGCTTATCACAAATGCATTTTATCAATAGATTTCAATGGAACCCTTATAAGCCACCCCAGTGTTGCTGTTGTTCTTGTAACATTCCCTGAAACACTTCTGTCAAGATATTCTATCCAGATTCTCTTCATGGCTTTTTCCTAAACATCCCTTCATAGTTTAACTCTATCCTAAGCTTCTTTGACACATTGTGAACTCCTATTTCTCTTCATGTCTTTCCTGGACTTCATTATGTTCTCAGAATTAGCTGGTTGACTAAATGCCCAGACTCCTATCTAACTATAAACAGTGGCAAGCTAGAAATTAGCATGCATTAACCGGATATCTTCAGTTATCTGCCCCAGCCTGCTACAATGTCACCATGCCCCTGAATTTGAATTTTGGTATATTATGTGTGTCTTGGCCTTTAAATATCCAAAAGGCACCAGATCCTAGATGCCAAGCAGGGTCAGCTGTGGTTAGTACTTCGATGGGAGACCATCAACAAATATCAGGTGCTGTAGGTTATGGTCTATTACAGATGGATAGACTCAATCAAAGAAGACATGTCCCTGAATCTGCAAAAGCTGAGAAGGGCGGTTGATGATAGGGTGACTTGAAAGTCTCTCATTCATAGGGTCATCTTGAGTTGAAGTCAACTTGGCAGCAGTCAGTGGCAAGGCTTTATTTCAAACAAAGGAACTCTTAAAATCATCTCTAAGTATTCCTTGCCTAAGGAAACCCAGAGAAATTCATGGGGTCACCATAACAGTCAACAGGTGACTTGAAGGCTCATACACACATGTGTGTGTCTTGACATACATATGAGGAAGTAGAATTTTGGCATCCTCCTTTAGACAGCTGTTGAGACAGGAAAAGTACATCCTTTCATTACATAAAACTATGTTTAATGTTAAGCATACTAAATTCCTTTGCTTGTTTTCCCAAGGAACCAATAAACACCAAGACTGTGATGCTAAATAAGTTACTGGGAATTCTGTTTGAAATCAGTGGAGAGTATCCAGTTAATGTTCCTCCACTGGCAGAAGTCAAGTGAAAAGACAGAGTTTTGGGGGTGGGAAGGAAGGCAAAATCTCTGAAAATTGCTGTCCTCATAGAATCATAGAGTTGGAAGAGACCACAGGGGCCATCCAGGCCAACCCCCTGCCATGCAGGAACACACATCAAAGCACTCCCAACAGATGATCATCCAGCCTCTGCTTAAAAACTTTCAAAGAAGGAAACTCCACCACACCATCAGGAAGTTCTTCCTGAGGTTCAGGTGGAATCTCCTTTCCTGCAGCTTGAATCCATTGCTCCTTGTCCTAGTCTCTGGAGCAGCAGAAAACAAGCCTGTTCCTTCCTCGACCTGACATCCCTTCAAATATTAACATATGGCTATCATGTCTCCTCCTAACCTCATTTCATTGATAGGTGCATTGGAGATATACTGGAGTCAGACCAATTGGATACCACCCAATTTACTCCGGAGCAAACATGCTTGGTTTTTGGATTCAGAGAGAATCAATGGTTATCCTTTTGGGATAATCATCCATCCAGAAGGCATTATCTCAGCCAAGATAAATGTTGTAGTCAGTGTACAGTTGTAGAGGCCATCTAGTCAAGCCATCAAGCAAAAGAAAAACGTCCAAATAGCAATACACAAAAGATGTGATCTTGTTAACCAAGTTGCATGTGCTATTTAAATATAAGAGTGCTTTTGAAAGTTGAAAAGAAATACAAAAGGATTTTTAAAAACCTTACTAAAAGATCTTTCGTAATATATGTAGAAGAGTTAATAATTAATTATTAATAATTAATTAGTTAATAATTAATAATTAATATTACTGAAATAAGTGTAATTGTTGATATCCACAATTAAACTTAAATTTTTAACCTGCTTAAAGATTTATGGAAGCAAGGTTTTTCATTTGACTGTAGACCTCTATGTTATCTTGAACTAGCAGTATAATTTTTATGTCTTTTCATATGTATGTGTTTAATATACAGTGGAAATAATGACATATGTATCCTGGAAGATGAGTAGATTTCCTCAAAGCAGAGTTATTGGCATTGGTTGTAATCTGGACTCAGCAAGATTTCAACATATTATAACAAACTTGTTGAAAGCCCAAACTGGAGGCAAAGATAGTTGGATTGTTGGTGAACAAGGAGAAGAGAAAGGTAAATACATAATCGTGTGTGTGATTTAGGACTGTGTATTTTAGATCTGCTCTGGATTTTGTATTAGGACACAATTGCATTTTTACAGTTTCCTTTGAGAAAGCTTATTGTATCTTTAAACTAGGGCATGGGGAACTGTGGTTCTCTAGATATTTTTGAGTAACAACTTGTAGTATCTCTGACCACTGGTTTTCTTGTCTAGGGAAGATGGAAATTAACAATCTGATAACACTGGGAATGCTACAGTTGCCTTACTCTGCTTTATCTTATTAGGATTTCTTTAATGGATAACTAAGAGAAGAAACTGAAGAGATTGTTGTGCTTCTGCCAACAGTGGCTGGATTTCATAGTTACATATTTAATAGTTCTGCTTTACATTGCCTACTATCCATTTAAGTTGTTCTGTGAGCATTCTGTCATCTGTATGTTGTATTGCTATTATGTCAACAAGAACCAGCATTCTAACTTTCCTTAGCTCTCTAATTTATTTGCAAAAGACTTAAAACTTTGAATTGCAGTTAGGAAGAGGAAAGACATTTATCTCTGAAAGTTTCATTATAAAATACTGGTTACATAATTAAGTTTTAAGAGGTGGAAAATAAACGCATGGAGTTCTGCAACTCTTCAGATTTAAAGCAGTTTAATTTTAAAAATCAGAAAAGCACATGCTCTAAAGAGGAATCCTTGTTAAGATAAAAATGCAAATATTTGAAAACAACAAGAATGATCATTATTATCTCATTCAGTGACAGCATGGAGTGCTACTAATGTAGTGACAAATCATCAGGCTGGAGATGTAATAAACCATAATGCTGAGCAGCTATTGACCAACAGGTAAAACATCTACAGTACAATCCTGTATGTATGTACTCAGTAATTAATCCCTGTAAGTTCAATGGTGCTTGCTGTCAGGGAAGTGATGACAAAGTTGTACCTGTGTAGTTTAATCTCAATTTAAGTAATGTAGCAATTTTCATTTATTCATTTAGTTCATTTATATGCTGCCTTTTTCACAGAGTGGGATGCAAGATGGCTTACAAAAAGAATCGATTGAAACCTAACAATAAAAATTTAAAAACAATAAAAAATCATCACATTAAAACAGTATAAAATCATTTAAGAGGCATACAAAAGTTAAAAATAAAACGTACACTAGTTAAAAATTACACATTAGAAATCTGCTTAAACAAAAAGAGCAGGGAGGGGGCCAGGCTAGTCACCGATGGAAGGGAGTTCCAGAGGGTGGGAACAGTAACTGAAAAGGCTCTCTCATGTTTCCTCAAGAAACAAGTCTGATGGTTCCGGAACCAAGAGAAAGCCCCAAGATCTTTCCACTCAGGCAGGTTCATATAGGTAAATGAACTCTTTCAGATAGTTTGGTCCTAAGTTGCATCGGGGTTTATAAATCATGTTGAATGGTGGCCAGAAACAAACTGAAGCTGTTTTAACAAAGGAGCTATATACTCCCTGTGACTGGCTCAAGTCAGGATTTTGGCTGTAGCATTTTGGACCTGCTAAAGTTTCCAAACAGTTTCCAGAGGCAACCCTGTCATACTGAGTTTACTTCCAGCCCCCCCCCCCACAAGCCTGACTTCTGCCCTTAAAAAGGAGCAGGAAATTCCCCAGTGTTCACTAATTTCGCATGCTGCCACCACCCACTGAATTCTGAATTAACTGAACAGTACAGTGGGACCCTGCTCAGTGGATTGCCAATCTCTATGCTTAAGGACCTTTCCTTTCCCTCCTCCTCCTGAGTGAGAGAAGTTCTACCTAAGCGTGTGCTGAAGAATGGCGTGGGAATGGAGACGAAACAGAGGTTTTACAGAAAAGCATTTATTTTAAGGCATGCAAGTAAACAAGACAATAATACACAAGAGGCTCCCCCCTCCCAGGTACGCTGAAGTTACAAGTAGTTATAACAACAGATACATTCTTAAGATCAGCCAACTATAAAAATAATAAAAAGCCCTAATGCGACTAACTACCTTATTCTAGTTACTCACATTTGGGTTCACAGGCTTAGATGGTCTAGGAGAGGAATGAGACCAGGAGGCGAGGCCTAGGCCTGCAGCCTACTACTGGCACAGATCCCATCTCCAGGAGGTTCCTTTGTTGTCTCCCTGCCACATGGCCTCTCAAGGATTTTTATAACTTCTCCTTGGAAGCATCTCGAAGCATCTCAAAGATGCTCACCTCTCTTCCCTTGATTGGGCCATTCTCCCCCTGTGAGCTGTGAGGCTGACCCACAGTAAAAATGTAACCTAATCCCAACACCTCATTAACCCTTGGTTTACCTGAAGAGGGCAGTATCCCCCTTCAGCCAAGTCTAGATAATGGGAAGCCCCATTATCACAAACCCCACATAGAGTACATTGCAGTAGTCTAACCAGGATGCAATCAAGGTATGTGTTAACAGTTAGATTTGGCTTCTCATGGAACAGGCACAGCTGGTGCATTAGGCTTAACTATAGAAATCCACTCCTGGCCCCTGCTGAAACCTAGGCATCCGAGCTCACAGTTGAGTCCAGGAGGATAACTAAACTGTGAGCTTGAGATTTCAGAAAGAGTATAGCCCCATCTAACATAGGCGGAATCCCTGTTCCCTGATCTGTTTTTTGGCTGACCAGGAGAACCTGTCTTATCTAAGTTTTAATTTGTTTGTCTTCATACAGTCCCTTTCCAATTAATTTTACCCTTTCATGTCCAGACTACTTGTACTACCTATTTTAAGTACAACTTAAAGGGATCAGTTTGCTGACTGGGAAAGGGCATTTAAAATGCTAGATTTATTTGTTTTAGGTATTTCTTGCTTATTTTTCTGTAGAGCCATGGAAGTTTTGAAAGGCAAAGGCCAAAGATCCTGGTCTGTTGGCCTGTCAGTAGCTGATCTGGCTGACAGTATACTGAATGATAAAAGAAAAGTGCATTCTGTATCAACTATGGTGAAGGTAAGCATGAGTTTAGCCTAATTTTGCTTTTCTGAAAGGGAAGAAGCATTCATGGGTTTCCATTTGAAAACTATAAGGAGAATGAAACTGTAATGTGCCTCAAAAGACAATATTCTGTGAAACAGAATTAAACATTAGGCAAGTTCATAACATGCAGTAAATCCTCTTTATTTTGCATGGGTCAGGAAATACTGCTAACTTGGAGCTAACTAGGCTTAACTTTAATTGGCCCTTTACCTTTTCCAGTAGCAGCCTGGAACAATAGCAGATGAAGGAAAATTTAACTTTTTCTTCCTAGCCGAAGTCCTAACAAAATCTTTATTTATCACCTCTCCTTCTGCTGTATCCCCAAGGCAATGTACATCAGATAAAAACATTTAAAACAATTTATAAGTAAAAACATTGTAAAAAAGACTACGACAACTCCTTAAAATAGTTTCAAAATAAATATAATTTCAGACAATTATATAGTCAGACCAGTCACCCCTAGTTTTAAGGACCAAAGGTCATGCAAAAGAACCATTTTAGCTGCCCACCAGAAACTCTCCAAAGTTGATGGGTGTATTTCAGCTAAGTTTCCATTTATGCTAGTGGGAGCATGCCTTGAATTGTGGCCAGTAACCTTAGGGAGATTATTTGGAAATGGCAAGGGGAGAAATGTAAAATTCTGCTCCTTACCTGCCATGTCTGAAGGTTATTCAGGTTTCCTCAAACTTCGGTGTATTATTAATGTAACAAAAACTGTATGATCTGTCCCCCTTTTTCCTCTTTATCTAAGCAAACAATAATGAAGCTTACTTTAATCTGTGTTACAATATGGCTGGCACAGATTTTCACCAGTTAGTTGGCTCTATTGGACCAAGACCATAAGACTGGGGTGGGATGACTTTTGGCAAGGGGAACTCACTTTGTATTTAATTCTAGAACCTCATGATTGAATTATCACAGCCAGTTCCAGCTGTGGGCTGGGGAGCACTTGGGATCAATTGTCTACTGCACATGTACTACATGCATGCTACAAAACAGCCTTTCTAAACCTTTTCACCCTTGGAATGATTTTCAGATCTCAGGGAATCTCTGTATACAGAGAAGGTACATATGGTTGGAGGGGCTCAGCAGGACAGACAACACTTCAAAATTTCATAGATGAAAGCTGGAACAACTGTCCTCTCTCCTTTCCCAGTTGCAGTGGCTCCTCTTAAAGTAGCCAGCTCCACTATCATTTCCGTCACAGGCCTCCCTTTGCCACTTCTGCTGCTGCCGCCATCTCCTCACCCCCCTCCCACAAGCTCTGCCCAGGCACTGGCTGTTGTTTCTTGGCTACCCAGTCACTCAGTTAGGGGGCTGGAAGGATCTGGGCTGGAGGAGCAGCACCACCAGCTTGGGCAGCTTCTCCTGAGGCAATAGTGAGAGACTTCCACTCAGCACAATCAGTGAAAGGTTAGCTAGAAGCAGCAGCAGCAGCAGCAAAGATGAGGAAGAAGGTGGTGACTCAGTCCTTAATAAGGGCAACAACTTGCTGGATGTAAAAACTGTGAGCAAAGACAAGGAGGAGGGCAGCAACTCGGCACATGTTAACATGTTGCTGCCAGTGCACAGCAACAAGCAAGATGATGGAAAGCTGTCACTTCCTCCTCCCTCCTTTTGTGGAGTGTGAGGTGAAATGGGAATAGCCCAGGACCTACTGCTAGTGGCACTGCTACACCAGCAACAGTATGTTGGTAAGGGTCGAATTGCTGCCGACCATCTTGTCTTTGCTGCCCCCCTTTCCTCCACTCAGCAAAGTTGCTCAGGGCTGAGGTGCCACTCTCCTACTTTTCTTTGCTTCTGCTTCCTCCACCCAACCTAGCTGAGCCTTTGCCAGGTATGCCAAGTGGTAGTGCCTCACCTTCACCTCAAGAAGCCTGAGCTGGTAGTACTGTAAACATTTTGGATCTGGGTGCTTTAGGTTATCATGTGAAGTTCAGACATAACCTCTTGTGGAACAGGGGAACACCAGTTAGAAACCCTGGTATAAAGAAACACAGTGCTGTATCTGAGTTACTACACATCCGAGTTACTATACTATACATCAGAGATACTGAAACAAAATTCTCACATTTCTAGTAGAACTACACAAATACATAACCAAGGGCAACCTATTAATACTCATAGATGAGGAACACAAAGGCTAAGTTATGTGATAAGCATTAGGCTAGCCACGGCAGAAATTTTACTTGCTACAGTTAAATTATTTGAAATCAGAAACCTTCCTCCTCTCATTCCCTTGCATTTTGCTGTGTGCGGAGAAGAAAGACAAGCACCTAGACAAAAGGCAAAGAAATGGGGGAGCATTTCTTCATGCAAGCCTTCCTTCTTTCTTCCAGAGCTCCCTGCTCCCATTCCTTTGCCTCTGGTCCTATTACTGAGAACTTGTGCTGAGGCAAAAGGTAAGGGAATGGGGAGGGAAGGTTCATGTGAGCCTTCTTTCTCTTCTCCAGAGCTCTCCTCTCCCATTCCCTTGCCTCCGGCCCTGGCACACAAAAGGCAAGGGAATGGGAGGGGGGAGCCCTGGAAGGGAATGGGAACAGGATCAGACAGGGGACTTATGCATGGTTTTTCCACTTTTGTGAGTGTTCCATGGCCCAAACCCTTGTGAAAGCAGAGGGGCTACTGTAAATGACACAGAAGACTCAGTGGACAGCGAAAGATCATCAGCATGTAATGTTGCCTTATAGCCGTATATTAAATCAGAGATTACTAGGTTTTGTTAATTTCACATGCCAAAGGCTCCAAATGTAAGTCACAAATCAAGGGAGAAAGAAGACATCACTGTTGTATACCCTTGTTTAGATGAAAAAGTTGGAAAGTATCCCAATAGTAGTCACTTTCAACTTGGGAAAGAGGTTTAAAAAAACTGAATCCATTCATTAAAGCTTTTTGGATATATGTTTGACTTTTTAGAAGTTGAATTAATTGCCAAAAATTGTATTGCAGAGACTGTTTTGTAGTACAAATAATTTTACATCATAAGGACAGATGTTAAAAAAAATGAATGTTGTTTGGTATGCCTTTTGATAAATACCCATTTTTAAAGCACCAGCATGATTTGAAAGCCAATTACATTAACTCCTGCCCTCTGTGACCTACAGGATATAATAATCTCATTTACAGTGTGATCATATACTTAGAAATAAGTCCAGTCTGTTCAGTAGAGCTTATTCTTGAGGCTAATATTATAGCCTCAAGTACCTTAACAATGTTTACCTCTTTATTAATGAAGTTCAGATAATATATATACAAAATGTTTTCTGTACATTAATGCTTTCATTTTTAACTAGGGCTGTTACAATATCAACAGTGAAGTATTTTTAAGTATGCCTTGTGCCCTTGGAATCAATGGAGTGATTGAAACGGTCAAACTATCAGATGATGATGCTGTATCAGAGAAACTACAATCCAGTGCTGCATCAATTCATGATCTTCAACAGCAGTTGAAACTTTGAATAGCATGGAGAATCATTTTATTCCTAAAAATACTTGAGATTATTGAAGAAGATGACAACATGAATGCCTGTGTGGCTGCGAAAACATTACCTCACAACACAGAGGCTTTACTACACTCCAGCATATTTAATAACAGATAAGGTCAAAGCCCCCTATATAGATATTTTCTTGACAATCAAAATAATTAGGTAGAATAATATGCAAGTTTGCAAATATTTTATCACAATGTGGAAAGTGTTGACAGAGTACCAATTTTGTAATGTGAAGCTCAGTTCTGTTTTCATATTCTATATGGGTTTTGGCTCTCGGGCCATATGAGCTTGCCTATACAGAGACTTTTTCTAGTTAACAATAATGCATGATGTTTTTCATCTTCTCACTGTGTCACACCTAGTTTGCAGAATTACAATGGACTTTTAGCCACCACCAATTCACTCCCTTCTCAAAATGTCCTTCTAAGAAAATGAGTTATGACCATAGGTCTTCTTTCAACTGGTTGTCACACACCTGTAATAGAAGTTGATATACTGTTGCCATCTTGAATTTACTGGAGAGAACTGGCAAAACTATGTATTATTCTCTTGTAAAGTCTAGATCTAGAAAGGACTGGTAATAAGAAATTGTCCAGAATCCGAGTTCATGATTCAGCTGATAGTTGATTTCTTTAAAATAATGTTTATACTAAAAAATCTTAAAGATAAACATAACTGCAATAAATCACCTAAAGCTAGAGCTTAAGGTTGCATTCCACAAACATTTTGTTCAGACTTAATATGTCTGAAAATGCTTCTCAGGACATTTTGTGGGAATCATGCAAAGATTTAGAGCAGGGAGAGATATCTGAATGAAATCTATAGTTACTAACTGCTGATGGTTGTTGCATCAAGTGGATATATTTGGGGGGATTGCCAAGTACTCTTCTGTGTATGTACTGCTGTTTTACGCTGCCTTCTTGCTGTTGCAGTTCCTTTTGCTCCCTGAAAAGCCACTCTCCTCCCCTCCCAGCCCACCCTACCCTCAGCAGGAACCTGGGGGATTCTCCATAGCCAGCTGAGCATATCAGAAACAAGGGGGCAGAAGATTGAACACTTCAGTGCTTTTAACTCACGCATGGATTGCAAGTGTCTGGTCAATACCTGTAAATGCCATATTAGGTGGGCAGTTTATATGCAAGGATATGAAGAAATGTATTAAGATAAACAGCTAGCCACTTTGGGATAATTGCCCCTTTATTCATAATGTGAGTTTTCTTTTAGATATTTTTTCTTACGACAGAATAATGATAAAGAATGTACTTATTGGACAGTTAACCAAAATCCAATAGATTAACATTTTAAATTGTGATTCAGCAACCCAGTCTACAGTAACTGTGGGGTATATTTAATTCTATAAATCTGGGTAATCTTTTCTAAATCTTTTATTAATATATATTAGTCCTGAATGCACTGCTCATTATTTTGCACTGATAGGTTTTAGCATTTTTGATCCATCAAGTGTAAAGTTGCAGTAAGCTTTGACAATGCAATATATTTGCCACCTGAATATGAATGTGTGTGTGTGTGTGTGTGTGTAATACATCCATATGGATGAAATTTTACCTTTCTACCTTGCTTTTTATATGTAAGCAAATCACACATGGGGAAAAAATAGAGAAGACAGATAACTTAAATAAAAACGTAAAGAACGGGGAATTGGTATCTGATGTATATATGTTGCTTTTATTTTTCTATCAGTCTCACAGGTGAATTTATTTCAAGATGGGTGCAGTATTTCAGTATTGTAGGCTGCAATGCTGGGGTCCGTGGGAGGGCATCCAGAGGGCTGTTGAGTACTGGAGACATCCCATCTGCTGGCAGAGAAGGGAAATGTACCAATACCTGAACTTGTTCAGGGGGTGGTAAACCTGTCTGCCGCTGTGGCCTACTAACAGTTGTAATCACAATCTGAGCAATTAGGAGCTCCTCAGCCCTCTCAGCCCCCTAAGATGCCCTAGCACTGAAATTAATGCCAGCTCAAGAACTGGTGTAGCAAACTGCATTGAAGACAACAGGAAGGGAGGGCAGGGAAAAGAGCGTTCTTTATTACAATGGAAACATCCTGTGGAATTCTGAGGTTTCAGATTTGGGGAGGCACTACAGCTCTCTGGCTGAATATTTGGGTCTCTTGGGGTGTCTGTATGTGCCTTCCAATTACCTGTTGACTTAGGGCGAGCCCATTAATTTCATAGTTTTCTTAGGCAAGGAATAATCAGAGTTAGTTTTGCCAGTTCCTTCCTCTGAAATATAGCCTATAGTACTCAGTATTTGTTGGCAGTCTCCCATGCAAGTACTAACCACAGCTTAACCTGCTTAGCTTCCAGCATCAAGGCAGAAATCGGAGTGGTGAGAGGCTAGGACTTGAGAACCTTGCGGAGCAGTGAGCTGCAGTCAGGCTGTCCATGCTGCGCCTTCGAAAACATGGTCATCCAAACTATTGTACCTTTTCTATAATAGCTTTCAGCATTAAAATGCTCGTGCTTTAGTCCCAGTGCTTTAAAGTCTCGCCCTGGAAGATGCAGTTCAATTGCAGCCCTCAATCGCATAAGGGTCTGCAGATTTGTTTTTTTTCCATCGCAAAAGTAGACATGAAATAAAGGTTATGGGGGGGGGGATTGGTTGAGTCAAGGAAGCCAGGGCCCTGAGCCTGCAAAACACGAGCAGAGCTGGAAATGACTAGGGTTGTCGTCAGAAATCGAAATCCAAGGCCATTTCCACACTAGACTGTTACAGTGTTATTGCTCCACTTTCAACATCCTATGGAATCCTGGGGCTTGCAGTTTAGGGAGTTTAAACTGCAAACCCCAGGATTCCATAGGATGTTGAAAGTGGAATAATAACGCCATAACAGTCTTAGGGCAGAAATGGCCCAAGTAACAACAACAAACTTCTTTAATGCCTATGTAGACAATAAGGGATATCCGTCTGTCAATTGTACCAGTCCCTACCAAGAAGCAGTTGAACGAAAGACCTTTTTAAATGTAATCAGCAATTTTATTCCTCCAACCATCTACAAGTGAAACGCCAGCACAAGGGACGAAGACGAAGCCAGCCCGTTGTGGTGGCTTGAGTGTTGGGCTAGTGGGTTCCAGGAGGAGGCCAGGGCTCACCTCCCCGCTCGGCCAAGGACACCTCCCTGGGCGAGTCACACTCTCTCAGAGCCTCACAGAAAGGCAAAGGCAAACGCCTTCTGAACAAACCTGGCCACGAAAAGCCCATGACAGGGCCGCCGCAAGGAGGAGCGTACACAACCACCGAGACCTCCAAAGTCTATGGTCTTATCCGCGTGACACGGTAGAGGGCGGATGTCGGAAGTGACGTCACCCCATGGCCCGGACCGTCTCTGGGCGGGGGCCAAACTCTCGGAAGCGGGCAGAGGCAGTTTCCTCGTTTGCTGGGGAACTGGAAGCGGGGCGCGCGGGGGCGGCGGGGAAGAGGACGGCCGCCACCACCACCGCCACCACCACCACGACCAGTGTCGCCACCCACAGGGATTGCCGCCACCATGACCGTGTCGGAGAGCCAGCTGAAGAAAATGCTGAGCAAGGTAAGGCAGGCGAGGCCTTTCGGGCCGGGGGGCCCCTCTCCAGCCTACTTGGATTGAGACGGATAGATCTCCTTGGGTCGCCTCAGACTGTCTCACTGCCCCCGGCTCAGTTATTAAGCCCGCCTTTGATTCCCAGGGAGGGGCGGGGCGGGAAATGGCGTCTCTCCCTTCGGGAATAGAACTTGGTCGCCGGTCGTACTCTCTCGTCCTCTTGGAGAAACCTTTGCCGTCCTCCCCTCATACGCGGAAAGGGGGTTTTCTGTTCTTTGTAACGAGCCGTGACAAAATCTTCTGGGCCGAAAGGGTCCCAGTGAGCCACCTGCGAAGGGATGAACGACAAGGACTAGACCCCCCGCCTGCTCACCTCCCAGCCTTAAGGCGCAATTCTTCTCATTTTTTTCTCACCTTACCCAGTTCTTCGGACGTCTACAGTGGTGTGTTGGTGTGTAGTTCTTGTGTTGTGACGTCTCCAGTCTCTTAATTCTTCCCCAAAACGCTTTCTTTCCCTTATGGTGTGCTTTAAATTAAACATTTCTGTATTTAAATAAGCCACGTTTAAGTAGGACAATACTGTAGCCCTAAGAAATCAAGAAACTAGGGAGGAAAGGATTTTGAACATGTGAATAAACTGCGATTTGGTGTTCACTCGTTCTTGTTTTATTTATAAGACAACGGGTAAGTAGTGATCATGCAAGCTAGTATAGTAATTGATTTGTTTTTGGGTTTCCAAGTAGTAGATGTCTTAGAGTGACTATTCCTAAGAATTCCATTTCTTGTCTTAAAATTTTTATAACCATTGGAGGATTTTATTTCTAATGTAATCAATACATGATTATTATTGAAACAAAGAAGGTAAAATTGAAAAACAATAATTACTGGACTAGATGTAGATAATAATGGAGATTCTCCCTTCATTTGCGGAGAAAATTGTGCCATCTGGTAACTTAATTTATGACTTGCATAAACAACAATTTTATTCTTAGACCATGTTCAGGAGCATGACCAGTCAAATCTAACAGCTACAATATTCATTTATTTTATGAAGCAGGGCTTTGAATGTGATTTTTTTTCCCTACTGAAATCAGGAGAACGTAAAAGACTTTACCTTTGGCTAAACAGTAACAGGTCCCTGAGTGAATATAGAATTTGGATGCAAGTGATAAATCGGTATTGGGGTATAAATCATTTAGTCATTTAATTAATAATATTAAATTCAAATTTTGTGTAATTGCCATTTATGTAATGATAAGGTTATCATGAAATATGTTAGATGAAAATGGGTATATATTTGTCCTGACTTAATAGTCTAATTTAGTTAATTATTAGACGCAGAGTATTTTCACAGTAATCTAAACAGTTTATTGTAACTTGTTATGAGTCAAGTTAGAATTAAACCTTGATAGTGATTTTTAAGGATGAATGTAAACTTCATCCAGTTGTCTGTCATTTGAAGACATTTTACTACATAGTTTTGTGTATTTATTTACAAATACAGAAGCATCTGTATGTACTGATTTGGGAGCAACTATTGTTGGATGTAGTAGAATATAGGTCCATCTAACCATGTATAGTGATCAGATTATAAGTGTGCATAGAGCTACAGCAGCCAAAAGCAACTAGAGGATAACCAAGAAGCCATAGAAGGTGGCAGAAATGTTTTAGGAAATGCAGAGGAAAGTCTGTTGGCAGAATGATACATGTTGCTCCAGACATTCTTCAGGTGTGGCAGTGGAAAGCTCTGTTTTTGTTACAGTCCTACCTATGTTATTCTGCTGGTTGACAACAATAAAGATGGGCCTTTCAACAGTGTATTAGGGAAGGTTGTAGATCTGCAGTCTCCCCCTAGTTACGCTGGCATTTCACCTCCCAGAAACATTCAAGTTACGCCAGACCTGGAACTGGCATAATAATGATCTTCCCAAAACACAGCTGGTGAGGAAGACAGGAAAAGCTAGGGGATAAATAATCTCCCATCTTGGCCATAATAAGCCAGCAAAACTTTGGCTGTAACAGTTACCCTACTATGAAATCTTCTTCACTTTTTGCTGTAAGATTCCTCTGACCATCAACCTAGCTGGTGTCTCATTTGGATGAAGACAGTTTAAGTTCAGCCTAAATATCCTGAAGGCACCAGATCCCATCTGTTCTTGGAAGCTAAGCAGATGAGTACTTGGACTGGAAACCACTAAGGTATACTAAGTTCTGTAGGCTAAATTTCAGAGGAAGGCAATGGCAAACTTCGTGATAGGGTCACCATAAGTTGGAAACAACTTGAAGGTACTCAACAACAAGTGGAAGCTAGACACTGAAGATTGTTGAAAAGAAGAAAGCCAACTCATTTGACATGTATTCAGGGAGAGATCCTTGGATAGCATGGATTGGCAAAAAGACAAATGAGTCCAAGAGCAAATCAAGCCTGAACTTTCATTAGAAGCCAGTTATTGTACTTTGGACGTATCATGAGATGACATTGCTCACTGAAAAAGACACTAATGCTCAGGAAAGTGGAAGGTACTAGGGAAGGAAGAACAAGACCGATTTACAAATGGATTGGCCTTGTCAGGGAAGCCTTGAGTTTGCTGAACCTGATCTGCTAATACCATGGTCTCTTGGAGGTTTTTCATTCATAGGATTACCATGAGTCAAAGCTGACTTGATAACATGTAATAATTAAAAAAAAAAGATTTTTGGAATGACTGTTGAACCAAATTGATGTCTCTTGCCCATGTGCTCTTTAATTGCCATCACTTCCAGTGATTAAGCAACAACAAAACCTGTTCAAACCTACATTCATAATTGTTCTTTATTTTATTTTGTTTTGGAATTGTCATACACTGCGTTTGGAAGGATTATCCTAAAAGGGTGGCTATAAATAGCAGAGATATAATTTTGTTTGGGGACTTGCATTTTTACACCTCAACGTACAAGGCATAAAATAATGTATTGTACACATTCTCATTTTCCATAAACATACTAAACAGGGGGCTGTGATTGAGTTTGTATCATGGTACACAGTTTCTAACACACCCTGACTGATCACATTTTTTCTACATTCCTTGGTTTTAATCCAGAAAATCAGATCTGTTTACAAAAATGGTTCTTCATCTTTGCTCAGTAAAGAAAAGGACAAAAGATATGCATGCTATAAAATCTCATCTGTCATAAACTCTAAAAGGAAATTGTGCAAAGGCCAAACTGTAGTCGTAGTACTTAAATTGAGGTAGGTCCAAATTTCGTTAGCAGGATTTGCTTTTTACTGGGGGTTTTAAGCCTTACAAAATTCTTTTCCCCCCATAGTACAAATACAGAGACCTGACTGTTCAAGAAACTATCAGTGTTATTGCCCAATACAAAGATCTCAAACCTGTAATGGATGGCTATGGTAAGTTTCTGCGTTATGTCTTTTCCTTGTTTTATGCTTATAATTAATGAGTGTATTGCATTCTTTATTATTATCTGTTTTGTAAAATAATTTGGGTGGCATTCAGCCAGTCCAGTCTATGTTAGGTTCTTACCATTATTTCATCCTATTTTCACAAATAATTTTATTGAGGAGAAGGATTAAGACAAGTTGCTAGACTAATTACTTGGATTTTCTGTGTGTTTTTCAATAAATTGTTGGTTGAAACCTTTCTTCCCATTTGGAAAAAAACCCCCACAGTGGTCTCTCCTTACCCACAGTCTTCAGGCGCGTGAGTTTGAGCATCTGCAACTGTGTTGCGTTGTTTACCTAAAATGCAAGTGACATCCATGCATCCTCACTGAACCATCCACACATGTCGCCACCATTGAGTATAATGGGACATGAACATTCTCAAATTTTGTTACTTCCAGGCGTTCCTGGAACAGAACCCCCTTCGTATACAGAGGGTTTGCTGTATCCATGTAATATAAAACAAGGAGCCAATCTTTCCTTAAAGTTGGGGTAGGCAAAGTGCAGCCTGCCAGACATTATCAGATTGCAACTCCTGTCAATCCTAGCAAGCATGGCCAATGGTGAGGAATACAGGGAGAATCCATTTTGGGGAGGGGGGGGGACACAAGTACATGTCAGCATGTTTAACAACTGTGTTTGTCATAGGTACTTTAATTGTATAGAAACAGCTGCCTGTTTATCAGAAAGCACCAAGTAATACACTAGGTGCGTTCCCTTGTGTAGTGGTGGTGTTTTTTAAGCAGATGCTTACTTATGTGTGGGAAAATACATGAAAAAGAAACATCACTGATCCGTTTTTGTGCATGTATGGGTTATTTGTGACTGCAAAATAAATAGTATAATTCTTTCTTTTCAGTTTTTAATGATGGTTCATCAAGAGAGTTGATGAGCCTCACTGGAACCATTCCTGTAAGTTACAGAGGTACGTATGCGTCTTGAGTTTTTGTGTATGCCTTCAAAAACGTATGTATTTATCCTTGTTGCCAGTCTACTTTCAAAGACCATGTTTTTAGTTTTGTAACTTCACATGATTGTTGTACAACTATATTCTCTGGTGTTTCAAAGACTCCTGTATTTTGCTGTAGTTTTGCCTCTTAAATCAGCAGATGTAAGGAAAGAAAACTTAAAGCACAACCCTGCTATCCTTTGTTACCTTAAAGTAATTCTGTGTACTGTATGTGTAGTTCTCTGTCTCTTTTTCAGGGACTGTATGATAGCACTTTGAAGGAAAGTTGATTTAGGGTAGTGGAATCTTTCATCAGTCTCCCTTTCCCTTCTTTTGTTCTCGTTCCACTGTGAAGAAGAAATTGAATGTCATCTTAAAAGCGTTTTAAGTGATTTGTGCAAGTGTTTGGCTCATCAAGAGTATTGACTTATTTTCACACATGCAGTTAACACAGGGTTCCCTTTTCAGTATAGAGAGTTCCACTAGCAGGGAAGTGTCTACCCCAGTTATACCCATAGAAAGCTCGGCAGATAGGAAGCTGCTATTAGAAGTGTTCCTGCCATCCATAGCCAAAACAGGGCATCTTAGTGTCCAGGTGCCACAAGGTAGGAGCAGTTTTGAAACCACTGCATTTAAGCTTTTCTTCCCTAGAAGTGCACAAGAATTTGTCTTCTGTGAAGTCCTCATGTTGGCATAGGTATTTTCTCTTCATTTCTATTGAAATCATTGGGTGGGAGGAAGAAAAGAAACAAACTGGGGGGAAAAACACCTCTCCAGCTCCTGTCCTATCAGTTTGTGTTCTAGTAAAGGTCTTAAATGTAGCCAATGTTCCACAGCAAGTCTTTCAGTATGGCCAGGGTAGGATGGCTGTACCTTCTGTTATAACACTCTGAATATTCGCAAACTCTTGCACAGATGTTTGCAGAGTAGCACTATTTTTTGGTCCCTCCATGTGTTGTATTGCAGGAGGCATTCTAGCTGTTTCCATTACTCATGTTACAGTTGCACTTTAATGCTTTTTTAAATGGTCTGGAAACTGAACTATTTGATTGCAACATCCTAAACAGAATGTGAAGACCCTCCCCCAGTGTTTTCAAAATTGAGGAATAGTCACTAGATTAAGGAGTGGAATTCAGTTTGATTGCTGAGCAATTTGTCTTGGGACTTTAAAAATCAAGAGCATAATGCATTGAATTAAATGAAGCTGGCTAGGTAAATGATTTAGAAGCAGTAGTGAATTGAGCGCTGAGAGTCTGTGCACTATGAAAGTGAAGAAGGCATATCCAATGGCTGAAGTGAAAAAAAAATGCTGTGTATGATGTGCCCTGCGTGCAGGCTTTTAGTAACTTCCAAACAGCTGCTTCTAGAAGTTGGGTGACCTGCCAGTGCAGCATTCTATGAGACGTGGAAAATTGCTGCTAAATGGGAGGCGACAGTACCTCACATGAAAGCCATGGTGCATAAAATTGATCCCAACATTTTAAGAATTATTTAAAGAATAAAACTGTAAGCACTGTCTGTCTATATACTGTGGTGTGCCCACATTTTTAATAGGCTATGAGTATTCTGGTGGCCCCATCTTATTGTCAACTAAAATTATCAGGACATCTTCACTGTAGACATTTAAGAAGGTGAAGGGGGAGCATGCAGTTAAAATTAAGACATGTCACAAAATTCACAATTCCTGTAAAACAAATAGTGGTAGTCTAAAATAGTGAAAATAGTGGTAGTCTAAAATCCATTTTAGAACTTGTACCTAAAAATACTATCATAGAAAGTACAGTTCCCAGTTGCGTGCTGAAAGGTAACCAGAAATGGGAATTGATAACTTTTCTGAATAGACTGTTTCATTGTCCATGAAGCCCACTTATCATGTATGTCTCATTGTGGGAAATGTGTAGGAAGAATGGGGTACCACAGGGTTCTGTCCTGGGCCCGGTGCTATTCGCCATCTTCATCAATGACTTGGATGAAGGAGCGGAGGGCATGCTGATCAAATTTGCTAATACCCCAGAGGACAGGATCAAATTTAAAAATCACCTTGACAGATTGAAGAGCTGGGCCAAAGCTAACAAAATGAAATTCAGCAGAGAGAAATGTAAGGTCCTGCACTTAGGCAGAAAAAATGGAATGCACAAATATAGGATGGGGGACGCGTGGCTGGATGGCAGTACATGTGAAAGGGATCTAGGAGTCTTGGTAGATCACAAGCTGAACGTGAGTCAGCAGTGTGGTGCAGCAGCCAAGAAAGCCAACGTGATTCTTGGTTGCATCAATAGAAGTATGGTGTCTAGATCGATGGAGGTGATGGTACCACTCTATTCTGCTTTGGTTAGGCCTCATTTGGAATACTGTGTCCAATGCTGGGCACCTCAATTCAAGAAGGATATTGACAAGCTGGAACGTGTCCAGAGGACAGGCAACCAAAATGGTGAAGGGTCTGGAAGCCATGCCCTATGAGGAACGGTTTAGGGAGCTGGGTATGTTTAGTCTGCAGAAGAGAAGGTTAAGAGGGGACATAATAGCCATGTTTAAATATTTGAAGGGATGTCATGTTGAGGAGGGAGTGGGCTTGTTCTCTGCTGCTCCGGAGACTAGGACAAGGAGCAATGGATTCAAGCTGCAGGAAAGGAGATTCCACCTGAACCTCAGGAAGAACTTCCTGACGGTCAGAGCTGTCCAGCAGTGGTATATGCTGCCTTGGAGTGTGGTAGAGTCTCCTTCTTTGGAGGTTTTTAAACAGAGGCTGGATGGCCATCTGTTGGGAATGCTTTGATGTGTGTTCCTGCATAGCAGGGGTTTGGACTCGATGGCCCCTGGGGTCTCTTCCAACTGTATGATTCTAAGACCGAAGTAGAGAACTTAAGAATTTGGACAGCTTCACTCATATCTGTTTGTGTGTTTTGAAGGGTGTTTTATTTACTATATTCCTCTCTTAAAGTGTTGGATCTCTTGGTTCTCTCACCCAGGAAAGATCAACTTTGCATCTGCTTAGCTTCAGCAGTACCTCAGTATCGTGTTCTCCAGGAGAACACCCTAGGACCTATGTTGAGGAAGTTAAAGTGCTCTAATTCTAAGCTTTGAAGATCAAATACAGTATTTTGAATTATTCTAGAAAACAATTTGGTAAACAGAGCAGGGGATAAAGTAACGTAACTGTAAGTTCTACTCTGCAGTCCGGTAATATTGTGACAGGCACATTTTGGATCTTTGAAAATTTCTGGACTGTGTTCAACCGCAGCCTGTGATAAGAGTGCATTCCACTGCTTGTTCTAATATGGAAGTAATTAGGACATGCATGACCTTGCAAAGTCCAGTGTCTCAAGAATAGGCTAGTGAAAGGCCACTGCAGCTACTTGATCAGCTCAGAATAGCACCACTTTGCAAACTTAATTTTTGAGTGGGATCATAGCTCCATTCAAAGGGCTTGGGTGCCTACTTCCGCATGGCTGAAACTCTCCATCTGGCCTCCATCTTATCTGTACTCTTCATCTGATCCACAAAATAATTCTGGAGCTTCATTACATTCCAGGGATCAGAAAATAGGCATGTGTAGAAATAGAAATACAAGAGTCATCCTCATCCTGACAGCTGTTCTACAGTAGGTTGAGGACAGAGAAATTGTGAACTCCTGGAAATGGATAGCTACAATATTCAGTAAAATCCACTAGCTTGGATGGTGTTAAAATATACTGAAGAAATGTATGGAGAATAGATATGTCATCAGCAGCTAACTATGCTTTTTAAAGATGTTAAGAGTCAGTGTGTCTCTGAGCCCTGAACACTTGAGATAGCTGCTGGTGTATCCTCCTTGTGAATTTTCAGGTGCATCTGCCTGGCTGTTTTTAGAAGCGGTTTGCTATCATATATGTATTGTAGTCAAGGCAATTGTTACACACTTTATTTTACCATAACAATAAGTGTATAATGCTTCACTGTCTTACAGCATTTATTGTTGAAGGTGGAAGAGGCGAGAAGGGGATCAAATATTCTAGATCTGATCCTGTCCAGTGGGGATGACCTTGTTAGTGAGGTAGAAGTGGTTGGATCTTTAGGAGGGAGTGACCATGCCCTATTGGAATTTGGCATTCAGTGGGAAGAAGATAAGTGTAGCCAGACACTCATCTTAGATTTTAAAAAAGCAGATTTCTGTAAACTTAAGGAGCTGCTGGCTGAAATTCTGTGGTCAAGAATAGTGAAAGAGAAAGGAGTTCAGAAGGCATGGGAGTTCCTTAAAAGGGAGATACTGAAGGCACAGTCTAAAACTGTGCCAATAAGGAGGAAAAATGGAAGGCATCTGAAGAAACCAGAATGGTTGACTAAAGAACTCTCAGCTGAGCTAAGTGTTAAGAGAAACATGTACAGGAAATGGAAGAAGGGGGAAACCACAAAAGAAGAATTTAAGCAAGTAGCCAGGAGATGTAGGGAGGAGGTCAGAAAGGCTAAAGCACAGAATGAACTTAGGCTGGCCAGAGACATTAAAAGCAATAAAAAGGGCTTTTTTAAATATGTCCGCAGCAAAAGGAAAAAGAAGGAGATGATAGGGTCGCTGCACAGAGAAGATGGCGAATTACTAACAGGGGGAAGAGAAAAGGCAGAATTACTTCTTTGCCTCAGTTTTTTCCCAGAAGGATACAAGCACTCATCCTGGCGGTTGAGGAGCAGGTGAGGAAGCAAGGGAAATGAGGCACATAATAGGTAGAGAGGTGGTACAGGAATACCTGGCCACACTGGATAAATTCAAGTCTCCAGGGCCAGATGAATTGCATCCTAGGATATTAAAAGAACTGGCAGAGGTCATTTCGGAACCGCTTGCTATAATCTTTGAGAAATGTTGGAGGACAGGAGAAGTTCCAGCAGACTGGAGGAGGGCAAATGTTGTCCCCATCTTCCAGAAGGGAAAAAAAGAGGACCCAATTAATTATCACCCAGTCAGCTTGACATCAGTACCCGGAAAGATCCTGGAGCAGATCATTAAGCAGTCAGTTTCTAATCACATAGAAAGCAACGCGGTAATCACGAGAAGTCAACATGGATTTCTCAAAAATAAGTCATGCCAGACTAATCTTATCTCTTTTTATGATAGAGTTGCTAGCTTGATAGATGAAGGGAATGCTGTGGATGTAGCATTTCTCAATTTCAGTAAGGCCTTTGACAAAGTTCCCCATGACATTCTTGCAAAGAAGCTAGTAAAATGTGGGCTGGACAGGGCTACTGTCAGGTGGATCTGTAACTGGTTGACTGACGGTTCCCAAAGAGTGCTCACCAATGGCTGCTTTTCATCCTGGAGAGAAGTGACTAGCGGGGTGCCACAGGGTTCTGTCCTGGGCCCAGTGCTGTTCAATATCTTCATCAACAACTTGGATGAAGGAATAGAGGGCATGGTCATCAAATTTGCAGATGACACCAAATTGGGAGGGGTTGCTAATACGCCAGAGGACAGGATCAAAATGACCTGGACAGATTGGAGGGCTAGGCCAAGGCTAACAAAATGAATTTCAACAGAGAGAAATGTAAGGTCCTACACTTAGGTAGAAAAAATGGAATACAGAAATATAGGATGGGGGACACGTGGCTGGATAGCAGTACGTGTGAAAGGGATCTAGGAGTCTTAATAGACCACAAGCTGAACGTGAGTCAGCAGTGTGATGCGGCAGCCAAGAAAGCCAATGCAATTCTCGGCTGCATCAATAGGAGTATGGTGTCTAGATCGAGGGAGGTACTGGTACAACTCTACTCTGCTTTGGTTAGACCTCATCTTGAATACTGTGTCCAATTCTGGGCACCCCAATTCAAGAAGGACATGGTCAAGCTGGAGCAGGTCCAGAGGAGGGTGACCAAAATGGTGAGGGTCCTGGAAGCCATGCCCTATGAGGATAGACTTAGAGAGCTGGGTATATTTAGTCTGCAGAAGAGAAGGTTAAGAGGGGACATGATAGCCATGTTTAAATATATGAAGGGATGCCATGTAGAGGAGGGAGTGGGCTTGTTTTCTGCTGCTCCAGAAACCAGGACAAGGAGCAATGGATTCAAGCTGCAGGAAAGGAGATTCCACCTGAACCTCAGGAAGAACTTCCTGATGGTCAGGGCTGTCCGGCAGTGGAATATGCTGCCTCGGAGTGTAGTGAAATCTCCTTCTTTGGAGGTTTTTAAGGAGAGGCTGGATGGCCTTCTGTTGGGAGTGCTTTGAGGGTGTTCCTGCATGGCAGGGGGTTGGACTGTGGTCTCTTCCAACTCTACATTTCTATGATTCTATGATTGTTAAAAAAAATATCTATGATTCATTCACTGTTCTTTTCTAAACCTCATCAGGCAATACTTACAATATCCCAATATGTCTCTGGCTGTTGGATACGTATCCATTCAATCCTCCAATCTGCTTTGTTAAACCAACTAGTACAATGACAATTAAAACTGGGAAACATGTTGATGCAAATGGCAAGATATATCTTCCATATCTCCATGAATGGAAACATGTAAGTACAATTTTAAAATTCTTAGATTAGGCTTGCGTTATTTCACCTTTGAAATAATGTGATGATTTGGCCATTTAATATAGCATAAAAGCACAGACTTGGAAATCTGTCGCCTCCATTGAGTAAAATACTAGTACTCTTGCATAGTGCAAAAAACATTTGTGCACTTGTCATGTTTGCTCTGCTGTCGTAAGGTTAGTAACTTAAAAGTCTCTTTTAAACCATTGTCACTGTCTATAACCAGTATAATTCACTGATGGGTACTTACATCCTTAGCAGCACTTTCCTAGTGATGTGTTTCCCTTTCATTTTTTTTTTTTCTTAGTTCCTGCTAACTGAATTGGAACGAACTAGACTGAAATCTATACATAGCAGGAGGCAGTGACTTGTTGTCCCTAATGAAATGATGGTTCTGTTGTCATTGGTAATGAACAACTAAACTGCTGTTGCGGGAGAAAATAACCCTGTATTCTGTGCTTTTAATTCCTAGCCACAATCAGATTTGATAGGCCTGATTCAAGTTATGATTGTGGTGTTTGGAGAGGAGCCTCCAGTGTTTTCTCGGCCTACCATTTCAGCAGGCTATCCATCTTATCAGCCCACAGGACCACCAAACAGTAAGAAATCTAGCTTCTTGTTTGTGTAAATAACTAGCATATAAATAAACATGAGGATGTTACTTTATTTATTTGAGTGTTCTAGTTATTATGGCACTTTTTTATTTATTTCTAAACATGTAGTGTGGTTGTTAATGTTACTGTTTTTGTGGAACATAAAGCGCTGTGGGTGTTATATAGGCTGGAATCTTATCATCTGGAACCCTAGAGAAATTAACAGCACAAGATATATCTCTGCTAAATAGTTTACATATACAGTGTATTCCAGCTACCAACAGGTTTGTTGTCTATGGTTTGAATTCAGAGTTCCTGTGAAGAGAACTCATCTTTTTAGATGAAGGATGGTGTGCATAAATCAGACTTGCAGTAGTTCCTCTTTAGTCTTGCATCCACTGTGTCTCAAAGTCACTCCAGATGAGGTTGTGGGGCTCTGTAAAACAGTGTGGGAGTTGTATTGGGAAGCTGCAATAGGAAGAGTAGAGTTAGTGTAAATGGTTCTCCCACAGGACCAGCCTTTGCTGGATGTTAACCCCTTCGGTGAATAGCGAGAGTGCTTCTAGCTAACATTTATTTGTTCTTTGCTCCACCATTTCAGGAGCCTTTTTTACCCCATTATTTTGTTATTATCAATGGCTTTCTATGCAGTAGTTTTTACAATTTTGCTTATTGTACTCAACTATATCAGCATCTTTTTCTTTGTTTCTTTATGTATGTCGGCTCTCCACATTTGTGGATTTCACTTTCATGGATTTGACTATTTGTGAGTTTCTCCAACCCCTGCCCCCCGCCCACCTCAAGCTCTTCTTTTCTGTGGGGAACTTTCCCTCTTGGTGTCTCTGGTCAGGTCATGCAGTCCTTTTAAAGCCTGCCTCTGATCCTCCTTCTTCTCTCTGAGTTACTGCCTGGCCAGCTAAGGACAAATCACAGCCTGGTTTCTCAGCACTACAAACTCTTTTCTTTTCTTTTTTTTCTTTTTTTGATGCCCTATAGACACCCAAGGAAGGAAATTGGCAAGACTGAGGAAGTAGAGGGCCACCATGACAACCCATCCCCTTTCCCTCTCTTTTCTTTGACCTGGTTAGGACTGTGGGTGTCCGCTCTCCCCACCGTGCCTCAGCCTGCTTCCCATAGATACATACACAGAGACATTTTGATATTTGGATTTTTTCCACTTTTGTCGGAGTCCTGTGCCCCTAACCCCGGCAAATGTGGAAGGCCAACCGTACAGCTAATCATGTAACGGTTACTATTTTCTGTAAATGTTTTTGTACAGCTAGCTGATGTCTTGTGAGAAAACGTGCAAAGTCTTTCCATTAATTTAGCAAACGTTTGTCTTACGAAGGGTTGTAATTCATTCTCCATATTTTGGGATGACTATGTGCAGAAAGAATTGCTTTCCAAGACTGTTACCCTGTTACTTCTAACCCAGTGCTTCATAGTTTATAGTCTGGAACCCTCTTTCTTTATAGGCCTGGGTTTTACCTACAAAGCTGTGAACAGTCAGGTAATCGGCGTATCTATAAGACCACTTGTTTCTATACGAGCTTGCTCATTGTTCATGATCTTTTCCGAAGATTCTGTTATACATCCAGTAAGAAAGGTTAGGATGGTGGGAATATGAGATAGTCTTTTCAACAGTATAAACAGGAGAAGGGGAGGAGAGGAAAAGGAAATGTAGAAGCATCTTTAGACTAGCTGGTTTTTATTTTAGCCTGAGCTTTTATGGATATAAATCCACTTTGGGTGCAGTACAGACCACTGCAACACTAGCGTCCTAATTTCAGCCGTATCATCTTAAACTGTGGAATCTTTCCCTAGGGCAGTTTACATCAATCACACATTTACTAAATTTCAGGCAGGCTGTAAATGCTTTTCTTTCCTGTTGGGTATTTAGCAGATAGTAAAATTTGATTGAGAGCCAGGATGGTGTATTGGTTTGCGCATTGGACTACAACCTGGAAACCAGGGCTCAGTTCCTCACTTGGCTATGGAAACCCTCTGCGTGACCTTGGGACCATCACACACTCTCAGCCCCAGAAAACCCTGTGATAGGTTTGTTTTAGAGTTGCCATAAGTCAGAAATGTCTTGACTGCTTGTGCTCTTTAATATAGTATAAGTATAGTTCTGAAGTGTTCTTATTTTTTTAATGTCTCCTTCAAGACTGTGCTTCCTCTTGAAAGCTTAAAGGGAATTCATAAATATTTGATTAGATGAATAAACCTTACTAAGCAAATGTTCCTGAATATTTTTATTATGTAACTTTTAGGTAGGCATAAATGGATATATCTGTTTTGCTTTCTATAGCTTTTGCATTTCTTTCAAGCAGAAGTTAGTTCCATTCCATTTCTTTATAAATTCATGAAATTGTTAAACATTCCACAGAAATTTTTAAAGCATTTTCATAATGTCTAACAATCTGTACACTTTTTCACGAACTTTCTCCAGTGTATGAAATTATCTTCAGTGTATATTCTTGGCTGTGATCATTAAATTGAGCAAGCTCACATACTTCCAGGAAAAAAGAAGCCTTGATCACTGCTAATGTTTTCACTAGCATTCCCTGTGGTATTATATTGCTGGACTTGTATGGCTTCAGTCAGATTGTACAGTTGTACCTGTTTAATAAAAATAAACTAGCATGTGAGTCTGCTCTATGGAACAAAGATCTTTCATTGCCATATATATGAATGCTGAAAGCTTAAAGATAATTTTGAATTCTTTGTTTTGTCATTGTATAAGCTCTCATGAGGGAGCTTACTAGGTAACTTCAAAATGAGAATATTAGCTTGGCCAGTAGGTGTCAGTCAAATATAAATTAACCTCTCCTAGTTGATAAAGAAAGTAACAGTGATGTTTTCACCTGTTGGCTTTAGAAGTCATAGGGATTGTGTTCTTTTATGAGACAAAAATCCAAATGCCACAATAGGCTCATACCTTCAATACAACATCTTAAGATGGAGCGGACAAAGTGTAATGTAAAAGTTAATGTAAGGTGCATCCATCCAACTTTCATTGATTTCTCCTCGCTCTCACACACAACGACAAAAGTACAACCTTTTTCATTACTTTTAGGTAGTCTGGAGAGGGCTGCAGAAAACTGCAGTGGAGAGGAGACAGTAGGAAAGCCCCATAGTTGAAGCACACTCCTGTTTGCACATCTCTGGATCTAGCCTTACAGTGGACATTTAAGTCTTGCTTTGGTAGAATAGCATCAGAAAGTAAATAATTCAAATATTTTAGTGATTTAGATTGCTTCATTTTAACAATGGCTAGTTCATAAGGGCTGCCTAGGTATGTAGCATCCGGGAAAGTCCTATTTAAATAATGCCATTATGCTGTAGGTCAGATGGAGAAATTCAGAGAGCTTGATCCTGTTCCTTTAATGCTGATTGCCTATCCTGAAGATGGTATCAGGAAGACTTCCTTGCGTGTGGGCCTTCCTTAACATGTGGGCTAAAAATACATCTAATACTCTTGAAATTATTAGTATTGAAATTGCTTCGTTATAAAATTATAATTGTGATATAACTGAATAACATAATTGCTCTGAATTATTAAAATGCCTGAAAATTGTTACTGTTCTCAGCTTCCTACATGCCAAGTATGCCAAGTGGATTGTCTCCTTTCCCCCCTGGGCCACCTCCTAACCCAAGGTAAACTATGGTTTGTTAAATCTACTTCTTACAGTAGGAAATACTGACAGTAATTACACTGTGCTTCACTGTTCCAGTATCTGGTGATTGAGTCTCTGTGCATCATATTTGCATTGCAATCATTTTAAGTTCAATTTTATCTGTCCAGTAAAACTGGAAATTAATTGTTTTTATTTTAGTACAATCACTTAAAATTCTGGTTGCATTTAAAAACTCAGTTTTGAATCAGATAATGATTAAGGATGAAGGAAGGCTTGATTTAAAACCCATAAAATGACTCTTGTGTATACTAGACTGCCCTTCTGCTTTACACAATATCTGCCTTTGTTTTTCTGTTATGACTTCTCCTTGGACAAGTCTTCCATGGAAGGTTGTTGTGTATAGTAGCTCAGATCACAACAGGACTGCCTCTGGTGACTTCAATCCCAAAACCCCATATATTGGGAAGAAAATCCTAAGGGGCAACCTATTTGTGTTCAGCAGGAAAACGTATTGTGCCTTTATGTGATCATGTAAGCTCTCCCTTCAGACCTTATACCCCATATGTGAAGATCTCAGAAAAGAACTAGCAGTGGACAACAGGAGTGGTGGTATTTACCAATTTAGTTGTCTGTGCTTTTGTGCTGTTGAGGAATTTGTAATTTGTGTATGCCACATTATTATGATGATAATTTTTATTATAAAGTCAAAGAAAATGAGAATAATGAACAGAACAAAAGGAAAAAAGAATAAGCTAAAGAAAAGGCAAGCTTATAGATCCAAATAATGGTATATAAATATAGACAATCAAGTATTAGTACATATATCAATGTAAGTTAATTAATTTTTAACTTTGACATTAAAATTTCCAAATAAACCGTGCTTTTATATGTGGTGTGTATGTTGAAAGAAAAAAAGCTCTACAGTCCTCCCTTTGTACCCATCTTGGATTCCTAAATAATTTATTCTTGCCCTCTTTATCAATAAACTTCTATAATAATATCCATCGTGACCTGATCCTGATAACGGGAATGCTAAAATATAAGTTTCCTATGTCACCAAACTCTACCTCTTAAATATGACATATGAACTGGACCCAAATCTGGCTAGGAGACATTGGAGAATAATGTTATATATGATCACTGCGGCCAGAATAATATTTGCAAAAAGATAGAAAAAGAATGATATTCCAGATCTAGAGGATTGGCAACAGGAATTGTTAGAGATGAAAACTATGGACATACTAACACATATAATCAATGAGAAAGAGGAGAAAAAAGTTGAGGATTAGTGGGCTCCTGTGGTAGAAAGTTTCTTAGGACCAGAGTAACAAAGGAAAGATCAAGTAATATAAATTAATAGATAAATACACAAACAACTGTGGAATAACAAGTGGGTACAAGATCTGTACAATTTACTAGATAAAATATATATGTACATGTATGGATACGTGTGTGTGTGTGTGTGTGTGTATGCATATATTGATACTAAAATATGTGTGAGCTAATCAGAGAAATGATTGGAAAGACTAAATGATTTTCAATCATGCTGTAGCTTATAATCTGTGTGTGTGTGTGCGTGCGCACACGATGGCTGGCAGAAAAAGACGATGAATGCAGTGCAGCAGGAAAATCAGAAATGTGGAAGGAAATTTAGTGTACTGAAAAATTGTATTAGTTCAGTTGAGTGGAAGCAGAGAAAAAGAGCATAGTCTTGCAGTGATGGTGATTATGAAAGCCATAAAATGTGTGCACAATCAGATAGATAATAAGGCCTCTTGGGTCTCCCCAGTATATCTGAACTCAAAGAGTGAATGCATGCCTTTCTGTATATGAAAATAATGTAGACATGTGTAAAGCTAATGCTGGCTAATATAGAATAAGCTAATAGCTAGGATGAGTTACCATCGGTTGTGTCATTTAAGTATGTGAATAACATAAATGCATTCTTAAATGTGAATGAGAGTTGGTTGTCCTCAAAAAACAGTTAATCTTGACTGTTGCTGCTGAAACTTCTGAAAACCAACACGTGTTTCACCGGCTGAAATGTACTTTGACTGTTATTTCTGCCTCAGTGTCCGTTTTTAAAAATTCTACTTCATTATTTCAAATTATTGCAATGTAGCAGATTGCTTCTTTTTCAAATCATATATACTTACAAACACTGGCATGTCTTTCCTCCCCTCTGCTCCTTCAAGTGGTTATCCCAGCTATTCTTATCCTCTGCCTGGTGGATCATTTCCAGCAACAACTGGTACTCAACACTACCCATCTCAGCCTCCTGTAACCACTGTGGGTGAGTAGCTTTGAAATGCTCTCATTTCAAAAATAGAAAATAGAACTGTATCTACAAATAGCATGGAAGAACATATTTCTGAGATGGCTATTGATTTTATTCTAACAAAGGAAAAGTAAGATGTTGTGGGGGGGTTTTAATCAATTTTATTGCAAGTAAAAATGTCATGGTTGTTATGTTTCTCCATTGTTTGATTTACAGAAAAATCATTAATTGCATTTATTCTTTCTTCCACAAAAAGATCTTCATTTTGTTGAACTGCTCTACGTAGTGAAGTTGATATTTGCTGAAAATTATGATGCTAGCAAATCTAAAATGAATTAAACCTAGAAGGCAACCGAAACAAAACTGTATATTGTCTAATGTCGTTATTTGGGGTCTGATTCTTAGTTAATGAGTTTTTAGACGGTGGGAGAGGATTTTATTACGCTATTGAATGTGTCAAGAACCTGAAAAGACTACTTGGGCACAAGAAGAATGAAGAGGCATAGCTCAAATGGAGCAGCTGAAGTCAGATTATGGTCTTACAGTCCATTTGTGAGCCTTCTGCCATGTCTGCTGAAAATGGGAAACAGTTACTACAGATGAAGCAAATTGAAGAAACCATGATTACAGTGTAATCAGTACTTCTGAAAAACATTTTTGTCATGCCTAACTGCGATTGGACTCATTACACCTTAATCTTCACTCCACTATGTGAACTACTAGTTCTGCATCAGCACTATGCAAGAGTTGAAGTCATCGCAGAAGAAAGATGAAATTCACCACTGCCCACATTAGTGGACATACTGTGTGAACTGTATATGAGCAAAAAATGTGGATCAGCAACTATCTTCCATTTTGCATTGGTTTTCTTTGTGGATCTTGGGTGCTTATATGTATTGCTTAGATGTATTCTGGGCAAAGTGTTTTAAAGTATTAACAATTAGTTCTGTTTAGCAGGGATGTCCTAATAAACCTGGAAGCAGTGGCTAGACCTTGGTCTTCATATGTTGTAGTTTTAATTATGGCAAAGACAGTTTATAGTTAAAACTTGAAAACTTCAACATTTAGAAAGCTCAGTATTATTTAGCATCCAATACAAGTTTTCTCTGCAGTAGTTGTGCAGTACTGCATTGTATTTGGACTGCAAAGTCTTCACTTTTATTGAAGGAGGAGACTTACCAGAAAATGTTCCTTGTGGTTCAGGGTAAGAAACTTGCAATGTTTAGAAGAGCCCAGATAGTTATTCTTCCAAGGAAATACTAGGCAGTCTATATCCTTATTGTACTGCAAACTTTCTAGGATTTCAAAAAGGAATTTTAAAATATGAGATGGTATGTAGTAACAAAAACCATGACCCTTCAATAAAAATGTGGAAATGAATACATACATTTCTGCACTGTATTTTTAAAAGGCAGCTTGAAAAAGGAATTTGAAAGTGAGGTACGATGTGCCAACAAAAAAGGAGGGAAATTGCTACATACCTACTTTTTAACTCTTAATTTAATAAGGAAACTTTTTTCTGCTTGCACTGATTTTTCAGTCATTACCTACCATCCCTAATAACCTGGATCATTACTGGGATTTAATAGTCTCAGCTTTCAGCTGTGTTTGGCCTGTCTGGAACACGTAGACTTCCATATACCTGTTGCTCCTTACCTTTTGTTAGTTTTTGAAAAATTGAGTATGTGGCAATGTGCCATTTTTCTCACAAATGTCATTCTGAAACAAAGTTTACCAATTGTGAATGCACTGGGAAGCTGTAAATGTGCCACTTTTTTATTTTGTAAAAGGTATTGCAAATACACTCATAAAGTCAGTCAAAAGGACGGAGTGAGAGCATGGATTCCTTTCTATTAATGTTGTTACTCAAGACCTATGTGTTTTAAACTATAAACTGTGTTCATCACTGTGTTGCACAGTTTTCTGAACTGATATTCAAATCAAAAGTTTATGGATAGGAAAGATATAAATTTTGGGGTAGAGACAACCATTTCATGTTCTGATTTTGTTGTTACATCAAATATGACAGTATGAAACTACACTATGTAAAGTTTTCAGAAAGTGCTTGGCCTCAGAGTTTACGAAGAATTAATGTATGTTTGTTCTCTTAATAGCAGATGGCAGAAGAAAGCAGAAACAGGTATGGATTTGTGGTCATTCTTATGTTTTATGGGCAGAAAAACGGGCACTTGAAAGAAGCTTTGGCCCACAGTTGGGCATTCGACCGGAGGATGCCAGATTACATTGGCTAGGAAGGAGTGGCATGACTTGGGATCAGTTAATACCCACTCTGTTGCGTGCACGACGTCGCCTAACAGATCCTGATATTCTGGTGATCCATTTAGGGGGAAATGACTTGGGGACAGACAGAAATGTGGATATCATAAATCGAATGAAGAAAGATTTAAGACATCTTAAGCAAATATTCAAGAATAGCATTCTGGTGTGGTCTAATATCGTGTCCCGTAAAGTGTGGAACCAGGAGGTACACCATAGACTGATGGAGAAAAGCAGGAGAGAAGTAAATCAAGCAATTGGTCATTTTATTGAGTGTATTGGAGGAACAGTGATTCGACATGATACACTTGTGCCAGAATCTCCTGGATTGTTCCATCTTGATGGTGTTCTTTTATCGGAAAGTGGCACAGATATCTTCAACTTGGATGTTCTGAGTGTCCTGGAGACTTTGGTTTGACTTTTGCTTTGGAGGAAGAATTACTAATATGGATGCAATTTAAACTGGTATGGGAATTCTACAGATAAAGATTATTCAAAAGTTGTGAACAGTTTGGGAAAACAAATTTACAAGTATGGGAATTGCACTGGTACTCATGTGGTGGACATTGGTTGCCTCTTGGCAGCCAATGCAACTGTACGTGTGCCTATATGTTTAACTGTGCTCTAAGTTTTGTTTATTTTTTTTTTGCATTAAGTGAAATTCACTTCTCATGTTCTCTTAGAGACAGTGCCAAACAGTTTAATTCTTTGGTTTTTATGTTCTAAAACACTCAGAGGAAGCAGGATAAAGATATCAGCCCAAAGTATGAGTTGTTAAGGTATTTCGTATGGGTAGAATGGGTCTTATCGTCAGTAATGGTCTTTAATGTTATAGTTTAAATTTTAAAATGTAATCTTGAAAGAGGTGGTACCAGTAGGGAAGTCAGCTGAAGCTATAGAATTCTTTTATCAAACAGTTTTGAAAGTAAAGCACTAGTTGTTTGACTAAATATATTTCATGAATGTTTGCTAACGTACCTTACAGGCATTGGCTTGTATTTAATTCAGATGTAGCATTCCTGGTGTAATAAACCATAGTTTATTACACCATAGTTTATTACACCCAGGAACAAAATTTAGTTAATAGTGAATAGTTAATCTTTTAGTTAATAGTTTAGTTAATAGTTAATAAACCATAGTTTATTATACAAAGTTTAGATCCACACATACCACCCTTGCCCTTCACCTGCTCTTAATTGTGTACCATCTTTAATTCTAGTCATATTACACCAGGGTTTCTTGTTATGTCAGAAGTGGGAAGCCATGGGTTAATGTCAGTTTCTTAACCGGAAATTGAAAAACAGATTGATCCTGGCTTCAAATGCTAATTAATAAACTGGGATTAAACCACAGTTTCCATTTCAAGTATAATGCAAGATGGTAGTTTTTAAAAATAATGAAGAAAAGAGACAAGAGGGGAAGGGATTGGCCCTAATGCTTGTTTGTAGCTTTAATGAACTGTGGTTTCTGTAATATCTGAACTGACCCGGAAGCTATGTTACTGTAGCACATTGTAAGCATATGCTCATGAGACAGGGTTACGATGATTTTTTTAACTTATGTCAGTTTGTCAATGCAAGACTAACTTGATATTAGTCTTTCCCGGAAAGCTTTAATCGTCCCATTGAGGAGTTGTATATACAGCACTTTTGTATATGTATTTTCTGATTCACTTTAATGGAGAGAATGCATTCATGCTCACAAAGGAAAGAATGTATTTTCTTTCTTCCATTGAAATGTATGGAAAAGTTATTGCAGATAGGAATGTTGTTAGCTTTGGAGTAGCATGTTTAGTTGGGAGAGGCATTGAAATGTTTAATTTTCCTGCTGCCTGTAATACATCATTTGCAAAATATCATTGTGATGTCTTTAGGGCTATTAGTGGTATTTATAAAGGACTTTAAATGCCAGATAGTGTGCTGTAGCTGTGATTATATCACTCTGGGCTGAAACACTGGGAAAAAGTTAGAATGAAAGTTATCAGAATTTTTGTAAAGTGTGATAGGATTACAGTTCTATTAAAACTTTTTTGCAAAGTTAGTAGTTAGTAGGGGGGAAAAATATAGGGAGATATTTGCACAACAAAACCTTGTCATAGAATTAACAGTTCAGTTATTTACAAGGGTCATCTGTTTTTTTTTAAAGTCTCAGAAGAGAAGTCTCAGTGTTCTGATATAGAATCCCGTGTAAATTATTTTCATATGATATTGTGCCTTTGAATTCTTTTGTGTTTGCATGTGTACGTGTGCATGTGTGTGTGTGCACGCATTCAAATGAGAAAGAAATTTTATCTATTTATCTTCTCTGAAGCCAAGTCACTACAGAAGAAATTTAGTTAATTCTTCACTGCAATGGCTTTAATGACTTCCAAACCTGCTAAGCTTCCTGGAAGTAGATTTTGGAAGCTATAGTTCAGCACAAGCTTAACTGTGGACTGTAGGACTACAGAAGTGAAATATAGAAGATAAATCTATGGATATTACATGTTCTGAAAATGAACTTTAGTACAACTTAAGATGAAGACAGCGAACATTTCTATTTTTATGCAACATCATTTTGAATACCTCTGAGTCTTTCCACCCAGGTGAGTAATATAGCCTTTAGGAAAAACAAAGACTGAATTCTTCATATCAGTGAAGCGACACAGCTCTTTCCCGTGCACACATAATACTTAAAGGTGCTTACAACAAACTTTGTTTTGTATACTTGTTAGTAGTAGGGCTTTGAATTCCAATATTCTATCAAGACCTACTATTTTTTCTATCTTACCGATGTTGGAAAGAGTTGATCCATCCAATTTGTATCACTTGGATTTTCTGTTTTTTAAAATAAAATAGTAGTCTTTCTGTTCTTGTCATTATGTGTTATGTTAGCAAGTACTGCGTATTGAACAATGTTGAATGATGTGAATGTTTTTTCCTCCAAGCAGATGTTGAACTTGAAATGTTCTTCAGGTTGCTAAGTGCGCTGTGTTGAAGTGGCATTCAATCCATTACCAATTATAACAACACCCCCAAAAGAATATATTAGGCTATAGAAAAGCAATATAGTCATATTTAATAATATTAAAAGTGTTAATACGGGTATTTGGTGGCCATTATTTTCATGAATTAATATATTGTTTTGGATTTAGCTTTTTTCTTAAATGAATAGGAAGTGTCTTCTGCTTGTATAAGGCAGCAACTTTCTTGTGTCTTGGTTCCCCATTCTACACAGTTCCCCTGTCAGGAGGGGGCTTTTAAAGGGAGACACAGCAAGGAGAGGACTAGGGAGCTTTTTTGTGCAAACTGAGTTTAAATTGCCCTTCTTTGGATCTAATCCTTTAATTTTGTTGTTCTGGAATGCAGTCATTAAGCTGTTGAATATTTTATACAATTTTTAGTCTATTCTTATTCTTTGGAGTCAGTGAAACAAAGTTCAATATTCTGTGTTTGAGAATAAGTAAGAAAAAGTAAGTTTATTTATTCCAATGAGCTAAAAACTGCTCCTGTGCTGACAGTTTTCAATTATCAAGATGGTTTTCCAAAAGTCATAGTTCTTGCCGGAATATCAAGTTTCTGGATACAGATGTATATGTGAGTATCTGAAAATAAGAAAATCATAGATATGTGTTGACCTTGTTTAGCCTTTCTGTAGAGTAGGCTCTAAAATGAGTGGATTTTGAGGGTTTCAAAAAAAGATTAATGTTCAGAATAAGGCACATTATGTGGAACAGGGTAAATATTCTGTTCCTTTCAAAGGCCAGCATCCTTGTAGCAGATGAGTGTTGTGATTGCTTGCTTTCTCCTATTCAGATGTATCTGACCTATGTTCTAGGGTAACACAGAAACAAAGAGAAAAGAGAGAATATATTGACTGTTGCCTTTCTGATATGATAAGCGCTAAAAGGTACAGAGTTGTTCCTTTTTATCAAGTATGTCATCAGCAGAGAAAATCACTTGTAGCCAGAGATGTTTTACATTTTCTGTTTTTAATAGCTTTCTACACTGAAAATGCTGCTCATGAAAGCATTTTCAAGATTGTGTGAACAATCCTAGAACAGCTTTGTACTGCCAGATGAAAAGTTACCATACTGTGTACCTCAGTAAGCAAGGCCATTTCAGCCAGTGCAATATAACAAAGGAGTCAAAGGAGTCTGGAATGGTGTCAGTATTCCCTTTTAGGTTTTTATTGTCAGGAAGGTTATTATATTGTTCAAGGTCTGTAAAGTTCCAGGTTAAGGTGTTAATTATTTATTGTGAGTTGTTGAAGGTGCTTCATGAGGAATTGTTGTTGTTGGCTGTATCTTATTTGAACAAAATTCTTTGCTTACTGTGAAGTTCAGTTTCATTATAATTCAATATATTGAATGCCAAAGTCAGAATTATCTAGGGCACAGTATTTTCAATATTCATTTATTGTTGTGACAACTGGACAGCAAATAAAGCTGACAGGAAGAAAGTCAACATTTGAGATGTGATGCCGGAGACAAGTTCTCTGGATATCATGTTCTGCTAAAAAGATGAATGGGTCTTGAAGGAAATCAAGCCTAAAGTCTCCATGAAAGTGAAGATGGCTAAAGTGAGGCTGTTGTACTTTGAACATATCATGAGATGGAAAAGATGACAACAGTTGGTAAAGTGGAAAGAAGTAGGGAAAGAGGGAGACCACGCTACAGGTAGATTGATTCAATCAGTGAAGCCACAGCCTGGGTTTGCAGGCAGACCTGAACATGGTAGTTGATGACGGGGGTTCTTCAAGTTTCCTCATTTGTAGGGTTGCTATAGGATGAAGTTGATGGCAGACAACAACAACAACAATCTCAATTGAAGAATGGTGCACTATCTGGCATTTTTACAAGTCAGTAAAATGGTTGTTTTAAGTCTGTTAAGGAGCCCTCATTCATATCTAATGACTTTTTACAACCTATTTTTTTAAAATTATACTTCTTCTAATGAGTGCTAATACAACTATACTAATTAAACCTAATTCAAATTAAACCAGTGTTAATATTTTGACCTATATCTAACATTTATCCTAATTAGATTTAGGGACTGGTTGGTCACTACTGATGTAAATCCGATTGGTTTCAATGAATTTCATCAGGTTGGAATAGACTTTGAATTAGCTCTTTGTTTAGGGTTGTGCCCTGCAGATAATCAAAATTTTGTTATAATTTAGGACTACAAAACTGGTCTACTCTGGTGCTGAAGTTTATATACTATATTATCAAATAGTTCTGCCTGGTGGTACAGATTTTTTTAAAAAAAATTTTAAAACATTTTTTAAAAATTTTTTTAAAAAAAATCTGTCTTTAAAAAACCTGTGACTTGAGTTCCTCAGCTTTCAAGTTGAGCCTTGGCTTCTGCTTTTCTTTCTAATTCAACTGCTGGTCTGCAGTACTGTAAGGTCAGTACCATAAGGTCATTTTTGAAATCAGACTCTGTATGGCAAAGGTGAAATGTCATGAGTGTTCTCTGAAATAAATGGCTGTGTGTCATAACAGCTCCTCAAAGGGTGGCTAATTATGGAAGTGACAGAAGCTCTTAAGGGCTCAGATATTTGCAGGAGGTCTGTAAGCTGTTACAGTTTTCTTCTTATGAATTCATGGTGGCAATTTTGCACTATAAAAATTGTACATGCACATTTAGGGGGATGATCCTCATATTCCTCCTTTAAGTAATAGGTGAGATGTTAAACATCTTTGATTAAGAGCTTGTTCTAAGGTGTGTGTATATGGAATACACAGTACTTGTACCTGTATGCAAAGAACAGAAAGATACTCAGTTGCTAGCCCACTATTTACACCGGGTTTTGTTTTGTGTATTGGCTTGGTTAATGTGTTGTATACATGTTCAGCTGCCTTGCCAACAGTCTTGGCATGGATGGATCGCATGCTGATCACGTCCTCCCTAAGGAGATTAGAATGCTAGTTTCATTTGCCAATTTATTGTATCACACTCTTACTAAACAACTAATCCATTAGATGCAACTGTTGCACCTAAATCCAGGATGATGTTAGTACTGCTACACCAGAGTGATTGAACTTTGTTTTCTTCATCCTGTTAGAAAGCTGGCTGTGGAGGGTTTCTAGAGGGTGAGCAATAGGCTGCAGTAGAAAGGTGAAATAGTCCCTGGTCCTGCTTCCACTAGGTTCTGCTGTTCCTGTAGCCAGCACTGTGTTCCATCCTGCCCTTGGTCTGTAAAGGACATTTTTTGACTCAGTATTCAAGTCATTTGAGAGGAATTCGTGTTTTATCGTTGTTGATGTACTTAAACATCTTTGTTTTAGATAACTAGTCACACTTATTTTGTTTTTGCTAGTTAACCCTAACATCTCAATGTTATTAAGTAGGCATATTTTACCCAGACTGTGTAGTTTGCACAAATCTCCTGAGATTGTATCTCTCCTATATAGTGTTACAAAGTAATGGCTACCCATCATATCCACTGACAAAAAGCCAGATATATTTGGGGAAAAAATTGACTACTACATGCAGTTCTGCACCCAGTATTTGTAGTTCTGAGCAGCTGGTGAGGCAATAGTTGATGTCACAGCACATTCATAGAACAACATTTTAAAGCTAAAAGAAAATAAAGTTGGATATCCTGGCTTAAACCTCTATTTTTTCCTGAATTGTATTCCTAGTTTTCTAGTTAGATTAGTTCTTCAGTAGATGTAACTCCCAAATATATATTTATATTTAATGGGGGAAATCATGATTGTTTTAAAAACACACATAGACAGACACACAGACAAGCTGTATTTATTCTTCTGTAGATGTTCACTTTGATCCTTGCTTGTTTTTTGCTCTGACCTTTATTAGTTTCATTTTGGAGTTTAGAGGAATTTGTTAAAAACAATTTTGATATGTTTTGTTTGGTCTGAAATTACAGATTGTATGCACAAAGCATGTGTCAGCCTAAATTTTCTCTGTACTTGTTTATTTTTCAGAACTATGCATATACTTTTTAATCCCAAAAGTATTGTATGAAAAATGTTAAGTATGAGTAATGAGCATATTTGCTTTGAGAGGTTTTTTTTTCCTGCATGTTTCTAGGGAGAATGGAACCTAGAACTATCTGTTCCCTAAGATTATCTTAGTAAAAATACCTATTATGTTCCAGTATGAAGGAACAGGTAATATTGCCAATGTTTGAAGTTTTTTTTTTGAACAAAATATTATTACAAAAAGTTGGAATGAAACTTGCCAATGCTTAAAATAAGCAGTATACTGCACTGAGATGTACTGATGTTTTCTGTTAAGAGAAACTTGTGGGTTTGTTTAATTGAAGCTCGTTATGCAGAAGGCTTTCTTTGACACCAGTTTTCAGTGTTCCATATACATAGCAAGTTGATATGTTTTCAAGAGCAGAGCAGAAAGACTTTAGGGAGCAATGATTCACATAGTGGACGTTAACTTAGGACTGTGAACTGTAACTGAACATGAATCCAAGACTGAAGATGGGATAAAGAGAATGAAAATGAGTAAGAACACATCAGTGTATCCTGGAATTGGGAACTTGATATTAAGTATGTTGTCAGAATCTTAGAAAATAAATTAGGAGATTCAGATGACATTAATGTTTATCAGCTTTGAAGATGGGAAGCTTATACCTATTTTCATTCTGTGTCATTGCAACTGACATGAAAAAAAGATGAAAGGATGAAGAAAGAAATGTTGAAAATACATAGTACAATGTCCTTCATTTTTCATCAAGTGAAGTACCAAGTTTTAAGTAGGAAATACAGATCAGAGACCATTCCCAGAATCATTTTGGCATGAAGAATGGATCTACAAGCAACGCAGAGCAGACCTAAAACCTACAGGATGTAAATGACTTACTTTTTCTGGGTGGACTCTTGGAAAAAAAAGTTAACACTGAAGATCAGTTAGTCAAGAATGGAATGGACCATATTATAATGATCTTTAGGAACCGGTTGCTGTTTGTAACAGTGGGAAACATCTTAAAAGGACAAAGAATGAACTGACAATTGTGAAAAAGGCAGTACTTAAGAAGAGGAATTTTAATATTGAGCACATATGGATGACAGCAAGCTCAGTCTTCATATGAAACCTCTGGGGCACTTTGAATTGGTGTGTTAAGGTAAAATACAATTTTTATACTAGAGTTCTGTTGCTAATTTCTGATAGAGTTGGTGTCATGGTCTGTTAACTTCCACAGTGTAGTTAGCACTTACTGAAAATGTGTTTATAAGAGCAAATAGTAGTAATTAACATGGTATATTAACATTAATAAAACATGAACTCCTAAATATAAACGATCTCTAAGATCATATTGTCTGCCAGATGGAAATGGGAAAACCATAAATTGAAATGCATGTTGTGAATTTGTAGATTGACAGCTTGGAAGGAAAGAAGGAGAAATACAATTGTCCGTTAATAGATACATGGAATTATATGTCAAATATCATTTGTTGTATAGTACTTTATATGACATATTAATGTAGAAGGAAAGAAATATGTGGTATCAAAAATAAAGTAGCATTTCATTGCATATATCATGTAGCTCTGTTACTATTCATTCTTTTGAAAAGAGGTTCCTCAAACAATACCTAGTATTAGGAGTCTGACAAAGACATTCTTGTGTTACCATAACAGAGTTGAGAATTTGGAAATACATCCAGCTGACATCGATTTCAAGAAGTCCATTAGTGTTTGTTGCTCTCAGTGTGGAATTCTATGTGAAAATATATGATTTTTGTAGTTGCACTCTGTGATAAGATGTTCAGGACCTTACTAAGTTGGAAACATAGAAATAGATTCTTGAGCAACTTGGAAGTTTATGGATATACCTTTGGAAGTTTTTTAAGTTCTGCAAATTAATATGATGTAATACTCAGTAGCTTTTACTCTTTAAAAGATTACAGACAATTGTATTTTACAAGTCTCTTTGCAATTAGAAGGACTTATTTTTGTTGCTGTGATTTTTATTCCACAGGCCCCAGCAGAGATGGCACAATTAGTGAAGATACTATTCGAGCGTCTCTTATTTCAGCAGTCAGTGATAAGTTGAGATGGCGAATGAAAGAAGAAATGGACCGTGCCCAGGCAGAGCTCAATGCCTTGAAGCGCACAGAGGAAGATCTGAAGAAGGGTCATCAAAAGCTTGAAGAGATGGTAACTCGCCTAGATCAGGAAGTGGTAAGCAAACTGGGAGTCTTTCCATGCATGCTTATTTTTCCTATTAGGCTAATAAATGTTTGGTTCTTCTTCATGGTCTCTGTGACTCACACAAATGGGTTAACTGCGTCTGCACAGTGTATTGTTCAGAACCTTCTAGAGCTGTTATGCGAGCGTTTTGGCAGTAGCCTCTCCTCCTCTGATACATATGACCAGCCATGTTCCCACTCAAGCCCTCAGTTCCTTTTCATCTGCCACAGCAGTAACATTGAAAGGAGAGGTTTACTGTGTGTTTTGGCTTCGATTATTAGGTTTTTAACTTGGACTGCTTACTCTTCTCTCAGCTTTCTGCTGTGATTTGTCTTGATAACATTGTTCAGTCAGTTTGACTTGGACTGTTTTTTGGCTTTGCTCGTGATTTACCCTCTTGCAGCTACTCTGGTTACCAATTCTCTGCTCATCATGCCTTCTGAATCTTTTAAGAAGTGTTCTATTTGTGGAGCAAAGATCCCAGATACTGATGGCTACTCCAGTTGCCTTTTGTGCTTGGTAGAAAATCACAGTATTGGGTCCTACTTGCACTGTAAGGCAATGACTCTGCAGACCTCCAGAAACTACTCTTTACGCCTAAAGAGTAGTTGGATGAGCAGGCCTTGATTTGTCCAAACGCTCCTTCAATGTCTAGTAGATTTTTTGGTTCCACATGCTTGTTCAGTACTGAATCCTCCGTCTACCTCACAAGTTCATCCAAGCAACATTCTACCGAGGCTCCTGCAGCCAAAAGTGCCAAGCATCCCACATCTGATCTTGCTGTTGATACCAGATTCTTTTGACACCAGAATACTCTCTTGATCTTGAGTCTGCTTCCCAGTGCACCAAATGCAGGCTCCATAATGAGAAAAAGAAGTCCAAAAATTTTCCCAACCTTAGTTGCCGTCTTTGGCGGTCTCTGCATTCACTTCTGGACCAACATCGCTAGACCACTCACCACCTCTTTCTTCTCTGGTTCAAACTCTTCACACCACTCTCTGGAGGCTGTCCAAGCTTTGGCCATGTCAGAAAGTGAGATAGTTGACTCTCCCTCTTGTGGGCCTCAGCATTCTCTGGGTCTTCTGGCTCAATCTGAGCCACAGTCATCATCTCCAGGGACCTCACTCTTCCAGGCATGGCCCTCTCCTGCCTTCACCTCCTGCTTAGTATAGGCCTATATCTTGATGCTCACCTTCAAGTATGCTATGCAGAGGCTGCAACATTGTCCTTCTGCATTGCTAACTACCAGGCTTGTATGTCAGCATCTCAGCAACATCTGTGCGAGTGAATGAAATCATTCTTGGTGAAACTCAGATGAAGAACAACATTTGTCACTGGCCCTGCAGTGGGAGCCTTATACCTTAGTGTCACAGCAGCTTAACAATAGTGAGGCATGTTGCTGATGGTAGCGCAAAATCTCTTGTGATGGCCATAGCCTTACACTGCTGTACCTGATTGCTCTTCTCAGGTTTATCGCACCAGGCTAGGAGTACAACTGTGGATTTGTCATTTATCAAGTTGGGGTTGTACCACAAGGATATGGTAACTCCTTGGAATATACCCAGATGTGGATCACTGCCTATAAGTTCAGCTTGCCTTCTCAATCTTCTTGGTTCTCCAGGCCTAGATACTTGTGGTCAAGACACCCATCTAGTTCCAGATGATCCTGCAGCCGGATTCCATTGAAACGATCCAGAGTCTCTTTCCCTGTGCTACCATCATCAAGGAGGTCCTCCTGTTACAGGTTCAATTCCTACAAAAAGAAGCTGTCAGAGAGCAAGCGTCACCTTTGACATCTTGCAGCACCTCCTTCTTTCCTTCCACTCTCCCTTTCAGCAACAGACTCAATCCTTACTGACACATCTGTTCTGCCATCATGACAGATTCTTAGGTCCTCAACATCATTGACAGGGGCTACGTGGTCAAATTTGCCAAATATCCACCTACTTTATTTTACTGTTCCTTCTCTCTTTCATCCATCCTGTGGGAGTTTTTTCTCCTGCTACTTCGTCATTTTGAAGAAGGATGGTGGACTTCACCCCATTCTTGAGCTGAGGGATGTGAATTCGTTCATCTATCCTAGGCATTTCTATATGGTCACCTTGAACTCTGTCCTTCCGTTGCTGAAAGGAGACTGGTTTGTGACCTCGGACCTCAAAGATACATGTTTTCACACTGGGATCCAAATGTAGCATCAGCGCTATCTCTGTTTTGCCATAGAAAGGAAGACCTACCAATTTTGCATTCTACCTTTCAGGCTGTTTACTGCTTCGTGCGTTTTTACAAAGCGTATAGCAGTGGTGGTGGCTTGGTTGCACCAGGAGAGTGTCATCATCTTTCCATACATAGACAACTGGCTCCTTGTTGCATGTTCCAGATACCACCTCCTTTCAGATATAGATCTCTCTCCTTGGCTTCTCCACTACCTAGGTCTCACCATCAACTTCAACAAGTCCCACTTGCAGCTGTTGCATACCATCCAGTTCACTAGAGCAGTGCTCAGCTCTTTGAATGTGAGAGCATACCTTCTTTGGGATCAGTTTCACACTCTACATCATGTTGTTCTTTGCTGCCACCATTCCAGGCAGATACCTACCAAGCTCATTCAGGTTCTTCTTTGCCTTATGGCCTCCATGACCTTCATGATCCCAGATGCTCAGCTCCAAATACAACCGCTTCAAGTCTGGTTCCTCTCCTCATTCAGAATCCTTGTGGATTCACGTTGGATGCGACTCACCATTCGAAGAGCAGTTCATCACTCTCTGGAGTGATGGCTCCACACCAACAATCTGCTAGCCAGAATACCCTTTCTTCTGCATCATCTCGCAAAGACAGATGCATCCGTGGTCAGTTGGGGCAACCACATGGATGGTCTCTCTGTCAAGGGGTGGATGGTCTCTCTGTCAAGGGGCAATGAATGGACTGCAAAACTGAGCTCCACATCAACACACTTGAAATGGTGGCAGTGGAGAAAGCTCTCAATGCGTTTGAGTCTCTGATAAGGCAGCAAGCAGTTCGAATTATATCACAAAACATTATGGTCATCTGTTACTTGAACAGACAATGAGGCATATGGTTCAAGACTCTTCTGCACCTCATTCTTTGAAGCTGGAACTGGTGTCTGGACAGAGATATGCTACTGTCAGCAATTCATCTTCCAGGAGACAAGAATACCTTAATGGATTTTCTCAGCAGATCACTGGTGTCCTGCCACAAATGGAAGTTCCATCTTAATGTTCTCCAATGCGTCTGACATTTGCCAGATACTGGAAGTTGATCTCTTCGCGTCATCTCAGAACATGCAGCATGCCAGGTACTGCTCAAGGACTCAGAAGGGAAAGGGATCACTAGGTGACACCTTCCTGTATCATTGGGGGAGTGTTGTCATGTGTGCCTTTCCCCTATTCCCTCTTATCACAAGAGTCCTTTCCAAGCTGTCCAGGGGTAGAGCTAGCTGTATTCTGGTGACTCCGTTATGGCCAAGACAGCTGTAGTTCAGCCATCTTCTCCACCTGTCTTGTGGAGTTTATCACAAGCTTCCATTGAGACTAAATTTCCTGACTCTTCATGGTGGTCAGATTCAGCATCCCAGCATAGACACTCTCAAGCTGATGGCCTGGAGGATCTGTCCTTAAGATTCCCTCTCAGGACCACTCCATTGAATCCTAGTGGCTGCTGTAAGACCTTCTAGTTGACATCTTAAACCTACAAATGGGGCAGGTTTCTTTCTTTCTTGGCCACCTAACACATATCTCTGGATGCTGCATGGATTCGGCATGTTTTAGAGTTCTTGCTTTCTTTGTCTGAGAAGGGCCTCTCCCTTTCCTCTATAAAATGCTACCTCACTGCTATATCCCATTGGTTCCAGTGGACAGGCAAGCCTTCTTGCTTCCAGTGCCCTTTCGTTAAACATTTCTTGAAGGACAACAAGAACTTGCACCTTCCAGTTCAGGCTTCCACAGCTCAGTGGAGTCTGAAACTTGCCTTTTTACAGCTCTCCCTGAGACCACTCACACTGACGGCAACTTGTGACATCCACCTCCTGACTTGGAAGAAAGCCTTCTTAGTTGCAGAAACACCACCAGGCGAGCTGGAGGGCTCTGCACTCTCCATATTGATGCTCCCTATCTATGTTTCCACAAAGACAAAGTTACCCTTTGTCAGACATTTCCATTCTTCACAAGTGGGGACTGTGTTTTCCACGTTAACCAGGATATCCTGCTACCTGCAGTCATGCTGAATCCATCCATAGAATTTGAATGGTTGCTTCACTGCCTGAATGTTAGAAAAGCATTGGCCTTCTATATTAACAGGACAGCTGACATTGGACAAAGATTCTTTGTTTATTACTCTAAACACAAGAGGGAACTACCTATTTATGTTCTGCATCTTTCCAAATGGGTCTCCTCTGTGATTCACCTGGCCTATGAACTAGCCAACAAAAACCCTTCTGTCACCATGCACACTCATTCCTCAAGAGCTTTGGCTGCATTTTCCGCCTTTTTGAAGAGTATTCCCTTGGAAGACAACTACCTGGTCTTAGCCTTTGTCCTTTGTTACACACTTTACAGACTGAACTCGAAGACAAGGGCTGATGCTGAGAGAGCAGTATTGTACTCCTGTGTCACATGACTCACCCACCACCTGGTTTAGTTTAGCTTGCTAGTCTCCCATTTGTGTGAGTCACAGAGAGCATGAAGAAGAAGAACAGGTTACTCACCTGTAACTGTGGTTCTTCAGGTGGTCATCTGTTAACTCACACCACATATGCCCTTCTTTCCCACTTCTGTCATGTTCAGTATCTTTAGCTCCTCAGCTGCTGCTTCAGCAGCCATGGAGCTGAGGGCTTGAGTGGGAACATGGCTAGTCATAGCTACCAGTGCAGAAGGGACTTATGTCAAAATGCTTGCATAACAGCTCTAAAACAGTGTTTCTTAAGCTGGAGTCTGGGGACCCATTGGGGTCTGCAGAGCCCTCACAGGGGGTCCATGAAGCCCTACTGCTGAACACTAGTGGCGGCGGCAGCAGCAACAGGAATGCAGTAGTGGGGTGTGCAGGAGGTGAAACTGCCCCTTCATTTACAAATAAGGGAGCAGTTTGGACATGTGTACACACCTGACACCATGTCCCTTTTGTCAGGAACCTGGCAGCAAGGGCTATGGGCACTGAGTGATAGGGTGGCAGGTGTGTGAGCACACCCAAACTGCTGAGCAATTTGAGACTGGGAAAAGATAGGAAGGCAGCGAATGGACTGCTTGTGTACCTGCTTGTGCAGTTTTCTTAGCTACTGGGGAAGGAAATGGGCATACTTTTGCATACTTTGAGTTTTGTGTTTCCTTCTGCACGATGCAACCCTGGGGAGTCCATCTTCCATCATTCTCACCCTCATTCCAGACTGCAGACCTTATAGACAGCCATGGAGAATTGAACTGATGGCCAGGAATATCTGACTAGAATTAGTTGCTTAGGAGCCCAGTTCTACCATTAGCTATGAGGGGATGGTGAACCCCCATCTGTGAAAGGCCTGCAATGCTTCTCTGCTGTATGTTAGCCACTGCATCATTTATACCTGAGAAGCTTATCATATAGCAGTAATTTGTCCCAATGTATCAAATGAGATTTTGGGGAGTCCTGGAACTACAGCCTTTCCAGAACAGAACAATTCTCCCCTTGCTTTCTTTCTGTCTTATCACCACAATTGTTTCCTACTACTCTATGATTGAGGAGGATGGACAGCTTTTTGATACCTCACCTTAAATTGCAGATACCATATGTTGTCACTGTAAACATCTCAGAATTTAATAAAACATGGAGAGGATTTCTTGTGTGACAAAGAGCGATGTGAGACAGTTCAGATGAGGACAAGAAGAGACTTGTTGTGAAGGAAGTTATTCCAGAGTGCTAAAGCATTTACTTTGTTTTGTATTCCACCATGTAAATCTGTGCTGTCAGTGTATTGGAATACATTAAGGTTTGGAGCCAATATCTCTGTTGCTTTCTTGGTGGCAAAACAGAAAACAAAAAACATGCAGGAAAACCTTTTCTTAATGGAAGTTTCTTCATGATTTGTCACTGCAATATGGCAGTGCAGTTTCAATGGTGCCTGAGGGAGGCACTTGTGATCAACCTTCACAGTAGACCTAGAAAAAGTACAAAAAGAGAACTAGTCAAAGAGCAGGTGAAAGTCATTGTCCTTTGTGCTCTGTTTTTACGTATGGAAGCAGTAGACTAAGCTAGATGGATTGAGAATATCTCTATCTGTAGATCACATTCATGTACACATGGTGAAGAAACATACTGGGACGTGGTTTATTCATGGATGTATATTAAATGATGAAGGATGATAAAAAGAAGACGGAGAAAAAGAAGACGAAGGAGAAGATGGTGATTTTTGTTTATTTATATAGCCCCATAAGTGTACATGGCACTTTACAAGTAAAATTGCCAAAAGCAGTGGGTCCTGCCAAGGGTGTACAATCTAAAATACAGCTAAAATATATGTAGACATGCACAGAGGGAAGGAAAGAATAATAAAAATAAAAACTACACAATACAATTGTAAAAGTATTATCTAGATAAAATACAAAAATGCAATGTAATATAAAGCAAACCAACAAATACATATAATTGAAATATACAAGATTATAAAACAATATTAAATATGTTACATTGTAAAACAATATACAACAATATTAGAATTCCAGAAACTTTGGAAAATAAGGAAGTTTTTAATTGAGATTTAAAAAGGAGAATTCTGCAAAATGTGCAGGGAGATAATTCCAAGAGTATGGAACCCTGAATGAAAAAGTACAAAGCTAAGCTAAGGAAGAGGAAATCATTGGTTGAGTGAGAAGTTAAGCATTCCTACACCACGGATCTTGATCAGGCTGGTAAAAAGAAACAAGGGCTGAAAGATAGGAGAATGCTATATGGTATAGAGCTTTGAAAGTTACAACAGCAAGCTTATACTGAATCCTAGGAGAAATGGGTAAACAATTAAGAGATATCAAAAGTGGATAACATGATCGAAATGATGGGCCAAAAAAACAAAAAAACTTAGCAACAGAATGTTGAATGGAAACCGAAGACCTAAGGTGAGATAATGGAATCCCAGTCAAAAGAAGATTACAGTTATCAAGGTGGGAAATGACCAAGGGATGAACTAAGGTCTTAGTAGGGGAAGCAGAAAGAAAAGGTATGAAGAGAAAATAGACCTGACTTTGCTATTGCCTCAGTGTGAGGGACAAAAGACAAAGAAGAATCTACGTACTTCTTTCACAGGATAAATGGAAACATTTTTAACAGTGATGGAGAATTTATATTGTAAATAAGGTTTTGGAGGAAAAGTATGTACTGCTGTCTTTGCCGTGTTGATTGTATGGAAGAAGAGTTAACAAGTATTTTAGCACAGTCTTTGATACTGAAATTTTGTGAACATTTAATCAGTGGATATTTGTAACATCATGGCTAAGAAACAGAGCTGTTAGTAGCTAGAAGACACTTCCTTCATAAAATGGAAGTCTCACCCAAATAATAACCAAAAAACAACATGGACTAACAGTTAATAACAAATGTGTGCGCGCGCGCGCACGCACACACGCACACAAAATTGAAGAGCTTATTGCTGAAAACAGTCAGAGGAATATATTTTTAAAAAATCCTTAAATGCAACGAAAGTAGGAGAAAAGCTAGGGAGAGTGTTAGATTGTTAGATGACAAAGGAACTAAAAGTAGGCTGAAGAAGAATTAGGGAGATTACACGGAAGTGAAAGGAATTCTTTCACCTTTTCTCACTGAAGAAAATCTAAGGCAGATACTTGTGCTTGAACAAGCATTTTCAGGAAGTGAGTCTGAAGTACTTAAGCAAACAGTAGCTACTAAAAGAAAGTTCCAGACTTTTGTGACAAGTCTTGCCAAAGAAGAATGATCATGAGTTCTGCAAATGGAAGTCCTGCATCATAACTTTTGAGAATTTTCTGTGAACATTAAGAAGCATATGGAGGACATAATACACACACATTGAGCCTTTGGACTTTCAAAAAACCTTTGGATGGAATTCCTCCTCAAAGACTGTGGAGCAAACCTGGTAGTCACATGATAGTGGGATGGGTGGTCTTATGAATCTGTAACCAGTGAAGGAAATAAAAAAATAAATGAATAAAAATTAATAAATGGGCAAGTCTTACAGAGGAGAGAGATGAGTAATAGGGTCCCCAAGATCAATGTAAAAACTAATGCTTTTTTCAGTCATTTATGAATGGCATAGAAGTAGCAGTGAACTGTAACATAGCAAAGTTTACAAATGCTCAAAACTTGTTCAGAATGATTAAAAAAGGAGAATTGGAAAAAAACTCCCAAAGATTTTTGAAGGCTGGGTTAGCCAGCATTAAAATGGAAAATATAGTCCATTGCAGATAAGTGTAACGTAATATACACACAGGCAAAAATGCAAGTCTTGAGTGGAGGCAGGGTGAGTGACCGCGAAAAGGAATCTTGAGGTCATAAAAGGGAGCTCAAGGAAAACATTGACACTCATGTGTAGGAGCATTCCATGTTAGGTTATTTCCATGTTACGTATAATATCATACCTGATCTGTGGTGTGACAGCTCTTGGAATACTGTGTAGGGTTTTGGTTGGAACATTTCGAAAAGGACACTGAAGAGCTGGAAAAAGTACAGAGAGGGAAAATAAAATTATCACAGTGAGGAAAAGTTACAGTATTTGGGGATGTTTAGCTTAGGAAGAAAGGTAAGTAAGGGAGGACATGGCAAAGGTTTATGTAGTTATGCATGGTATGGAGAAGTTTGCTAAGGGAAACATTTTCTCCTAGTGCAGCAGCCAAGAGTCATTCAATGAGGCAGATGGCAGCTTTAAGGGGGAAAAAAAGCATTTCTTCCACAGTACTTAGTTAAAATTAAAAGATTTGCTTCCAATATATGTTCAAATGGCCACCAGTGTCAAATGTTTTTAAAAGGAAATTAAGATAAACTGATAGGAGAGCAAAGGTGTGCATTAATATTATTGGCCTTAGACGTTGTGGTTTTAATTAGGATTACTGCATGCTTTCTCCAGCATCAGAGGAGTGCATCTTAGAACCCTCGTTGCTGCAGACCATTCACATGTCCTTCCTATGGGGTTTGTAGAGGCATCAAGTTGGCTGCTAGCAAACAGGATACTGAACTAGATAGGTCTTAGATCTGACCTTAATGCCATTTTTATCTATAATATTTTCAAAGTACTGTGTAATGAGATTCAGCAACATTACACTGAAATTTAGGAAGTTGATTAATGGCTATGAAGACATTTTCAAAAAATATATTGCTTTGTATATGTTTTAGGCTGAAGTTGACAAGAACATTGACCTCCTGAAAAAGAAGGATGAAGAACTGAGTTCTGCCTTGGAAAAAATGGAAAGTCAGTCAGAAAATAATGACATAGATGAAGTAATTGTTCCTACAGCGCCACTTTATAAACAAATTCTGAACTTGTATGCTGAAGAAAATGCCATTGAAGACACTATCTTTTATCTGGGAGAAGCACTGAGACGTGGAGTTATAGATCTTGATATCTTTCTAAAGGTAAGATTGATGAAATAATTCAAATACCACTTGGAATATGTTGTCACGAATAGAAGAAGTATATATTTCGTTTTTATCCTCTCTCTCCAGCTTTATAAGTAAATTGGAGTTTAGACCAGTACTACGTAACATGCTTGTTTCTGGACTAGTACTTGTCTCTGAGCCATTGGCTTCTGGTCCTTAGTAAGTTTCCAGGAAAGAAAGAAACAGTTTTTACCTGATGGAATAAATTTAGTGCTGCTCCCTGGCACAGTGCAAAACAATAATTGCCAGTGCCCCTCTTGAGGAAGCTTAAAGCACTGATTTAGTCAACCAGGGAAGTAGAATTCTGTGTTGTGGAGGAACTTGCCCTCATTTTCTGTGCCACTGTTTGTTCTGTGCCCCTTGCTGCCTGTTCTTTGTGCTCGTCGGTTCAGCTCTTGATCACTTTTACCCATAATTAACTCCCTGCTTCCGTACATACTGTAATCTTAATATACCTTTGGGGGCTTGATGAAAAAGTATATACACATATACACACAGTGTGATTGACAACATTGTTAGTATTTTTCCCCCAAAAAAGTTGTGAATAACTTTTGCAAACTTAAGTAAGGTAATAGTTGGCATTCTTTGTGAATTATAATGGCATAGCTTACATCATCATACCCTACCTTTTTGATTGTTGCAGAGCTTAGAATTCTGTTCTAAATGTGTAAAAACCAAAACCTGCCCCTGAACCCCCTTTTTGGTGTGGTAAATCTGATCGCCAACGGGACAGCTATTTCTGTTTGTGCTGGGTGCACAGCAATAATGTCCTCAGGGACCTACTGAGGTTCCCCAGGACCACCCTGAGGATGTGTATAGCAGAGCATTCTAGCTAAAGGAAAACAGCTGGGCATTTGTCTGCAGTTTTCCCTGATTTCCACCAACTCAGAAATGATCATCTTTTGAGGATAGGGGAGCTGTCGTACTGAAAAGTTTTGGGGGGTGAAAGTTGCACTAGAAACATATTCCAGCTATATGGCACAGATCCATCTCCAGATGCAAGATCTCAGCCCTTGTTTCATCTCAGATTTGGTTAGGGCCAAGATAATGAAGGATGGATAGCTATATAAACCAAGTTTCTAATTCTTGGGATACAACCGAGGAGAAATCTATACACTCATGGATTATTCTTTGCATGACAACCAACAAAGCAAGATTCTGAGTTCTTTCCATTGTGACCATTAAGATTCCATCCCTTCCTATCCAGTTTTTTCCTGCCCTGCCTACTAAATATGAATTGCCTTCCTTAGTCTTAACTGGGAGAGTTTAGAAGAGAAATTAGAGAGGAAATGAAGGGAAAAAAAGATAACTGAGGAAAAGAGAGAATACTGGGCCAGTTTTGCCTTCAGAGGTTAAAGAGAGGCAAACCACAGTGATATCATAGAATTCCACCCCCCTGATGGCTGACGAGCAAATCAGGGAATGAAATGAAAAAACAAGCCCTATAATATTCAGATGACTGCCACTCAGTGTGTCTCTGAGGAGGAAATGAGATTGGTATTAAGGAAAGTTTTTCAAATTTCAAGCAAAAGTAACTCAGAAATTTCACATCATGATTTAAATGTAGGAGAGACAAGTGAGCAAAGACAAGGAAATAAGGTGGAGGAGTCAGTACCTCTAACTCAAAAGCCAAAAAAGAACACCAAAGTGATAAGAATCTAATGAATCTGATGACATTAATGAAATTTAATTTATTTGATTATTAATTGCAGATGAATTCGAACAGTACTGAAACTAGTGACAGACATTTTCAAATGTAGGATGAGACAAGGCAGAAGGAAAATAATTTAAGGAGAACGAGAAAACCAGAAACAGATGCAGACCTTAATGACAGAGAAATGGAGGGCAGATGAGAAAAATATTTTAAAAAATCCAAACATAAGACAATTCACAATTAGCCACTGATTTAAGTGTGCAAGAGAAAGGAGATTGGCATGATGAGAAAATGGAGAAGGATGACTTGAGTGAAGTGTTCACACCGTGGAGGAGGAGGATGTTGAAGAGGTTACCTCCAGCAGATTGTTCCAAACTGAAGGCATCAAGAGTCTCTTGAGGAGGGTATTATAAACATTAGGGTTAGAGCCCTCATGTCCCTCAGTCAGAAGGTATTAATAGCAAGGGTTGCTTTAGGACTGAAGAAGCAGATACCACAGGGCATAGATATGCCACTGCCTGAAATATTTAGGGATTTAATGGAACAGAAGGGAGTTTCTTTTAAATACTATTTTTTTTAAGATATAGTCAGAGATTGTATTAGTTTGTGAAAAAGGGAGTGGAATTTTTGAAGGTTCCCTTTGTAGATGGTCCTATGGCTGCTCTAATTTGGGAGACAGTTGTCCCAAGGGAGGGCAAAGGGGCTTTTAGAGAGGTGGGTGGTTGGAGGGCTGATGCAGTGCTAAAGAAAGCTCATGAAGTTTTAATATTAGCGATTAGAACATCTATTGCCACTTCTGTGTTTGCAAGAGCAGCAGTCTTGGAGGTTCAAGACATAATTGAGATATAACTTCCACAGAACTGTAAGTTTTGGAATATGTAGCAGATGTAGGGCATGATGACACTGCATTTGCAACTAGGAATATTACTGTTAGTAGCAAGATCACTTGGGTTATACCATAGTAAGGCGAACCAAAGATCTAGAAACAGTTAGGCTTGTGTTCCCTTTAAAGGTGAATTGCTTTGGAAATCAAGCATTAGAGAAAGTACTCATAGACAGCAAAGAAAAGAAGCCGGTCATGCCTACCTTACAAAGGAAGAAAATGGATAAAAGGGCATTTAGAGGAGGTTACTCCTACTCTCATGAAGGAAGAGGTGGTGGAAGACAAAGTGATTCTTGTTTTATCTGACCACAGTGGGTTAGACCTCGTTTTCAGTATGCATGCCACAGACAGTTGATAGTGTACATGTGGTTTATCAGAATTGTACAACATTAATGGGGAATTAAATCTCATTGAATGGTTGCATGGTTAAATTAAAGTCCATTTTGAGGGGTAGGAGTGTGCTTTTTGAAACAATTTCTATTCCTTTGCAAGTTCTCTTCAAAATCAGAATCTGGATCTGCGGTTCTAAATAGTAATTTCATAGCAGAAATTATCAAAGTTTATCTGACAAAAAAATGGAGAGAATTTTTGTGTTGTGCTTGGATCACTTACTGTGGCCTGTTTTATCTCTTCTCAGCATGTCCGTCTCTTGTCTCGCAAGCAGTTCCAACTGAGAGCACTTATGCAGAAAGCAAGAAAAACTGCAGGACTCAGTGATCTCTACTGACTCACAGAATGCAGTAGTGGTATACACAAAATGGTTGTATTCCAGTTCATTTTTCCTTTTAATCAGTGGACAGCCATAATAACTTATTACATTATTCAACTGTAAGATATTTTGAATGGATAATATATTTTCTTTTTTTCTGTTTGGGATTGGTGGTAAGGACTAGCTTTTATTAATGCACTTTCTATTCTCTGTAAACCTTTTGCATTTGTTGGCTGATGGAAGAATAAAATTTGTTGCATAACACTTTTTTCTTGTGCTACAGACATTTGTGCAGTAAGTATAATTTCTGTGTTTTAATATAACACTTGTATGATACAGCTGGAAATTTCATCTGTGTACTTTGCAGATTAATTTGTAATAAAAGCATAGAAGTTTGTAGGAGGTTGGGATAAAATGTGTCTTTTATTCAAAAACTATTTTTTACAACCTAAATCTATGCATACTCTCAGAACAGCCTGCAAATTGACACTTCCCAGTGCTCAGGTTTATAATCTAAAGTAAGACACAACACATATGGAAAAAGGAATGGCAGTAGGGAAGGGGATTAAGTCCAGCAGATACTGCCATTTCTTCTCTCCCTCCAAAGTCAGAGCAGTGGCAGCTGAGATGGACAGAGGGCCTTTCATGTGTTTTCTTGACCCTATCATCATGAGAAGGTTAAATGCCCTTGATTTAAAGTGTATCTGTTTTGAAATGCCCTTGCTCTAAGACTCAGACAGGTTACATATCCTTAGTGATTCATTTCTGCAGTGGGCATTATTAAATATTAATGGAAATTTAAGCATATAGACCAGGACTTTCCAAACTGTGTGTTGCGACACATTAGTCTGTCGGCTGCAGTGTGTAGGAGTGTTGTGCGAATGTAACAGGTGGAGAGGCTGCTTCTCCCACCAGCCTGGGTGAAGGGGCTGCCTCTGCTGCTGCTGCCCCAAACCGAACCGAGCCAGACCAGACCCTGGCGAGGGCAAGGTTATGGGCCGGGGCTGGGTGGAAGGTCTGCCCCTCCTTCTGTCCGTGCCCTCTGCCCCAATCCACGGAAGACCCCAGTGAGGATAGTGGCGGTGGCAGCAGGCCAGGGTCTGCCTCAACTTACTGAATTACTTACTGAATTACTGTGTTGCAAAATGACACATGTCTAAAAAGTGTGCCTCTAACAAGTTTGGAAAGCTTTGATATAGATTTTTGTTTTTTCCAGCATTCTTCATCAGGCTGGGGAACACAAAGCAGCAGATGGGCCAAAAAAGTTTTAAAAGTTAGTTCAAACGTTGTGACTAGGGGGCCTGCATTTTAATCACAACATCAGGGAGGAGATTGTAGAATTAATCATTGCTGGATGTTGAAGATGTCGAGGAACACATAGGATTCCGGAACACAGAAGAAATGACTTTTTTTAAGAATCACTCTTGCTAGAGTATATAGCGCTAAGTTTGTGGGTTTAAAGCAGTACTGTGTATTCTTGGAAGAGATATGTTTGACGACACAGAGAAGACTGCGATTAAAAATGAGGTTAAATTAGCTGCATATTTTAAATGTATAAGACTTGCTTATTAAATTCTAAGTATGCAGGAAAGGAAAGATTCCAGTTCAGATAGGAGGCTACTTTATCAGGCTTACAATTTCATTTAATTGTTCACAGCAAATTATTTTACTTCCCTTCAACTGAATGCATCTTCACCACAGGCCCTATAGTTCTAATTGTATATTTCAGCATCTTCCAGTTAGCAGTCTTGAGAAATATGCTGCTGCTAGACTGTCACTTAGGGAGCCAGTGTAATCTAGTGGTTTGAGCATTGGACTACAACTGTGAAGACCACGATTCAAATCCCCCCTTTGGCCATGGAAAACCACTGGGTGACCTTGGACATGTCACACTCTCTCAGCCTCAAAGGAAGACAAAGGCAAACCTCCTCTAAATAAATCTTGTGAAGAAAGCCATGTTTGCCGTAGGATCACATGTCCAAAACTTCTTGAAGGCACACAACAACAAAGGCTTCTTCTGCGATACATTTCCAGAATTTCTCTCAGTTTCACCACTAAGAAACTTTCTTTGTCTGATTATCATCTATAGAACACTTCCGAAGCACATATGTAACACTTAGAAACTGTGGTTAATTTGTTCACTTCTTTTACATTAACAGTTCTAGATAATTTCCTTCTGCTGGAAGAAGCAACTCCAATATTCATCTGTTTCTTTGTACTTCGAAAACAGCTCTTTAAAAAAAGCCTAGTTAAGTCTAAGGAAGGGATGGGCAACTTCTCTAAAGATGGTTATTAAATTAAATTTGTACTTCATTTCTCAGTTATTGCCCTTTCTGTTTATGATGAAGTGATAATCATTGCTTTGACTTCAACATATGTTTTGAATAGTTGCAGTTCCATGTTGATAGTTTGATTGTGGTGAACACAAACTTCCCTGGAGTTCTGTGCCCTGTTTTACCGATGTAGTCACTGTGGCCAGTGCTGGCCATATTGTTTTTCCACAAGAGAGTTCCATACCATTGATTGGATGTTCATAAATGGGACTTTGTTGAGCCAGTCTTTATAGGTGTGGTCTGGTGGTTATTCATGCATTTGCAGCAGTTAACTCTTCTTTCTGCATGTCACTTGTTAGCATGTAAGGTGTCATCTCACTTTCCTAGTCAGGCCATAAACACTTGAGTGTTTTCTGCTGTGTGGAAGTATCACATCTCTTCTCAATCTGCCCTTTTAATTCAAAGTTGAATCATTCATCTTCTTCAGGTCTTTCTGAAAGTCTAAGAACAAGGAATGGTAGCAGTGCTGCTCCAGCACTGCTGTGTATCCAAGAGGGAGTCAAGTATCTTCTGGCTGCATATAGTGCCATATTTAACAAGAACCTTTAGAGCAGGGGTGGATGAAGTTTGGTCCATGGGCTGTATGCAGCCTCAAGTCCCCCTGGGTTAAAGGTGTTTGTTTTGTTTTGTCTTCTATAAAATGTCCCCAGTTGCACTCTAGGAGGGCATTTCCACTGTATCTTGAGGTCCCGTAGACATCTGATGGCCAAAAACAGTTTTTGTAAAAATTTCATTCATCTAATATATTAAAGTCAGTTTGTGAGTGTCAGGCAGGCAAAGACCTCATATGATTGTGTGTGAGGCAAGAAGATCTCGTATGATTGGCTGCCTGTGAAGATTCTGTGGAATCCTGGGGTTGGCAGTTCAGGGAGGGGCCTTTAGAATTCTCAGCCAGAGAACTCAGACTGGTTGCTATGGAGATGAGGCCTAGCAGCAAGGATGAGAGTATATTCCCCCAGGAAACCAACTTCTGTATGTTAATAACTCTGAATACAGATTGGACTGGGGAATATGGGGAAAAGTTACTGGACAACACAGTTTTGGGAATTAGACACACAGGATTTCAAATCTGTGTATTTCAACTGCATCTAACTCCTAAGGTAAAGTAAGGTAATTCCTAAGGTATTTCTAACAAGAAAATAAAATCCAGAGCAACGCCAGGTAAATATGCTTGTGTGTGTGTGTGTGTGAGAGAGAGAGAGAGAGAGAGAGAGAGAGAGATGAGGTGCATTTCTGCCACATTTTGGGATCTCCTAGGCAAATTCATGATACTGTTTTTGAAACCAGAACTGAAAAAGAAATGACCTCTGCGCACTTCCTGTTGTTTAAAAAAAAATCCTTGTCCTGGCTCAGATAGTCTCAAAAACATTGCAGAAATGCCCCTCTGTCCCCAGTGGGCTTTTGGGAGCAAAAGTGATCTTTGTTTTGTAGGAGCAGATGCAGGAGACGTGGGGCCCACCAAGGTCTTCTGGGGAGGCTAATGTGGCCCCCTAGTTGCTCACCCCAGCTCTAGACACTGCTAAATTGCAACTCATTATTCATCACAGTTAGCTGATGATGTGCATTGTAGTCCAACCGCTGGAGCCCCACAAGTTGCTCATTCCTGCTTTAGAAAATACTTGGGTCAGAAGGGTAGGGTGGAACAGTCAGATTAACATTTGATGCCTCTATTAGTATTTACTATTTATCTCTTAATGTTTCAAAGGAGTGTACAACAGTTAAAAAAAAACAAATATTGGGATAATGATTAATTATCAGTTACAACATTTAAAATCTGGGGCTCAGGACACAGTTCTCAAACTGGGCAGCAGTACGTTCTGCAAGGGCTGGGTGAAGAAATCAGTCTACCAGGAGCTTGCAGCACACCATGTTTAATGCCTCTTGAATATGAGGGGTCAGGGCATTCCAAAAAGTGAAGGTGAAGAAGACGACAGTAGCCTAGCTCCAAGTTCTACATAACTTGATGGGGCAGAACACTCTTCCAGTGTCCCTCTGCCTTCATGCATGCAACCAGCCCTGCTGCTGCTGAAGTGTGCCCCCATGCCAAATTAGTAACCATGGTGAAGAGAAGGTGGTACCTGGTTGCATTTCTGCAGCTGGTACTACAGTCCAGGATGACATCTTCAGTCTATTCCTAGCTACAAAAGCAGACATAAGCTGCCTGGATACTCTCTCCCAGCCATTAATTCACTGTGGTTTCACACTCCCAAGGCTAATGAAGACAACTGCATACATAGAAATGGTTGTTAAATAAGAAGGTACTGAACACTCCTTGCACAATTACTTTGACAACACATGAACAGACACAGCAGGAGTTTATGGCTGCAAGTATCACCAACAGGACAACAGTAAGACCTTGACCTTGTCCTGGTAACTATTAGGTAGCTACTTTTATTCATTTCCAGTAAAGTCACTCTTTAAATAGAGGGCATCTGTCAGAACCACAGAGACAAAACAGAAGTAGCAGTTAATTCTTTATTTCATTGGTTGGGCTGGTACTACAGTTGGACAATTGCATCAGTTGTAATTGTTGCATACAGAGGGTGGTTTTTTTTCTTTACATTTAAGACAACTATTCAGTAGACTACACAAGGGCCTTTGGAAAGGTATGCACAAAGATTTGAGAAGCAGCAGTGTTGGGAAAAATACATTTGGAGCTGCTCAGTAGTGGAAGATCAAGCTACCCATTAGCAGAGAATATCAGTCTGTATTTGCCAATCCTTTTCGATCACAAGATATTCTTTGGGTTTTTTCCCATAGAGTTTTTGGAAGACTGATTGAGCAGTGACATTAACTTTAGATAAAGAAAGGTCAGGAGAGTTGTTGTTGTTTTTCATCAGTGTTGGTTCAGTGCACATTGGAGTTACTTTATACCATGTCATTAGACAAGGTACAACCCACTTCTGGCCATAGCTCAAGACTGTGTTGCACAGGAGCTGAAGTTTCCTACTGAACAGGAAACTGTGTATGCGTAGTTTTAGCTCTGCATGTGTTTGTAGCTGAGACATACCATAAAGGAGCTGACCTATTTGAAAAGTGCAACAAAACAATCCACTGAGACCCATTCAACACTATTAAGTGGTGACATGACAGGAGACCAGGCTTAAAACTGAAGCTCCTTCTGGATTCCCCAGAGTGTATCTGCACTCTTCCTCAATTTATCTTCCTCTTCACTCTTCAGGGTCATTTTCACAACATCTGTAATTCCTGAGTAGCCCAGGACACAAGGAACACTGAGGAAGACATCATCGTTAATTCCATGCATGCCCTGAGAAAGAGAACATTGAAAAGAATGAAGTCAAATCAAATTAATGACTGGCCTTCTGTATTGCAGTGACAGATTCAAAACTTAAGAGAGTTATGGATCTATAACTGCTCTGTATTGAGAAAGACTATGAAACATTATTGTAAGACTACATAAAGGCTATTCCCAGTTCACCGTAACAGCCAGCAGCCACACTGGGGAAAGGAGGTCTGTTTAGCTGCCAGTCAGGGTGCAAAGAGGATAATGTTTCCAATCCTCTTCCACCCATCTCACAATTCCTTGTCACAGTATCACTCACTTATCTGGATTGTTCATTCAGAACAATAACACCCACATTTATTATAACTGGCATTTTTAAAATAGTGCAGATATCGGCCAGGATTCAACAGTGTGTGTCTACTGCTGAAAGCATTTCTGGCAGTGGAATCAGAAAGGGGGAATTCATTTGCCTGGCAGTCCCTCTTCACCCTCAACAAGACTCGTTTTTGCTCCTTGCTCCAGCCCTCTGTTTAAGATCATGAAGTCAGGGAATTCTGGTAACAGAACTGCTTCCATCTGTGAAATTATACTATTGGATCTTAGTCCTCGATTAATAAAGTTACAGCCAGAGATCTTTGTCTCTTGAAACGGACTTGGGTATCAAATATTTGTATAATATAACATGTGCTGAAAAGAATTCATAAGAGGAAGGTGACATAATGGCAAATCTGAATGACTGAAACGTCTGTCATGGCAAAAAGAACATTGTATGGATGTCACGTCAGAGCAGTCCATTTACATGTGGGTTACTCAGTGGAATAGAAATCAATTGGAGATTAGACAACAAATAACTGCTGCAACAGCCAAGAAGATGTGCAACAAACTCTCTTGAGGGTGTGATAGGAGGAAGGTTGCTGTGTTTTGGATTAGTGAGCACTAAAAGACGTAGCACAAAGTTACAAAATTCTGTTTTCAAAGAGTCCAAAACACAGGTATATTATCTCTCTGGTTCTGACGGGAAGAAAACATGTGTGATACTGTCAGGAAAAGAGAGGAGTCAACAGATGCAACTGAAAATAATTTTGGATTTCTATAGTTGGCACAACGGAATAACCCACATGTAAATTGACTGCTCCTCCAGCCACCCAACCATGAATATTCATGGTGAGTACCAACAGTTCATTTTATTTTTTTAAAAGCCCAACAGCTACTGTATGAACCAATTTGTGCTTTGTTGGGGAAGTAATCAATGGGACTGAAGCAGCAACAAGCAGCTCTTGCATACTGGCTAAACTCTCAAACTTCAAAATACGCCTTACCTTCACCATTGTTGAAACTGGATGCACTCTTCGTAAATTCTTCATGATTGTTTCAGCTAGATCAGCCACAGAGAGACCAATTGCCCAAGATGTGTATCCCTTCAGCTTGATAACCTCATAGGCACTGCAGGGATAACATTAATTTTTAAAAAAGAAATTGTCAGAAAAAGCAATGCCCAGATTTTTCAGAAATCATGTCTGCTAAACAACCAACTCAGCTGTGCTATGCTAGTGGTTTTTGGTGTTCTGTAGTTCTATCTGTCATGAGTGGGAAATTTCAGAAGGTCAAGAAACTATTTTTGCTAAGGCAAGGCCCTCTTCCACCTTACTTTAGGGAGAATTTTGCCCCCAAAGACATGTTCCTCCAACTTTTGCAAAAAAAGTCGGGGGCTCTGGAAGCCACCCTAAAATGACCTTGGTGTCCACCTTGCAGCCCAAGTAATTCCCACTCCTTTATGTCCTTTCTCCCTATTTGAGACATCTCTTGACATCTGTTTAGCTCAGAACATGAGTTATAGAGTCTTTTTGTCTTATTTTTTTTTTTAAAAAAAGACAAAATACCAGCTTTCCTGGCCATAGAAATATTACACAAAAGGAGTGTTGGTTAATGGGTGCATTTGTCAGGCAGCTGAACATCAGTATATAGTATCTATTTCTAAATGCAGAAATAAATTTCCCAATTCAGAATATTGTGTTTTTTCCAGGATCAATATTGAGGCAGCTACTGATTAGTTAGCTTCAACACTGGTGAAGTTCCCTGACTTATGATGTGATGTGAGCTGACTTATGTAACATGATAATGGTGTTAGCTGCATAATTGGATATTTTGGCAAAAACACTGAGAAATGCAGGGCTGAAACACAAACACCCAAATGAGTTTAAAATGTTACCTGTCTACCACCTGCTTGTGGACCTCTTTCCATTTCTCCTTGTCAGCATCAGTCCCCATGTCAGGATGTAAGCCTTTCAGAGAGACGCCAGCAACATTCACACCACTCCAGACGGGCACTAAATAAAATGACACAAGATTTTCAATGCAAGTTAGAAATTACCCTGCCCTTCAGAATACAGATTCCATGTTTATTCACATTAAACTGAGGTTTACAATCAACAAGGGTCCCATGCCAGGAGAGACAGAGAAAGAGAGATTTAGGTACTACAATTTAACAGTTACTGAGACAACAGCTGTATACGCTTGACACTCCAATATCAGATTATCTCTGACAACCAGCTCCTGAGGAATTTTTACTTTGTGGATTTTGCACAGGTATCTGCTTTTATATTGTGGGATAAGAATGCTGGGTAAGATCTTGATCTCATCCAGCAGGGCTACTACATTGTTGAGAGAACACCAATTTGTGTGTAACCAAATGGGAAATAATGTTCTGAAGAGCAGCAGACCCAGAATGCTGGTCACCCTTTAAAACTCCAGGTTCATTCTCCTTCTGCTATATGCCTTTTGTTACAAACCAATACTAGGTTTCTCTTAAAAGCTCTTCCACATCATTGCATTTTGTGCCTGCCAGTTCCTACTAGCTCCTCCGAGCAAGACCTGACTTTGCACATTAACTCCTAAATATAGGATGACAGAGGGCCAAGAGAGAGACATTTTTTAAAAAGCACTTTACAGGGCAGCAGCATTCATAAATGAGAGGATTTATTCTGAACTCCCCTGTTAAGAGTAAAGGGTAGAATTCAGCTCGGTAGGGTTTGGCCTACTTGGATTACAGGGCTGACCTTTTCTGAACAGACCTACCCAGTCAAATATAGATCATCTAGTGTTACCTTCATGCAGCAGGAGAGGCTAAGCTGACTTTTATACTGACAGAGGAGCACAGAAAATCTTCTGGTCTGCCCAGCACATGCAGGTCTGATATTCAGAAGCTGAGTCTAGCTAAAGGAAATGCCCATCTCCTCTTCTCTTTAAACCAGTTATGTTAGCAAACCCAATACGAACACCATATTTTGCTCTGCGTTTACTAAATGCTCCTCTCCACCACTCAAGAATACAGAAGGAGCTTGTGGAGAAGCAGCTTGTAGCTGTGAATGATGAGGATTGCAATCAAATATATTTAGAGGATGCCAGGGGTTGGTGACAGTTACCTTAGCACATAGCTAAACAGTTTTCACCATTTGATGGAAAAAAGCTTTTCATGCAAGAAAGGGGTTTCTGTGCTTACCGCTGGAGTCTCCGTGCTCCCCAACAATCCAGCCATGGCAGCTGAGAGGGTGGATGCCCAGCCTTTCACCCATCAGGTGGCGGAAACGGGCAGAGTCCAGATTGCAACCACTTCCAATAACACGGTGCTTTGGGAAGCCGCTGATCTTCCATGCCACATAAGTCAGAATATCCACTGTTAGGGGGGAAAAAACTTCCTGGTGAGAAATTGGCAGTCAATGCATTGGATACAGAGTGTGCTATACTTAAAGGAAACCCACTGAAATCCAATGGGACTTCACTCATGACTGATTTTAGAAATCTTCAGAAAAATTCCTGGAGGGGAAAAAATTCAGCTCATTTAAGATTAGTTACGCTCAGTAGCATGGAATGTAGATGGGCTATTAGAGGAAGGAGACAAAGAAGACAGAATAGCTGGGCTAGAATCCTGAAGCAGTCTATAGACTGCAACAGGTTTATTGGAGCTCCCATTGATTTAACGATCATCTAAATCCAGCATTCAACTATGATGTGGGGTGCTGGTAAACTCTACAATTGATGTTTCAGAGCTGACATTTCTCTTAAATATGGTGTAAAGGGGTGGAAGCTTACATGACCTACTGAAGGCTCACTTCCAACGTAGAGAACAAGACATTGCCCCTCCCATCATCCCTGCAAGGGTTCTGGAGGTGTGGGCTGAAACTGCACTTCAGTAGTAGTCCATTTATGACAGAAGAAAGTCTCTTCAGAATTCCCTGGTTTCCTTCACAGGAGCCAGGTTCTTCTTGCTTTCAAAGCACTGGGAGGACCAACTGCAGACCTAACTAGGAAATGACGAACCTGGGTTGGAAACAACAAGCAGCTTGCAGTCAGGGCTGTACTTGACTACATTAGGAATGATGAACTTGAAGATGTTCACATTGCGTTGAACCAGGTTGAGGCGAGACTCGCCTTCTTGCTGGCGGGCTCCAGCAGTGATGATGACCAGCTTGGAGTGTGCAGTCACAGCATAGTCTGCCAACAGAGAAAAGCAGGAGGGTATAAAATTGCATTTAGTCAAACTAACATGTTACAATGCAGTTATAGTCTAAAAGGATAGAATTCATAAAGCACCATGGAGGAAGATAGGAACAGGCCTATAAGGAAAGACTTGATATATACTTAAGGCCACTGAGAGACTACGTGTTCTGGGCATCTACATCCTAGAAAATAGCTCAAGGTGAACTGGAGCCTTATATAGATGGTTTTCCCTATAGCCTAAACATTTCCAAGCATTTATTTTATTCTCTAGGCTGGCTAGAAATGAGTTTCCAAACCATATCTAAAAATCCCAGTGGTTCACTGCATATTTCCATCATAAAACTTAAACTGAAATACTCTCATATGTGCAGACAGAGAAGCACTACTGTGACTTCAGACAGACACTCTCCCAGAAATTCTCATAGGCAAGAAGACACAACAAAGCCAAGTAAGATTGTGGAGTTTTCAGTGCCTTCCAGAGCTAAAGTCTTCAATGGCATTACACTGGAAAGAGAATGAAAGTGCCAGTCATGACTTAAAGTTCTCTGGGATGATTCGAATATTATTGAGAAAAGGAGGCGCACGCACTTGGTGTAGCAATGAAATGTTATTTTATTGTACTGTCAATTACAGTTTTATAGACAGACCTATGGGCAGGAAATGAAGTAAAGAGATGCTCCATCAGGCAGCAATTACAGCCAGAGCTTCTCTACAATGCAAATTCTTAGTCTTTGCATGTGTGGCTTTTCCAGAACTGTGGCAATCGGTACACATTGGCCATCAATCTGAGTCTTTTATCAGCATCCTGCTACATTTCAAACATACTGCACTTAAATTATTCCAGAGGCACATCTCCCTGTTGCTTTCACTAGAACTCTGCAGGTCAGCTGCTGGCTAAAGCCTAAATCCAATTATACCCACTGAATCAGTGGGAACTTGGTAAGTTAACACTTTAGTTCCACTGATTCATTGGGAATCAGGCCTAAATCAGCTGACCAACTCCTCATTTGGACTGTATCTGATACCACCCTTACCTGACACAGCTCCATCCTGAAGAATCCTTAGATTTATAGTTTAGTGAGATACTCACTAAAGAGAACACTCTCCACTTCTCTGAATTAGAACAATCCAGTAAAGAACTCTAAACCTGTAACCAAATTACAAATCCTGGGATTCCATAGGATGAAACTCATAGTTAAAGTGATGCTAAACTTCTAAGACTGTGTGGACTGGTATAGTCTATGGTATAGTCTAACATAACTGAACACTCACAGGGCAGGCAAGACTAAGCAACATCATTCTCAGGGACATTCAAGCAAGAAAAGGGCCGTGTTAGTTTCCACAAACAGAAGGGTTTCTTCTAAGAGAGAGGGGAACTGGTTGTTGCTGCTTTGTGACTGCAACTGCAGTGTCTGAATTAGATAGCCAGAAGAAGAAATGTTAACCTTTGCCAGAGACAATCTTTGGTGTCCTGAGAAAGAGGCTGCCATGCTGGAGGTCCAACATCTCTCCCTTCAGCTTGTCCTCTATGACATCAACAAGGGCAAGTTCATCAGCCAAGTCCTACAAAATGCCAAGAGTAATAAGAGAATGTCAACCGCACCAACATCTGTTGACCTGAATCCTGTGGCTCTTGCATAGGGTTGTCTAACCCAAGGTCCCCAAGCCAAATGCAGGTAAGCATCCTTCTTATAACAACCTGCCAATGGGCTTGACAACTCTGTTTTTGCAGTTCTAGACAGGCAGCAACTCTAGGAGGCACTAGTACCTGACAGTGTTAGCGCAGAGGGAGGTTCACCTCACTGAGTGGTGGCATGAATCCTCCCACACGTTGAACCAGAGATTGGTACTAAGGGGCTTACTGACAAGTTACTGCACCTGGATGGTAGACTGTGTTTGGTGTGGTGGATCAGACCTGCTTTTCAAGTTACTTCAGTAACAGCACTGGTGTTCAAAAAATTCTGGCTCCCAACAGGGCCCATTTTAGTGACCCGACACGTGGATTTAGAACAGAACTGCAGTTCAGATTTTGTATCAACACATGTATTTACCTACACGCACACATTTGCCTATGAAAAGGCTTGTGACTGAGCTTCACAGAGCTTCTCATCAGAGCAAAATGCAATGCTGTGTATGTTAATATGCATGGATGCTAAACTTCTTAACACAAACATGTCAGTGCTTACATGCCCTTAGAAACAGAGCTTGTCCATCTATCTTGCCAAAACCAATCTCAAAGCATACCTCTTTAATATTATACTCCACTGATTGCTGCCCTTCCTAAAAATCTTTGCTATAATCATGATCCTAAGATCCATTCTTCTAGGACAAAACTTCATTAACTTGGTGTTACCAGGTGTTTTGAACTGCAATCTCCATCAGCCCTGGGGATGATGGTACCTGTGGTCGAACACTTCTGGAGACTATCAAGTTATAGAACAACTGAACTATAGATTATGTAAAAGAGCTAGACAAAATAACACCACATCAGGAGCGGTCCCAGATAGGGCTGGACACATTTGATAAAAACAGACAAACATATATGGCAGATGAAGTGCCAAGTTGGGAGTAATTCCTGGGTTCAATATTTTTAGGACCATTCACGTCACCCAAACCCATCCGCAACAGCCGCCAACTTAAGTGTGACCACTGAGTTTGGCAATGCATGGTGCAAAATCTACCTACCTTCATCAAAATGCTTATGGCACAAGCCATGCCAACTGCACCAACCCCAACCACTGTGATCTTGTTGTGGGCATGGGGATGCTCTTCTTTGTGAACATTTGCGATCAGCTTCTCCTTGACAGACATCTTGTAGCACTAGAAGAAAAATATTCATTTAATTAATAAAAAATAATTAATATCCCACATTTCTCCCAAACGTAGATTCCATTAGCTTTGATCACTTGATATATTGTGTAGTCTCAGTATGTTTGCATTATCTATTTCTAGTACGCATCCCATCAGCCAGATAACTCATCTATCTGGGCAAATTTGCTAGAATTTTCATTTTGCCCAGTTTTCTTTTTATCCCAACATTGGGGCTTATATTCTTCCATGTTTTTGCAAGGAATGTGAATGTAAGCAAAGAAAGGCATACAAGCTTGAAGTTAGGGGTGTGAGCCTACCACAGATAAATGCAAGTTGCATCCAACTGTCCCACTTTTCTTGTCAAATTTCAGAACAGATGGATCAAGGCTGAACTGGTTGAATCTATCAAATCAATAGGGCAGGCTATGTGAATTGGCTCCTCATTAATTTCCGCAAGAACTGAGTCATTAGCAGCTTGTTGCCACCATTTCAGTGGGAATGAAAACTCAGCCAATTTAATCTGGATTACTGCCTGCACACCTTTATTTTTATTTTTCTGCAAACATAAAGACAGCAGAAATTCTGAGTGAAGGTTTCAAGATGAAAACTGAGGTTTCTGGAAAGTGGAGAGATAATGTGCACCTTCAAGACTAACTGGTTTTTATTTTAGCATGAGCTTTCATGCATATAAATGTCACACCTGCGCCCAGAAACAGAGGAAAGGCCCTCCTTCCATCCCCACTGTTGCTGCCTTAGCCTCAGAGGGAGAGAAGAGACAGTATTTGCTGGATTTAACCCCCTTTCCCTTTATCATATCTTAATTAGACTGTAAGCCTGAGGGCATTTAACTTTTTTGTTGTTGTTCTTTTACTTGTAAAGTGCCATGTACAGTGATGGCGCTAAATAAATAAATATTAATAATATAAACCCACTTTTTCAGAGGCAGTACTTTATATCACATCTGAAGAAGTGGGTTATATTCACAAAAACTCATGCTAAAATAAACACCAGTTAGTCTTAAAGGTGCTGCTACATTTCTTCTTTTCTCCCCCTCCTTTCCTCCTATTTATGCTAACATGGCCACTTCTTTGAAATCTGTTTAACACATCATATCTTATCAGGGGATCTGGCAAGAGAAGTACATACTGGGCTGGCATAGGGCAACAAAGTCTCCTGCTAGTTTGGCTCAGTCAACATTGAAGCACAAAGTCTAGCCTGTGATTATGAAATTGAGGGGCACAGACTGATACACATCTAAACAGTATGCCTTGCTCATCTCTGCTTTGGTTCAACTCTGATAAAGTGCACTGTCCAAGTGTGGATCACAGAACTGGCACAGTACAACAGATTGCCAGGAGTTAAAGTTCATGATTCTGCAGTCAGTGCTACTTCATGGTATTATTACCCAAGAAGACCTTGCCCTAGACATTAACTCCACTAGCAGTCTGGATATTAATTAAGCCAGCCTTCCCGTGTCCTTATGTATCCATCAATGGAAGCACGTGATGGTTCTTCTTTTATTAGGTTGTTTTGCCACATCATAAAAAAAAAAGTCAAAGCCTACAAAACTACGAGGCAGAAAGGGCTATGATATAGAGAGAGGACAGACTAGCAGGCTGGAGGGCAAACACCTACAATATCCAATATCAATGGGATCGTATTAGTAGGAATAAATGTGGCTTCTGAAGACCAGAGGAGCAGTTTGCTTGTGTTCCTTGTAGGGCCATAAACCCTTTGTGAATCTGCTTCTCAGCCTCTGTCTTGTTTTTCTGGTGGAAATGAAGCTGTGGCTGCTTTCCCCAGTCCCTGCAGTGGTAAAGATATCCTGAGCACTGTTAGCTTGCACATGCTATACTCTGGGCTTTCCTTGAGGAAGCTCAAGACAGCATACATGCATCTTGCTCCTACCTGTTTTATCCTCACAATAACCACCCTGGGAAGAAGCCTAGCAAGAGAATTACACATAAAGGCTAGCCTAGTTAGGTCAGCAGATTTCAACCTGGTTATTCCAGTCCTAGCTTGACTCTATATCCATTCCATGACCTTGACTTGGTATCTAGGTTTACCCAGATGCCCTTCCCCAATATAAAATCTCCTTCTTACCAACATGACTTATATCCAACCTGTACAATATCATGCCTACCAGCCACCTGGTTGTACGTAGTACACCCCATTCATACCATGTTTACTGTTTTCTGAAGCAAGTTGCCTATGACCATATTTTCACAAATTCAACTGCAGTCCATGCCATCATCCAGCTGAACCAAACGACTCTCGCGCATCTCTGACAAAAGACAAACATACCTGTGTTTGTGTGTGTGTGCATACATGCAGCAGTGGGCTAGTGACCCCCACATTAGTGAGGTGGTGAATCCACTCCAGTTCTTAATCCAGCATTTAAAGTTGCTCTTCACTGTGCTGGGTTCTATTCTTAACTCAGTCCAGCACCTTGGATAGCTCCTTTAAAGCTACTCAAAACCTGGAATAGATTCACTGCCCCAATGACATGGGTTCCACCACCTGCCACTGGCATATGACATCACAGAACCTAGTGCAATAGAATAATAGAATCATAGAATCATAGAAATGTAGAGTTGGAAGAGACCACACGGGCCATCCAGTCCAACCCCCTGCCATGCAGGAACACCCTCAAAGCACTCCCGACAGATGGCCATCCAGCCTCTGCTTAAAAACCTCCAAAGAAGGAGACTCCACCACACTCCCAGGCAGCAGATTCCACTGCCGGACAGCCCTGACCATCAGGAACTTCTTCCTGAGGTTCAGGTGGAATCTGTCAGGACCCTGGAGCTCCAGGACTCAAGCTCTGAGTCGGAACCCGAGACCCTGGATACTGCTGCCCCAGACACAGAGCCCTTGGCCCCAGTAGCCCCTGCAACAGAGCCAGGGGTTGCCTCAGACCCAGCCCAGCCAGAAGAGTCAGATGGTGAGGTGCAAGAGCAGGTACCTACTTACCAGCAGCATCGGGAGCAAAAGAGTGCTCTCAGGAGGTCAGAGCGTTTAAATAGGAAATGCCAGGCAATCAAGGTCCAGCTGAGAAAACACCTGGAGGAGTGATCTGGCTATAAAAGCACGCACTCAGCCTGGGGTCATTGTTGGTTCACAACCGTCCTGTTTGGGGAGAGTTACGTGTTGGATCTCCTAAATCCCTGCCTTGCCTCCTGGAACGCTGCCCGACCCGCTGGAACCTCACCCCCCCTTTTTGGACTTCGGACTGGCTCTGGTAATTTCTCTTACTTGGACTGTTCACTGAGAACTCTGGCCGTGACGTAACTGCCAGAGGGTCTCCTTGCTGCTGAAAGCTCTTGATTTATTGCCTTAGACTTGTTAACCGGCTCTTGGCTGCCTGCCAAGCCTTGGAGCGGACAGAATCTCCTTTCCTGCAGCTTGAATCCATTGCTCCTTGTCCTGGTCTCTGGAGCAGCAGAAAACAAGCCCTCTCCCTCCTCTACATGGTATCCCTTCAAATATTTAAACATGGTTATCATGTCCCCTCTTAACCTTCTCTTCTGCAGACTAAACATACACAGCTCTCTAAGTCTATCCTCATAGGGCATGTCTTCCAGGCCTCTTACCATTTTGGTCGCCCTCCTCTGGACCTGCTCCAGCCTGACCATGTCCTTCTTGAATTAGGGTGCCCAGAACTAGACACAGTATTCAAGATGAGGTCTAACCAAAGCAGAGTAGAGTGGTACCAGTACCTCCCTCGATCTAGACACCATACTCCTATTGATGCAGCCGAGAATTGCATTGGCTTTCTTGGCAGCCGCATCACACTGCTGACTCATGTTCAGCTTGTGGTCTATTAAAACTCCTAGATCCCTTTCACACGTACTGCTATCCAGCCACGTGTCCCCCATCCTATATTTCTCTATTCCATTTTTTTTACCTAAGTGTAGGACCTTACACTTCTCTCTGTTGAATTTCATTTTGTTAGCTTTGGTCCAGCTCTCCAATCTATCCAGGTCTTTTTAAATTTTGATCCTGTCCTCCGGCGTATTAGGAACCTCTCCCAATTTGGTGTCATCTGCAGATTTGATGAGCATGCCCTCTATTCCTTCATCCAAGTCGTTGATGAAGATATTGAACAGCACTGGGCCCAGGACAGAACCCTGTGGCACCCCGCTAGTCACTTCTCTCCAGGATGAAAAGCAGCCATTCGTGATCACCCTTTGGGTTCGGTCGGTCAACCAATTACAAATCCAACTAACAGGAGCCCTGTCCAGCCCGCATTTTACTAGCTTCTTTGCAAGAATGTCATGGGGAACTTTGTCAAAGGCCTTACTGAAATCGAGAAATGCTACATCCACAGCATTTCCTTAATCTATCAAACTAGTAACTCTATCATAAAAAGAGATAAGATTAGTCTGGCATGACTTATTTTTGAGAAATCCATGTTGACTTCTCGTGATTACCGCGTTGCTTTCTATGTGATTAGAAACTGACTGCTTAATGATCTGCTCCAGAATCTTTCCGGGTACTGACGTCAGGCTGACTGGGCAATAATTATTTGGGTCCTCTTTTTTTCCCTTCTTGAAGATGGGGACAATATTTGCCCTCTTCCAGTTTGCTGGAACTTCTCCTGTCCTCCAAGATTTCTCAAAGATTATAGCAAGCGGTTCCGAAATGACCTCTGCCAGTTCTTTTAATATCCTAGGATGCAATTCATCTGGCCCTGGAGACTTGAATTCATCCAGTGTGGCCAGGTATTCCTGTACCACCTCTCTACCTATTATGTGCCTCATTTCCCTTGCTTCCTCACTTGCTCCCCAACCGCCAGGTTGAGTACTTGTATCCTTCTGGGAAAAAACTGAGGCAAAGAAGGTGTTAAGCAGTTCTGCCTTTTCTCTTCCCCCTGTTAGTAATTCGCCATCTTCTCTGCGCAGCGACCCTATCGTCTCCTTCTTTTTCCTTTTGCTACGGACATATTTTAAAAAGCCCTTTTTGTTGTTTTTGATGTCTCTGGCCAGCCTGAGTTTGTTCTGTGCTTTAGCCTTTCTGACCTCCTCCCTACATCTCCTGGCTACTTGCTTAAATTCTTCTTTGGTGGTTTCCCCCTTCTTCCATTTCCTGTACATGTTTCTCTTAACACTTAGCTCAACTGAGAGTTCTTTAGTCAACCATTCTAGTTTCTTCAGATGCCTTTCATTTTTCCTCCTTATTGGCACAGTTTTAGACCGTGCCTTCAGTATCTCCCTTTTAAGGAACTCCCATGCCTCCTGAATTCCTTTCCCTTTCACTATTCTTGACCACTGAATTCCAGCCAGCAGCTCCCTAAGTTTACAGAAGTCCGCTTTTTTAAAATCTAAGACGAGTGTCTGGCTACACTTATCTTCTCCTTCCCACTGAATGCCAAATTCCAAAAGGGCATGGTCACTCCCCCCTAAAGATCCAACCACTTCTACCTCATTAACAAGGTCATCCCTGTTGGTCAGGATCAGATCTAGAATATTTGATCCCCTTGTGGCCTCTTCCACCTTCTGGACCATGAAATTGTCTGAAACTTGCTGGACCTTGCTGTCTTGGCAGAGTTTGACTGCCAACATATATCCAGGTAATTGAAATCTCCTATTAGTACTGTATCTCTCCTTTTTGAATGTGCAGTCATTTGGTTGAGGAAGGCATCAGGTTCTTCTGTTTTCTGGCAAGTTCATTCGTGCTTGCTTGCTTGCTTTCTAAACCTAGCAAACCTTAATACTTGTCATTGGCACCAAGGTGTTTCCAAGGAATGAAACCAAAACATTTGAATGTTCATCACCCTGATAACTATGAACAGTTTATACATGACTTCATGTTTGTCCTACCAGCAACAGGATCCATGCTGATGTGCCTAATGGACCACAGTTTCATTTGTTCAGTATATACTGTCTTGTGAGGTCCTAAACAACTACTTTTAAGTGCTTGGAGTAAATAAACTGAAAAGAAGGCATTTCCCTCCAATAGTTCAGTGTCAGTTTTGCCAACCTACCTAGCCTTGGGTGGATTAATTCAAGACAGGGAGCACACCTGCAAGAGAGAACAAAATTGCAGGTTCCTGATCTCATGTGCCTAAGTGGTGCGATCATTTGATTTCAGCTATAGTCTTCAGTTCAGTGAACAGCTTGGTTTTATAATTCTCTGGTGCTGTTCTGGCTTGCAAATTTCAAGGATCGTCACATTACTCATCTGGAGCCTGAAGCACTGAAATCAGTGTTAACTCAATAATTTCAGCCTCCAGTTTGAAGTAGAATCTAGAAATCCTTTTGATCTGATGGTTCCCAAGAAATGTAAGTTAATCAGTATATGATTTTATCTACAGCAGACGTGGGCAGGGATGGGAGTATGGGGGGGGCTGATACACACCCCACCGTAAACACACTGCAAAAAAATTGCCCTCAAATGCCCTCCAGGGGGAGTGGGGGCATTTTTGCCACGTTTCCAGGCCCACAGGAGGCCTTTTTTTTTCAAAACAGAAAGCAATGGTCAGTCACTTTCATTTTACCTTTGTTGTTTTTTTTTAAATGCCTTTCCTGGGCTGAAAATGGGACAATGGCCCCCAAAATATGAACCCCCCCCCCCGCACTCCCTAGATGGCATTTAGCAGCAAAAACATATTGGCAGACCACAAAAACAGTCCTGGGGGAACTGTTCTAAAGGCACCTGTTCTGAATTTGAACTAAATCTCTTTAACACAAAAGTAGTTTTTTCTTTCTTCTGTCAAAGGTATATTCCATTCAATATTGGAAACAAAATACTGGCTGCCTGTTGTGCCTTGCTCATCTCTGCTTTTGAACATGACATGTGCTACATAGGATTACTGTTATGTCTGGATAGTCCTTAGCTTCAGCATTGTCGCATTCCATCAGATGCTTTGCTTTTTGTGTGTGATCATGAAAATACTTAATGGTAATAGCCTTTCAGCTATTAAAGTGCATGTTTTGCAAAAACCGAGGCGGATACTAGTCTATCCAACTCTGATTACTGAAACTACAGCAGCTGTAGAACAAGAAGGGTAGAAGCTGGAGACAGAAGGCTTGGTCTGAAAACTGGCAGTGTGACAGATGGAAATCCCAAGGTATGTCCAGGGCTGAAACAGGACGAAGTGGTTACTGGCCGTTAGGAAACCAGAAGGTTGGGTGGTGCCAATGGGTGTGTGTGCACGCCTACTAATGCAGTGATGAAATATAAAATTAAGACAAGACTAGCAGACTAGGGGGCAAAAGGTCTGAAAACATATTGAAATGATGCTAGAGTTAAAGGGGCGGCTTTAGCAGCATGAAAGTGACAGCAATTGCCAGCTTTTTCTTAGTATAACAAGCCCTAGCACCCTCAACCAAAAATTGGTGCAAGCAACAGGCGTTCTTTTGCACTACACGTTAGTGTTGTGTACTATGATTTCCTCTTAACTGTAATGGCAGCATGCTATGGAGTCCTCGGATCTGTAAGTTGATGAAACTGAGAATTCTAAATACCTCTTCCTCAGCAGCACATCCCAGGATTCCATAGCAAATTCTATAGTACAAAGGCCACAGCCCATACCAAATACCTGCATAAGGGGCAATGCTTGCTGCAGTGGTGGAGAGCCAAGTTGGCTAACCAGTAGGAAGAGAGACTGGCAGCAGGGGAAAGTGCTATACACCCAGCATGACAGGGCCCAAAGTCTGTGGAAAAAGCTGTGAATGTACATTCTGACACACTAACAGAGAGATAATCAGATGACATCTATCATGTTGTTCAAGTCATCTTTTCATTCAAGACTGGCATTTAGCAGATCATAAGATGATATACCATTCACGAATCTATCAAAGATTGTAGGCCCCATTATGGCATTTCTCATGGTCAAAATTCTCATGCACACAGCAGCCCCATAACTGCAGGAGGAAGAAAGTATGGGATGTTCTACAATGCCCACATATATAATAACTGTATCCACACTGTGGAGTTACAGCAGCTTGATACCTTGTTAACCGTCATGGCTCTATCCTATAGGAATTTGGGAATGTCATTTGGTAAGGTGCTTGCCACTCTTTCCTAAAGAGTTCTAATGCTGAGGAGAATGGAACAGAGCTCTCCAGGAGAGAATTCTAAGCACGTCACCAAAGTACGAGTCACAAAATTCTGTAGGATAAGAGCTATGATAGTTAATGTACTACGACATTTCTACAAATGTGCAATGCAATACACTCATTTTGCCTGTGTTAAACAAGAAAGAAAACAGTGACAAATCACCCTAGTTTGACCTTGGCACAACTCAGGAAAACATGAATGTGTGTGCCTTAGTGTCACTTCTTGACTTATGGTGACCTCATGAATTTCATAGGGTTTTCTTAGGCAGGGAATACTCAGAGATGGCCTTGCTAGTTCCCTCCTCTGAACTGTAGCCTACAGCACCTGATATTCGTTGATGGTCTCCCATCCAAGCACTAACCAGAGCTGACCCTGCTTAGCTTCCAAGATCAGGCAGAATCCGGTGCCTTTAGTGTATTTAGGCATGGCAGATGTGCAGCACGTTCAGAGTCTTGTGTTGTTGTTTTTTAATGGGTTGCCTCTGTGCCTCTCGTATTCCTGCATGGCAGGGGGTTGGACTGGATGGCCCGTGTGGTCTCTTCCAACTCTACATTTCTATGATTCTATGATTAGGCAGCCTCAGCTAGTCATATACAGTGTACAAATCAACATACTTCCTTCACACTGCCATGACGTTAACTCTAAATTTAGAAACTGTGGATATATTAATTGGGCTAGGACCTTACCTATCAACCTCTCCTACTTTTTGATTAATAAGTATTTGGAAAAATCTGTAGCACTGGTTGAGTTTTGCAAAAAACATATTATGACTAAAACACAGACTGAAGTCTGGCCACTTAGAAGACATCCAAACTCAGATTTCCTCTTTTTAAGCCATTTGCTTACTCAAATACAGCAGGCAAAGAGCATGCCTGAAAGCTGCGTTTTAAAGCAAGTGACATGTGAATTATTTAGGAATTTTTCTATAAGATTTAAGATTGAATATATATATACACACACACTTTGTAGCAGAGAAGTAGCTATTTAATTGTACAATGTGACTCATTCCATCTGTACTAAAAGCCACTCTTTACGATCTCTTTCAATAAGAGGTTGAATTAACAACCATATGCAGTGCAGAACTACACAGTACAGACAAATACATGACTCATCATTAGGCTCCACATCACTTTATTGCATTGTAAATTCTTCATATGATTTGCAATTTTACAAGATCTTTTTTTTTTTTTACAATTTTTACAAGATTTACCTGGTCTTCCAAGAGGCCATATTTCCAACCCTCCTGCAATCTGAAGTCTAAATCCAAATGTTAGGCCCCATTAGACCCATTAAGATGAACAGCAACCTAGTAAATTAACATTTATGTAAGCCCTATTGATACAGTGGGTCAACACTAGTTTGGACTAACAAATGGACTTAGTTCTGAGAACGCATTTCCTCTATGCCTTGGTGAACTGAGTAACGCAGGATTTTCACCAGTTTAATGTAACTTAAATATGGCAACCCATTAAAAAACAACAACACAAGACTCTGAATGTGCTGCACATCTACTGCAGCCCAAGATCTATGTTAGGACTCAAACTCCAGCATAGCTAGATTAATGGGAGTAATCTAGGAAACCCCAATTGTATTCCAAGTGAAAGATGATGATGGTGGTAGACTTTTGGATCTCCTGTTCCAATGATATCAACAGAAGTGGGCAACATGCTCTCATCATGCACTCCCCTGGTATTATTTGCTGTTCTACTGGTCATTTTTGCTTCCCCATCAAGTGGCATAATAAACACAAAACCTCAGTGTAAATCCTTAACTCAAACCAGTAAAGCTTACTGGGGTGACCTTGGGCTAGTTAGTCAGTCAGTCAGTCTGTCTCTCTCTCTCTCTCTCTGTGCCTCAATAACATCTAAGGGTGAAACGGGGCACGTGAGAGGTCAGCACGATGCACCCTGCTGTAAACTCCTAGAAGCAGGAGTAGGCAAATTCCAAGATGATGGATGGCAATTCCCACCCCTAAAGATCCACCTTGGGCTGCACCATCCTCCCAATGGGATGTGACTGGAGGTCTTCTCCTTTTTATCAAAAACAAAAGGGGCTGGGGGTACTACACTTTAACTGAGAATCACACTTCCTGCCGGCTCCCAGGAATGCAGTTCCCTTTTTAATTACTGTTTTTTAAATTTCTTTCTTTTTCTTTCTCTTTTTTTTGGCAAGGAAGGGGGTTGGGGGTTGCACAATAGGACGGAGGCCACCCATGGCCAAATGTTGTGCCTCCCTACCTTAAGAGGAAAGTTAGGGTAAAAATAAAATTAACAAAGATTCAAGAACTGAATCCCTTGTCCATGTGTTTTCCTGTGGTGTGTATAATTTGTCACCAGTGGGAGATAGGAAGACCTGGAAGTGAATCCAACGATGTACTTCATTTCTGCAATTACAGGAAATCCACATGTGGTGCAGTTTTATGACTTTTTTAAAATGTAAGCAATTGCAGCAATTTCTCCAAAGCCACACCCTTACTACAGACTTCCTTTATGCTGAAGTGGTTCTTCCCATAACTGTATATCCAGACTTGTGTCAATTTTTAAAGCAACAAGCTTTCACTGGCCCCTGGGGCCAAAGTCATATTTACTTGTTCAAATACAGAACTCGTGGCACACAGCAGGCAAAGAACTGGATTGTAAGGGGTGTTGTCCTATCCACAGAAATTCATTTGAGCTGGAATCTGAGATTTTTGTGTTGAAAACAAAGCACAGTCCACATTTACAGGGGCCCATTACAACAAGGATGCCAGAAGAGATTTCAGCAACAACAAAGCAAATGCAAACTGAAAGGCATGCTACAGCAATTGCATTATCACGTCCTCACAGATATGAATTCACCCACTGCTTCAAGGTTAATTCAGCCAGCAACTGCATCTGTATTGGGAACCATCTGAGATTCTTCTGTGTCTGCTTCTATGTCCAGCTAACTGCATCTGTAGGATGAGCTGAATATGAATCATCTTTGTGGCATTAGCCCTTGGGCCACAACACATGATGCAATGACTACTGTGACAGTGTATCCACTTCAATTTTGCCCTTTCTCAGCTCAAGCCACAGGGTAACAAAAACTCAGGGTGATCTTGGAACAGTCTCCTTCCCTGCCTGACCAACCTTACAGGGCTGTTGCAAGGAGAAGGACAGCGCATTGAAAAAAAGGTAGGATACATCTATCAATCATCACATTGCCTTATAATAAATAAGCAGGGAGCTGCAAGAGGAATAGCAATACTTCCCTTCCTCTTTGTGGGAAGATCAAAGATAAACAGAGCTAAAAAGGCCTCTTTGGAAACCCACTGAATCAATGGGATCTTTAATAAGCACTGATTTACCAAGTTCCCATGGATTCCATGGGTCTGCTGTGGTGGTGGTGGGTGCTAACAATTGGCTTCAGCCCACGGTTGCACAAGTGTTGTCTGTGTGTAAACTAGAAGACCGAAGGCCCTTTCACACTATACAATTATAGCCCTATGATTCCACTTTAATTGCAATGGCTGCATCCTATGGAATCCTGGGATTTGTAATTGAGGGAGCGGTGTTTAGAATTCTCTGCAAGAGTTCCAGTGCCCCACCAAACTACAAACGCCAGGATTCCATAGGACACAGCCAAGGCAGCTGTCTGGGTGAGACTTCTACATACACTTTCCTCTAGGGCAGGGGACATTGCCAGGGCAATCAAAGTGGGCTCACCCTGCTTCAGTTGTGCAGGGTGAAAGCACCCCTGTTATAAAATGCGCTGAGATGACTGTACGATTTTTTTCCCCTCCTAACCTGCTCACAATTCCATTCGGTTGAGGGAAGAATCGCCCCGGGGCCACTGGGCTGGATTCCTCCAGACAGGCACCATGAAACCGGGCACGCACAAGCCTGTAGCAAGACCGGCTCTGCCTCTCCTTGGCGCGAAGGGATTTATTGCCGGGGTAACTTTTTCCAAGATTCCGCCAGGCTGACGCTCTTTCAAAGGCTGCAGTTGCTCGTCTTGCTCTCCCCGCCAGGCGCACAAAGAGCGCGACACGTGCAGCGCAGCGACTTCCCAAAGGCGGCTCTTCGACTTCGGGCGCGATCGCACGCGGCTCCCCTCACACACCCGCGCCAAATCGAAGCAGAACGCCCCCGTTCCCACCTACATCCGGACGATTTCCATCCACCCGGGACGCCTGACGATGGAGAAGGGGTCCACTTCACCCAGGCTCCCTCCCCGGCGGAAGGGGTGCGCCATCGGGGCGCTAAAGTTTCTCCAAGGAGGAAGAGCGCGGGAGCCCCTCCCCGAGGAGGACGAGCAGCCCCTATTCGGGTCGCAGAACTCCAGGAATCCGGCCCCCATCGGCCCCCATCCCCCCACCGATGGGCCGACCCTCGCTAGCCCCTCTGTGTGGAAGAAAGGGGGCTGAGGTAGCCGCCGAATCCCGCGACGGGCGGGAGGGGAAGCGAGCCAGCCCGAGGCGGCAACTTTTCCCCAGGCGCTGCCGTCGGCGCTCCGAATTTCCGAGCACCACGGTCCCCCCTCCTCCGGCTCCCCGAGGCAACCAGCGCAGCCGATGTCCCGGCACCCCGGGCGGAAGCAACCAAGCCAGCCAACGCTCGCCCTCCCTCGGGGTCTCTCCAGGTGCCTTGGACTGCGGCCCCCATCATCCCCAGTCAGCGCTATTTGAGGATTACGGGGGTCGTGATCCAAGGTATCTAGGGATGACGGGAGCCCCGATGCAAGGACGCCATTATCCCCGACCAGTGAACCGGCTGAGGACGATGGGAGCCGTAATGCAAGGCAGTCGGGGTGCTGGGATCGTAACGCAAGGCGCCCCGGTTGGGCGAGGCTGCCCTGCCTGGGAAGGACCGTAGTGACCCTGCTATTCTCACCCGCTTAAGAATGGAGTTGATGACTAATAATCCTTTCTCCCACCAGCATATTCCGGTAACCACACAATCCTTCCCCCGCCCGATGAGCCAAGGTTCCGGAGGACCCACGTGCCCGGCGCCCTGTAAAATCCCCAACTCTCTCCCCCCCCCCCAAGTCCACTCCGGGCTTAACGTGGTCCAAGCGGCGCCCAGCGGACCCTCCGAGCTTCTCGCTCGACAGACGAGCATCCCTCCGGGCCGCCGCCTTCTCCCCCGCCCTCTCAGGTTACATAACCGGTGGGTCCAAGAAAGACAAGCATCCCGGCTGCGCCCCCCCTCCCCCGCAGGAACACCAGTAGCGGTAAGGAAAAGAGACCCTCTCCACCCACCCTCCTCCTGATCACGGATTCAACCAAATGACGACCTGAACACCCTTGTTGGTCTCCCGTTAGAGTAGACCCATTAATCCGGTGGATTGGCTGAGGCGTTGGCCAGTCATCATTCAACAGTTGATGCAACGGCTTTGCTCCGGTTGGGCTTCACCGCTTAGCACAGGGCACTTTCGCACTAGACTGTTACAGCGTTATCATTCCACTTTCAAGCTCCTCTGGAATCCTGGGCTTTGCAGTTTAGGGAGGGGCATGTAGAATTCTCAGTCAGAGAGCTCTTGGGCCCGAGGAAACAAGTACAAGTTTATTATTACGGCAAAAAGCCAGCAATGGCCCGAGGAAACTACAAACCTCAGACTTCGACAGGATGTTGGAAGTGGAATAGCCGCGCGGCAACCATCCGGCGCGGAAGCGGCCACGGTGCCCCGGGGGATCGCGAGCGCCGCACAGGCTCAGCGGCGCGTGCGTGCGCGCCCGCATGTCTCCGTCCGTGCGCTCCGCACCCCTCCTTCCCGCAAGAGCGGACGGGATCTCCCTCCCACCCTTCCCGCAAGGCGCGGCCGCCTCTCTCGGGCGGGCTCCCTCTCTTCCGAGCCCGGCGCCCGCCGGCCCCCTCGGCGAGAGCGCCCCCCTACCTGGTCGCCCTCGCGGAAGCCTCGCCAACCCAGGGGCGCGTCCTCCTCCGCTTGCCGCTGCAGTACCGCGAGAGGCTGGGCGGCGGGTGGGCGCTTAAATAGGGATCCCTCGCGTGACGTCAGAGGGGGCCGGCGCCGGCGCTCGTCTGGCCGGGGCGGCCACCGTGGGACGTGCCAGGCGACACGTCCGGGGGAGAGACGGGGGCCGGCAGCGCGGCGGGCTCGGACGGGCTGCGGCAGGGTCGCTCCCGGCCCCGCACGGGCCACGCGCAACTTGGGCTCAGAGGAGGCCCCCAGCGATCCGTAAATTTGCTGCTTCCTAATCGGGCCTGTAGAGGGCGGCAGGAGGGGCCTGAGGAACGCACAACCCCGGGGTGAAAGGTCTGGCAGCGAGGGGTTAGAAATACAGCTGCACGCAACCTCTGTGGGGCAAAGCAAGGAGATCCGTGTTGGAGGGTGGAGGAGAATCCGCCTCACTCATGATCTGGTGCGGTGGAATAACCTTGGGTACAACTACCTACATACACCACGCCTTTTAAAAATTAAACGGGGGGTAGGCTCGTAAGGATAATACAGAAGTCAGGATTCCACAAGGGAAACTTGGGAAGCTGGCACACAGTTGTGAAACTGTTGTTGGTTTGGATACAGCTCCTTTGTGGATTTTTTAATTTTATGCTTCTTTTTAAAATTTGTGTTTATTTCACCTTACCTTGCTCTCCCGACATGGGATTCAAAGTGATTCACCACATAGAATAAAAGCATCTAAAACAACCAGAGACAGTGTGTTGTAGTGGCCTGAGTGTTGGACTATGACTCTGGGAGACCAGGGTTTGAACTCCTGAGCAGCCGTGATATCCCCAAGTAATCTTGAGCAAGTCACACGCTCTCAGCCTTAGAGGACGGCAGTGGCAAACCTCTGAACAAACCTTGCCAAAAAGCCCATGATTGGTTCACCATACACCGGAGCCAACTTGAAAGCACCTAACAACCTGAAACCTAATGATAAAATCTTCTCAAAAAAAGAGAACTAGCATACTACTTTAAAACCTAGCTTGATCCTGCCACTTTAATTCTGAAGTAAAAATTGATGCTGGTGAGGACCAAAGAGTAAACAGCAAGGACTCCTTTCCTTTGCTAGGGTGGAACTTAGCCTGTGGAACCTCCTAAAGAGAAGTAACCAATTTTCCCCTCTCTTCTCTTCACTGGAGTTTTCCCACTCGGTGAGGCAGTGGTGACAATTCCACCGAGCGAGTGAGATCCTCCTTGTGGTGCCATCCAGAAAGCAAGGAGGCAGTAGTTGGCTGCCTCCTCTATTCTTGTTGTGTGCCTTCAGTTTGTGCCTTCCCACTTACGGCAACCCTAAGGCAGACCTATCATGGAGGTTTCTTGTCAAGATTTCTTCAGAGGGGGGTTGTCTTCCTCTAAGGCTGAGGGAGTATGACTTGCCCAAGGTCACCCAGTGATTTTTCATGGCTGGGTGGCGGTTCAAACCCTGATCTCCAGAGTTAACAGTCCGACGCTCAAGCCATTACACACACTGGCTCTCAGGTTGCCTCCATACTACTGTGTATCCTTGTCCCTCTCGCTCCTGCAAAGATTTTGGAAGGGGTGTTTACCAGCACCACCGTCTCTGGCTGCCTACCTGCCTTCTCCCTCTGCCCAGGCTGACCTGTTTGTGTGCCCTCTGAAATGGCATAGCAGAACAGACCGGGTGTGCCCATACAGAGGGAGCAATGCTGCCCCTATCATTAGGCGCCAGGAGGGCATTGCCTCAGGCTGCAAGTGCTGGGGCAGCCTCCACCTGTTCCTTCTGGATTCCACCCGTGTTCTTTTCTGCCCCACAACTTATCCTGGGCTCCCTAAATGGGCTTGATGGTGATGCACTGGGAGTGATAAAAGACTCAAGTGTTGTCCCACTCAGGGTCTGTGGATTGACAGGCAGGGAGAACTATTTAGTCCTGTGTCCTCCAGCATCCAATGTCTTCAGGCAGCCCTGAGAGGAATTAAAAGGAGGCAGTAGCTGATTCTTGTGGGAAATAAGCCTCCCCACCTGTCTGTTTGCATTTACTCTCTAACAGCAGCAGCAGTTGCTGACTCCCATGTCAAATGGGGTGGTGAATCTGTTCTGGGTTTTAGTCCAGACTTTAAAGGTGCTGCCACAATATTTGAAGCAACATAGTGGGAAGAGGCAGACTTTCCTGGTCCAAGCCACAAACTCCCACGCAAGCTTCCATGGCCAGCGCTCTGATTCTGGGCACAAGGCAGCCACTTGTAGTTTCTCTTCATGAGCCCTTTCTACCAGGTGGCAGATCTCAGGGGAAAGAGTGCTGTGGTTTCTAAGATAGCTTCCGTGCATGCCTGGGAGGAGAGGGGGCAGGGAAGAGAGTCCTCTGTTCTCCTCCTTTCAAACTTCTGCTGAAGGGAAAAGAAGGAACGCCTGCTTTTTATAGCTTGCTATTTGAACTGCATTTCCTTCAAAATAAAAATGGTAGTGATAAGCACCTTTTTTTAAAAGCAGGGGTCAACACAATGTGTCATTTGACCCTTGGGTTGAACTCCAATGGGCATTTTTTGGGGGGTTTAGTCCCACCAAACAGGGAGTCTTCACCTTTTTGTCACATTTTGCCTGATAAAGTGACTTTGATATCCAGAAAGCTTGCACATTTTTGTGACCTTTGTGTTGACCTAATAAAGGTACAAGACTAATGTAGGGATTTGGGAATTTGTTTTTATGGTGAACTTTGCTTTCTCTGACTGTATATATTTACAGTCTTATATTCTGTCACTTTGTTTTATTTTTAAAACCTTAAATGCATTAAAAACTCTCAGCTGCAGAAAACTCTGTGATAAGGTCACCATAAGTCGGAAATGACTCCAAGGCACACAACAACAACAATTAAAAACATATACACGCACAGCTTGGCATATTACTGTCTGAATAATGATGGGTAAAATAGATTTTACACATAATATTTCTTATCTGCTGGAGCCAATAAGTGTATAATCATCCTTCCCAAAGCAGTATCTATTGGATGCCTCAGCTGAAAGCTACTTATGTTGCTGTGGTAGAAAAGTGTGTCAAATTGTGCTCTTGGCAGTATAGCAACAGATGGTCTCTGCTTTATTGAAACCAACCAATGCACAGTCATTTGCCTATTTTTACTGCAGCAGATTCACTGGATTAACTTGTCATTTTCCATGATGCTCATGATTGATTGGCTTTACTTTGGGGTAGGACTACATATAGTAGCATTTAATAGACACATTTCTTGCTCTTATTGAGTGTCTGATGATGAATCTGCAATCAATACACAGCTCAATGAAGGGTAGGCTCATTATCTTTAGCCGGATTACGACACAGCACAGGAATGGGAATAGTGCAGTCCTCCAGATGTTGTTGTACTGCAGCTTTCATCAGCCGTGGCCAGCATAGCTGATGGTGAGGAATGCTGGGAGCTGCAGTTCAATGACATCTGGAGGCCTGCATGATCCCTACCTCTGGCATATAGGTGGTTTGAACATTTGTTTACTCATGAATAAATGACGTGGCACAAATCAGGGCTACGTGAGGAAAAAGCAAGCATACATTTCTCTTCTCCAGCGTGAGAACTGAAGTTTCATACCAGGACAATAGACACAAACCTGAACAGTTCTTGTCTATCTTAATATGCCTTTACTCTCATATAAATAGATTATTGCTTATTTCCTTATGCCACAGAAGTGTTAAGTACGAATGCAATTTGACTGGGGAATCTGCAAGCCTCCCAGGTTTTGCTGGAATCTGGTTCTCATCAACCTGGCCAGTGGGGAGAGATAATGAGAACAAATTTCACCAACGTCTAGCAGGCCACAGGGTTCCCAACCCAAACTAGGAACAGCAAAAGTACTGGCTGTAAGATTACATATTTGTAGCTTTTCCCTTATTCATAGTTGTCTTCTTCGTTTGTTATGTAAGGGAATTCATATTTTCTTTCAAGAACAGTAGGCCTAGTTTGCTTGCCAGTCTTTAAATGCCATAAATTACAAATATATTGTTCTAATTGCAGTTGACATTTATTTGACATTGTGTATAAGACAATAATGAAAATAGTAGTTACATGTAAACATGTCTTGCATTGAAGGAGTAGATCAGTGTATATTAAAGGAGGTCACCTATTAAAAGATTTCCTAGTAGGTGACTCAAGGACAGCATGCTGTCTCTTTTATTTGCCTCTGTTTGGGGTATTTGTTTGAATGAATTTCAGAGCAGACTATCAGTTCTGTTACTGTCTCTATGATCTTTGAACATGGGTAGCAGAAAGCCATGTAAGTAAATGAAATGATCTTTTTAGGCTTCCTCTTCCACAAGGGCTGCACGGGGCCAGCTGTACTATTAGGCTGAAGGAGGTAGTCGTTTCAAGTGCATCACAACAGGGCATTTGTAATTAATATTCTTATTGTGTTTTACTGCCAAGAAAAGGGAGAGAAGAGTACTGGATTTCTGCCTCTAATGACAAAATAGCTTAGCTGCCCTTGGGTACTATTCATTTTTGGGGGGAGGGGGGCATAATTGCCATTCTGTTTTAGGGAAAAAATGTTTTGGGTCAGCTGTGCATGTAGAAGTGGCCTTTTGGGGACTTCCTCAAATCCCACTACTGCTACCAAATGTGAGGGCTTCCACTTATTCCCAACTGTGTCACCAATGTGTGGACTTCCTCCAGTACCACTGCTGTGGCCAACAAGTGTGGGGACCTCCTAGATGCCCTCATGGTTCCTGTGTGAGACTTTATTCATCTTATGTCCCTACTGGGCACTACCACCCTTAACTACTGCCACCACAGACACTATGGCCATTTCCTCCCTACACGGTTACAGTGCTATTATTCCACTTCCAACATCCTATGGAATCCTGGGGTTTACAGTTTAGCCTTTAGAATTCTCACCCAGAGAGCTCTTTGGCCTCAGGAAACTACAAACCCCAGAATTCCACAGGAGATTGAAAGTGGAATAATAGCACTAGAACAGTGTGGGACGGAAATGGCTTATGTCTGAACTCAGGCTTTCCATCATGAAGCATTCTCAGAAGCTCAAGTTTATAATACAAAAACAATGATTTATTAAACAGAAATGGAACTAACAGATTAATCAGTTAAAACTATCTATCTATCTATCTGTCTGTCTGTCCGTCCGTCCATCCGTCCGTCCGTCCGTCCGTCCGTCCGTTCGTCCATCCATCTTTTAAAAATCTCAGACATTCATCCAACCACCACTTACTTCCAACATTCCATTCTCTCACCCTCTCTGGATAGAACCGTACCTTATTAAATCTACTGTACCTTGCATTCATAACCGTATTGCTTTATTTACACCAATAAATGCAGTAACCTTCCTCTTCCCAAAGGTCCATAACATCACAGGGCTCAGACCTAACATTCCTCTGTTCCACTGCTCTTGCACTCTATGCTGAAACTCAGAAAAGGCTCACCTCCGTACACAAAGGCTTCCCATTTCCAAAAATGTTTGGTTTGCAGGCCAAGGGGCAGTAGGGAACATAAGCAACAAGGACACAAGACATGGTCCCACTCCCACCTGGCTGTCTTCTATGCTTGCTCTGTGCATGAAGAGAACATGTAAAAGCAGATTATCTCTTCTGAAACCTACTACTACAGCCACATTTTTTTTTAATTGTACACTGGCTTTGATAAGTCATGAGGATGGTGAAAGGCTTCAACCCAAGCACTTGGTAAAAGCAACTCTCAAGTCTTCATGTCTGTGATTTACTCACGTTCTGTCATTTTCTTTATCCTTCACCTCCTCAACGCAACGTAAGCTGGCATCCTGTTGATAAGCTGCAGCTAGAGTGGCCCGTGCAATTAGTTGTTGAGTGGTATGTCAACAAATAGGCAAATCCCATTGATTTAATGGGACTATTCTAGTCAGGACCACTAAAAAGATGTAGGCCATACTGTGTGATGAAGTGAGTGTTCAACAGGAAGGGAATTCACCAGTCCTCACTGATGGCCCAAACCTCCACTGGTTGGGTGGCAATACAGATATCCTTGCATTGATGAACTGATGAATAGATAGTATGGTTTTGTAATTGTTTCTTAATGGCTTTGTCCCTGTTCAAGCCACAAAAAACAGAGTCCCAAGCTCTTATTTTTGTCTGGCATTTCCCCCCGGAATCTGTCTTTGAAGTTCTGCCTGAAGAAGCTATGTGCGCACAACAGATTGACCTGCACACAACAGATTGTTGAATATGCGGTCAAGGAGTAAGGATGACCAGCATGACGCTGCTCCTCTTCCACTCTTTAGCCAGGAAACTGGTTTGAGCAAGGATGAAGAGAGAAGTGGGTAAGCGTGCTCTGCAGACTGTGTCTTGGAGGAGTAAGAAGTCTGCTAACCCAAACAAAACCACCATCTCTGTTGCCATTCAACACACTCTCCCATATCCTATTTTCCCTGAGACTCAGGGCCCTTACACACTATAGAATTAGAGCACCCGGATTCCACTTTAACTGCCATGGCTGCATTTGTGGAATCCTACTGAATTCTCGAACTGAGAATGAATTCTAAATGCCTCTTTCAAAAATTCACATCTAAGTTTTCCGTAGGATGTTACTATGGTGATTAAAGTAGAATAGAGCTACAATTGTGTAGTGTGAAAAGGCCCTTACTGGCCCCACAAGCCACTGCTAGCATATTGTCCTTCCAAAATCATTTTGACTATCCAAGGAACTGAGATTTAATTCTGGACTGTCTTATTGTATTAAGCAACATAAATAATAAAACCCACCTTAGGAACCTGCTCCACCTGTTCGCTCATCTGATTGTAATGTATGTTTTGTTTTGTTTGCATCAGTGGAAGTGCAAAAGACGGTAGGCAGATGTTACCTTACAGCCTGCATGCTTGGATTCTCTATGAATACAGGCGAACAGCAGACCCTCTTGGGAGGTTTTTTAACAGAGGCTGGATGGCCATCTGTCAGGAGTGGTTTGATTGCGTATTCCTGCATGGCAGGGGGTTGCGCTGGATAGCCCTTGTGGTCTCTTCCAGCTCTATGATTTCATGTGTCCATTTTGTATATTACTTTTCCCCCTAGCGTTATGTTACAACCACAGAACTATTATCTGACTACACATGCATACATTTTCCTCTCCACTTCTTTCCTTGAAACTAGTGTATCATTGAAGATTGCTCAGTCTCCTCCCTGGAAAGCTATTTTTCAATGTATAAACAGGGTTGTTACCCTCCCTCCCACCATCACTTACTTATAATCTCCACCTGAACTGCCAAAGTCCAAGAAAAAGAGTTTATCATCTGTGCTTTTTGGATTGTTTGTTTGTTTAAATTTTTTAAATTTATAATCCAGTCCTTAGCTACTCTATCCACTGAAAGGATGGAACCTATGAAAATAACTGGCCCATGTTTTGTTAGCTGGTGACACTGCCCTGTCTGGGTCTTGCTATCTTGGATTGCCATATTCCCATATATTCAGAGAGTGCTGGGAGGGTGCTGAGACGGCAGGCAAATTGCAGTAACCCTCACATCTGTTCCTTCACCTTCATGTCTTCTTGATCATGGAACCCTGCTTCCTGAGTGGGAGGAATCCTTTTCAGCAAAGGTTGTTCAAGGACATTTTGTCTGGCTTGTAACCTGTAAGAGATATCAGGCATATAAGAGTTTCCAAAAATAGATTTTTGGAAGGTCAAGAAAAGTTCTCTCCCATCCCCATCCATATGAAAAGCCTGGCAGTTTTAATTTACACTGGCCATACATGGGAGATCCTTTGTGACCTCTAACCCTGACATACCAATAATTGTACACATATTTTATTCGTAAATCACATTGAACTCATGGATTTACTCCCGAGTGAGCATTGCATAGGACTGACCCATAAATGTCAAAAACATGATTTTTAAATAAGTTTGTTTATAAAATATTCACAGAAATAGCTTTCTGTGCCGCCGTCTTCAAATCAGCCCAGCAAACCCGCCATCTGTTTTGCTGGCTTCTTCAGTACAGTGAAAGAGAATGAGATGGTAAGGTTATTAAGGATTGTCTAATGAATGCTTAATGCTATCACAGAGATTTTACGGTTATAGCAGGCCCAGAATCTCCCTTACAATTGGCATGCAGGTTATCCAGGGTTGCTGCTCCCTTGGGGAGCAACCACACTTCTGCTTGGTATGATGCCATCTCTTTTTCAATATTGATGGGAACTGGAAAAAACTTTTTCAGATTTCTGTTCCTAACCTTATCTATATTTATTGTTATTGTTGTGTGCTTTCAAGTCGTTTCCAACTTACAGAGACCCTAACGTGAACTTATCATGTGGTTTTCTGGGGACTGAGAGTATGTGACATGCCCAAGGTCACCCAGTGGGCTTCCATGGCTGAGCAGGGAATCAAATCCTGATCTCCAACATGTAGTCCAACGCTCAAACCACTAACCATGCTGGCTGTCTATATCTATATCTATATCTATCTATATCTATATCTATATCTATATCTATATCTATATCTATATCTATATCTGTATCTAGTCCATATCTAGATCTCCTCTATCTGTATTTATATATGTCCATCTATATCTATATATCTGTCTATAATGTTTCACATTTTGAAGAGCAGATTTGTGGCTGAAGCACTTGTGAAGCATTTTTTTCCAGTACGTCCAGTTAATTCACTTTTCATTATTTATGGACAAAGAATACCATCCTTTACCTCACTTGACTAATAAGATTATGTGTGCTCTGTTTCGCAAAGGAAGCACAATGTTGGAAGCAGCAGCACAGTTAAGACAGAAAAGGAGAAAGGACGGAAAAGTGAAACTTGTGTGAAAACGGAGTCACTTCAGAACCAAAGAATGGAGGAGAAAACACTACAAAACATAAGAAGTAACTGTAGTTTAATACACATGGCTCAAAAGCAGTTCAGTCTTTTGCTACTGAGAAGAACTCTTCACGTGGCAGCCTGACCCTTTCCTATAAAATTATACCAAGAAATTCAGAACTCAGTCTGTTTACACTTACTATGGTTGCCCTAGAGTAGGTCACCCTGGATATCTTAGAGACACGAACTAGTCTTTTCTGCACGAAAGAAAATCCAATGACCACCTCTGAGGATAACTAGCCAGTTACTGGGGAACTGGGAAGAAATAATAAGAGGCAAAAGCCATTTTAAAACATATCACAGCACATCCTAAAGTGGTGTGTGTGTGTCTTTTTTACAATTTGGAACTGAAAAGGCATACACAAATATGATCACTAGTAACTTCATAAATATAATACTGAATCAGTCCTGAAAAAATGCATGGTCCAACTTCTCTGTGGACATTTCTTATGGATATTTTTCTCTTTATTTATTCATCAAAATATTTGTATTATACTGTACATCAAAAGATCTCTGGGTGGGATCTTTGCAGTCCAATTCTATGTATGTTTACTCAGGGATAGGTCTCAGTTCTGATTACTACCCGGTAAGTATGCACAAGACTGCAGCCTTGGATAAGAGGCATTTTTCTTCTACCTACCTTCTGGATTCAAGTTCATTCAGAGTTGAAAGCTCTTTCTGGCTTTGACTGCTTTGCAGAAGACGTTAATTTGGCTTGTTTTTGTACTGCATGACAAATATAGTTACATCACTGATGCAATTGCAACACATGCATTATTTAGTAACTATCTGCAGAGCGTTGTCAACAAAATGAATTTCTTTCAGCTTTGCCAGTTGTCTTATTTTCTGCCAAAACAAAAAGAGCATAGCAGAAAAAGGGGGAAAAAAGGAGAGAGAGAAAAGAGAAAAATATTTAGAGTAAACAAATGACAATTAATAGAGAATCAGAACAATAAATTCAAAAAGTACAATACATGCTAGCGTAATCCTTAGCCTAATTCTGAACATGAGCATTTAAGTATTTCCCTGGACAAAACATACTAACAGATTTGACATGCACCTCTCGTCTTTTGCATATAAAATAACATGAATGACATATTTATCAAATTGGTCAACAGACAACTCATATCAGAATTCATCCCAGAAACACATTTACATCTTAAGAAATTTTGCAGGCTATACAGAAGATATTTGCCAACAATCGTCTACAGAATTTTACCCACATTGATTTGCCAAAAAAACAAAGTATACTTTATCTAAATATTCCACTGGGGAAATGCAATTTTGTAAACACCTGGAAAAGAAAAGAGTGGTTGGATGGAGACAAGCTGTTATTCTTCAAATAACTGATGGGCTAACATATTGAACAGGGCAAATATGAACTGCAGAATGCTTATAATAGGAACAGAAAATGTGAGAAGCATGAAACAGGGAAACCAGTAATTGTAAAATAAGAAATGGAACATATAAACGTTGCAATATTTGGAGTGAATGAACTGAAGTGCATAGGAATGGGACATTTTCAATAAGATAATTGTTTGAACATTGGACTATGACCCTGGAGACCAGGGTTTGATTCTCTGCTAGGCTGTGGGGACCCACTAGGTGACCTTGAGCAAGTCACACACACTCACCCCAGAAAACCCTGTGATAAGGTCACCTTAGAGTTGTGATAGGTTGGTAATGACTTGAAGGCACACAACAACAAATTGCAAGGTAATTTACTTTGGAAAGGACAATCTAGGAAGAAAAGAGATGGCATTGATACCGAGATGAGGTGTAGCAAAAGCAGTCAGAATATATAATGCAAAGTATAGCCAAATAATTTCAGTAAGACTACATAGGAAGCCTGTGAATGTAAATAGTCCAAGTTTATGCTCCAACTGCAGAAGTAGAAGAGGAAGAAACAGAGAGCTGTCTGAAAATGCTCAGAAAAAAGTGGATGGTGATAGAAAAAGAGGAAGACCATGTTTCAGATGAATTGACTCAATCAAGGAAGCCACAACCTTGAGCTTCGAAGACCTGAGCAGGGCTGTTCATGACCAAAGTTCGTGAGATCTCTCATGCACAGAGTCACTGTAAGACAAAACCAACTTGGTAGCAAATAACAACACAACCTACAGACCCTGTCCATGACATTGCCACCCCCCACTGGCAACAAAGCCTTAAAATTATTTTAAACTGTTCAACATTATAACTCTGTTAATGAATGAATTGTTTTGATTGTGTCTTCATTATAGCTTGGGTACTCATATGAAGGATATTTTAACTGCTTCTAATGAGCAATTATGGTAGGGCTAGTGACTTTACTAATTGTTTTGTAAATAATAAGCCCACATTTCTCTTTTGATTAGGAATAAGAAAGTTTTAAAAAGTAGAAGTACACATTGTTTTGAACAGTACTGGATTAAAAGAACATTAAATATATGCACAGAAATTGACTCAAAACCACAAAGAAACAAAAAAACAGACAAAACATGAAACATACCAAAAACAAAACAAAGAAAATTCCAATAGAGCAGGAGAAAATAAGCTGAACTGACATATAGACATCTTGTTTATGTAATGAACTGTATGAAGTATTTTTAAAGCCCCCTTTTAAAAATATTTCCTTTAAAGTCTTCATTACACTTACATGGGAGTAAATCTTTTAATTTGTTCAAGCTTTTGCAATGATGGACTCTATTTGCAGTGCCCGTTACCTTATAACTGCAAATTATTGCAGATACATGATTCCATGAATACCCAAGAAACAGTTATAGAAGGTAAGGACCTTGGAAACCCAATATCTAGTCCACAGTCATGTAGGGATGGGAGAGCAACGGGGGCGGTTCACCCCGGGTGGCAATTTTTTTAGGGGCACATCTCAGCTTGTAGCCACGCCCCCACCTGCCATAGCCCCACTGTTCACACCATAGCTTTGCCCCACGCCCCATGGCCACGCCCCCTCCCGCCCCCCTTCCACTTACTCCAGGATCCACCACTGTTAGTCCAATATGTCTACTCTGGCTAGAAGTGGTTCAGCCAGAGGTCTTTCCTATCACTTTGGGCTCTTCTACACTACACAATTATAACACAATGATTCCACTATAACAATGGCTGCATCCTATGGAATATTGGGCTCTGGGTCACTAGAATAGTTCTCCGGCTGAGAATTCAATCCCCTCACAACAGTGAATCATATGAACCCATAGGACTGAACCATAGCACTTAGTATGGGATCATACTGCTGCAGTTCTGCAGTGGGAAAGGGCCCTTTACAACTGGAAGCACCTGGGTGAATAATGGACTTTGAATGCCATAATTGCTATCCTATACACACTAACCTTGGAGTAAGGTCTATCAAACTCAACAAGATTTACTAGTGTGGTGCCAGTGTGGTATGGTGGTTGAGTATTGGGCTAGAATTCTGGAAGACCAGGGTTCAAATCCCCATTCAGCTGAGAAAACCCCCTGGGTGGCCTTGGGCAGATGATTTTCTCTCAGCCTCAGAGTTAAGTAATAGTAAACACCCTCTGAAGAAATCTTGCCAGGAAAACCTCATGATAAGTTTGAAGTTAGGGTTGCCATAAGTCAGAAATAATTTGAAGACACACAGCAAAAACGAAATAGGATCCCGGGGCGTACGTTCATCTAGATATGAACCCCATTTACAGAAAGCATGTAACCATGCAATATAGTCAGACCCTGTCATGAAGTGTGAGTGCGATACTTTAAATACTGCAAAAGAACTCGTAATTAAATACAGATATTGCTTACAGAGCAGACAAGCTACAACATAAAACATAGCAAAACAGGTATGCATTCTCTTCCTTGGTTGGCTAGGACAGTGTGACTAAAGTCCCATGAAGGACATTTTAAAGAGGATGGAAAGATTGTGTGTCTGAGATTTTAGAACTTAACTGTCTTTCAAACTAGACAGTTCTGGTCTAGATGGACCAATGGTCTAACAACAATACAAGGAAGGCTTGTATACATATTGCTTAATGAGAGAAAAGATAGGGCCAGTCCTGCTGCAGATTAAAAGTAAATCTTCCCCACACACTAATAGTGCAGCAGCTGTGCAGAGCAGAAATTATTTTGGAGGCAGTTGCTTCTCTTTTTAAACTAGCCTGATCCTCACACTCTGGAAACAGATCCAGAGCCACAGATCCAGGCTGACCTATAGATTTCTTGCTGCTGTTGTTAGCTGCCACCAGGACAGCTTTGACTTATAGTAACTGTATGAGTGAAAAACCTCCAGCGCATCACAAGAATCCTGCTCAGGTCTTGCAGATCCAGGGCTGTAGCTTCCTTGATTGAGTCCCTCCACCTATAATCTGGTTTTCTTCTTTTCCTACTGACTTTTACTTTACCAGGCATTCTTGTCTTTTCTAACATGACAGGTCATGATATGTCTAAAGCACAACAGTCTTAGTTTAGTTGTTTTGATTTCTTTGGAGAGTTCAGGGCTGATTTGCTCTCAGACCCATTCATTTGTCCTTTTTGTACTCCATGACATCTGGAGAACTCTCCCTTTGTGCTTTCTTCACATTCCAACTTTCATAGCCATACACAGTAATCAGAAATACTATGGTATGGATGATTCAGGCTTTGGTATTCAAAAGCATATATTTGCACTTGATATTTTATCTCGTTCCTTTATAGCTGAATTTCCAAAATCTTAGTCTTCTTCTGGTTTCTTTACTACCCTATCCATTTTGATTGATAACTAAGCCACAATATAGAAAATCTTTATTAAGTTACATACATTATCCTGGTCATTATTATTTTTTTTAATATACAGCTATAACCCTTCTTTGGCACTTTCTTCTTTAATTTTCACAAAAGCCTTGGCTAATTTCTGTTACTAATATGGTGACATCTCCATATCTTAAACTGTTGGTGTCCCTTCTCTCAATTTTTATACCTTCTTCCTTTGCGTCTAATCCTGCTTTTCCATATGAATTGTTTTGCATATAAATTAAATAGATGGGCTGATAATATGTACCCTTGTCTGACCACCTTGCCAACTGGAAACATTCTGCTTTTCCATATTCTCTCCTGACAGAAAAGCTGGAATAAGGATATGAATCAAGCATGAGAAACACATGGACATTAAGATGTTATTGGAATGCAGCTCTCTCTAAACAGCACATCCAATAGTGAAGGACTATGGACCTTGCAATTCAACATCATCGGGAGGACCACATATGTTCCACCACTAGTGCAAATAGCTTGTGGGGCCTGAATTACTGGAGCTCTTGATTTTAAGCATCTGATGAAGTATTCAGCACTAGACAGAGAGGTGGGATGTCTATAAACCAGAAAAACCACTACATACAGTCTGTTGCTTTATGTCTGCCAGCTCCTTCTGTCTGGCCCAGATGAAATGGCTTGTTAACAATATTTGCTTATGGCAAAGTGGCCTCCACTAAAGGAAAGCACTAATCATGACATTAATAGGTGGAAAAGCACGAAGGAAGAAAAACTAATAGTTACTCAAATTGCTTCGGAAGAGCCAGCAACTGACTTGTGTTTATCACCATCTGGATTGGTAGCAGGAACAGGCCGATAGAATAACAGTTTGCCACTCATGAAAAAGAAGGTGTCAGGCTGAGTGGATCTACATGCTGATTTGCCACCAGCTACATAAAATCAAAAGTATGAATGATGGTTATCTCCCTTGTGCTATTCCTTTGGCTTCTATCTATTGAGTTTCATTGGACTGCAGACGGTAGTCCAAGGGTAGGTTATTACTTGGCAAGCAGGGGTGCGATTCCAAGGTTGGGTTATAGCTTGGAAGCCAGAAGAAAATGGAATTAGTCCCAAGAAGCCAGTGAACAGAATGCGTATGCGTGTAAATGCCATAATTACAGCGTGATAACCAGAACTTTGAACACTACTCCAATTTTTTGTCCAAAGGTTGCTATAATCATTGCTGACATATCAGGCCTGCTTGAAGCCACCAAGATGCACACAGAAGGAGCCAAACGGTTCAGACCAGTGCCAGGGCACTCCGTGCAAGGTGTTGAGAGCCTGCATCTAGTACAGAAAAGTGCAGTCAGACTGCTCCACTTTTGTGTAGCTATATTTTGACAAACGTCAGAACAAACTATTTTTTAAAAATGCACCTACTGATACTTTTAAAGTACCAACATCCTCCTTGCTATTCTTTCATGTAGACAGGTAGAGACTTTTTTTCTGTATTCTCCAAGAGCTGCCTGGTGGGTGGGAGAAAGGCCTTTCATGTGTGCTGTGTTCTTTGTATTTGTTGTTCTTTTTAATTATTATGATTTAATGATTTTAATATAATTGGTAGTTTAACTCTATTTTTCTTTTGTATGATGTAATTTTTTAAAGCTCCGTTTCAATTTTTGTATGCTGTCTTGAGTACCAGACTGAGAAAAAGAAGGAATAACAACTTTGACCGCCCCACCTTTGAAATAGTTCATTATTAACATAGTTAATAAATGATCATCAAGTGTTATAAAAAGCTGTCTATTATGCTCACGCCCTGTGTTGATCTCAGATTTTAAGTGAATTTCTCTGTGAGAGCCAACTTCAGAAACATCAGCAGTCCTCCATATCATATCAGTGGCCTTTGTTGAACACGCACACAGAGAGAAGAACTTAGTATGTTTGTTGTTTATTGTGTGCCTTCAATTGTTTCTGACTTATGCCTACCCTAAGGCAACCGTATCACAGGATTTTCTGGGTCTGAGAGTGTGTGACATGCCTAAGCTCACCCAGTGGGGTTTCCATGGCCAAGTGGGGAAATGAACCCTGCCTCCATGGTCCTAGTCTGACCACTACACCATTCTGGATCTTATTAATTTTGGATAATTCTGAGGAAGTAAAGATTCCCGTATTCTCCTTTGTTAAGAATGGATGGAAGAATGAATAATGCTCACTGAATGACCAGAGCATCAACAGGTACTTAGCGTCGTTTAGCATTTTTATGTCACGACTTGTTGCTATGAGGGATTTGATGATGATGGGTGGGATTTCTTTGAATGCTTTGTTTTGTGTTTTGGCTTTCTAATGGTGCCTGCTATGAGCTGGGACCTTGATTCAAGAAAGTCAATGTCTCTTAATCACTGTAGATATTGCCTTAGTGGGCAGTTCCCCTTTACAGATGAGACCTATAAACACCTACATGAGAGGTTCTGCAAACACAAAAACAAGCAAGTAAACACAGTCAAGAAGTAAATAAATGAATATATATGTGATAAACAAATATCAGAAAGCTATAATAAATATCTCAAACAACCAATAGTCCATACATCAAAAATACAGTCCAGACAATTCAGTAACAATAGGTGCCCAATAGCTGGGCATGAGACTTTAACTGGAAGAAGACTGATGATCATGGATCTTAACCAGTGTCCAGTAAAACAAGTGCTCGATGCATTATGACATTGCTGTCATCTTCATGGGCCAATATACAGTAGTGAGTATACAGAGGCTGTGGATAGTGAAGGGCAGAGGCATATTTCGGAGGAATTTTACATCAATGGCTTTTGGGCGGGAAGAACTGGAAGATTATAAGAACTTCAATATTTATGAAGTGACTATTTGTATAACTTTCTAATATTTCTTATTACATTTATATTCGTTCAGTAATTTCTTTACTCTGTTTGCTTTTGACTGGCTTCGTAAGTCAGGTCCTAAACCTCTTTCTTTCATTGCATTTTAGCAGATTCTGCAAAAAATCAATATAAGAAACTGCCTTAAACCAAGTCAGGCTATCTGCCCCTTATTGACAGGCAGCAGCTTTCCAAGCAGTCAGGCAAGTGAATGGAAAAGAAAAAAAAAAAAAAGAAAAAAAGAAAAAGAAAGAAAGAAAAGCAACCATCACTTTGCTAAAAGTGAGGATTTTTGGTACCCCCCCCCCCCGTCATTATGCAGGTTAACAAATCTGTTGCTTTGAAGGAGCAATTAGCCATTGCTCTGTGTCCTAGTCTCTGGAGCTGCAGAAAACAGGCTTACTCTGTTCTCCATTTGAAAGGATGGCATATTGAGGATGGAGCAAGCCTGTTTTCCACCGCTTCAGAGACTAACTCACAGAGCAATGGCTTCAAACTTCAGGAAAAGAGATTCCTTCTAAAAGTTAAGAACTTCCAGATGCTAAGAGGAGTTTGACAGTGGAATATGTTGTCCCAGAGTATGTTGGAGTCTCCATCTTTGGAGGTTTTTAAATAGAGACTCTCGGGAATGCTTTGATAGTGTATTCCTTTAAGCTCTACGATTAGCCCGTTTAATCTTCTGAAGCATCAAGAAAGTACCTTCAGCACCAACAAATTTATTCTGGCACTACCCACTTCCTTCAGATGCATGCTGTATTAACCCTAAGTTGGCAAAATAATATGCAAAATACCTTGTGTGAACACAGAGGTGAGATGGAAATGAAACATAGAAAGTGCAGTATTTTAACAGTGGCCATTCGCAAAACACTGAGGGATGATAAGACAGGCACACCTAGAAGCCAATGCTGTCCCCATGTCCAATTCTGGCAAGACTATCACAGGATCTATTGGTGTCGTCAAAAATATCTGGAGCCCACATACGTGCTCATCTTCCAACTTGATATGGGCCATCATTTGCCAGCAATGCCCTACAGCTTTCTACATACCACAAGCTGAACACAAATTAACTTTGGAAATTTGAACCCCATGCCAGGAGAAAGGCAGGATATAAATAAATTAATAAATCTGTATTCCAGAATCAGAATTCTATAATCCAGAATCAGGGGGTAACACTTCCAACTTCCCCTAAGACTGGTGAGTACTTTTTAAGGCATCCATGCCAGCAAAAAGGAATCTGAAAGACATGCAGAATTGCTGACTTGTTCACGAAGAGATTTACTACTTCTGGCGTGAACAGAAAGAAAGGTACTGTATCACACATATGCATGTATTATCAGTTCACCAGCACAACACAGTGCCCCTGTTATTATGAAACAATGCATTGTGAACCATTTATTATTTTGTCCTGTCATTCGCCTAGTTGGTTACCACTTCTTAGACTTGATAAAACTGACAATGCCTACAAGAAGTTGACACCATAATAAATTTGTTTAGTCTTTAAGATGCCCAGCAATTGTTGCATTTACTTTGCAGCAGTGTCTAATGTTGCCTTATGTTCTGCTTGAAAATTTGTAGAGAAAATGTATGTTATCACAAAGAAACCAGATCCACTTTAGTGCTGGCCCTGGAAGTTCTTTTCTACTTGGGAAACCGCAGTCATGTAACAGCAGAGTGAACTTCTTTTATTTAGGGTGTCTGCCTTAGTTTAAATGGCTAGAAAGTAGCGGCCATAAATAAGGCTCCACCCAGTTCAGCGTATGCTTCCTGTTGTACCTAATAGCAAAATACAGGAAACCTTTAATGGCTCCCACTCATTTCTTGGTAAAGGGAAAGTATGGAGGGAAAAAAATTAGAAGTGGTTCAGTTAATTGGTGGATGAAATCCCGCACAAGGAGAAAAAAATATAAGAATATTGAGACAATCACATTTATCTGTATTACAGATAAAGAACACACTTGGTACTTCCCCCAAGTGCAAAATCGCAACTTTTGGTAGGGTAGATTCCAAAATAGCATTACCAAGAGAATAGCTTTTGACTGGAGTTCTCAATCAGCATGTGAATAGTCTTAATCTTTTCTTCTCTGTTCCCAACAAAACCCAGGGTCATGGAATTGTGGTCAACATAGATTTAGCATATAACTCATTACCATGGGAATATGCAATAGCACAACATCTCAGAGAAGGGGCTGTGGTAGTCTGCTGGAAGAGGGAAGAGAAAGAAAAGATATTTGTGGCTTCCCCCTTTCATTTGAGGGGCCAAGGGATAGCAATATTTAGAGATTATATTTGTTATTCATTAATTCATATCCTGCCTTTCTCTTGACATGGGACCCAAGCTGACTTACAACAAAGTTAAATATCTAAAAACCTGATGATCAAAAAGTTGGAATGCAATTAAACAAGCTGTCATATTAAAACCCCCTAGCACCAGAGGGTCCTGGATGAGATAGATTATCTAGATCCTTTCAGTCTGCCCCAGGCCCTGTTGTGGGACAAGCTGCTTTGGTGGATGATCTTTTTTGGGAGCTGGACGGGAGTGTTGGTTCTGTTGTCCCCTTCAGTGGCTTTCTATGCTGACAACCATCCTTCGGAACCTTTCTGGGCTACCTTGTTACAGTGGCTCCACACTTACCTAGAGGGCAACCACTATACAAAACAGCCAAGGTAAGTCGCTCGAGAGTTTCGGTGTCCAGTGCCGTCAGTATGCTGATGACTCCTAACTCTGATATCCTCATTCCATTTTAATCCAAGGAAGCTGTTTCAATTCTAAACCAGTGCCTGTTGACAGCAATGGACTGGACGAGGGTGAACAAACTGAAGCACTAAAACTGTGAAAACTTTGAAACTGATGAGTGTGTCTAAGAATATCACAGGTATCAACACATTCAGTTATCTCTTTCTTGAATGCTGATGTTTGTTCTAAGTTTGAGAAAAGTCACAAAATACACACCCTAAAATATCAGAAAAGACATAGCTACATAATTCAGGTTTATTCCACAGCTTTTGATCAATGCAAGTGATACAGGTTATATGAGTTTCCACTAAATACAAGTTCTTCTTCAGATTCCAATGACTGTATGATTAGTGAAAGACAATTCACAGTTAATAAATTAAGTCAGTCGGCAGTTTTGGACCATGTGCTGTAGGATTGGAATCAGCAACAGTCAGACAGCAAAAAATAGTCAAGAACCATCTTAAGGAAAATGTATACAACAGTTTCTGTTGCCACCTTCTGGCTGAAGAGTTAGTTATCAAATAACTGAAAAATAATACCCATGCTTAGTCATTTTCTGAGATACTTCTGTAATTTACAGTTTTTCTGCAAACCTTGGTACCTTTATAACGACACAGAATATCAGGAAGAAAACAGAAAATATTTTGTCAAGTGAGTGTCTAATCTAGTTATCTAATCTAGCATGAATAGCAGGTCTGAGTCAATCCACCTTTGTAAATTCAGGTAAGTTATTTATTGCTTAAAGAAATGTCAGTGCAAACGTGTACTTTATCATGCTTTCACAGTTACAGAATCAACTGGAATGTGTGTGTCAACCCATCATTCAAGCCTGACCAAAGCATTTTTTGATCTGAAAAGATGTTATAATCTGCAGCCTAAAATGTACCCTTTCTTCCAGAGATGATGCTCAAAGATAGGTATGTGTCAGATCTATAACTAGTACAAAGTCAATGTGGCCATCAAAGTTAATTACTTTTGCGGCTTATCCAAACACACAAACTATACAAATATACGTATTACCAGAACCATAATTCAGCAAGATTATATTCCTTATAGCAGCCACAGTTTTAATTATTCATGGTTAATTCCAGCTTTTCACCATCTATTTTAATTTGCTAGATCCAACAGAAGAAAAATACTTTTGTCTGGTTTGCAGCAGAATCACATTGTAGCACATAACATGCAGCCTCTGTGAAAAGGCAAGCAGTGGCAAATTTAAAAATAGTTCCTTAAACTTACTCCACAGTATTTCAGTATAGATACAATAAACCTGCTTTGTTCTGGTTGTTGCAGAGTATCAGATCACTGAAACATGTTGTGTAAGCATGTGGACAAGCACATACTCTTACATAAGGAGAAACTCTTGTGGCTCACCAAACCAGCCAGTGCTAAGTGCATAATCGTTTGAGATGGGTAGCAATTTCCCATGGCCATACACTGTAAATCTGTAATGTAATTCCAGTTCTCCTTTGTTGCATGAACTGTTATGAAATATCTCAATCTGTTGCATTACATATTTATGTAAGCCATTTGCTTGGTCCAAGGAAAAACTGTTAATGAGAAAGACATTAAGACAATGAAATATAAGGAGTCTGACTCCAAGGACAATATAAAACAAATTTACTCTGTTTTAATAAGTCAAGTATTTAATACATGGCAGGTACATCTTATGTAAGAGTGAATTGCCTTATGTTTAGACCAGAGTTGGTACAGATTTCACATATCTTGTATATTCACTCTGCAGTGATTATCTATTCGCCAGATATAGCGCTAACAGTCATAAGAAGATAACTGAGAAAAGCACATGTAAGATAGTTTTTTTCTTAAAGTTATAAAAAGTTATTATTTTTGTAAGCTTCTTAAACTTACTTTAAAAATGAATTTTTTTCACCTCCAAACAAGTATCAGACTTAAAAAAATTGCAGTAGCACACACTCACGCTCAAAGAAAACATGCAAACAATGGCTGGTAAAAATTCTGCATAAAATTGTGCACTTTGTTTGCTAAGTGCCACCTTTGAACATCAAATGTTTCTTAGTGCACTGGCTGCTGATCTTTAAGGGAAAATAGCAAAAATGTATCTTCTAGTGCCTAAGCTCCTTAAGAATTTGAGGCAAAAGTCTCACTTTTAATTAAAATTCGAAACTTCATTCTAGAAGTACAAACAGAACGCAATAAAATGTCAGGATATAGTGAAGAAAGAAATGGTAAGCTCTACCCTGTGCCATACACTTAAAAAAACTAGACAAACAATCTTGGATTTTATTAATACACCCCTTTTTTTAAAGTTTTTATTTCCAAAAGCAGCTCTTTATGAAAATCAAAAGCAGTTCCTGAGTAACTGCAGTAAACAGTGTCTTTTTAAAATATATACGTATATATTTGCCACTTAACTCTTCTCTGGTTTGGTTCCTTTCAATTCCCCAGTTTTCAAGTTTGAGCTCTGTTCCTTTCCCGAAAGTGTGCAAGTACAGTTAGCATCATTTTCAAGAGTCCACATGATGCTGTCTTTCCCTGCAATGTCTGTAAGACGTACACACTGGTCAGTTGTGTTCGTACAGCTATTGCAAACTTTTTCCCACTCAGAAACGTTGTTATTACTGGATCTTCACGTTTTCTTCAACATACGGCGAGACTGCCACGTGTGGAATTTATTATAGGCTGTTTGCAGCATCTCTTCTATATGACTTACCAGCTGAAACAGATGCAACAACTGTTACAACTAGCAGGAAAAATATTGTTCATTGTATTCCAACTGTGATGGTAGTAAAAAAGCAGAAATGCCAAGAGTTCAGTGGTATTAGAAACACTGAACCTAGAAACCTAGGTTCAAAGCTTACTTTTTAAGATTAACTGTTTCTTAAAAAAATGGTTCAACTGTATAACTAGTTTTACTGCTCAAAAATTGCACAAAACCTTAGTAAGCATAGCCAATAAATAGTAGTAAATTAAAAGACAAGGCATTTTAAAGAACTTACACAAAAAGTGAGCAACCTTATTTTCAGGTTGAACTAGTACAGTTCAGGTTGAACTGATTCGGGGCAACAGATAGGCTAACCCCCAGCATGTATTAACCAAGGCAGACAGGATATCTTAAGCCCCCTCCCCAAATCTCACATTTGTTGCAGAATTCACCCAGAAACAGAGCTACATGGTTGACACTGAACAATGCCCCTGACTTTCAAGCACCACCCATGTCCAAAAAAGAAAAAAAAATCAGGAAGAGAGAGATCCCACCCCCTTGCTAATAAGAGAAGGAAACAGCTACTTGAAACAAATGCTCTATCTCATGAGAATGTGTGTTTTCTGGCTCTGAGTATTGGGGTCCTGGGGACAACCCTCAAATTCTGTACCCACAAACACTTTTTGGACATGGAGGAATTTTTTATCCTGTATTACAATACACGGGAATTTTCACTGTGGTCAGAAATTACTCCAGATTAAGTGAAGCTATGCAATTTTTCATCTTCTTGGATGTAAGCTAGGTCCCCACTTTTCAAAGTTCCATAAGATGTTGATGCTATCCATTCTACAAGGCCTCTTGCTAAAATGCTACAAAAAGGTGGATATAGTTGCTCAGATATCAATTGATCATTTGAACATTGAGGTGGCTGGATCTAGGAAATGCTTCTAGAAACTAAACTAAATTAAACTAGCTAAACTAAAAAACAAAAAAATCAATTAGAAAGTATCCAAATGTTTGAAGTTGAAAGCATTTGTTTTGTACAGGAAAAAAGTGGACAGAAAACCAAAGTGAAGGAAGGTAGGAAGAGTTATTTTTATTAATGCAATTAGCTGTTGAGGAAGAGGTTACTAAAATGGTTGCCTTTCACAAAAATAAACAGGTTTCTTATCACTTTTTGTTTCTAGTGTTTTCCTGCATTTCCTAGACCTCCTTCATTGTTGGTGGGACCTGAACCTCTAACGGTATCATTGATTTTGCCTATTATTTTTTTAAAGGCCATCTGAATTATAGGAACAATAAAAAGTGCAACCTTACTTCCACCTTGCATTCTTACAGCATGTAAAAGAAAAAGGTGGCATTTCTTTTCTTACATTTGTGCTTAAATACTGTCTTCGAATTTTGTCTTGGAATGGACAGAGTTTTGTAACTTGAAATCTTTCCAAATTACTCCTCATTTTCACAACCTGTAAAGACAAAAAATCAAATGAAGCTCCTTTACGTACTCTGTCTCTTCAAGCTTGTGATTTTATGTACTTGTTATTGTAAAGACTACATCTTCTGCTTTCTAAAATGGAGATGTGTACTATTTTCATGTTATTTTTCTTAACTGTGTTATCTGCAAAGTTGAATGACAAATTTAAACAGTATTCCTGCCTACAGCAACACACATGCTGAAATAATTTTGATAATATATTACGTGCTTTTCTTCAGTTTTAAAGCACTTTTTAAAATCCAAGTAAACAGTATCACCTTTTGAAATCTAAATAACTACTGGAATAAGAAAGCTATATCAGGTAGCACTAAATTTACTCCATCAGGGAAGTTCTCTGCTCTATAAATGTGCATACACAGTCTTCCTCCTAATCACTAACAGAATTTTTGCACGTGATGCGCCATTCATTTTAAGGAGCAGTTCTATGTTAATCAGTGCTCCCAGCTGCAGTGTCCATTATAGGTGGGGTGGTATTGACTTATGATGACCCCATGAATTTCATAGGAGTTTCTTAAGCAAGGAATACTCAGAGGTCATTTTGCCAGTTCCTTATGGTAAGAAGTCAAGTCTTAGTGCAGATTGTGCCTACCTTCTCTTCTAGGAATGGTGTGTTAACAGGAAAGCAGGACCAGAAGTGTCGTAACAGTTCTCCAACTGCCACGTACAAGTGCTTCAGTTCAGACTGAACATCATTTGGCACCATCTCTGCATAGAAAAAAAATATGGCAAGTTACATTTACAATGAAATGTGTGTAGTCTCAGGTTACTTTAAATAATGGTATTGGGCAGTGGATATATGAATCTGCCATAACTCTGTCAACAAACCAACCCTGGTGTTTTAACTGAGCTGGACAGAAAATGAATTTTGTCAAAGTTTGGATTGTTCAGACAAGACATCTTAATTCTCTTCACCTCAATTAAAAGTATGATTCATGTACAATGTCTACATGGACAATTGAGACCACTTTGCCTATTTGATAAAATATTTGCAAACAAAGCTTCAAATACTTACGATTTATGGCTTGCTGTGTTCCACCTTGCATAAGTGCTCCTCCAGGTGACAGGGCTGTGATCGTACTACTTGCAGCACCACTTGAAAGAACCTTGAAGAACAGATGAATATGTCATTCACTTTAGTAACAGAAGCAAACCAAATCAAAATAATTCAGCCTGATTTTAAGGACTTAAGCGAACATGTACATCAGCTATTATGCCATGTTGTTTTTGAGATACAGTAGAGATGACTTAGTTACGTGTTAAAGTGGTAGCTTATGTTAGAAAGCCAAACGGTCAGTTATTATATGGATATACTCCTTTCAATATCAAAACGGAGAGGCACTATTATATTTAAAAGGTCATCTTCTGCATATGCCCCGTCACAGTCTTTAGGATGGTTAATGCTCCGCAACTCTTCATTAGAGTTCTAAGTTTATCCTGGAAGCAGTGAAATACACCAGTCCCTCTGCATGCACTGGCATCATCAAACAGCACTGGCAAAGCGTCTTACCTCAAACTCTAAAGACCTTTGCCAGGAAGTTTAGTTAGGAGTTAGCTGAACCAGTGGTCTGACCTGATAAAACAGCAGCTTTCAGGTACACAACAACTGAAACACATGTACATTCCCACTCTCTTCTTTATCCCTGCCTCCTCTTCCTCCCTATCCACATTGAGTTTTAAACTGTCGAATTGTCTCCTGGAAAGCATCATGCATACTAATAGTGCATAAATTCATCGACATGAACTGTATTACACATATAGCTGACTCCATTTGCAACAGTCCCAACAACTGCTCTAGAGTTTATACGAACTGTGACAATCATAATTTGCTTTTAAAGTTAACATAGAAGCTAAATTTTCGATGCTTGTTAAAAATAGTAATTCAATAGCGATTTCTCAGTAATAAGAATATAAGCTTCTTCCCACAAGAATATGCAAGCAAACAGTGTATCACATGCGCAAACAATAATGAAATCAAGATTCTCCTGGCTGGTGTAACCACACAGCTGAAAGAGCAGAAGGAGGAGTAGGAGTAAAATGGTAGCATGTGAGCTTGTGAGCATGCAAGGTGGGTGGGGATGGATGAACACCCGGGAGCTATTTAGACAGTCTTTTGTCTGGATAATGACAGCTTTCTCTTATTTTCCATCACCTCTACTGTGCACCCTGCAAAAAGCACACTATGCTTGTGTATTACATAGTTAAGCATCAAGAGGATTCCAGACTCAGCCTCCAATTTTAAAAGAAGCAAACTCACACATCCTACCTGAGTTAATTTGGGTACATAGACTTCCATCTCTTCTCTAATACTACACAAAGAATTAATAATATCTTGGCTAGTTGCATATTGCTGTGACTGAATTGGTGTTGGACCATGATAATACCTGTTGACAAGAGAAGAGTTCATGACAAAATGTTGTGAATAAAACCTCAGTTCTTCGTGTTTAAATAATACCTTTCAGGCTTTTGCACTCTGTTGTTGTCTTTCTTTGTAAGGTACCACCAAAATAAATATTGTAATCATACCAAACCTTTCAAAAAGGAGTGCTGGCTCAAACTAAGCTTGAAAGTAGAGATCATATCCATTTCCAAAGGCTATATGTCAGTTTTGAATACTATGACACGGTTTTGCAGACATTTAGGCATAGTGCATGTAAACTCAAATTTTGGATTTTCACTTGATCAGATTTAAAAAATGAACACAGTGACATGGTAGATAATCAAAATCCAAAACCAGGATTGGGTAATTTGTTAGACCACTAAAATATCAGAAAAACCAAAAGCTTCTGAGTCCTCTAAGATTCTTCATTGGGCTGGATGAAGGGAGAAAAAAAAAGTACAAAAATCTTTCTGGCTATAGTTAGAATAAAGTCCCACAGTGAAGTCTGCTGGTATCAGGTTTCACCTTAGCAAATTTGGAAACCTCCTGTATTTGACCAGATAATATATTTTATGGACTATAAGCAGCACAGGCCCTACAGTTACTTGAATCTCCAACCCCATCTGAGCACTTTTTGAAGGTCTGAAACTCTGATGCAGTACCAAACCCAGATAAATAAAGGAAGGTGGAGCAGGCTAGAAACAGAGTGGGAGAACGGAAGCAGGCATAGTCTTGCTTGGCCCTGGGGAAAGATCACTCGTCCCTGCCTGTCCTTCCGCTATCACTGCGTTCCACGATTCCCTAAGGCTAGCTCCTGGGTTTTTCAATGGGGGCATAAGTACACATAGAGATGGACCTGCCAAACTACTTTTGCCTATTCAAATTGATGGAATGATGGTTCTATTCACTTTAAATACTGGGGGAGGAGGGAAGCCTTACTGCCTGGAAAGAAGGTGCTGGGGAAAGAACCACTCATCTGTTCCCACGTTTCAGTTTCCATGGACTTTCTGCCCCACCTTTTCATCTTTTCCTTCCCTCCTCAGCTTTTATCCACTTCTCCTCATTCCTCTAGTATGTATGTTGCCTCTCATTGCCTCTCATCCCTTTCTCCTTTGCACACAGCAGCCTTCTTTTTCTTTCTCTGAATATTGTTTTAACTTGTGCATCTTAAGACATAATTTCTCATTATAAAATGAATAACTGAAGGCACTATCTATAAGCATGAGTATTTTGGCAACAAAAATTATATTTTTCAGAAGTTAACAGACAGGGTCAGAGGGATAATGAACAATTACATTTTGGAACTGTTGTGATTAAAACAACCCAAACAACCAAACTATTTAATTTTGCATGCAGAACACACCTATCTGATTTCTTTAGGTTTAGTGCAACAGTTTTAATGCTGTTCTTATTTTCTAAATCTTCATATTCAATGGATTCCTGCAGCTTTACCTGAAAGACAAGATACTGTCATTACTTTCCAAAACTTTGCAAATAAGCATGTGTCATCTGACATCTTTAGAAAGTGAACTGATAACCTTACTTTTTTTACTGGTGGTTGAAAAACATCTGAATCTCTGGAGCTTCCATCTATACTACCGGTCTCACTGCAATGTTCACCTTGTGCTTCTCTGAAAACCAGCAATTAAGCATTTTATTAGTTTCTCTCAAATTATTCAACCAAAGTTCACAAAGAACTTGACACAGGATGGGTGTCACTACCTGGCATAATGAGAAAGCATATTTATACCTGATACCAGCACTTGAATTCATGGGATCTCATTCTAGAGAATAAACTAACTGTTGGGGAGGAGCTTTGTGGGATGAGGGTATCTGAAAAGCTCTTCACAACATGCTGAAGTTCATGCATATGTCACAAACATTGGAAAATAGAAGTAAACATGGGGAGAACGAGCGGCTAGTGTTCATTGGGAACATTTCTTCTTGGATGTCGAGAGGAGCAATTCACAATCCTGAAGAGAGAAATAATAAAAGACAGATGGGTTCTTCAAGCAGTAGAGAAGAGGATGTTACAATTCTCCATCACTACTTGAAGACCTGATCTGTCTGTTGTTATTTCTCTCCAAAGGACTGTGAATTGCTCCTCTGTACCACCATCAGAGTAAGATGGCAGAAAGGAACAAAACAGTAAATTGGATGACATGTAGAAAGGAAATATTATGAGTTTCCCACCACTACTACTACATTCATTTCATGCCTTCCTTCCCACCAACAACCCTGTTTCCTTTAAGAACAAGGATGCACCATGTGCAGTTTGAACTACACCAGGCTTTTACATAGTGCTTTAAACATCTATATCTGAACTCCATCCTCTATCATTACCCTAGCTTCTATTTTATTTTTTAACCTGCAGCAAAGTCAACCGAGTTAAAGTTTCCCTTCAGGCCCCTTCTTAGCAAAGCCGACACTTAACTGCATGCAGAAATTCCACTGACCTATACTTTTGCCCTTAGGAAAGTGTAAAATGAAAATTCCAAGTGCACCGGAAGCTGTGTTAAAGTCTAAACAATGAGGACACGTGAAGCTACAACTCTGATGAAACTAAACAAATTTAGGCACGTTCAATACTTGGATGGCAGACCAACTGAGAACCAATCAGCCTGTCTTGAATTACACAACAGGAGAGAGATGGGAGAAAAAGGTACCAATCACCAAATGTTGTAGTAAGGTAGCAATGGTCCTTGACTCTATTGTTTCAAACTGCAGGTGGGGGACTGTATGTTTGAATGTTCCTACACATAAAGTAATTGCTACACATACAAAGTTTGGTGTTACTGAGAATGAAGCGAGTTTGGCACTCTTTCAGGCATTTTTTATACAGGAAGAATTTTTTTTCATTTTAGCAAGGAATGTTAACTACACAGTCTGTTACTCATAATTTCAAGTACTGGTAGTATAATCTATGAACAATTTTTATTATTTCATATGTTGGGCTTTTATTTTTTCATTTTGGTCAAGCGTCCCTCTAAGATAAGGGATCAGTATCTACTTTCCCTCTCCTCCTTCCAGGATTTTGTTGCCTAGTGGTCTGCAGCAAGCCATGTTGACACCATCACAAAAATTAATTTGCAAACCGTGATTTAGAGGAAAGGAGCAAAATATTGTTTGCCAATTCTAATGACACAGCAAACCATGGAGAGCAAAAACCAAGAAATGGTGAAGGAAAATCATGCACAAAAAGGAATGAAATACAGTTGCAGATTAAGCATTCATAGATTTAATTATTCATGGACTGTGTTGTTGAGAATAAATCAAACCGACGGGGTGGCTGAACCCAGTTGCACATGTGTTCCCTTGCTGACTCTTTGCGGCAGTGGAGGGTGCACATGTTCCCTCATTTGTGTAGGTAGCAGAGTGGAAGGGGATGGGATGGAAGGAGGGAGGGTGCACATGCCCAGGGAGAGGGGAAGGGGGATGAGATGGGGGAGACAGAGTGCACCTTTGCTTACTCACATGAGTCAGGGGGAAGGGGATGGAAGAGGAAGAGAGGACATCCATGTTCACTCACTCTCATGGGTGGGGAGAAGGGATGTGTGTCCCCTTTCTTCCTCCTCTTGCTTTCCCCATTCTATCCCCTTCCTGCTTGTGCGACTGAGCGAGCGAGGGAATGCAAGCAACCCGGGTCCAGGCGTGTGTGTGTGTGTGTGTGTGTGTGTGTGTGTGTGTTACATACAGTTTCAGGAACTCACAATACAGTAGGTTCTCCACATTTGCAGGGGTTAGGGACACAGAACCCCTGCGAAAGTCAAATGACCACAAATACCATTCCCTGTACTCTCTTGCACTGTTGCAAGTATGCCCATGTGGGTAATGGGTGGGAGAGTGCGGGAGGGGAGAAGATCTTTTCCCCTGCGCCCAAAGATCTTCCCTTCCCTGCACTTTCTCGTCCCAGCCCGTGCAATCGCGTGGGGAGCAGTGCAGGAGAGTGAGAGAGAGAGAACGTTCTTTCGTTCCTTTCACTGTCTCACTCTCCACTGGCACGATCGCGCAGGGAGCAGCACAGGAGAGTGAGAGAGAGGAGGTTTTTTAGTTCCCTTCACTCTCTCACTCCTCGATCGCATGGGGAGCAGCGCAGGAGAGTGAGAGAGAAGGTTCTTTAGTCCCCTTCACTATCTCACTCCCCATTTACTCGATCCCGTGGGGAGCAGCGCAGGAGAGTGAGAGAAAGAAAGATCTTTAATCCTCTTTTCTCACTCTCCACTGACACCATGACATGGGGAACAGCGCAGGGGAGACAGAGAGAGAGAGAGAGACACAGTGGGTTCTTTAGTCCCCTTCATTCTCTCACTCCCCACTCACACGATCGAGTGGGCAGTGGCACGGGAGAACAAAGGGGAGAAGGAGATCTCCTCCCTTTCACTCTCTAGCCTGCTGCCAGCGCTATTGCCCTGGCTGCCAGTGGGCAGGAGGGGGAGGGGGCAATGAATGATATTGCGAATAATCAAACCCATGAAAGTCAAATCCACAAATGTGAGGGGATAACTGTATTCACATTTTTCCACTTTTGCAGGAGTCCTCAGCTGCTAATCCCCAAAACAGCGGAGGGCTGACTGTACTTCCAACTGAAATCTACTGAGCACTCTCCAACTGCCAAATCACAGGCTGGCATTATGTCTTAAATAATTGTCTGAAACATCTGACAATAGCAAGGTCTTGTTCCCAGTAGCTAATACATGCCATGCTAGTATGGTGTCATGCAAACTCAGTTTTTTAGGTACCTGGATATTTCTTAAAACGCTTTTTCATTCACTGAATGTTTCAGTTTCTTTTATACTTTCCTTTCGATATGCCATAAACTTGAGCAAATGATCAGAAGTGTTTTGAGATGATAGGCCCACTGCATTTCAAGGATGCTTTGGGAATTGACTGGCTAGGAGGTTCTTTTTAGCACTACATCTCTTGTGTTTAGTCTAGGATCTACTCTGTGGCAGAACTTACTGTTTTCGGAGCCCAGCTGCAAGAACCATGGCACTGTGATGGTTAAAGCGTTTTATAATGGCAGCATTACTACTCTCCTTTATTGATTTAGTAGAGCTGGATGTGGACGGCGCTAAGGAAACACCATAACCCTGCAAAGAAAGCAGTTATGAGATGTTTGAGCAGGAGGTTCTGTATCATAGGATATAGAGAAATATTTAAAACCAGTATCACCGAACTGCTGGTTCTACAATGTTATCTATAGCAGATGTCATGACAGGAGTTCTTAAAGGGATTCACTCTTCTGTGTCTGACTGACTAGACTGAAACCATTTAAGCAGCAACATTTCAGCTCTTCAATATAACTGAATTCTGCAAAGGATCACTACTCGGGAATCAGATCCCAAATGTTCAATCTTGTAGTGCTTATCAGAGTGTGTTTAAATAGTCCATGTTCCCCAAATATAATGCAACTTGTACCCAAACTGTTAGTGATCCATGACAAGCATTATTTCTGACTGACGAAAGTGGTGTTCAAGCAAAACACTTCCCCAAAACTCAATATAGTCAATGAAAAATGTGTACACAAGTTTTTCCTGAAAAAGCGTAATTTACTATTCTTCAGAAAGGGGTTAGCTCTTCTCTTACACATAGCGCTGTATTTTCCTTAGACCATCATGTTTTACAAGGCAACAATACATACTCAGGATTTCTTAGCAGTTAACTGAACTGAGAAGTGAATCAAATATGCGCTCTTGCTTGAGAACATGACCCTTGCAGGATCAGACCAACACAGACTTATTGCCATACTCTTTGCAAAAAATGCAGCACTAAGAAATCACCCCAAATTGGTTAATGGTCCACCAGCAGACTGCAGTCCAGGGAGGTCCACACTCTACAGACTTTGACAGCCATATTAAAGTCCTGTGGTCACAAGGCCTCTGCAACCTTCCCTTATGTGATACACAGGAATGGCCTCTGCTCCTTTTAGGCAGCCAATAAAATTATGTATCTGGTTGAACCATATGTCTGAAAGCTAGGCTGCTAAACAAGAAATGCCCTTGAAATAAAATCTTCTTCAGCTCTTTATTGAACTTCTGCCTGAATCTGCTTGTATGAGAAACTTCCTAGGTCCTGGATACACACCTGCCAAGACCCAGCAACATGCAGCCCTAAATCACCTTACTTCCTTGATAGTGTCATAATGGATTCTGTGGATGGATTAAGGGAGCACAGATGTTTCAGTGTAAATAAAATGTAACCTGGGGCTCTCTCACATAATCTGGTGCCAAGGGGTGGGATTGTTGACACATATCTGGAGAGAGAGTGCAAGAAAAGATATCTCTGTTTAAACAACTGGCAGCAGAGCGTTAAAGGCAGTGAATCTGCATAATAAGAGGGGTGGAAAATGATAAGGTAGCTACTGTATTTTCTGGTGTATAAGACTCACTTTTCCCCCTGGAAAATACTGTTTGAAAATGGGGTGTGTCTTATATGCCGGTATGTCTTACATGCTGGCAAAGAGTATTTGCTCGTGTATAAATGGGGTGCATCTTATACGTTCGTGCGTCTTATGCTCTGGCAAATATGGCTACTCCACTGAAAGGAGCTGTGGAAAAAGCAGGAGTTAGTAATTCCAGAGGTAAAAGTTAGAGTAAACAGTGAGGATTTACTGAGCAATAGAACTGTGAATTGCCATTGTGAAAGTGAAATTCCTGAGGTAAACAGTTGGCAGAAGAAGGTAATTACTCAGAGCACATAGCGTGAAGGAAAGAGGCTGAGAGCAGTCCTGAAGAAACAGTAACTCTTGAGATAAAAGCCACAAGTAAAATAAGGAATCACTGAAAAAGCTAGACTAAAAAAAAAAAAGGCCAATGAATTTTTATAGGAAAATGCAGCTGAGGTAAAAGCATGTGGAAAAAATAAGGAAAACCTGGCAGTTACAGCACTCAAGAAAACTATAGTACCTGCAGGGGAAGATCCTGGGGCTCCAGGTGAAAGATTTAGTGATCCAGTGATGGATCTAAGAGTTAACTAAAACAATATAAATACAAAATCTGGGGCTCTGTTACAGCTGGTGTCTGTGCTGCATCTTCACATCACATTGGGGACAATTTTGTATTACTCTCCCCCATCTCCAAGTTCAGAGCTCAAAGGTGGTTCTGTATCTGTACTTCTTTGGTTTTGTGTTCCTGAGGTGTCATGGGCACCTTGGCCATGTAAAGTCTGAAAACCTTGCTTCCACCCTGAAACTGGAGAAGAGATGAAGGGCTGATCTCATTTACCTATGCCAAGTGGAAAGCTGGGGCTTGTTATATCTGCCAGAACACAGCACATTTAGCATGGTATGCACCCTGGCAATACACCTGCTCTTTACTCTTGATATATTTCGCATTTGACAGTTTCAAATCAGCTGTACTTACTTCATCCAATGATTTATCTTCCAAAGCTGTTAAATCTAATAAAGGATTTTTCACTCCTTGAGACACCATGGTTTTTAAACCTAGAAAAAGAACACATTTATATTTACAAGACCATGGCATGAATTTTCCTGTTTCATTACACTAGGTCTGTTATGTTGGCATGGTACACTTTTTTTTTGGGTTGTGCAGAGGTCACAGGTGTAAGACAGAGAAGGCATCTGTCATTTGGAGTGAAACTCACTAGTTCCCAAGCAGACAATATCCACAATGCTGAGCTTTTGGGTGGATACTCAGAGATATCCTGAAGACTATTTTAGAAAACTGCTTGTACCTCTATAGGCAACTACTGCAGTTACTTTGCCCAGCCCTTCTCAGCAGTAGCTGAGTACTATCTGCCCATCCCTCCTACCTTCTCTTCCTCCCCATAAATTTATATTAAGGGGATGCCACAAAGGACAGGGCCTGTTAAACCCAATGAGACCTCTGAATGATGTAACTGTGATTTAATAGAGTCATAGTTCAGCTCAAGGGCACAAATCTTTAAGCCATATCTGTCAGTACACTCAGAAAACCACCTGTAAGCCTGACTGCTAGTTCAGTAACATCAGAAGAAAATAATATCATATTACACAAAACTATTTGTGCTTACAGAATTCTGATTGTTTCATAATGACTTAGAATACTAAAACATACACAATGTATAAAATTTAAATTTCAAATAAGCTTAGACAGTAACATTATTTTAAAAAATTCAATGTTAACTCACTTCAATCCCATATTTACAAGCTAAATAATTTTGCCAGTATATATTTCAGCAATCTCAACAGCAGTTCATCATAGGCATAATATTGAACTGATGTTAACTTTGTTTCAAAATTAATGAAGCTGATGAAACCCTCAACTTCTTCTGCTTAGAAAGCAAGCATTAAAAACATACCCTTTTCATCCATCTTGGCACATTCTGCAAAAAGGTCTTTTGATCCTGCATTCAACCTATCCCTATGGAAATAATGAGACTGAAAGAATCGTGTCCAGAATTCCTTTTCTGTCATATTGTGAGGAACATTTTCTGCGTATTTCAGTTTTACTGTAAACATGACAAATAGAAAAATAAGAAGCTACAAAATAATGTGTAATTTCAATACTCAATGAAAACATTTATATACAGATCATCTCAGGCTTTAGGGTGAAGTACAAATCCTGTCTTATCTTGGAAGCTAAGCACAGGAAGCCCTGGTTAGTATTTGGATGGGAGACCACCAATGAATACTACGTGCTGTAAAGCTGTATTTCAGAGCAAGAAACTGGCAAAGCCACCTCTTGAGTATTCCTTTGCTAAGAAAACCCTATGAAATTCACAGGGTTGCCATAAATCAACAGGCAAATTGAAGGCACAAACACACACTGCATATAAGGAATATATGTCTATGTGTGATCAAAAAATCAATACTCAAATCAGAATAAACTAATACTGCCCCTATATATTTGGTTGACTTAAAGATAATACACCATTTCATTCCACATATAAAAGGTGCACAGTCTAGCAACTAATTTAATACTTGTCACTGAATAGTATCTCGCACCACAAGTAAATATAGTAAACTTATTTAAGGTGTGCAAGGCATGTTGTGTGGTACACGCAACTCTTGTCCTCCAACACTTGCCATGCGATAGTGTTTTCATAATGCATTACATCCATAAACCAGTGCATACCCCCTCTAATGTATGTGCCTAGTTGTTCATTCAAAGGTCTTTTCCAACATTCCTATTTGTGACATATTTAGAGAAGATGACTAGGCAAGACAGCTAGTCAGGTGGGCAATAACAGCTCTTGTTAGGACACACTAGCTGAAGAGAACTGGCAATGGTGAGAATGGGGCTACTGTCACTAAAGAGCTACCTCTCTAGCATCTCCTGTTTGAGAAAGCTGCCTCACTCTATCTAATGGTAGAGTTAGTCTCTGGAACAAACATAAGAATCATTCAACAAGTTCTGAATGTCCTGTTAACAGGACATTTCTGCTAGACTTTTGTTCATACCTTGTTTAATTCGTGACCAGGGGAAAAAAATAACTTTAGATGAATTTGGCTGGCTGTCCTGCATCCACGGTGACCTAACTATAAGGTGCAAGAACCCATACGGTAGATCCCCCCCTACCACTCAGAAACCACTGGACTGAACTACTTACACGAGTTGCTTGAGTGGTTTAATTTTTTCTTTTACAAGATAGCTCAGCTAAGGGCTCCATGTATTCCTTGATGCCATGTATATATTTTAAAATTAGTACAGAAATTTTAAATTAAACTGACAATCTGGCATTGAAACAAAAGACTATTAACAGAATTAGTTGAAAAGCAGCTGATTAGCTAACTGTTCTTAATGGGGCAGGGGGCTCACACTCTTCCTCCTAGTGACCTGGGGCCAGGACTACAACTCTCCTAGTCATAGGAAGTACAAGAGGTAGGGGAGACAGTAGCACACAACAGAGGAAATCTTTCTGAGTCAACTGGTATCCTTCTCTCTTCTTCTTCAGAAGGGAAGAGTAAGGAATGTAACCGAGAGAGATAAGCTGCACCTTTAAGATACAAGACAGCTGCAACCATCAACTCAGGTATTTTATTTCTAAAACCATGCAGCAATATTTTCTCTGTCCTCACACTGGTAAATCCTGGATTAATGACCTCAAAGAAGCACTGGAAGGGAAACTGGAAGGGAAAATATTTTCATCAAGCATTTAAAATGCAGAGGAAAGTGTGACATGTAACTCTGCATTAAATAGATTACCTACCAGCAGGATAAGTCCTAAATATAGATTCAATTATATCTGCAGTCAAATTGTATCTTAGCCCATTGCATCCATCTGTTTGAGGTCGAACATCAGCCTGCAAGATTAAAATACATAAAATGTTAGAAAAAAAGATGATTGTGTTGTCGTTGTATGGAACCAACAACTTACACCAATACTATGTGACAAAGGAGAGTACAGGTTTTGACATAACTGTATTATCCTCCTCATTTAGAACTGTACTGAAAAACATGGCTTACAAACACCAGTGCTTATAGGCATGAGCTCTGTTCCACATTACAGAATATACATATTAGGAGGGAGTGTACCTAAAGTCTACAACTTTCTAACTCCAACGTGTGGACATGGACTGGATAACAAAGGAACCAAGATATATTACTGACAAAACACAACATTTCAGTTACATATATTTAAGTTAGGTTAAGACCTTTTTGATGTAATAGTGTCTCCTGAAATCAAAGAAATTAATGATTTAGCATTACTTCTGGGGGCCAGAGCAAAAGCTCAACTCATGGGCCACCCAGTTCTTTCAAATCTGCACATCTAAGTGAATTGTATAACTATTGCAACTATCATCCTTTTACTGTTAATGTAAATCAAAAAATTACATTCAATATGGTTAAAGACAAAATCGACTGCAATAGCAGAAGAAATGAATACTTCAAAGTGAAACTATGATATGCAATGTCTTGCCCATCTGAGTAACTGTTTACATATGTGTATACATTTCTTATATGACCTCCTTCTTTCAAATTTAGTATTTCCTCGTATGAAGCATTTTCTAGCTTTTTTCAAGGCCAAAGTGTGTATGAAGCTTGGAACCCTCAAACTCCTAACTGTTTCAGCTGAGTTTTCATGATGATCTTTAAAAGAAAGCCTCAACCGTATACATTCAGTAATCTAGTCAGCCTGTTGTCAGGGCACAGATAACTGTTGCCAGGCAATCTCTCCAACAGCAGTCAAAGCAACTTTGGACCATTCTAAGGTACTAATATCACTTGAGAATATATAACACCAATGCATCAAGAATTTGTAATCGTTTTAATTTGTAAGTTGCAATGACTCCTGATTTGGAAGAAAGATAGGGTATAAAATACAGTTAGTAATTATGATCATAATCATCACCACCATTTCCTCAGACACAATGAGAATGACTTATCAGAGGACATATCACGTTAGAAGAGTGAATTAGCCTTGGACATATTTTTAAAAGGGAGCTGGCTATTTCACATTGATGAAACATCTAGCACAACAGTTGCAGATTCATAAAACAGCTTCTAGATGCTGCAATTATATTACTAAACACAGGATCTTTGACAATAAAAAGGTGTGAAAAATTTTGTGTATACTCCAGGACTCTTCTCATCAGACTTTGTATGACAGAAATGTAGAACTTTCTGGAGTGGTCTCCTATGCAGTGTGGGAAACTACAATTTAAATCATAAAGTCAAATCAAATGGTGTAGTTCAGTCTCAACCATCAGCAGAATGTACATTTTCCCACACCCTGCATACCTCCATAGAACAAACCAAAAACCAAAAAACACCCTCAGACAGTTGAACAACCTCATTAGACATCTAATATCTATTTAAATGTAGATATCTATTAAAATATGGCATTTTTTCAGCAGTTCACTGTAAAAGAGAAACTAATTACTACACTAGACATGTTCAGAATATTGCCAACTGTGGTTTACATTCTATCTCAATCAGTAAATCCCAGATGAAAGTTGTTTCCTCTGCTAAGTAGCACATACACAACTCAGTGAACATACCAGAAAAGCAGCAGAAATGCCCACATCCTGCTTATTAGATGTTACAGAATTATCCATGGCATTCATGCTTAAACGGTTGGCCCAGAATTCTTCAGCAGTGATCACCTGACTCACAACAAGGTCTTTATAAAGCTGAAACAAAACAGGATCTTCTTGCAGCATTCTGGTAAGAGAAGATTTTAAACTATTTGAAATGTTATATTTGAGTCTAGGAACTAGATTTTCTTTGCATGTTACAAGAGGTTATTTTAAGCAACAATATTTTGCAACTAAGACCTGCACAAGTGATAACCTTTGGAAAACATGGTAAAAGTCCACAGAGTAGTTTAATAATGAAAGAAATCACTCACTGTTCCCTCAGCCTTCCACTTATATACTAACAATGATTTCAAAGCAAACTATATATGGTAATTAAAAAAATGCATTCTATTAAAGTGAAAATTGTGTTTTTTCCATAACTTTGCACTCCCCCCTCCAAATTTCTGAGAACCTATAAGGAGTATGCGATTATTTTGCTATATTTTGTGCCCCGTTCCACCCTGATTTAAGCCAAAGAAAGATCTTTACCTATCCTGAAAGGGAAATGGAAGTCTACCTGTGTCTGTGTGTGTGTGTGTGTGTGTGTGTGTGTGTGTTTGCAGTAAAAAAAAAAGAGTTTTGGGGAAGAAACAGAAGTAAGAACTTGATTTTCCCAATTGTGGACACGGGTTCCATCTCTAACAAGTCAGAAAAAATGTCCTACTCCATTAATACCACATATATGTACCCAGAAAGTAAGCAATACTTCTTTTATTAATTGGCATGGGAGTCCCCAATGCCTTAGCTACACAGGTTTAACAAATGACAAAGAATTGCAGGTATCATGTTGAAAGCACAGCAGCTCTCTTGTATATTCATCATTACCTGTTTTTTTCTTCAAGTTCTTTATTTGCTTTCCTCTTGAACTTGGGTAACAGCTGCTGAAGAAGATCCTTTACTGCATCTCTCTCTTTTACTGCTGTACTTTCATTAGAAAAATGGAAGTTGGTTGTGTCTCCTGCATGGAGTACCAACTGAAGCTGAATCTTAGCTTTTCCTTCAGGACTGATTTTCTGACCTACAGTTAAAGAATATAAATTACATAACAGAAATCTTTCCACCAATTAATTTATGTATAACAAAGGAGCTGCCCTACAATAAGGGTTATATGAGTATTAGATTCAGTTGAAACCCAAGCTGAATCGAGCTCCTTTGGACCAGTTCTGCTGACAAAACTGGTTTCTTTCAGAAGTATACATATCTAAAGCAGACCTCACACAATTTGTAGAGTATTCAGAAAAAACATAAATGCTTTGAAAACACTGAGGGTGGGGAAGAGTTACGGTGAGTAGGGTTGAATGAGCGACAAGCTTGCTTTCTCATCTGAAGGAACATTTTTTCAGAGGTTTTTGATAAAAACTTATCTCCTTCTCTGACTTCTTGGTCTTTTTGTTAGTTGATGTTCAAGGTGCAGAGTGCTTAGGATGACATCTATTGCTTGTAGCTTACATTAACTGCTTCCAACAATTTCTCCTTTAAAGTTCCCCTTATTCAATTCAAATCCTTTCCTTACTCTCCATTCCAGAAACAACATTTTTCCTCAGTCTTTTTGTACCCCATGCGCAAATCACTGTTAATATTGTTTATTGTTATTTGTTCACCTTCTTCTAGTTGTCTTTCTTTCTTAATATTAATTAATTTACCATTTCCTCTGGACTGAGAATAAAACTTAGAATTTTAAATTTTTTAGAATTCAGTTCCTGTATCTTTTCCTTACATTCTTTAGGAAAAGGATGTCCTATTGTCTAAGAAGTTGTATGTTGCATAATGTAAGCACAAACTGATTTAAGGAATACTGCTCTATTTAACAGGGCTTGAATGCTCCATAAACAAAAGCTCCACGCTTACACAAGTGTGAGATATTTAACAGAGACATAACTTACATTTTATATCTGCGTACATATGGCTGATTGTGAATCGGTCTTTTCCCTCAGGTGCCCAGGCTATTCTTTCAGCCATAAGGTAAAGAGCTCCGTCCTGTTTCTTTTGACGCACCTTTTTTACTATTAGTAACACTTCTTCAGACGATGTTGCCATGATGACTATACAGCACTGCATTAAAAACAATATATTTTTGTATTTGTGTCTTATAGAGATATTAAAACTTGCTTCAGTTTTAAAACATTTAAATGTATATGATTTAGCATACAGACCAATATCAAATATAGTAAGAACTATACTGAACAATTCTGAATGGGACTCTGTGAAATATAGAACTTAGCTGTTGGAGAATAGGTTGTAACCTTGCAGCTATCACTGGCTTCTGTGTTTTTTTTATGATGCTGAATTTGGTTACCAGGTCTTTTGTCAACAGATTGCTGTATGAATAGCTTATATAGCTACTTTGCCTCTAAATACAAAATATGAGTTATGATACCCCATATCGTACATCTCCATCAGGAACTCTTTCTTGAGATGCATCATTATTCTAAAAGGTGTTGCCTTTGTTAAAATCACCCCAGTGCAAAATGGCGGCATTTGGTACTTTGGCTCATGATATGTCCACATTGCTAGATCACTAGGAGAGTTTGTTAGGGAATACTACTGAGCTGAGTTTGACTCACTACTTTTTTTTTTTTTGGAAAAAGCCCCATCAATTACAAATATAAAACTGAAAAGTTTCTTTAGTTACTCCAGTGCATATGATCTTATGTACTCACTTTCCAGTTAGGCACCATAACAACCACCCATCTCATCTGCAGACAGACGATCACCACCCTGTCTCCTCAAGTCTTGGCTACCACAGTTGGACAATCTGTACTTATCAGTCCACATAAGCCCATTTTAACACGCACGTATTTTGGTAGCTTACTGATTGCACAAATGCAGGCTAGTAGGCTTGAGGTGCCACCAGACCTTCCACCTACTGTACAACTAGTCACTCAATGCTGTCTCTGCTTTCCAGTCCCTGCCAGCAGGGTTTTGTCTTTGGGTCCTGATCTAGATACCTTCTCCATACAAGAGACTGACAACTTGCATGTAGAGCATGTTTCATCAAGCAATCCCTGCATGATGGCAAATGGTAAGTCCCTACCTCTCTTTTCTTCACACAGAACAGTTGGTATCTCAGATTACTGTCATTTCCTACAGAAGGTCTGAGTACATAAATATGACGTATGTGTCTAATTTTTTCATTATCTCTGTAAAGAGATGCTATCCTTCCTCAACTCATCTTTCCTTTTGCATTTTGACTGTTTTCCAAGATTTACAGAGTATATCATTCTTTCCTGCTTGCAAATCCACCTACATCATCACAGCTAGTGAATGCATACATTCCATGTTAATCAGAAATTCAAAATAAAGAGTACCATGAAATTCCATTGATCTGTATATAAAAACTTTGCATTATATAGTTAGATTACTGTTTTCTCAATGGCATAGAATTTACAGCTATTTTGCTGAGTTGTTGTGGTTGACAATGTTATTATTGTTGGATTTCATCGCCTTATGGTACTTAATAGTTCTGATGTAGCATTTTTAAGTGCTAGAAGCTGCCTTCTGAGAGTATGGTCCTAAAAAGCAATTTTAAAATACCAAATCATTATGTCCATTACTATACAGGACTAACAACTATGGCAACAATGGGAATCATGCACCTCTACAGATGCTCCTGGGCTGAAACTTTCAGCATTCCTCAGAACAAGTTATATTTGCTACAGCAGCTGGTAACTGCAGTCCACGACATCATAGGAACAGTCACACTGGTCAGGATGAATACTTATCTGCTCCAGCTTTCTGGTCACATAGCGGCCAACCTGTTAGCTACGGAAAGTCAGTCAATAAAACATGAGTGCACCTACACCTTCCCATCTAGTAATCTCTACCAATATAGATAGAGATATACTGTCTTCAGCATAGGAGGGAACATACAGCCATCTCAACTATCAATGACAGATGGTTTTACTCTGCCTGAATTTATCTACCCCTGCAAGATGTCTAAGTTGGTAGCCATCACTCCATCCTGTGATAATTAATTCTACAGCTTAATAATGAGCTATGTGAAGTATATAAAATCCCTTTGCCTTGAACCTTCACAATTTTTCTTTACTAAATGACCCTGCATTTTGGTACTATGAGAGAATGAGAAGAGCTTATTCACTATGCACTTTCTCCATACCATGCTAAACTTGACACATTTCTATCATATCTTACCTTTTGTCTAGGTTAAACAGCCTAAACATCAGAAGAATATGGATGAGCTTGAATACCACTGTATGACACAGTTCATGACATCTACAGTCAGTCAAGATTTTCCTCGTTATTGTTGTGTTTCTGACATACGGCAACTCTAAGCTGAACCTATTATAGGGTTTTTTGGCAAGATGTGTTCCAAGATTGTTTGCTTTTGCTTTCCTCTGAGGCTGATAAGAGTGTGACTTGCCCAAGGTCACCCAGTGGGTTTCCATGGCTGAGAAGGAGCTTGAACTCCCACCTCCAGAGTTGTAGTCCAACACTCAAATCACTATATCACACTGGCTCTCATTTTCAAGACTTTTTCAGACAAACATTGTAATCACAGCTTTGACCTATCAGCAAAACAATTTAAAACAGAGGTGGAAGCCATGTGGTCTTCCAGGTGTCATGTGACCTCGCAGCCCCAGCCAGAACAGTTAATGTGATGAATAGTGGAGTTATAGCTGGAAGATCTCATAATTTCCACGCATGGTTTGAAAAACAAAACTTAAATATACTTTTACGTAATCCAAAATGCTGCATCTTATTAAAAGTTTAAATTCTCACATGAATTTGAATGTTATCTGTTGGACATGGAAACATCCAATTACCTTGTTACTTTAGTAGTGACTTTAGTAGTCATTACTTCATGCACTTTAGTAGTGCATTCTGTGATTTTAGGGGATAGCTACTACAATTCTGGATGGCTGTTAGGTAGATTTTATATGAGACTGAGATGCATGAGTTTGTGAAAACCTTTCACAATACTTGCTGCAGTGCTTGACATATAAGGAATTTGCGCCAACTTTGCCTTCTTGAAGAGATCAGTGTTTAATCAAGAAAAAAGCAGAATATTAGCTAGTAAGAGATAAAGATGTTGTGGGGTGAAAGGACTGCATTTCTGAGTATACCAGGAATTTTGATCAGGATAGCTAATGGTCAGGGATTGGAAGGCTGCATTGGAGAGTTGGACCCCCCTGCACTTCTCCCTCCTGAAAAATTTAAGCATGTGTGAAAAAAAACCCCTTTTCTATCCTGTGGACCTTTATGCTTGCTTTCTAAAATAAAAAGTGGAATGGTAGTTTAACTTTCTGAACTTCCATTTGAAGTTTTCTAAGCTTCATCAGTTAAGAACCGATTCATTAATGGTGTTGGGGTCACACTGACAAGGCTGCTGGTAGAAATAGTAATGCCATGCCAAGTTCTCAATTTATTCTGGAATGTTCAGTAGAATCTACTCGTGTCTTGGTGTTATAACACTCAGCATTTCTGCTTTATATTATTTGCTGCTGATTACCTGCTGAACAAAGGTTTAAAGCAGGAATGGGAACCATGCCACTCTCCAAATACTGGTAGACTGCAACTCCATCACTGACTATGCTGGTCTGGACAGCTGCACAATTTTCACTCACATTTTAAATAAAGTTTCACATAGAAAGAACTGCAGACATTTATACTGCAATTGTTAGCCAAACACTCTCTAACAAAATGCTGATATAACAATAAAGATTCATAAAATAAAGAGTATCTGAATATTTTAAAAACTGTAGCTAAATTTACTTCAAACAACTCATCAATAAAACACCTCTCATGTTCGTTTTGCCCTAGCTGAATAATCTATAGCGGATATCATTTTTGTATGGAACTGGCACTTTTTTAAAGGTATTAAAAAGGCATTAATATTTCTTTCACAATGTTGCAAAAGTTTAGACTACATTAACATATTTGTCCAATTTATTACATATTCAAAATGTCACTTATTAGAATATATCCAATGACTTTATATCATTCTATGACATTGCCATAAATACTAATATAGTTTAACAATAACTGTACATTTTGAAGGGTGTTAGTATAAAATATTAAAACTTGGACTGTCTTGCGCCAACAATATGTGAATTACATCTTGGCAAGATAATATAATTCACGCTGTTACCTTCGGTCTGGGCTTATTCACTTGTCAGTTGGCCCTGGGATTCTACAAGAAGTGTTCTGAATCCCCATGGTTCGGGAAACCATAATTTGCATTATTTGAATACCACAGCAAACTACAGCTTCTTCAAACAGAAAAGGACATAACTGAAGTATGCAGAGAAAGGGGGAAACACATTCCCAATTTTGTATAGCTACTGTTTTGAAAGAGCAGAAACATTATATATGAGCAGACCTATAAAAAAATGTATGCACTCTTTAGACTCCAATGACATATCTGTTGGACAATATTTTATAGAAAAAACTAATATGTCTGTAGAAAATTTATTCTTAGGTGACATAAATCTATATACGTTACTCTTATGTTAAGATTTTACTGCAAAACTGGAGAAAGCCACTAGGTCTAGCTACATCTGTGCAGAAAGTTGGATAAATGTTAGCATTTTTGGTCACAAACATCTAAACACAAATGGGCGGGCTACAAGTCATTTTGGACATATTTAAAAACTGCTTTATTATTTATTTGTGAACACCACTACAACTCTGTACCCTATGGGGGAATTGTGCAACCCTCTAGATCTTTCCTAGCCTGCCATTCCCAACAGCCCTAGCCTGGTCAGCCAATGGTGAGGAAAGCTAAGAGCTGCAGTCCAAAAACGTTTAAAGGTTTACTTCTGCACTGGTATGTCAAAATAGAATGAACACTGTAGTTTATAAGAGCAAAAGAGATTTACCCCTGTGTCAAAATACTTAACACCTATTACTTCTCTTTGAACCCCTTGGGTTTCTTGAAGGAGTGTTTTTAAAATCTCAAAAATAAAACGGACAAAACCAAGTCCTACATATAACTGAACTGGGAGGGGTTTTTTTTCCAGTCATTCAGTTACTATGTTCCAGAACACTTTACAACGTGGCTACCAACATATTTCAAAACCCCACAATTACTTTTCATATTACCTTCTCAAATCACTAGAATTCCTTTCTTTGTATTTATGTCACATAGTTTTACAATTCTCTACTAAGAACCAGAAAAAAAAAAGAGGAAAGGGAAACCAGTAACAGGCTGGACACAAACCTGACACCCTACCATTACTCTATGTTTTAGAAAACGAACAAAGGGCACAACAGCGAAAAAGAAAAGAAAGAAGTAGCCGTGGAAAGGGCAGCGTGGCACAAAAGAAACACATATTCCCTCGCCTTGCCAAAGTAAACTCATTTAGCACCACTCAGCTCTGCTCCCTGAAGCTCTTACCCCTTCCAACACGGCACAAGGATCTGTACCAACAGCCCAGAGAAAGAAAAACCCACACGAGGATTAAACATACGCTCGTTCCCTGCCGCCCGCCAGGCAGAAAAGAGCGAGCAGGGCCTCCCGCACCCGGAACCGTCGGACTCGGTTCCACTCCCTACCGTGAGATCAGCCGCCGACGGCCGCGGCTGTCACCACCGGCTCTTCCTGTCCCTGCCGGCAAGCAGAGCAACACTCACTGCACAAGGAGGACGGCGCTAAACCAGCCGCCGCCGCCTCTCTCCCCGCCTGAAGAACTCCCCGCCGCCGCAGCCGCCACCTCCTGGGCCATGGGGCGGCCGCGGAGCTCGGGGAGGAACACGTGACCGGAAGCAGCGCCTCCGCACACGGAAAGGCAAAAAGTGCATCACGTGACGGAAGGAACCGCTGCCGCCGCCGCCGCCATGATACTTACCCGCTCACGTGACGAAACCTCTTAGCTGCCGGAACGCTTTTCTGGTCACGTGAAGGCTCCTCTGCATCGCCGCCGCCATGACAGTGCCTGAGAAAAAAAAGGGGGGGGTGACTAAACAATAATAAATGCGGTTTTCCCTGCCTTGTTCCTTGCGAGTCTGGCATCGAGCGCTGTCATGGTGGCTAATCTGTTTCTTTACCTCTCGTTCTTCCTTCGGTACGTCCAAAGGATTCGGGTCCGTTCCAGGTCGCCGGCGCCGCGCTGAGGGGGGGAGGGGGATCTTCTCTGAACAACGGACCGAAGGGGAGGGGGGGAGAGCGCGCGCCCGTCACGTGACAGAGAGAGCGTGAGAAAGGGGGCGGTGGCAGGGTGACGTCACGCCGCCTCAGTCTGGCGCGCGAGTTTGGGTGACGCCTTCTGAGGGCGCCGCGGAAAGTGGGCGGTGGCAGTAGTCACGCGGCTGTGTTTGTGTGGAGGGGCGGGGCTAGCAGAGAGTCGGCCCGGAGCGCGAGGGTCTCCGGCGGAGAGAGGCGTCCCGCGCGAGGCGCAGAGGCGGTGCCCGGGCGGCGGAGTTTCGGTGGCTGAGGGGCCGGGTCTGTGTGGACGTCTGAGGTGCTGAGGCTGTCTGTCTCTTGGGGGCGGGGGCGGGTTAGGAGAGAGGAGAGTCCGGGAATGATGGCTTTAGCTGCCGGTCGCCTGCGTGCTGGGAGTCGCGGTCGCGGGGCTTCTGGTGGTGAGTGGGATGGGGCGTGCGGTTGTCACTTACTGGCGTCCGTTTGGAGCTTTGCGTATCTGTATAAGATAAGCGCATGGACTTGACAGTTAAGTTTTTCACGCTTATTTTTACTTTCTGTTTATGTAAGTCGAAGCGGATTAGTCACCTTCGTGAAATAAAGTGCTGTGTAGGTGAAATAGAAAGAATATGGTTTATAGTCTTTGTTCGTCTGGGCTTTGTTGGCAGATGATCCTTATAGTGCTAAGCTCTCCTAAACTTAGGGCGGTTTTGGAAGTGCAGAGGCCACTTTCTTATTCATAGGGAAGTAACCAGTAGTGCTTCTGGGATAGTCCTTTTAAGAAGTGCTTTGCCCCAGGTGTGCTGCTACTGAGTTCCGCTGGAGCAGGACTCTGTGGCTCAGAGGTATCATTTGTGCTGTCTGTGTGTTCACAGTCCAGCCGCTTCTTCAGGGCCTCAGTTGTGCTTTGGAGTAGAATAGGGAAGTAGTGACTGATTCTGAGGAACTGTTCTTGTGTGCCTTCAAGTCATTTCCAACTTAGGGCAACTCTAAGGCAAACCTATCGCAGGATTTTCCGGGGGCTGAGAGAGTGTATGACATACCCAGCGTCACCCAGTGGATTTGCATGGTTTAGCGGGGAATCAAACCTTGATCCTCCAGGGTTGTAGTCCAGTGCTCAAACCACTACGTCGTGTTGGCTCTTGAGCAACTAGGAGCCAAGTTTGTATCTGAAGGTGGTGCTTAGTTTATATGGGAGGCAAAGTTTCTAAAATGCACCTCTTCCCCCAGCCTGCAAATGAGCAAAGCAAGTCTGTGGTGACTAGAAAAACAGCAAGGGTTTTACCATAAACAGACATGGGCTATTTGGTGCTTGGGAGAATTGTTTATCAAGCATATGCTGTATGTTTTGATATGGTAAGCCCCAATGGCAGCTAAAGAGAGCAAAAGAGATGCACAAAAATGGTAAAGTTTTGTCCTTGCAATTTTGCTGAGCAGTGAAGGTTGTTATCAGTGATTTTCCTTTGGACAAGGTGCAATTTGGTGACAGGCAAAAGCTTCTGCTAAGGCTTTATCAATTTGTAGATGCATGTTACGGCATGTGGCTGAGCTTGAGTCTGGATTCTAAGTTCATTATTCAGCATGAGATGTAGAAATGAGCTGAAGGAAGGAACTAATTCATGTATCTTTTCTCCTTTTCTTCTTAAGTTTTGTACGGTTGTATTACTAAGGAAAAAATGTGTATAGCAGTGATGGCTGGAAGGTCCAGTGTCAGTAGGCAGATGAATCTGTTTTGAGTTGTTGTCCATGCTTCAAAGGAGTTACCAGAACTATTGACCCCTTTAAAATTTAGACAGAATCATAGAGCAGATTCTCTTTCCCGCTGATACCAGAGCAGCCAGCTGTCACTTAAAATTTAAATAACATAAAGACATAACTTGCAAATGCTTTGTGTAAACCAGCTTTGGGTTTATTGTTGGTATTAATGCTTCACAGGACACAAAACTTTTAATTCAGGAAGTAGAGGTATGCAATCTTAAGTTTGTTATTTTGTCTGTCTCTGCATTTCTCTGTGAAATAAGGCCTTCAGTTTCCAGTTGCAATTAGAGCTTTGTGAAAGAACTGAGAGTATTATTTTTCACATGATAACTTGGGAAGCTTCCACATGACCATTTATTTTCAACAGATCATAGGCTTATGAAGATAAACTAGAGCCTCTTTACTCTTCCTTTTCTCCTGTTGCTCAGCATTGTGGCTATACTTTTTATTTTGCAGTTCAGCCACATTTGCCGCTGTTTACCATGATCAGGCACATGAAGAAGCTGCAAAATTCTTATGGACAGGTCAAAGTGTCTTGATACATTGAAATAAGTTTGTTGAGAGCTTTAAGTCTTGCAGGGTTTCTAGATTGGTGAGGGTGAAAACAGCCAGTACCTTTTTGGTTGGCGTTTCTGCAATTTGCACAAAACGTATGTGTGCAAATGGTGTCTTTTCCTATTCTAAAGCAAGCAACACATATATAGTAAGCTCAAAAGAACTGGCTGATGAACTGGTTGATTGTATTTGTCAGAATGAGCTAGCAGAACTTCAGAATTTGAAGTCCAGTTTAATATTTGACAGTTTAAAGAAACATAAGTTCCAGAGGATTTTAGAGTCAGATGACTGCTAAACTATGCTTTTTGTATTGCACTTGGCAATAGACCTCCTTACATTATGAGTATATTCCTGCTTAGCTTTCGTCATCAGATTTGTGCATTTTTTAGAAACAGTGTCTGGAATTCCCTCTGATAAGAAGTGTACAGTATACCTGTTTTTAGAAAACTAGTTGCTTGGAGATCTTAGGTACCTGTCAGGCTTAAATATATTTCTGTGTGTCAGCAAGACTTGTATTAAAAGCTCACTGTAACCAGTATTTCAGTTGTGTATCAAATCAGAAGAAAACATATCTGTTTGTCTAGAATATTTATATAAGGGTCTCAAAATGGTTTACATAGTAAAATAGAACTTACAAACATATTACAGTCAGCCCTTCACATTTGCGGGATTAACTTTCATGGATTTGATTATTTAAATGTTTCTCCAACCTTTGCCCTCCCTCCTCAGGTGCTCCTTTTCCAAGGGAATGTCCCCTTTTGGCCACCCTAATCAGGTTGTGCAGCACTTTAAAAACCTGCCTCTGGTCCTCCTCCTCCTCCACCAGCCTGCCCAGCTAAGGATGGATCCCAGCCCAATTTCTCAGCACCACAAACCCTCTTGTGATGTCCCCTCCCACCCATGGAAGGAGATGGGCAAGAGAGAGGAAGTGTAGGGCCACCGTGCCAACCCACCTTCCTTTCCCTCCTGTGGTTTGGACCTTGGGTGTCTGATTTTCTCACCATGTCTTGGCCCCCTTCCCACAGACACACATACTCTTTTATATTACTGGTTTTTACACTTTTGCAAGGGTCTTGTGCCACTAACCCTAGCAAATGTGGATGGCCAACTGTTCAACGTTGTTTACCATTTTGACAAGGATGAGTTGTCACATATAGATCTTTCATCTTGAACAAAGGAACTGTCATATCTAAACAGACTTTGCCTGTCTTGGAGAACCTGGAAACAGTCTTCTGCCCATTCCCACCTATAATTGGGAATAGATAATGTCCAGGCCAAGAAAACAGCTGCACATATTCTTGTGCAATTCTGGTGAGCAATTCCACTTGTATTTATCACCCAAATGAGCTCAGTGGAGTTGTTCCCCTCTCTTGGTGGTGTTGGTTCTATCTGTGCCTTAGCAAAAAAGCAATTCCTTCCCAGCAGTTGCCCCCCAGATAATAAGTCTGAGCTGGATGGATAGGTCCTGCTGTCATACTATTCTTCCACTAGATTGCAGATAGGAAAAAGGAGGCCTTCTGAAGGGGGGTCCTAGGTAAGAGTATCAGCTGGGCATAAGTAAAAGTAACAGATTTTTTTAGTTGATATGTTAGGAATATTAGATTCCCGAGGTTGAAAGGGAGAAATAAATGTTTGAAGAGCCAAATGTTAGGTAAACAGTGCAGAAATCATATTTTACATTTCTTTACAGGCAGAGAATGAAGCTGTAACAAACGTGCTTGGTTTTCTCTTATGTGCCAGTGATGTCTGTGCCAGTGATACCTGAATCTTACAGTCATGTATTGGCAGAATTTGAATACCTTAGTCCACTGCTTGCTGCTCTCAGATTGGATTCTGGTCGTCTGAAGGTGTGTTCAAATCACTGTCCAGGACTCCTGCAGAATTTGTAAATATCACATACTTGTATTTCATGGCAGTTATTATGGGGCACATTGATTTGGGATATGTTATTTTCTGAATGTATTCCAGAGGTAGAAGATATCATTAGAGGTCCATTGGTATAAAAATGAGTGGCCAGTCATGGCCTTACAGGTGATGTTGGACTACTCCTTGATCCTTTGCCAGCAGAATTGTGAGGTACAGAGGTACAGTCCATCAACATCTGGAGGACCACTGGTTATCCACTCTTTGTGTAAAACCCTTTGTATGTTTTTACTTGAGTAAAGAGTTAAAAAGCAGAGATGGAGCAAATATTGTTGAGGGAATGGGCAGAAATCTTGATGGCAAATTGTTTTTCTGATTATCTTATTTTCGAAAAAATGCATTGTCTATATCATGTAGTTTACAAATTACTTAATCAGGTAGAAGGAAAAATGTGACAGTTGGTAGCACTGCTTTCAGGAAGTAACTAGGGCACTGTGTGGCATCAGTCATCATTCAAAGGAAGTAAATAAATTTGTTTAATCTTAATGAGGCTGATTTTAAGGGTAGAGCTGAGAAAGGTTTGGTAGTTACCTCTCTGATGAAGAATTCAGGATTCTTAGGAAATTTCCATGTAAATAATTCCTTTGATTAAAATCGGGGAAACAGGGACTCCTTGCTATATAAAAAATTGAATATGAAATAAGGGAAAAGTATATTTAGAAACAAACAAATGAAAAGGATTACACTGGGTTAGTAAACCACAGGTCTACATCTCCCCCTGTGTGTGTGTGTATCTACTGAGAGAATGAATGTGTGTATAATAATGTTCATGTAGAAATGGAAAAATAAAACAAAATTAGAAAATACAAAAAACTGTGGGGGGGCGAATAGAAAAGTTCAGCAATTTCATCAGAAAGATTAGTCAAAACCACAATTCAAATGTTCCGGGCCCTGGAAAATTTTGTCTGAGAAGTTGAAAAATATACTTCTTTTGCTATGCAAATATATTTTGTATTTCTCAAACACTTTGTGCGAAAAACTGGAAAACTTCTTTTCAGATGGTTATCAATTACCTGAACTTAATTAGTCCTTAACAAAATTAAGGTTAATCTAAAACAGAAGCAGATTCTTCTGATGTTATAACCACACTAGAAACAAACATAAGTCTTAAGGGATCAGTATGGTTAGTTTTCATTAGGTTAAAATACAGTTGAACATTAAACATGAACTAAGTCGTTGGTTTAAACTAAGAGACGATGTCTTGTAGGCATTGTACTAAGTAGCTAGTAGCAAGATACTTTTTGTCCATGATCTATGATAATAGCTCAATAGTAAGAGCAAACATATTGAAATTCCCTTCTAGGTTTACTTCATTCTTGAAAGTGCAAAGAAAAACCAGTTTTGATTATTTTCACCTTCTCTCGCCCAATACTGGGTAGTAATCATATCTCTCTTTTCTTAAAGTGCACATGTATAGCAGTTTCCCGAATATGGTTGGCGCTCGGTAGTTCGGGTGGAGGTCTGAACCTTATCCAGAGGGAGAGTTGGAAACAGAGGGTTTTTCTCACTCATAAGGTAAGATTGAATGAAAACTTTCAGGAATCTCAAGACTGAGAGTAAAATATAACTTGAAAAAGCTGAGAAGTCTGCTTCAGTAAAACCTCCCAACAGTGAACTACTGAATCTTTCATTTTAAAAACGTCAGTAATGTTTTATTAAGTGCTGTTCCAGTGGTAAAGCTCAGACTTTGTGATTACTTTTTCATTCTTTTATTTTAGTTGGGAAATACTTTAAAAAGATGAAAAGTGGCTAGTGCAATAATGGGGGCTAGAATTCTGGATCAAGAAGCCAATGAGTCATCAATTATATGAAAAAGGGATTAAAGGTAGAGAAATAATATGGAAATATGAGATATAGAGTCATGGCTGAGACTGTCACCTTCTCCGCCCTAAAGAAGGACAGCTTTTTCTGAGAAACAGGCAAATGACCAGACGTTTCTTGGTTCAAAGGCTAAATGCCAGATTTATTGAGTGCAAAAGTATAAAAGTAAAAAAATGAGTCTGCTGCAGCAGGGTGCCGGAGGCCCGGGAACAAAGGCCAGAGGCGGGGCAAGGTCTTTTTATCCAGGCAAACAGTACACACACCCACTGCGGCATTTTTCAACCAACCATTGACCCCTTGTACTATATTAGGTAATGCCCAGAGGAGGCGCTTCAGGTGAGGTAGAGCCATGAGTCAGCAGATGGGAGCGGGGGGGGGCTAGAACTTCTATGTACGTGACTACCTCCTGGCTCATATTGGAGATAGTCCTTCTTTTATTCACAGTTTTCCCCCCTCACATAGAAGGACTAGCCCATCCCATACCCTTGAACTAAGAGTTGAGTCTCTTTGACAACATCAACTTTTCGAGGCAGTTCAGTGGACCCTTTGTTAAGTAGTGAATTGCAGAAAATTGGTACACATTGTATTAAACAACAGAAACATAGAGCTATACAGGTAAACAAAATAAAAATGACAAAGACACCTTTCACCCATCCAAGATTCGGTAGCCAGTTAGTGAACCATGACCACCACTCTTCATTTCTCGGGGAATAGGTTTTACGGATGTCACCAACCACCTTGTGTAACTTGTTCACATCTTCTTCAATGAATCCAGACTCATTGATGTAGTGGCAGCAGGTGGTGTTTAACCAAAAACATAACCCTCCTTCTTTGCTAAGTAGGTAATCCAGGGCCAATTTATGCTGGGCTAATACACCTGCAAGCGAGTCCACTTCAGTCTGCAGGGCGTTTATTCCATGTGCTGTGGTATTGGCCAGGATTTCCAGCTGAGCAGAGAATCTCCGAATTTGGCGTATATTCAAAGCAACTCCCACACTGGGGAATATGATAGCTCCCAATCTTTCCCCTTCTGACAAGTAAGTGTTATCACGATCATACCCATAACTTTCGTCATATGCTCTTTTCTTCACTCGGTGCCATCCGAATTGTCTGTCCCAGGCTTCAATAGGCTGTTGGAGGGGGTAGAACCGAATTCCCCCCATTGAGAGAGAACCAATAGTACAAGTTCCTTTCCAGACTGGGGGAAGGGCTTTGCCCGCCCAATGGCCGCAAAGCCAGTATATCCCGGAGGGCAGGCCATAAATCCACTGACCAATATGCAAGCTGGCTTCTTCTTGGAGTCTAATGAATGGAGAATGGCCCCTACGGTTCCCATATAATTCGATGAAAGCAGCATTACAACTAAAAGGGAAGCTGATATTGGGGTACCTTCCCGGGCAGGCCTGCCGAAATTCAGGGAGTTCAAACGTTATATTACAGTTGGGATAATCTCCTAAAGAGATTCTCGGCAAGGGGATTCTCCGGGTGCGACCTCCCTGCATAACAGTATAGTACCCTTCACGAGAGGTGTTCCATCGATGCACGCACAAGGGGGCCAATGGTGGATCCCCTCGTCGGCTCAAAATGAACTGGCCGGGATCCTTTAAAGGGTCTGCACTGACCTGGGAGGTTCCGTATACTGTGGTTCTATTCCAGCCAGTAAGATTCAGAGTGTCTACAGGTACGACAGGCCATCCCTGTAAGTGAGAGGAAGGGCCATACGTACAAACCCAACATTTGGTGACATTTGCCACTTGTGAGATATTATGAACCAGTTGATGGAAAATGTTCTCATGCCAACTAGCCTGAGTGCTCTCAGGCAAGTAGGTAATCAACAATACAAGGAACAGGCACTTCATAATAGCAAGATATCAAAACACAGTGTATATAAAGACTATAAGTCGGTGCAATCAGTGCAATTCGTTCTAAAACTATTGTCAGTGTAATCAGGCCTAAACTACTACAGTGGTTAACAGACACAGTTCGAAATCTAATACTGAGATCTCAGGTCAGCCTCCGGAGTGACTCTGAGAAATAAAGTCTCTGAAGGATCAAAAATCTGGCGCGTCTCTCCGAAACAGCAGCTTGAGTCCGTCGCTGGCGTCCTCTTGGGTCACCCTCCACCTTCTGGGTTCCGGTACCTTCTTAACTCTGGAATGATGAATCCAAGGTTTGTGGCCCTGGACCTTGACAGCGGTATCAGTAGTCAGCAGCACCTGGGCAGGTTTGGTCCACGCCGGGGACAAGGGTCGTCTTCCCCAAATCTTTACGACCACCCAATCACCAGGCTGAATGTGATGCACCGGACCATCAAGGCTGAAAGGACGTTCCTGTAAGGACAAAAAGCGAACAGAAGCCAGAACTGCACCCAGAGAACGTACATACTTTTGCAACACTGCATCTCCTATCTCAACCTCCCCCCTCAGGCTTCCCGGACAGAATTGGCTAGGCCAAGGACGGCCGAATACTCTCTCAAAAGGGGAGAGTTTCAGAGGACCTTTTGGAGTGATTCTAGCCTTAGTGAGGGCCAGAGGCAACGCCTTAACCCAGGGTAAGTCAGTCTCTAGGGAAATCTTAGTCAGGTGAGTCTTAAGCGTAGAGTTCATCCGTTCCACTATCCCGCTTGCTTGGGGATGGTAGGGGGAGTGGAATTTCCAGGTAACGTTGAGTGTCTTCATCAGTTTCTGCAGGATTTGTGAAGTAAAATGGGGTCCCTGGTCAGAATCAAGTCCACAAGGTAGAGACCAGCGAGGTAAGACAGACTCCAATAGGTGTTTCACAACTTCTCTTGCCTTGCAGGTCCTACATGGAAAGGCCTCAACCCATCCTGAGAACTTGCAGACAAGGACCAACAGATACCGAAATCCCAGGGCTCTAGGGAATTCAGTGAAGTCAATTTGCCAATATTGCCCTGGATATATAGAAGGGTTGTGCAGATGTCTCCTAGCCCTGTCTGGGCGATTTCCATGAGCAGGATTCACTTGTTGACAGATTTCACAAGTACGAACAATAGATGCTAGAGTAGATCTTACGGATGGTCCATCGAAATATCTTCTCCACAGATGTATCAAGGCTTCTTCTCCTAGATGTGTCTGTTGATGAATTTTCTCAACCAGTGGTCGCTGAACAGAAACTGGGATCCAAATCCGGTTGGTTTCAGGATGAATGAGCCAGCTCTGGTCTTGGCGGTAGCCTGCGTTCTTGGCTGTGGTGTAGTCTTCTGGAGTGTATGGTATCTTCTCAGGAGGCATTGGGATGGCTACTGTGTTCACAGTGCACTCTCGAGCAGATCCTTTGCGCGCTGCTAGTTTTGCTTGTTCATCAGCGAATCTATTTCCTCTGGCGATTTCTGAATCTTCTTTCTGGTGCCCTTTACAGTGAACAATGGCAAGTTCTTGTGGTAAATGGACTGATTCCAATAATTCCTTTATACCATTTCTATGCTTAATTGGGCTGTCAGATTGGTCTAGCAGTCCCTTCTCCTGCCATAGTTGAGCGTGGGCATGTACAACTCCCCAGACGTACTTGGAGTCCGTGTAGATGGTTGCACGCAGACCTTTAGCATATCGGGTTGCTTGGATCATGGCTTCTAATTCCGCTCTTTGAGCTGAGCAAGTGGCAGGTAGAGCCCCAGACCTCACGAGTGTCCCAAGATGGTCCACCACGGCCCATCCAGTGCGTCGGATTCCTTGTTCTACAAAGCTGGAGCCATCTGTGAACCAGATGACATCCGGATTTTGAAGGGGAGTTTCAGAGAGGTCTGGCCGTGGTTTAGTCTGGAAATCTATGGTGGTCACGCAATCATGGAGGGGTTTGCTGAACTCAAGTTTCGGAATCTCGGGGAGGTACTCTGCCGGATTACTTCTCTCTATTTTGAGCACAGAAACCCTTCCATTTTCCAGCATGAGGGCCTGGCACTTTGCCAAGCGGTCTGATGTCATCCAAGTTGGTCCCCGTAGTTCCAATATGGAACGAAGAGCATGCGGGGAATATACCGTAAGTTGTCCTCCAAAGGTCAATTTCAATGCTTCTTTTATCATGAGAGTGGCTGCTGCCACTGCCCTCAGGCAGGCAGGCCAACCTCGAGCAGTATCATCTAGGTTCTTACTGAAATAAGCAATCACCTTTGGTGCCAGATCTGATGATTGAGTGAGCACTGCTTTTGCCACTCCTTCCTGTTCAGCTACAAAGAGAATGAAGAGCTCCGAAGGGTTAGGAAGGTGCAGAGCAGGAGCAGAGGCTAGGCGGGCTTTCAGTTGATCTGTTGCAGTCTTAATAATTGGGTCCTCGGGAAGTAAGTTATGACCAGCCTTCTCAGACTCCGTCATAATGGAATACAAGGGTTTAGACAGGTTTCCATAGTCCCAAATCCATAGCCTGCAGAACCCTGTCAGGCCCAGGAAAGATCTGAGTTCCTTGACGGTTCGGGGCGTTGGTATTCGAAGAATTGCCTCAACCCGCTCAGGGGCCAACGCTCGCTGTCCTGCAGAGATGTCATGGCCCAAAAAACGGATCTTAGGCTGGATTAACTGGGCCTTTTTCTCGGAGGCTCGGTATCCTCGTTCCAGCAGGAAAGTCAGGAGTGAAATAGTCTCTTCTTCACAGGCGAGTTGGGTCTCGGTTGCCAAGAGCAGGTCGTCCACATATTGGAGCAGAATAGTGTTCTGTTCCCGAGGCCAGTCTCGGAGATCTCGGGCTAGCGCTTGACCAAAGAGAACTGAAGAGTTCTTGAAACCCTGTGGCAAGCGAGTCCACAGGGCTCTTTGGACATTTCCGCCGTCATCCAAGGGGTAAGAGAAGGCAAATATTTTCTGGCTTTCAGGGTGAAGTGGGATGCAAAAGAATGCATCTTTTAGATCCAAAACCGTGAACCAGGAGTGTGTAGGTGACAAGACACTGAGCAGCGTGTAGGGATCAGGAACAAGCTGGGGTAGATCCTGGGTAGCAGAGTTTACGGCGCGGAGATCATGCACAAGACGTAGACCTCCCGACGGTTTTTGGACTGCTAGGATGGGGGTATTCCAAGGGCTACAATCAATTGGCCCATGAGTGATGATGCCTCCTTCAACCAATTTCTCTATTAACTTGACTAGTCCCTCTCTGAGATGTGGACGGATTTTATATTGGGACAAACATACAGGTTGTGCTCCTTCTCTTAGCCTGATTTTCACTGGCTCTACAGTAACTGCGAGTCCTGGAAGGCCTGTATCCCAAATTCCTGGAGGGATTCGGGAGGAGACTGTAGAAGTGATGTTCGTGGAATTGATATTCATAATCTTTGTAGTGACCACCTGGGGCGCTGGACCTCGCCAAAAGTCTATAGGTGTCCGGAAGATTACTGTGTTGGTACCATCTTCTTCAAATTCTATGCACGCCCTAGTCAAGCATAACAAGTCTCTCCCCAGCAGATTCACATGGGCCTCCGGGAGCAGTAAGAAAGGTGCTTTTAGTTCTCGGTGTCCAATTTGGCATTCAATTGGAGCATAAGAAACCACAGACTGGCTGCCAGTGGCTCCTCCAACAGTCACTTGCTTCTCTACAGGAACAGGTAGTGGGCGTGTAACAGCAGAAATGGCTGCTCCGGTATCTACCAGGAACTCTTGGTCTTCATTGCCCACCCTCAGAGTTACCCGGGGCTCCGGGGGTGGGATGCCGGGCCCCTGACTCCCTCAGTCCGTCCAGGAATCGTCCTGAGGGTTTGCAACTGGAGCCAGCTGGACTGTTCCACGTTGGGGATTGAAAGGAAGGGCTGAAGGATTAGGAAAAGAATTCCCGCCGCCTCTTCCCTTATTCTTCTGAGGACATTGGGCTCGCCAGTGCCCAAACTGTTTGCAGTAAGCACATTGTGATTTCCCCAACCTTTCTCTTCCCATTTGTCCTCCTCTTCCCGTTCCGCCACGAGCCATCCCTCTTCCACGTCCCCCAGGTCCCTGGCCAACAGCTGGCTGTGCTTGTTGCATTGATACAGCCATCATCCGAGCCTTTTGCTTCTGCTTTTCTTCATCTCGTCTCACATAGACCTTCTGGGCTACCCTTAACAGTTCACCTATATCCCTTGCATTCCAATCCTCTATTTTCTGCAACTTATTTCTGATGTCAGGCCAAGTCCTAGTAACAAAGTGGAATACAAGGAGACTCTGTCCATATTCACCATTCACGTCTAACCCAGAGTATTTCATTGCCCGTTCCTTCAATCTCTGGAGGAAGGCAGAAGGTGACTCATCCTTTTCCTGTTGAATGTCAAAAGCCTTGTGGGGGTTCTGAGAGCGGGGAACTGAACATTTAATTCCAGCAATAATCAGAGCTTTCAGATCTTCCATTTTCTGCCTATCCGCCTCTGCCCTGTTGTCCCAACGTGGATCTTGGCTGGGGTATTTCTGTTCTGCAGGGACAGATCCATCAGTACCTGGAGGATGGGCCTTCTCCCACTCCAACATAGCTGCTTTCCTAATCATAATCATCTCTTCCCCTGAGAACAGAATGTTGAGAATGGCCATCAACTCCTTCCAGGTATAGATGGAGGGCCCCAGAAATTGCTGAAATTGCTCTGCTACTCCAACAGGGTCTTCAATAAGAGACTTCATTGTCTTTTTAAATTCCCTAACCTCCAAGCTGGACAGGGGGTGATCAACATAACTAATTCCGCCCCTGCCATCTGGGACTTCTCTCAAGGGGTACACAGGCACCAAAGGGTGACTAAGCATCATCTGGCGGTCATTGCTGGCTACATTTTTCGGATTGGTGGCCACATCTGCCGGTTTGGCGCTTATTTTATCCAGTGGAAGGCGTTCCTGATCTTTTAAAAGCTGAAGCAATTCCTTCTGGAGCGGTCTATAAATCGCTGAGTCACAAGGGGGCGCAGTAAGACCAGCGGAAGAGGATGGCTGAGCTACTGGCTGTAAAATAGCTGTACTTGAGCCCCCCCCGGCCCCGCCTTCTTCTAAATCTGAATTTACAGGAGGAGGAGGAGTGTAATTAGCCACCTCACCAGCCAGGAGGCTTGCCTCGGCAGCTGGCTGCGGATAGGGGGGAGGGGGTAGATGATCTAAAGGATCCCATCCCCCTCGCTTTAGCTTTTGTAGTTGAGAAGCTTCAGAGGCTGTTGCTGGGGAAAGAATTTGGGCAATAGCCATCATAGCCTTTGAACTGTCCGGGAGGCGATGTGTGGGGGGGTCAGGAAACCCAAAAGAGGAATTTTTAAAAACTCTCATGTATTGTTCCTCAACAGTTTTCCCAGATGAATCTAACCAATTAATCCAAGCTTGCAATGCTAGCTTATCAAATGTTCCATTTGTGTCCCACTTAGGCATTCCAGGAACTCTATATTGAGGCCAGATTTCCGTGCAATACTGGACCATTTGCTTTTTAGACAATCCCTCCCCCACATCTTTCCAATTCTGCAACACACACCTCAAGGGAGTAAGAGGGGAACCTGGCCCCATGTTTTTCTCCCTAACATGCTGTCTCTTAGAATTCTTTAAACCCATTTCTACTACTACAAATTGAAAACAAAACACACAGGGAATGCAAATTCACAGACGATTAACAGACAATTAACACGTCAATTGGCAGACAGAAGAAACAGCGTCTGCCTCACTCTTTCTTGGCCATCTCAAAACACCCCCCTCACAAGCACACACAGAAGCATACCACAAAGCTGTATCAGGGAATTCCAAACTGAACTCAGGCCCAAAGGCGGCTACCTAAGGGCAGTCTCTGTACTTATGAGACTTACCAGGGAGAGTTAAAGGCTGGTTACATCACCGTAGTTTCCCAGGCCTCAACCCTAGAATTTCAGAGCTCTTGAATCAGGAAGCATCTCCTTCTCCTTCCCTCTGATCAAAATGTAGCACGATTTTTTATCACGTCTCAAATAGACGCTGGCGCCGGATAAATTAACCGCTGCTCGCCACCAAGATCAGACGGTTTTCAAAGGTTTGCCTTTCCCGTCTAGCCGCCTGGGCAGGAGGACTGATCAGGGCGGGATTCTCAGCTCCTGCCCGCTTCTCTGCAGGGCCCCACGTTGGGCGCCATAAAACTGTCACCTTCTCCGCCCTAAAGAAGGACAGCTTTTTCTGAGAAACAGGCAAATGACCAGACGTTTCTTGGTTCAAAGGCTAAATGCCAGATTTATTGAGTGCAAAAGTATAAAAGTAAAAAAATGAGTCTGCTGCAGCAGGGTGCCGGAGGCCCGGGAACAAAGGCCAGAGGCGGGGCAAGGTCTTTTTATCCAGGCAAACAGTACACACACCCACTGCGGCATTTTTCAACCAACCATTGACCCCTTGTACTATATTAGGTAATGCCCAGAGGAGGCGCTTCAGGTGAGGTAGAGCCATGAGTCAGCAGATGGGAGCGGGGGGGGGCTAGAACTTCTATGTACGTGACTACCTCCTGGCTCATATTGGAGATAGTCCTTCTTTTATTCACAAGACGGTGAATTCTAACAGGAGAAATTTGATTATTTTGTTTTTCAATAGGAAGGTGCCATTTCCCGCATTGCCTTTTGCTTACATGATGAGGACTATGTTGCTGTAGCTACAAGGTGGGAACATTTTGAAAAATCTGTTTATTGTTCTTAAGTTACAGTAGTGATTTTATTTTTGTACAATGCTATGTGTGCATCAACGGCACTGCATAAATAATATTATGCAACAAAAGGAGAAGCTTTCTCTTCTTTGCCCTTGCATCCAAACTTGACAAGCTGTGATTTATACAAAGTTCTGTTTTGGGTTCTGGTTTGAGAGTAAACTGGCTTTCACTGGGCAGTATTTACCACATTTAAACACAATGGCAACTGTGGTTTGTAGCAGGCTAATAGTGGAAGTGTGTCAGTTTCTTTCTTGCACACAGCAGAACGAGAAAAGGAGGAAGGGATGCATGAGCCCACCGTCTGGTTCATTCTTTTACCAATAAGCCATGATTTGTCACTACATGTGAAGTATGCTGGTGTCTCTTTCTCTACAGGTCAGAGGAATAAAATCTTTGAGCCGCTCCATACATTCTCCTGCATCTTCCACAACATTGTAGCATTGGCCATGCTATGTTGGTCTGATGAGAGTTGTAGCCTAAAACTAGAGGGCCAGAGGTTTCCCAGTCTCTGCTGCAGCTTAAGGATCAGAGAGACCAAATAGATGTGATGTCACAAAAGAACGGTAGAATGTGATAACAGAGGTGAAGAATTCTTCAGAATTACCAGTTGGCCCATTTTTTGAGCATAATATGTGTAAATAGGATTTAAACATTGTTAAAAGATTAGGGTTTAATTTTTTTCCACTGAAGGACTTCTGTTAATATCCATTGGATGCTCTTACTGCAGAAAATCGGGGGAAATAATTTTTGCTGATTCACCCTACGGCTCTTAGCATCATCAGCTCCTGCTGTGTTTCTAGTGAGTCTCCTGACCATTTTCCTTTTTGAAAGCAGGAATGCTCCATCAACTCATAGGAATTTTAGATCCAAGATGTGAATACTTATGAGGTGCCAGCTGCTTTATTCTTTTTTAAATGGGTTGTGTTTTTTAAAAAAACAAAGCTTAAACCTTCGAGATTGCCTGATTTTATCATTAACACTGTGATTTTGTTTTGTTTTTAGCATTTTGTTATCTATTCATTGTTCACCACTGTAGAATCTGTTGGTTGAAGGTTGATACAAAAAGTTCAAAAATAAACAGTTAAGTTTACCTTATGTTTACAGTCAAGGCCTCATTGTTGTCTGGGAACTGAATCAGGAACGTCGTGGGAAACCAGAAAGAATTTATGTGTCCACTGAGCACAAAGGCAGAAAAGTGACAGCTCTGTGTTGGGATACTAATGCACTCCGTGTTTTTGTTGGTGATCATGTGGGCAAAGTCTCTGCTATCAAGATTAATACATCTAAGCAAGGAAAGGTATGGTTTTTTTTGAAAGAGGGAGATCTGGAACAAAAGAGTAGGCAAAGTAATCTGTTTTGCTTGTCTTGCTGAAATAATCTAGTGTGTGCATTTCTTCTCTTTCTGTAGGCCACCACCACATTTGTGATGTTTCCTGTTCAGATTATAACCACTGTTGACTCTCGCGTAGTTCAGCTTGATTATTTGGATGGCAGGTTGCTTATCTCTTCTCTTACTCGCTGTTATTTGTGTGACACGGAGAGGTAATTAATCATTATTACAGTAGTAATTAATTAATTGAAGTAATCATCATAGTAATGTCTAATATAACTTTTATACTCTGTGGGTTGTGATCTATCCTTAATATCACTGTAATTTTTGTTTTTTAAAAAACAATATTTTTACTTCAAAAAGTCTCCTCCCCTATGCTTTAGGAGTCAGTTTGCCCGAATCTAAGGGACTGTCCCCAGTCTGTTTTCAGCTGTGGGGTATGCTTTTCCCAAAACTGGAATTAACTTCTGGTCTCTTCTTGTTTGGCAAAAAAAGTCCTTTCCTGGATATTAAACTAAGCCAGTTAGTCTCTAGGTCAGATGAAACTGCCTCCTTACAAGTATGGGATCCTCAGAACTTCTCAGAAAAAAGTTTAAAAACTTATTTTTTCAGACTTGGTGTAGGGGTGGGATGTGGCAGAGGTTCATTGTCGAGTATGTATGTCCGACAGACCCAGAGATGTTGTGTAGATGATCTGCAAGACTACTTTATAGTTCTTTGCATCTTAAGTTTGTACTAATTTTGTCCCATTGTTCTTTGAAGGTAATAATTATTTCTGGATTAGATTGTATTTTGTTTTTGTATGTATGTATGTATTTATTTATTTTGGTGGCCTGGTTATCCAAAATTCCTTATAGTATTTTAAAATGCAAGTTTTACTACATCAATTCCCTCCTCCAGTTTGTTAAACCTCAAAAAGTGGCTTTCCTGAGCTTTTCCTTGTATCTTTTAACTGTTCTTCCACATCATTTTTAATAGCTAGAGGAAAACCATGCTCTTGTTTTCCTGTATTCTGAATTACTGATGCTAGAAGTAGTTGCTTGTCCTCCATTTTTTGGTCTGATCCTCATCACCTTTTGGAGAAAATTAGTAGATCCATAGATGCTTTTAAAAAAATGTTGGTTTATTTTGAGCCTGTCATTCTTCTGTTGCCAACATTAATTTTAATGTACAAATGTGTTTGTGCTCATGGAGAAAATTGATAATGCCAAGTTATAGGTGCATAAAAGAGAACCAATGTATTATTTTACAGAACATGTCTAGGCTTGGATCTGTAGAAGTCTTGCAGAAGTAGGAAGGCACTTCCCTTTATGTTAGGCAGCTCTGCCAAATTCTTCTGGTTTCTGTGTTCTGCTGTAGATGGTTCATTGCATGCTATCCAGTGGGTTCCTTGATTCTCGTGAGTGGTTCTTGCGGGTGAAATACTTTGTTGAGGTGGAAAGAGTGAGGAAAATCTCACTTTGGTAGCAGAATGCTGCATATGTGTTTCTGTATTCTATACTTGGTATTTTATGACGAAGTGTTATGCCATAACACTGTTCACTATATTTAGATTAAATTGTGTATTTTCTCTGTACAGACTTGAACGTCTTTCAAAGCTTTGTTTTTGCTCTTTGCCAACTTGTTTCATAAAGTTAAACAACATTACTATTTTTTTTCGTTGTTAAATAGAGAAAAGTTTTGGAAAATTGGAAATAAGGAGAGAGATGGTGAATATGGAGCATGTTTTTTCCCTGTTGGAAAGACTTGTGGGAACCAGCAGTCACTGATATATTGTGCACGTCCTGGTTCACGGATGTGGGAGGTGAACTTTGAAGGGGAAGTGTTAAGTACACATCAGTTCAAGCAGCTTCTTTCTTCATCCCCTCTGCCTATTGTTTCTCTAAGGTATTTGCTCATACCCATTGGCAATGTTGACTAGGGAAGTTTTTACATAATGTTAATGTTCAGCAGGTAATTAGATGTTAATTTTCATTTAATTTGTGATTCTTTTTATGGGGGAAAAGCCTTTTCGTACCGTATGTATATGTGGACAAAGAGAACATGGGCGCTCTGGTTAGCGTGTATTTTGCAGATAGTGTAGCTATCACATATAACTGTTCATTCTTTCACTCTCTGGTCATTCCCACACTGCACTGTTCTAGTGCTGTTATTCCACTTTCAGCATCCTTTGGAATTCTGAGGTTTGTAATTTATTGAGGCCAAGGAGTTCTTTGGCTGAGAATTCTAAATGCCCCTCCCTAAACTGCAAACCTCAGGACTTCATAGGATGTTGAAAATAGAATAAAAGCGCTATAACAGTGTAGTGCAGAAATGGCCTTAAGTCTTTTGAAGAATGGTATATGTGGGGTTTGAATCAGTTTTATCTGCGTTTGTCTTCTTTTACACAACTGCTTGCACAGATACAAATTGGTATGCAAAGGGATCTTTGAGACTGAGAGAGAGAATTTTGTAATATAAACTTTTGCATCTTGCATCTGATGAAATAGACCCAGTCTGTGGAAGCTTATACTACAGAATTTTTTCTGTCAGTCTCAAAAGGGTGCTACAGGTTCCCTTTGCCTACTCCTACAGACTAACATGGCTGTGTCTTTGAAGACATAAGATGAGTTCCTCTGCCAGCTAAAGTGCAAAAATATTGTGCAATATGGGTTTATAGTTATCTCATTCTAATGCTGAGCACTGCAGATGCTGTACAGCACTGTGTACTCTTTCTCTTATATGTATAATCTTTGTATATGAGATTTCACAGAAAATTGCAGTTTTTTCATAAATGAAATCATAAAGGTCTTGTTATAAGCACTGTGTTTAACTACAAAAACATATTGTAATTGTTGCGGGGGGGGAACAAATCTCTTTTCTATGATTTAAAAAACAAATATGATTTTAGAAATCCATTAGGGTCTGATTTAGTATAGTGCTACTCAGTTAGTGGTCCTTGGACAGGAAGTATTGTTTAGCCATAAGCTGCCCACAGGGCTTTTCCAGGAGAGAAAGAAACAATTGTAGTGTAAGAAATGGCATGGAAGAAAAAATGTTGCCAGTCCCTCACATCAGATAGACTGGAGCTGTGCTTCTTTAGTCACAGGGGAACCTGTGGACTGCAGCACGCATCACCACTGGTTGTTCTGGTTATGGCTGATGGGAGTTGCAGTTCAGCAACTGGAGTATTACATGTTCTCTGTTCCCTTAGGGAATTCGAAGATAAAGACATTGAAAGCATCAAGCACTATAAAGTACTCTAATGGATTTTATATGTTTAATAATAATTCTGAATTAATTTTTTTTTAAAGGGAAGATTTGGAGTATACTGTTTCTGCCTGTTCCCCTCAGTCTTTGGCTTTCCCCAGGCTGCTTTATTTGAGGTAAATATGAAAAATGGTTTTAGTTACATCAACTTGAATATAGATCAGAAATGAAATACTATTGACAGGTTACCAAATCATGTTTAATTATCTCTTTCACAGTTTTGTAAATAATAATGCTTATATTCCACTTTTCTTCCAAGCAGCTTAAGGTGATATGCATATTTCTTTCATCCTCAGTTTTTATTTTCACGACAGTCCAATGGGGTGGTTAGGCTGAGTGGCAACAGCTGGTCCATAGTTGCTTAGGAAGCTTACATGGTTAGGTTGGGATTTGAACACAGGTGTCCCTGCCCTGTGGTTGACCTTCTGATGATTTCATAATGGTAGCATTAATTACAGAATAATTCCTGTTAATTTTATGGGAATCTCAGAAAATTTTGGTCCTCTGGTTGTAAATAAGCATACTTTCTCACTTGCGCAGTGATTTGTGTAAGAGAGTAAACCAGCAGATCACAAGGCTAATCCTTTGCTGTCTTGGCTACAAACATAAAGAGCTGGCTTTCACATTACACATCTGTAGTCCCAATTCTGTGCATGTTTACTTGGAAGTAAGTTCCACTCTTTTTAGTGGGGCTTATTCTTAAAATAAGAGAGTGCAGGATCGCAACTGTAATGGTATAAATCATCTTTACTCTCCTTATGTGAAAACCTGAAGGAAGGAATAATTTTTTTTAGAGGAAGCTTTGCTTCCATTTCAGCATGGAGAGTGTTCCCATTTTGTTATAGCATTCAGAATCAAGGACCATGTTTGGCCATGATAAATCTTAAGAAAGGACACAGAAAGTAATGAAAGATATGACTCGAGGAATTAGCAACTGACAGAGTCAGGAAGTAAGTAAAGATAATATGTTTTATAAATAAGTTAATTCAAAAGTTAATTTTTTTCAGCAAATCCTCTTAAATTCAACCAGTCAAAAAATCAGTAATTTTGACTGTTGATTTGGGTTTGACCTTTTGATTTCATTGGTTGAATTTATGTTGATTTGTTGAAAAATTATCTTTCAAATTAATTTACAGTCTATATCTGGTACATTTACCAATTTCCTTACTCTGTTGTTTTTTTGGATGATAAATCCAAAACCATTCTGGATACTCAACATTGTCTTTCTACCTAATGTGTTTCTTCACAGTGATCATTGTGTAATGACATGGACAGAAAGAGGCATTTATATTTTCCTTCCTCAGAATGTCCAAGTTTTGCTCTGGAGTGAAATTAAAGGTAAAGCATATGTTACCTAGGGAACTCAGGTCTTAAAAGTTGGCTTTTATGTGCTGTTGAGATAACACCAGATAAATTATTAATCTATGTATGTGACAAATTTTAAAAATTCTTTAAAATTAAAAAAAAATGAAACTGATTTTAATTGAAAACAAATCTTATTATAGATTATAAGTATGCAGTCCAACAAATATGTGCAGAGAAATCTTGCACTAACCTAGATTGCAGAATTTGGGACTGGTCTTTTGTATGTAGAGTGGTGGTGACTGTTAATGGAATGCAGTAGGAAATCAGCCCTCCCCCACCATTCTATCCATGTCTTATCTACTCTTCATGTGATGCTGAATATGATTTGTAGGCCTAGATATAAGAGTTTTGCTCTTCTTAATCTAGTTTGTCTACGTATAAGTTTGGGAACTGCGGTCTTTTCTTCACGTTTGAGGGTTTCACCTTCGCAAATTTGATTGTTCACGAGACATCTATGTGCTCCCCCCCCCCCGTTCTCTTCCTTCCATTGCCTTCCTTTTTGCTGGGTGCAGAGAAGGAAGACAAATCCCCAGACAGAAAGCAAGGAAATGGGAGGAGAGGCACATGTGAGCCGTCCTTCTCCACTCCAGATCTCCCCCATCTCACTCCCTTACTTCTGGACCTGGCACTGAAAACTTGTGTTGAGGAAATAGGCAAGGGAATGAGTGGGAGGAAGACTTGTGTGAGCCTTTCTTCTCCCCTCTGGAGCACTGTCCTCTCATTCCTGTGCCTCTGGCCCCAGCATGCAAAAGCAAGGGAATGGGAGGGGGGAGACCCAGAAGTTATTGGGAGGGGGAGTTATTCCCAGTTTTTCCACTTTTGGGAGGGTTCTGCACCTTGAAGGGCCACTGTAGATGCCAAAAATATCCTTTGATGGTGGCCATAGCTACATTACATCAGAAAGAGGTTTTTGAAGTTCATCTGTACGGATGACAGAAAATGCAGCGTTTCTTCTCATGCACAGAAATGTACTCAGCGTAAGTGGACACAGGACTGCTTTAGATTCACACAAGATGCTTTCCTTAGTTGTCAGAATCAGGTTAATGCTGTTGTAGCTTTCTCAGCATGCTTTGGGAAGCAGTAGCCCTTGCTAATGTGGCCAGTGGTGAAGGACCTCAGGAGTATAAATCTAGTATTCTAAAGAGCACCTAATTAGGAGAGGCAATACTAACATATGGGAGAGTTAGGTAGGTACCTTTTTGCATGTGTACACATTTTGAAAACTGCTACATGTAGCAGTTTCCAAACATGGGCATCAGGTAGAAGAGGTGATTAGGTTTCCAACATAAGTTTGGCTTTATTTTTTAAGTCATATGAGCCACTCATTCTTCAGAGATTAAGACTGAAGATAAATGAAACTGGCATAATTTACACGCCCAAATTTTGCATAACATACTGTAGCTGGGATATCTTATGCTTACCATCTCAAGACAGTTCACTGTCAGTTATCTCTGAAGAAGAATCTTGTCTTTCATATATTTGTTAGCAGAAGATCTTAATGAGGGAATAAGGCTCGCTTTATCTGCTGTATTGTGAATCTGTATCCAGACTGATGTCTCTGATCATCTGTTTTGTTTAGATATTCAAGATATTGCAATACATAAAAATGAACTCTTTTGTTTACACACCACTGGAAAAGTCTCCCACCTTTCTCTTCTGCCTGTTGAAAAATGCATAGAACGCTTACTTAGAAGAAGCTACTGGAATCTTGCAGCAAGAATCTGCTGTCTTTTCCAGAATTCTGTTGTCTTATGTCGGGTAACCAAAACCAATATTTTATATGATTTTTTCCTTTTAAATTGTTGTTGTGAAGGTATATTCTAAGAACCAATCTTGTGATGTAAATATTACCTGTTTGTATTTTAAGCTAATTTATCTAAAGGGAATTGACAGAATTATGTTCTCTTCCTCCTCTGAGGCCCAGAACCTCTCCAGTGAGTTGGAGAGCCTTTCCAAAGCAATGCAAGGTGGGTTCACAGTGCTGCAGAGTAGGGCTACAATTGTCTAAATGTTACAGTTGTCCTTTCTCCAGCAGCCCTTGACATTCTTTTGTTGGGGATGATAGGAGTTTCAGCCCCACAGAAACTCAGCGGAAAAGCCAGAGTTCAGCGAGCCAACAGCAGCAGCCTTATTCCCCAGTAAGGATACTCACGCACAGAGGAGTTTCTTCCAAAACAGGAGGCACTTTATCTTGCAGCAAAGTTCCGTTATATACAAAACATAGGACAGATGGACAAAAGCTTGCGCCAGGCACCAGGTTTGGTCAACAGACAAATACTTACTGGCGTTGCTTTGTTATATACATATCTACAACCAATCAGGTAGAGGTTTGCACACCTCCCTCTACCATCTGCACATGACCCCAGTTTCTTATGCAGCCTTGCAATTACCCACAGCTGGGGCATGATGCAACATCTTTGCAGTGGGCTGATCATTTTCCCAGGGTTCCCTGCCTGGAATCCCTGACACCTTTCCTGCATAGTTCAACAAGGCTGCAGAGAGAAGAGAGGAAATGACTTTTCATGTATATGCTTGCTTAAAATGAGTTTATCTTTGGATTTAAGCCATTATGTTACACAGTTTCACAAGTAACTGCTTTTGTTTGACTTAAGTTTCCTTCATAGCTTTAACATGCTAGAAATCTAATTTTTTTGTGTTTGTAATCAAACTTTCATTTTGTATGTTAATAGGCAAGAAAAGCTCTTCCTGTAGATAAGCTAGAACACTTGAAAGCACAGTTGGACCTTTCAGCACAAAGTGATATCATTGCTCAACTTGAAGAACTGATCTCAAAACTTGAACCACTAGATTCTGCATGCAGTAGTAGGAGGAGCAGTATTTCTTCACACGTAAGCATATTCCTATAGAGCCCTCAAATCCAAAGTAATGAATTGGCTAGATTTTCATTATTCATCTGTTTAGTAAAGTGTTCTGTCTTTTCCCTCTGCTTCATTACGATGTTGTTAAATGGATTATGCATTAGATTTGTTTCTAATTGAAACCACTAACTTGAACTGTAACATCTATTCCAATACACTTTTATTGGGATTCAGATTGAATGGCACAATTGCACAGAGAGACAGAAAATCATCTGAGAACCTGAGATTTCTTTCTGCAAATTGGATTCTGTCTTAAAAATACATCTAAAGAGCCATGCTATTAAACTTCTACATTTATAGTTGGTGGTTCACTTTTACAAAGGCTAGGAACATAAGCCCTCGTGAAGGTAGAAAAAATGTGAATAAGCCCAACTGCCTCCTAGGACTACTGAAACTGAGTTTACAAGCAGCAGCTGCTGCTGGCAGCAGCCATGTTTGTGACCACTTTCTCTCCCTCCTCCTCCTCCTCCCCCCCCCCATCATTTCAACAGTTGCACCTCATACCTTGTTTTGATGTCTTTGTGCTGTGATGGAATAGCTATCTTGAGTGCAGAGAGTTGCTCAGCAACAGGTTGCTAGGTCACTAGAATGGCCACTCCAGAAAGAAATCCAGTCCCTTTAGTGTGAAGGAGGGATTGGAGGCCTTAGTGAAAATATAGCAGGCATCTTGAATGGTGCTTTTACCTTTTGCATCCTTCTTGGTAAGTACCACCACTTTTTTAACCTTACTGTCCATCTTATAAATTTTTTTACTGCTGCATACCGCTTGTATTTCCTCTAACTTGCTCTCACTAGAGGAAAGAAAGACTTTTCTGAGCGCTTCATTTTTGTCATCCTCAGAGACTCGCGGATTGGCGGCCATCTGCGATAATTTGCCTTTTCCTTTTTCTCCTTTCCCACACTCAGAACCCCGCTGATCCGAGGATATCTGAGACAAGTCAACTTTTGCGCTCTCCTTTATTCCTTCCTCAGAGCCTCGTGGAGCAGCGGGTATCTGGGAATTTATCTCTTTCTGCAATTCTGGCATTTTCTTTTTAAACTCAGCTCCTTTTTCTTCCATTTTCTTTTCCATACTAAACCTAATACGCCAACTATTTGGAGAAGGGCTAAATCCCAACCGGTTCACTCAGGAGGTAAAAGAAAATTGTTGGAGAAGGGAGGGATTCTAACGGTTGTAACTGAAAGATTGAGAATTCCTGCCGGTTCCGGTTGGCATGTGGGGATGAACCCAAACGTAAATGTAGTTAACTTCTCCTCCGTGCTCAGAAAGTCTTTGTTTCCTCTATTGAGTGCGAGTTAGAGGAAGTGCAAGTGGTATGCAGCAGTAAAAAAATGGATAAGATGGACGGTAAGGTTAAAAAAGTGGCGGTATTTACCAAGAAGGATGCAAAAGGTAAAAAGGAGGAGTCAGGATTGAGGTCTGGCTCTTCTAAGGCGAAGAAAAAGGCACCTCCAGCACCTGGATTTCAAATGGCCGATTCGGGCCACCATCTTGTTTTTTCTGGTTCCAAGGAGATGGGAGGGACTTGAAAGGAGTGCTCCTCAGAGGCCATGGAAGTTCCAGAGGGCCTGACACAGTGTCCGGTAGGCTTGAGGGCGGTAGCATCAGGAATTGGTTTTGGAGCATGCATGGCTTCTCCTTTGATGTCTGTGCAGCTGTGTAGAGAGGAGATTATTCCTCCTCCGCCCCTTCATTCCCAGCAGCCATTTTGGAATGACCATGAAGGCACTTTTAGCGTGGGAGCAATTCATTTTCAGCCGGGTGAAGGCTGGCCTTTGGAAGGTGGTCAGTATATGAAGCAAGCTGCTTCAGATATTTACAGGGGCGAATATGTGACAGGAGGAAGTGAGAATAAATTCATCGCTAGAGATGTAAGACAATGTTTTATGAGTTCCATGGCAAGATTTTATAATGAGCATGGGCCTAATACTGTCTGTAATGCTTCTACTGCTAATGAATTGCAATCTATGATTAAACAAACAATTTCTAAGGAACTAGGAAGTATACTATCAGTGATGAAAAATCAATTTAGTGATTGGAGTAATGCAAATATGATGAATTTTCAACTTGATTCTGATATGATGAAATCTACTGCGAATGAGAGAAGTAAAGTCAGTGAGAATCTAAGAGAAAGAGAGGAAATATTGGAAATTAATCAAAATCGAAGAAGAGAAAGTTGGATGTGAGCTTAGAGGAGGATCAGGACGTAGTTGGTACTGGTGGTAAGAAGAGTTTGAGGAAGTCAAATGATGTGAGCATCCTGGCTATGGAAATGGATGGAGGTCAAGAGGAGGAGATGCAAGTTGATGAGGATATTGGAGATTCTGTGGGGGGGGGGAAGGAGGCAGGTGTAGATGCAAGTAGATTGTTTCAAACAGAGAATTTTAGGAGTGTATTAAAGAAAGTTTTGCATACTTTGGGATTGGACATAGAAGAGAATGTAGAACAAAGTAAGGAAGGTAAGGAAAAGGTGAGTAGCTTCAGTAGTAAGGAAAGGAGAGAATCATACAAATGATATTCCAATGCCAGAAATGTTTAAAGATCTGATACAAGCTGAGTGGGAGTCACCTTTGAACACATGCAGGAAGTTAACTTATGTAAGTAAACTATATTCTTTCCAAAAGAAAGAATTGGAGTTCCTTAAAATCCCGTTGGTGGATGGGCCCATAGCGGCGCGGATATCAGGGGTGTGGGTTCCCTGAGAAGGAGATACAATGCTGAAAGAAGTAGATGAGGGACGGGCAGAGTCAGCATTAAAGAAAGCCCATGAAAGTTCAGGTACAGCTATTAGAGCATCAGTGGCAGCATCAGTTTTTGCTAGGGCAGTGATTTTGTCGATGCAGAAGTTATGGAGTCTGAGGAAGTAGAGTCAAGATCCGTAGGTAAAGTGTTGGAGAGAGTAAGGTTTTAGAGTACTTGGCTGATGCAAGTTATGATACAGTGGCATTTGTGGCAAGAAGTATGGGTGCTGTAGCGGTTGCCAGGAGGTCTCTATGGTTAAGGCATTGAGGGGCCTATCAGAAGTCTAGAAATAATTTAGCTTTTGTGCCGTTTAAAGGTGAGTTGCTTTTTGGTGGTCAGGCATTGGATAAGGTGCTGATAGAAAATAGAGAGAAAAAGCAAATGATGCCAACTTTGCAGAAAAAGAAAGTGGATAGGAAGCCCTTTCGAGAGGGTTTTTACTCCTTTTGAGGAGGTAGAGGACTGGGAAGACAATCAGAGTTCAGGTTTGGAAGGCAACAGTGGAGTAGAGCAAGAGGACAGTTTAATAGGAGAGGGCAATTTGGTAGACCGAGTCAGGGACAAGGTAGAGGATCGGGTTCTGCTCCGAAGAGGGGGAGAACTCAGTTCTGACAGAAGGATTTCGAGAATAGGGGGAAGACTTCGGCACTCGTTGGTTTCAGATAACAACAGATCAATGGGTATTAAAGGTTGTAACATTCGGATACAAGATTTTGTTCAACAGGGTGCCAAAGGTCAGATATGTGTCTTCCCCAGTAGCCAGGAGTGTAGAGAGGAGGAAGACAGTTTTGAAAGAAATAGTTCATCTGTTGGAGATTGGTGTAGTGGAGGAAGTTCCAGAAGAGCAGAATTTTTCTGGCGTTTACTCCACATTCTTTACAGTGGCCAAAAGCAATGGGAAGCATTGTCCTGTGTTGAATCTAAGATATCTCAACCAGTTTGTGAGGTATTTGAGGTTCAAGATGGAGATGCTTCAAACAGTAAAGGAGAATTTACAGTTAGGGGATTGGATAGCCTCCATCGATTTGAAGGAGGTGTATCTTCATGTGCCCATGGATGTCAGGGACAGGAAATACCTGAGGTTTCGGTACATGAACAGGCATTTCCAGTTCAGGGCCCTGCCTTTTGGGTTGGCCTCAGCACAGAGCGTGTTTACAAAGGTTTTAGTGCCTCTGGTGGCATTCCTAAGACAACGAGGGGTGCATCTTTATCCATATCTGGACGACATATTAGTGAAGGCCAGTTCTCGAGAACAATTGCTTCAGGATTTGAGACAGACCATTCTCTGTTTAGAGAAGTTTGGATTTCTAATAAATTACAAAAAGAGTCAATTGAAACCAACAAAATTGTTGACTCATTTGGGTGCTCAGATAGAGATGGAGAGGTGTCTAGTGTGTCTATCAGAGGAACCGAGACAGAAGGTCAAGCAGGTAGATCAGTCGATGGGTGTTATGAGGTCAGCAGATTTAATGATGTTGGCTCGTGTTATGGGAATTCTAGTCTCAGTGGTTCAGTTAGTGCCTTGGGGAAGGTTCCATTCCAGGGGTCTTCAGAGACTGTTGGTCCCACACCAGAGCAACATTGGAAAGAGAAAGCATTATTTGGTGTCTTTCCCCCACCAGCTGAGAAAGGAGTGGAGTTGGTGGGCGAAAGACTCCAATTTAAACAAAGGTGTTCAGTTGAGGATAGAAAGATATGTCAAGGTTACAATGGATATGAGCCTAACAGGATGGGGAGCACAGTGTCAAGGTATGTCAGCCCAGGGAGTATGGATGGGGTCAGACAAGAGGCGCAATATCAGTTTCCTAGAGCTGAAAGCAGTTCGTTTGGCGCTCCTGCAGTTTGTTCATTTAGTGAAAGGTCAGCATGTCCAAGTATGGACAGACAACATAACAGCAAGAGCATATGTTGTTCATCAAAAGGGTCTGCATTCGAAATTTCTTGTAGCAGAGGCGGACAGGCTTTTCCACTGGGCGGAGAAAAATCTGCAATCAATTACAGCAGTTTATTTGAAAGAAAAGTTGAATGTCAGGGCAGATTATTTGAGCAGACACAGTTTACATCCAGGGGAGTGGATGCTGAATTATGCAGTATTTCTAAAGCTGAGTAGGGAATGGGGCCCTTTTCATATAGACTTGTTTGCCTTGAGAAAGAATGCCAGGCTGAAAAGGTATTTTGCGATCGATGGCAATCGTCAGGCAGAGGCAATAGACGCTTTGTTGGTTCCCTAGCCAGGGGGACGAGATTGTGCCTTTCCACCACTCCAGATCATGCAGAAGGTGCTCTTGAAAATACAGCAGGAGTGAGCGGAAGTTGTGTTGATAGCGCCGCATTGGAGACCGTGGTTTTCTCTTCTGAAGCAAATGTCGGTGAGGAAACATGGAAGTTACCAATTCAGAGAGATCTGCTGTCTCAGGGACCAGTCAATTATTCAAATCCACAGTGGCTGAATTTGATGGTTTAGGACTTGAGAGGAAAGCCTTAGAGATGCATGGTTACTCTTCTGCAGTGACTGAAACTATTTTGTCGTTGAGAAAAAAATCAACACAAAACATTTATAACATGACATGGAAGGCTTTTGAAAAAAGGAATGTTTAGAGACAGCCTAGATTTTCAGACATTAAAGTTAAGCATATTTTACAGTTTTTACAAGATGGGTTGCTGAAAGGTTTGAGACTGAATACTTTAAAAAGGCAAGTGTCAGCATTGTTGGTGATGTTAAATTATAAGGGAGTATCTTTATCAGCTCATCCGCATATCAAAAGATTCTTACGGGGAGCTACAATTTCATCTTTTCCAACGAAACATAGATTTCCAAGTCTGGATCTTAATCTGGTTCTAAATGTGTTAATAAAACCGCTATTTGAGCCAATTAGGGAAGCTACATTAAGAATGATGACTTTTGAGACAGGTTTTTTAGTGGCTATAACATTGGCTAGGTGAGTCTCAGAGCTGGCAGCTTTGTCTATAAATCCGGCCTTATGTAAATTTGAGGAAGATAGATTATCGCTAACATTAGATCTGACCTTTCTTCCAAAATGTGCCTGGAGTAAGAAGGTACTGGATGTCATTTACTTACCTAATTTTTGTCCTAAACCAAAGCATTCTGAGGAAAAAAGGTGGCATACTCTGGATGTAAACAGAGCAGTCAGACTATATATTAAGAGGACTGCTCGGGTAAGACGTACAGAGGCTCTCTTTGTGTCTTATAATCCGAGGACTTCAGGGCAAAGAGCTTTGAGAACGGTAATTGATAGATGGATCAAGGCATGCATTTTCCAGTGTTATGATCGTGTGGGCAAGCCGAGGTCTAAAAATGTTTGGCCACATTCAACAAAGTTGATGGCGACCAGCACTGCTTATGCGGTAACTGCATCATTGCAGGATATATGTTCAGCAGCTGGTTGGACTGAACCTTCAACCTTTATAAGACATTATAAAATTGATAAGTTCAAGTCAGCGCAGGCATCTTTTGGCAGGACTGTGCTGCAGTCCGTGTTGAAAACTTGACATTCTCGCACAGGGTGTGGCTTGAATACTTCCCAGATGTAGTGGATTTCTCCTCCGTGCCATCCCAAGAATGAGAGATTGTACTTACCGTGAAGATTCATTCTGGGATGGCAGGAGGAAGACTCCACGCCTGCTCCCCCCCCCCCAAAATAAACGAACAGGGAAAAGGAAAGGAACAAATGGAAGAGGAAGAATAGGAGGTTCATTTCAGCTATGTAACAAAACTGTTGGAGAAGGGAGGGATTCTAACGGTTGCAACTGAAAGATTGAGAATTCCTGCCGGTTCCAGTTGGCACGTGGGGATAAACCCAAACGTAGTGGATTCCTCCTCCTGCCATCCCAGAATGAATCTTCACGGTAAGTATAATCTCTCAATCAACCCACTTTTGAATTTGGTCAGAGAGAGTGACCTCGATTTGGGAACAGGGCCTTCATCAAAAGGGTTGCCAGAGGATATTGTGTGTGTAAGACCTGTGCCTTTATGCTGATATAAAGAGATAAGAAACTGTTTAAAGGCATTCTGAAAATCTGTTTGAGTTTGGAAATACATACAAAACCAATTCTTTATTCTGGTTGTTGTTTTAATGAAGATTGTAGTATATTTTTATATATTTTTGACTCAGTTGAATGATTTTTAGTAGTTCTGAGCAAACAGAAACAAAAATCAGAAGGGGATCAAGATAATAATTGAAAAGTTATATCCTCTTTACACGAAGGTAGTGTTTTAAAAGGGAAGGCCAGAGCTGTATAGAGTGGCAAGGTACTTTAGCAGACTGGGGGTGGGAGAAGAAACTGCCATATCAGTCTGTGAGGAACAAAAGCAGTCTTTGTCCCATGTGCCCACATGCCTCATCCAGAATTTAACAGCCACCCAACTCAATCTAATTTTGCAAGCTGCAGCTGCTGCCGGCTGTGTCCACCACCACCACCTCCTCCTCCTCCTCCTCCTGGCACAAATTTGTGTTAATTTCTGTTAAATTCTGGATGAGGCGTGTGGGTGTGAAAGTGTCAAAAGAAGGCACAAGGTGGAGCTTTCAGAATGATGGGAAATGGGGGAGGGCCAGGAGGAGAATAGGGTGGAATATATAGCTGCAGCAACTGCTGTTTGCAAAAAAAAAAAAGAAATGAAATGTGTTGGGAGGCTGTGAGATTCTGGATGCAAGGTGTGCATGAGAGGCTGTCAAAGACAAGCGGAGGCTAATGAAACAACAGGAGATGAAGAGGAAAGGAGGGGTGAGAAACTGTAAACTTGTAAATAATTAAATTTGCAAAGGGGAAACCTGCGAACGTGGAGGGCTAACTTTATCTGCATAAACATGTTCACTCCTGTTTTCCGTTACATATATACTGGAATATTACCATAACTCTGAATTCTGGAAATAACAGAGGGGTATGTTCTAGCCGTGGCTGCGTGCACATTTTCTACTTATTTTTTTTTAAATCATTTTATTCAAAATTCTCATTATAAAAACATACATATTCAATTGTCAGCTTCATTTGAAATATATCTGATCTTCCACATTGATCTAGATTCCATTTTTCAGATTTCTACAAGCTTAAGATACTGTACAACATTATACTGTTAGTTTATCTGATAGTTCTTACATTTCATTCTTCATATTTCCGCTTCATGATATATATCCTGTCGCCCACACGTAATATAACTTTTATCATGAATTACGTATTTCCAGCTGTTAAAACCCAGCAATTACCCGTTACAATTTGCCATTCTTTCTGTATTTCATCGTCTGATTTCCCCTTTAATCTCTGGGAGACCATATCCACATTTTTATTTTCAATAAATGTAGCCCACCATTGTTCTATTGTGGGTATTTGCTGAGTTTTCCATAACTTTGCATATTCAATACGAGCTGTTGTTATCATGTACAATAATATTCTCCAATGCTTCTTTATACCAGTACCCTCTATTATATGCACATTTTCTACTTATTAACATGTTTAATATTTTCCTTCATTCTTATCTATTGAAAGTGGTGAATCTTGAAAGTGGTTGGGTTTGGTTAAGTCACAACAGAAGGCCTAAAGCCAAAAAACCACTAAATCAGTTTGCCAAATGTAAGTCAACACTTAAGTAAATCCTGTGGACTCAGTGGGTCTACTTCAGTTGGGACTACCAGTCAGATTTAGGCTTTTGGTTTACACTACATTTTAAACATTGGTGTAAAAAGAAAGGCTTTTAAAGCTTTCATTCTGATTTCCTAATAGGAAAGTTTCAACATCTTAGACTCTGGAATTTATCGTGTTATTAGTCGAAGAGGCAGTCAGTCTGATGAAGATACTTGCTCCTTACATAGCCAAACCCTGTCAGAAGAGGAAAGATTGAAAGAGTTTCATATACATCAAGAAGAAGAGCACTTGGAACTAGGTAATGTACATGTTTCTTTGTGGGCTTAGTAGAGAACTGGCATGTGTGATCTTCTGTATGTATGACATGACTGTTCTGTGTCTGTTTTCAATATTACTTTTTTGATACGCAAGTGATATTCCTAACAATGTATAATTTTTCTCTCTATTTTTAACCTAAGCCTCTAAACCAGCATTCAACCTCTAGTACTGGCCAGCTAGATCCTTTCAGGTTACTTATGGGCAAGCAAGTAGCAATTAGAAATAGTCGGATCTTTGTTTATGAGAAGTAAGCCATAGGATCTCTCAAGGGTGGGTTGTGGCATAGCTACCAGCATGTTTTAATGGGTGGCCAACTGGTGTGCTGTTTAATACATATATCATATATAACTAGAAGAATCACTGTCCTGATAAGTTATTGATAAAAACAGTAATTGCTCTTGCTGAAGTTCAGTAGTCTTTCACTTTTTAATCTCACTGTAATGTCAGCACTTGGCTGACTGGAGCTGATAGATTTCTTGGGCAGTGCTCTGCCTGTTCTGCAGTATAGTTATGACGTTTTAGACCTTAGAAGGGCAGGTTATTCTTGTACATAAAGATAAATCTTGAGTTTGCTGACTTGTGGGTGTTGATTGCGGGACAGAGAAAAATTCCATGGCCTGTTGGTGACACATAAAGCAAGGATGGGAAGAAATCACTGTATTCTTATAGGGCATGGTCCCCTTGAACAGCTGTAGTTCAAACATATGAAAGGAATTTAAAATCTAGAGCTCAGTTCTAGTCCTAATAGAAAAGGATTTTGTTAAGGGAACAGTGGTCTTTTTTCAAAGTGTTCATTACAGAGTAGCGGTGACAATGAAGTGCAAGCTGATACTCTTTAGGTTTGCATATATTTTTCAGTGTGCGTGCATGCCCGTGCACTACTATAATAAATGCAGGCTTACTTGTAATAATAATTAAACATATTCTATATAGTGTCTTTAATAAGTTGCTTTTTTGTACATACTTAATGAAATGATTTAAGAGAGAGAGTCTTTGCCTGAGAGTTAGCAACCTGTCTGGTTTTTCAAGCTTCATGATTTGCGAATTTCTGTATAAGACTTGATACATACACTTCATTTGCCCCTTTGTTTTTATTTCATTACATAGCAAAGATTTTTAAATTGCTGTCATTTTTCTTCTTGAACAAAGTGTAAAGAGTCTTTTTAAAATAATTTTTCTTGAGGCCTTCATTTTGAATAAACTATAGGCCTCAAGGATTGTTTGGTGGAGACAATACACTTCTGTGTGCTTATGACCAAGGATGGATTTAGAACATTGCAATATACATGTTTTTTGCAACAATGAAAAAATAGCATAAAGATCCTCATGTCTTTGTGTATGTTTTTCATGTTCTTACCCTGTCAGCATTTTGACATTATCCTCATACATTTTGATTACGTGGTTTTCATTTTGGTTTGTCATTTCACTTAAATCAATACTGAGATGGTCTGTTGCTCAGTCTAAACTATTGGTGATACTGAGGATATCAGTTAAAATTGCATGTTGTTGTGTAACATGAATTCTAGCAGGTGGTACTATATGTTCACCTTTGAAAAGCTTGCAAATTCTGCGGCTTGCTTAATTGCCTAAGCTTCAAATGAAGGTATTCATTCAGTTTATGAGCAGTGTGTTCTGAATCTATATTGCATTTCATTAGATGCTTTGAAACTGAGCTAAAAGATTATCCAGTCAACTTGAAACATTATATAGTATTCCTAAACTGCTAAATTACCTGAGCAATGTGGTGCAGAATGCATGACCTCTTTTTGTGTGTTTTGGAAAAAGTGACAATTAGGACTGAATGCTCTTTAATCTACAGGAGACAAGACAACACACGGTGGGGAGCATGCCATCTGATCATTCCTGAACATGTGTTGTCAGACCATTTCATTTTATGACTTTTTTAAAATTTTAATTCTTTTTGTTAGACAACGTATCTCATGCTTCTGTGGTGGTCGACACTGATCGAAATGAGACTTTTCTTCCATTCAGTATTCCATTGTCATTCCGTTCCCCATCTCCTCTCGTCTCTCTTCAGGCTGTCAAGGACAGGTAAAGTCATGTGTGAATTCCTTAACCATTACATCCGCCTCCTCCTCCTTTTGTCCAGCCATTAATGTGTTAATCCATCCCCAGTTTTTCCAAGCCAACCTTGATCCTTTGAAGCTAGCTAACTACCAGGGGGCTGAAACATTATCATGAGAGTGGCAGGAGAGAAAGGTGGGAGAAGAAGTGGTCTTCTCCAGGATAATTCTAAAGTCTGGGTAGTGCACCTGCAAAGAACGTATATCTTCATTTAACCTTCTCTCTAATGCTACATCTTATCAGCATAACATCATGTTATTCCAGATGTTGCCAATTTAGGAAGGGTTAATGAATAAAGAAAGCAGGAAGGTGTAAGGAACAATCTAGTCAGGATGCATTTCCAGGGCCTTGGGTTAAGGGAGAATACCCAAAGGTGATTTTTACATGAAATGGAAGCAGATTATTGAGACAGGAGTTGAGCTGCTCCTCTCATGATTAAATTATTTGGCAGAGTATTCTTGGATTCAGGAGCAAAGGTTTGAAATAAAGATTGAGTCATGCATAGGTAGGTAAGATATTGAGGGACTCAGTGAACATTTTTGAGGGCCCTGGTCTCCCACCCCATTTTTTTGTCTTCCATGGCTTCCTTTGGTGTATGGGGCAATTTACCATATTTCTAGACCTCCTTGGGCTGTTTTAGACTCAAGAGATGCCTTTTTAAAAACCGGAGGTGATCCAGAAGTTGACATTTGAGGGTCCATCTGAGGATGCCATTGGGGACCAGTGCAACCCTCAAGCCCTAATAGTTGCCTAACCCAGCTTTAAGTTGTTCCTGCTCATGCGGCAAGAGGGAGTCAACATTGAGAGAACATGAATATGCCACATAAAGAACGTAGATGTAGATTTTGCACATAAAATTTACTTGCCACCGAGGGCACTAAGAATTCTGCATTTCAAAACTGAAGAATGGGAATCATCACAACAGCAGCTGCAGTAGTTATTTTCAGGGTTACTGTGAGGGCTGGAGCACTTTATGTCCATTGATAGAAATAACTCAACTTTCCATAGGAAAGGAGTGGCTTTATATAATGAAGATTTTCTCATCTTATTCATAGGTCTGTATTGGAATGAGCATGTGTTGGCGCTCAGAGGGCCAAACCATGCCATTTTAGGCTCCTTCATAGGGCCACATCGGTGTGATCTTCATTTTGGGCAACTGGAGTTGATATTGCATCACTTCTGGTGGCATTTGACAGTTGCTGTTTTGGGGTGCCCTTGAAACAGCATCATTTAACAATATTTTGCTCTGGATGAATTGGGTGGGAAATACTGAGAAAAACTTTCTGACTGAAATTTTTTTGGGAGTTGTCGTGGGATTTTGGGAGTGGGTGTGGATGTCAAGGGCTGCAGTGAATCCTGCAAGGAGTCACATGCAGCCCAACGCCCCACAGCTCCTACCCCAATCTATGCCTTTTGACTGCTGCCTGTGTAAAAATAATGATTTGGTTATTTTTGTTTATACATATATACTCTGTGGCCTTCAGTAAAGGAGTTCACTCATACTGCATTTTCATTCCTTTTCTGTTCCTGTTTGGTAAAAAGCCAGAACAGCTGCTGCAATGAAAATAATGATCGTTTCTTCTTTGAAAATACAAGAGTTAGCAGTGACTTAGATTTTTTGATCTCAGTACTGATATAAATAATTGTTGGCTATTTTAAAAAGGGTGCAGCTGTTCTCTTTTGTTCCTCTAGTACTTCATACAACTGGAAATATGCTTTGCATTCAGCATAATCTCATGTAGTAAAGTCTGCCTTAGATCTACAACATGTCTTCATAGAACTCTTACAAAGTATAGGCTTTGGAATATTTCATTCCTTTTTTCCCTTTCCTCTTTAAATGCTGAACAGCAAACCCAGAGTAGTCTTCTGAGACCTGAAAGTTCACTGTTCACTTTGTGGCATTTTGGTTGGTGCTAATAAAGGTGTTAAAATATTCTTGTTTTTGCTATAGTGAATCAACATCTGTAGCAGGGGAAGTCATTGGGCCACATGGTTGGCCAAAAATGAAAGATTGAAATTGAGCAGAAATCATTACATTTCTTGATTGGAAAAAACTAACATGTTACTCTGTTGAGTAGTAAAAGGCGTATGTGTGCAACCTACTTCAGAGGTGAGCTGCTGCTCCTGAAGGCTTTTAGGACAGATAATTGACTTTTTTTTTTTTTTTTTGGCCAGGAAAAGAACAGTCTAGAGGAACTGAGGGCCCCAAAAACAATCTTTGGGGCAGCATGTGCCCCCAGGTCATTCTTTGCCCACCGCAGTCTCTATGTGTGTGTATCTGCGTTCAAGTCGCATGTTGACTTGTGGCGACCCCATGAATTTCATAGGATATTCTTAGACAAGGAATATTCAGAGGTGGTTTTGCCAGTTCTTTCTTCTAAAATATAGCCTACAGCACCTGGTATTCCTTGACGGTCTCCCATTGAGGTACTAACCAGAGTTTCCAAGATGCGATAACGTCTGGTGCTTTTGGGGTATTTAGGCAATAACTACAATCTATAGGCATTGCATATTTGGGAGTTCAAATGTTATAGTGTGCTTAACTGTATTTTGTAGGAATCTAACTTGCTCATAATAAAAATGATACAGTATACAAACTGCATCTAATCTTGAATGACTGGTTATTTATTAATTCCATTTACGTTCATTGGGACATAACCTTGAGACCTGATATGTGAAAGAAATACTGGAGTTGCTGGGATATGCTTTCAAGTAATGCGTTCAGGATTGGAGCTTTGTTTCATCAGCTGTGATAGCGTGTAACAGATCATAAGTATGTGGACTAGTTTTTGGATTTTCAAATTTATGCTGTATGCTAAACATGACTTATACATAGCAGTTGGTTCATGAGGAGCATGAAACCTTTTAACAGTAGAATGTTTATATTTTCTTCTCCCTTGGTTGATTTCAGAAATTAAAATTGATACTGCTCTTACTTTAAAACATCTGCTTATGCTAACCAAAATAATAATGGCTTATATTCTTCTGCATATTGTGCATTCTGTTGTGCATACCCAAATTCTATGTGTGACAATTCATGCCATAATAAAACTTTAGTTAAGTGCCACACAGTGCCCCTTATCTACCTCAATGGAGCATTTGGCCTTTGCTGGTTATTGTACACTTGTTATATTTGGCTTTTAGTGTTTCTAGTTTTGTACGTAAGACAACAGAGAAGATTGAGAAGATTGGTACCCATGTGAATCCTGATAGAATCAGACAGGACATGAAAGATGAAGAAGAACAATTACCAGAAGTAACCCCTAATGTACTAGCACAGCCAGAGGAAGAAGAGTGAGTATAAGCTCATTTTAGCTTGTGCTAAGGGCCTTTTCCCTACAGTAAGAGGAAGAGGTAGGAAGCATGTTTTGTGTTTTTCTTGGCTGTGAAGCATCAAACATTGGTAACCAGGAGGCATCCAGCAGAAGGAAGAAGATGTGTCCCAAAAACATGAATACTATAATAGTGCAAGCCTAACACACTTCAGCCTATTGAATGTTGTCAGGGGATACTTTTTTTTAAGGACACTAAAGGCATACAGGTTATTAGGAAAAGTATGATAGTAAACATAAGAAAAGAACACTACCTGTTAAGAATTAAAAAAAAAAATCAAACTTCTAAAAATAGGTTTTCCAAGCCTAGGTATCTTAAAACCAGCTTGTACTTGTATCTTAAATGTTCTAGTGACTTATGGAATGGAGAACAGTTGAAGAACTTTCTAGAAATGGTACTGGAATATAGGATGTACAATGTGTGTAGCACCAAACTTTTCCAAAAGAAGAAGATCAACTGGCCCATCCACAAACAATGCAGTGAAACATAATTGCACAGAATTCTCCTGGGTTTGTGAGTCATTATCTTTTTAATGGGACTACAAAAGTCTCTTATTTGTAGGGCTGAAAATTCAGTAAACAAAGCCAGCAAATTGAGGGAGAATAGAAAGGGTTTGCTGGTTGTAATGTGGAGAATTGTCTAGATTCCACAGAAGTTTACTAGGAAAAAATGAGATGAAGTTTTTCCCAGTAAACTTCTCATTGCTTACTAAAATTCTCACTGTACCTTTTAAGGGTTGAACCACAGAACCAACCACCAGAAGAAGAACTTCTTAAAGACTTGAGGGCAGTAACTGCGACGACTCTGTAAGTAAGGCTTTGCATATTTTGAAGGTCAAATGGACAGAGAAGGGAGGGGAAAATTGTTTGTACTCGAGAATTTTTGAGGAAGGGCAAGATCTATGTCATAAATAAGTTTGCAGATATATTGGAGTATGCAGAATATACTGGTACATGACTGTGCATTTGCAGAAAGGGTCTTAAAAGAGGCTGTTGCTGGAGAAGTGTTTGAAGAAGGTAAAGTTTTCACTTGTCCACCCCAAGCAACTCCATTCCACAGAGTTCCACAGTCCTACAGAGTAGATCTTTTTTGTGACATACAGAAGGCTGTGGTGCAAGGAAGATTCAGTGGCCCTTATATTCCATCCTCCTCCACCAGCGTGTTACTTGAGTAGAAATGATGAGTGACCTTTTAAATACATTTTTCTACTGGATAATATTATGCAGATGTTTCCAGATACAATGGTAATAGATTTTTACAATAATGTTCGCTCAGAAAGTTAAAGAACTCTGAGGCATTGTTGTGTTCTGTCATAATGGGGCTATGAGATTTCACACAGATTATGGGTGAGCAGTTTGGCCAGTGAGTCATATGCAGTACGTTTGCTTCCTCTGTTTCCCAGTTCTTAAAACACTTTTTTCTGAAAAGTCCTCCCCCAATAGGGTTGGGCACTGTTTCACATAAAAAATACTCATTTTTCAACACAGAAAGCAACTTCTGACCACTTCCAGCTTTGTTTTGGGGCATTTTTGGAAATCTTTTATGCCTCTGGAGGGTATCAGGGCTGTAGAATTTTCCCCCAGACCTGTTGCAGTTACCTGCCCCGCTCTAGAAGTTTTGGTGGCTATTTTACTGGGATGTTTATCTCTAAAAGCTCTTTGAGGCCTGGGGGTGCTTTCTTCAAAACTAGAAATGACTTCTAATGTCTGGGAAAAAAGTTTATCTCCTGGGCCTAAGATAGGCTGGAGGAGGCCACGTACTTTGCAAAATTCCTCTCCCCCCACAGCCCATAGAGAGTGCATGGGGGTATTTTCCAGTATATAAATCTTTTGCACCAAAATGAGGACATGGGGGGAGGCGCAACTCTCCACTAGGAAGAATGTTCAACCCATAGACCTGGGGAGGCTGCTCACCTTGACATAGTCTGACCTTTATTACAAACAGTACTCTGTACGTTTATTTAGAAACTGAGGAAGACAAGTTTTTATATGTACAGACTCCATAGGAATTGGTCATGTGTGAGTGGAAGGCACGATTCTGCCCAGAATATTAATAAAAACAATTACGGGTTACAATCCTAGAAGTAGATCCACAAGTTGTATCAAATTGCATGAATATCCAGAAAGCCTGCACAAGAAAAAATATTGTTTCCTGAATGACAATTGTCTTAGTTGAGCTAATCTTTGTGGAGAATTGTACTATTAACTTAGTCTTATGCTTATGCATTATTGGTACCTTTGTTCTGACATTTGTCAGATATATTTTGAACTTTTTTTTAAACAGAATCAGACTCCAGGATCCACTGGTCTTGTTACAACCACATTTCTTGAGGGCAGTTCTGCTGGACTGGATTCCAATTTTAGAAGAAACATTTAGATTCAGCACAGCTACCGTTTTAGATAATGGCTCATCTAAAATACACAGAAAGATGCCTTTACAAGCTGAAGAAAAGCAAACTTTTGAAGGAAATAAGGAACCAGATAATTGTAATGAATGTGTAGATAAGGAACAGGAACATCTCTCAAGAACAAACTATGAGAGCAACGATGTACCACAGGAACAGAGAGAGAATTCAGAAGAAAATATTAAGCCAAGTAGTAGCAATCAGGCTGATGAAATACTATGCAAAGAAACTGCTGGGTCAGAAGTGGCTTTCCACCAGTCTTTTAAGATTTATCCCCCATGTTTCATTGCCCAGAACATTCGAAAGGATCTGGTAGAGCTTACAACCTTATGTTTTGAATTAAACCTATATGAGTGTTCACAGAAAAATGATGAACGGTGTTTTCAGCCAGAAGATTCTTGTGCATTGGCTTGTAGATTCATAAAGGATTATTTTTTTCTTCTGGATTTGGAAAGGCTGAAGAACTGTATTTTAACCTGTCACAGTGATCACCCCAAAGTTTGGGAAACATATATGGAAGGGCTAAAAGGCAAGTAATTCAGCATGCATCTTTAAACAGTGAAAAGTTAATTTTAAGGAAAAATTTGTTGAGAATATTTTGTACATCATTGTGGAATGGGGGGAAATGCTCTAAAAAAACGTACAAACATGCAGAGTAAGTGTTTGTTTTCCAGTAATATTCCTAGAGAGAAACATTTTTAGATATAAACTGGTTTTAACATTCACTGTCTAGAAATAATAGTTTCCAGTGGTGGCTTGCAGCTTTTTACATAGAATTCTTATCTCTTAACTGATCTTATCTCCTAACTGATTCACAGTTCTTTGGGGAAAATGATGACTGTTCAAGTGGTATAATGTACATATTTATATAGACTGGATTTCTGGATATTGTTATATTTGGATATGCTTTATCCAAAATAGATAATGCGTAAACAAATCTCTAGTACTATATCAAAAACAGTCTCTATTAATCTATTCAAACAGGTGATGATAACAACTTAAGACAAGTATGTGATTGTATGAATTTGAAATTTGGTTCTTACTCCAAGTTATAAAGTTCACTCAACTAAAACAGTTTATCTAAACCGTTTATTTTCCAGTGCATAAAAATAAGTAAAAATAAAATTAAAACTATTTAAAATATTATTTTATTGAAACATGTTGATTAACTTTCATTTATTGATTATTATTATCTTGTTCTGAAATGAATTTTTCAGTTTACCTTGTGTTACTTTTAAAAATTGGTGCAACATTTTTCTTGTTTGCTTAATCCTACTTTTAAAGGCGGTGTTTTATGACATGTAGTTATTGGTTTCAGAACTGACTGTGATGAGCCCAGTCACTATATCACTGAAGAATGGAGATATGTTTAAAACACTGAAATTGCTAGTTGATCTGGGCCCCTGGGATGCTCCTGTGTTGCTGGCACATGCCCAAAGGTACATATCTTCTGGTCTATTTGAATGCATCATCTTTCTTTTTGTCCAACTGAGTTAGGGGGAAAAAAGACATCTTGACCCACTATGTCACCTTCACTTGCACATGCATTGCTATGTGCGTAAGGGGATCCCTCACTTATTTTCTAGGCTTGCGTGCACAGAGCTGCAAGTGTGTTATATTTGTATGAGTTGCATACATAGGAATGAATGTCCTCACTGGCACATTGACTTTTAATTCTCATAGTGTCATTTAGATTCAGACAAGCCTCACTGTTGTTGTAATAAACGTTAGTATTGTATTAGCACTGTTAAATTCATTTAAACGTGTAATTGATAGTATAATTGCAAATGAAGTAGATATGAGAAGAATTGTCTTTGTGTTTTCTGTGTCATCTTCTATTCAATATAGGCTTTATGAAAAATTTGGAGAAACTGCACTGAGGCCTCTGATCAAGTTCTATCCCTCTATTTTGCCTTCAGACATCAAGCAAATTTGTAAAAAGAATCCTGAGCATTTTCTAGCTTATTTAGATAGTCTAATTAAATCAAAGCCTGAAGATGAACGGTATGTATTTTGTTCTCTTACTCTGGAGAATGGAGGCAAAGAGATGGATGTTGAATAAGGATATTTATTTGCCACTTCCTAATTAAATGTTTGTGTTACATTTTACCATTTGGAGGAAGATGCAAGAAGCTTTGAATTGGGTAAGTACATTAGGCTTGTGAACTAGCTGTTTGGCGGTAAAAATGCATATATAAGAAACTATCCGACATTTGTCTCCGTTTTGTTTCCCTAATTGTTTTGATTAGAATTACACTAGATAAAAGACAGCACTGCTTAGATTATAGTCAGATATGCTATATTTTATGATGTAAATCAAGACTGTATGAGGTACAATTGTTTTTTTTCTGCTGTTATATTTCAAATTTGTAACAACTGGAAATAATCTCTTTCTAGGTTGTCTTTCCTTAGATCTCTTCTAAATCCTGAATCATTACAAATAGATTGGTTATGTTTGGCAGTTTCTCATGATGCTCCACAGAAAGAAAGTACAATGGATGCCCAAGGAAATCCACGGTACATGTTGCAGTTATTCAGGTTTCTTTCTAACGGTATTCCTACTGTGTTCCTACTCCTGAGGGATTTCCACTAGGGATTTTTTAATTAGACAGTGGCTCAATTTGAGTAAGCTAGGATATGCACAAGCTTCTTGTAGCCTCTTTATTGGGGCTTCAGTCTCCCCTTCGAATGAATGGGGAAAACCCACTGGAAAGCACAGGTATCCATAGCTTCATGTTACATTGAAACTGGGGACTATGCTAAATGGCTTCTACACAGTCCAGATTTGGAAACAGACTTTAAACTGTGTTACTTATTTGAAATATTTCTATAACTACTATTCACCAAAGTTCCATTGTGGTTTCCAACAACAAAAATAGTGGTTAACAACAATCATTATAATATAGTGGAGCAATCAAATTAGAATGTGCCAGTAGTTAATTTTCAGAGGCCAACTGAAACTTTTTTTTACATATTCAAAGAAGCAGGCTGTTTGACTTTTCCTATTGTTGAGGCTCCTTTAGGAAAGGAGGCTATTAGCACCACCCCCAGTGATGGAATCTGGTGCAGATCTCATAAGCACATCTTAGCTGGTGCCTTCCTGTTATCTGATGAAAATCTTGCTACCCCATTAGAGTGGAGTATCTCTGTCTACTTGGACTTCACACTGGTGGTGGCATAAGACTACATTCTTGGCAGTGAGATATGGTCCTGCATTTCCTCTTCTAGTGGCTGACTTACTTTTTTTTTTGCACACCTCTAGAAGCTCCAAGACCTTGAGGCCTACTCTGTCCTGATCCTTTTCCATGCTTGCTAGGTTTTGGTTTGTTCGTTGCTTGTTTATAATCCACTTCTTTCTTTCTCATCATGGTACAAAAGTGTTGCATGATGGTCAGAAGTCCATGAGGTACAAGGTGCAGTAAACATTTCAAGCAGCAGTTGATGGTGATCCTAAGAACAGAAAGCATAAGCATGGGCAGTTCCTTTCTTGGGTTGCTAATGTCAACTGTAATTTAAAATTGGCTTCCGCATTTTGATGTGGATTGGATCCAGGTTTTTTTTTCTCCTACTGCAGGGGGTATTTGCTAGGTAGGGTTTTTTTCAGTCTTTTCAGAATACCACTGCTGTTGCTAAGAGGGGTAAATTTTACCGATTTTCACCCTCTCTAAAGTGCTTAGCAATACAAATGTTACAACTATTCTGAAGGATACCTCAACTCTTTGGAGTAGATTTAGTGAGTAGCCAGAAGGGACTACAAGAGAACGGGGAATGAATGAAGATTGCCGTGTCCTTTTGTTCTGCTAGTGAAGTTCCTCCATTGAGCCAGAAGCCACCTGAGGATGCAAACAGCACTTTCTCCTGTGGGAGGCATATTTTGGATTCTGCCTATTATATGCTGTTTCTAGTTTGGACATCAGAAGTGATTGCTTGTTTGCTTGTTACTCAAACAGTTTACTTTGGAGAATTATCCTACTGGAACTTATCCTGTAATTGGTTAGGATAGCATTGGTGGATAATTAATTAATTCATTAGTTTGCTTTTTTAAAAAATCTCAGGGGTTTTCTTTTGAAAATTTCTTTTCCATCTTTCTCAACCTTATTGGTTTTGTCCCTTACCCTACTTCATTATATTTTGGTTGCTTAATTTGGGGTATTATTATTTCCTTAACACTTTCAGTCATGTTTTGGATTAAGATTGAAATAGACCTGCGTCGCCTTCTTGAAGCAAGGCTTAAAAATTAATTTCTCTAACTTTTGATTTTAATATTTTCAGGCCACGTTCACATTTATTTACTTGGGGATATAACCAACTGATTTTACTATTACTTAAACTCCCAGCTGACATCATAACAAAAGAGAAGATATTTGACATATGCAAAAGTTATGGGTAATGTACAAGTTCTTAATAACAGAATTGTGTTGCAAAGGCCTATGTTTTCTTGTTTGTTCCACTTTGCAGTAGTGTAGTCTGCTCATACAGTTCAGCTACACAAAATATGTATTATGCACATTCTGAACTACATTCTGAACGTATAGTGTTTCAGTTGCTAATGGATTATTCAGTGCATATTTAACATGCCCCAATGATTTTGGGTTGTCTGCCTTACATACCAGAACCTATAATAGGATTTAGCAGCAATAATGAATAGAGTTGATTCTAAAGTTTTTGTTGTTGTTTTAAAGTTTATGCGCCTCTTCTTTCTCCACCCCAGCTCCATAGCCAATATCCTTATCACCAGTATAATGTTATGGTAGTCATTGCTGGAGTTGCAGCCTTGATCCATCTGGAGATAGTATGAAGGGCATAATTCTTGACCGTTGCTAGGATGTGTATTTTACATCCTATTTTCCTCCTGACATGGGACCTAAGGAGGTTTACTGAAAGTTAAATCTTAAATCGTTTCATTCTGCCATCATAAAAATTCTTCATAAAACTTAGCTGATGGTTGAGTAGCTTACTGACCTAGAGTAATGACTTAAAAGTTTAGCCAAAAAAGCACAACCCTGAAAATGTTAGAACTGTATAAGTTCCAAATACACCCACTAGCTTTATGTATATTTGTATTAATCTGTGTTTTAGTGTATTTTAATTATGATTTTTTAATTCTATGTTCTGTACCCGCCTCAAGCCTTGGGGAGAGGTGGGTAACAAATAACATTTATTGTTATTATTTTATTTTTATGTGCTCCACTGTGTTTCCTTTTTTCATTTGGGGCAAGAATTCTCTAGTGCTGCAACGTAGATGTAAAATATGCTTTTAAAATCAAACTCAGAGAAATATTTTGAAGGCTAATAGTAGAGAAGTGGACATATTTATGAAAATGTTAACAGATGTAAGCCAACAAACTATGAAGAACATGTTTATGGATAAGGACATATCTTAGTTGGATGGATTTTGATTCCATAAGCATTTTATTAAGATGCTGGTTACATAAAGATGATAGGCTGGCATGCTGTTGATGAATTATGATGGTCTAAGTCAAGACTTCTGCTGTCACAGCACACTTTCTTGGCCATTGTGGCAGTCAGAATTTGTTTGGACCATACAGCGATCTCTCAACTCACATTGTAAGCAGTGCAATCCCCTGCCAAACACTGCCGTTTCCATGTTGTTGGAGAGTGGGGAGGGAGTCAGCAGGGGTGTGTACAGCCATTTTTCTGTATCTGCCTGCATTGCAGCACATATCTCCAGGGGTCTTCAGGAGGTCCCTGCAGATGATATTCTTGTAGTATGTTCAGCTACAGGAAGATAGCTAGACTTGTCTCCACTAACTCTCTCACTGTCTGTCAACAAGGAAATGGCCATCTTGGGCGAGGAGTGGGGAGCTGTTTACCAGGTGCTTTTTTGCAGAGGAGATGTAGCTACATGATGCATATATGCTAAAGAAGATGGGGGGTTGGAGAATGGCTTCTCAGCTTAGCTGAAGGTTGAAAAATAGTTGGAGACCCTTGACACACTTTAGTGTTTGACTTCATGCTTGTTTGAGAATCAGAAATTAGTGACAAGCCCTTTTTGTACTTTGGTACTTCTTTGCACCTGGCAGTCTGTAATAGGGTGTACTCTTATGATATAAATTGTGAATGTGTATAGAAGAATCCAAGAAGAAGTTTTTCCTTTTCTCACTGAAATTTGTGGTACCCCGGAATGTGGGCAAGGCTGGAAATAACTCAAAATATGTTTATAAGTGTTTGGTTTGATTTGTGGAAATCTGTATGATTTTGTTATAGCTTCTGGTCTGGATATCTCTCTCTCTGTTTGGAACTGAATAGAAGAACTGAAGCACTTACTAATATTGTTCATTTGGATGATATGAACCTGTTGGACAGAGAATATGGTTAGTATGGCATGACTATATTGTTGAGTGAAATTCCTCAGTTTTTGTAAAAACTAGTTTTGGCATCTGTTTTATAAATATTAGCACAAATTACAGTCAACCCTCCACATTTGTGGGTTTCATTTTTGTGGATTTGATCATTCACAGATTATTTGCTGTCATCTCTGCTGCCTCCCTATGCCATTTTTAATAGTGACTGCAGGCCTCGTGAGACTGAGAACTGCGAATGATGCTTGTAGGTCCCTATTAAAAATGGTGTGGGGCAGCAGTGGAGCTGGTTGTAAGCCCCACTAGCCACCCACTTCTGCCTTGTGAAGGAACCCTGATGCCTCAAAAGAATCCATGGTAGGTTGAATATGGTGATCATACTTTTTTGTGTGTTAAACATAATTTGGAAGGGCCTAGAGTTATTCATGTTTTTTTGACTTTCATGGGGGTCCTGTGCCCCTTACCCTAGCGAATGTGGAGGGAAGATTGTAGTTCAACATAAAGAAAGTTGTTAAATATAATCTAGAGAAATATAATCTAGATATTCATATGTGATAGAAGTAATCACTTAAAGTACATTTCTGGTAGTAGATAAATATGTAAAACTAACCTATATATAATTCACTGGCAACCATTTTCTTCAAAAGCACCTACATATATTGCTGTACTTAAATACTGCACAGAATAAGACATGTAGTTTCTGCTAGGATTTGAACATCTATGGCAGAGGTGGGCATTTGTGGGAGGCGAAAGGACCATATTACCCTGAGGAGACCTTGGAGGGCTCCACTCCTCATCAACACTCCTGGCTGAAAAGACTGATTTTTTTGTCCCCAAATGCCCTACAACATTCTCTAAGGGCTTGGCGAGCATTTTTGCTCCCCCCCCCCAGCCATGTCAGACCTAGCAAAAACCTTTTATCAAAAAAGGCAGTGACTGAAAGTCACTTCTGGTTTGCTTCTGTATTTAAAAAGCCTTTCTCTGGACCTAAAATGGCCCAGGATACCTCCAAAGTATGGCAAAAATACCCCCATGCTCTGTAGATTTTTGCTTTTTTAAACATTTTTTAAACTTGTTTTTACCCTTAGGGGGCTCCAAGGGCCACAAAAACAGCCCTGGGGGCTCATCCATGTCATTCATGAATTTGAAAACTTGACATTCCTGTTTTTAGCTTAGTTACAGTGATAGAACAGTCCTAAAGTTGGAGCCGAGAAGATCTATGGTGGAGGAATAACTACAACCTAAGACTTGCTGGCCAGCCAGGGCAAAAGAGGGGAGGCAGTTGCATTTTTCTTATCAACATCCCTTGCCTTTAATGGAGATATTTGCTACATAATTTTATAAGATATTAATCTCAGATATCAGTTGGGGATATGCCGCTGAACCAAGGAGACCAAGGAATGTGCATATTTTTGGCCTTGCTATTGGCAGGAACACAACAGCTGCAGAAGTGTCCGTATGTATCTAGGGAGGATCTGCCTACGAAGACCCCTGTGGCAGGAATAGAGGTCTGCAGCCCATGGCCCCTTAGCAGCGCTCTCACAGACCACAGAATTCCTCTCTTAACCAGGAAAAAATATGCAAGGATAGCCATGTTCATTGTGCAACAAAATCCAAAATCCACAGGCAGTGATACATTTTTTGGGCCAGCTGCTAAACACAAAATATATTATGCAGTCGTTCCAAGCTTCCGTGGCTTCTTCAGGCAAATACGTTAAAAATCATACAGGAGAAAAATGTTGGTGGTATTATAGTCACAGGCCTACATTTCGTCTGAGATACTGTCAGTTAAGATGCTATTGAGGGATTTCAGTGCAAGTAGAGGCCATTCTCCTTATTGGCACTGTGAGAACCAGGGACAAAGAGTAATAAAAGACAGGTAATAATATTTAAACTCCATTAGCAACAGGTAACTTCTCTTGAAATCTAGCTGTCCTTGGATCTCCCTTAGTCAAACATCATACATTCTCTAAAAATTTTTCTTGTGTGTGCCAGTATATCTGGGAGATAGTTCTGATGTGAGTCAGACCAAAGAGACAGCACGGTATAGTGGTTTGACTGTTGGACTAGGACTCTGGGAGATCAGGGTTTGAATCCCTGTTCAGCCATGAAAACCCACTGTGTGACCTTGGGCAAGTCACACCCTCTCAGCCTCGGAGGAGGGCAGTGGCAACCCCCCTCTGAACAAATTATTACAAGAAAACCTCTCTATAAGTTCACCTTAGGGTTGCCAAAAGTCTGAAATGTCTTGAAGGCAGAAAACAGCAACAGACTATTTTAAGGCATGCTACAGATGTGAGCTCTTTCTCTCCTTTCCATTATCTCATGTATGCGCACCTCCAGTATGTTTGTGTCACAAAATGTGGGCTTTCTCTACTATTCTTCCTCCTGTCTCTGATTTAAATGCTGCCTGCCTTCCATCTGACCCCTTCCCAAATGTGATCTGTGTTCTCTCAGGGTGATACACATTCATTATAAGATACCACTTCCTCAAACACAACATAACGTAAGATGAGTACCTACAATGTCAAGTGTATCAGTTCTGACAGGGAGGCAAGTATGGACAAGGGATTAACATGAGCAAAATGCTTGCTCTATAATAATAAAGGAGAAACTTTGCGTGTCTGTAGCAGTCATAATTCATTGGGACATTGTGGTTGATACTTCATAGTTTGATAGTTTTGTTTGTTGCCCATGTTGTTCTGGGCAGTTTGAAATCAAAATGCCAAAAATAGAGCTTCCCAGAAGCCATGAATGAATGAATGAATGAATTAATGAATGAATGAATGAATGAATGAATGAATGAATGGGGCTGTCTTGATTCATGAGGAAATATTTTTAAAAGGGTGAAAAAATGGGAGAGGTCTCTTGAAGACACCATTCCTAAAATTCTTGAGTCAAGAAAAAGGATAAGGCAGCAGGAGAAGGCTAAGATGGTCTTCATAAGATTCATGGCGTTAATGAAAAGTAGAGAAACTGGAGAGGTGTCTCTGAAATACTGCTGGAAAGATTCCTGAGGTTTAAAAAAAACGATAGAGGACAGGAGGAGGAGGAAAACAGAAAGCCCTAAGTATCCCTTCTGGAGTATTAGGTATGGATTGGACAGTACTGAGAACATGTCAGCTAGTTTTAAATATATGCAGTGAGTATGTCTTTTGTCTTTGTGGTGATGTTTGCTTTTTTCTATTAACCAGAATGTGTTTAATTATTTTTGTTAGCTCCTTAGTGTGCACTCCTATACAGTAGGTCTCTTGAGATCTAGTGTATCTATTGATTAGTGAGTTTTGTTTGCCCAAAGTAAATCTTATAGAATTCAGCATTTCTAGTACTGCAGCCTTAATTGTTCAAGTTCCCTTGGCTAAGGGATGATGTATCTAGTTTTCTTCTGGTTCTGTTTTTAAGGTTGATATAGTTTTTAAAATGTATTTTAATGTATTATTTTTAACATGTAATGCTTTAACTTTATAAAGTGTTTGTTTTTTAAACTTTATATTCATACTTTTATGAATGTTTTAATTTGCATTGTTTTAACATTGTTAGCTGCCTTGAGTCCCATTGTTCGGAGAAAGGCAGAATATAAATGAATACAATAATAATAGTATTAATATCACAAGTAGCCTAACAAAACAGAGCCAGTGCTGTGTGGTGGTTTGAGGATTAGACTACGACCACGGGGACTAGGGTTCAACTCCCCACTTGGCTATGGAAACCTTGGGCACGTTACACACTCTCAGCCCCATACAACTCCATGTTTGGTTTGCCTTAGGATTGCTATAAGTCAGAAATGACTTGAAGCCTAACAAAGTAATCCAGGATGAGCAGCAAAGACTCCACTAGTATCAAATTGTGCTTGTCTGTCTATACAGTCTCAAAAAATCACATGTGTAATCTCTTTAAGAGTCCAGTATCCCAGCCCATGTTTTTACAGTGTGATCCATAGACTGAACCCCACAAGCTATATATAGTATTGTGGGATGCTTGTACTAGGCAACTCGCATTCCCCCTCCCCCCCCTTTTTTTGGTAATCCTTTGTGTGAAACAAAAGTACATGGTTAGCAACTATGCATAGCTGTTGTACTGTATTTGGCATAGTGATTACAATATGTGCAAGTTCTGCCTTTAAACATACAATTTTTTAAAAAAATGAATGGGATTTCACAAAAATCTATTTAATTTGTAAGTAGGTCAGAACATAGAAAAAGAGAACATGTTAATTCACATATTTATTTCCGTGAAGAACTTGAATGGAACCTATAAATGTGGTAATCAAGTTACTTGAACATTCATAGCATCAAGACTTTGCAAAAACTGATGTTAAACTGTAGATGGTCCTCTTTATCTTTTACTCCTATATTTAGGGGCAATTCCAGAGACAGTAGAAGAATGGAAGTTCCTTCTTTGCCTTATAAAGAGTCATCAGAGTAATGTCTTTCAGCCTGTTATGCAAAATGGTGGCACTTTTAACAACAGTACACGAGACTGGTCAAATTCTATTAACATTGAAAATGTGGCTCTCCTGTTGGCCAGAGTAGTTGGCCCAGATTGTGCTTTGCAGCTGTTGCAAGAATGTGGCCTGATGGATGAATTATCTGCAAGATTTGTCAAGGTCTGTGAGATACTAAGAATTGCTGAAAAAAGGCAAAGGTAAGTGTTCAAAGAAGGATCTCCCTTTGGGTTAGGTACAATACTACACCAGGCATGGGGCTCATGTGATCTTATAGATGTTGTTGAACTGCAAGTCTTAGCAGCCCTAGCCAGCATAACTGAAAGAAACATGCAATGTGTTGCAATCAAGCGTCTTGAGGGCTGCATGATTCCCACTCCACTACTAAGCCATGATTTAACATGTACAAGTAGCTATGCACACTCTTCCTCAAGTGATTAAGCTTCTAATGCATTTGATGGTAAATCATATATCCCCATTTCATTTGAATTTGATAAACTGATTTGTTCAAGTCATACTTCAGTGTCATCAGGGTCAGAAATCAGGATGAAGTACAGATCCTTGAAGGCAGCAGAAGGAGATAATTACATCATCTTAGTGGGTTGGGATAACTCACACTGTGTAGTGCAACTGTTCCTTCTAACTCATTATGTTAAAGGAGCAGATATGTACAAATCCAGTGAACCAACAGAATGTTCAAACTGATAAATCTGCACTGTAGACAAATTTATCATGAGTACTAGTCAATCAGCTTCATGAGATGATGTGCTATTAAAGTTTAACCTCTGTATGTTTACAGTATTTTATTTATTATTTACCCTTCTTTCTTCACTTCTGTTGCAGAGCCCTGATTCAGTCCATGCTGGAAAGATGTGACCGATTTTTATGGTCTCAACAAGCATAGCAAACATTTCTGGAATACACTGACAATAATTCAAAAAAAAGTTCTTCCTGTACTGTACCATGCCCAAGAAAAATCCTTTCTGTCTAGGAGAAGGTGGATTGTGTCAGACTTGCAAAAAGTGAAGATGATACAGTTCCTTTTTCTACTGGATATCTACTGTTAAGAGTGCATGCCACTGGAATGAGGAGGCCATTGGCATCCAGTGTTGTACTCTTGGTATCCACTGTTGTACGCTCACAGATGTAAGCTGTACTGTTAAGGAAACTTGAAGGGGAAATTCTGCCTACACCTGTACACGCTCCAAATCAGCTGTGTAGGGCTGGGAAAACCTCTGAAGCAGGTTTTTGGGCAGGGCAGCAGTCTGCAAAATGACACTACTGAATTCTGACATTATTAAAACTGCTAGGTGATAACTGCTGCCAGCTCAGTAGGGATATTGGTTTTATGGTAAGCAGTTTGGGTAATCATTGCTAACTTTATTCATGAAAGTGGGATTTTTTAGGTAGGAAAGGTTGTTTATTTTCAAAATGCGTACATTTTAAATTCTGATGATCAGCAAAAAGATGAAAAACTTCTGTCAAGTTTCTAGCAAATCAGCATTTATTACATATAGAAATGAATGTATGTAACTGCATAAGCATTTACATTTACATAGACTGAAAAGGACTGTGTATTTTTGAATTAAATTGAACTGTCTGGTAATGATAGCCATTGATTTGATGCACTGTTTGTTCAGTTAAGCATGAAAGGATGTTAATTATCTCTCACATCCAAATAGACCCATTGGTGAACAGATGTACACACAGTACTCAACATACAGCACTTCAGAATTTGAAGTGATTATCAAGAGATGTCAGTAGTTAAATATAGATACAGGCAGCACTTGCATATATTATAAATGAAGTTTTTAGCATTTCAGAGGGTCAATACAATTCTTGTATGTTATGGCAGATTACCCTGCCTCATTACATAAATCGTGTATTAGAAAACATCCGAAAGCATTTGGTAAGGTGGGATTGTGGAGTCTTTTGCACTATGTCTTCTTTTATGTCCTGCTGAAATGACAGTGGTGTTCTATGCATGCTTACTCAAGAATGAGTTCTTCTGTTCAGTGGTGCTGATGCCTAAACTATGCATGCAAAGGATTACGCTCTCAAGCTGCATAGGATTGCTTGCAGGCATAGAATTGCAGTGTCTAACTGGAATAGTTAAATATTTTTGCTTTCATACAGGTATTGTCTTCTCGTTTTACAGTTGCATTGCAGTTTTGTTTCTGTAACAATTGCGTATTTTGAAACCCATTTAACATTTTTGGTAAGGTTAGCATTGGCTGTTTGATCATAAAAGTGTATGATTTGGCTTTCTGCTTGTATGATTATTTAATTTCTGAGATGTTATTTTTGATAATGGCTTGGAAATGAGGAAGTTATAGATTATTTTTGTGCTTACAAAGGGGCTTTTCTGTTCTCTCTTCTAGCAGCAGGCCCCATGTCTTTTGTACAAAGCTCCTCTTAAAAGGTTGGACAGGGACCCTCCAGATTAGCTTTTCGGGGATTGTGAAGAGCTGTTTTTGATGCATTTGGGGTGTGTGTGAAAAAGCAGTGATCCTCCATCATCATGTAGTTTTTCAGTTAAGCTGGGGTGGACAAAGTAGGACCTGAAGGCCACCTGCAGCAGCTTGCTCCTTAGCCCTTTTGGGAGCCTGATGTCTGCTTCAGCACCAGCTGGAGGATGACAGAACTTGGAGCACCTTCTAGGCAGGTTTGGATTTGGTCAGGTTGGTAATCCCCACCGCCAACCCAGGTTCCTCCAAAATACAAAACCAAACTGGATATCAGTTCTAGATTCCATTTGTTTCTTCCTTTTTTTGGAGGGGGTGTTCCCCCTGCCTGCATGACCTGTGGTTGGTGCCGAGAGGCCAAAATATATTCCCAGCCTTGCTAAAGGTATACGTGTTCGAGATATGAGATATAGCTATGCAATTTTTATACATCAATGGTTACTAAAGCCTGATGGGAATGTGAAAAGATTGCAGATTGTTACTAGTCTTTTGTTCAATCTGAATCTTTTTGTTCAAATTTGGAATAGCACAATTAACTTACTGTTGTATTCTCAGGTCTGCTGTTTTACGATAAAGGTACTTGTGAGTTCTACCGTTTCTTGCTTTACAAAGCATTGGATTAACTGCCTTCTTTTTGAAGTCTTACTTTTCTAAACCACAATCCAAAAATCCCAATTTGCCATGTAGAAGGGCTTGATTCCAGTATAGTCTCCTCTTTTATCCACAGCACCTTATATTTTTGTTTTTCTTATGTTTGAGGCTGGCTTCACTGGCATTCTGGGAAATATTGCTAGAAAGAGGAGGTTCAGAAATCCTGCTCTGTGTAGACTCACTATATAGTTCCTTCAATCTAGACTCTATTGTGTAAATGAATGTTTACTGTTTCACCTATGTTTTGAGAGAAGGTCTTACAGTTTTAAGACTGATACAGATGCACAAAGTAAGTTCATGAAATAGTACTTTTCATACAGAATGTCATACAGGATAGAATTTTGTGCACATTATATGGAATATTTTCTTTTGTATTCTTTTGTATTTTGCTACATCTTATTTTTATCTTAATTGATTTCTGTGCAGAAAGTATTCTTTTGTGGACACTGTTCATATTAACTGCAATTTTGCATGTAACCAAACCTCTTTGGTTATGGTTATCACTAACCTGAAGTTAAATAAAGTTAGTATATATATATTACTAATCACTTGTTTAGTCTTTAAAATATTATGGTGTGATGGAGGAACAAATTAGCCATCAGACAATAAATTTCCTGATGGAGAGCTTTAAAAAACCCAATTTCACAATATCTTTCATGAGTGCTATGTTTGAATATATCATTTGTGTTAGTATATGACAGATAAAGCACAGTAGTATGCATTGTGCTGTGGTAGTCTTTAAAATTTAGGAGGTTTTAGTCTCAAAACTAAAACCATTATTTTCAAATATCCCCCAGCATCCTTTCCCCGACAAATATATCCCCAAGAGATGTACACAGCTGCCTCCCACAAGAAATAGTGTGTGCGCGTGTGTGTGTGTGTGTGTGAGAGAGAGAGGTGTTACCAGAGTTCGTTTGCTGCTTTTACTGCAGAGCTTCTGCTGCCAAGTAGTCTTCCTGCCATCAAGTCTAACATCATGGGTTGTGCTAGGAACACCCATAGTGTTCCTGTTTGCCTGCATAGTGAACGGAACAGTTGTTCAGAATAGTATGAATTCATACAAAGTTCAGAAAATGCAAAACATTCCTCCTACTGAAATCTATAAAAATGCAACTTTTACCATACCTTACACAAACACACACCCACACACACACATTTTCATAATTGAACATATTTATGGCTGAAAAACATGATCGAAGGAAAACTGACTGGAAAGCATGTTGCCAGGTCAAGCTGACCCTGAGACATGGTCAGATCATAAGTTCAGGGAGGATATGGCAGGAAACCCTGACACTGATGGGTCTATGCTAATCTTTTCTACACCACAGTCTCCATGCACATCTAAAACAATGGAAGGTGAAACTGCCCAGGTGAAGCAATCAAGGATCATCCCTTGATCTTGCCCTACAGAAATCCTCCCTATACCCCCTGTCCAACCAAGACATTACGAGATTGTCATGACTCCCATCAATGTTTTGTCACCGAGAATTAAGGCAATTGGCCCATTCTGGACTCCTTTGTCAATCCTGTGGGAAAGCCATAACTGCTTTGTCTATGCACTCCCTTCAGGGTAGGAAATAGGGTATATAAACCCTACCTTTGTCCCCAGCAAGTGATAGTATCTTGGGCGTATTACACCGCATGTGGTGCCCCAAGCTTCCATTTTTCTGTGCTATCCTCAGATGCTGTCTGAGCAACTCTGCTGTGACCCCTTCTTCAGGACTGGTAACTATCACTCTTTACCCTGAATCTCTCTCTACCCAGTCTTTATTGCCTCACTTTCTGATAGCCTTGTATGGTTCTTGAGAGTGTCTGATTTTTCATGTGTTAATTCAAATAAAACATTTTTATTTTAACTAGAGTTGTCTGGTATACATGCATGAAAAGATCCTGGTGCTACCCTCTTCTTGCAGGCCTCTCTTGAGCTATAATTCCCCCAAATTCTAAGAAGATGCTGGCATTGCAGGTGGACTCCAGTGTCGCCCACCTCTCAGGATAACACAACAGTCTGGGAATGTAATGTGTTTTAAGAACTACACTGAAAATGGAAAGTCTCAGGATGGTGGATTCTTTTCTTACTATTATTTATATGTAAAAGAACAACAAAACAGTTCCCTGCCTTCCAGCTTAAAATCTAATTAAGACATGACACAAAATGAAAAGGAGGTGGCAGTGTGGAAAGGGCTTAAGTCCAGCAGATACCACCTCTTCTCTTTCTCTGAGGTCAGGGCAGTGGTGGTGGGAAGGGAGGGAGGGTCTTTCATCTGCTTCCAGTCCTATGCATGATGAAACTGTGCCTGACTGTTCTTCTTGCTCAGTGCAATAGTATAGATGAATTACCATTCTGTGACATGCAGAAAATTACCTAAGGATCGCCACATTTTGCAAAGTAATTCCATGAAGTATTTTACAGCAAGCTGAACCTGAATCTCAAGAAGAACTTCCTGACAGAGCTGTCCAGCAGTGGAATATGCTGCCTTGGAAAGTGGAAGAGTCTCCTTCTTTGGAGGTTTTTAAGCAGAGGCTGGATGGCCATCTGTTGGGGATGCTTTGATGTGTGTTCCTGCATAGCAGGGGGTTGGACTGGATAGCCCCTGTGGTCATTTCCAACTCTATGATTCTATTGAAGTTCCCACATAGAAATTTTAAGTAAAAATATAGGTTTTTTTCTTTGAAGAATAATGCATCTTCTGTTTTTCTTCTTTATAGCCTCCAATTCCTTATGCCTTTTGTTCCTCTGAAGATTCTGCTACAAAAGTATGGGGAGCAAGAAAGAATATCTCTTCCACTAACATACTACTGTCCTTCACCATTCATTGCATAAAATGACCCAAACTAATTGCTTGTTCAGTGCTGTTCCTCGGGCTTTTAGTATCTATATAGCATCTGTTTAGCTTAAACATGCCTAGTCCTCTGTGAGACACAGACACACACATGTTTCGATACCTACTTTTTCCCCACTTTTGCAAGGGTCCTGTGCTGCTAATTCTAGTGAATTTGGAGGGCTAACTGTATACATGTGAATGTTCTGAATGAAATGGAATGAATGAATGAATGGAAACTTCTTTGATTAACAATGCAGAATGGAAGAAATATAGCTTCTTATTAAACCTGGAGAAAGCTTTCTTATAATCATTTATTTTTGCATGGTAGAAGTAGGTCCCAATGACACCAAAAAGAAAAGTGATTGCTAAAGTACCTCCTGATTCATAAAATAGTATTTCTTGTAAAATAGCAGCACCAATAATATATTGTATTTTTAAATCTGTGAATCACAATCAACTTCTGAAAGATGCATTATATAAAACTTGTGGAAGTTTCTTTCTGTCACAACATCTTTAAATGAATCCTTCCTTCACAGAAGGAAAAGGTTTGCATGTGTGTTTACTTTCTTTCCCCTTTTATTCATTAGTCTTGTCTACAACTGACTGTACATTGGGGATATATCAAGGCAATTTTCACTGGAGCGAAGAAGAGTTTGGGCACTGATTTCTATAAACGAGGTTTCCACAGAAAAATCCCTCCCCAATTTTACTCATAAAGTATCCTGTGAAAATTAAAATACAATTTAAAATACAGTATTTTTCACATGCAAATTTGTTGTGAACTAAACAGTGTTAATAAATTCTAAAGTGCTGTGTTTTCTCTGGAAATGTGTGGAGAAACTTATCTCTGATGAAGCATTGGACACCTTATGGTGTCAGCTTGCATGTCCAAGGGCATTCAAAGTTTCCATGCATAGAATGTTTTTGTACATGTACAAGGAAGCCTTTCTGTGCATATAAATTCATGAGGTGTTAATGCTGGAGGTTTGCAGGGTCAGCTATATCCTTTCCTTTGGATGTTTCAGCTGTATTTCTAAAGGGTCAATTGCTATGCTAGAAATGTGAGGGCTAAAAAAATGAGAAATATTGAGAAAAATGTTAAAAGCAAATTCAGTTTGTTTTTAACATTTTTCTCAATACTCTTCATTTTTGTTTAGTCCTCAAACAATCTTGATGGCATATTAGATATTTTCTGGCATTATTTACTTTATAATATAGACAAATTTACATTCTTAAGCAACAAAGGAACCCCATTGGCCTGGGTCAGTGATGATGGGATTTGCCAGGAAGTGGGTTTCATGTCACATTTTGATTTCTAGGAAAGGTAAAGACTTTTTTTTTTAAATAAAAAAAGTGGGAATTTGGGGTGATAGATCATGGGTGGGCAGACACCCATGAGGGACTAAAGGAATTTAATTCTTCCAAACCTGTTGTTAAACTGATAAATCCGCACCCCCTTCCTTGCTGATACCACTTCCATTGCTGCTCATTAGATGTAGAAATGCTTTTTAGAGTGACCTTAAAGCGAACTTACCAAGGGGTTCTCCTGGCAAGATTTACTCAAGAGTGGGTTTGCCTTTGCCTTCCGCTGAGGCTGAGAGGGTGTGACTTAAGCGGCCTAAGTGGGTTTCCAGGGCTGAGGCGGGATTCGAACGGCGGTCTCGAGTCGTAGCCCAGCGCTCAAACCACTACACACCACGTCGGCTTGCTTTATAAGTAGAAGGCTCACTCTTTTTCAAAATGAACATTGTATTTAATTATTTTAAAACGCGTGAACGAACATTTGCGCACTTGCCCTAAATACCACCCACCCACCCACACGCACACTCCCCCCCTCCCCCAGAGACATTCATAAACGCACAAGTATGAAACGCAGGCTTAAAAATATATATACAACGTCAAAGTAAATACAACTAGATCTGAACGCGGGAAGGCACGCGTGAGGCTTTCACAGGCCGCCGCCTCTCCGGCCCTTTCCGCACGAGACAGTTATAGCGCTATGATTCCACTTTCGACATCCTATGGAATCCTGGGGTTTGCAGTTCCGGGTGGGGCCGGGAGGCCCCTCCCGAAACTGCAAACCCCAGGATTCCATAGGATGTCGAAAGTGGAATCATAGCGCTGTACTTGTCTCGTGCAGAAAGGGCCTCCGCCTGAGGAGGCGTCTGTGGCCCGCCGCCGCCGCCGCCAGGGGTGCTGCGCAGCTTTTGTTTACCCGGCAGCCGGGAGAAGCGGGCCCGTTTCTGGGCGGAGAGACGGACAGCCCCCCGGCTCAGAAGAGGAAGGGCCTGCGGCGGCCCACAGCCCACGCCGGGACCTCTTCCACTTCTATGAGGCGGTGAAGGTTGGTCGTCCCTCGCTGCGCCCTCTTCTTCTTCTTCGAGGCTGCGGCCTCGCCACCCGCTTCTTAGGCCGCGTCTGAGCCCCGGAAGGTGGGGCGGGGGGAGCTCCCATTGCCTGCTCCGGGCAGGGCGGGGAGTCGGGACTCTTAAACCGCGTAGTGGCCAGAAGGGGGTCTTTTGTGCGTGTTGGAGCTCTTGCGGTGCGAACGAAGGCGGGGTTCGTTGTGTACCGGGGAGCCTGTCGGGAGTTAGGGAGTAGCAGGGGGTCTTGCTGGAGTTTACCTTCATGCAGAGCGAACCCCGGACCCTCGCCCCCGACCCGAGGGCGGTTCCAGAGAACCACGTGCATTCAGGGAGGAGGAATCCACGACGGTGGGGTAATAATCCTCGCGTGCAGGAGCCCACGGCCATTTCCGCACCAGACTGTTATAGCGCTGTTATTCCACTTGCAACATCCTATGGAATCCTCGGGTTTGCAGTTTAGGGAGGGGCCTTTGAGACGTTTGCGGCGGGCCACGGACGCCTCCTCAGACGGAGGCCGTTTCCGCACGAGACAGTTGTAGCGCTATGATTCCACTTTCGACGCCCTAAACTGCAAACCCCAGGATTCCATAGGATGTTGCAAGTGGAATAATAGCGCCATAACAGTCTGGTGCGGAAATGGCCCACGTTCTAAATCGGTTGCTACCGTTAGGAGCCCAGCCGCCTCTGTCAGTTTTTGTTATCCTGCCTAGCAAGCCAGATGAATTTTTCCCTTCTCTGTCAGATTGTGAAAACAAGTCTTTTTATTTACGTTTTGTGAGAAATGTCTTTGGAAACGGAACCGCAGATGCCCGCCGACCAGCGAGGCTGTGAGGGTGAGAAGAAAAATAGCATTAGAAATGTTTCAAAAGAGAAGAATTTTCTCTCTGATCTCACTGTTCATTTCCTGAGTTCTGAGATGCTTCTAGGTAGAGGGAGAGGGGAGAAGTAGGCCCCTTGGTGGAGTTTGATTCCTGAAGGGTTTTTTTTTTTAAATAAAGAGTAAGCATTTGGACCCCCCTTCTTCGGCTATCTTTCATTACCCTTGTTGTGTACCTTCTTCTGAGCGCCCAGTCGCTTGCAGCAGGGTCTTTTATCGTGGTGGCACCCACAGTGTGGCATGGTTTTCCTCCTGATTGTACACATGCTCCAGCAATGCTTATTTTTAGGCCCACGTTGAAGACATTTTTTTTTTTGCAAGCCATATTAGTGTGGTTCTGACTATCAGATATTTTATGAATAATAGAGACACTGCGTATTGATTTTGCGGCTTCCCTTTCTATGCCACTCTGAAATTCTTCACCAGTTTTAATGAACTTCTATTTTTTGTTCTTTTTTTCTTCTGTTTTTTTCTGAAACTACTGAGCAGCAAGTAAAATAGCACATGTATGGATATGTATGTTCAGGTTGGTTTGCATGTTTTTTTTCTTTTATGTGAAGTGGTACGTATTTTCTGAAGATCACAATATGTAAGCTTTTAGTCGGTTTATCAACATCTGTGGCTCCTATTTTTAGATTCGGATGGGTTTTACATGTTTGGGTGAAGGATATGGATTCTTTCTGTTTGAGAGACTTTACTTTTATAAAAGAAACACACATTGACATGCATCTGTTGGCAACTGTAGGCGTCTTATTTTATCAACAGGCTATTTTCAGGAAGAAGCAGGTGGTAGGATGTACCTTTACTAATCTAAATTATTGTGCTCCCCCTGTCTTTTTTTTTTTTTTTTAGGAATCCGGTGGTCTGACAGTTGATAACTCAACTATGGACAGGAATCCATCACCACCTTCCAGTGATTCAGAAGAGGAGGCAGTAGCTGCTGGAGATTCCATTGGAAATACGGTTTATAGCAAGCACTGGCTATTCAGTGTCCTTACAAAACTAATAGAAGTATGCTAGTAAATGCACCAGTTGTCTGTCTGTATTGGAGCAGTTGATAATTTTGTGACATGAAACTGTGCAGTTGCCAAAATAGACATGAGGATGGCTAACAGTACATTTCCAAGCGGTATATCATTGGCAGTTTTAGATGCTGTTTAAATAGTTCTTTGTGCATGTATAAAATATATTAAGCGTAAATCTAAATGAAAGGCGAGGAAAAAAACCCCATTTTTTTAAAAGTAATTTTTTTCTGATATGCCTTCCTGATGTTGAATTTGTTTTATTATGATGCTGAAGGCTCTATTTCAAATGGGTACTATGACTGTTCATGTCACTAATTTCTTGCTGTGGTTTGCAGTTATGAAATGTTGTAATGTTTGGTATAATTACTTGGGAGTAAGTCTATAAGTGGGATTATCATACTATACAAGTAGTTTCTCAATTTTGCCATGCTGGTGTAAATACAGATGAAAATATATAAACATCCTGTGTGCTATAGTGCTTTATGTGTGTTTGATGTATGCTGTGATGAAAAGTGGACTAACTGCTATGTGAACCAGTTTTCACCCTGTGATTCCCAAGGATGCATTTCAATTAACTTGGAAGTGATGTGATATCACTCCTCATTTTCCTTCTGCTTAAAATTAGCTATTTTTGGTGGCTTATATTAGTGAGGTACAGGTCTTGGTATTTTGGAAGGTGATATTTCACCTGATTTTTTCAAAAAATGGGACTTTGGGGGATCTCCTCAAGAGGTAAGGGGTAAAAAAAAAAGATTTGAAGTTGCACAGGGCCAGAGGTCCACTCGTATAATATATGGTTGGCTTAATTGCTTAGGACTAGTGATGACCCATTTGTGGCTATAAGTGTAATAAAACAGTGGGGCATTTTGACAGTACTAGTTAATTCTGGGGTGGAAATTACCTTTTATATTCCATTGGATATCTGTGTTCTGTATGTGCTATTTTGAGTGAGCTGGCTAGAACAGGGTTAAATGACCCGTTCTTTTCCCCAGTCCAAAGTTGTTTCTGCTACTGCTGTTGTAATAAGTCTAATCAAGTTTAATAATTTTATTAATACACATTTTGCAGTATATAAAACAACATATAAAAGAGTACAAAGACAAACATATGACAACAACAACAAACTACTAACAAACCTAAAACTAACAAAACAAAACTAGCCCCTACATAGGGACTAGAAATATGTACAAATGACTTCTAACTCATCAGCTGTTGGTTATATGATAAAATATAGGATATGCTTCTTCTAATTTATAACACTATCACGCATTACTGAAAATTAATAATAACTGTTAAGTATTAGTCTTTGAAACCAAGAACTGACTTTCTCTTGCAAAGATCTCTTAAATAGACAATCAGTCTCTCCTAATTCTTTTTAAACCTACACAAAGACCATCCCTTAGTCAAAAGAGTTTATACATTTCTGCCAGATCAAGTACTTCATCAGTCAGTCTCCTCGAGATGGAGTAGTCATATCTTTCTATTTCTGTGCAAAGAGTACAGCTGTAATCCTATACTGGAAGATTCTCTCCTGCTTCTAGTAGATCTTCTCAGTGATCAATCCCAGTAGAATAAATTCAGGTTTCAGTAGAATCTTTATCTTCAGAATGTTTTCTATCAATTTATGAATCATAACCCAAAATTTCTTTGCTTTCTCACATATCTACAACATGTAAAAAAAATCTAATTTTGTTATTAGGATTCACTTCCTCATAAATGTGCATATCATCACAACTTTGCTGTTGCTATTATTACTTTGGTTTCTTTATTCATTTGTGTTTTTAATTCTCTTTGTAAGCTTATTACTCCTAAGGAAGAAGATGATTCTGAGTTAAACAATATGGAAGAAGAGATAGAGTTAGATGAAGATATGGAGAATGACATTTGCAAAGTATGGGATATGTCAATGGATAAGGTATTAGCTATTGTACTATTTTTGTAGAGTGTTTACATTATCTGGGAATAAGCTTTACCAACAGAAGAATTATGCGTAGTTGTATGGTAGCTAGGAAGAGAGTACAGTTGCCAAAATGTATCACCTGTCCTACAGTGCTCTTGTTAGCGCTTTCTTGTTAGTTTTGCTAGTGCTATCACACTAAAGTCACTTGAATTTTGCTGCCTTATTGTTGAAAAAGGCCAGATTAAAAATTTTGGATGCAAACTGTAATATATTGAATTTGATATTTGACAGTTTGATAAGTTAGAAGAGTTATTGCAATTACTTTATAAGTGGAGAGTACATATTATTAAGTCTGTGTGAAAAAATGTTATCTGTCAGAAATCGCCTGTGAATTATGGAACCATTTCACAGTGAATGGATTTTTAATGAGAATGGCTAGAGCCTTATTGGTTGTCTTACACCTTCTTAATGTGTGCGTATGTACCTTCAACAGCCTAAATACCTTAAAGGCACCAGATCCTGTGTGATCTTGAAACCTAAGCAGGATCAGCCCTGGATAGGGGACTACCAACAAATACCAGGTGCTGTAGGCTATACTTCAGAGGAAGGAAATGGCAAAACTACCTGTGAATATTCCTTGCCTAAGAAAACTTGATGAGATTCATGGAGTTGCCTTAAGTAAGCAGGTGACTTGAAGGCACGCACACACACATGCATGTGCTTTCAAGTTGCCTGTAGACTTACATGTTGGTGGTCTCTCATCCAAGTACTAACCAGGGCTGACCCTGCTTAGCTTCCAAGATCAGACAGGATCTTTAGAATACCTTTACGATATTCTTTTAGGGTATTTAGGCCTCTACACCTTTGTAATAACTAACAACAATTTGCATGAAGACTGAATCAAGTGGGGATTTTTCTGGTCATGGAAATGTATGCTTATTTGTCACCAGTCATAACACTTGAGAAATAAAATGTAACAAAACATGCAAACAAACCTTAGAATGACAAGTTTTTAACTCTGTTAGATAAATAAGAATGGAGAAAATATGTATTTATACTAAAGCACAGAAATCACTTGAATCTCAGTGAAGGAAGGGGATTTAAGCCCCCTCAATTTTCCTTTTCTTATTTAACACATAAATTTTCTTATTTTCAGGATGTAGCTTTATTTCTAGAAGAATTTAATGCAACTGATGTATTTATGGGTGTATTTGCCAAGTCTAGGTGTCCTCGACTTACCGTGAGTACTGTTATGGATCTGTGTCCTATTTATTAATAATACTTTGTGCTATAATTTTTCAGATATAGGTCAAAATGATAAAAATGATAAAAATTTCATAATTAAGATGGTGGGGTACACTATGCCAGGACAATAAATAAATAAATAAAGTGTATTATTCAGTTCCAATATCTCATGTTGGCTCTAGTCCAGCTGTGCAGGGATGAGGCATGGTAGGTCATTGATGTTCTCTGCTGACTGCCTTCTTTAGCACTGTGGAGTTTAAATGCTTCACTCCCTCCAATGAAATGTCCCCCAGAACTTTCAGAAACCCAGCAGATTCAATATATCACTGTGGGTTATATTTTGTAGTTACTGGCCATTCTTTTCCATTCTACACACATTTATGCTGATTTGAAGCAGGTTTATTATGTATTTATTAACCATGCTATACTCGACATTTCAGGAAATATGCATGGGAATATTGGGTAACATGGCTTGTTGCCGAGAAGTACGCACGTCTATTAGTAATGATGAGAACCTTGGGTAAGTGGCATATTCTGTTATTAATTTCTCATTATTTTTGAAATAATGAAATATGAAATAATAAATGAGGATTAAACATCACGGCTCTTCCAGACTTGAGCTTCAATTCTTTTTTTTTTCCCCATTAAAGTGCTACTGATGCACATATGCCCTTTGATAGTATAAAAGCAAAAGAGATCCCTTGTGTTAACAATTACAAAACTAGACAAGAGGAGACATGGTAACAAGGGGAAGCTTATATAAGATGTGTCAAGAAGGATTTGGCTTTGATAAGTGGTAAGCTGTAGTGAGAGCAATTTTGTCAGAGTGGCTGAGGTCAGTGTCAGAATGTAAGCTGTGCAGAATAATTGAGAAGAAGAAAAATAAATCTAGATTTTTATTATGACCTTTTGAGGTGGGGACAGAAGGAAGAAGGAGAGCTAAGAGATACTGAAAGGATTTCTTAAGGAACAGAGAAATAATGGATTACTTAAAAAGCACTTACCTCAGTGAGGACAAGAGAACAATGAGAGAGCAGGAAGAATAGGATTCAAGTTAAAAAAGGATGGAAGAGAAGAAGAATATGAGAAGATGCAGGGAGGAGGTGGGGAAGGTCTGGGAGAAAAGGTCCACGTAGCTTATGTAAACTTAATATTTGAAGGATTACCAAGAGGTTATAGAGAAGGCAAAAATGAATATGACCATGGTCTGTGTAAAGTCTGAAGTGAAGAAGAAATAGCACAATTTTGGGGTTTCCTTATGAGTGGATAACTCATGATGCAATATTAAAGTGGATATTATTAGCCCAAATTTGAGTTTTTCAGTGGTAAGGTAGTGAAATGTGATTTTCTTTTGTATGTTTTAATATAGTTATATTAAAATAGAATCATAGAATTGGATGGGATCCCAATGGCCACTTAGTCCAATCCCCTGCCAAGCAGGAATGCATTGCTAAAACACTTTGAGAGATAGCCATTTAACCTGTCTTCACCAATCTCCAAAGCAATCTATTCTGCTACTGAACAGCTCTTACCATGGGAAGTTCTGCCTAATGTTTAGGTGGAATCTCTTTTCTTGTAATTTGAATCCATTTGTTCATGTCCTAGTCTCTAAAGCAGCAGAAAAAAGCTTGCTCCATTTTCTACATGGCATCTTTAGATATTTTTACATATTTGAGACATGATAATATGGATTGGTTTCCAGATCTTGGTCACCATCCTCTAGATATGTTCCAGGTTGTCAGTATTCTTCTTGAAGTGTTACCCAGAACTGTACATACCATTTCAGACAATGTCTGGCCAAGGCAGGTCAAGAGTGCTACCATTCCTTCCCTCAGTCTGGATGCTATAACTCCTGTTGAGGCAAGCTAGAATTCTATTTAGTTTTTGGCCACCGCATCACAATACAGTATTGACTCATGCTTAGCTTATAATCTCCTAAGATGCCTACATTTTTTCACCTGTACTTTTGTCAGATCATGTATCATTCATCCTGTATTTGTGCATTGAACAAACAGTCAGTTTGGATCATTTTATGCAATGAATGGTTAAGGACAGTAGTATGTTAGTGGAAGAGATATTCTCTCTTGCTCTCCATACTTCTGTATCAGAATTATTTCCAGTTGTGTCTCTAACATCTCATCTTTAAGAACCTTCCTTCCATCCTGAACAATAGTTCAGTGGCAGATCTCATGCTTTGCAGAAATTCCCAGTTCAGTCCTCAGCATCTCTATATACGCCTGGAAAGGTCTTCTATCTACAACTCTGGGAAGCTGTTGCCAGACAATATTGACAGTATTGCTCTAGACTGGAATGGACAAAGTGTGGCCCTGAGGCCATATGTGCCCCTCCTTGGATTGTCTTTTTTCTGGTTAAAAAAAAAGGGTGGGGAATTGCCTGTCTTGATACGTCTAGGAGCACCAACAGATCTAGGTTGCAGGGACACACTGCATTGCTTAACAACAAAACATAACCAGTTTTTCAAAACAAGAAGTGGACTTTAGCCATTTTCAGAGGGATTGGTTTGGGTTTGTTTGTTTGTTTGTTTGTTTTACAATCTGTGTGGTCCTGGAGGAGCCCTGGAACAGCATATTGGCCCCCAGGCTTGCCACTGTTGCCTACCCTGCTCTAGATAGACCAGGATTTAACACTGTGTAACACACCTTCCTTCATGGATTTGTCTCTTTAGTACAGTCTGGACAATGTCTGACAGCAAACTTGTCACTGTTGTTCTTCAGTTAGTTGGTGGCATGGGACTTTTAAATAGTGGCAAAACATCTGCTCACGTAACAAATGGATTTAAGTGTTCTATGCTAAGTGCTGTTAACAAACTTTATAGCAAATCTGTGCACAACCAAGAACTCAGAACCAGAGTTGTAGGTTGGTGTTCCTTATCTTTAAATCACACTTGATTTTAGGGGTTGTAGTAACACGTAGTCTACTGCTATACCTGCTCGATACAGTATTTGTGGTTATGGAGATCAGACGAGTCAGCATGGTATAGTGATTTAAGCTATATGATTTAAGACTATGACCCTGGAGACCAGGGTTTGATTTCCTGCTTGGCCATGGGAACCCACTGGGTCACCTTGGGTGTGTATCACTTTCTCAGTCCCAGAAAATCCTGTGATAGGTTCACCTTAGTGTTGCCATAAGTCAGAAATGACTTGAAGGCACACAGCAACAAAGATCAGATAGCTGTTCAGTAGATGGTGCCATGTGTTTGGACAGAGATTGAGAAAACAGGATGGGAAATTAATCCATGGTGACTTCATCTTCATAATTTTATGGCTGACCTCTACAGTGTACTTTTGCTTTTTTTAGACAGATAGTGCTGCTGCGCTTATCTGATTCTGATTCCCCAACCCTACTTGAAACAAGCAGGTAAGCTTGTTTTTCATCAGCAACTAAAATATCTGAGCATAAAATATTACTCTACGTGCTGTGCTAATGGATATGAAGATAGGAAGTTAGGGATTGTGTTACTGTGTATTTGGAAGAAAATATTATTGAGCTCACTGTGATGTACTTCTGAAGGTTCCTTAGTCTTTCCTTATGGAAATGTCATATTTGAATTAATTTGACTCATTGTATTCCAGATTTTTATTTTAATTGTATTTCTAATATATTTATTTCTTATTAACACCTGTGTAGAAAAAAAATGATAATCCGGTGTTACATATCTCTACCCGGATATAAGTTCTGTTTTGTGCAGTAGTCTTTATTCCTAATTGTATATAATTGGCAGCCTAATTTGCTTTTAAAGTGGATCCTCTCTTTCTTGGGGGTTAGGGGCACCGGTCCCCATGAAAGTGGAAAAAACATGAACACACACAGAAACACAAAGTACTTGTCTGGAGGGGTGGCCGGGCTGCACGTGCATTCCCTCAGTTGCTCACTTGCATGGGTTGGAGAGAGGAGAGGAGTGGGAGAATGGAGGAAAGGGGACACTTGTCTCATTCTCTTCCTCTTTTCTGTCTGCCTGTGTGAGTGAGTAACGCTTGCAGTCTTCTCCCATCCCATCCAAATTCCCCGATGAAAATAATTGAATGTCTGCACATTTCCTTCCTCCTGTCCCATCCCTTTTTCTTCCACACATATGAGCAAGTGAGTGAACGTACACATTCTCCATCCTCCCGTCCCATACCTTCCCCCAGTAATCTACAAATAATCAAACCCGCAAATGTGGAGGGATGACCATATTTTAAATTCTGTGTTAACTTGAAATTTTCTCCTCAGGTTACTGCTGACTTGCCTCTGCCAACCTGAAGTGGCTAATACTTGGGTGGAAAGAATCCGAGGAAGTCCGTCGGTGTATGATTGTATCTGCTTTATTATGTCTAGTTCTACAAATGGTAGGCTGTCAAACAGTTTGAGCGACAGATTTAGAAGTATAAGAAAAGGGGTACAGTTGTTTCTCAAACCCAGGTGCTCATGATTTCCAGTGTCTTTAAAGAACTCTGTATCCCAGGAATTTTGAAAATATTCTTTAATAAAATTTTGTACCAAGCATCTTTATAAGAGATATATAAAGAAACAGTAGGGCTTTGTAGTCCAGAATCTCTCCTTATCTTCCCTCTCCCTATTTCTTTTAAAGAGTCCATGGAATATGCAGGATAGCTTAAAATCTAGTTTCCGAAGAGATCTAAAGATCTTAACAGTCTTCATTAAAGCTTAAGTTACAGGCTTCAGCATTCAAATGGAAGTGAAAATCAGAACTTTATTGCGCTTAATTTGATCTAGCTCACCACTCCCAGCATCCCTAGCCACTGGGAAAGTTGAACTCTCACAGCAACTAGGGACGCAATGTTGGGAACTGCTGGCAAATTATATTTAGGGGTGTAAACCTAAGGTGCTATTCAGGAATCCATAAAATGCACTGGATTTGTTGCTGAATAACTTGCTTGGGAATTGTGGCCACAGACTTTTCAGTCCAGTTCTAAGGTTTATGTTGGTTCAATGTTTAAGAAGTTACAAGAAATGAATTTTCTGTAAATTTATAAAAGTTTAAATTATGGTTAATCTTTGTTGCAGTGGAGTTGCTGGTGAAAGTAGGTGAGGTGGTTGATAAGTTGTTTGACTTGGATGAACAACTAATGTTAGACTGGATTAAAAAAGGTTCTCGATGGTCAGTGACACAGCCTGTGGAGGATTCACCTGATGAGCTTCCAGTTCTTAAGATTGTCCCTTGTCTGCTTGAAGCTACAAAACAGATCAGGTATGTATATATCTGCATATTGGGTGTGCACACAGTATTGTATTATCGCTCCTAATCTTTGTATTGTAACTCCTAATCTTAATTTATTTGAATAAAATCAAACAGAACATAGGCATAGCAGTATTAATCCACATCCCTGTTTTGTGTTACTGTTTATACTTTGATTCTGTCTTTTGTGCAAGAAGTTTAGAGCAGTGTATGTGACTCTTCTTTTCCCCATTTTATCCTAATAACCCTATAAAGTAAGGTAGGTTGATTGATCCAGGATTCACTGTTAAGTCTCATAGGTGATTGGAAATTTGAAGTTGTATCTCTCTGATTATAGTTTCTGGTTTTCTCCATTTGAGAAGATGGTTGTGAGAAACTGCCATACCAGTTCATAGGAAAGAGAAAAAAAATGACTATTGAACATAGTAGGGACATTGTATTAGAGGACTTTTGGTTCTCCTTGCACCTGCAGGTATCCACAGTGTTTTTGAAGAAGCTTCGTAGGAGAATGTCATTGGAAGCAGCTGCACCACAAATCTTGCTGCAGAAGGAAGTCCATCTTGTAACTTCCATTTACCTTATTTTTGGTTCTGCAGGTCCTTTCTGTTCTATGAACCTTGAGCTGCTTAACCAAGTTGGGTACCAATCTCTGTTGAACTTTCTGCTTGAAGGCAAATGAAGCTGTTCTTGCTTTGCTTTTTTTCTACTCAGAGTGAGGTCACTCAATGTGTCGAGCAGTGTGGAGAAGACAATAATGCTTAGGCTACAGTGCTCACTTCCTTGTTATTGGGGCTACTTGAACTGTCATTTGGGGTATAACACAATATAAGCTTGATCAGTGCTTCTGAAATTATATGGTGGAGTTTTTTCTCCCAGTGTGCCAGGGCCTGATACCATATTTATGCCCATTGGCTATAAAGCTTTCTTTCTTTCCTGGAAACCTGGCCGCGGATCAGCAGCCAATAGCTCTGGCGTCAGTCCACAAACCACTACTGGCCTCAGTGATACTGTATCATAAGTACATATTCTTCCTCCTTCCTCAAGGATAGGAACACAGTGTACAATGGATATTTGTATTAATATCAGCAGTATGCTTCTACCTGTGGGCTTGTGCTTAATGTGGCAGGTGAGGTTTGTTCAGATAAGGGGAAGATATATAAGCTCCAACAAAGCTGTCTTGTTTAATTTAAATGTTACTGGAAACTATGGGAACAGTATTTGAGGTTAGCCTTGGAATTACTGAGTGGTGGGGTAGAAATATTTTAACAGATATTTTTAAAATACTCTTACAGATTTCTTAAGTAATATTTCTGAACAGAATTTATAATTCTGTCCTGCAGCTCAGAAAATAATTCTGAAGGACTTGATGTTTACATGCATATCCTACAGCTCCTCACGACTGTGGATGAAGGCATTCAAGCAATTGGTAAGATTTTTTGAAATACAGTTTATTGTGACAATATTAGCAGCATCCAGTGGACTTTTGCTGGTGGAACAGGTGAATCCACTAGAAGTGCAGTCCTTAGTGTGCTCCTATACATCTTTCTGGAGGGCTAGAATACTCTGCGAGGTAGCATGGTGCAGTTGAGTCTTGGACTAGGACTCTATGAGACCATCATTCAAATCTCCACTGTCTGACCTTGAGCAAGTCACACTGTCTCAGCTTCAGAGGAAGGCAGTGGTCACCCTCCACCTTGAATCTGTCTTGCCAAGAAAACTGCATGATAGGTTTACCTTAGTGTTTCTATAAGTCAAAAACAACATGAGGGCACATAACAAGAAGAAGTAACACTCTAGAGTCTGGTGATACAGAGAAATGCAGGAATGATGGGAAGAAAGATCTAAGAGTGTATCCAGCAGAACACTGGATTTATCTTTACAGCTCTAAAGAATCCTCTTGTAAAGGCTCTTCCACATATTGACTGACATTTTTTTTCCATTCTCAAGTACAGTCTCCCGATAGTGGAAGAGAAACTTGGAGTTTGCTGTATAATCTCTTTTGTTGTGAACTCTGCCAGCCAGATGATCCACCAATTATTGTTCAAGAACAGAAGACTGTTTTGGCTTCTATATTGTCTGTTCTATCAGCCATCTTTTCTTCACAGAGTGAACAAGAATTTGTCAAGATAGGAAAAAGCAAGTATTGTTTTTCTTATCACAAGAATTAAACTTTCAGCAAGATAACTTCAAGTTCTTAGAGAGAAAATAGCTTTTCAAATTGTAGGATAACTCACAGTAGTAATGAGGGGAAAAAATTCAGGAATATGCTAGAGATGGAAAGAATATGAAATATTTGAAAAATGGTAGAAAAACATGTTTCTCAAGTATTGGAAAACTGGTGAGGAAAATTGTGGATGGATGACAATATTCACCATTTGGGATTTTTTTGTGCAAAATGTGCACATTTTGTGTGTGTACAGAAATGTTGTTTTCTGCACAGAATATGCTGGTGTCTATGCAGAAAATCCTGTTTTATGTGCATCCCCTCCTACGCACATGTGAATAAGTCTCAAATAAGCATTTGCTACACAGAAAATATTACTTCCCAGAAATACTATTTTTTGGACAAAAAATGCTGCTGCTTGCACAGAAAATGTTTCCTGTGCAAAAATACCTTATGTGCAGAGAATAGTATTTGAACATTGTGCAGTAATTGCTAAAATGATTCATTGCTTCCCTTGAGAACAAATTACTGAAGAATTACATTCCGAGTATATGGTCATCTATCCATAATCATGTTTTCGTGTGGATTCCAACCCTGACTTTCTTATATTCGTAAATTCTCCATGCTGGTTGGGCTCTGTTCTTCCTTTTGTGGGTTATGTTCCTTTGTTGAGGGATGTCTTTCAAGCCCTGACCACATACTGCAAATGACTGGTTGAGTTGACTGTAAAGAGTGGAAACATGTATTTTAATTCTTCATGGTCTCTGTGCTACACGCAACAGGTACAAAACCTGTTGTGTGAGGCACAGATGACCACTCAAAAAAACACAGTTACAGGTAAGCAACAACTTCTTCTTCTTCTTCTTCCTTTTCTTCTTTTTCTTCTTCTTTTTTGGGGTCTCTCTGTGCCTCACATAATGAGTTTTGTACCTGTTGTGTGAGGGCCCAAGATGACCACTCGAAGAGCCACAGTTACTTCTAAGTTACATGTTCTTCTCCATTAAACTCTTCATGTGACAAAACCTCCTGCTTTCTTGCTGGGGGAAACCAACCAAAATATTTTCTTCCATAACTTTTTTAAAAATTTGTTTTATATGTCAGATATTCCTCTGATTGATAGCTTGATAAGAGTCTTAGGAAACATGGATGAATGTGTAAAGAGATCTGCAGACAGTGTGAAAAAATCCAAGTCAGAAGAGCCAGAAAAGCTGGGAATTTCTGAGGAAGATTTCTATTTGAAAATTGTGAAGGACATCTGCTGTGAGTTACTCTCCAGTATGCTTCAGGAAATGTCAAAGGTAAAAATCCCATGAGCCTGTGGATGCAGAAAAGATTTTGTTTCAGCACTGGTTGTCTATGTAGTGCAGAGACTGCTGTGATCATTTTCAGTAACAGAAAAGTTCATTTTTGAAACGGTTTCCAGGATGTGGAAAAGGGAGTTATCAAATGTGCGTAATTCACAAGACTCCTTCATCACACAAAAAAATGATGGTCAAAGTGCCCTATGTTTGTGGTCAGCTTGCATTTAAAGTATGGCTCTCTGTACATAGCTACGTAGGAGTCTGATTAGAAGGTTAAGTTACAATAGGGAGCAGAATGTGTTAATGTCTTTGTAGACTGAATTCTTTTTATGAAATACTTGAATTTATTTTGAGTGAAAGAGAATGTGTATTTATCCTCGCATTTTAAATGCTGATTTCTCCATTGTGGTCTAAGATAGCCTGTAGGCCAGACCAGACAATCATTTACCACTCCTGCACTCAGCCTGATTTGAGTCTCTAGCACATTCAGTAGGAAGTTGAGGCACACATGAACCTTATACAGAAATGGGGTTTTCTCCATTTGTTTGAATATTGGATATGGATATCCAAATACAGAGGTGCTGCTGATATTAAAGCATTTTGGTAGCATACTTAGTGTCTTGGAGTCCCAAGGAGCTTGTCACTGAAGCAGATGAGTTAGCATTTGTCCTCTGCTGCTTGCACTCTCTTGTCAGTAATTTATTATCTATATAGTCCCACATAGTGTTTGATTCACTTGGACAACATGTGAATTAATAATGATTTTGTTATTTTTTTAAAGCTTGTTTTATGTTTATGGGACTAATATTTGTTGAACTAATTGGTGGTTTGGTGATGTTTTCAGGAAAACATAATGGAAGGGCTCAAGCAAGGTCATTTAAATGAAGAGAAATGTTCCTGTGCAATTGAAAACCTCCTCCCTTTAAAGTTATTGTCGGTATGTATTTTCTCTGAAATAACTCACTGTTTTGATTTTAAGACAGGGTAAGAGGAATTGCTTTGGCGTACATATGATACATTACTGTCTGAAAGGTTGGAGCTCTGTGGCTGAAAATTTGGCTGGGAAATATGTGAAATCTAGTTTCCTCTGCTGAAAGCTATGTACACTCTTTGTCTCTTTGTTCACAGCTTCCCAAATTCTTTTTGTGCATCAGAGCTTTGGAGTGTTGCTACCAAAGCATGATACCAAGGAGGGCAGGAACTGAAGGTCATTCCCACATTGAATATTGCAGTAAACACCTCGATCCTATGAACTTAAACTAGATAGTGAATTCCAGTAAGTTTAATAGAAATGAATTCCAAATTAGGTTACAGTCCTATATAAGTTAACTGTAACCTGTATATATAGCATAAATTGCGTGAATTTGAAAGGAAAATTTACGCAACCTGGCAAGGTATTTCTATAGTTTTAAGGTCAGTTGCACTGCTTTTGGAATAAGCACAAACCCGCCCATCTAGTGTTCATGAGGCAAGTTTTGGTGAAGCAGCAAGAGTCAAGGCAGTGCTTTTCTGTTCACTTGTTCTGCTGTACCGGTAGGAGAAGAAAACAGGCACTTACCAAGTACCCTATTCTTTAGCCATCCTAATGCTTGTAAAATTTCATTGTCATGAAAAACAACAAACCAGTATTGCTAGATAGCATAGGTTCAGCTTACTCAAAATGAGGGGTGGTTTTACACTTCATTGCAGAAGTCTTGTTACAGATAACAACTTATACATTAGTTGAAGAGCATCGTCAAGAGTATTTGGCGGACTGAGGTGAACATGTTGTGCACCAGCTTTCTGATAAATAATTTGTAGGGTTATGAGAACTCACAATAGTGAATAAATTTATGCCATGTATTAAATAGGTATCTGAATCCACATTACCTTTTTAGCCTTTTTATCTTTTAAAAAATACTACTTTTTGTCTTTTGCAAACATTTATTTACTCAATTACTTCTCTTGCCACTTCCAACCTACAGTTTCCACCCACTCATCCCCCCCACGCACTAGCCAACCAGGGCCAGGCCCCCAAGTGCTCAGAAGACAACAAGGGAGCATTTCCTGTTACTAGCCTCCTCCTCAGAATAGGATGAGAAAGGGTGCAGCCTCCTCCCTGCACCAGTGAGTGATGGAAGGAGAGGGGAGATGGTAGTATAGGAGTCAAAACACTATACAACTAACATTAACTGAAAAAGGACAGCTTGGGAAGTGGGGGTTAAGGCACCTCAATAACATGACATAACCGCAAGGTCTAAAGGAACAGAGGAAGTTAACTATATTATTTAAATAATTTATTTTAAAAATATTTTATTTTAAAGACATTCATTTTTTTATAAGTCATGGAAACATTTATTATTTCTTTGCATAGTTTAAACACTATGTAGCTACAAAAACAGTCAATGTTTTAAGAAGCAAGTCTTTGTTTTTCATCGCCATTGCACTCAGCTTTTATTCATTGATGCTACTGAAGTTAGAAACCTGGAAGATTTTGAAACAAGCAATAAAAAAAAGTAATGGGCAGTAAATGTAATCATAGCATGAGTAGAATTAACTAGTACAAAATCAGCTACACCTTTGGAAGTGATATAAATAAGTTTTGATGGTTCAGTAATCCATTCAAGATGTTGGACTAATTAGTCTGATTCCATCCTGTGTCTCACCTGACTCAGCTTGATGACATTAATATTTTGTGTCCAGGTAAAGAGTTTTCTTGAAGTGCTGCGTGAAGCTGATTCGGCTCTTGCTGACAATTTAGAAGAAAACTTCCCAAGCTTGAAACTCCAGATGTAGGAGCACATATACCAAATTTTCTTGCTGGAAGATTTTGAATTTTTCACTACTGTTTAAAAAAGTAATGTGAAAACAATTTTTAAAAAGGTTTAAGTCTTCTGTCTCTTATGCTTCTTTGCAAAGAAAGTGAGATTGGAATCATCATTAAACAAGAAAGGAAATTACAGAGAACGGCATAGAAGACAACCTGATAAGCACCTGAAATGTTTATTTTTGTGGGCTTAAAATGAGAGGAAAACACAAACATAGTTTTATACGTTACTGGCCATTGACATTGTGAGTCTCAGTGTTCTTGATGAAAAAAAATAGCTTCATCTATTTTTGAAGAGTTTGTTGAGTTATTTAGTAATATTAAGATGAACTGTGGATATATTGAAGGAGATAAGGGAATAGATTCAAATTTGGAACTTATAGCAGAAGAGGACAGGAAGTCATTTTAGCATATCTGTATTGTTTTTCTTTTTTCCTTCTTTGTTTATTATTCAGTTTATATGTATGTTTGTAGAGAAGGAGTGGGGGGGCAGAAAGTTCTTTCTGTGATATATTTTTAAACTGAACTGAGTGCTTGTTGTCTCTTCTCTTTCTTTTTTCTTTTTCTTTTTTCTCTTTTCTCCTATCTTTTTACCTCCTCTATTATTGTTGTTGTTGTTGTTGTTGTTGTTATTATTATTATTTTACAGGGCAGTTCCTGGTCGTCGTCAGAATGCCTTGTTGCTTCTTTTTTTCTTTTCCTTTTTTTCTTTTTCCCTTTTTCTTATGCTTTTACTTCTGTTATAATGTATGTTGTTGCTCCTTTTCTTTTAATTTTAACTAATATAGACTATATATATAAAAAATAAATAAAATAACAGTTTTTGTTTCTATCATAGAAAGGATAAGGCAGAACATGAAAAAAGGATGGGAACCATTTACTGCCATTTTGGTGGACCAAGCACAGCCCTTCATAGATTGTCTGATTGTAACTCCTGGCATTCCTCAGCTTTTGGCTGTGGGTGATAGGAATTACACACAGTAGTATCCTAGTATTTAATTTTCTAAAGGACTAAAATTAAAACTGTTCAAAGGGTTGCTGTTTGCAGTCCTTATTAGTTATAGAAATTTTAGCCAGGAAACAAATTTGAATTAAATGGGCTTAGAACAACGATACTGTGACCATGATCCATTTGGGAACAACTAATCTACTTGCACATGGAAATGGTTAATAGTGCAGCACTCCCCCTAAACTTGCCCCAAAGTTCCCCTTCAAGATAAAATGGCTGTCCAGAAAGGCAACCATATGATAACATAAATTACTGTTAGAAGGATTTTTCTTGCCAGTTCCATGTATGAGAATGCAAACAAATTTGGATTTCATACAGGCGTGTTTTTACTAAAAGCAAGTGTTGATACCTGTTTTGTATGTATATTGGAAATATAACAAAACTAAAGTTTTACAATAGTTTTTATTAAACGCAATAAAAGAATTTTGTATAACTGTGTTTTGTACTCATGTTTGATTCCCTTCTTGTTGATACATTGTTACGTCTGAAAGCCTCTTATTGAAAAAATATTCTTCAGTCACTTCATCTGAATGTAGAGTGGATATTTGGCAGTAGCTTTAGGAAGTAAGATGGATGTTAAAGTGGTAGAACTGCACTGAATTTTTGATGTAGGGAAGGAGTATTCTGGATGCCAAACAGTGTTTATTTCAGGGCATTTGTTCCTGTCTCTACCTGACAGTTGTGTATTTATTTTCAAGGAAAATAGCTCATTATTTATTGTATAAAATGCATGATAACAACATGGCATCACATATTAAGTCAAATTTGGCAATGTGTTGATATCATCAAGAGTAAACAATTCCCTTTTACTGGCTTTGTGCTGAATGGAAGAGGCCAAAGGAAGCATATTGATCCATTATCACAGTAACCAGGATAGTGTTCTTAGATATGCTATGTGGCCAAAATCTTTTGATATAAAAGATGTTCCACTCCAAGAAGAACAGCAAGGAGAAGGAAGCTTTCGTGCATCCAAGTACAGATGTTTTCTATCTGTGCTGCATTGTTTTAGCATGTGAGAGCCATGTTGGATCAGACTGAACATCTGTCTAATCTCTTCTCTTGACACAGTAGCCAGTCATCTGCCTCTGGGAAATTTGTGAACAGGACATGAGAGTAACTATTATAAACCTTGCACTCCACAGCAATTGATACACAGCCATATTGCTGCTAAAACTGGAGTGTGCTTTAAATGAGCAGCATGTCCCCATTCTGGGAATGAAATGTCCAAGCACACATCCCACTGAAAGCAGTGTGTGGATAGAAAACATTTGCAGTTTGATGGGCATCAGAGTGTGCATCCTATTTAACCTGTGTTTCAAGATTCAGTAAATCTTTATTTCAGCTGCAAGAGCAAGCTCCTCTGTTCTTTCCTTATAGTTGATTGGGGATCTGCCTTGGCACACCACACTAGTGTCTGACTCCACAGTGTGGCAAGGTCAGAAATGGTTGTCATATTGGCCTCAGCAATCGAAAGACACATTCTCGGGCTGACAGGAGGACCAATCCACAACGCCTGGGTTTTGGTCCTCGTGCCAGCTGATGCAGGAGTTGTTCTCAAGCTTGATGTTCTAAGACTGTTAAACTGACTCCCTGTCCCTCTCCCCTCAGTTTTTCGTTTCTCCTAGCATGCAGTAGACGCATCAGAGTCCCTCTCCCACAATTCGGGTACTATAGCTTAGGAAAAACATTAGGATAGGATTTAAAGGAGAAAATGGCGTTGGAGAAGACTATGTCTGGCAAAGCGAGCCAAGTTGACGAAGTGAACCGAAGCACTACTGAGGTGGGCTTGTTCACAACTAAACAAGGATCCGTCCAAAAGACCGCCATAAGGCAGGCTTCGGACGAGGGCCACGGCACAACAGCGCAGAAAAAACCGCAGCGACTCTCTGACGAGCGCGCGGCAGACTTAAGGAAAATATTTTTAGCCTCAAGCGAAAGTGAGGCAGACGAGCTCAAATTGGCTGCTGGCAAAAGGCCTTCGGAGGGTAAAAAACAGTCGGATAGGAAATCGGACAAGAAAATCAAACATAAAGAGAAGCAGGGGGTTAAAAAGGCACCAGCAGGTAAACAGGGACTCACCAGTGAGAGTTCCGGGCGCCATCTTGGAAATAAGGATTCCAAGATGGCGTCCAGAGAGGCAGTTAGTCTCTCAAGCTCTGCGGACGCCTTGTTAAGTGCGGCTACGCACGTGACCAGCACTAAGGCCCCGAAGGAGACTGCAGACGCCATGTTAAGTGTGGCTTCGCACGTGACCAGCAGTAAGGCCCCGAAGGTGACGGCGTCAGTGGAGCTGTGCAGCGCAGCCGCACCTTTAATGGCGGATTATGCCGCAGCCGACCAGCATGGAAGGCAGTTTGAGTACATGCCCTGGAGTGCGGAGATGAGGCAGTTTCTGGCCGGCTGGCCAACAAACGCGCCCCAGAGAAGGCCAGACCCTCAACATGAGATTACTCAGGTACAGTGGGGTGGCCTAGGGGGACAAAGTCAATACGATGCTGTGGCATTTCGTAGTGAAATGCAGGCGTTGGTAAGGGAGACTGTAACATCGCAGCTCCAAGTGATATTTGCTGAGCAATTTAATTCACTGCATGTACCACAAAATATTTCATGTGAGCAAATGTCAAGCCACAGGGCAATGAATTTGTTCCAAAAACCTGATTTACAGCCACAGTTGCTTAATACCATTCAAACGAATGTGAATCAGTTTTCACCTGAAGGTGATGAGGAGCAACGGCACCGATCAAAGAAAAGGAGACTTGGATACGATGATAACACAGTCACAGACATGCGAGCAGCTACACTTAATAAAGAAAAGCTGGCTGCTTTAAAAGAGAAGTCAGCTTCAAAAGGACCATCTTCTTCTCAGACAGGAACAGGCAATAAAAGCACTTCAGAGGTGGAAGGATTTAGTGAGGAGGAGATGGATCAGGAAGAAGGGATGGAAGTGGAAGGGGATTATGACCAATACTCTGATATTGAGGAGGAGGATAAATCAGAGACAGACAGAATGTTTGAGGTGGATTTCTTTAAGAATACCTTGAAAAGGGTTCTTCAAACACTAGGCCTGGATGGTGATAAGGATGCTCAAGGGAAAGGTAGTAAAGACTGTAGGCTAGCGTCAGTAGTTAAGAAAAAAAGAGGCTAAAAGCATGGAGTTTCCTCTGCCAGAACTATTTAAAGATGTGATTATGGCAGAGTGGAATAATCAGGGAAATGCTAGAAAGAGTTTGTCATACAATCACAAACTATACTCTTTCCTGAAAGAGGATGTGGAATTTCTAAAAGTGCCCCCTGTCGTCGCTCCGATTGTAGGGTTAGTATCGGGGGCTATTGTCCCCAGGGATAATGACACACAATTAAAAGAAATGGATGAACGCAGAGTGGAGTCATCCTTGTGCAAGGCTCATGAGGTGGCGTCTGCGATAGTTAAGGCTTCAACTGCTGCATCAGTGTTTGCAAGGGCAGTGGTCTTGTGGTCACAAGACATCTTGGAGGCCCAGGATCTCAGCATGCAAGAGATATTAAAAGCAGTTGAAAGGATCCAGAGGGTCCTTAAGTATGTAGCAGATGCGAGTTTGGATACCACCATCTATGCCGCGAGAAACAAAAACATGTTAACAGTGGCGAGGCGTTCATTGTGGTTGCGCCATTGGGAGGCTGACCAAAAATCACGCAGTAATCTGGCGTATGTCCCATTTCAGGGTGATTTACTTTTTGGCACTAAAGCCTTAGAAAAGGTCTTGGTGGAGACTAAAGACAAGAAGCAGGTCATGCCCACTCTTCAGAAGAGAAGGGTGGACAGGAGAGGCTTCAGAAACCAAAACTATTCCTTTCGAGGAGGTAGATCTTATGGATATGCAGGAAGAGGATCTGAGTATAGGACAGGTAGATTCCAGTGGAGAGAACAAGAGGACAATATACAAGACAGTTCCAAAGCAACAAACAAGGGCAAGGGAAGCTTGGAGGTAGCTCCAAGCGACCAAAGCCACAGTATTGACTACAAGAAACAGAAAGTGGGAGGAAGACTTCTGTCTTTTGGGTGCAAGTGGTCTCAAGTAACATCAGACCAGTGGGTATTAAAGGTGGTAACCCAGGGTTACAAAATATTTTTTCACACCACACCCAAAGACAGATTTCTTCCTTCCCCAATTCTGGAAGATCAGGACAGACAAGAGGTAGTGCGCAAGGAAATAATACATCTGTTAAATATAGGAGCTATAGAGAAGGTTCCGGTTCGACAAAGGTACACAGGGGTGTACTCAATTTTTTTTGTGGTGCCCAAGCCAAATGGCAAGTTCAGGCCGGTACTGAACCTCAGGTACCTCAACAAGTTTGTGGAGTACAAAAAATTCAAGATGGAGACATTGCAGGTTATCAGGGACAATTTGGAAATAGGGGACTATTTGGCATCTATAGATCTAAAAGAAGCGTATTTCCACGTCCCAATGAGTGTGGAGGACAGAAGGTACCTGAGGTTCAACTACCAAGAAGACCATTATCAGTTCAAGGTCTTGCCGTTTGGCCTGGCATCTGCCCCCAGAGTCTTTACAAAGGTTCTAGTGCCCCTTATAGCATTCCTAAGGGTACAAGGAGTGCAGTTATTTCCCTACCTAGATGACATATTGCTGAAGGCACGGTCAGAGACCAGTTTGAGCCGTGATGTGGACTTAACAGTAGGAGTGCTCTCAAGTTATGGTTTTCTGATCAATATAGAGAAGAGCATGCTGACGCCAACAATGGACTTAACTCATTTAGGGGCACAGATAGATACAAGGAAGGGCAGAATGTATCTTTCCACAGAGAGATTAGAAAAAGTACAGCTAGCAGCTCGAATGTTATCTCAGAGCAGCACGATGGACTTGATGAAGTTGGCAAAAATTCTGGGCACGTTAGTGTCAACAACACAATTGGTTCAATGGGGCAGTTTCCATCTGAAGCCTTTACAGAGGCTGCTTATGAGGCATCAATTAGCCATTGTGAGAAAGAGGCATTACAAGGTGGAGGTGCCTCGCCATATTCGGTTGGGCATGCTCTGGTGGCTGAAGAGGCGGAATGTAGCTTCCGGCATACCTTTCCAGATCCAGAAGGTGGTACATATAACAACAGATTCGATCCTTTTTGGTTGGAGAGCTCACTGCCAGGGTCATTCTGTGCAGGGGCTGTGGACAGCTGCGGACAGGCGCAACAATATCAACTTTCTGGAGTTAAAGGCCATCCGTCTGGCACTCCAGAGATGTCTGAGTTTGGTGAAAGACCATCATGTCAAAGTGCTGACAGACAACATGACAGCCAAGGCTTATGTATGCAAGCAAGGGGGGCTACATTCGGTGCCTCTAGTGATGGAGTCGACTCGACTCGACTCAACTGGGCCGAATTGCACGTCCACTCAATTACTGCAGTGCATTTGAAAGAAGAACAAAACATCCAGGCAGACTATTTGAGTAGGAACCACTTACATCCGGGCAAGTGGTCCCTCAATGTAGAGGTTTTCCAAAAGTTAAACAATATTTTTGGGCCTTTACAAGTAGACTTATTTGCTACTGCAGAGAATACCAAGTTAAGGTATTTCTCAGTACATGACGACAAAGGTTCCGAAGCGAGCGACGCGTTATCAGCACCATGGCCACCAGAGACTCACTATGCATTCCCACCTGTTCGAATAATGCAGAGAGTGCTGATGAAGGTGCGTCTGGAGAAGGCATCAGTGCTGCTGATAGCTCCATATTGGCCGAAGAGGCCGTGGTTCCCATTACTACTTCAGTTGGCCCAAGGCCCACCTTGGAGGTTGCCTTGCAGGCCAGACTTGCTGAGCCAGGGATCAGTGAACCACCCGGACCCCAAGTGGTTAAATCTAGCAGCTTGGAGGTTGAGAGGCGGTTCTTAACCCAGCATGGGTACACTGCAAAGGTGGTCAAAACCATACTTGCGTCCCGTAGGGAATCAACACAAAAAAATATACGACTGAACATGGAAAATTTTCACGAAATGGTGTGAGGAGAAGAAAGTTCCTTTGACAGAAGTGACAGTGACACATCTATTACACTTCTTGCAGGACGGTCTGGAGAAGGGACTCCGACCTAACACTTTGAAAAGGCAGGTGGCTGCGTTATCAGCAATTTTAACAGAGGACGGTGCTTCATATACAACGCACCCTCATATAAAGCATTTCCTGAGAGGGGCAATGTTGTCCTCTTTTCCAACGGTTCACAGGTTCCCGTCTTGGGACTTAAACTTAGTGTTGAACGCGCTGACAGTGCCACCTTTCAAACCGATGAAAGAATCATCGCTGCGACTCTTATCTTTTAAAACAGCATTTCTTCTGGCAATTACATCAGCCAGGAGAGTATCGGAGTTAGCGGCCTTGTCGGTGAATGAGAATTTGTGTAAGTTTGACCACGACAAGTTGACCTTGGGGTTCGACCCCGCCTTCAAGCCCAAGTGCTTGTCGTCATTCACACAACCGCAACTAATTCATCTACCAACATTTTGCCCAAAGCCAAACCACTCTTTGGAAAAAAAATGGCACACATTGGATGTGTGGCGGGCAGTGAAAGCGTACATAAAAAGAACAAAGGAGTTCCAGAAGTTGGAGGCGCTGCTGGTGTCTTTCCAACCTAAGACACTGGGCCAGCGAGCAAGCAAGGCTGTAATTGCAGCATGGATAAAAACCTGCATTTTCATATGCTATGATTACTCTAAGCAGCCGAGACTAGTTAATGTGTGGCCACATTCGACTCGCTCGATGGCTACCTCCGTAGCATATGACTCCACATATTCATTGGAAGAAGTCTATACTGCGGCAGGTTGGAAGGAGGCGTCCACCTTCATTAAGCACTACAAGCTAGATAAATATAAGTCATCTCAGGCAGTCTTTGGCTGCAGGGTACTGCAGGCTGTGCTGTAGAGAAAGTACCCACCCAGAGATCAGCTTGGGGAAATCCCAGGCATTGTGGATTGGTCCTCCTGTCAGCCCGAGGATGAGGAGTTGTTACTTACGTGAACGATCATTCTGGGATGACAGGAGGAACAATCCACACCCACCACTTTGTAAGGATGAAAGACATTACTTAATTTGGCGGGGAACTACACTACGCTACAGACATAAACTGAGGGGAGAGGGTAGTCAGTTTAACGGTCTTAGAACATCAAGCTCGAGAACGACTCCTGCGTCAGCTGGCACGAGGACCAAAACCCAGGCGTTGTGGATTGTTCCTCCTGTCATCCCAGAATGATCGTTCACGTAAGTAACAACTCCTCATTTTCCCAGGAAAAAAAAGTGTGTGGGAAAAAAAATCATCTGTGATAACTTGCCCAACTGGCTTGGCTCAAGTTTATTAGGGATCTAGGAGAGAAAGATTTAGGCCATTTCCGCACCGGGCTTCTGTAATGGTGCAGAGTGACCTCTCACGGAGGTCTTCTGCACCGTAGAGTGGACTGGCATGGACTACTTTTGTAGTTCCATACCAGAATCCACTCAGGAGCAGACGGAACTAGCCGCCGCGCTGCGTGTTTTTTAAAAACCTCTTTTTCGAGGTTTTTAAAAAGCACGGAGCGCGCAGCCCCGTGCTGCTCCGCCGCCCGGCTCCGCCGCAGATTTGCAGGCGCGCGCAAGTGCGTGCCTGCAGATCTGCCGGGGGCGGGCTTCCGACTGGCGAGCTTCTCCGGTTGGTGGAGAGCCTCCAACCGAAAGCCGCCATTTGGGATGCCGGAGGACTGCGGATCAGCGAGCTCGTGCTGCTCCAAGTGGCGATGGACTTACCCGGCTGCCGGTAAGCTCCGTTTTAGGGTGTTTTTGCCCGTCCCCCCCCCCCCCACATGCGGAAAGGGCCTTAGAAAGCTGTACAAAAAATGGACTTTGAACTTCTAGTAATCTCTGAAATTGAGCATGTTCGCATGTTCCTAACTGTAAAAGCCAAGGACCTTGACTTGTATAACAAAAGATTTGTTCATCACTTTGTTATATGATGCTAGTGATGACTTCTTGCTACTATAATGTGTAGCATAGCTAATCATGTAGTTTTGCCATTAAAATGTAGCAAAATCTTCTGTCTTCCTGTGGAAATTTCCTGCAGGAGCAGCTACTGTCAGGAAGTGGCACAAGATTAATTTGATAACAGGCATTGTACATCACAGACGTGGCATGAACAAGTCCATTATACAGAAGCTTTGCAGGCAGGCCAGAGTGGTAGCAATTGAAGATGGTAGCTCATTGGAACCTCCAGAAGCCACTTCCTTATTCTGAGTGAGAACAATGGTTAGCCCTAGCTTATTCACTGGTGCCAGCTCTCATAGGTATCAAAATTGTTTTCCAAATTTGAGGGATGATACATACATTTGGCATGTACTTTTATTTTGCAGCAAGTGAGGCAGTTACATGGGTCTTATTTCCTTACATGTGCTGTTGTTGTGTGCCTTCAAGTCATTTCTGACTTACGGTGACCTTAACACAACCCTATCAAAGGGTTTTCTGAGGCTGAGGGTGTGTTATGTGCCCAAGGTTACCAAGTGGGTTTCCATGGCTGAGCAGGGAAATTGGACCTTGGCCTCCAACATTCAGACCTCTATACTGTACTGGCTCTTTCTTATGTGTACACTGTAGGAAACAGGACCAACCGCATCACCCCATAGAGTTCATTCAAAATATACACCAAATGTGAAAAAGACGTTTCAGCCTTACAGGTGGGTTTGGAGCTTATGTGAGACTAATCTCTCCGGTTTTCTTTATCATACAAAGAAGCCACCCTTTGTATTCTTTAATGCTGTGGACTGGGCCGAGGAAAAATCACACTCATTATTTAGCTATAGTCAGCACCTATATGTTCAATATGCTATTGCTAACTGGAAACAAGCTAACAGTGTTTGGTGAGAATGTCATTCTCGCAGCGATCAAGTATGCAATTCACAGAATTCAAAGGCACGATAACCTACAAACTTCAATGGAACATGACTGAAGTGTTAGTAATATCATTGTATATATATGGAGATTATGTCCTGCTCTAGTTACCATATAGGCTTCCTAAGAATTGCATTCTGTGTATTCAGCTGATAATGGTTTTAAAATTTGGTGATTTCCATGCAAGACTGAACTGGGAGAGAAGATTGCTCTTGTTACCTGAAGTCAGAATCATTTCTCCATGATGTGATATATTTTCTCAAATAACAGACCAACAGAAGAAACTGGGAGATTAAAGGTGAAAAACCCCTTGAATCACTGTGCATCTGTCATGTCCGGTAGAATTTTAAGTTGTTCTGAGCTAACCAGCCATAAGTTAAGTAAATCTGACAAGGTATAGTTTGGTTTAAAATGATATTGTCTCCTGAGAGACCCTTAGGGAAATAAAGTTTCCTTTATATGCTGTCAAGAATCAGTGCAGAAATGATCCAAACTGTGTCTTGAGAAAGCATTTATATTTGTAGATTTCTAATTCTCACAGAGTAGAGAGTTCGTATGCAGGTTTTTCAGTACTTAACTGCATTATTTTGGGCCAAGATGACTACAGATATGGGCACAATTCACCATCTTACATTCTATGTTTCTTTCATATAAAATGGAAACAACAGGATCCTCCTTTCCTTGGTTATTGCGAGGTAAAAAGATGATAAAGGTTTCAAGCACTGTTCAAATAGTGCTATTATATTAGCTGTTGTTAGCTGCTGTTAGATTAGCTGTTGTGCAGAATAAAGCAAATTTTAAGTTGACCCAAGCACACCGCACAGAAAAATGGGTAACAGCAGACTATTATGCTGTGTGCAATGTAAGGATAATGGGTCATAATTACAAAGAGGATCACTAATACCTACATTCCCAAGTATGTATTTACTGATTTGTTTAAATTATTTATATCCTAATTTTGAAACATTCAGTTTAGTAGTTTTAAAATACTGTTCCTTAAAAATCCAGGAATAAACAGTAAGATGATAATAGCTTGCACAAACCCCAGCTAGCTTACCACTCAAGCACCAAAACTCTGGTCAGGAAAAAAATGTTACTGTATAAGTAAAAAGGAAGTATGAATAGTTTTAATCTGTATTTTTGCTGGCAATTTTCATCAGCTCATCCTTTCCTTTTGCAGTGGACCTGATTTTATGGTGTTTCCTAACCTAAAACACATTCTCCACCAGGTGTGGCTATATATGTTGGGGTGTCCAACTGTCACTGTGAACTATTTGGAAAGGAAATCTCGCATTATCAAGCATCAAGAAGGATAGAGCAATAATGACCATTTGGGTAGCCTGAAACTGATCTTGAGGTTGAATGACTGCTCATTTACCTGTGGAAGTAAAGAACTGGGAACTAGTCATTAATGTCAGCCTCATTTCATATCTACTCTTGACTGGTAGCAGCTTTAGGGTGTTTTAAGCAGATACCTTTTGCAACCTTTGTACTTGAGGTCATTTTGACTGAAGATGGAACTGGCTGAACTGGAGGGCTTCTGAGTCTACTGAGCTGCAGCCCTTTCTCATCTAATGGGTATCATGACTTCTGCCAAACAATGACAGAAATGTTACCTTTCAAGCAATATGGACAATGAAAATATGTATACTAAGTCTTATTTTTAGGGAGCAATGCTAGGGAGGAGGAAATGCTGAAGTCCCACTGGATGCTGTGAACAGAGCACAGAATAATAGACTTGTAGTGGGTCTCATAGGTCTTCTAGTCCAACCCCCTGCTCAGTGCAAGATCTCCAGCAAAAGCATCCCCAGCAGGTAGTTGTCCAGCTTCTTTTTGAAGTTCTCCACAGAAGGAGACCCCATCACCTCCCTAGGCACTGTTTCCATTGTTGAACCACTCTCGTTGTCAAAAAGTTCCTTTTAATGTTCAATCAAAATCTACCCAGCTGTAACATCAAATCATTAGACTTGGTCTTACCCTCTGGGGCAGTAGAAAACAGCCCTCCCTCTCCTCCCTCCGACAGCCTTTATGGCTTCTAAAGAGGGCAAGCATGTCACCCCTCAGTTTTATCTTCACTAAGCAGAACATGCCCAGCAGCTTCAACCTTTCCTCGTAATATTTTGTTCTTTGTATCTCTTACCATCCTTGTTGCCCTTCTCTGAACCTGCTCCAACTTGTCTATATCCTTCTTAAAATGAGTTGCCTAGAACTGAATGCAGTACTCTAGATGAGGCCTGACCAGCACAGAATATAATGGGACTATTACTTCCCTTGATTTGGAATCTATGTTTCTATTAATGTAGGCTAAAATAGCATTCACCCTTTTTGCTGCAGCATCACACTGCTGGCTCATGTTCAATTTATGATCAACAATAATCCCAAGATCCTTTTTGCATGTAGTACTTTTGAGCCAGATAGCTCTGTTGAATTTTTCATTTGTCTCTAATGAATTTCATTTTATTTATTTCTGCCCAGTTTTCTAGTTGATCTACGTCTTTTGATTCTGTTCCTATCTTCCAAGGTCTTAGCCATCTCTCCTAATTTGGTGTCATCTGCAAACCTGATAAGGATTTCCTCTAGCCCATCATGTAAGTCATTGATAAAAATGTTGAAGAGCGATGGCCCTGTGATAGAATTCTGAGGCACCCCGCTTGAGATATTCTTTCAGTTTGAAGTGCAGCCATTGATGATGACTCTTTGAGCATGATTTTCCAACCAGTTATGCATCCATCTGACAATGTTTCCATCCATTCCATGTTTAACCAGTTTGCTAATCAAAACACTATGTGGGGTCCTTATCAAATGCTTTGCCGAAAGCCAGATAAATGAAATCCACAGCATTCCCACTATCTACTAAAACTTTCTTCTGAGGCAGCTCTGCTGTTCCCATGAAGTTAAGCAGGATCAACCCCATTGTTCCAAGGCTGCCCCAGGATCACCTCTGGGCTAGGTGGGGACCTGTGTTTCCCAACAGTCTCCTGGTGGCAGGGATCATACTGGTGGAGATCTTTGTGGTGGTGGAGCTGGGGCCAAGCTGCTCTCACCTCTGTTTCCTTCTCCTCTGTCCTTGCCACCTTCTCTACCACTGCTGCTGGGCTGCTGTTGCTGCTACTGGCTGCTGCTGTCGTCACTCTGTGTTGTCCCCTCTGACACCAGCCACAGCCTGTGCTGACAATACGCTGGCTCTTTCCGTTGTGCCTCCTTTTTCATCCAAGGTGCTCCTTGCTCCTCACTGTGGACCCTTCTACCTCTAGCTTTTTAATTATTTCCCTCTCCTTCCTTCTTTCTTTACAAAGTTGCATTGCTTGTCAGATTCTCCTGTATTCCTTGAAACTTTCTTCCACAGCAACTCTGTTGTGAGGTTTAGCAGCATCAACCCAATTACTCCAAGGCCACCCCGGTATCTCCTTTGGGTCAGGTGAGGATGTGCGCTCCCCAATGGTCGCCATTGCCATGCTGTATCTGCACTAGTCTTGTTTTTTGCGGGGAGGGTATTTCTTTGCAGAGAAGGGAGTCAGGGCTTGAGGGAGAAAGGTAGATGAAAAGCTGTTGGCCCTGACTGTTGATTCTATGAATTAGTCATTAACTTCCTGCTGCCTCCAATGCTGCTGCACTCGCCCAGACCCGAATTCTCTCCCTCCCTCCTTCCCTCTGCTCTCCTCACCACCACAAGAACTTCTTCCACCACTACAAACTCATGCTTCATCTCAAGGCCAAGGATCTCTGGGACAGTCACTCAACTGGAAGACACATGGCAACAGCAGCCAGCTGGGACTTCCTGCTCTGTTGCTTTGCCATGGCTACTTCTCTGCTCCTCATGTTTCCATCTAATTTTGGTTAGGCTTAGATCTAATCTCAGTGGTTGTGCCAAATCAAACTGTTTTCAATATACTCAATAGGGCAGGGCAAAGACATACAGATCTCCATTCCCTGTGTAGTTATGGGATGGGCTTTGCTGCCCTTCAGTTCATGCAGGGGCAGGCTTGGGGCCACAGTCATGTTCATTCTGGCCTATCTCATGCCGAAAAAAAAAAGAAAAAAGATTAATTTAATGTTGCCACAACAGTAGCTTATTTGCATAACATCTAAATAACACAAACCTACTTTTAGCCTATTTTTTTCATCTCTAAGGTGTAGGATTTTTCCCCCATATTGAGATTGTTTCATAAGAACCCACAGGTGAGTAAATTGCTTCCTGTTGCAGTGATCCTGTCATGGTGTCGGCCACCCTGTAACTACAGAGCTTGTATCAATATTATTTTTGTTGCCATGCAGAGCATTTTTAACAGCCTGTGAAGAGAGGTAGTGGTAGGTTTAACGGGCCATCTGCTGTTCTCCCCCTTGAAGGGGAAATGTTTTTGTCAATTACTTTAATTAATTCACAAAACTATTTCCTGGTCTGCCCTCCTAGCACGATTTCCTATCTACTGTCAATAGGATGGGAATGAAATGTACAAGGAAGTCCAAGCTGCTCCACATTGCAGATGCAGCCTTGCGTGAAATCTTGAACAACTCATGACGTCAAATTGTCACCCTCTCTTTACCTTGCTGCACTTCATTTAACCCCATGGAATCTTTCAGAAGCAATCACACTGGTTATGATTTCTAAAGAAATCTCTGAGGGCAAGAAGGTACATATGGGGCCAGAACTTTAGGATTATCCATTTCTAAGGGGGGACTTGGACACAGGCCAGTAGAAGGGCAGTGGCTTCTGGAAGTTGGCATCTTCACTCTTGAACAGGCTCTGACTCCATCACAATAACTTCTGCCTCATTCCATTGGGGAGAAGGGAACATGAATAGAGAAGTGTTGAATCAGACCAAAGGCATATCCCCCTGTTCTGACAGGGGCCAATTGGATGCCTGTGTGAAGCCTGCAACGGAGACATGAAGGCAAAAGCCCTCTTCCACTGTCATTCTGTTCTGACGGGCCAGATAGATGCCTACGTGAAACCTGCAAGTGGAACCCAAGTGTAGGAGCCACTACCATATTGGAGATACTATGTAGCCATCAAAGCTACATAACTCTTCTCCTCCATCAAATGTCAGATCCTCTTTTAAAGGCTTCAAATTGGTGGCCATCACTACAGCACAGTGAATCACCTAGTTTGTGCATTGTGGAAAGAAGTACTTCTTTTCAGTCTGTCCGGAATCTCCTATTTTTCAGCTTTCAAGATCCTGAATTCCAGCAACATGAGAGAGCTTCCTCCATTTCACTCTCTCCAGACTTTGCATATTTTTTATACACATTTGTCATGTCTCCAAGCATTGCCTAAACTCTCCTACTGCTTGAAGAAGTAAGTGAAACACTGTTGTGTACATCATGTGACCCCCCTACACAACTGTGAGCACACATGACAGCTAGCCAAGCAACCAGCTGTGGTGGTGGTACCTCTACAGGACAAAGAACACGTTGATGGTGGCATTGGCAGTTCTATCATTCACTGTACGTGATGAAAGAGGGACAGGAGGAGGATTGAAGGGGTCAGCTATTTTTTTTTTAATACCTTCTTGCCAGGGATCTTGGAGGGAAAGGCACTGTGGGAAGGGTGACCAGGAAAACTGCCTGAACAGGGGATGCTATAACAGCTTCCGCCACCATCTCTTACTTCTCTTTCCTCCTTCCGTGGTGGAGAAGAGTCATAAATGACACTAATGCTGGCTCCCTACTCTAGCACAGGGGGGAGCTTGCAGGCAGTTTTGACTTCCTTGGCAGAAGATAGGTACATTTGCTACCTGAGGTGACATAGCACAGCTCAGTAATTAGTATTTGCACCTAGAATAGATGTGAGGAGAAGGTTAAAGACTACCATTGCCAGAGTCAAAACTGGGGAGGGCTCCTCTACCTCTCAGGGTTGCTTAAAAGAGAGAATTTCAGCAGGTGTTGTTTGTCAAGCAACCAGCAAATAAGCAACACCTGCTGAAATTCCCTCTCAGAATCATAGAATCATAGAGTTGGAATAGACCACACGGGCCATCCAGTCCAACCCCCTGCCATGCAGGAACACCCTCAAAGCATTCCCAAATGGCCATCCAGCCTCTCCCTAAAAACCTCCAAAGAAGGAGACTCCACCACACTCCGAGGCAGCATATTCCACTGCCGGACAGCCCTGACCGTCAGGAAGTTCTTCCTGAGGTTCAGGTGGAATCTCCTTTCCTGCAGCTTGAATCCGTTGCTCCTTGTCCTAGTCTCTGGAGCAGTGGAAAACAAGCCCATTCCCTCCTCTACATGGCATCCCTTCAAATATTTAAACATGGCTATCATGTCCCCTCTTAACCTTCTCTTCTGCAGACTAAACATACCCAGCTGCCTAAGCTGTTCCTCATAGGGCATGGCTTCCAGACCCTTCACCATTTTGGTTGCCCATCCTCTGGACACGTTCCAGCTTGTCAATATCCTTCCTGAATTGAGGTGCCCAGAACTGGACACAGTATTCAAGATGAGGTCTAACCAAAGCAGAATACAGTGGTACCATTACCTCCCTTGATCTAGACACCATACTCCTATTGATGCAACCAATAATTACGTTGGCTTTCTTGGCTGCTGCATCACACTGCTGACTCATGTTCAGCTTGTGATCTACCAAGACGCCTAGATACCTTTCACACGTACTGCTATCCAGCCACGTGTCCCCCATCCTATATTTGCGCTAGAGATGGGACGAATCCAGAATTTTCCAAATCCAAATCCCTGGAAGGTTCTGAGAATCCACGAATCTTGAATCTCGAATCTCTCAAATCCTTTTTTACAAAAAGGTTTAAAAAGCAAGGGAAACAAAGCACTTCTACTGAAAAGTGCTTTGAAGCAGAATTTGACATCTTTGTTTAATGAAAAACAAATTAAATAATAGTTTTCACTTTCAGGAAAACGTACCCATATACTTCTCATTAAGAATTACATGTAATTTGGAAGTAGCTCCAGATGTTGGAGGATGCTCAAGATGATGCCATCTCCTGGGTTGACTATTACCAAAAAAAAAAAAAAAAAGGGCAAGGATAATCTTGGGAAAGACACACTCTCTCAGCCTTAGCAAAAGCCTAGGCAAAGGCAAATCTCCCTCTGAAGAAATCTGGCCAGGACAATAGTCATAGTTTTGTCTCAGGATCTTGCCAGATTGAAAATGACATGAAGGCCCTTTCTACATAAGCAGGAAAATGTGGATTATTAATCCCACATTTTCTTGCCTGTGTAAACAGGGCAACATACTACAGTACAGAGATAATCCAGGTCAAAACTGGATTTTCTTTGCATAGCTCCCTATGGCATCCTGGGGCTTGTAGTTTGATGATGCACTAGCACACTTTGGCAGAGAAGGCTCTGACACCTTGTCCAACTACAAACCCCAGAACTGTGTATGATAGAGCTTTGCAAGGGAGCCATGCAAAGGAATCTTCTTCAGCTGTCCTTGAAATCTCAAGAACACTGTACTTTCCAGTCAAGTCTCAAGTGCTGTAACAAAGAAGGCACTTTAAAAAAACAAAACAAAAACAAAAACACCAGCCTCTAGCCCAGTCTCAATTCTCTACCCTGATGTCCAGTCTCAAGTCCTAAAACAAGGAAGGCACTTAACAAAAACAAACTAACACCAGCCTCTAGTCCAGTCCCAATCCCTACCCTCCAGTCTCAAGTCAAAAGAATAGGAAGAAGAGAATAATTACCTTGCAAGGGAGGTAGCCACAGGGGCGGCAGCAGGAGTGAGCTTGATCTGGGGTGCTTGCACCAGCTCAGGCCTCCGAGTGTGCAGGAAAGCAGCTCTCGGCGGCCCTGCATGCCCATGCGGGCCTGATCCAGGGCTCTCGTGCTAGCTCAGGCCTTCGGGCATGCAGGGACGTGGCGCTTGGTGGCCCTGCGCGGACCTGATCCAGGGCTCTCGCGCTGGCTCAGGCCTCTGGGCGTGCAGAAAAACAGCTCTCGGCAGCCCTATGCACCCACGCGGACCTGATTCAGGGTGCTCAGGCCCTGGGGTGTGCAGGGATTTGAAAGATTCGATTCGCCTGTTTTGGCCCAGGGATTCAGATTCACAAATCTCAAATCCTTCCCAAGCATTTGAGGATTCGTGAATTCGGTTGGCCCATCCCTAATTCGTGTGTTCCATTTTTTCTGCCTAAGTGTAGGACCTTATATTTCTCTCTGTTGAAATTCATTTTGTTAGCTTTGGCCCAGCAATCCAATCTGTCCAGGTCATTTTGACATTTTATCCTGTCCTCTGAGGTATTAGCAACCCTTCCCAATTTGGTGTCATCTGCAAATTTGATCAGCATGCCCTCTACTCCTTCATCCAAGTCATTGATGAAGATGTTGAATAGCACTAGGCCCAGGACAGAACTCTGTGGCACCCCACTAGTCACTTCTCTCCAGGATGAAAAGCAGCCATTGGTGAGCATCCTTTGGGTTCGGTCGATCAACCAATTACGAATCCACCTAACAGTAGCCCTGCCCAGCCCGCACTTTACTAGCTTCTTTGCAAGAATGTCATGGGGAACTTTGTCAAAGGCCTTACTGAAATCAAGATATGCTACATCTATAGCATTCCCTTCTTCTGCACAACCATTGCGTAGATGTTTTCACAACCAGTGGAAAGTGGAGAGGGCTCCTGTACCTTGTGTAGAAAAATGGTAACCATTAAACCATCAGTTAAAGCTACAGGAACCATCTCCAGTTTTCAATCTGGCAATCTTAGATCTATGTATGAAGATGCTTGAAAATGTTACATTGCCACCATAGCAGCAGCATCAGGCACAAGACTGTTGCCCAAACTCACTCACTGCCTGAGACAGGAGTGAAGTGCCAGTCCTTCCCATCATACAGCCAACTGATATCCCACTTCCCTCCCTGATGGAGGAGGAAGAAGGGGCATTTCCCCTGACAACTTTAATGTCAAAATACATGGGAAACGATGAAAAGCCTAGCCAATGGACTACTTAACAGACACTAACACTAGTCTTCTGGAATCTCTTCCTCCCTCCCTTCCATATGCTGTCCTTAGAAAGCACTGTGGAACTATTCTGTGGTGTTTTTTCCTCTTTAAATGATTTTCTGGTGTAAGTAAAAGATTGACAACACAAAGGGAAAACAAGAGAATTTGAAAAGTAGAGAATATCATCTTTTGAAGTCCCTGGGAAATCCAGTGAATGGAGCAAGGCTGTGGTGTGATAGAAGCCTTGTTTGAAATTGTCTGCTGAACGTAAGTAGCCGCATGTCTGTTGCGGTACAGCTCAACGTTGATTCCCCTTACGTGCGGAAAAGAGACCTTTCATAATATTATTAGCTTGGCTGCTCTGGCTGTGGGATTTACTCACATTTGAAAGAAGTGGAGTTAATTAAAATTAAACAAAGACTGCCTGTCCTTGCATAGTTGAGTCTCTTTCCTATGTCTCAGAGACAACAAAGAAGCTATGAATAACGGCTGCTCTGCTTTTTGTTGTCCTGTCAGGCAAGAATAATGAAGGAAATATGACGTCCAGGTGCAGCGTGCCCAAAGGTTGAGTGGTGGAGGATGGCTTACAGGAACACATTAAAACCAGCTCAGTAAATCTCCAAACATATATGGTCCAGCATCCTGTTAGTGACATACGCAAGCGTAAGTCCACTGTATGTCTGCGTATTTCTTTTTTGTTGTTGTTTCAACAACCAGTGTTCCTCCCTCTGCAACAACTAAAGCTCACACAGGACTCACAATTTCACTGTGATATCCTCCCCCTCCACAGTCATTCAGTGGTTGGTGGATTGCTGGAGGGATCAAAGAAGTGTTTGACTATGTCCCCCTAGCCAGACTCAGAATCGTCACGTCATCTGATGAGACCTCTGGAGAACCTCAGGTGATCTGGGTGGATGATAGCATCCGTCTGTATCTGGCTACGGGAGTATAGCCCAGTTCTTCTCCAATCCTCTCCACTAGCCACTGAATGTTTGCGGGGTGGTGGTGCTGTGGTGGCTAAACAGTGAGCTGGGAAGGAGTCATGAGGAAAGACATAGTGTAGTTCTGCCTGCGGAACTTCTATGCTACACTCTGCAATACAGGATATCGGCCAAAGTGCAGGAGCAGGTTGCAAAATCAGGATGGTGGCAGTATTTTTGTACATATATACAGAATCCAGTCTAACTGGTAGTTTCATACTGCTTTGGACAGGAAAATGGATAACTGGCTGTGTATCCACACTGCAAAGTTATAGCACTTTAATTGTTATGGTTCCTTGCGATGGAATGCTAGTAGTTTGGTGAGATTCTTTGCTGGAGAGCCCCAGCAAGCTCTGCTGGGCTACAGCAGAGAATTCCAAGTACTCTCCACTAAACTACAGACCCCAGAATTCCATACGATGGACCCATGGAAGTTAAAATGATATCAAACTGCTAAATTGTGGATGTACGATACCTGTAACATGACTGGAAGGTGAAGCCTGTTCCACTATGCAGTGACACTAGGGGTCAGTTCACCATTGCACTAGTTGATGCATATACCTGAAGCACCCAATCATTCAGATATTGTTGGATTGCAGTTCCAAGCAGTCTGATTTAGCATACCCAATGATAGGAAAGTTGGAAGTTGCTATCCAGTAGCATCTGGATGGCTGCATAATTCCCAACCCCAATCTAAAGCTTTGTGGGCTAAATCCAATTGTTAATTTCAGTTGGAATAGACCCATTGAACAATGGGAATTTGGTAAATCTACACTTCTACTGTCTTTATTCTAGTCACATGGCTTTTTATTAAAGCATTCGGGACCTAATGATTTTATCCAGTTCAAAGATATACATGATCCACCTTTTGAACTTCTTTTAAATTGCCTTATTGCTTAATATTTTTTAAGACTGTTTTTTTAAAAATTTTAAATAATTTTGAATGGTTGAAATTGATTTTGTTGTATGTTTCCCTGAGCATATTTTAATAAATATAGTGAATTCTTTTCATTCAGTGGGTCTGTTTTAGCTAAGACTAAAAATCATATTTGGGCCGTGTAATATCATGACAGCTACATTTTTCAAAAAGTTAAGTAATGGAGCAGTCCTGGATAAAACAGGATATGTTTTGCAAGCATGTAGTCTTTTTTCTAACATGAGGTGACCTGGATGAGCATGGTCCCCTTAAAACATCCCAAGTCGCTCACAACTGATCGTGCTGGCTGCAATTGATATATTTTGTAGTCCAAAACCTTTGGATTACCATTATGTCTACACCTGTCTTAGATCAGCAGCAGGAATTCTGTGTCTCTCCAACAGTTCTTGGACTGCAGTTCCCATCTCTCCTAGCCAGTATTGCCAATTGTGAAGAATGATGGGAGTTGTAGTCCAACAACACCTGGATGGCTATATGGCTCCCCAACCTTGGGGCAAATTGCCTGGGGGCAATCACTTCACTGTAGAATCCCATGCAATGCAGCCTCTTGCTACACTGGCTTCACCTCGTACCCCAACCCTTTTCCTTCCCCATGCTTAGCGGGCCAACATTCTCCATGGCTTGTTCTTTGAAAACAGGCTTTCTCTGACGTCAGATTTTCTAAACCTTGAAAAGAAAAAGCAGAATCCCTCTAATTAGCTGCATGGATTATATTATGTGTCACATCTGAGGAAGCTTTGCTTTGATGCTAACTGTCCCATTACAAAGCTCATCTCATCCTTATGACAAGTTAAATCAAACAAGAAGAAATTAACATCTGTTGCCAGAACGATGGCAAGAAGAATGGTACAAAATTAATGAGTTCATATTAAAACTCTGAGCTTTGTCACTGTCTCATAGGAACCTTTCTTCCTTCTTCTGTCATGGTTATGTTTCAATGACGCTTTTTAAATTTGAGGTTGTAGTACCATTTTCTTGGTATTACAGGGCACAGGCTACTGTACATAAGTAAGACTATGTAAAAATTCTTTCTTTTTAAGAAAACAGAAACCAAGAGAGAACAAAATTCATACATAACAAATACATCAGTTATAATAAATAAAAATAAAATATAATATAATAAATATAATAAATATTTCTATGATCACAATATTTATCATTACAACAGTACAATAGGAAATGAATCAATATTTTCACAAACCTGCCTACTTGTTTTCTCAAAATGTGATATTGATAAATATATTGATTTTATCATTACTGTTATATCCGAACTGTGGTTAAGTTGTTTAGGATACTGATTCTCCTCCCCCCTTTACTGATTTGCAGAATACTTATTTTTGAAGCTATTTGCAATGTTAATAACATGTCAGTTATGTCTATATCATTTTATAAATAATATAATCAAATTTTACAAGAAAACTGAAGAGTTACTGATCAAACTTGTCGCTTTGGAAGTTAGCTAAGGAGCACATGAAGATTTGAATTTCACCCTCTCCTCTTTGGCTATTATATTTTATATATTATATAAGAAGAGCTTATAATCAATGTCTTAACTGAAGATACTTACATAATGGGGTTTTATATCAACGCATTCTTAAAATTATTCCCTCAAAAGATATAATTATTTATAACAAGGTTTTCCTAATTAAAGAAGTCCTTATTCTACTGGGGAAAAGTGCTCTGCAAAGATACTCATTATAAAATAAAGATATTAAGGGAGGAAGAGGACTAAAAATGTTTCTGTCTGTGTCACACTTCTTGTATATTAACCAGATGATGATGATGATGATGATTTTGATGTGTGTGTATCATAGTTTCTTTTTTTCTGAAAAGATCAAGATACTTCTATACTGCCTTAATTAATTTTCCCATCCCCACCCCCAACTGAACAGAGCTTGATGGTAAACATGTCACATTAGGAACTCCCAGCCCTCTGTAACAATTTTTCTGATACAAAATAGGAATTGCTACTGATGTATGGTTCTTAAATCATATAATGAGTTGTATCCATTTTTACCACATATTGATAATTCCTTAGTTTACAGATTTCAAATCTCTCTATATGTTCTTGTTATTGTATACTGAATTTTTGATTTCAAAGATCTTATTCTTGTTTTGATGATTTATTGTTTAATTCTGAAGTTATAAATAAATACCTTCCTGTCTCCACAAAAAAACAAAAACAAAACAAAAAATCAATGCCCCCCCCCCCCAGCAGCATTTGATCATTTCAATGCATGGATATGTTGACGGGGAGGAGGCACTTATTCAGATATTTGGGGCCCTACTGTTACCCCAGTTATCAGACCCAGACCTGGGGAAGTATAATATTTACTATCAAATTATATCGGGCCAGAGGTTCACCGGGCAGGGATGTAGACACCCAGATCAAGGACTTGGCAAAAGGTCAGACCAGGAATTCCTCCAGTCACGTCTCCACAAGGAAGCCTGTCAAGGTCAGAGAGCTGGGCAGTGAGCCAGCCCAGAGAAGGGAGTGTGAGAGCCAGCAAAGTCCAGCTGGGAGGAGACAAGCAAGCACTTTACATGAGGGAGTTCATTTACCGGAGCGTCAAGCGAAAACCGTAGTCAGAGTTCCAAAAGCCAAGGGCCAAGAGTCCAGAGATCAATTCAAGGTAGCAGGAACCGGGTGCTGGGAGCAAGGAACAGGCAAGAGGGGGGTTTGAAAGAAGTTTGCCACAAGCAAAGGACAGCTTCCAGGCAGGCAGTTATATAGCCCAAGACACAGGGGTGGCTAGTCACTGCTTCTTGAACTTAACCAAGGAAGCCTCCCTTTGCTCAGCTCTCTTGAGTCTCTGCCTTGTTTGTGGGCTGATTGGCACAGGCTGTAAAGCATCTTCAGAATCGGATCCCTGTTGCCGTAAAGGAGCAGGCAGAGGAACGTCCAAGCCTGCTTGGTCCATGGCACCAGGGGGAGCTCTTGAGCTGCAGGACTCATCTCCAGCCAGAGCCACAGGGACCAACAGCTGCTGCTCGTCATCAGCAGCTCTGACAAAGGCTTCAGCTATCACAAAGCCTTGGACAGGCACGTCTGCACTTATAATGGACCATCAGCCCCAATGATACCTTGAGGGGACTACATGGTCAACGTGATGAGACTAACTTTTCCAACAGTGTGACATACCAGGGCAAGGTCTATTTGCATGAAGCGGCCATTATCCTTTTCCAGGAAAGGGTCCGCCCCTGAGGTTCACTTCGCCCTATAACTAGATCCCCTTTTTGGGGCCCTCTTTGGAGTTCTCCCACGCCAGACTAGTGGACCAGCACTCTGCTAGTTGAGAACTCTCCTCAGCCTTCTTCCTCCACTGAGCTTTCTTCCAGACTGACGACTTCGAGATCAGGTGCAGTATAGCTGCTATCATATCCCCTCCACTTTTCCCCTATCATTTTTCCTGCCTTTCCGACTTGATAGTCCTGGTGTGCATGTGCGAGTGATCGATTCTTTGTGTGTGTGAATATTTGCTAATAAAACACCATGAACATTCCCTGGGTTTTCATGTGGTCTGACTGTGTAAAAATTGGGTCAAAGATCTCGCTGTGTCACCCTGCCCTCTGTTCTGCCAAAGCTGGTGCTTCACTAATTTCCCCAACCTTTGCATTTTTGGAGTGAACCAGGGTGTCCCCCAGGGACTCCCAGAAATCAGGAAAACATCATGACAGTTACAGCCTTTAAACAACATCATCCTGATTGGACTTGGCAGGGAAAAGGCAGCCATGTAATTCCTTCAGATTTGATGCAAAATGGGCTCTGCCTAGAATCTAGATCTACTATATAAAAGTCATTGTTTGTCTGCGCATTTGTCTGTTTGTCTGCATGAGGCAGGCAAAGACTTCATACGATTGGCTGGCTGTGAAGAATCCATGCAATCCTGGGGTTGGCAGTTTAGGGAGGGGCCTCTAGAATTCTCAGCCAGAGAGCTCTTGGGCCTCAGGCCGGTTGCTATGGAGATGAGGCCTACCATCGATAAGGATGCCAGAAAACTTTTGGGAGGGATATGTGAGAAAAATTAAAGTGACATACACAACATAGTCCATTTCCACACTACACTGTCACAGTGCTATTATTCCACTTTCAACATCCTATGGAATCCTGGGATTTGTAGTTTAAGGAAGGGCATTTAAGAATTCTCAGCTAGAGAGGTCTTTGGCTTCAGTAAACTACAAACCCCAGAATTCCACAGGATTCCACAGCACTATAACAACGTAGTGCAGAAATGATTGTATGAGTTCCATATGTGAGGAATCTTAAAGCTGAAATTAAAAAAAAAATGCTTGCAGAAAAACGTAAAGCCATTGTACAAATTCAACAGAAAGAAAAAAACGTCACTACATCAACGTCACCAGACAACACAGATTGGATTGAGGACTATGGGGGAAAGTTACAGGTACTAGAATAGGCCGGTTGCTATGGAGACAATGCCTAGCAGCAAAGAGGAAGACAGTGTATTACCACGGGAATCCAACCTCTGTATGTTAACAACTATGAATACAGATTGGATTGGGGAATATGGGGAAAAGTTTCAGCTGGTGGAAAAGGTCAGTAGCTATGGCGATGAAGCCTAGCAGCAAGGAGGATGACAGCGTATGGCCATCTAAATGGAAATCATAAGAAAAGTGAAGGCTAGAGAAATTCCTGGAAATATATTGGAGGAAAACTTCAAGTGGCCTGTAGAAGGTTCAGAATGTTTTTGTCTATCTGTGTAAGGCTAACTGACTTGGTTGTTCATTTCACATGTGTATATTGTTAGTTTTGAATTTTTAAAAAAGTTTAAGTAAAAAATCTAAACGTGTTGAAACCCTTTCCTTTTTTATGGTGTAGGAACCTATCCCTATCCTTTCCATGTTATTTCTGCTCTGGCATCAAATTTTCTATTAAAGAAGTAATATCCAGGAACACACACACACTTCTCATTAACTGAGGTGTGTTGTTGTTGTGTGCCTTCAATTTGTTTCCAGTTTATGGTAACCCTAAGGCAAACCTATCGTGATGTACCCAGTTTACCCAGTGGGTTTCCATGGCTGAGTGGGGAATTGAATCCTGTTCTCCAGGGCTGTAGTCCAATGCTCAAACCACTACAGAACACTGGCTCTCTTAACTGAGGTATATCTGTACTAATTAAGAACATTTGAGTTCTGTACTAATTGATTTTCTGCTCTGTATCTCCAGGATGAGCTGTGCAAATGCATTTTTTTTTCTCCCTGAGAATCAAAGTACTAGTCGTTAAGAAGAATACAGCGAGGTCCTTTCTGCAGCTTACCTGCGTCTGGCATGGTCGCGCGGGGTTCACGTGAGCAGCCTCTTCTGCAAGGCTCTTGCATTCCCGCTGCTCCATCTCCACAGCAGTTGCCTGCCAGGCGGCAGGCAACATGAGGGCTCCGCCTCTTCCTTCCTTCCGCAGCGCAGCCAGGTATTTTCCCAGGCTGCACTGGGAGAGGAAGTGTGAGGAGCTCCACATGGAGCTCCACATGGATGGTAAGTGTGTGTGGTGCCTCGGAGCGACGCGGGATCGCGCATCATTTTTGGCCAAAAGCCGAAAATGATATGTTGCATGATCGGTGCCTGCTGGCCCAGGCAGTGTCGCGCGATTGCGAGGACGTCATGTGGAATGCTCCTCACAATCGTGTGATGCTCTGGAGGCCCTTTCGCATGACAAATGCCGTGCGAAAAGGGCCTGAGACTTGCAAATTAAACCTTACCTTTCAATGAGCAGTCACAAAGCAAAGCAGTTGAGGATGATCGCATGCTGTCATAAACAAACATCTTTCACTCCCTCGGGTACCTCTCCAAAATATATACTGAAACTATTTTCTAATTTCACCCTGAGATTTGATCAAGGAAAATTTGAAGGCAGAAGGTAATTTTAGTAAGCAGATTACCAAACGCCAATGTGTGGCAAAAATTTTCCTAAATGCATAGCAGAATGGACGACAAAAAAGGACATTTTATAAGTGTGATGGAAGAAGAACTCATGTTAGGCCTGGTTAGCGAATTGTATGGCTTTGGAATTGCAGCTGGCTGAATACAAATGGAGAAGATCATACAAAGTATATGGTCTTTCTTTCTTTCTTTCTTTCTTTCTTTCTTTCTTTCTTTCTTTCTTTCTTTCTTTCTTTCTTTCTTTCAATGGCAAGATAAATGGTTCCTGCTTTATTAGAATTGGCTGAAGAGCTCTCACCTGCATGACAGGCCTTTGAGCTGTGCTTACTCATATCTTAAACTACAAAGGCTGGTCAATTTCACAGTGCTTTAATACCTTTTCCTTGATGTGAACATGTTATGTTTTCCACTCGGTTATTATAGTAAAACCATCAGCAGCCCCTGTTATTGACTGTGATTATGAATTTGATTATTTTGAGCCTGCACAAAAGAGACAAATACGTCATACAACTGTTGAGTGGAAATGGAGTACAGCTTTATGTATGATTATTGGAGAAAGGGTAGTTAATGGGAAATACCACTGTATTATATTTATTCTTTTAAAAAAGCTAAAATTTATGTATAATAAATAAATAAGCAATAAGATGTCTCAAGTGATCAAGAGCCTTTTACATTCTGGCCCACAAGAAGGAAATAAAGACCACTCTACAGCCTGCTGTGATGAATTTGTGAGACACTTTGCAGACAAAATTGCTCAGATTTACTCTAACTTGGATGCTGTAGTTCAGGCCCAGTTGATGTACTCTTGGCACCTGCTTGTGCTGTATTATTGGATCCATTTCAATTTGTGCAGCCTGAGGATATGGACAGAATCCTTAGAGAAGTGAGAGCCATCACATGTATACTGGACCTTTGCCCCTCCTAGCTTCTGAAAGTAGCTAGAGGGGACTGGCTGACTGGGTAAAGGGAGTGGTGAATACAACAAGAAAAGTTTCCAGCATACCTAAAAAAGGTTGTGGTGGGGCTGCTACTAAAAAAGCCCTCCCTGAATCCCACCATTTTGAATAATTATTGACTAGTCTCAAATATTCCATTTTTGGGCAAGGTTCTGGACTGTGGCCTCCCAGTTCCAACGGTGTCTGGATGAAACAGATTATCTAGATCCATTTCAATTGCTCTTCAGACATGCTTATGGGATGGAGACAGCTTTGGTCACCTTGGTAGATGACCTACACAGGGAGCTAGACAGGGAGTGTGCCGCTGTTAGTTCTGCTGGACCTCTCAGTGGCTTTTGATACCATTGACCATGGTATCCTTCTGGGCCAGATCTCTGGGATTGGACTTGCAGGCACTGTTATGCAGTTGTTCTGGGCATTCCTAGAGGGATGAACACAGAAAATGATGCTGGGGGGCTCCTGTTAGACTCCCTGGCCATTTGTCTGTGGGGGTCTCTCAGAGTTCTATTTTGTCCCCCATGTTGTTTACAATTTACATGAAGCAGCTGGGAGAGGTCATCTGGAGCGGTCAGGAGTGCATCTGCACAGTTAAAACTTGTGTGCCAGCTGCGCTGATTCCTTGAAATGTCAGATCTGGGTATAGTGACATATAACCTTGATTACATCTTGGGCCCTTTTTGCATGGTATTTGCCATGCGAAAGGGCCCCTGGAGCGTCGTGTGATTGCGAGGAGCGGTCCACACGACGCACTTGCAATCGTGTGATGCTCCAGGGGCCGGCAGGCACTGATTGCGCACTATTTCATTTTTGGCTTTGAGCAGAAAATGATGCTTGATCATGCATCGCTCCGGAGCCCTGTACGCACTTACCATGCATGCGGAGCTCCAGAACCGCGGTGCTCGCGCTTCCTGCGCCAGGACACCTTGGGAAAATCCCAGGCTGCACTGCGGAAGGAAGAGGAGAGGCTCTCACGCTGCCTGCTCATGAGCAGGCAGCAGCTGTGGAGCTGAAGCAACGAGGACGCGAGAGCCTCTTGCAAGAGGCTGCTTGCGCGATCTCCACACCCCAGCTCCGCAAAAAGGTAAGCTGTGGAAAGGGCCTTGGTTAGGCAACTGTAATACACTCTATGTGGGGTTGCCTTTGGAAACTGTTTGGAAACTTCACCGGGTTCAAAATACAGCAGCCAGAATATTGACTGGGGCTGGGAGCACATAATTCCCTTGTTAAAATAGCTTTACTGGCTATCTGTTTCTGTACACAATTCAAAGTGCTGATCATAACCTATAAAGCTCTAAATGGCTTAGGTCCACATGTTTTGAAAGACCGTATCTCCCTATATGAACCTGACAGGGCCCTAAGATCTGCAGGAGAAGGCTTTCTCTTGGCCCTGCTACCATCGCAGGCTTGCCTGGTGGGGACATGGGAGACAGCCTTCTCAGTGGCTGTCCCCACCCTGGGAAACCCTGTTTTGTGGGAGGCTAGGCTGGCCCCCTCTATGCTTTCCTTTCGTAGGCAAACAAAGACATTTCTTTTCAAGAAAGTTTTTAATGAGTGAGCAGAGGAGCTTTTACTTATTAAGTTTTTTTATGTAAGTTTTTATAATTTTATATGTTTTTAAATGTTTTCAGTTGTTTTAAAAGTTGTTTTAAACATTTTTTTAACTTTTTAGAAGCTGCTTTAGGCCCCCTTTGGGAGAAAAGGTGGCTTATAAATACAATAAATACTTACCCTTAAAAAAAGCTAAAAACTATGTTAGTTATGTTCATGTTGCGAAAGAGACTTCTATTTTAATTGTGTTGGTTCTAACTTGAAATTTACATTTACATGCAATTGTTGCACTGAAAATCTTACTGGCATGAAGCTGAAAAATCCCACCCATGATTTGTATCTTTCCTCTTCCGCTTCCTTGTTTTGCACTTGAGAAAGAAGGAAACAGCTGCATGAATTTGGGAAAACTCCATTTCTCACCTGTCCACTGGAAGGAAATATTGGAAGACAGAAATATACAGGAAGCAAAAACCTTGATAAATATAACCTATAACTCAAAGTGACAGGATGTCATCCCTCATGCCCATGAACAATACCTAGACCATTCTACTTCCCATCAACAATTTGTTGATGTTGTTATGTGCCTTCAAATTGACACTAACATAAGATGGACTTATTGTGATGTTTTCTTGGCAAGTTTTATCCAGAAGAGGCTTGCCAAGGCCTTCCTCTTAGGCTCACATAGTGTGATTCAACCAAGGTCACTCAGTGGCTTTCCATGGCTGAGCAGGGAATTGAAACCTTGTATCCCAGATTCCCAATCCAACACTCAAACCACTACACTGCATTGGCTCTCACCTCCAACAATCTCCCACAATAATCATTCTCAGAAGAAACAGAGACAAACCAACCGTTAGAATTCTCTTCAGATTTGTCTTCATCTCCATTAGCTTTTCTTGTATCCCTACGTCTCCTTGTCACTGTCCTTCTTTGTTGTTCTGTGCCTTTTTCTTCTTTTCCCTTTAGTCTCCCTTCCTCCTAGGTTCTCCTTCTCCCTGTGTCTTTTCCTTCTTCCTTGTGCCCACGCCACAACTCTGGGTATCCCTGGATTACCTCTGCTTTTCCGCATGTGCCCCTCTCTCTCCACTCTCCTTTCTTTCATCTCCTCTTGTGTATTGCAGGACTCTGCAGTACGTAGTGATATCCAGGCCTCAGGATATAAGGCATATTTATACAGCTGTGGGAATGGGAGTGGGATAGAATGCAACACAATTCAGAAAGATGCAAATAATGACCCTTGGCCTAAGCTGTGGAAGATGCAAACAGATCTTTAAAATCTTTGCAGTGCTGATGTGTGAGAACAATCTCTCTGCATACCAAAAATTAGTTTCCATGGGTTCAAAACCTTCTCTGAGAAGATTCCTTTTGTTATATGTATAGCATATTAATACATATAGAGTGCCATGAAATACATATTGTCTTTATTCATACCTTTGCCAATTGATTAGAATTTGTGACTATATTTCAATTCAGCAGTTTCTTTTTCTGCTCTTCCTTTGTAATTTCCTTGTTCAAGGACTGCAGCCTTTAAATCCTCTAATGCATGTCCAGGGAGGTTCAAATGTTCTGCAACTGGTTTTTGGATTTTGCTACTTCTAGTGTTTGATTTGTGTGCATTTATCCTCTTGTATAGAAACTGCCCTGTTTGTCCAATGTGGAGTGTAGAGGGGCATTGCTGGCACAGGATGGCTTATATCACATTAGAGGACAAACAAGTGAACATACCTCTGATGTTGTGGGTGATATTATTGGCCCCTGTAATATTGCTCCCAGAGTGGATGTGGGGAACAGAGTTGGCATCTGGGTTTGTGGCAGGGTTTTGTCCCTGTATTGCCATCCATATTATATATCCTGTTGTAAGTGAGTAGTTAAGATTTGAAGGCTGTGTGTAGACGAGTAAAGGCTTGACTCCAGGAGTTTGTGAGAAGGCTGTGTCACTCTCCAAAACTGGTTGTAGTTTGTTGATGATGTGTTTGAATAGTTTCAGCTACGGGCTAAGGGGGGTGAGTGCGTAGACGGCTTTACAGTGCAAATCTTACACGTTCTCTCTGGTCATGTTCTTAAGCTAGATTGAATGTGGCAAACTGCTCCATCTAGTATCTACATGGCAGAGCTGGGAAAAGCTACGTTTTTGGACTAAAACTCCACAGACCACGAGGAGAGTCTAGGGAGTCTGAGGGAGTCTAGAGTTTTATAGTCTCCATGCTGCCAAAAACTCTTTAAGTTCTGCTTGAAGTTTCTTTTTTTAATAAAATGTAACCACAGGATAGATGGTCTACTAATTTTGCAATGTCATGAAAAGACAGCAAATTGTTATTCACTACTGTTCATTTTTTATTACTGGGGTGGGGAAGCCATTTATGCGATTTTCAGATACTAAAATTATAAGAATATTTGGTATTTACCCTATGAGAGTACAGTGGGCTAGTGGAACCCTTACTCATCCACTCAAAGGCCATTTCTGCACTACACTGTTATAGTGCTATTATTCCGCTTTCAACATCCTGTAGAATTCTGGGGTTTGTAGTTTACTGAGGCCAAAGAGTCTCTGGCTCTCTCTAAACTACAAATTCCAGGATTCCATAGCATGTTGAAAGTGGAATAATAGCACTATAACAGTGTTAGTGTGGAAATGGCCTGAGATAGAACAGAAGCTTCTAAAGTTGACTTTCATATGTGCCAGCCTGCTCAGGCAACCATTATGGGAAGTCCATGTGCTATCTTTGACCTCTGAAAAATCTAGGTATAATAATCTATACACCAATCTAGAAAAACACAAGAAGGGAAAACAGCAGGCATTATCTATCTGCCTGCTGTGCTTTTCCACACTACTTCAAGTTACTTGCTGTAGCATTAGTTGGTTTAATTTCCAATAAAAATAACTGGCCTGGACTTGGGAGCCAAGAACCTTCTTCACATAGTAGTGGAGATTTGTTCCTCCAGTTCAGGTAGCAAAAAGCTCATGGGGCAGTCTTCACTCCCTTGCTCATGAGTGTTCCCAGACGATTAACTGAAACATGCAGGCTGCGATTTAGAACTGCTGTGTCACATTTTAAAGAATGTAATTCGGCTTTAAGTAGATGGAAGAATTATGCTCCCTTAAACCTGTTTTTGCAAAAGAGATTTAGTACTTCATGGCTTTCCTCCAAACTGCTTCATGTTTGTCCACAGCTTTGCACGTGCCACTTTGATAACGTGAAAAAGGTAGAGGTGAGAATTGGGTTGATACAAAAGGCCTTTTCTGTCTTTACATATGTATTTATTTTAAAATATTGGTAGACTCCATTTTAGAGTAAAACTTTCAAAGGCAGCTACTGACACATAAGCTTGGAAAGATTTAACAGCAATATCAGAGCTTGGAAAAGTTACTTTGTTGGACTGTAAGTCGTGGAATCCCCTGGCTACCACAGTCAGAGGCTGTGATGGCTGGAGAAGGGGCAGTTCTGTGAATGTTTATCCAAAAAAGTGATTTTCCCAAGCTTGGAACAAAACCCATAAAACATCAGGTTAATAAAATTAGTGATGCTATAAATTTGTTCAGACGTTTTCTCTCTGAAATGAAGCAAAGCTTACCCATTGTAAATAATCTTGAGCAGTCTGGAAAAGATTTTACAGCTGCCTGATTAGCTCCCTTCTTTACTGTAGACCTCAGGTAATTAATCTTGTCTTCCAGTGAAAAGAAGATTAATTTCAACTAGACCAGTGGCAGCTGGTGGCTTCTACTATGTCATTGGGATGGTAAATATGTTCTGGGCTTTACTCTGAAGTTCGAAGGAGTTAGATAAATATCTAAATTTATTTTAAAGTTTAGGCTACCATCTGGGTAGATTCACCACCACACAAAAATAGAAGCACCAGCAACCACTGAAGTAGACCCTGGGGTAGTGTATTCAAGACAATGTAATGAGGTACTGCTTGTCCACCTCAGTCCTAGGGGAACCTCAAGAAATGTCCACTGTGCCAGAAAGCTTTACAGGTTCTTATTTCTAACCAAATAAACTGTTCTACTTGTTTACATGAGAGTCAGTGTGGTACAGTAGTCTGAGCACTGGACTACAACTGGAGACCAGTGTTCGAATCCTCACTCAGCCATGGAAATTCACTGGGTGACCTTGGGCAAATCACACTCACCTAGCCTCAGAGGAAAGCAAAGGCTAACCGCCTCTGAAGAAATCTCACCAAGACTTGCCTTAGGATTGCCATAATTCAGAAATGACTTGAAGGTACACAATAAAAACAAGATGTTATGTGCCTTCAGGTCAACTTCAGCTTATAGTGACCCAATCCTAGGGTTTTCTTAGCAGGAGTTGTTCAGACGGGGTTTGTCAATGTCGTCCTCTGAGGCTGAGAGACTGTGGCCATTTCTGCACTACGGCCCCATCCTGCAATGGGGTGCATTGAAGCCGGAACGCAATGTATGCTACCATATGATGCTGTTGCAGTCCCACTCCTGTTGTGTCCCCAGCTGTTGAGATTGTGCATTATACTATTACTGGAAAAACATCCCGTAATAGGCCCCTTTTGTGGTATGATTGCATCAGCTGTGGCTCTGCAGAAAAGGCAGAAATGCCATCTAGGTGCTTCCTTCCTCGGTACAGCGCAGAAAGAGGCCAGCTGCACTGTGGAAGGAAGGAGCATGTTCTGACTGCTACCATCCGCTGACAGCTGGCTGGGTGTGGAGCGGAGTGCTTGGGACATGCTCCCATATTGGCAAACGCACTGCTAGGATGACGCCAGAATGTTGCAGGATGCAGGAAAGGCGAAGAAAGGGCCTGAGTCTTGCTAACAGTCACTCAGTGGGTTTCCATGGCTCAAGGCCTGGTTCACCTGAGTCTTAGTCCAAAGGTCGAACCACTACATCAGTCTAGCTCTAAAACAAATAAATGCTTGCCTACAATAGATGAACCCAGCCACAAATCAAGAAACTGTGTCTGAAATCCATGTTGAGTACTTTTAGGCTGCTATCTCTTATGCCCTTACCTGGAGGTAAGTCCCACTGAACTCAGTGGGACTCATTTCTGAATTGCACTGTTATAATATTTAGAGTATAATCCTTGGTATATAATTTTATTGTTGTATGCCTTCAAGTCGCCTCTGACTTACGGTAAGCCCAAGGCAAACCTATCATGTTGGGGTTTTTTGCAAGGTTTATTCAGAGGAGGTTTACCACCATTGCTACCTTCTGACGCTAAGAGCGTGTGACTTGCCCAAGGTTACCCAGTGAATTTCCATGACCGAGCAGGTATTTGAACCCTGTCTCCAGAGCTGTAGTCCAATGCTCAAGACACTAAACCATGCTGGCTCAGGTATATGTCTACTCTGAGATAAACCCATACTCCCAGGTAAGTGTGTATGAGGCTACAGCCTTATTGTGCTAAATTATTGGCATAATTTGCCTTGCATGTCTTGAAGATCCATGATTTCATCAGTGCAGGTGGTCCCTCCATTCATGCAGAGGTTCACTAGTCCGTATCCATATCGTGTTCAGTGTTTATTCATTGCCTGATGCCTGGCCTTTTGATGATGATCCTCTCCATCCTTAGCTGAACCACCAGTTTGCTACTGGAGTTGCAGCTGAGGCCATATCATCTTACCCTACAGGAATTCACTGTTACCTCCTAATCATAATGAGATGTGGCAGAATTGCACTTTGTGGAGAACTGCATGACACACAATATATTAAATACTGTATTTTATTAAACGTGCCATGTTTGTTGCCTTAGGAATCAAACCCACATCAATCCTTCACTTGCTATTCCAGTTATTGTTCTTGTAAGTATTATTTTCATCTTTGAAACATACTGTAACAGTGGAAATACGGGCATGAAGGGCAGTCTTACATTCTTCTGTAAGTGAGTTTCATTTGGAAACAGAAAGAAATAAGGCCACCTAATTTGCAAAATTAACCCAAGGGAGATGTTCTTTTTTTTAGTCAAGGCATAAGGATGTGTAATATACCTCAAGACACTGTAAAGTTTCTGATTATGCTTCTAGGCTAATTCTAGTCATTTTGAGGACAGCAGGATGTTTTAACCAATTCAAGGAACATAACATTTGCTTAGGAGAAATGAGGAGGTCTCTTGTGCGTGCGTGTACATGTACCTAAAGTTGCCATGAATTTCATAGGGTTTTCTTAGGCAAGGGATACTTAGAGGTGGTTTTGCCAGTTCCTTCCTGTGAAATATAGCCCACAATCCCTGGTATTGTTTACCAGCCCCGCATCCAAGGACTAACCAGGCCTGATCTTTGCTTAGCTTCCAAAAGCAGATTGGATCTGGTGCCTTCAGGGTAAGGCTGAGTTAATCCTGACTTCGACCTTGCAAAGTTGTTGTTTCAGAGATTCTGGGACTTGTAGCCTTAAAACATAACATTTCCAAGCATTTCTAAGCTCTTTTCCATACTTAATTAGGGATGGGCTGCATTTCTTTGTTCTTTCCTGGAGCTAAGTTCCTCCTTCCCTAACCTGCTTGCCTGGCTTGTTTCTCCTGTACATTTTTAGCAGAAACCAAGTGCAAAAAGCCACTGCATAAAACAGAGAAAATAACAACTCTGCTATTTCTACACAGTTAGATAAACTTTGCCAATTACTGCCACATACTTCAGAGCCTGATGGAATACTGAGAAGCTGGCATTGGTGGTGCAGTGGGAAGAGGAGGAAGGAGAAGATCTGAAAGACAGATTACATGTTTCATGAAATGCATGGTCTGCACTTGCATTGTAATTTAAAGAGAAGAATAGAGGGCCTGTGAGTGGCACAGTTTGGATCAGGACCTTGATAGGAGGAAGGGCTAGAAAATTATGTCCTTTGTTGAAACTCATCTCCCCGGCTCTGCAAAACTGTTGTTTACCCTGGAAGGAAAGCTGCTACTGATCATATTAGTAGCTCCTTTCTGGGGAACAAGTTACCAGGCATGGGATTTTTAAAAATTCATATTGTGAATCAGACACCATTATTAAGAATACAAATAAAGTTAACAATAACAATAAAATCCAAGATAAAGTTACAATGTGTCTTTCCCAAATGACATATGTTTTGATGGAGGCCTGTGGGCAAAGCTAATTTCTGAAACAAATATGATAGAGGATATCATATGCATACCACTACACAGTTTTAAAATGATCCTCTATCTCTCCTCTTGCCTCACAAAGTTTGCAAGTCAGTTTTTCTATCAGAGCCTGCACTCACACCCTGTGCAACCATCTGCGAAATCAAAGGTCCTGCAGATTCTTCCAATAATTTCAATTTCAATTCTTGATGTATTGAGGAATACTGAGAGAAAATCTGAGACCCCCCCCCCCCAGGACCATAATGTGGAGGGAACTGGTTTTTACCCCAGCTGAAATTCTGACCTGGCCTTTCTCCATTCCTTTTTTAAAAGACACAAGTAAAAAGTAAAAGACACACATTTAACGCAATACATAGTTTGACCTCTACATTGCACATTCCCAGAATCTGTATGAAAGGGCAGCAACACCCTGGTAATGTGTACTTTTCATTACTCTGACTGGTTTGTGCATTCATAGTGAACATCATCCCTTACCAGCTGCTCAGGCAAACCAAGGTGTCACAAGTAAGGCAGGTTTTTGAGAAAAAGCAGGTTTTGTTATGTTCACACAAACACTGATAAGTTGATCATCTGAAGGATCAGCCATGCAGATCTGACTTCTTAAAATCTTCCTGGCTGTGTAGTACAGTAGATTTATGGCAGAAGTTTGAATTGTGGATGAGGGCTTCTGAATATAGCCTACCTGCCTTAGCTGTCTTCTTCTGTTCCACATGTAATGCTACACAAAGATGGTTAACACAAGTAGTATGTGTGTCTGAACCTGATGTGATGTGTGCAGAATGCAGCACTGTCCCAAAGCCTTGTGCTGCCAGAATAAAGGACAAGGTTCCATGTACTGAAAATTTCTTCAATACTTTCTTATTGCATAGTGTCCTCCAGGGCACCCAAGGGCCAAAGCCTAACTTAAGAGTGCACAGGGCTGGACATGTATTATATACAATTCTGTCTGTATCCAGTGGCTGCCTTACCTCCAAGCACCAGTGGCTGGTGGCTTTCGTATCAGCAGGACTATAAATCCACTCCAGGTTTTAGCCTGATCTTTAAGGAGCTATCCAAAGTGCTGGACCCTATCCCCCAAACAAGTTCAGCACATCTGATAGTGTCTTTAAAGTCTGGACTAAAACCCAGAAGGTTTAGAAACCACACTCTGTGAGGAGCAGCTTAGGGAGCTGGGTAAGTTTAACCTGGAGAAGGTGGAGAGGTGACATGGTAACCATGTTTAAATATTTGAAGGGACATCATATGGAAGATGGGGCAAGTTTGTTTTCTGATGTTTGTTTTCTCCAGAGACTGGGACCCTTTCCGTACCTTACCTTCTTCTGGTGCTGGGGTACGGGGATTGCACAAGCAGCCTCTGGCGAGAGGCTCTCGTGTCCGGGGTCCTTCGGCTCTGTACGAGCTGCCTGCTTGTGCGAGAGCTCCACCTCTTCCTTCCACAGTGCTGCCTGGGACCTTCCCAGGCTGCGCTGGGGCAGGAAATGTGACCAGTGCAGCTCTGGAGGCTCCGCACACCAGGTAAGTGCGCATGGGGCCCGGGAGCAATGTGCGATCGTGCACCATTTTCGGCTTCTAGCCGAAAATGAAAAGGTGCGCAATGGGCACCTGCCTTAACCTGGAGCGTCGCGCGATTGTGAGTGTGTCATGCAGATCATTCCTCACAGTTGTGCGACACTCCAGGCACCCTTTCGCATGGAAAATGCCATGCGAAAAGGTCCTAGGACATGGATCTATGGATTCAGACTGCAGGAAAAGAAATTCTACCTAAATATTAAGAAGAACTTCCAGATGGTAAGAGCAGCTTGACAATGAAACAGGCTGCCTTGGAATCTGGTGGTGTCTCCTTCTTGGGAAGTTTTTAAACAGAGGCTGGATGGCCATCTGTTGAGAGTGTTGCATAGCAGGAGGTTGGACTGGATGGCTCTTGTGGCCTCTTCCGACTCTATGATTCTATGAATTCATCACCCCATTGGCATGGAAGCCATCAGCTGGCTGGCAGTGGTGGGAACATTGTTGCTGTCCAATATTCTTGAATCTTTCCATCTCCCCCAACAAGTGACAGAAGAATGTGGGAAGAATCATAACAGATTTGTATGAAGTTCCCAGGTTTGGTCTTCAAGTGTTCTGATCTTGGTTTGAAAGGATCAAATAGCTGATGGCTGAGGGAAAACTTTTGAGAACCTTTAGAGTGCCTGCCAGTCAATATAGACCAAGCTAAGCGTTATGTGACCCTCCAGATGTTGTTGAACAGTAGCTGCCAGAAATCTTCATCATGGGCTATGTTGGGTAGTACTGCTGGGAGTTGCAGCATTGGGAGGCCTGCTTAATTTCCACCCCAGTGTAGACAATATTGGGCTAGATGGACAAACAGTCTGTACCGGTCTAAGGCAGCTTGCTTTGATGCTAAGCTGGCAGCTCATCCTCTGACACACTCAAAGAAAGTGCAAATGCTATTATCATGGTGCTACAAAGTGCAGAAATCTCAACAATGTATTATTAATGAATAAGTTGCCCACAAATACAAAAGAATTTTGCTCCAGGGATCCTCCAGGGCTACCTTGCAGCTGCATATCTGTGAATCAGAACTAATTAATAGCCTCACTTCTATCTCCCTGTAAAAACTGACCCTTTAGCTGCAAGCATGAGGTTGTTGAGAAGCAGGTATATTTAATGAGAGTTCAGGGAGATAATGTAATTAAATGCTGAGCTACTAGAGCTTCTCAGAAAGGGTGTTAGCTGTGTGTTACGGCTAAAGAGTTCACACCCAAGCTGGCCTACATGGCAAAACTCTCCTCTTCACCCTGAAATCAACCAGCTGACCTGGTTTCCACAAGGACCTGGGCTGTCCAGATTTTCCAAGGTCAGTAATCTACAGTGTGGGGTGACCTTTTCTGTGATGCACGCAGCGAAATTCATTCTCATGGGAAAGTACAATAAAACTCATAATTTAGTCATGTCTACAAGGAGCGTATCCAATTGTGCGGAGCACAGAGTTTGGAATGTCTACTCTTTCTTTATTATATCTCCCAAAATCCCCAAACCATCATGACCTCTGACTTTCCCACATTCCAGAGATGCTAGTTAGGCAGAGAAATACCCACCATGCCCCTAATGATCTTAGACATAATTGTAATCTTATACAACAAACCCAACCCTAATAATTTACATAAATGGATGTCTGTGAATCTTTCCTCTACAGTATTTTATTTTTTTTATTTTTTGGCATCTTTACCTCTGTTTTTCATTCTATTCTTTTTCCATTGTATCTGTGTTTACATACGTCATACCACTCCAAGAATCCCAATCCTTTTCTTAACATGGTGATTACATGGTGAAGTAAGTGTGATTTCCTTTTTAAGTATAGTGGTTGGCTACATCTCAAGAAGGTATCAATATATCTCTGATTAATGCGAATGTTCAAACATTTCTAACACCCTAAACTCAGATTTTGAAGGGTTTCTAAAAACACTGGGATGAACTGTGAAGAGATGGGCTGCCATATCCAAAAGAGTCACTTATAGGCATGACCACTGTGTTAAAAGTGGATAAGTTTGCATCAGGTTTGAGACTACTGATTTGTGTATGGAGTCACACAATGAGAAAAGAATCCCTGGTTTAAAATGTTTAGATATCTAAAAGCAATATCAATCATATTCAAGGCAGCCATTTTATAGTGGTCTTAAAGAATCCAGGATTTTGTACTAAGTTTACTTTTAATGCTAACATGTATCTGTTCCTTCTCGGTTCTTTCCCTCTGATGTCCTATATATCTAAATGCACATCTATGCATCTTTGTGTTTTTAAAAATGTACAGATGTGTATTTTACAAAGATGTACCGATGTGTGTCAGTTGTTCCCCAAAAAGAGAACTTTGTGCATCATGTATCAGCAGAGATCTTGGTAAGGATTAATAAAGCATAGTCAGGAATCACCTACGTAACTTATATCAATTCAGATCAGCAGGACCAGATGAACTGCATCTGAGTACTGAAGGAACTTGCTGATGTACACTCTGAAGCACTTGACATCATTTTTGAGAAATCTTGGCGAACAGATGAGGTGCCAGAGGACTGGAGAAAGGTAAACTTTCTCTCTCTTTTCAAAAAGAGTGAAAAAGAAGATCTGGGGAACTACAGACCAGTCAGCCTGACCTCAGTACTGAGAAAAATGTAAGAACGGATTATAAAGAGTCTGTTTGCAGTATCTAGATGACAATGCAGTGATTAGCAGGAGCCAGCATGGGTTTGTTAAGAACAAATCCTGCCAGACTAATTTTATATCTGTTTTAAAATCAGGTCATTAGTTTAGGAGATGGTAGGAATACTGGAGATGTTGCTTATGTGCACTACAGCAAAGCATTTGATAAAAATCTCCATGATATTTTGAGTAACAAATTGATTAAATGTGGAATAGATGGAAACACAGTCAGATAGATACATAATTCATTGGAAAACCATGTTCAAAGAATCACCATCAATGACCAAACTTCAAACTGGAGGGAAGTCTCAAGTGGAATGCTGCAGGGCTCTGCCTTGAGGCTGACACTCTTCAATATTTTTATCAATGACACAGATGATGGGTTAGAGAGAATGCTTGTCAAGTTTGCAGATGGTACAAAACTGGGAGGGGAGGTAACAGCATTCAAAAGGACCTTGATAAACTAGAAAATTGGGCTGTGAAACTAATGGAATGAAATTCAACAGAGACAAATACAAAATTCTATATTAAAGTCACAAAAATCAAATGCACACTTATAGGATGGAGGATGCTTGGTTTGGCAGCAGTACATGTGAAAGGAATCTTGGCAGTATTGTTGATCACACATTGAACATAACTAGCAATGTGATGCTGCAGCAAAGAAGACAAACGACATTTAAGCCTGCCTTAACAGAACCATTGTTTCCAGGACAAGGGAAGTAATAGTCCCCCTATATTCTGCACTGGTCAGGCCTCATCTGGAGTACTGTGTTCAGTTCTGGGTGCCTCACTTTAAAAAGGATATAGAACAGTTGGAGCATGTTCAGTGAAGGGCGATAAGGATGATAAGAGATATGTAAAACAAAACATACGAAGAGAAGTTAAAAGAGTCAGCCATGTTCAGCCTGATGAAGAGAAGTCCGAAGTAACATGCTTGTGCTGTTGAAATACCTAAAGGGCTGTCTGGGACAGGAGGGTGCAGATTTGTTCTCTGCTGCCCCAAAGGTAGGACCAGGTCTAATAGTTTGGACTTACAGGAAGGTACATTGTGATTGAACATTAAAAGGAAATTCTTGACAGTAAGTCTGACCTTACTTTGACAAAGGAACCAATTATTTAGAGAGGTGGTTTCTCCTTCTTCTTCTTCTTCGGACAACTTCAAAAAGAGACTGGACAGGTACTTGCTGGGGATGCTTTAGCTGGATTTCCTGCATTGAGTAGGAGGCTGGACTTGATGCCCTGTGGAGCTCTTTCCAACTCTACGATTCTGTAACAGGTTGAGATGATTTTAATTCTAAATATTAGCACAGCCATTGTCCAAAGCAATATACAGACCAGTGCTTCTCAGACTTTCTCATGTGCGGGACTGGCAATCTTTTTTGGTAATATGTCAGGGACCAGCACCCCATTTGTGTCCATTGACTATGACTATCCTTTCTTTCTTGAAGTCACTGTAAAGCCAGAACCTGTATGTCATGGACTGATACCAGTCCATAGACCACCACAGCGAGTAGCACTTCTCTAGACCATTTTAAAAAGGGTACCTTCACAAGGTGCACCAGGCGTAGCTGATAAATTTTTATAGGACAGCCTGAAATCACAACTTTTCCCATGTTGATTCTCTTCTAAATTGCCAAGAACCTAAGCTTTAAACTTTAAAAGCGGGTTTACACTACTTGTGGACCAAGACTGGTGCTGGGCATATGCTCTCTCTCTCTCTCTCTCTCTCTCTCTCTCTCTCTCTCTCTCTCTCTCTCTCTCACACACACACACACACACACACACAGGGTCCCTCCCTGTGATCTTGAGTGTACTCTATATACGTTTCTTGGGGGACAAATTATTCTGTACTACTATAATTGAAGAATGGAAAATCTTTATCCATCCTTCCTTCCATATTTACATTTTTTTTATCCTATTGCCAGATGACATAATTCCATTTCTTCAGTTCATCTACATATGTTCCTGGGGTGAATCTGCAGCCAATAAAGATACATAATATACATTCAAGAAAGAAATACAAGTGGTACATTTATAGGTTATTTAGCATTGATTCATGCAAAATAATCACTTGTGGGCTGTTTAAAACAGAACAATAAGATAAGCCATTTTTTTTTTTAAAAAAAATACTGAATGACACTATGATCTCAGTTGGAGTCATGACGAAAAGGAGAAGCCAAAGGAGACAGAATGACATTTCCCCTTATAAAAGTAACCTTGCACCTTTGGTCATATGATCCTCTTTGTTAACCACACAAAGCTAGAAATGTTACTGTGACATTAGAGTGAAGATCCTGTTAGACAGAGGCAAGAGGAAATAAATTTGGCCTGAAGATGGCTAGTTTTATTTCCCCATGACATCAGCTCACTATTCAAGCTGCACTTTTTAATAGCTTCCCTGAAAAGCCTCTTCAAAAACATAAGGGCATGAATTCCACTGAAGACAGTGAAGAAGAATAAGGTAGACAGCAATAAGCATCCAATGAATCCAAAATCCAAATCTGATCATAATTTAATTCACTCATGCTTTATGAATTTTCTCAAACCAGACCACAGGTCACTGGCTGCTATCTCTGTCTTTTTTTAAATATTATTCTTTGGGATGTTCAGTGAACAGGTACTTCAGGTGATTTAATTTAACTTTTTCTTTTCTCTGTAAAATATTTATTGCTGTGTGTGTATATGTACCAGTATGGTATGAGAGCACTGAGAAGCCGCCGCCGCCGCTGCTGCTGATAATAACTAATAATGAGGATGAAGATTTTAAACTTGTTTTTCATGGTCCTCTGCCTTTAGAAGATAATCTACTAGATCACAAAACATGAAAACAGAATTATAGTTAAAACCAACATACTGCTGCTGAAGGTGTTTATAGTGCCAATGGAAGTCAGAGTAAATGGGTCTTTGACATATTTTTTAAAAGCCCTCACCAAAGATGTCATAGACTTCTTTTTGGGAAAGGAGTTCAAAAGATGCGGGGCATATCTGAGAAAGACCTATTTATCTTTTGAGTCTGGAAATTTGTTTTCCAGTGTCAGGTGGGTGCTGGGGTTCTTCTGGGGAACTTGGGAGTGACATACAGTCCATGTGCCACAGATTTTCTCCACTTCTGCACTAGAGTAACTCTTGTGGGTGGGGGATTGTAATCAAAGAGGTCAGAGGGAATACAGGCTGTGTATCTCACTCCCTAGAGCCAGTACAGTGTAGTGCTTTGAGTGCTGGACCAGGACTCTGGGAGACCAGGGTTCAAAGTCCCAACTGGGTGACCTTGGGCAAGTCACATTCTCTCAGCTTCAGAGGAAGGTGATGGCAAACCTCCTCTGAAGAAATATTGCCAAGAAAACTCCATGAACCACAGTCGGCTTCAAGGCACACGGCAACAGCAAATCTCACTGCTTGTGTTTGTCTGCTCAACAATGGTATGATGTCTGTATTACCACACAACTATTGTGTGTTTAATGACTACTGTGTAGGCAGTTTTCCATGTCTGTATTTCTTATATTTCTATTCCCTTTGGCCCTTCTGATTATACCCTCAACCCACCCACTAGAATCCATTAGAAGTAAAATCCTGTCTTTTATAGTTGGACTGAACAAAGACTTTTCATGGCCATCCATGTGCATTATGGGATACATAATACATGTGTACTACAAGATGTCTTTCTCACCTCCCAATAACTGATTTTTAAACAGCTGCTCTAAAGATAATAATGGATTCTTTATTCTTCCACGTGTTTATTCTTCAATTTTTATTCTTCCACATTTTCCACACTCAATAAATATAATAGGTATAAAATATCTGCCAACTGAGCCAACATCCCGTGCATCTGATGAAGTGAGCTGCAGTCCCCAAATCCTTCTACCAAATAAAACTTAAGGTTCTACTAGATGCTTTCTTATTGATCTTCTGGGATTTTTTTTTTTTTTTGGTGAGCTTGCTGATCAGCTAAGAGTTTTAATGGAAACTACCACTTCAGTGTTGATGGGGAATTGTATTTCAATCTGCTTGCTGTGGTGTACGACATAAGAGTGTGTGCATTTGTGTGTGTACACACATAAGATGGCTCATTCATAGAGTGCAATGAGGTTGAATTGACACATTATTCTCACTACACTAGGCTTGAAAGCAAAATCCTTTCTCCGAAAATACTGTGATGGTAAGAATAGATGCTCTTGATTAAATGCTGTTAAGAACAGTCATTGGATTTATAAACATTCCCATTATGTTATTGCATTAGTCAACATTTTATTTATAGTTTGCTGACTTCCTTTTAGCACGTGTATGTATATTAATTAATCTTGTCTACGGTGAGAATAGATACCCATGCCCTATAACAGCCATTCTATTGCTTAGTGTAAATGATAAAATGATGAGGTATTGCAAGTAAGTCTTACCTTGTAGTCCCAAAGAACTTTGATTGTGTTTTTCCCTTTCCTTTTCACTAAAATACAGAATAAACACAGAAGATAGTAGTGGTGACGATGATGCAGGTTCTCTTGTCTAGGTGGCCATGAATAATGACAAATTACAGTTAAAATAAAAATGCGTTACTCAAATAACTCATTTATTTTTCAGATGAATTGCCTGGAAAACAGGATGTGGAAAGAACCATCTGTTCTTCTATTATTCTGCCCACCTATTGAGATTTTTGAATAGGATTCTCCTTTGCATCCCACCATTGCTAGGTATGCATGCGTGGCAGTGCCTTTTCTGCAGTGGCATGGAGGGTTCAGATTCTTTCTCTAAATGGTTTATCTGGTTCCTTCCTTCCTTCCTTCCTTCCTTCCTTCCTTCCTTCCTTCCTTCCTTCCTTCCTTCCTTCCCTTTTTGACAGTCAGTCAGTCATTTTTCTGCCATCAAGGTTTTTGTCTAATTACTGTGATTATTCTTTTCTCTGCTTTGTGTTGATCAGTCCAACTTTTCTCAAGCATTATTATCAAAATACATGGCAAGAAAGAGAAAAATCATGGAAAAATCATGACTGCTAGTGATTCTATGAACGACATCCCCCAAATGAAGTTTCCTAAGTTCAGAATGGGCTCTGCTCTCGAAGAAAAAGAATCTTAGGCTACAGTTGTAAACACCTGTGCCTCAGAGTAAACCTCATGGACGACAATGGGATGTATTTATGAGTAAAGTTTGATACATTCAAATCCCACAGAAGCTTGGCCACATGGGATGAGTTGCCTGTTTCTTTAGACCCTGTCTGGAATGTTGCAAACAGTAGGTTTCAACTTCACCAGCACTGCTGCTTACAAACAAGCCCTATTGGGTTCAGGTAAGTGGGTATAGGATTTTAGGCCTAAGCTAGCTGCAGGGAATATGCCCTGCTGAACTCAATGGAGCTTGCTTTTGAGGAGATGTATGACTGTACTGTAGGGATAACCCATAAGGTAGCCACAGTGATGTGCATTCTACACAATGAAACAAAGGTCTGGATGTTTTACCAAGTCAGTAACGGTTGTCAGAGAGAAAAAGCATTAAAAAAAGGTTTCAGTGAGTGATTCAGAGGTTAGATAACGTCTAAGCAAACATTTCCTTTGACTGATGTTTATTCTCCGAGTCTTTTAATTAAATGCAGGTAAAAAGTCATTTAATGGAAGGGAGGTAAAATGGAGGTAAAAACTTCTTGATATTTGTTCTGGAATGAGCAGGCAGACAGAAAGAACCAAGATTCATCTACACTGAAGAAACATTAATAGATTCACAGATCTTTCCTCTATCAGCACTTCTCTCTTTTTGTCCAGAGAGTCATTAATGTGAATTTGAACAACCATGTCAGAGTTTAGGCAGGCATCTAGACTGGGGCAGTAGGTGTACAAAGGATAGCTATATAGTCATTGGGAAGATTGGGTGAGAAATTCCTTCCCCCAGTCCCAAAATACATACAGCCAAATGTCCAAATATATAAAAGGAATTTATCAGGGTGGAGAAGAGCAAGGAGGAACAAGTAAAAAAGACAGTCTCTTTCTCAACACACAAACACACACACATACACTCACAAAATTAAAAATGAAACAAATCAAGTAAATTTTCTTAGTTATGATGCATCTAGTTGAACAGAGTCTATGTTGTTGTTACTGTTATGTGCCTTCAAGTTGATTCCAACTTATGACAACCCTTTAAACACCTCAAGGGCTGTCTCAGAGAGGAGAAGGCAGGTCTGTTCCTTGCTGTCCCAGAAGGTAGGACCAGGCCGAATGATTTGAAGTTACAGGATTGAACGTGAGAAGCAACTGCTTGATAGTAAGATTGGCTTGGCAATGAAATCAATTGCTGGAGAGGTGGTGGGGTCTCTTCCTCTTGACATCTTCGAAAGCAGGCTGGATACCTACCTGCTGGGGACGCTATAGTTGAAGATCCTGCGCGGAACAAGGGGCTGGGCCTGATGGCTTGTGAGGCTCCTTCTAACTCTATGATTTTATGATTCGATAGGGTTTTCTTGGCGAGATTTAATCAGAAGAGATTTGCCATTGCCTTCTTCTGAGGGAGAGAAAGGGGACTTGCCCATTGTCACCTTGTGGGTTTCTGTGGCTCAGCTGATATTCAAACCTTGCGATCCCAGAGTCCTAGCCCAACACTACATTATTCTAGCTCTCCCTTTCAGAGTCTATGGAGAAGGCATATGCTGCTCCAGAAGGGGCTTTAAAAAGTGATTTTGGACAATTTTTGCCTTGCCTCAAATTTTAAAAATGCGTAGTTCCAGGGCCTTGGTTGCACTCTGGAGTGACACAAGGAAGCTGAAAGGGGTTTGGAGCTGTGTATAACCCACAAGCACACTGTCCTCACTTCTGGGTTAGAAGAAAGAACGGAATGGGAAGGGCAGGAGTCATATTACTCTTTCTTCATGTAGCCAGCCAAGCCTTTACTGCCATCAGCTGCAGAGAAATGGGAGGAAGACTCAGCACCACAGGTCGTGATTGTCAGCGTTACTATTGTTTACTGTAGTGTGTGACTAGTTTGCACTTCATTTTCATATCAATGAACAAACATTACATCTCGGGGAGCTCTGTTTTCTCACTGTTGACAAGAGCATATTTAAAGGAAATTTAAATGAACAGTTATGAAAAAAAGTGAGGAGAGTACGTAGAGGGAGTGGAGAACTAGAATCCATAGTAATGACTTGGATACTCACAAGACATCTAGAGATAGCATATAATTGCCCACACATTTATTATCCTGTATAATTAATAGGGTGTGGCCTCTTAATACATATAAACTGAAGTTTGCTCAGTACCACTGATTGTAACAGCAGCAATGGAGAAGCTGTTTCAGAACCTTAAGAAGAAGAGCAGCTCCTTCATGACTCTATGTTCTACGTTGGCCAGAAGATAGAGCAGGAGCTACACAAACCTTGTAGATTTTTTTTCTTCCAGACAAACTTTATTAGAGTACTAGGTTGTACACATACAGAACAACATAGCATTATAAAATATGGGAAAGAACCAATAAGAACTAAAAAAAATGAATATAGCAAGGAGTCCAATATCATATTTCAGAAAAATACATTTCTCCATATCTGGCCATGAGAAACACAGCGATGATAAGGTTGATCACTTGGCAGTTCACAAAACAAGAGAATTACACTGCAGCAAAGAAGACTGTGTCTGAATCAGTCTGGCTTCACAGTTGTCTCATCTGTGCAAACTTCTTAGAAAGAACTAGGCCTTAAAGGTGTGCCAGAATGAGACATTCCCCTCCTCAAATAAAAATTCTGCTCCCTCCCAATTTTTCTTCATATTTCTAGCATTCTGGTAGTTTAAACCTTGAGTTGACCATTTAGAAACAGAGTTTAGGCTTCTGAAGAAAAGGAGCAGGAAAAGTTACCAAGGGAATAGAAATACAGAAAACATAAAAATTCTCAGAGTGAACAATTTTCAAAGTCTCACTCTCTGCAATGCTAGAAATGTGGGGACTGAAGGAAAACTTCACGGAGGGGAGCAGAATTCTAATGGGGGGGGGGCTGTACCTTCATTCTGCCCCATTGACTAGACTCTTTGCTGGGTCCCAAACTCTAGGATATCATTGAAGTTAAGATAAAGTTTTGATAAAACTTATCTAAAGATCATTTTTGCTTGTAGATTTCATCCTAGCTTGACTAATATGACATAATTACAAAAAGCAAATGAATTTTTTCCTGGGCTTGTTCACTAGAGTAGTTGTTAAGCAGAGATGATGTAATGGTGCATGTGCCATGACAAAAGAGTTCCTGTTTTGAATCCATCCAAACCTCTTTAAAAAACACTTTATTCAATTCACATGAAGTTCTTTCATGACCAGAGGAAGTGGTTAGGTAGTCTTGGCTTGTGAACTCATTGTGAACATTGTGAACTCCTCTTCCATCCCATAGTCGGCTGTTCTTTTCTTTTTCTTTTTTTTTTTTTTGTAATAATTTTTATTAAGGTTTAATCTCAAAAATAATAAAAAAACCCTACACTTCCAGGCTTAGATTTTCCAGTTGTAATTGCTTATTTCCATTACGTACAAACATAATTTTCATTTTACAGAGAAAAGAACGATTACAATATTTCTTCTTAATTTCTTGTACATTTATATCCCTATCCAATCCAATACTCCTTTCCATTCTTTTTCAAAATTCTGGATAGATTTATTATTCAAAGAAAATGCTAATTTTTCCATCTGCTGTTCTAATTGTTATCGGTGTTTACAAAAGATAGTGTTATGGGGCAGGGTGTGCAATGGATTCTGAACAGGGAGGATTTGGCTCTGGTTTGAGCAAAGCTAGATTAAGTCTTAAGAAAACTTATCCCTCATTTCTCCTAATTCCAAAACCATATAACCACAGTTCCTTTCCATATGTATCTTACTGAATAGAAAGAAATGAGTTCAGTGGGGAATATATCCAGATAAGTGAGCGTAGGACCGAAGCGATCACAGGATTTTTATTTTGTACAGTCTCAGAAGAAGGCAAAGGAAAACCTCCTCTGAAAAAATCTTGCCAAGAAAACACCATGATAGCTTTGCTGTAGAGTCAGCATAAGTCAGAAATTACTTGAAAGCACACAACACCATCATCATCAAACAACAACAACTGCACCTGAAGAAGTGAGTTTATATACACAAAACCTCATGCTAAAAAAAAAGTTAGTCTTAAAGGTGCTGCCACATTCCTTTTTTCCCCTCCTCCTCCCTTCCTCCTTTTTATGCTGCAAGAGATTAACAAGGCTACTTTGAAAAGTGAAATAAAGGTGATCTTTGATATTGTCAGCTGCAGAATGAAGCCTCACTTTTGTATTACGAGTGGAAGAGCCATTGAACTACTTCACCCAGTGGTGGTTGCCAGCTCCATGTCAGAGGCATGATGAATCTACTCTGGATTTTAGTCTGAATTTTACATTATCTTTCTATTATATTTATATGCTGCCTTTCTCCCAGAGTGGAACCCAAGGTGCTGAATTCTGTCCCTAAATCAAGTCCAGCACCTTGGATAGCTCATTTAAAATTCAGATTAAAACCCAGAGTGGACCCACCATCCCACTGACATAGAAGCTACCAGCCACAGCTCCACACTCTAACAGAGATCTGACTCAGACTGAATCTGAGAATCCCACCAATGATCAGCTACAAAGTTCATAGTGAATGCTTGTTTCCCCTGTTCCGTTTGGCTCAATGGTGTCAGGGATTTCAACACAAATCAAAGTCTAACTTCTAATGTCCTCCTATTCACAATGTCAGTTGGGCTAGCCACCACAAAACATTATGCTCCGATACATTTGTTAGTTTTTAACAAACAAGGTGTCTTTCTCTTTTTCTTTCACTCACCTTGGTTTATCATCAGTAGAGTGTTACCATCTATGAATATAACACAAGAGAAACACTCAGCCACCCTGTACAATTTGAGAGCAATAGCGGGGTCTGATTTGCACAACTATTGGACATCGACAGAAAGTCGATGGGAAACCCCAATATTTTACCTGTTGTCGAAAGCCATACCTTCTTAATTTCTGCCTGTTGCACAACCACTGAATGCACGGGCATTTTTTTAAGAAGGAAGAGACGCTGGAAAAGAGGAAGCTGGCAACCAACTTACTACCTGAAGGGAAAAAGTGGCACTCTCCGTCGGAAGGGCTGGAAAGTGACAGAATGAGGGGAACAGCTGGTTGTAACTAAAAAAAAATCTCCTTCCATCTGGTGGTGGTGGTTGATGTGTGCCTTCAAGTCCTTTCCGACTGATGGCGACCCTCTCACGGATTTTTTTTTTTTTTTTGGCAAGATTTGTTCAGAAGGGGTTTGCCTTTGCCGTCTTCTGAAGCTGAGAGAATGTGACTCGCCCAAGGTTACTTGGTGGGTTTCCGTGGCCCAGCGGAGCTTGGAACGCTCAGACCAATACACCAGGCTGGCTCTCCCACTTAGACGCTTCAGTATAAGGCGCTAAACCTGAGTCAGGGACTCCCTGGGCCTGAGTTTCTCATGGCTGGGCGCTCCCTCCAACAAAGAAAGACACAGTCGGATGCTCTCTCTCTCCCCACCGATCTCCGCCTCTCCTCTTGGTGTTGGAGAGATTAAGGAGAGAGGCTTTCCTCCTCCTCCTCCTCCCCCCCCCGCCTTTCTCCTGCCCATAAATAGCCACGCGGCGGGAGGCTCGCAGGCAGAGCGGCCGTCGAGTCCAGTCGGGTCTCCTCCAGCCCGCCCGTCCTGACGCCCGCCGTTCCGTCGGTTTCCATCATGTACTCCAGCAGAATTGAGGTTCCCAGGAGGGGGCGATCCTTTGACTCCATGAGCACCAGCTTCGAGGAGAATCAGCTCAACAATGTGGTGGGGAACCTCTCCCCTCTCTCCGTCTTGAACGAGGTAGGGCTCTTGAGCCTGGTTGGGAAAGTTCCTTTCTCTTTCCCCACGGCTAGGGGGGAAAAAAAAAGCAGGATATCAACGAAAGAATAAGAATAATAGGTTAGCTAGAGTTCTTTCCTTCGATTTCTCTGCCTCTCTTTCTCTCTCAGAAACCTTCAGCGTGGGAGTTTTGTCTTTCCTTTCTCTAGCTTGCAGTCAGATCCACACTACAAAGGTTTTTTTAAAAAAAGAGAAAAGTTAAGTAGAACCACAGCTAAATAAAGGGCTCTGAATAATTTTCTCACCTTCTGATTTTGGGAAGGGGACATGTTCGATTCCTTGCTGTTGATTTTGCCTAAAAGAAATCGTCTAAGTGTTTTGCGCAAGTTATGTCAGCTTAGCTTGACATATATCATTTCAAGGTAAAACTGAGGTTATCTACTTAGAGTAGTTTTCAAAGAGACGTCCTGTTCCAGAATAGCCTGCTTCAGTATTTGAAAAGAGGGGGGAAAGGAGTCGTGTATAACCCTTAAAGCTAGCTAATTTATTTCAGCATAAACTTTTGTCAGCTACTGCCTTCGCCTTCAGATGCATCTGAAAAACTGGACTGTAGCCCACAAGTTTCTGCTGAAATAAGTTGATCTTTCTTGAAGATACACAAGATTCCTTTTCCCCCCCTTCCTTCTCTCTTTTTGAATATATGTGTTTCTTACTCGCGGACAACTCTCTCCCTCTCTTTATACATATTAACAAATGAGGTTCTTCCAGTCCTAAAAGTTCTCCTTCGTAGCATCACTTGTGAAGACACTGAGAAGAAAGAGTTGCCAAGACAGCCCAGACATACACCAGCAAACTATGTGGGAAAGCAAGATGAGAGCTTCTTTGCAGCTGGGACTGACAAGTATCATGATGGGGGGAAAAAAGGCCCACGAGCAGTTGGTCAGGATCCAATGTCACTCAGAAGGCTAAAGAAGGACTAATATGGCATGAGGTCCTTGCTCTGTCTGCTCCAGAACTCTGTGGAATTAGAAAGTGTAAAGCCCACTTAACCTAATTATTCATACCACCGGGATAATTTTGGATGCACATCCACTTACTTGTTTCCTAGGCTGGCACAAAGCATAGAGTTAGGAGCATGGGTGCATAAGAAAAGGGGCATGCCCATCCTGATGCTGGGTATTGCTGCACAAACTAGTTCCTGAGGATTTGTGGACTTTGAGGGAACAGTAGTAAGTTGAGGTTCCCTGACTAGTCCACATTGCAATCCAGTGAACTGAGAGAGGTGTCTTTGTAGGGTGACACAGAGGGGCACTCTCATCCCAGTAGGGATGCAGTCTATTCCTGGTCTTGTCTTTCAATTCTCCCAGTTTCTTCTCTGCCGGTTCACCACATCCCCCATTGCCAATTACTAGTAGCTCTCAGCTTCTGAGCTCTTGGCTTCTGTGTGAATGGGGTTGGTGAATCCACTCTTGATTTTAGTTTGAGCTGTTAAAGAAGCTAGCCAAAGTACTGGACCATAAACTCCAAAATACATTGTGTATAATGGATACTCAAATTTTAAGACTGAGATTAAAATCCCAAGTGGATTCACCACCCAACTGACATGGAAACCATCTGCTGCCACTGTTGCTGTGCTCATTTGTCTGCCCATTTATGGCAGTCCCTGGCTCATGTAATTGTTACAGGTTATATACGAAAAGGGGCATACAGGTTATTGAGAACTATTGGGCTGCTTCACCTAAAAGAAGTGTGGACTCTCATGAGCAAACATGCATTGCCTGAGGATAATGTTCAGTACCTGAGGATGAGAAGTACACTGTTTCATGAAAGCTGCACTTAGGGAGGGGGTACCAGCATCATTTATGGCTAGTGATTTAGGATGGTGGCTATTATTACATTCAACAGAACCAGGTTCACTAGTTAAACTCTATGAAGGAATCCTGTCTTCATTTTGTCTAAAATCCACTGCCTACTAATTAGAGAAGATAGCCTGGAATTTTTTTATTGTAAAAAGGTACAAAAGATATTTCCTCCTTCAGTTTCTCCAGTTAATTATATTATGAACTTTGCTTATACAGCTATAAATAATTTAAGCCCTCCCAGTTAAAGTCTCCAGTATTTTAGACCTTTCTGTACCAATCATCATTTTTAGTTTTGTTCTTTCTCCAGCTTTGTTATATTATTTAGTATATCTTACCATCTTGAACAGTCCTGCTACTCACCTAGCAGCCTAGTAATTGCTTTGGCCTGGTTTGACACACTAGATCAAATATATATATCTTATTATTTAGCAATTAGTTTTCCCAAAATGTAATTTGGAGGAGTGAGTGAATGGTAGAAGACCAGCCTCTAGGGAGTTCTGCTAGTTCTTTTGCCACAAATGCCATACTTTTTTAGGGCAAGGTTAGCAAACAAGGGGCCAAGAAACACAATCATTGGCTCCCGATTTGCCCCAGGACTTCCAGTGAATAACTTCTTGTTTATTATAATAATAATTCTTGTTTAATATACTTGTATCCCATTTTCCATGTTATTCAAAGTGGTTCACAACCGGAAGTAGCTAATGGCTTCTGTGAGAAGGGACTCTGTGCTGGGTACTAGCTGTAAGGAGCTATTCAAGGTGCTGAATCCTACACCCCCAATAGGCTCAGTGCCTATTGGATAGCACCTTTAAAGTTTGAACTATAACCCAGAACAGATGCCCCAATCCAGTGACGTGAGAGACACATGCAACCACTACTCAAAATACAAAGTATGGAGAACATATTCAAACCACCATCCAAGCTATTACCATATTTGCTGGTGTATAAGACTCACTTTTTTCCTTGGAAAATACTATTTGAAAATGGGGTGCATCTTATACACTGGTGCATCTTATATGCCAGCAAATATGGTATTTCAAGCAGCCATTTGAAACTGCCTGTTCACCTGAGAGTAAGGCAAACTGTTAAGGGCAGCATTTATAGTGATTGTCTGCCAGGAGCTGTGATGGTCCTGGAATTCATAATGAGCTGGGATTGCTCAGGCTCAGCAGCGCCTTGGGAACTTGCAGGAGACAATGCTGGTTGGGAAGCCTGGCTTAGATGGTAAGAAGGAGATTTACCTTTGCTGAACTTGCGCTTGATGTCAGCAGTTTGAACATCCTCTTCTTGAGATTTCGAGGAGATTAGGGAGATGGGAGTCTGCTTGTGAGCAAACTAACCCTCTCTGCTTGTAAACCAAATTGTCTGCTGGAGGGTTTCTTTGGACAGTCAAATTCTATGCTGCAGGGCTGGACCTAGCGTGAGGCAGAATGAGCCAACAGCTTCAGTCAAGAAATGCAAAAGAGTAGGAAGCAGGGAAAATTACACTGCCAACTATTTATGTCTAGATTTGTTTGGTCTCCTAACGCAAACCTAAATTCTAGATTAAAATTTATTTGGACATAAACTTTCATCGACATATATATGCTACGGTAAAACATAGAATCTTTAAGATGCCTCATAACACCTTTCTGTGTTTGTTGCAATAGGTGAGCCACTTCATTGGATTTATTCTTAAAATGGCTCTCTTCCACAATCCATTTCCCCATTAACAGCATCCTTACTTGACACAGATAACACAGAGGAGAATCAAAGGTTTTTTTTTTAGTGTCATGTGTGAGTACAGAGTGAGAGTTTTACAGTACTTTGGAGAAAACCTGAAATCTAGAAAATGAACCTTTCAATAAATGTAAAGGTCATTAAGATGAGCTAGTGCAGAGTAGTGGTTTGAGCGCTGGGCTACAATCCTAGAGACCAGGATTCAGATCCATGCTCGGCCATGGAAATCCACTGGGTGACCTTGGGCAGGTCATACTCTCTCAGCCTCAGAGGAAGGCAATGAGAAATTCCCTCTGAACAAATCTTGCCAAGAAAACCCAGAGACAGGGTTGCCTTACATTCACCATGAGTCAGAAGCAACTTGAAGGCACATAGCAACAACAAGAAGGATGGCCCATTAATTAAGTCTTAATGCAGTATGCCATGAACTGAACTGATGCCTGTTGAAACCAAAGGGTCTTAGCTCTTGGATGGGAGACCACCAGTGAATAGCAGGCTAGGTAGGCTATATTTCAGAGATAGGAGCTAGAAAAAACTCCTCCGCATATTCCTTACCTAAGAAAACCATGTGAAATTCATGGTGTTGCTGTAAGTTGGCAGGTGATTTGAAGGAACATACATACACAAGTTCACCTAACCCTGTATGCTGAACAATGGACACTCAGCTAAAAGAAGGACAAGAACCCAACCCCTTTTTCATTTACGTCTTTTTAAAAAAAATCTAGTGCATTCAAAGTAGCATCAAAGAGACATGACTTTTCCTCTATTATTCATATCTGTCATCAGGCAGAAAAGGAATTTTTACAAAAGGTGAAAATCCAACCATATGGGAGACTGGGCAGGCCCTTTCTCTGCTTTCCTTTCGGCAGCAGGCAAAGTGTCTTTTTATTTAGAGAGGCTTTTGACTTTTAAACTAGTTGCTGTGGAAGGATTTCTCTTCTTTCTTTTTTCTTTCAAGTCTGAGAGGGTCTCCTGGCCTTTTCCCCTCATATGTTATGTTTTAGAAGCTTTAAATTATTTTTAGAATAGTAGTGTCCCAACATGAGATTGTATTTGTTTTAAATAGTTTTAACCATTATATATTTTTATTATTTATATGCTATATATATTTATGCACATACACACTATAACTGGAGTCCTCTTGGTAGCCATTCTCAGTGGGGGCCATATGAAATACCCAAGCAGCAACCTTAATTGGAGTCAATAGTTTTCCTCTTGTTTATAATATTTTTCCAACACACCATTTGTTAGTTTCCTTGAGAAAATCCAAGAACGTAATTTGTGTTGTGACAAGAGGTAATCTCTGACTGTCATTGTCTAATTTGGAGCTCAGTATCATGAAACTTGCAGAAAAGCACCAAACTCAAGGATTGCATTAAGCCTGATGTTTAATTTCTTAGTCCTTTTCAAAAGTTTTCTCCAGTATTTGTCAGAGTGTTCAAATTTTCTTGGTGTTCTATAATAAATTATTTTTTCTCTATCTGTTCATGTTGTATCCTTGTTTGACGGGGTCTCTGGAACCTGAGAAGAGCTCCTAAGGGAGCTGTGGCCAAAAACCATTTGAAAATAGCTGCTCTCGGTTAGTGCTTGTTAAAGTAGACCCATTCAATCAATTGCTGAATAATCAATCGACACATAGGTAAATCCCATTGACTTCATGGGTCTTCCCGAGTCAGGACTAAGAATATAAGTTAAGTCTATATTTATATATGAAGGCTTCTCTCCACCTCCCCCCCAAAATTTTGCAGCCCCAAATCAAATTTCCCTTCAATCTGCCATTTTTTTACATCATAGTAACTTAAAACTGGAGTCAAATATTTAGACATACAGTTTAAGCATCCAAAAAAAGGGGGCGGTGGGGGGGCAGGAGTGGGTGGGAGGGCTGCTGCTGCTGCTGCCACTCCCCCCGGGCCAGGAAGGACCTCGGTGGGGGTGGGGGTGGTGGCAGGCCAGGCCCAGGCGGGAGGGTGGGAGGGTCCCCTTTTTTCACTCACTGTCATTGGTTCCCAGGGCATGCATCCCAGTTGCCCCACCCTAGGTACACCTCTGAATGTATACTATAGCAGTTTATGCATACTTTATGGCAATGGTCATAATGGCTGTGAGAACTGCAGCCAAAAAATGTAATGCTTAGGTTGTGAGACAGTTGGTCCTGCTCTAGCACTCTGTAGAAAGACAAGCTGTCATTGCTATGTACAATTTGGTATACTCTGAGGTTTTGTCACATGGTCTTTTATCTGTGGAGCAAATTCATTGGGAAACTGGCTGTACTTTTGAAGGAAGCCTTCATTTAGGACACATGCAACACATACATATTTAAAGTGATTCTGCAAATTCTGGCCCTGCGGGTGGTGGAACAGACAGCAGAATTATTGTGGAGTAGGTGGAGTGCCTAGAGGGCTGGCTGAAGCAAGAGGATATATTTGGTATAAGATGATGCTTGCTATTTTCACAGCAACTTCCTCTGATTCCAGTTATGCACTACCCTCTTGAAACCAGACCTACAAGACGCATCCATACGACAAACATGTCGTTAGTACAGTGGAGACCAGTTTATAAGTTGGTTGCCAAATGACCAGAAAAACCAAATAGCCTGATATGCTTTTGTGCCTTGTTAACAGCAGTTTGCCTTGAAGAAATCAACTGAAGCAGCTCTTCCCAGTGTGGAGATGAGCCTTACCCTTTCCTCATGTGTGTTAGACGCATGGAAGGATGCCTCCTCTTTTTTTAAAGAAAAAATGTAATCCTGTCACCTACCTTCTGCTTGTACATTGCTTTTGCACCTTACTGTTTTTCCTTATTTCTTGAAAAAAACCAAAATATATCAATTTCAAAATCTCATTTTAAAAGGAAATTGGGTAGTATGTTGGGGAAATGCTAAGCCTCAAAGAACAGGAGTTAAGTGTTCTTTTATTTCATATTTGCAGATGATTTACAATATACATGAAAGATTTGCTCCCATTCTAATTAATATAACTCTTTCAGGGTAGAGGTTTTATGGCACAAGTCTGTGCATATTTACTTGGACGGTAATCCCACTCTGTTCATTAGTACTCACTCTCAGATGAGTGTGCCTAGGACTGAAATCTTAATTTCCTTTCCAAACGGTGAATAAAATTCTGAACTTGGAGTCTAAAAAGAGGCTGGTTGGCCATCTGTCAGGAGTGCTTTGATTGTCTATTCCTGCATGGCAGGGAGTTGGACTGGATGGTCCTTGTGCTGTCTTCCAGGTCTATGATGCTATGATTTCTACTTGGTAAAATTGACAGAATTGACAGAATTGGGCTTTAAAGAGTATGTCCTACTGGATTAGCAAAACGTGGTCCATGGACTACATGCACACCTTAGGGCCATTTTTGTGGCCTCTAGAGCTCCCCAGGGGTAATTTTATTCCCAATTTTTTTGCTCCCAAATGCGAAAAATTATCTCCAGGAAGTGTAGAGTCCGGGTTCATATGGCTGAGGTCAAAATCAAATTTTGCAAAATTTTTCAAACAATGCCATCTAGGGTCCCCAAAAAGGCCCCAAACATGCCCCCTTATCCCATAGAGGGCATTTAGGGAGGAAAAAAAGAGGTTTTATTTTTGGTGGGAGAAAATGTGGCCGTCCAAGATCTTTTTGAGGGTGAATGTACCCGCCTTGTTTTCCACAGTTGTCTACCAGTGTTCTAGATAGACATAGGATTATGTCTATTACTTATTTCAACTGGAAAGACTTGAATGTGTGGTTGATTAAATATGCTTTTTTCTTGGGCCACTCTACAGGTTCTCATTATGTCTTTCTCATGGAACTGTCTCTTGAATGTTGAATATCCAATTCCATTGTCACTTTTTATGTGTTTTGGGGATTATTTTGTTCTTTTTTAAAGATTATTTTTATTCCAAACATTCTATCAGTACATATTCCAATAATATATTAACATACTCAGTTTGTTTCCATATATAAATAAAAGGCAAGTTGTTTATGTACAATTATTGGCATTTGCAATACTTTACAATATATATTATGATATATAAACCTCCTATTTCCCTCCTTCCCATTCCAGCTTAAACATATATTATCTTGTATCAAAGTTATAATCTCTCCCTCCCTCTCTCCTTATCCATCTTCCCTTTTGTCACCTTTCTCCTCTACCTAACATTTGGGAGTTATTTTAAAACAGTCAGACTTACTAAATGAGACGGACATTCTCTTGAAATGAAAATGGGCTGTTTGTACAAGGAAGGGCAGAGCTTTGGGAATCCTATGCCAGAAAGTCAAGACAGCACTCAGTGAGAAGTGCTGCTGTGCAAACCCCTTTGAATTGAACAGAGGTTGTACATGTTTAACAGTCCATTTGCTTAGAAGAAGTCTGTACCACTTCTAATTAATTAACATGATTGCTTAACTAATCATTTTCAGATCTACAAGTCAAACTACAGTATGAATGAAGATAACAAGGAAAACAAAGACAATTCAACTGAAAGGAGTAGAACTGCTATCATATTCTCCTTAAATAACGAAGTCGGAGGACTTGTCAAAGCCCTAAAACTCTTTCAGGTAACCAGTCTCTGATAGGTATAGCAAACACAGTAAAAGTAGTAACAACTAACGTTAATACATTTTGCTCTTCTGTTATGCTTCTGTTTCGTGTCTTAAACACTTCATCTAATTTTGTGTGACACAATTTGTGATCCTACCAGTTCTGAATGGGGCATCAGAGTCATCTGAAGGACTACACTTTCTGCAGCAGAAAATGAAATCAAACATTGTTTTTGTTTTAAATCAGAGCTCAGGAAAAAAATTACTTTTTTGAATTTTAGCTCCTAGAATCCCTTGGTCAGAATGGCCATGCTGGTTGTTTGATTCTGAGAGTTGCAATCCAAGGTTCAAATCCAGCTGTTAGTCTCAAGAAGAGTAGATCCACTGAATTTGTTTGTTAAACCTTAAGCCAAAACTTATGTAAATCCTGTTGATTCAAAGGCTCTATTCTTGCTGGGGACTAACAATAGGATTTAAACCTCCAGAAAGTAACATTTCCACATTCTATTTCAAACACATTTGGAGACTTATATGTCACAGTAGCTTTGGACTTTATGTGGATGTCCCAATTCAGGATGTGTACATCAGCTGTATTTCCTCTTTTTGCATTTCCAGGGTAATGGGCAAAGGGAAAGAGTTGAGTGTTTTCAAGGAGGTGTGTTCCCACTAAGTCTTTCATCAGTTGTCCCTGTATCTCACCACACAGAATGCCCATAGAAGATATTAGAACAGTAACTATGATTATTGCCTTTTCTTACTGAATCTTTAATTATCCCTCAGAGTGACTGGTAATTTAATGTGGAAGCCAGTCATTTCTCCAAGAGAAAGCATGATTATATATATCTTCTAGCTCAGCCCTTCTTAAGCTTGAAAATTGCTGGAGGCCTCAGTGGACCACTTAATAAACGATTTTTTTAAAGTCTATACACCACAGCAGGTGACTCATATTTTGATTTAGAAAGCCTTCAACCCTGATGTCATTGTCAAAATTAGTACTGTCTCTTAATATCTAGGCCCAGCTGCTGAGAAGTACCTCTTTAATTAGAACTTTTTTTTCTTAAAAAGGGAGAAGATACTCAGAGTGCAGCAGCAACATTTTGTGAAAATTGTATGATCTAGGCTAGCACCTTTATTAGCGTATTTGATAATCCAGTCCTGGATAAAAAGAATTTGAGAAAAAAGTGAATGAAATGAATAGCCAGTTACAGATACAATCAATTGTGATAGTCTTCTGATGAAGATCTGAATGGTGTTTATAGAACACAGAGGGCTGTACACATCCCAGTATGAGAACCTCTTCTTTAGAGCATAGAGGACAATATTAAGCAATGCAGGCAACAGATGGAAGCCAGGAAGTTGACTTTTGAAGATAATCTTATATCATTTTGTCTTTGCTACATGTCCCTTACATTTTCTAGGCTAGAATGAGTACAGATTTAGCCTGCTTAGAAAGAGAAATCCTGGGATAGTAAGTGCTTTTGGCAGTCCTGAGAAATATACTTACAAGTAAGAATATCTTTCTAGCCCATCATTTTGATCATGCCCTTCCATTTTTGATATTCCCTCGTGGGTTGCCCGTTTCTTTTAGGATCCAGTGCAAGTTTCTTGTTTAGACTTTTAAAGCCCTACACAATTTAGTTCTCCCTCATCTTTCAACCCTTATTATTGCCCTATTTGGGATCTTTGTTCTATGAACTCTATGTTTATGACTGGACCAAAGGGCCTTTCTGTACTATACTCTTATAGTGCTATTATTGCACTTTCAACATCCTATGGGGTTTGCAGTTTAGGGAGGGGCATTTAGAATTCTCAGCCAGAGAGCTCTTTGGCCTCCGTAAACTACAAACCCCAGAATTCCACAGGAGGTTGAAAGTGGAATAATAGCATTATAACAGTGTATGGCAGAAATGGTCTTCCTCTTTAGCCTGCCTTCATCCTTTCTTTCTTGCAGTTCTATATTCTTAAGAATTTTCTTTTCTAATATTCAAGGACTGTTCCTTCCATTTTAAATCTCATTTAAGTTTTTTCCCCCCTGCAAAACCTGTGGAAATTCAATTTAAATTTACCTTTACCATTTGTATATTCAAATTATATGTGTTGAACAACTTGTTTTCTGCTTGTACTGCATTTTTAATGGTTTGTAGTAGTCCTTTGCTTTATCATTCACATATAAATATAAGAGAGACAGCTCTGTCAAAAGTGTACAAACAGATGTAATCTAATCTAATTTTAGAAAGGAATACTCACACACTCACACGCATATACATAAACCTTTGGCAGGGCTGTCTGATTTATTGCTTGGTTTCGTGCCATGGTATAAATGCCATTAGCATGTATCCTTTTTTCTCCTGTGGACCTGTTTCAATTGTTAAATACTAGGGCTAGTTAGACTTAATAAGAAACTGTAGTTCCTGCTACCTAAAAGAAGTTATAATAAGGCTTGAACTCCTGTGCTATTTCTACTCTTCCTTCAAATCTACAAGGAGTGAAAGGGAAGCTCACTCTTTTAATTTTTAACGAGTCACAATTCCCTGCAGCAGTCAAACTTGGTGAATTTTGATTTGTGTTCACTCTGGTTGGTTGGTGAGCACAAACAAGAATCAGACTCTGATTTTAGCACCTGGTTTGTTCTCAAACAATAGCTAAAATCAATCACAATTTCTCAAGCATGAACTTCTGTGTTTAGTGGCTGTAATTAGTGTAAAACCAGAAATGGTTGTTTCCAATCTCCTTCTCTAACATATAACAGGGGTGGTGAAATGAGAGGATACAGAAGCATGGAGCTCACCATCGCCTGTTTAAATATTGAGAGACTATAGCTTCTTATTACCTCTGAAACTGGGACCAAGAGAAAACACTGTTTGTACATACATATTAATGATTACAGTCGGCCTTCCATATCTGTGGATTCTGTGTCCACAGATTCAACCAAGCAAGGCTTGAAAGAATCCCAAGAAATAAATAAATAAAATTCCAAAACGCAAACTTTGATTTGCTATTTTATTTTGCCATTTTATATAAGAGATGCCATTTTTATTACACCCTTGTACATAATGGGACTGGGAGGGGTCTTGAAACCAAACCCTAGTGGATATATGTTTATATTCACTTTGGAGATGGGTGAACTCAAACTGTAGATGATTTTGTACACTGATCAGTAAAGAAATACCTACTTAAATATGATCATTTCCGCACTAGACTGTTATAGCCAGCTGACCCCTCCCTAAACTGCAAGCCCCAGGATTCCATAGGATGTTGAAAGTGGAATAATAGCGCTATAACAGTCTAGTGCAGAAATTATCCATGTTTGATTAAAGAAATGTAAGAGAAAGAGTGGAAAAGCACAAGATTTGATTCTCAGATGCTGTTGAAAATGTAACCAAAGTGGTTTCATCCACCAGGAAAAACATGTGAACCTTGTGCACATAGAATCTCGAAAATCCAGAAGACGAAATTCAGAATTTGAGATCTTCATAGCATGTGACAGTAACAGGGAGCAGCTAGATGAGATCTTCCATCTGTTGAAATCCCATGTCAACGTTGTGTCCGTGAACCCAACAGACAATTTCACTGTGCAGGAAGATGGTAAGCCAGAAGATCAGAAAGTAGTGTATTAGAAACGCCCATTTATTTTAAAGATGTGATTGTGAAGCAATGCTTGTTCTCTTGCTTTTTTTCCCTTTCAAGGATGCTTTTAATCTTTCACATCTATACAAAACACTCTTTGATATTTTCTTCCAATGTATTTCTTGGAAACAACAGCGAGAGGTCTTCAAGAGATATTTCTTTCTACCATAACAAATGTTTTAAAAAGATATTTGGATTAACTGGCTGAAGTAGAGGGATGTAGTTGGATATGGGGATGAGGGAAACGTATAATTAGGGTAATTCTGGGTAGGGGAAACTTAAACTTATGGTAATTGTCATGCTAAAACATTGTTTTAAACATGTTCACTCAAAATAAAATTTCTCCCTTCACCTAATATGGCTGCAATACTCTGAAGAACTGGGAATGCCTACGGCTTGTTGATTTCATTGGGCTTTAACCCAAAGTAGAGCTGCATATGTGTTTAGCGTTGCAGCCAATACTTGATTCACAGTTAGAGTTTATTTTATCATTATATTTGAATGAAATTTCCCATAGCCTATGTTCCCAACTAGTTTCTAGGACCTTGTGGTCATTTTCTCTAACATGTGGATTGACTTCTTTGCCTAGTTCATCTGAACTGCCTCATTAAATTGCTTCTTGGCGGGCAAAGTCTCTTGTTCAGACATGATATCAGCTTCTGGCATACTGAAATCTAGATTAGTATGAATTGTAAGAGACGGGGTCTGATGAGATTAACGTACATCGAAGTGGGATATAGTTTAACAGAGGACCTAGCAGAGAGGTCTGTAGACCCAGTGTGATGTTGTGGTTTGAGTTTAGGACTACGACTCTGGAGACCATTTGGCCATGGAAATCCACTGAGTGACCTTGGGTGCATCACACATACTCAGCCCCAGAAAACCCTGTGACAGGTTCCCTTTAGGGTTGCCATCAGTTGGAAAGGACTTGAAGACTTGAAGAGAAGAGAACTAGCCTTAGTTGAGTTTAGATGCTCAGATGCAGAAGAGAGCAGGAGGAGGAATTTCAGTAGTGCAGCTTGTCTTGCAAGTAACATCTGCTGAAATTCTCTTTTCTACAGCACAATTAAAGGTGTAGGAATTCTACCCTCTTTTACATCTGGCCACTCCTGATGTCCTCTAGGTCTTTTCTGATTGCTATGGTTATGCATTTCTGCTGAATATTACATGATCACATTTTTCTCTTTGGCATGTGTAGCAGCCTACCGAGTTACTTATAAATAAACAGCCATAATGCAGGAGAGTTAAATTATTTCTTAATACAGGGCTTGTAAAATTATGTTTAGAGTGGGCTATAAATTCCCCTCCTTTTCTTGGCAGATCAATCTATGCTTCTTCTTTCCTGCATTTAGATTTGCATAGCTGTCTCTTGGTGCTTTTCAGAGGCGTATCTAGGGTGGGGCAACTGGGGTGTGTGCCCTGGGTGCCAATGCCCGGGGGGGGGCACCCTCCTGCCTGCCATCACCACCCCCGCACTGGCCACCCCCTCATGCCTGCGCCGTCCCCTGCCCCCATGCCCACCGCTGCCGCCTGTCTGCACCTCCTCCGCACTTGCCGCCACTCCCCCGCACCTGCTGCCGCCCCTCAGGCCTGCTGCTGCCCCCCTGAATCCACTATCTCTCCCCTGAGCCTGCTGCCACCCCCCCACTTGCCAGTGCCACCCATACAGGGGTCCGTCTTGGCCCAGTGCAGAGGCAGCAATGGCGGCAGCAGCAGCAGCTAGGGGTGCAAATTCTCCGCTTACCCCAGGCACCGCTGAACCTAGATACACCACTGGTGCCTTTTTCTTGCCCTTTCAAGTTTTTGTTTTGTTTTGTTTTGTTCCATGAGTATTTTCAGTATGTTGTTTATTTGTTTATAGGGCCATTTTATAGTTAAAACAATCAGTTTCTCTGATGCTGTGTAGGTAAACATGTTTAGGATTGCATTCCCTAGCATTATAGTATTGTCGTCTCTCCTCTTATATACTTGTACAACATTTGTGGGAGGTACAGCTGAAGTGGAGGATCAGTGTAAATGCAAAGCAAGTTGTAAGGCAAACAACAGGGCTAATTATTTTTAAGACAATAGGAAGCACTCAGTGTTCTGCACATGTCAGATAGCAATATGTCCTCTCATCCTTTTCCCGTTAACTTCTTAACAGCAAGATTTCATTTGTGGCTGTCAAAGTTGCTGATGAGAACAGTTCCTTTTTTGCTAACCAACTTTTAAAAATGAGTAACAATATGGGTTTCAACCATTTCCTACATACAGAAAATATCCCTTGGTTTCCTAAGAAGATCTCGGATCTGGATAAATGTGCAAACCGTGTTCTGATGTATGGATCTGAGCTAGATGCAGATCATCCAGTGAGTAAATTTCCATTAACATTTATCTCTCAGTATTTTAAAGATCACTTGAAACATTTATTGATGGTAAATTAAATTTGCATGCCTAATACCTTAAGTTTTTGACTCCACTGTCAAACTTTGTTACATGTTAAATAACAGTAAAATATAAAACACTGAAGTCACATAGGCTATATGTGGAACTTAGATATAAGAGCATCCTTGGGAGAAACACAGGAGGTGGCAGAGGCTTGTGGAAAATGTGCCCCGCAACTCCATGAAATGTCAAAAAACCTCTCTGTTGCCAAAACTGTTGTGACATCGGTTTCCATTTACTCAGAGAAGCATATATGAATTCTTATGAGCATTTACCTGAAGAAAATGAAGGTGGTTGGGAAGGAGAAGACGTTGACAGGTAGAAAATAGACCGATGCTCTTTCCCTGATCCTGGTTTAACCTATGCAATTGAACTGACAAACAGGGAACAGAACCCGGAAATTTACATCATTCTTTCTGTGGAACTAGATGGTTCCAGAGATAGTTTCATGAGCCAAGATCACAGAGCTGCCACCTGGCTCTTGCAGTTTTCATTCATTCCTTTTCAATGGCCCTTTATGCAGTGGGCTTGAGGGCTAGAGTCTGCACCACTGATTTATTCTTCATTGGAGGAGCATATATATCTAACACCTTTTCGAAAGAAGTTAGCAGAGTTGTGCTGGATGCATTTACTTGTATGGAATGCTTCTGAAAACTGATCACCCTGCCCCTCCAGCTTCTTTGGCAGAATGGAGACTTTTTATTGACTTTTGGCATGCTAAACACATTAACCATAAAGGCTGACCTGGCACCTTTTGTTTAATTTCACTATTAGGGTTTCAAAGACAATGTTTATCGGAAGAGACGGAAGTATTTTGCAGACTTGGCCATGAACTACAAACAGTACGTGTCAGTGTTTCCTATGTGAACTTGCTAGTGATGGAGCAGCAACTTTGACCAGGGTCTGGGTAATCTGGAGGACAAACACTGAGGCCTTATATATTTTTAGTAGTTGATTGACTTGCAAATGTAAAGATGAGAAGGCATCCTGGATCCCAGAGTATGCAAACAAGCCAATTCTTTTTGAGCACCAAAAATCCAAGCTAGATTTTAGCATAGGAACAGTAGGTTCTCCCCCTGTGATTCAGTTCTGTGCAAGATGATCATCTACATAGATTGAAGTGACTTCTCTGCACTGACTGCCCATTAAATAGTATTGCCTCTTCTCACCAGCTATTAGATTAAGAGTGCATCTGCTCTACAATGCAATGGCAATTTGATACCACTTTAACTACCACCAACCTGTGGAATTCTAGGATTTGTAGTTTATTGAGGGGCTTAAAATTGTTAATGCTCAGTAAAGTGGACAGCAGTGGTAAAAGAAGAAGACTGCATTACAGATGGATTGACTCAACAAAGAAAGCCATGGCATTGAGTTTGCAAGACCTGAACAAGGCTGTAGATGGCTGGTGCTCATGGAGATCTCTCATTTACAGGGCTGTTATAAATTGAAGCTAGCGTGGTGGCAAATAACAAAGAACAGAGAGCTCTAGTGGTGTAGCTCAACGTGTGTGGACTAGAGCTCTCCAGTGGAGAATGTTAGGTATTGCACCAAATTTACAAATGCCAGGTTTTCAAAGGTCACAAAAGGGGTATCAAACTGCTGTTACTGGGTTGTGTAGATGCATTGTTTGCTAAAGTGAACAGAGAGCATAGATGAACAACATGAATTATGTCCAGATATTCTATGAATATATGATGTGGGAGGAAGAAACCGAATTGTATACACCCAACCTCTGCATAATGTCTGAATGCAGCTATTTGTTACACAACAGCCCTGTATGCTTTCTCCCCTCTTCTGTGTGTGTTGGGGGTTGGGAGCAGAAGCAGCAAGAAATGGAGTGAGGAAGAAGAAGTGATTGTGAGTGTTGGGATGTAGGAGTTGGCAGGACAGAAGCAAAGAAGATGTACAACAGGAGGGGAGGTTGCTAATACGCCAGAGGGCAGGATCAAAATTCCAAGTGACCTGGACAGATTGGAGAGCTGGGCCAAGGCTAACAAAATGAAATTCAACAGAGAGAAGTGTAAGGTCCTACACTTAGGTAGAAAAAATGGAATGCAGAAATGTAGGATGGGGGACACGTGGCTGGATAGCAGTACGTGTGAAAGGGATCTAGGAGTCTTGGTAGCTCACAAGCTGAAGATGAGTCAGCAGTGTGATGCGGCAACCAAGAAAGCCAATGCAATTCTCGGTTGCATCAATGGGAGTATGGTGTCTAGATCGAGGGAGGTACTGGTACCACTCTACTCTGCTTTGGTTAGACCTCATCTTGAATCCTGTGTCCAGTTCTGGGCACCCCAATTCAAGAAGGACATGGTCAAGCTGGAACAAGTCCAGAGGAGGGCAACCAAAACGGTGAGGGTCCTGGAAGCCATGCCCTATGAGGACAGACTTAGAGAGCTGGATATGTTTAGTCTGCAGAAGAGAAGGTTAAGAGGGGACATGATAGCCATGTTTAAATATATGAAGGGATGCCATGTAGAGGAGGGAGTGGGCTTGTTTTCTGCCGCTCCAGAGACCAGGACAAGGAGCAATGGATTCAAGCTGCAGGAAAGGAGATTCCACCTGAACCTCAGGAAGAACTTGCTGACAGTCAGGGCTGTCCGACAGTGGAATATGCTGCCTCGGAGTGTAGTGGAGTCTCCTTCTTTGGAGGTTTTTAAGCAGAGGCTGGATGGCCATCTGTCGGGAGTGCTTTGAGGGTGTTCCTGCATGGCAGGGGGTTGGACTGGATGGCCCCTGTGGTCTCTTCCAACTCTACATTTCTATGATTCTATGATAACAGAGAAAGTAGGAAGTTTTGTGTTCTTCCTTCTCTGTTTGTAGACATCTTACTTCTGGAAAAGTGGGCTTCAAAATCTTCTGGGAAACACAATAGTTTCTTGGAAATGCTTATCAGGAGTCTTGAGGTGGAAAAAGGAAAGGGGAGTGGATCTACCCACTACAACTATGTAACTGTGTGTGTAGCTCCCAAAGCTTGGATATTGTTCTCCATCAATTCATCTAAAGAAACAGAGTGAAATGCAAAAATGCTCATACTTAAAGGTGCAACTAGATTCACCTTTGTCTTTTTTTATATTGAACTTTAGTCTAACATGGCAGTCTTTTTGAAAGTTACTACAACTGGGATGGAAAACCTCCTGATGCATTTTGACACACTAACCATCTTTAAATGAAAAGGGACTTCATAGGATTCTGGGATCAGACTGACATAATTTGCAAAAGGTGATTTGAAATGGCCTTCCCCAATGTTCCATGAAGTTCCTCCCAAGCTAACAGGCACCTTTATGGAGGTGTTGATTAGTTTGTTGCCTTTGGTAATATAATGCCAGATCTGGCAGAACCCAACTTCAATATGCATATCTCTTTAAAAACCTTAATTTTTAAGGGAGCGACAGTGGAGAAACCCACTCAGAGCTTCAACAGATTGAAGCAAACATCAGTCCATTCCTAAAGAGTGGAGGGAATATGATCACTAAATTTAGTTCTTAAAAGTTACATTTTTGTAAAAAAGGAATAGAAAAGACAGCATGGCAGTCCAACACAGACCATTGGTTGATCCAAATTCACAAACGACACCCATCAGGAAGTACTAGAAAGGAGATATTTGGCAAACTTGGCTTTTCTTTTGTCACTGACACAATTTTTTTAAATGAAAGTTAATTCTTTATTTTGACTTTCTATTACAGTGGTGACCCAATTCCAAAAGTTGAATTCACTGAAGAGGAGATCAGGACTTGGGGAACTGTATTTCGAGAGCTGAATAAGCTCTACCCCACCCATGCCTGCAGAGAATATCTTAAAAATCTACCCTTGCTAACCAAACAGTGTGGGTACCGAGAGGACAACATACCCCAGCTGGAGGATGTATCCCGTTTTCTCAAAGGTAATGGGGAAAAATGTCTGCTGAATCCTTTCTTTCCCTTGAGGCAAAGCTGCAGTTATAATAAGAGCAGGGTACTCTTTTTTCTGTTGAAGGCAGAGCTTGGTAACAATCTTTTTTTTGGATTTCAGCTTCCAGAATCCCCAACCAGCCTAGTCAACAGTCAGAGTGGCTGGAAAATTCTGGGAGTCATTGTCCAAAACCAAACCAAACCAAACCAAACCAAAAAAAAAAACCCCATGGTAATGTTTTAGAGCTCTAATTGAGAGACACATTTCCTATAGGGGTAAACTGCTGGGAGCTGTCTATATTGGGGCAGGAAGTAATGGTAGGCAGGCCCAGAGGCAAAAGTGTGTGGCTATAGGTTACCGATCTTTGCCTTACAGTATGGCTGTAAATTAAATTAAATATCTGTTATGTGGGAACTTCTGGATACAGCAATTCTCTGAGTACATTTGGCAAGATATTTAACTACTAAATTTGCCAACACTAGATAATACAATGATGTCTTGGTCTCTGGCTCTCTCTAAAGCCTCTGTAACCAAATTTAACTGTCAGAGGCAAACTTGAGCAATCACATTCCCTTTCTGCAGGGGCTGCCAGTTGCTCAACCTTGCAATATGACGCAAGCTGGACCAATACTAATATGCTACTCACCCTTACATCTTGCTGTTGTTTTATTCCATTGCTGTATCCTCATCTTTATAAAGCTTTCTGTCTTTTTGATTTCCTTATGCTGATATATGGAAATATGCCTCTTGCATATGGACATGTCTTTTGCCCTGTTTTCACTTTTCTACTTCCCCTGAGCAATTGTACAAAGAACTGTGTACACCTTAGCTGGATCATCTCTCACTCCTACCAGTTACCCAAGCAGGGGAGCATAGCTAGGATCTTATCTCCTCTAGTCTCTTGGATAATCTATTCCCATGTGCTTATTCAATTCCACTCAGTTCAGTAGCCTTGCTTCCAAGTAATTTATGTACGATTGTAGTCTACTGCTGCCCTCCTAAGCTTGAAAAAGTTACTTTTTCATACTATGACTCTGAAAATCCTCTAGCCAACATGATTGCTATCTCAGGATTTTTATTTTATGTTCATGCTTTGGTTTTGCAGAGCGCACTGGATTTACAATCCGCCCGGTTGCTGGATACCTGTCTCCTAGAGATTTCTTGGCAGGCTTAGCATTCAGAGTATTTCACTGCACTCAGTATGTTAGGCACAGCTCGGACCCTCTTTACACACCGGAGCCGTAAGCAACTATTTTTTTTAAAAGAATCCTTATTCTAAATAATGACCACAGTTATGGTTACTCCAAAAGGAGCTGTGGGATGCAGGGAAGGGGTTTGGTATTATTCATTTAAAAAAACCATTCCCACCAGATTGGTTTTTATAATACTAGTTGTTTCCACTAACTTTACTATGACTGAAGAAACAAAATTATCTTAGATTCTTCCCGTACCCCAATCTCTGTAATCTGAACGTAAGAGATTTTACATTTTCTTTGCCTTTTGCTTGGGCTGTGACCTGTACTTGCTTAGCCTGATGGTCTATATGGTGAAGGAGCAGGGTCATAACTCCCTACCCCAGCCCAGTCTATATGCACATACAGCAGGGTGGCCAAATGTGGAAGGCTAGGACGAAGCATTAAACATTGGATGGCCACATCACCCAACATTCCCTCATGGGAAAAAAAACTGTCCCCAAAATGGAGGCATTTAGGCCTCAGAGAAGCCTTTTTTTTTTTTAAAGCAACAGGAAGAGGGCAAAATGTTTTTCCTTTTTCAAAAAAGGCCTCTCCTGCACCTAAATTGGTAGAGGGCAGCCAAAAATGTGGTAAATGCCCTGCATACTCCCTAGAAGGCATTTGGCAGCAAGTCTTTTTTATTATTGGGGGTCCCCAAAACAGCCCTGAGGGACTCCACTTTGCCCATCCCAGCAACATGTAATAAATAATATGGGTTCTCCAATTATAGTCCTCAATTTCATCTACTGAGATTGGGGAAATTTTGCAAGCAGGACCTATACTTACATAAAACAGAGGCAGCCATGTTGGCCATAAAAAAATTCAAAATCCATATTATTGTAATACCATTATTAGGGCACCAAAAGGGCATAAATATCTGTGCAAATTTTCAAGATCTATATAACCCTTTGTCAGGTCAAGTTATACATAAAAATTAGGTGGGGAGGGGAGAACAAAAACCCGACTGGATGTTTAAGTCATGTTGTCTGCAGGATGTCTTGAGACCAGGAGAGAGGAAGACATTGCTCCACCAAAGAAGAATTCTGTGCCCCCATGAAATTTTCCTTCACTCCCTAAGTTTGTAACATTGCAGTAACTTAAAACTTCACTTGAGCATTCAGGTCTTCAAAAAAGAGGGATGGACAAAAGTACCATAGGGATGTGAACACAGCAAATAGAAGAGTTCTAGGTGTGAACAGTCTTAAGTGTCTCACTCTCAGCAACACCAGAAATTTGGGAAGTAAAGGAAGATTTCACTGGAAAGACAGAAATCTTATTGGGGGAGCAATGCGCTCACTCCCTGCAGCCTTCCTTGAGATGGATGTTAACATGTTACCTCTTGTCTAAGTGACACCATAGAAGAAATGGCCAGAGTATGTAAGCATATGAATTAGCCTTGAGTAAAACTTTTTAATGTTTTCCTCAGTCTAAACTCTTGTGCTTTCGTTTATCACCAAATGTACAAAGTGGCATGTAATACAGCCAGGTTTCTCTCTCTCTAAATTTATTTGTCTAAGTATGGGGAATCTTTGGTCCTGCAGATATTCTGGACTGCAATTTCCACGGTCCCTTAGCATAGCCTAGGCAAGCTGGGATCTCTGAGAGCTGAAGTCCCAAACATCAAGAGGCTGAAAGTCCCCCATATGCAGACTAATGGCTTGTTTGGAGGATATTGTTATCCTTCTGTGGGAAGTTACTACCTCATTGTATTAGATGGCATTACTTTCACATAGCGACTTAAAGAGACTGTCTTCTTGCTTCAATGTTATTTTGTTTTCCCCCCTTTCTAGTGATACTTGTCATGAACTTTTGGGCCATGTCCCTCTTCTGGCTGAACCCAGTTTTGCTCAATTCTCTCAGGAAATTGGCTTAGCATCACTTGGAGCATCTGATGAAGCTGTTCAAAAGCTGGCAACTGTAAGTGTTATACATCCATCTTAACAACTCCAAGTATTCAGAAAATGTTTAAATAGACATCAAAATTATGCTGAGATACTGTCTGATAAAGGCAAATTAATTTCCTTTAAGACCCATTGAGTTGAATGGGATTAACTTGTACAGGGGAAATTTGTCCTGTTTATGGCTCAGAAATGAAGGTGTTTGTGAACTGAAGACAGCAGCTTATTTAGTGACGTGTCAGTCCAGATGTCCGGGATTCCAGCTGAACAGTGTGGCACCAAACCAAACATATATTCATATGGAGTTTTGGAAGATCTACCCAGTGACAGCATACAAGAAGATGTAGCAAATCACAGGAATTATCTATCTATCTATCTATCTATCTATCTATCTATCTATCTATCTATCTATCTCTTAACCAATCAATAAATAGCAGTCATTAAGCCATATTGGAAAATTGCTAAGTAAGCACCAAGTAAAACTATTTCTGTTGAACGTTTTGTTTACATTTTGGATTGTTATTGTTATTAATAGAAAATGCCAGTTAGTTGATGGCCAGAATTTTTAAAAATTCTTAATCTGCTTTGTTGTGAGATATTAATAACTCTGCAGGTCCTAAAATTTTCCCTGATTAATGATAGTTTTTCCTTCACCTTATTTTGGCCTTATGGTCCTATCTGATCTTTCCACATCCCTTGACGTTGCTGAATCCAATAAATCTTAATGGACTTAACTGTATCAAAACAAATTTGTTATTAAGGTACCACAGGTTATTTTTGCTATCACCCAAAGTGAATCACATAATACAAAACTGCCCCTTTGACATGAGCAGCTGTGTTAATCTGTCATAGTAAAATCAAAGTCTAGCTCTGTTGATCCATAAAATGCCCAAATGTCCTCTGTGAATGTGATAATCCAGCAATAAAAAAATAATTTGCATTGTTGCTGCTGTTATTTGCCATCAAGTTGGCTGTGACTTATGGCAGTCCTATGAATGAGGGATCTCCGAGAGTACTGGTCTTGAAGAATCCTGTTCAGGTTTTGCAACCTCAGGACCATAGGGCACGAGGCATCTCTGTTTAGAAGGGTATCTGAAGCATCTTTGTCACTATTAGTTTCCTTTGCCCTGCCCAACAGCAGCTACTTTTATCGAGATCAGTGCTGTAAGCTTTTCTTTTCTTTCTTCATTAAGATTTTCCCAGAATGGATGGATGATTAGAATTATTAGTGTTGTGAGATGAGGAGTATGGACATCCCAGTCTGTTATAGCTTTCATATTTTTCAACCTGGTTTTTAGGACAATATGCAGTTGTCCTGCTAGCATTGCTCAGGCTCAACCTGGCAATCTGCTGCATCCTTAAAAGAATTTGTAGAGATAGAAAACAACCAAAGCAGTGATGGCTTTCTTTGCATGTCTCTCTCATGGTCTTGGGTGTGCTACACAGTGGATAGGTGAGAAACAGATCGCAGGAAGGGTGAGTGAGAAAGCCAACAGCTATTCCTCTCCTAAATTAAGCTAAATTGGAAAAAAACAGAAAATTTTGGTGTAAAATCTTTATTACTGTCTTCCTAAAAATACATCTAATCTACCACCTTCCCCTCATGGCTGAGGTAGATAGTCTGTCTATATTTTGAAAAAAGTCTGAAGGAAATGTCTGGTTCCCAGGGCCCTTTCACATTATACAGTTATAGCATTATCATTCCACTTAAATTGCCATGACCACTTCCTATGGAAATCTGGGGTCTGTAGTTCTCTGGAGCACCAGACCTCTCTTGCTGAGAGTTCTGAATATACTTCCCTAAACTACAAATCCCAAGATTCCATAGGATATTGCCATGGCAGTTAAGATCCTGTAATTATGCACTGCAAAAGGGTCCCTAGTGATACAAGGTACAGTGGCATTCAGCTGATGCAGTGTCATAATTCTTTTGTGGGGTGAACAAGAGGTTCAGAAGGTTCTGGCAATCTCTTCAGTATCTGAGGTTTTTAAGTGCTCATGGCTGATGATATATACAAAGGCCGGAGATATAAATGCCTTATTTAGAGGGGAAACACCTCATCCCAGTCAAAAGGAGAAAGGTCTGGTGCCTCTCTTTGTCTGGAAGCTTGAATTTTTATATTATTTGCAATCAAGGAGAGAGAGCATGAAAACACTTGTTGTCATCCTCTTGTACCTCTGCTGATTACAGTTGCCAGAGTGAAAACTTGAGTTGGCTTCTGCAGCTTTAAAGCTTGTATGGAAGAGGGCATTTCAGTAGGTGTTTCTTGTTACCCCGGGTGTGTGAAAAGCAACACCAGCTGAATTAACTCTTCTCCACAATCATTAAAGGTATACGAACCCTCCCCAGTTTTCAATCTCACTCCCCTACAATGGGTCATTGTCTTCCCTTATTAACCTTCTCTTCCTTTTCAGTGCTATTTTTTCACTGTGGAATTTGGCTTATGCAAACAAGAAGGCCGGCTGAGAGCCTACGGAGCTGGCTTGCTCTCATCCATCAGTGAACTGAAGGTAAGCACCAAAACAGTCTTCAAACCAGGAGCAAGAGGACTTAAAAGTATTTGAGTTTCTTAATGTTCAGGGAAAACTTTTTTTCTCAATCTGCCTGCCAGGGTGGCCAGATTATTGACTGGAACTGGCCCATGAGAAGCAAAAAACTCAAACATTTATTATCTTCCTGTCAGACACAATTCAGTGTGGCTAGTAATTGGTCAAAAAGATGGCCTTTGACAAAAATTTAGCGGTGTCTGATGGCTTCCATGTGAGAAGCTCAGTTAACCCACTCCAGCATTTAATTTGAACTGTAAAGGAGATATCCAAGGTGCTCAACCTCCCTGTGAGATGGAGTTCAGCACTCTAAATTTTGAGTGAAACCACTGCAAATTCACTGTCCCACTGACATAGGAGCTGCCAAAACCGGACCACTGCCAAAACGGATTCAAATCACATCTCTGGGAACAGAACAGAGACTTAAGTAGGTTGCTCAGAAGCCATGTGGGTGGCTAAGATGATTGAGCTGCAACATAAACTAGACATTGTCAGTCACGTGTGGTTTATGATACCCAACCAACCTGATGGGCAAGAAGCTAAAATATGACCTTAAGCTTAGTCTTTAAAAAGCTGTACTCTTGCAACAATTTCTTTATTGCATGAAACATCATGCTAAGAGTGATTCCATCATGCCTTTATTACCTCCCTCATTTATGAAATTTTACAAGGGGTCCAGTGGATGTCATCTTCTGTTGTTTTTCTTTCTTTCCAGAAGCACCTTAAGTGCCTTATAAAACGGTAATCAATGGTGATTGGATAGATCAGACATGGATTGTGATTTCTTGTGATCTAGGATGATGCTTTAGAAGATACTGCTTGGTTTTCCTGCAATGGCAGAAAAAGGCTCTGCAAGAGGACATTTTCTTGAGGATTACATGAATTGACAGAGTCTGGTCACAATAGAATTTCATTATTTTAAGCCTGTGAATATTTGTTGAGAAGGTCCCCAATGTACAAAAAGCCTTATCTTTGCTGTTTGTTTTGTCTAATAACCAGCATGCTTTATCTGGAAATGCCAAAGTCAAGCCTTTTGATCCAAATGTCACCTGCAAGCAAGAATGCATGATTACAACATTCCAGGAAGTTTACTTCATCTCTGAAAGCTTTGAAGATGCAAAAGAAAAGATGAGGTAATTTGTTAAAGTGCACCTGAGAAACTGAAAGATGATTATGTATACCAACAATTCTTGAAAATATATAAATAAAAAAGGAAAAGAGTCTCCTCACATCCATGAGGACCGAGGTGGCTGAGCAGCCCAATTCATATTTCACCTCTTCACAAGCTAAATGACTTGACTTTTGGAAAGCAAATTTATTGCTTTCACACATCAACACGAAGTGACCACTGTAAAGATCTGGAAGACCTATTTCACTTTGTGCAGCCCTTTAAAAATTTAGGGCAAGGGTCATGATTTGCATCCTTCTGCATCCTGTTACATTCTGTCCCACTCCCATAACTGTATGCTTTATACCTGAGGCCTAATGTCACTCTGTGCTGTACCTAAAAGAGTGGCTTTATATCCATGAAAGCTCATTCTAAAATAAAAACCAATCAGTCTTAAAGGTGCTACCACTTTTTTCTCTCCCCCTGCTTCCTTTTCTTGAAACAAGCTACTATCTTTCAACCTCAACATCCCTCTTCAATAATGGGGAAAAAGTAATACTCATCTATCTTATCGGGTTATTGAAAGATTACAAGATAAGGACCGAGATCCTGTAATGCACAGTGTAACATGAATGTTCCACAGGTAGAAATACACAATGTCTTTCCTCTCATCTCCCAAACTCACTGTTTAGAAGCTGAATCGCCCGCCCCAGCCATTCTGTTGCAGGTGGAGAGTGGAGGGGATGGAGTAGAGTGTCTATGTCTCCATAGCCTGATGCAGACTGGAGACATCATCCACTGAACCTCCTTCACTCTCCCCTAGCAATGAAATGCCTATGGGAGGCAGCTGTTGAAGCACAGGACTTTGGTTGTTGTGAAGGACAGAAGATAATACCAACCTCTGCAACAACCGGAAAAAGATGTATGCAGGTATATCTTTGACTTACATATGTCACTAATAGCGTACTGACCACAGTGTGTGAGATATACAACAGCACTATATACAGCTACTGCTATTTAAACTAAATAGAGTACTAGAATAATTTGGGGGCCTACTGAAGTCTCCTTCATGTCATGTGGCTCTGTTACCTTACTCCAGCTGGTTAAAAAAGTACAGCCGTGCTCTGAGGACACAGCAACAGATACCATCTTTCAATTTGTTTAGATACAGGTTGGAGTTGGTGGTTGACTTCATCCTGGATGCCTTTATTTATTAAGGCTGCTAACAGCTGAAAGTATTAATGCCTCATAGGCTCTGAACTATGTGCCACTGGATTTCCTGGACCGTTGGTGTACTCTCACCTTGTGCCTTTTCACACTATACAATTATAGTACCGTGCTTTCACTGTCATCCTCACTGCTCTTTAATGAGACCCGTTTGGGGGTTTCAATAGCGCAATGGGCAGTATCTTATGGAATCCTGAGATTTGCAGTGCAGGGATTTGTCGGGGAGCTCTAGTGTCCCACTAGACAATAAACCCCAGAATTTCACAGGATGCTGTCATGGCTATTAATTTCAAAGTGCTGTAATTATGTAGTGTGAAAGGGTCCCTTGTTTGGCCACTATCTCAGCTTTTCTGGGTTCTAGGGCATAACCACTCCCTCCTTGTCTTCTCATGCTACTGACTAACCACATCTTTATTTGCTCCCTCCTTCCTTTCCTTCAGATCCCACCTTTGCTTCCTAAAATTTGGATCTAGAGGCTCTGCCCTTCCCCTTCCTTTCTATGGATTGGTGAACAATTGTGCATCTTTCATTTTCCTCTAATCAGGTCTATTTACCTGTATTTTAAATGTTGTTGGACTGCAGCTTCCATAAGCCTTTACTAATATAGTCAGCGGCAAGGCATGTAGTTCATCTCTATCTGGACAGCCACATTTTCTTCATTGTTTGCTCAATGAATTTGTTGCTCACATTCCAATGTCCCTCATCCCTGGATTATTATTCCTGGATCATTTGCAGCCAGCATCACATCAGCATGTTTTTTTCACTGTCAAAATGACTCTTTCCAAGACAGATTATAAACAGCTAAATAATCTATGTAATTTCTGCTTAGCTAAGACTTGAGATATTGCTGTTCCTGTCTAGAAAGAAAAGCAGTTGGCTGAAAGTTATATTAATAAGGTTTAACTTTATTTTTATGAAAACATATTTCTTTTCTTCTCCATCCAAACAGAGAGTTTGCAAAGACCATCAAACGCCCCTTTGGAGTGAGTTATAATCCATATACACAAAGCGTTCAACTCCTGAGGGACACAGGGGGCATTGTGAATGCAGTGAACGAGCTACGCCATGAACTCGACATCATCAGTGATGCCCTCAACAAAATGGGCAAGCAGCTGGGAATCTAACTTATCTAATGACCCTCAGCCAATCTGCATTCAACAGCTACAGATTTTGTTCCACTCCAGGGATGAAAATATTATTTCTGTATTTCATGTAGAGTAACACTTTTCATAAAACCAAAGGATGAATGAAGGGGAACATCTCCTAGAAGCATTCATGTCAGTGTTTATATGTGTCATTTGCCTATTTTTCTTTTCTGGTTCCCCCAGTGATCTGAAGAGAAAACAAACTTAAATTCCTCTAGGAAAATTGATAAAGGATGGATCTTGCAAACTGCAACAATGAAAAGCTAATGACCCATGTAGTTTAGTATTATGTAACCAATAGCTAGTATTAGCTTCTTAAAGAATCAACCCCAAGCCATGTATATGTTGTTTCAAGAAGCTACCCTACTTAATCTTCAATAATTTGTTTTCAGTTGGAGTCTCCAACTCTATGCACGGCTTATTTAGAAAGAAGTCCTGTCTAATACAGTGGGACTTATTACTTCTGTGTAAACATGTACTGAATTGCTTTGCCCAAGACCAAGATATTGCATTGCCCTAAAACGTGAACATGCTTTCCTTCAGAGAAACACAAAACTTAATATGTAGGAATCTGTGTGAATGCAGGATCATCCTAGCTGTATTGCATCTTTATATTACCAATGTCATACTTTCTGTGGACTTCCTTACTGGTTTCACACATATTATTTATAATTGCTGATTTTGAAATCAAGTGAAGACTTGCATGTGTGAACAGGAAATTGCAGATTAATATGCCTAGACAAAATTTCACTGTCTCTTGCTGTCCATTCAAATACTATACTTCTTCTACAGAGACAATTCAAACATTTTGTTATGTTGTATCACAAGCTCCATAGACAATGAAAATCTATGTTGTCATCAACCAGCTTTAGGGACAATGTTATGCAAGAGCCATCCTTCAGTCTCAAGAGCCTTACGGAACAGGTTCACACATTTCATACTGCTAGATCTGAAGTACAGAAACACATCCAATCCAGATCTAAAGCACAGAAAGTATCCAATCCATACAAATTAAACTTATTTATATATTATCTTTTCATGGATGCCTGTTGAATTCATTAATACTGGAGTTCCCTGACTCATCAAGTGGTAAAAATTTTTCAGACCTCACCAGATGTAAGAAGATGATAGTGAGATGGCAATTCTTAAGTTTGTTTGGGTCTCAGTCCAGCTCAAGGTTTAAATGGCCAATGACAAAGCATCAGTTGGTGCCTTCCCCAGATTATGTGGCAACAGCAGCTGAGTCAGAAAAGCTTCCACCAATTTAAATTTCTCACAGCGTCTCATGGCAATGATCTCTAGAGTGCTCTGGAACTGAGAGAAATTAAAAATGTGGCTGCCTTCCTACCCATTTCTGTCAAAGTAGATGAAAGCCCAGCTGGTCAAAGTGGGCAGCGCATGGCCTTTTAGCAGCTGCTGAGTGCTCCTCGTCTCTTCTAGGAAGCAAATTATTCTCAAGATGGCAAGAGACAGGTGCCTGTTTTTGTTTAGATAGTTCCTTGGACTTATATTTATAACTCATTTGCCTTTTGTTTTGGCAAACCTTACTTTTCAGTACCATGCATTTTTGTCTTAAAATATACCTTGACTTAGTTTTTAGGAATCTGAAGCTTTAAAAATAAATATTTCAATAAAAACAAGGAGGAACCATGGATCTGATTTCCTTTGCATTTAAAAAGAATACCATATGTTGGAAAGAATTGGACTGTAATGTGAATGTATGTTTTCTGAATTCATTTTTTAAAAATCTGTATGAGGCATGCAGTTCAGAAGAAAACATGTGGTTAAAGTACTATTTGCACCTTAACCTGTAGCACTTGGACTTTAACGAAAAAGCATTTCTAAGGCAGTTGGAAGTTTTGTAATTGTCCACGGTGGATCCAAGAATTTGCTTATAACATGTGTTGTCAGAATATTTAACCATTTATATTCAGTATTTTGGCATATGTAAACCCATAACCTGTAAACTAGTTAGGTTTAGAGTGATTTACTGTGGTGCTAGAATTTTTAAGATTAGAGTACTTGGCCAATTTCCTCTATTTTAAAAAATTGATACAATACAAAATACGGAAAATCTAATAATAAACAAACTGTGCTTTGTTATTTGACGCAATTTGTGGTGATCAGTACTTTTGGGCTAGAAGTTAACAAACAGGAACCACATCCTTCTGATCCTATTGTCTATTTCAGCAGTTTTTGAAACAGCTGGACATGAAGTGTCAATGACATTCCTGTGAAGCCTTTTGGCAATGTGATGGCGTATGTTTACTGCTAAGATGGATTCAAACAAAGGTGGTGGTACATGCTCAGTTTTCTTACTGGACCCTTCCTAGCAGGTTCATGTGAGGTATTTATTCCAAACTACAGTCAGGTTTCCAGATGTGGTTATCAAAGTTTGGTTTCCTGGCCTGCCTAACCTAAGATGTTCTTATACAGGACAGAAAATCACACCAATGGCAGCATACATACAGGGCTGATTACATGTTGGACATAGGGAGCCTGAATTTCTTCAATCTTCAAAACATGATCAGATCAGCACAAGGCTGGTTTTCTAATGTTAGGCCTGTATTAAATATCTTTCCACTTGTGAAAGGGAAAAGGAAATATATTGATTCACACTGAATCATGGACTCCTAGAATTATAGTGGGGTATCTAAGCAAGCTGCTTCTAAGAGGACAGATGGCATACAAATGAAACAATGTTTGCAGTGCAGTTCAAATTCTATATTTCAATGCAGGCCTGCTTTAAGAGTGACACTAAGTGCAAGACAAAGGACTTAATTATTCTCTTTAAACAAGCACTTGAAGCTGCTGTTGCTAATTTTTTTTTGACAGTTTGGTTTTTTGGGGAGGGGTTATGTTTGCTGCTGCTATTTCAGTTAGAATGTAAAGTACTACATGTGAGCAAAAATAAATAAATTAAAAAAACTGAAATGCAAAGATATGTGGCAGATGACAGCTGGCTTGGCCACAGTACATGTGAAAGGGATCTAGGAGTCTTAATAAACCACAAGCTGAACATGAGTCAGCAGTATGATGTGGCAGCTAAAAAAGCCAATGTAATTCTAGGCAAGAGAAGGTTAAGAGGTGGCATGATAGCTTTGTTTTATATTTGAAGAGATGTCATATAGAAGATGGAGCAAGCTTGTTTTCTGCTGCTTCAGAGACTAGGACATGGAGCAATGGATTATTCCTAAACCTTAGGAAGAACTTCCTGATGGAAAGAGCCGTTTGACAGTGGAATACGCTGCCTTAGGGTGTGGTAAAGTCTCCTTCTCTGGAGCTTTTTAAACAGAGGCAAAGTGTTGGGAGTGCTTTGACTGTGTATTCCTGCATGGCAGGGGGCTGGACTGGGTGATCCTTTGGATTCTATTTCATTTTTTTTTAAATATTATAAAGTTTTTGTCAGCTGCTCTGAGCATCTTCAGCCGACAGAGCCAGGCTAAATGTTAAGATTCCGGTACAGTGGCCCTTCCACTTTTGTGAGAGTGCAGAGCGCAAAACTCTCACAAAAGTGGGGAAAAAAGCGAATAATTCCTCCTCGCGTTCCCCCTCCCATCCCCTTCGGGAGCTCCCCGCTTCCCATCCCTTGCCTTTTGCCCGGCATGTGTGCGCCTTCCTTCTCGTGTCGGGACAAAAGGCAAGGGGGGGGGGCAGACGTGCCCTTGAAGCCCCCTCTCCCTAAACTGCAAGCCCCAGGATTCCATAGGATGTTGAACGTGGAACAATAGCGCTGTAACAGTCTAGTGCGGAAACGGCCAGTGATTCCAGTGCCCCGTCTTCTCACCTCTGCTGCGGGTCGCCCGCGGCACGAGCTCTGTCCCTCTCCGGCCCAGGCCACGCGGCCACCCCGGCGGCCTCCCCCGGCAGCGCGGCGGCGGCGCCCCTCCCGCCTTCAGGCCGCCGGGCGGGCGCTTCCGCGGGCGACTCCTCCTCTTCCGCTCCCATGGACGCCGCACGCACGGAGCCGGCACAGGCGCTCTTCGCTTGGGTAGGTGCCTGGCCGGGCAGCACGGCGGGACGGGCGGAAGCCGTCGCTCTTCGGACCGAGGCCGTTTCCGCACTTGACTGCAAACCCCAGCATCCCGTGGGATGTTGAAAGTGGAATAATGGCGCTATAACAGCCTAGTGCGGACATGGCCACGGAGAGGGAGGAGAGGCCCGGAGTCTGTCTGTGGCTGTTGCTCCCGGGAAATTGGGGGGCGGGAGGGCGCGCGGCTCCTTGGTCTTTTGCAACGCAGCGGTCGCGTTCTCCGCAGCGCTGGTTGATTTCCAAGTTCTAGCTGGTTTTCCTGGACATAACTCACCGAGCCAGTTTTCACAAAGATCTCCCTGTGTTGTAGAGATCGGTGCCCCCCCCCACCTCACCCGAGGAAATAAACCCCTTTCTCTGATCTGCTGGGGCAAGTGGTAGAAGCTGCCGTCAAACCCCTATCTCCCGAGGGACCTGCTTATTTTCCACCGCAGCGTAACACATCGGGGCCACTTACAAAGCAGCTCTCTTTTGTGCCTAACAGCCCCGCGACAAAAACCGAAAATAAGGCGCTTGGCACATGAAAACCTGTTGACTTCTACTGTGCCGCGCTGTTCTTAAAGGCGCAAGATTTCTGTTTCCGACAGAGGGGAAACAAGGCAACCTTCCTCAAAAGTGTAAACTCTGCATGGCGTTACATCCTTACAGTTCCTTGAGACACTTCGAAGGGTTTCATAAACTGAGAGGAAACGACAGCTCAGATGACTCTGTGTCCACGAGGCTTTCATCTTATTTAGGGAGCAGAAAACTTTTTTTTCCGTCCCAATACAGCATTTCCAACACTACAGGCTAGACTTCAGAGTGCTTAAGCCTTTGCTGCTCCCTGCTGGCTAGGAATGAAAATGGATCTATATTTTACCAGCCCTGGTCAGCTTGCCTCCAAGTGTTGTTGGTGCCTGAGCCCTGCCCCAAATGCAGGTCTCAGCATTAGCCTTAGGATCCGAATACAGCAGCAAAGAACAACAACGTTAGGAGCTAACACATTCAGGGTGGCATAAGCTTGTATGAACTAGATTCCACTGCATCACCTGCTTAGAATATTATCCTGAATTGTCTGTTGTATATACAGATAAAGAGCCAGTGTGCTGTAGTGGCTTGAGGTTTGCATCTCTGCTCAACTGTGGAAACCCACTAGGTGACTTTGGGCAAGTCACACTTTCTCAGCTTCAGAGGAAGGTAAAGGCAAACTCCCTTTGAACAAAACTTTTCAAGAAAATCCCAAGATCAGATTGCCTCAGGGTCACCGTAAGTTGGAAATGACTTGAAGGCACACAGAAACAATGTACAAATAATGTGGCGGTAATGGGAAGGGGATAGTAGTGAGGTTAGAGGGGAATGAAAGGCGACAAACACAGTGGTAACATTTCAGCATAGATGTATATATGTATCATTTTTTTACATAACAGGTGACCATTTGCAGGCACCATTCATAAACATCTTGGTAAGGTAAATAGATAAAATAGCTAAAAACCTGATATCTCAGTGCAAACCGTAGGGCTGGGCCATAGCCCATGGGTACAGGACCCTGTGATTTTTTTGGCAAAAACAATCTCCAAGAGGCAGCTGTGGTAGCCAGGTAACCGAGAAAGCCCTAGTACAACATAATGTGCTTCACCATCTTTTCCCAGGCTGCCATCATGTACATGTTGTGATAAGTTAAACATTCCACATGAGGGTAGTTCAGCTTGCTCTTGTGGCACATGGCTAGTACAACTCAAGCATGAGTGTGCAAGGAGGGAAGAAGAAGTTCTCATGAAGGCAGTGGCAGGAGGCTGGCAACAAATTGCCAAATCAACAGTCAGGGCCAACAGCTCTTCATCTAGCTTTTCTTTCTACCCCTAATTTCCTTCTCTTCTGCAAAGAAACCCCCTCCCCAGAAATAACAAGGCCTGTGCAGATACAGCATGACAGTGGCAACTGTTGGGGAATGCAAATCATTGCCAGGCTGGGAGGCAATACTGGGCAGCCCTGGAGCAATTGGGTCAAGGCTGCTAAACTTTATGGGGAATGATGGAGCTGCCGCGGAAGAAAGTTTCAAGGAATGTGTGAAAACCTGAGAAGCAATGCAACTTTGTAGAGAAGTGAGCTAGGGGAGAAAAATAACCGCAGAGATGGTGACAGGAGGATCCATGATTGTCTGCTGCAAGGTATGTGCAATGTCTGTCTTCTTGCCGCAAAATATCACCAACTACATCTGCAACGAGTGCAAATTGGTAGCTCTCTTGGGAGAGAAGGTCAGTGCACTACAGCTATGTATGGTCTCTCTTCAGTGCATCAGAGAACAGGAGGACTTCCTGGATAGAACACAGGGAGAATTGGTCATACAAAACCAACAGGAACAAACTGCCAAGGAAAATGAAGAGGCCTGCAGCAGTGAGGAAACACTCTGGAGAAAAGTCGCTGTCTTCCTATATCTTCAAGAGGATAGCAGCAGTGAAACCAAACAGGAAACCAACAACAAGGGATATGGCATCCCAAGGAAGGAGTAAAGATAACCACCAAACACAACAAGAAGGAAAGAAAGGTGCTGGTGGCTGGGGAATAGAGACATCTCTGTATCACCCTGACAAGATGAATCAGGAAGTATGCTGTATTTTTTGAGGATGCATCCAGAATGTCACTGTCAACTTGCAAAAATTCACCAAGAAAACAGTTCAGTTTCTTCATATTCATGTGGGTACTAGTGAGTTAGCCAGTAACACGTTTGAGCAGATCACCTCTGATTATAAAGTCTTGAGCAGGAAGCTGAAGAGGTTTGAAGCTCAGGTGGTATTCTTATCAGTTGTGCCAATGAAATATAGAGGACTACACAGAGACAGGAAGATTACTAAAAGTGAATGACTGCTATGTAGGTGGTGTGCAAGGGAGATGTTTGGCTTCTGGGAGCATGGCCTTCACTTCTTAGATAGAGGACTACTGGCTACAGATGGGCTGCACCTCACAAAGATTGGGAAGAATGTCTTTGATAGTAGCATGGCCAGTCTGATCAAGATAAACTAAATCATTGGGAGGATGGAGACGGTAGCTCAAACATTGGTCCAAAGACAAACCCTATACACAAGGATGTGAATTTTAGACATGAAACTAAGGGACAGAATGGGATCCACAGAAAAACTGACAGTAAATTAATAGGTGAGAACAAACAAAGCTTCAAATGTTTACACACCAGCACACAGAATTTGGGAAGCAAACAAGATGAGCTTGAAGTCTTATGGGCAAAAAGTTAAATGCAACTTTATAGGCCTAACAGACACCTGCTGGAATGATTCCCCTGGTTAGAATGTTACAACTGAAGGGTATAATCTATTTAAAAAAATGGATGTGGAGATGTGGCAGAAAAGGAGGGAGAGTAGCATTATATGTTAAAGACATATTCAGTTGTAAAGAAATCCATGAGAATGATCAGAGTGGACCAGTAGAAAATATTTGGGTAAAAATAAATAGAGAAATAAATACATGCAGTGCTGTGGTAGAAGTTTCCTATCAAATGAAGATGAAGTGGTGGATGATGGTCTTCTGAAGCAAATCTCAGAAATCTCCAAGAAACAAGGACTGGTAGTTACAGATTTCAATTATCCTGATATCTACTAGGAGACTAGTTCTGCTAAGCATAGGCTATGGTGTGTCTTGCAGATAAATTGCTGGTGTGTCTTGCAGATAGCTTCCTCTTTCAAAAAGCAGAGAAAGTAACAAGGGGACTGGACTTGATCCTGATCTATGGGGAAGAGTTGGTCTTGGAATCAAAGCGGCTGATATTTTAGGGGAAAGCAACCATGCAATGCTAGAATTAGTGATTGTGGGACAGACCAAAGAAGAGTATAGTCAAACATAAACCTTGGATTTCAAGAAAGCTAGTTTTGGGAAATGCTGCATAGAATCCTATGGCTAACAATGCTAAAGGAAAAAGATACTCAGCATGGGTGGGATTTCATGAAGAAAGAACTGCTAAAAGCACAATCACAATTTCATGGAAGCCTGAAAAAGACAATGTCACTGCACAGCAAACTCAAGGAGGAAGTGAAAAGAAAAAGAATGTGTAAAAAGAATGGAAGGAAGGATCAATCACCAAGGAAGAATACAGATGTGTAGCCCAAGCTTGCAGGAATTGTGTAAGGAAAGCTAAAATTCAAACTGTGCTGAGACTGGCTGGGCAGGGAAGGAGAATCAAAAAGAGGTCTTTCAAATATGTCCAGAGCAAGAGAGTGACAAAGAAAATATTGGGACCACTGCTCAGCAAGCATGGTAAAATGTTAACAGAACACAATGAAAAGGCAGAACTGCTCAATACCTATTTTGCTTCAGCCCCCCCCTCCCCAAAAGAGGACTATGTACTTCCATGAAGTAGCAAAGGCACATTGTTAGATCTTTAAGTTCTTATTAAGTAGCTTTGCTGTAACAAAAGTTAAGATCATTTTCAGACTGATTTAAATAGTTAAAACTGGCTCTGAAATTCTGAGCTGGCTGGGATGAACATTTTTTTCACTTTCAAATAATTCCTGACGTGAATAGTATTCATATTATGGCGCAAACACCCAGAAAGGCCTTCCAATGCACTGCTTATTTTTTAAAAATTTTTTTATTAATTTTTCACAATACATAAAAAAGAGACATATTGCCATGTTGGTATGTCCCTCCGCCCCCCACTTCCCTATATTATTTTTCCCCAGTTCAGTCGTTACTATCTTTTCCATAATGAATCCTCCATCTTTATACAAATACGTTTTTACCTAATCATCACATGTATTTATATTTTTAACCAATCCATTACCCCTTCCAATGCACTGCTTAGGATTATGCATGGATATGTCTTAAGGTGACCAAGGTCTGCTTTGTAGGATGTCTTATAATACCACTGCAATTCAAAAGTAATCCATATTGTTAAATGTGTGTATATCTGACCTTGAATGAAATAGTAAAGAGTGTTATAGCACCTTTCAGTCCTTCATGAGATTGAGGTGACTGTCGTCCAAGTCATAACCAGAAGCAATATACTGGTAGATGTATGCTTGCAATGGTTTTATGTGTTTTATATTTGGATCTGGGGATGAATATGACTTGGGTATATACATAACCATTCAGAAGTGACATCAGCAGGAATTGCGAAAGATAAATTTTTCCACAGAGAAAGAGATGTCAAATGTTAGTGGCTTTGCTAAATCTGGGGAGATTTATGTTACAGTGAGGTCTAAACTGCTTACAGCACTGTCTGAGTGGGTCTAGAAGACAATAAAATGCTTGGTGATGAAGGGCAGACATGTGCGAGACATCTGTGATGAAAGAGTACTATAAAAATAATAAAAGTAATAATGGCACTGCACTTTAGCTGATAATGTCAAAAAATATTTTGCAAGACAGTGTGGTGGTTAAGATAAAGCAGTTACATTTCTATACCGCTTATCAGTGCGAAGCACTCCCTAAGCGGTTTATAATGTATTTAGCTAATTGCCCCCAACAAACTGGGAACTCATTTTACGGAAGGATGGCTGGCCGAGCTATGGAAGGATAGAAGGCTGAATCGATCTGGATCCCTACAAGATCGAACTCACAATGTTATGGCTGCAGTACTGGAATTTAACCACTGTGCCACCAGGGCTCCATGCTTCAGGTTATATCTCTTTCATTTTATAATTTTAACTACCTTAGCAATGAAGTTTAAAATAGAAAGAGAAATCTTTGCTTAGTTCATTCTTGCATGTACGAAGAAATTATTTCCAAAGATTATTCCTCACTGGGTGGAATTATGAGTTTTTGTGCATATTTCAGTGTGTTTTTGCATTTTGGGACTTTTTGCAAAATATTTCTTTACACAGGGATGTGGGTTTTTTTGTGCATCTTTATGCAGAGAGAATGGTTTTTGTGCAACATATATGATTTTCTTTGCAAAACCATTGCTCTTTTTTTTTCAAGAACCAGTTTCTTGTACAGTTTATTTTTGGCAAAAACCTTCCAAAACGTTTAAGTCCAATGAAAGAATGGATTAAGTTTGCTGAGTTATCCCAATAGCCACATTAACTTGGATTCTAAAGCATAAGCCAACTGAAAACTTTTTGACAGGTTGGAAAACTTTTTATGGATTTTTTGAGCAATAAGGGGCCTAAAGATGTGATAATCTATGGTCATGATTATTAATAATTTTAGTAGGATTGCTTAGTTGGATCTGTTATGATAGAAAAATATTTTTTTTCTTTTTTACCTTTATATTTATTACAGTCAAGATTGAGGGCTCAGAACCATACTGTGTACACTGTGCCCTCCACATACATGAATGTGATCATGTGAAGTGTCGCTGCCATTATTGTCAATGGACACAGCAGTCATGTACCTGTCTGGGCACATGCACATTGTGTCCATTGACTACAATGGGATGTGAAACTAACTTTTTTCATTTTACACAGCGAGTACCTGGAATGTATTCCCTGCATATATAGGAGGTGCACTGTATCAGCTATGTGTCTTTTTTCCCTTTTTCTTCTGTTTTTTTATTTTTTGAATGTATATTACACTGACTGTAAATTAGATTGTTCATCTTAAAAATTAATAAAAAAATCCCCAGATACAGAAGTTTTGTGATATGTCTTGTCTTGATAATATTCTGAATGTGCTGTTGAAATCCCCTTTTCCACAATGGATAGGAAAATGTATGAGTATTTTTTTATATCCCTAGTTTGGAATAGTTGAACCTCAGTAATCCTGTTGTTAGTGCAATTAAACTGTGGGAAATTCTCTACACAAGTAGCAGCATGCAGACTAGATGTTTCTTAGATCAAGTTCTTATTCTCCGTAATGTGTACATTTGTTAAAAACTGGTTCGACAACATTCAACAAGAATCTAACCAGAGACCCAGTGTGTGTTATATAGTGGAAGCTTGGTTATAAATTCCTGATCATGATAAAGAGATGACCTTGAACTAGTTGATTTTAGTCTGATTTACTTCACAGTTTGTTTGGGTTTTTTTGGTAAAGAATAAGATTAGATAATTTCCATGCATACCATACTGAGTTCCTTGGAGGAAGAGTGTAACCATAAGAGTGTGATAAAAGAAGTTATAGGATGTTTTAAACTCCAATATTCATTTTGTTCGATTGAAAAGTAGAGGTGGAAAGCTGGAAATCTTTGAGCTATTGAATACCATATACTTCAGTTGATGAACTGATGTGTTCCTGGGCATTGCTTCTTTAATAGAAAATTTCGTACCAGAGGCAGAAATAATATGGAAAGAATAGGAATAGGTTCCAAGGCCACCAAAAAAAAAAACAAAAAAAATCAGCAATTTTTTAGCAATTTTTAAAATAAAAATTAGCATTGTGCACATTTACAATGAAACAACTGGGCAGGTAAGCCTTGTACAAGTAGAGAAACATTTTCAACCTTCTGGACTCTGGAGATTACTTGAAGGCTTCTTCCAAAATATATCCAGGAGTCTCTTTCTTTCACCAGTCTTCAGTTTTCATATGATTTCTACTTTGGTGGCCAAACTTAAAAAATCTGTGCATTTTTAACCTGTGGGGGATAGCTGGTGAGGCAGGCTTATCTGATCTCCTTGTTTTTCTGTTCACACATGCTCAGGGAGGGATCCTGAAGTTAGCTGCTGTTGATCTTGCCTATTGTAGGCGGGTACAGCAAGAGTAGGATCAGCTAGAGTAGAATATCTGTGTTCTTGCATTGTTTATTGCAGAGACGCTGCTGCAAGCTGACACAAAAAGTCTTGTATTTCTCCATCCTTCCTTCACTGTCTGCCCGATGTAGATTGGCATTAAAAAGAAAAGATGTAGAAGAAAAGGAAGGGAAACTGGTTGGTAAAAAAAAAAAGAATTTGTAAAAAGGGGCTTCTTTATCAAAGGCTTTGTTAACTGAAGCATGCCTGTATTTAAATAAACAAATCTGCATCACTTTCCTCTTTCCTTGTAGGGAGCAAACAGTTATGGCCAGCTTGGTCTTGGTCACAAGGAAGATGTATTTCTACCTCAGGCACTGAAAGGATTTCTCTGTAATCAGGAAAACATCAAAAACATTACTGGTGGAGGTGGACATTCTGCAGTTCTTACTGGTAAAAAAACATGAGTATTAATATTTCATGGCAAAATTTAGCATTTTAACAAGTTTAGTTTTGTTTAGACAGCCCCTACAGCCCTTCACAGCTTGTATCGGCTCGGACTGCACTTGTGATACCCTGACCTGTTCATTCCAGAGCTCAAGCTAAAGCTCAGACAGCTTTTCTAGTAACAGATCAGCAGAGTTCTGGGGTTGTGTAGGCTTGATAGGGGATGCCTGTTTTGTCTTTGTGAGTGACTGGTTGATTGACTTTAAATGCGAGTATGATAGGGTTCATGAGACTGTTATTGGATTCCAGATTCCTTCACCCTCAATAATTGGCCATGTTGTGTGAGGCTGATGGGAGCTGGAGTCCAACAATATCTGGAGTGCCACAGGTTCTCCATTTCTGTAGCAGACATAAAGAGTCCATTTTCCCACAAATTTTCTATGCAAGAAAATTGGATCTTAAGGTGAAATTGACTGTTGTAGTGAAATAGATAAACATAGGATTATATTTTTTTAGTTTATTGCACTTGTGCCTGATAATGTTTGTTCATTTTGCAGATACTGGAGAACTCTTTTTATGTGGCCAAAATAAAGATGGGCAGTTGGGACTTGGGCATACTAAAGATGTGACACATTTTACATTGTGCACTTCCCTGCGTGGTTGTCCTGTCATACAAGTTGCCTGTGGTTGGGATTTTACCATCATACTTGCAGGTAAATATGTCTTCAGATTTAAAATAAATTTGTGGTGTTTTGAGCATGGGACTAAGATTCCAGAAGACAGGGTTCACATCCCTGATCAGCCATAGAAGTCTGCTGGGAGATCTTGGACAAGTCATACTCTCTCATCCTTAGAAGAAGGCAATGGCAAATATCATTTGAATAAATCTTACAAGAAAGCCCTATGACAGGGTTGCTATAAGTCACAATCAGTTTGAAGGCATACAACAAAATGTAACTGTCCAAGAGATTTATGCAAGTTATTGTGTCTTTGGAAATTAGAAACACAGTGTTTTCAGGCTTAGTGCTTTTGTAACAAAGGCCATTTCCTCCCTACACTGTTATATTGCTAATTCTGCTTTCAACATCCTGTGAAATTCAGGGGTTTTTAGTTGACTGCGTCCCAAGAGCTCTCTGGCTGAGAATTCTAAATGCCCCTCACTAAACTGCAAACCCTAGGATTCCACAGGATGTTGAAAGTGGAATAATAGTAGTACGGAAATGGTCATAGTGGTTTAGACAGAACTCATGCTTCGGGATCACATTTCTGGGTTTTCCTTATATTATTATTATTACAAGATCCATTGAGAGACAGAGTGGTATAGCAGCTTGAGAATTGGACTAGAACTCTTGAGACCATGGTTCGAATCTCCACTTGGCCATGGAAATCAAGTGGGTGGCCTTGGGTGTGTTGCACACTCTCAGCCTCCACCCCCAAACCATGTGAAAGGGTTGCCTTAGGCTTGCTGTAAGTAAGAAATAACTTGAAGGCACACAACAACAAAGTAGTCTCATTTCATTGCTTTCAATAGGATATAGATGTGACTAATAATTTTTTTCTTGGAGTGGGCTTGCTGTTTCTAATGGGGAAGTAGATTATAATGCTGTGGCAGATTTTGCCCAGTTGAGACTCCCCACTGTGGAAAAGTCTTTGAGAGAACTCACAGCCACTTTGATCCACAATAGCATGAAGCCTGGAAGTACCCTTTCTCTCAACCAAGTTCAACTGGGCTTGCTGCCAAGTGAATAACATATGAGATATATGGTCTTCCTCATTAAAAATAATGAGGAACGAGACTTGATGTGGCTCATAACAGATGAAAAAAATACATAGCTAAAATTCATAAAACACAAACATTAAAAGATAATTAAACTATCAAAAATTAAAACCAGTTAAGAACGTATGCAATGAAAGCAACAACGATAACAGCCCAACACAATAAACATAACAGAAAGAAAGTCCAGCACATTGTTTGGGTGTGATAGGCCTTGTACTCTCAGAAAGGCCTTCCCCTCTCTACAGAATGGAAACAGGGAGGGTGCCCGTCTTCCCTCCTGGCCAGTCACAACATTGTGCAGGAGTGATTCTTGGTGGCAAGGGGAGACCTAGCTTGCCACAGGAAAGGCTCAGTTAGTAAACTGACAGCATCCTGACATCATGCATTCAGAGAAGAAGCTTTCACTGAGGTAGAATCTGTATGTCTGCTTGAGATATAAAATAAAGGTTGTTGCAATGCAGTGCTGTGTCTTGCAGGAAGTGGACAGGTGTTTTCATGTGGATCTAACTCATTTGGACAGTTGGGACTTTCTCTGACTTCTAGAGGAAGCACTATCCCAGAGAGAATTGAGGTAGGTGCTTGAAAACTTGATTCTCTGATAGCATTCTCCTTTAGGAACACAGGAAACTGCCTTTGGCCTTAGGCTGATGTAGCCCAATATTGTAGGCACTAACTGGCAGCATCTTTCCTGGGTTTCAGGTAAGATCTTTTCCTAGCCCTATCTGGATATGTGGAGACTGAACCTCAAACTGTCCATATGCAAAGTAGGTATTCTGCTAGCCCCTCCTATTAATTAGCTATTTTGGAAAAAAAGAAATAGTCCTGTTGTGTAGTTGTAAAAATGAGATACTTCCTTCTCCAAGCCACACTATTGCAGATAAACCTTCCCTAACCTGATACCTTCAAAAGTAGCTGTGCTGGCGGTTGATGGGACATGTAGCCAAACACATCTGGAGTGAACCTGGTGCAGGAAAGACTGTGCAGATGCATGATGCAGATGTTTCATATTAGAATCTTAGGGCTGAACCACAAGGGTCATCTAGCCAACCCCCCTGCCATGCAGGAATTCACACCTAAAGCATTCTTGAAAGATGCCCATCCAACTTCTGTTTAAAGACCTCTGAAGAAGGAGGTTCCACCATCCTCTGAGAATTTTGAAAATATTGTGCATACGTTCCCATTTTGATAATTCTAATATTGGTTGAACTGGCTTATGAGTATAATTACATTCTGTAGTCTACATGACCTAAGAACATGTAAAGAGTGTGTTTTCCCTCTTTGTCTCATAGTCTTTACAAGACAAGGTGGTAAATGTGGCTGCTGGACTGAGGCATGCGCTTGCTGTCACTGGTGAGTTATACTCCCTGCCCCCCAGCTTTGATGGGGAATTAGAGTGTAGAAAAACACAAACTTTGGTCACTGGAAGATATGATTTTCACTCTTCCACCAGTGCTGGTACTATTATGATTGTATGTTATCTGGGTGAATTCAGTTGGATATGCCAGACATATTTTTGCATAGTACCTGTGGATTATCACTTGGGAAAGACAGCATAACTGTTGCTGCAGATCTGTAGCCAGAAATTTTGAGTTGGGGTGGCTGAAATGTATATACAGTGACCAGGAGGTGAGGTGTGATGATTTGTAAATACATTCCTAAATATAGATCCTATTGTTATGTTATCCTGTGAACTGGGGGTCCCGGGAGGGACACCAAAATGTGCTCAACCAAAGTTGGGGAAAATTGGCTCAGAGCACTGCTTAACGTTATGAGAGGAAGGGTAACTTAGCGAGATCTTGAATCCTATGTCTATGGGGTTGGGTCGAGTCAAGGAGAACACAGAAGTTGAAATAATAACTGATGTTTATTTAATACAAGCAAAACAGTGTATGCGACACACTCATACCAAATAACTATAGGAAATAAAGGTTGGAGTGGTATAGAGGGATTTTTAGAGGGATTGCTGGTTTGGGTGATACTTCACCTGTCCTGAAGCCCGGAAAAATAGAGAGCGAAGCTGGGGTGCAATGTAGCACAGCACGTGGAGCTGAGGGGAGGCTCGCCAAGCAAAGCGGCAGCAAGGCGGGATGTAACTCGGGAGCGTTCCGAGGAAGGTCTCGGAATCAAGGGTTTTTATAAGGAGAATTGTGACTGCAGGCTGTACCGTACTTGGGGGAAAACAATAGATTTGGAGTTGGAGACAAAGCCTCCGAAAGGTCAGAATCTGAATGATTGAGTTATCGTAGCGGTTCTCAATAGAGTAGCCAGTATGCAAACGCAGAGTGCTTGGGTATTGCATAGTTTACCCATCAAGCTGCCATCGCGGGGCAGAGGCTCTTTTGTAAGTGGCGTGCATACTTAATTAGAGTACTTGCCTGGAGGTCTCCTAAAGCAGTGAGTCAGCTATTTCTGGCCTGCCTGTATTGTAGTTTGAATATTACGGCTATTAACGGCCGAGCTTGTTTACGTGCTTGTCCGGTGGCCTCGCAAGCACGTGGAAAGGAATAGAGAAGCGCAGCCGAATTGTGATATCAAGGGATATTTTTTAATATCCCCAAAGCTTGGACTAGCCAGGGCAGTAACAGTTAGCCCTAACTAGAATGGGATTTACCTATGTGTCCTGTCACCACTCAGCAATTGATTGAGCAAGTCTACTGTAGTTGGGACCACTGGTAAGATGCAGGCTACATGTCCTCCACCAGGAAATAAATATGCCTGCTGGAAGGCCAAGGGGGGTTGATGAGAGCAATGGCCAGTCTGTTCCTGCTCTGGAAGGAGGTGACCCAAGAGCTACAGTCCTGCCTATGCAAGCTTGCATCATTTTTTGTGGTTTCTTAAAAGAGTTTTGCTCTCTTGATATTTAAAATATCTCTGAAGATGGGAACTTTCCGTCTGCTCTGTTCATGCACCAGTGTGCTTAGCCTTTAAAAATAACAACATACAGCAAAAAAGCAAGCACATCTTCTGCTCCCTGCAGCACTGTCCCACTGTTCTGTGAACTTTTAGCTTTTAAGAATTGCTTTAGAAAAAAAATTGACAGCTGTGCATTCAGCCACTCCATGCTTGAGTGCACATTTCCCCTGCCTTTTTAAAAATCGTTTTGGAAAGCAGGGAGTTTATCCAGCAACAAGGCTAATTCCCATTACTGTTTGTTGGACCAGTATAATGTGCAGTTGCCACCTGGTTAGGATGGGCATAAATATACTGCCAAAGGCAAAAATCTGGGTCTTTTGGTAGTCTGTTTGGTTGAGTGAGAAGTCCCTTATGGGTTTTGTCCTCTCTCTTTCTCTGGAAAAATACGAAGCTATTCCAAAAGACAATAGCAATGCATATAAACCTTTTATCAGCTATGTTGTATTCTAAGGCCAGATCTAAAGGAACAATATAACAGCTTCCCTAGGCTGGAGCCTTCCAGATTGTTGGATGGCAACACCTATTGTCCCCAGTCAGCCTTACTCAATGGCCATACTTGCTGATGGGAATTGTATGACGATAGGAGTTGTAGCACAATACAACTAGATGGTAGTAGGTTGGGAATGGCAACATTAGGAAGACCCTTCATGTGCATGACCATCTTGGTATGCTTCAAGTCAAGGGGATATAAGCAGGCATCAGTTTGTAATCACTGCTTTAGAATTATCAAGCTGGAAGGAACTACAAGGGCCATCTAGTCCAGTCCTCTGCCATGTAGATATCCACAACTAAAGCACTCCCAAAGAATGGCCATCCACCCTCTGTTTAAAGATATTCAAAGGAGAGTCTACCAACATCTGAAGCAATCTATTTCACTGTTGGGCAGCTCTTAAAGTGAATAAGTTCTTCCTAATATTTAGCTGTAATCTTTTCCCTTGCATTTTGAATGTACTGGTTTGTGATTTAGTTTCTAGAGCAGCGGAAAATAAGGTTGCTCCATCTTCCATGTGACACCTCTTCAGATATTGAAAGATGGCTTTCATATCACCTTTCAGTCTTCCCTTCTGCAAGATAAACATAGGCACCTCCCTAAGCTGTTCCTCATAGGGCTTGGTTTCTAGAACATTATGGAGCAACCAGTGGAGCTGTGGCCCAAAATGAATCTGAATGCTGTGATATTGGGACAGAGTTTTTGTCACAATTGACAGATAAGTGCAAGTGGCCTGTTAATGAATTTCACATAGTTTTCTTTGGTGGCACATGAGCATATTGCCTTGAATAGAGAGCAGCTTGGTTTTATTTCACAAATTATACAGTGGTGAAACCAAGTCTGCTACTAAAAAAGGAAGTTACAACTACTTAGAGCTCTGTGACAGACCTCTATAATAGTCACTTGTCATAAAATACTTACGGTGTTTTAGGGTTGAATACTTAACATCTCCAAAGTGTGTGACTAAAAACCAGAATGTGTCAAGTGGCCACAAGAGATAGCATATTTGGAACATTGAAGTTTTTGTGCTAAAACTGTTTTACTATTGCAGTTCATAGATTAAAACATCTTTCGTGTTTATACTCTTGTTAATGAAAATATTACTGTATTCCTCTGAGTCTGTTAGCAAGGAAATACCTTTTTAATGTCAATAAGTAACTTTGATTTTGCATTCGTGTGTTGAAAAGAAAATGGTTCAGTGTTCCAGTGGGGAATTGGCATGGCGTCTCAGGCGAAGCGGCTATCCCAAGGAAAAATGGTTCCATCCTTCCTGAGGGCAAGAGAACCTTGTGAAGTAACAGGTTAGTTTTTTAAAATATGTGTTGCATGTGTGTCATAGCATCTCAGGTACTAAACTATCTAAGGTACAGACAGGCATCTTGTACTTTTTTGGATTACATGAATCCTATGTCTATGCCATGGTCAGTGAGGATTCTGGGAGTTTTAGTCCAAACAAGGAACATTTCCAAGCTTTGCTCTTCTATGTTTGCAGAGGTCTGTAGGCTTGGTCTACTAAAAGCCTATTGGCCATTGATTATCCACCGGTGCCAACCAATCATGTTTGCTACTGCTTTTGTCTGCTCCAAAGGGTGTTTTCTGCTTCATTATACTATGTGGCTGTATGAAATAAGCTGTAGCCGACCAAGCACAAAGACTTCTTCCATAAGATCTGAGAAACCAAAGGAAAATTGAAAGCAAGATTAGGAATGACCAACACATTATATTATCAGGAGAAAATAAAGATACCATAGAAGCAACACTTTGAATGGTTGACAAAGACATCAAAATAAAGATTTTTTTTTAAAAATAACCTCAGCTCAGTCATCAATCAAAATGGAAACTGTAGTCAAGAAATCAGAAGAAGAATAAACTTTGAATGGCAGCTATAAAAGAACTAGATAAGGTCAGACCAGGGGACGTTACTTAGTCATGCATACATAAATAGGTAGCTGATGTAGAATATCAGTTAATCTCCTTCACTCACTGTTTTAAGTCCCAAATATGCAGAGAGACACAGGACTAAGAAGGCTTCAAAAGAATGGTTTCCTTCACCTCCCAAATTCTCTTTTAAAAGTTATCTTCTGCTTCTTTCCTAGAAATGAGGTTGCCTAGTTCTTAAGCAAGAAGATTTGTTTTTTCAGTATGGATGAGATTTCTATTATGACTAGACTGCTGTCTCTGCTCTTAGGAGCAATCTGGCAGTGAAATACCACGGCCTTGCTTTCACAAACACATTATAAAAGTTTTAGCACTGTCATCAAGGAATTCTTATGGTTCATCAAGAAGTCCTCTTTGGCCAATTTCTGCTTGAATGAATGCAATTATCAAACATTTTGGCCTATCTCCAATGTGACAATTGCAGTCACATCTGGATTTTTGGTCCTTCTCCCTGCAGCCTTATCTAAGCTCGACAGTTGCATAGTCCTCTGGTGCAGATTTTTAAGGCATATGGGAGGCTTTAAGGGGAAGGAATGTTGCTCTGTCTTCCTCTTCTGTGAGCTCAATAATGACAATGGGTGCTGGCCACAAAATTGAGTGAGTATGATACATAACATCATCTTCTTGCTCATTGCAGGATTCCATGTGGACATCTGTTTTCATAATTCTCAGATCTCTTTGACAGGAAAAATAAAGCTTGACTCAGGAAAAAACAAAAAGGAGGGGAAGAAATCTAGCAGCTCCTTTAAGATTAACCTGTTCATTTTAGCATGAACTTTTGTGGATCTCAATCCATTAATGGAATGTTCTGTAAAGAGGATAGCAATTATCTTTTTCCTATACGCTGCCCTATTTCCAACATTTCTATAGGGCTGTTTTCTTTGGTACGAATGATGAGGTTAGTAGGTTTAGGCGTAGATTAGGACCAGAGCTTGGAGTTATTTTTTGAAAGTGATTTATTTGCTGCTTTAGAAGAAAAGAATCAGTGTGGTATAGTTATTTGAGTGTTGGACCAGGACTCTAGGACGTCAGGGTTCAAATGCCTACCCGGTCATGAAACGCACTGGGTGATCTTGGACAAGTCACACTCTGTCAGTCTCAGGGGAAGGCAGTGGCAAACCTCCTTTGAACAAATCTTGCCAAGAAAGCCTTATGATAGGGTCAGCATAAGTTAGACCCGGCTCCTCCCAAAACTGCAAACCCTAGGGTTCCATAGGATGTTGCAAGTAGAATAATAGCGCTATAGCAGTCTAGTGCGGAAATGGCCTTAGAGTTGACTGGGAGGCCCATAGCAACAACAACTTTGAAAGGCAATGTTTACTTTTATAGGTTTTAATTATTTATTTTTTTCTTTAAAGTATGCTTGGAAGTACACAAATGTCCAAAAGTCCACCATAAATGACCTCCTTAGGCATTGTTTAGCAGTAATGATTTAACCTTACTCTGTGTCAATAACATAGTGATGTTACTAGACATTATATTACTTTTAAAAAGTAACAGCGATAGCAGTGCTATTATCCCAAACATAACTCACTTCAGATAACAGTGCTACTTCTAACCTGTTACTTCAAAGTTTGATTGAGAGATGGTTTTTTATGGACAGATCTATCAAATATTAATGCAGAATACCAGTCAAGATGTTCTTATATGAAAATTGTTGTGTTTCTATTTAGTAAAGAGCTGAAAAATTAATGTCTTGAAAAGGATACAAATGTAAATGTAAAGTTTTTAACCATGGCATCATATTTAAAGTACCTCTCAGAATTCCTTCTGACTTAGAAAATTAAACTGGGGAGGGAGTAGCCTAACATAATCCAGGCTGCTTCCTTTCCTACATACCCTGCATTTCCATCTTTTGTTAAATCTGTCCTTAAAAGCTGTGTATTGTGGGGTTCTGTATTTTAAAAATGCCCTTGGGAAAGGAAATACCTCCCTTTGGCTAATGAAACATAATAGTTTATTATCTTAGGTCTGGAACATACAAGGGTGAAGAGTGTTGTATCTGGCTCATCCCATGCTGTTGCACTCACAGGTATGTTTCACTAGGTGTGGCCACTTGTTTTGTTTGGCTGAACCATATGAAGCATCAAAACATTTTGCCTTCAAGACTTGATTCATCTTTTCCTATGAAACGTGCATCTTCTGTGTTTCAGTATTCACATTCAGATTTTCACAAAACACACTCCTTCTCCTTGCTTCTTTAATAGCTTTGTGTCTGCACCAAAGGTGTAAAAAGTAGAATATTTTTAAAACCTTGTTGCTTTAAAAAAATCATTGTGCAGTAAGAAATGTATCACATTATCAAGTTGCCTTCCTCTAACTAAAACATAAGTTTTCTGTCAGGTTATGCTGTTGGTAGAAAGAGAAAAGTCACTTTGGCTGGGAACTGTCTTGGCTTATTGCTAAGCCATTCTAAATTAACACCCTTCCACCCTATTTGATGATCATAGAATCATAGAGTTGGAAGAGACCACAGGGGCCATCCCGTCCAAGCCCCTGCTATGGAGGAACACCCATCAAAGCACTCCCAACTGATGGCCATCCAGCCTCTGCTTAAAAACCTCCAAAGGAGGAGACTCTACTACACTCCAAGGCAGTGTATTCCACTGCTGGACAGCTCTGACCATCAGGAAGTTCTTCCTGAGGTTCAGATGGAATCTCCTTTCCTGCACCTTGAATCCGTTGCTCCTTATCCTAGTCTCTGGAGCAGCGGAAAACAAGGCCGCTCCCTCCTCGACATGGCATCTCTTCAAATATTTAAAGATGGCTATCATGTCCCCTCTTAACCTTCTCTTCTGCAAACTAAACATACCTGACTCCCTAAGTCACTCCTCATAGGGCATGGCTTCCAGACCCTTCACCATTTTGGTTGCCTTCCTCTGGACATGCTCCAGTTTGTTGATATCCTTCTTGAATTGAGGTGCCCAGATCTGGACACAGTATTCCAGATGAGGTCTGACCAGAGCAGAATAGAGTGGTGCTGTTACCTCCCTTGATCTAGACACCATACTCCTATTGATGCAACCATGAATGACGTTGGCTTTCTTGGCTGCTGCATCACACTGCTGACTCATGTTCAGCTTGTGGTCCACCAAGACTCCTAGATCCCTTTCACACATATTGCTATCCAGCACGTGCCCCCCATCCTATATTTGTGCATTCCATTTTTCTGCCTAAGCGTAGGACCTTACATTTCTCTCCTGATCTCCTGCAAGCCATAATGTGGTTTGTTCACCGACTGCATTAAAAGGGCATACATGGCATGAAAGAAATACAGTATATATATGTCAAGTTACTAACGGTTTTGGCTTAACTCTCCTTTGTATGCTTTTTGTGACTTCTTGTGTGTGCTTTGTTTGTCTTATGGTTGATTGTGATATTTGGCCTTACTTTTTTTTTTAAAGCAGAATAATTAAAAATGCTGAAATGAGAAAATGGCAAAAATAACATTTTCTGCATAAACAACACAGAAACATCTTGCACAGAAAACATCTTCTGCATAGAAAATGCCTTTTTATCTATAGTAAACAGCATTTTCTGTGCAGAAAACAAGGTCCCTTTGCAAAAGCTAGCATTTCTACACAGAAAACAATGTTTTCTCCACAGGAGACTTGTTTTCTGCAGAAAAAATTCTTTTTCACAGCAAGGACAAAAATGGTAAAATTATTTATTCTTGCTTATGAGTACAGAATTTACATATCTAGTCTTGGTGAAGCATGTGTGTGTCTATGATAAGGAAATGGATCTTTTTTTTTGTATGTAAATTTTGGTTAATGCTAGCAGTGTTAGGTTGTAGTTATGGATAGTTCCCAAAATTGCAGGTTATGCTTTATTTCAGAGCTATGTAATGCTAGTGTTGCAGCTTATTTTTTTTTAAAAAAAACTGGTGTGCCTTTTTTTTAATGTTTCTTCATCTTTGTCAGTTTTCATTAACGAGACAAGAGAGAAAAAGGCAAGGAAACAATGACATTTAGTCAATATTTCTGTGTCCTTAAGACACCTTCTCTTTCCTTTCTTAACGTCTGTATGTCTGTCTTTCTTTCCTTCTTCCTTCTTTCTTTCCTTCCTTCAGATGAAGGAGAGTTACATGTTTGGGGAAGCAACAAACACAAACAGTTAGTGAACCAAAATGATTTTCTTTTGAAACCTCAGAAGATAGAAGCTCATTATTTTGGAGGTGAAAAAGTCAAAAGAGTGTGGAATGGATGGACACATATGGTGGCACAAACAGGTAAGACATAAAAGCTAAATGTTACATATGAAATTGTTTAAAACACTGTTTGTGTGGCTTATAAATGGATTTTCAGATTGAGTTGTTTGGAAAGTGATGCAAACTTCTGTGACTGAAAATGGTAAGCTGTGAATTGGCCTTTAGGACAAACTGTGGCGGTTTCCATTTTGATGAGATTCTCAATGCAGGAGCAGAGTCTATCGAGGAAAAGAAAGAAGGCTGAAACCCCTTTTATAAATTGTTATTTGGACAGTTTTGTGCCCCTAATTTGCAATGGAAGATAGCCTGTTTTCCAAGGAACAGGAAGTACTTTTGTGATAAATGAAGCCCCTGTCAGAGCTGCTGATGACGAGCAGCAGCTGTTGGTCCCTGTGGCTCTGGCTGGAGATGAGTCCTGCAGCTCAAGAACTCCCCCTGCTGCCATGGGCCAAGCAAGCTTGGACATTCCTCTGCCTGCTCCTTAAGGGCAACAGGGATACGATTCTGAAGATGCTTTGGAGCCTGTGTCAATCAGCCCACAAAGAAGGCGGAGACTCAAGACAGCTGAGCAAAGGGAGGCTTCCTTGATTAAGTTCAAGAAGGCAGTGACTAGCCACACCTGTGTCTTGGGCTATATAACTGCCTACCTGGAAGCTTTCCTTTGCTTGTGGCAAACTTTCTACAAGCCTTCTCCTTGCTTCCAGCACCTGGCTCTTAATACCTTGGATTGATCTCTTGGCTCCAGACCCTTGGCTTTTGGAACTCTGACTGTGGCTTTTGCTTGTCGCTCTGGCTTAGGTAAATGGACTTCCCTTGAGTAAGTGCTTCCTTGACTCCTCCTGGCAGGACTCTGCTAGCTCTCCCACTCCCTTCTCTGGGCTGTCTCACCACCCGGGTCTCTGACCCTGACAACTTTTCCCAAATTGTGACCATATTTTATGGTTTGGTTGTAAAGCTGAATAATAATTATGGCTTACTAGAGGGGTGGGCAACTTCTTGAGGTTGTGGGAGCCACATTGAACCTACCAGGGGCTGTGCTGCCTTTCATGATAATGCTCTGTGGTTGATATTGCTGACATTTCATGGGAGTTAATGAATTGTTATCACTGCCTAAACTCTACAGTAATTGCAGTAAGTTCTTATGGTGCAGGAAGTACTAGAGTGTTCTCCTGTATCATAGAGCTCTGCAAGACTGCAAAGGAGGAAGTCTACTTCCCTTCTGGAAGCAATAGAAAGAAAAGGATCAGGAGAAAACTGCTGCAATTTTGGTGGTGTGTATGGTGCAACAGAGGAGGACAATGTGTCCCAGAGAATGATGTATCATCTACCTGTTGCTTGTATGCATTCTCTTCCCCTTCATTGTTTTTTCTGGGCTATGAGAAGATTAGAAGTTTTTTGTTTTCTTTTCAGTTAGTTGCAGTTTAGCGTAGTTCAGGCTGATAGTGATTTACTGAAATGTGCCAACTTGTTTGAGATTGTTTTGTTTCTCTAAGATTAACCAAAGTTTGATTTCAAATATAACACTAAACTGTAGTTAGAAATAGAACCAAATTTTCTGATTATCTCTGCCTACATCTGTAGTGAAGGAGAGATGCATTGACAAGCCTCACCTCATTCATCTCTCTCTCCCCACGTACTGTACATTTATGCCAAACCCCTTCCTTTTAGTTGGGGCTGTGGGGTGCATGTCATTGATAGTTTTCTGTGTGAAAACACTTAAAATTTATTGGTCAGTTTCCTAAATATTGGTTGCTGTTAATGAAATGCCTGCAAACCATCTTGGCCTATTGACAAGCAACCTGCCTATTCCCTGGTCTCCCAGTGTCCTATTTCAACACTCTGGCCACTACACCACACTGGCCCCCAATGAGAATAGACAAATGGATAAATGTACATCTGTGTATGTCAACACTGGGACTCTTGAACTAGGTGTGTTAGGGTTAAATGGGAAAAAAATAGGATGAAATAGGGACACCACAGTCCTTTTCATTCCCTAGTTGCCTTTGCAGGATTTCTGGTCACATTCACAGAGTTCCCTATATACACATGTATTCATTTGTAGGCCTTGTTCAGTAGTTGTGGGAGGAGAAAGCAGCTTTGTTTGTTCACCAAATATGCAGAGGAGTTTGAGTTGTACTGTACACACATTAGCCTTACCATTTGTCCAGTCTGTTCCACGACTTAGTGGCATTCATTGTGAGAATCAATAAACTTGACAAACTCTTGGGAAGATTGGATGTAGAATTAGGAAACATCCCTAGACAATGAAGAGCCACATGTAGATAGAGCAATGATTGAACTCGATATAGGGTAGGTTCCCTTTTTAAGAATTTTTGGAATTTACCCCAGCAAAGTACAGTGGGCTAGTGCTGTGAACCTTTGGCTATGAAACTAGAGTGGTTACAACTGGATGTTTGTAGTAAGGTTAAAAAAGGGAAAAAAATCACACGTATTGTTTCATGAAATCTACTCAAAGATGCAAAGTACCTAAGCTTGGTTACAAAAACTCCTAAAGCTGGCTTCCGTGCATGTAAGTCTACCCAAGTCTGGAGCATCCATGTGCTGCCTGCCTCTCTGTAGCAGAAAGAAAAGCAGAAACAATGACCTAGGAGAAGAAAGGAGGAAGGAAATAGAGTATGTGCATAGCACTCTATACATAGATTTTAAATACAAGAGGAAAACACCAGGGGATGTTTACCTATTTCCTCCTGCCTTACTGGCTTCTTTTACTTGCCAACTGGTAGTGCTTTAATTTCCAACATCTGTGCTGCTGATTTATGTCCCCAGTGCTGCTACAAGGCCAGTAAAAGTACTCTGTCTTGATTTCTGTGCAGTTCACTAGCATTTTTAAAAAGCGTAGCCCTGTAGCGCTTTAAAGACAAACACATTTGTTTTATCTTTAAGGTGCCATATGAGTTTTTGTTGCCACAAAACCAACAAAGTTGGCCACCCTGCTGTCCTCTCTGTCAGAATATGTTACCTCCTTTTGATGGCATCCTTGAGGCTGCACTATCAGAAGAACAGGCAAAATGCAAAATCCAAGTGAAAAGCTGCTGCTTAGAGTTGATATGGCTCCTGATGAGGGGACCAAGGTTTTGTAATGCTCCAGATGTAAATTAGGTTATGTAAGGATAACATAGCAGTTGTTTGACTGAAGGCAGTCCTAAATATAGCAGAAGGGTGGTGAAGAAAAGGAGAGGGAATGAGAGCCTTAAGCCTCGCAAAAGGTGAGTCATCCTCCCTTCAGCACAAGTGCCTTCTTCCTTACACTGGTACGGCTGATAACAAAGGCAGCCTTAATTAAGGAAGTTTATTTATCATGGTGTTCTCCAGTACAAATTTTGTTCCTCGTGTAGCATCAAATCAAATTAGCATCCAAATAGGTAAAGAAATTATTGGTTCAACCAAAGATTTATAAGCAACTTCTCTTGAAGGTTGATAATTTTAAAAAGTGGTGCTGATGGTGGGGAGAAATGTTATTTCCATTGCCATTTCAGATTCCTGTAAGACATCTAGTTGGTGTTGTAAAAAAATCCCAGCAGAACAATAGACCATCCAGCCTCTAAGAAAAAATAAGCACATTATTGTGTCAGATAATTTCCTGCAAAATCTTCCTGAAATTGAACTTGCTTGGATGTTCCTCAGCTGCATCTTAGTGACCCTTTTTGGCAATCCAGATTTCAGGGACAATCCCCTCTTGATCTGGATCGATATTGTAGTAGGGGAAAGGGTCTACACTGTTACATCTTGCATTAAGGTCCTGATTTGGGTTAGATCCCCACATTGACAATTTCTGAAAAATAGTCTGGAACTCCAGGGCAGAACTACTGAATGAGCATCATATGTGGTGTGGTCCACAGGGAAGTATTGCACATCATTTGTGAGTGTGTATGTGGGGGAGGGGAGGGTTCTTTCAAATGCTGTGTAGCAGAATTACTTTAGATGCTTAATGTTATCCTATAATGGTGTGCACTTCTGAACATTTTACCAGAAAAAGTATATTGTAAAGTGTGGAAAAGCAAAGAAAAGGAGTTGTCCGAGGTGCTGAACATATGTTGGGGCTAGGATTCAGCACCTTGGATGGCTCATTTAAAGTCTGGACCAAACCCCAAAGTGAATCCACCAGCCCAATGAAAGAGAAGCCACCGGCTGCTACTGCATAGAGGCAATCAACTTGAGCACACCATATTAAGTGCTCAGTGGGCCTTATTTCTAGAACTGGAACCTTAGAAGTCAGACCAGAAAATCCTCACTTCAGACCTTACCTGACTCATGAACCCTCTACTGATGGGTGGCTATTACACCAAAAAATGTTCTCCACTTCTTTTGGTTAATAACATTTAAGAAGACCAAATCCAGAGAAATATCTGTGAGGTGGCAGTGCATGGTAACACCATCCTGCTTGACAATAACCCATAAGTAATTTCTTTCGGCGTCTGATTCTGAGCCAAGTGAGCATCATTGTTCAGGTACCACAGAATCACAATATATTTTAAAGCTTTCTGTCACATGCAGTTGACTCAAAAGCCTCACTGTTAAGCAAGGGAGTCTAGAAGTCTGAAAGTCTAACTGGCACATTGCCATTCTTTCAGCTGGAGTGTGGTTAGTTACTGATTCTACAGTCCACTGTGCTTATGGAGAAATGTTGGTTTTGTGATAACCACAAGATCAATTGCAGGCCCAAACTGCAACTATGGTTTCACTAGAGTGGTTCGGTACTCAATATTCTGCCATGTGTCTACAAAATGATACTTCAGATACCCTCCTGTGGAAAGAACTTGAGCTAAATGTGTTTAACTTCCCAGCATTCCTTTTGAAGAGAGGCACCAGAATTTGCCCTTCTTCCATCTTCTGATCTGTTCTCTGTTTTTTCATTGATGCATTTAAATGAGCTAAAACCTCTTCCATTACTTGCTCATTCCTCTGAGTTTCTTTTCTTTAAAAATTTGTTTATGATGACGTAGATAAATCTGAGTAATTACTACAAGAAGATAGAGCAATCTGTAAATGTAGGAGAGCAGAAAAAGAATTTAGAAAAGAAAAGGAACAAGGAGGAGGGAAGAGATGATGACAATTGGGGCAAATAATGTAGTATCCGTCAATGGGAAGTCTCATTATCTTATATTCTGTAGTGCTGAAGCAGAACCAACAATTCCAAAGAAGCTCTCTCCAGGATCTTGACTGACAGGCTGGGTGCCTGTGCTGAAAGTTCACATTAGTAGCTCACGCAGATTTAAATGTTAGCAAATATTCCAAAATTTCTACCCCTTTCTGTGCTCTGTGATAGCAAAGGGAATTTTCTGGTAAAATAGCAGACCATGTTCTGTTTAGCCAATTATTGATAGACTGTCAAGAGATTTCCAGTTTTTTTCTGGCTACAATAATGGGGGAAAAAAGGGAACAATTATTTATGCAGTAAATTCACATTTTTAAAAAATGAATTGATATAACAGTAGCAACACCTGATATACGTTGACCTGTAATGCTTTTCAACATTTCTAAAACCCTTTCCCCCAAATTTAAAAATTCAGACAATCAACATATGCATAAACGGTCCTTGTTGCCCATAATCTGTGCAACAAAATGGGGGTACCCCATCATATTTACATATTTGGGTAGTGGGTAGTGACTGGTGGGGTGATGAGGATTTCATTCCATATATTATTGTGATGTTATGTTTTATTGTGTTTGTTCCTGATTGTATATGTCACTGTTCCACCCTTTGGTGACAAGGGCTTTATAAATAAACTTTATTATACTAGCTTAGTGAGGAAAAAACGCTGGTGATGAATAAGTTGAAAAATTCACTCTGTTATTTTAGAATTACCTAAAGACAAATAAGAGAGTGAATTTTCTAACTTACTGATCACTAGCATCTTTCCCCACTAAGCCAGTATGTAAATATGATGAGGAGGCAGAAGTCCTCCATAATTATTAAGTCTCTACAAAGTAGTCTTGTTATAGTGCTTCCCTCCCTTACTATGTAGGATGAATTCATTTAAGAGTTACCGCCATTTAGCTAAATTGAGTGATTTGGTTGAATAGATTTAGATTGGGAGAGATTATTTGGGTAAAATAATTGTTTGAATGCTTGCCAAGCTGCCTAAAATTGAAAAAAAAAAAAAGTCTACTGAAACAATTTCTTAGTCCATTTACTCAAAGGTCTGTGATTTCTAATGAGAAGCTGATGGAATCTTTGGAAATAATAATACCTAGGTACTTAATAGACAATAATTTTAAGTTTAAATCACGTATTTTATGTACTTTATGTTGGATTGGAACACATGACTCCCTTGATAGACCAGCTTCATTGGCACAGTTCAAAATACTGCTTATGACCTATAAAGCCCTGTACAACTTGGGTCTTAAATTATCTGAAAGACTGTGTCTCCCTAAGTGAGCATGCCTGAATTTTAAGATCGTTAGGGGAAGCGTCTTCTCAGTTCCACCATCTTCACAAGCATGTTTGGTGAGGGCATCGAAGAGATCCTTCTCAGTGGCTGCTCCCAGGCTGTGGAATTCCTTTTTTCAGTCACGTAGGGATGGGGGGGGGGTGATAGAGGTGGTTCACCCCAGGCAGCAATGTTTTTGGGGCATCCTGGCTCATAGCCACGCCTCTGCGCTCCACAGCCCTGCCTGCATGCACTGTGGCCCTGCTCCCTCCTGTCTGCTCTCCACATACACCAAGCTCTGCCACTGCCTTTTTTGCTCCTTTTTCACCAGCAGTCATATACCTTATTTTGACATGGCTTTTGCTGTTAACAGGTTGTGGCACATAGTTATCTGAATCTGGTGTGCTGTACTTTTACCTCCTTTACTATGTTCTAGTGTGTTATAAACTTTTAAATTCATATTAAATTTATTTAATTCAATGAAAAATAAATAAGTAAATAAATGTTTCACCCTGTGAATGGGTGCTCTCAACCCTATGTTTATAGCTGCAATATTTGAGAAATCTTTATGGTTTTCTTCCAGTGGGGGAGGTTTATGTACAAGATTATCCAGTTTACAATTTGGGTCCAGTTCTGATCATGTAGTTCTGAAAAGAAGTTAATCTTTTTAGATAATGTACATATATTACCTTTTTTCTCACTCTGTCTCTCTTTTTTTTTTTTTGAAAAATGAACCCCAGCTTTTTTTCTTACAGCCTATGCCAGCATTTGGGAACTTTTCTTGCTGAATTCAAAATAATGTCCCCTCAAAAAATAAAGGTGTTTGAATTTTGTGTGACTCACTTGCATCTAGTTCAACTGTGGCCTTAGCTCTCACAATATCTTTGTAGAACCTGTTCTCTTGGAAACTTCTAAAAGTGAGCCATTTTCATACACTGTTCATTCCCAATTGCTTCTTTCTCTCTTTTTTACATGTGATCATTTCTCTATAAATAGTCCCCTATGTACTGTCTTTAAAATACTGCTGATATTCCAGGTTTTGCATTTTCATTATAGAAGTCAGATTTTTTCTACATAGTTCTGGTATAGCGGGGTAAATCTCTAAAACTGGTGTCCATCTAATATCAGGATCTCAGTTTCAGAGCAGATAGACTGGATCCTGATCAAAAATTTCAGTTGAGGCTATATCTATCTTTAGTTCATAAATCAAAAAAGGATTTGAAATTTAAAAGTGGCCTGCTTGGGAATATTAGTTGTGGTGAGCCATATATATGTGTGTGTGTATGTATGTGTGTGTATATACACACACACATGCACACACATAGTCAGAAGAAAACAGCCTGTATTTAATATATTATTGTAAAGTCTTTGACTGCATAGACCGTCAGTAACTATGGATTGCTCTAAAGTAGAGCTTTCTAAATTTTTCATGTTGGTGACACACTTTTTAGACATGTATCATTTCATGACACAGTAATTCAGCAAGTGGAGGCAGCCCCTCCACCCGGCCCTGGCCCCGGCCCCCTGTTGCCGCTGCCCTCACCGGGGTCTTCCTTGGCCCAGGGCAGCAGAAGCAGAGGCAGACCCTTCATCTAGGTCTGGCCCGCCGTGGCGGTGGGAGAAGCGGCCTCTCCTCCCGTTATGTTTGCATGACATACCTACACACTGCAGCCGACACACTAACGTGTCACGACACATAGTTTGGAAAGCTCTGCTCTAAAGGAAGTGAGGGTGCCACCAGGTTTGATTGTCCTGATGTGTAACCTGTACTCAGGAAGAGAATCTGCCCTCAGGAATGAATATGGAGAAACAGAATGATTTCCAATTTGCAAGGGGATCAGGCAAGGCTACATCATATTGTTGTTCTTGTTGTGTGCCTTCAAGCTGTTTTTGACTTACAGCGGCGCTAAGGCAAGCCTATCATGAGGTTTACTTGGCAAAATTTGTTTAGAGGAGGTTTATCACCATTGCCTTCTTCTGAGGCCTGAGAGAATGTGACTTGTCCAAGATCACTCGAGGGGTGAGTGAGGATCTGAACCCTGGTCTCCAGAGTTGTAGTCCGCTACACAAACCACTATACTACTTCTGGCCCTCCTGCAGTATATGAACCTATTTTTTTAAATTTACATGTAAAAAATATGTCTGACGGAGGGGTAGGTTTGAAGGAAGCAGGTAGGAAAACTGAAGGAAGAACATCAATAAGATATGCAAATAACACTATAGTATTAGCAGACAAAGCAAAGACCTGGAACTACTGTTGATGAAAGTTAAGGAAGAAAGTGCAAAAGCAGGTGAATATTACTTTGTAGTAATACAAAGATAATTACTACAGAATGTTTATATAACTTTAAAAGTGAATGGTTAATACATTGATATTGTTAAAATTTTCTATACCCTTCTTTGGTGATAAATGAAAATGCAGATTGTTTTCAAGAGATCATCATCATCTTTATTTATATCCTGCTTTTTTTCCTCAGAAGGACTCAAAGCAGCTTACAATACTTATAAAAATGAAAACATAGTTAAAAAAATCATAGCATACAAAAGTTAAAACACAGATTAAACAATCAAATAGTAATTAAAGTTAAAATACATATTTAAAAATACAAACAAATAGCAAATACTACATAAATTATGAATAGCTAGCACATTTCATCAGCCAAACAATAGTCATATACTGAATGCTTGCTGAAATAAAAATGTCTTTGCTTGTCTATGGGAGTGAATGAGTGAGTGAGTGAGTCTGATCTCTTTGGGAAGGAAGTTCCAGAGCCTGGGAGCAGCCACTGAAAAGGCCCTCTCCTGTGTTCCCACCAGATGCACCTGCCAGGAGAAGACTAGTATTTGGAAGAGCAGCTATGAAGAAACTAGATAATGTCCTCAAATGTAGCTGTTGAATGACAAAGTCATGATCATCCATGACATACTATTTCTAATTTCTTTGTTTGAATGTGAAAACTAGACAGTGAAAAGAGCTAAGAAGAAGAAAATCAAATTAGTTGAAATGAGGTGCTAAATGAGTTATACAGACACCATGGATCACCAAAAAGATAAATAAATGGGTCCTAGAGCAAATAAAGCCTTAACACTCAGGAGAAATCAAAATGACTAAACTGAGTCCATTGTATTTTGGACACAGCAAGGATGGCATGACTCTGGAAAAGATGATAATGCTCAGTAAAGTGGAAAGCAGTAGGAAATGAGAAGACCATATTGTGGATAGATTGATTTTGTAAAGGAAGCTATGGTTCTGGGTTTGCAAGACGTGAATATGTCTGTTAATAACAGGGCCTTGTGGAGATTTTTCACACACAGTATTGCCATTAGTTGAAGCCAACTTGATATCACATAACAAGCATACTGCGGGTAACTGTATGTGTATTTATATAGCTGTATGTAAAAGTATAAGCCAATGTGGTATAGTGGTTTCACAGCTGGTTAACTGCCCTCAAGACCAGGCTTCGATTCCCTGCTTGGCCGTGGAAATCCAGTGTGTGACCTTGGGTGCGTCGTATACTCTCAGCCTCCAGAAAACCCTGTTACAGGTTTACCTTAGAGTCACCATAAGTTGGAAATGATTTGAAGACACACAACAATAATATAAAAGTATATATCTAAATTCTACTAGATCTTGTTTAGAATTTTAGGTATCTAGTATCAGTCACAATACTTCCAGTATTTAAAATGGGAGTCTATTTTATTTATATGCTGCCTTTCTTGGACACAATGTAGCTCTCAGAGACAATCAATTAAAAATGTTCACAAAAAAATCTAAAAACAATTAAAATCCTACAAAAGTTAAAATGATAAAACATCCCAATAAGAAGCTCTCCTGCTTACACCTTAAAAGCTTGCTTAAATAAATGTCTTTGCCTGCCGGCAAAGGGAGAAGGCTGTCTTCCATGACCTCACCAAGTGAGCCTGTGACGGTGGTGGGACAGAGAGAAAGCCTTCCCCTGCAGATCTTAAAACTTCGGCAGGTTCCTATGGGGAGATACGTCTTTCAGATAGTCTGGACTTAATCTGTATAGGGTTTTATAGGTCATGACTACCACTCTGAATTGTGCCTGGAATGAACTTGTAGCCAGTGAAGCTGTTTTAATGCAAGAGTTATATGCTCCCTATCACCAGGCCCCAGTATTGAATTAGTATTGCTTGAGCTAATGAACTCTTTTGACCTGGGTCTAAATATTGTCTGGCTTGCCAACTATCTTCATTTTTTTTTTGGCTGTTTAGAGGAGTTAGTAAATTAATAACTGAAGTGGTGGGGTATTGTTATCTGAAATGTCATTGCCATTGGTTAATCCAACTGCTTCTTAATAAAGCTATACTTTAGAATGGCCGTTTTCTGAGATACTCGGTTGTTAGCTCAGTTCTGCAATTTGTAATTCCGTGTCTCTCAGTTTTAATTGTCTTTCTCAGGTTTTTTTTGCTTTTTTCCCCTCTTGCTCTGTGGGTTTTAATTCCTCTTCAGTGGGTCCAATCTTCCTTTTATTTAATAATGGTTGAGTCTGGCTACCTTAAAACCCTACGTAAAATTACTTCCACTGAAGAGAATAATTTACTTTCTCTAAATATAAGAGTGGGTACTTAGAATGGCCCAAGGTTAACAGCAATGTTTTCCCCTTTGCTTCTCATCTAGTTAGTCGAGAGTGACTAGGTAGACAGATGTAACACAGAATGCTGCATGGCTTAAGTGATGTCAGGCATCTGATTTTAAGGTTAAAAGATTGTCCTCATAAAGGTGGAAAAAGAGCACCACTTGATTGTTTTTCAACTTGAGATGTCTTGTGTCTGAAGAATTATTCCACGTGTGTACACTCAGCCACTTCTTTATGTGTGTTGTTGCTTGTCTTTTCCAGTAGATCTTCCTCATAGCACTTTATTTACTCTCAGAAAGGGAGTTTGCCTTGCAGCTTAGTTTGTGGATCACTAGTATTCTTTTCTTCTTTTTAGACTAGGGTGGCTGAAACAAGGATAACTGGCTTGATAGCTTTCAGTTCTGACTGTAAATCCCATGTGTTGTGTTCACCATAAGGATTCCAAGTGATAGTGAGTAGATTACTCATAGGACAGAATGCCTATTATTTAATCTTTTTGTTTAATTTAAGTCCCTCCCGAGTGCAAGCCTGCATACGTTGTTCCCTTTCCCATTTTTAACTTCACAGCAATCCTGTGTAGTGGGTTAGGGTGAGCAATAATGACTGAATTAAAGACACACAGTGATGACTGTGGCCAGCTGGGGATTTGAACCCAGGTCTCAACAGTCCTAGCTCAGCACTCTAACCACTTGGCTGGGCCAGCACTTACTTGTAAGTATGTTTTGGATGCTAGGTGAAGATTTCTTTTTTTTTTTTAATCTTCCCTGGCCTTTGGCAATTGACAAGATTTATCATGTGATTCTTTTATTACTGCCTGTTTCCTTTTTTTTTTTTTTAAAGATTTATTTGGACTGTATTTTCAGGAGTTTTTAAAATATTTCAAATATGACCTTGGTAATTTCTAATTAAATAATGAAGTAGAAATTGGATAAATGTACCTGACAAAGAAATTCTAGATGGGGGAACCCCCCACAACCTATAGAGAAATTTTGTGTACTGCACAGTTCTGAAGAAGGTATAGCAATAGGATTTTGTTAGGTGTTGCTGATCTTGCTTAGAAACAAACAGATGGCTTGAGAGAGAAAGGGATGGTCATTAGTAACTGAAAACCAAGTAGTCACATTTTCACATTTTCTTTTTCTTTGAGATGCTATCACAATTGCTAGCAAGCCAGCTGGTTCTGGAGATGAATTGAAATAGAAATAATCACTTCCTATTGTATAAGGGAGAGAACTGCAAAAGGCTTTTATAAAAACCTCTCTGGAACTGCTAAGATTCATGTGTAAAAGCTTCACTCTTGGTTTCTGAGCATCCATTAAGTATGATTCACCCAAGATGCAGTAGAGAATGCCATGATTTTCTTCCTGCTGCATTAACAAACTTTTCCTTGGTTAGCCTTTTGAAGATTTCTTAATACTGAACATTTTAAAAAGTTTGCCCATTGTGTAGTATTGTAATCCCCTGTTTCTAATTCTCACTTTCAAGGGAGATTGTAGAATGGGGGTTTAGTTGGAATTATGCAAGCACTTTTTAAAATACTTTTCTTTCTTAACTACTGATATTCTAATACAGCTATACCTCAGCTGATGAAGTAGATGCACTCCTAGGCATTACTTCAACAGGAAATTTGCTGCTGGAGGCAGACATAGCATAGGAATTTGTTCTTCTACCACAAAAAAGGAGGGCACTTCAACATGTTTCGGAAAACCTTTAACCCAAACCAACAATATACACAAGCAAAATGAAACAGCTAGGTCCAGATGCATAAGTAAACAAAATATTTTGAATTTTTTTAGAGACGAAAATTTAAGATTTCTTCCAGAATGCATCCAAAGATGACTTTTTCTTTCATCAGCCTCCATTTGTCTTATCACTTTTATCACTTTCTTTAACATACTGGAGTAACTGATGAAGCTTAGCTGCTTTCCTCTTTTCTCTCTCTTGCTGTTCATGTATGCTAATTAAAGGATTCTGGAAGCAGTTACATTTACCTTGCCTGTTGTTGGCAGACGTACATAGATAGGGTAAAATCCCATTCTTGCCTAGCTCAAGCTTTATTGCATTGTTTACTGCATGCTGCTCCAACCCAACATAGCAAGTCTGTATTTTTTTCAGTTATTCAGTATTCTCTCAGTGCTAATGCAGCTAAAAAATTCCAGATAAGCCTGGTTTTGCAGTGCACGTGTTCATACAGCTTTTACTCTTAGCCAGCATGGCCATGCAGTCATAGCAGAACATAATTTATATTTATGCCAATTAATATTTGCGGGTTTAACTGTATGAAACCTTGAGGGTGTATGGCCTGTTAACACTAGGTAGGTGTACAAGAACTTTGTAAATAGGAACTTTTTTGTCAGAGGCCTTGTTGACTGAGGTCTGGAATGCAAAAAAAACTTATCTGTAGTTTAGCTTCTGGAATCCAACAGAAACCAATATTACTGTTGGTTGAATAGATGCCATTAAGCCTTGCAATTTGTACTTCCTCTAATGCATTTGTATATAATCTAAACCAAATATCAGTTGTTCTGGAAATGAATGGTGGTTTGAAAAAATATGTTCCCCTATCTACATTTAGTTGGGAACAGGTTTATTCCCTGATCCAGAACATCTATTTATAAATCATCCCAGTAAGATTACTGGGTCCTTTAAGTAAATGTGTTAATGCTAATGAGAAAATTATTAGGGTCGTTTTAAATCTAGCAAATATTATGTGACACAGGACATGTAGGCTGAACAAACCACAATCCATTAATTGCATTGGGGTCCTCTCATAGTACCCACTTACCTGAACTGCAATGGCTGCATCCTATGGAATAGGTTTTTTTTTTAAAGCTTGGTGACATGCTAGAGTTCCCTGACAGAAAATTCTAAATACCCCTTCCTAAACTGTAAATCCCGGGTTTCCTTAGGATGTTACTATAGCAGCTAAAGTGGAATCATCGTGCTATAACTGTGTAGTGAGAAAGTGTCACAGGAACCGACTTTTCTTCAACTGGCATGGAGAGCTGGGCGAGCAGGAGGCTGTTCACAGTCAAAAGCACTTGCCTGTTCAGGGTGCAGCAGAAGCATCAAGAATCAGTCCAAAGGTCCAGGAATCTGGCAGGCAGCACAGTCAGACAGTCTAGGGCCAGAGAATCCAGGCAGGTAATGAGCAAGGAATCCAGAGTACACAAGGCACAGGCCAGCAAACAGTTGTTTCCAGTGTCAAGTCACTGCCCTGTGCCTTCCTTAAGAAGGCTGAAGCCAGCTGGCTCTCATCCCAGCCTGATTAGCTCCTGGTGCACCTGCATCTGTGTGTCCTTCATCAAGGCTGCTGTTCACCAGGGGAAGCCGAGTCCTGGCCCATGACACAAAGAGTCCCAGGTTACACCCCCAGTGCTCTCTCCCTCCTCATTTCTTTCTCTTTCAGAGAGACAGAAGAAAGAGAGAGAGTAAAAGAGTAATTGGAGGAAGGAGATACTGATATTAGGTCAGAATGGGAGGACGAGTGAAAGTGGTGCCAGTTGGAAATTGGTTAGGTGTTGGGTCCCACGTAAATTGTGGATAATAAAAAACACAGAGGGTTTTTTGAAAGAAGAGAGATTGTTTTAGCATATTCTCCAACTTTTAACACATAAAATCCAGGACACATGTGGCCAAGTAACATCAGAGTGGTCAAGTTGACAAAAGTTATTAATGAGGAAGAACAGACAAGCTAGGAGAGACTGTAGCAGTTTGCTTTCGCCTGAGGCTGCTGGGAAGGGCAAGACTCTGTTCCCTCCTCTCCTTTCCTCTCCCTGCTGCTGAGTTAATTAAGCACAAATTACTTTGGCACTCTGAACTCAGTTTGCAGCAATTGAACTGAACTGAAGACAAAGGGGTAAAGTGAAAGGAGCAGAGGAAAAACTTGGACATTTTAAAATCAGCTGAAAAAGTGTATTAATAGAGGATTAACTGGGACTGTCACCAGCAGACTGGGACACTTGGAAGTTATGTATTAGAGTATTAGAAGTCTTCCCACTGCACTTCAGCAGAGAAATATTTGTTTTGAATGTTATCTTGTTACTTAAAAATATCTGTTTAATCATTTCAAGTAGTTGCCTTCTGTCCTGAAAACTGAAGGCTAGCATAACTCTCCTCGCTGGCTGGATTTGAGGTATACAGTTGAGGAATCATAGAATCATTGAATCACAGAGTTGGAAGAGACCACCGGGGCCATCCAGTCCGACCCCCTGCCATGCAGGAACCCACATCAAAGCATTCCCGACAGATGGCCATCAGCCTCTGCTTAAAAACCTCCAAGGAAAGAGACTCCACCACACTCTGAGGCAGCATATTCCACTGCCAAACAGCTCTGACCATCAGGAAGTTCTTCCTGAGGTCCAGGTGGAATCTCCTTTCCTGCAGCTTGAATCAATCCATTGCTCCTTGTCCTAGTCTCTGGAGCAGTGGAAAGCAAGCCTGCTGCCTCCTCAACATGACATCCCTTCAGATATTTAAAGGATACAAAGAAGAGATTCCTGCTGCTCTCTACAAGTCAGTAGGTGGCCGAAACTGCTGTTTAGGTCAGCCTAACCCAGTGTTCATCTTCTTCCTTGCAGCAGCTGGCAGTTGGGTTTCATTAGGTAGGCTGAGGCATCCACTAGATCTGAGGCAGCAAATGATTTGTGAATTTGCTGTAACTGTAGTTTATTACCTGGAATTAGGAGAGCTGCTTGTGGGATTTTCTGCCTTGTATGTCATAATAATATGACTGGTTTGGGCTGTGGTTCTTAACTGGGTAGGTGGGTGAGTGAGGCATCATTTGGGTGTGTGTGGGGGGGGGAGAGAGAGAGAGAGAAACACGCTACAAAGATTTTGAGCCCCACATCGGCTGTGCAAACTAACAATTTACATATTTAGTGCTGTATAGAAACTGTACTCTGTTCAGAAAATCACTCTCATTTGAGGTGACCCTCAGTCTTCCATGTTGCTGCTACTTCTACGTGACTTTGGTCACAGAGAGTCCCAGAATTGCTCTTACAGCTTAGGCCATGCTGCACAGATGGAGTCTGATTTGGACAGGTATCCTCAGTTCACTTCAGAAGGCTTCCATTAAGCATGTTGGAGCTGTCTGTGTGCAGAGCTTTCAGTGCCTGTGTGCTGACAATAGGTGCCATGTAATTCAGGTCACTTTTATAGAACAGCTTTTAACTTATTTATTTACTTTTCTACTCCCTTAAAAACAGCAGGGTGCTTCTGTTTTAAATGTAGGATACAAAAATTTAATCTAAATAGTCCCTTCTTTGTAGCTTTTGCCAAATTCATGTAAAATTTACAGCATTTATATAGCAAATAGTCCCAATAAAATATATATTTTATGGTCACTGGCAGCTGGGGCTTCCTATCACACTTTTAAACTGAAGCAGGGAAGGAATTAGCATGCTTTATATTTTGCCAGATGGCAAAGCCCTGATTTTAAAACAGAGGTTTCTAATCATAAACTAAAATCATGATCATATATTTTTAGCAATACAGTAAGTGCATGCGAAGAGATTTTGGGGTATATGCTTTCCTTTACCAATACTTAAATTTGTTTATTTAGTGCTGTGTGTTTTCTGATATTATGGAACTGGACTGCTGTTTAAAAAGACAAACCAGTTTCCTCCATGTGCAGTTTTGCCTGCTACAATGTACAAAATAATACCCAGATTCTATAAAATATAGCAAATTTCAAAAAATACATTACGATGATTCTGGCTCAAGCTTGACAGGTTTCAGTAGGCTTCCAACAGGGAGCCACATCGGGGTTTAACAAGGCAGCAAGAGGGCAAAACTTATCACTGAGGAAGACAACACAAAATTATGATTTTGAGCTGAGAAACTGGGAATTTATGTACTAAGTTTAGGAAGGGCAAGACTCCTCTTTACTTCCACTGCCACTGAATTATTTGAGTACAAACTGCTTCTGTACTTTGAACTCTGTTTTCAGTAACCAGGGTAAATCAATGGCAAAGTGGGAGGAGGACAGAAAAACTGTGACATTTTAAAAGCATCTGAGGAAGTGAGATGGCAGAGAATTATCTGGAGCTGTCCCTACCAAACTGGAACAGTTGGAAAGTATGCAGTTGAGCCAGTAGTTAAGCCAAACTAGTTGGCTAAGGCTATAGGATTTGCTGATACTCATTCACCTCATAGCATTTTTTCCATAGTTGCTGAGACATGTTGCTTCAACAGAGAGCGGCCGCAAGGAGATCAAAAATGTCTGTGGGAGAATCAGCTGGTTCTATCAGATCTTGAAAATCATATTTGCTGACCAACCATGGAATAATGAGACTAGACACAGATAATTAGGTTGAATTATTTAATCTGGAACTTATTTAATTCTCTTGAATCTGGAAAGGAGCAAGAAGGGGCAGCAACCTAGCATAGGGTCATTTGAGGCCAGAGGTTACACCATGACCTCCTCCTCAGCCTTCCCCAAGTGAACCACCTGAGGCCTGAGGGCACCCCAAAAAGTGGGTTTCTCCCTGTTTGGCCATCTACTGGAAGGCAGACCCAAGGAATCCCACCCTCAAATCACAGGTCTTGAGTGAGGGCAAAGTCGCCAGGCCAGCCTCAAGGGTAGTCTCCCTCTCCAAGCTCTCGGTCTCAGGGTATGAAAAGGCAGTTGGAGAGCCCCCTCTTCACCAAAAGGGTACCAAGATGTTCACTGTAACTCTTATATTTCCTCTCCCATTCACTGTTCAGGTACAATTGTGCCTGACATAAAAATACCTGGTCTCTCTTCGTTGAAGGTCAGCAAAAGCAGACTCTTGCCTTCAGCACCTTGTGCTGCATAGATCCAGGGCTGCGTTTTCAGGCTAGTTTTATGTGGAACAGTATATGTATTGTCTACCAGAATTCACTGAGTGCGTTCAAGCTTTGTGTTGATGACAGTCAATGCAGACCCAATGGGCTTTGTCAAACCTTGTTAAACTGAATAAGGCATTTACAGTCTATTATTCGTCTTGATTGTCATTTCACTCCCTCAGGGTAAAACCCACAAATTAAATTGTAAATGTTATATTTGATTACATCACATTAAACTTTTGTGCATACTTGAAGTGCCATGAGACTGACGAACTAAAATTATGGCAGTGGAAATGGGAACAGCTTCAGAAATAGGGCCTGATGGCAAAGCTAATATTTTAAGTTAATAATATTTATAATAGTTTGCGTTTCCATGAAATGAGCAACAAGCTAGCTAAGTCTGAAATGATGAGATGATGTTGAATTGTGCATTTCATCGATCAGACTTTTACCAGGTATACTGCTCACCTGTTACCTCTCTGGTGAAATGTTTAATCACTTTTTTGGTTATTTTTGTTGTTGGTTAGTGTTATTTGCCATCAGCTTGGTTTTTGACTTTTGGCAACCCTATGAATACAAGTTGTAGGGCCAAGTCATCCCTTCTTTTCAGGTTTTGTAAACTCAATATTGTGGCTTCCAGTACTGAATTAGTCCAGCCACCATCTTTTCCTACTGTCTTCCATTTCACCAAGCATTATTGCCTTTTCCAGTGAGTCTTGTCATCTCATAGTATGCCTAACGTATGATAGCTGTGATAGATGATGATGCTGTGATTGAGGAGCAACTGATTGTGCATGGGGCCGAGCCAGTGAACGAGCAAGTCAACCTGCTAACATCCCCTGCATTGGAAGGTCAAACAGAGACAGAGTTGCCCCAGCCAGCTCATGACGGAGAGGAAACCAGCAGTGGTGCAGAGGAGTTGCAGCCAGCTGTGCCCATCAGCCCTCAATCATGCAGAAGGCTGGAATAGGCTGCTGAGAGGGAGGCTGCTTGGACTAGGCTGAGGAAACAATAACGAGCAGCACCTGCTCACAGGGGCTATTTAAGTCTGCTGGCATGGCTGCTTCTTGCTTGCAGCAAATTATTAACAATCCCTCACAACTTTTGTGTCTCCTGCTCCCTGAAACCCTCCGGATGGATCTCTGCCTCCTGAACCTTTGGACTGGACCTTGACCTGGCTTCTGTTTTCCTGGTGTTTGGTATATTCAGACTTCCCAAGTGTTCCTGACCTCTCTCCTCCCTTGCTGGCTGCAGCCCAGCAGGGAGAGATTCCTGACAATAGCTTCAGTTTAGACATCCATTTATTTTACCTGTATAGTCGGCTTTCCACATTTGCAGGTTTGACTTTCATGGATTTGATTAACTGTGACTTTCTTCAACTCTTGTCCTCCAACCTCTTTTCTGGGGGAACCTTCCCTCCTGGTGGCTCCAATCGGGCTGCACAGCCCTTTAAAACCCACCTCTGGTCCTACTTCTTCTCCACCAGCTGCTGCCTGGCCAACTAAGGATGGTTTCCAGCCCAATCCCACCAACTCTTTCCTGATCTCTCCCCACCACCACAATAAAGGAAGGAGAAGGGTGTATTTGTAGTGCTTTTTAGTGTTGTTGGAAAGTGTTAAAAATAATTTTAAAACATTAAAAAAACAGTACTGCTCCTTCTTAAAAGCCCTTCCTTTAAAAATCTTTAATTCTCAAAACAGAGAAGAACCAATACCCACAAAATAATAAAAACTTACGAATTAGTATTTAAAGAATAAGAAGAAAGAAAAAGAAAATGAAAAGGAGAATAAAGAGAAAAACAAACAAAAGAATCAACTTCCCCCTCCCTTTGAATTGATTATAACCTACCAAATGATTCAAGCCTCTCAAAAAGCAATATTCAACCTTTCTTGTCTTCTTCCTCCCCAGTTTGTGCTTCAAGAAAACAAAACATACAAACTTTATCTCTTGTTACTGTATCTAGTATGACATATTCATATTACTTCTACTACATTCTGTTACAGTTTGCTTACATGGTAAGTAACCTAACGTAGTAGATAGCATTAATACTACTAAATAGTCTTAATTTTACAATTTTTCTAAATGCTGCTTACTGACTTAATTATATAGCATTTTCAGTAATTGTACATGGATCTATGACATATTTAATACCATCTCTAAATCCAAACATATCAATATTGTTATAGAGACAGTCTAGTATCATTATCTGAAGTCTTTAACTTAATTATATGATATATTCACTAGTTAAAACTGTAGATCTATTTCATTTTACATTTAACTCCCCTCTTCCCTCAAAGCCATCTTTTCTATGATTCTTTCTCACATAGCATTTTAAAATCAGTGTCCTCAGGAATCCTGATTTTTTGACATGTTTCTCCCAACTGCTTCAATCATACAAAGTAAATTAAATTGATTTTTTTGAAGTCTCACACATGGCCTTAGAGCCTCATAGCCCTGAGATGACATCCTTAATTTTGGTGTCTTTCTCACACCACCTTCGGTCATGCAAACTGCATCAACTTGCTGTCAATCAACCATCAAAACAGTTTGCTTACAGGTCATATTTAAAGTTATATCCCCCTTCTCCCCCCCTTGGGGTGGAATTTCCTATTCACAGACTGAAACTTCTTGGTTATGAATCTCCTTCATTGATTTGGCTAATACTAGTCTCTTCATCTGGTTTTCATCTTCTTTAGCTTCCCTGTTAAATTCTGTGAGTCCCTCTGTGTTTCTTTCTTCTCTTAGCTCTTGCAATAGTTCCTTGATTTCTTTCTTCATGATGTCTATCGTACTCTTCTTCCAACTTAAAAATTCTCCATGTATTTCGTCCATAGTCAATTGTAAAATATCCTCTAGCAGTTCCAGAGAAGGTTCCATTTTTCACATAACCCAGCAGTCATAGAGTTAACAATTCACTTCCCTGAAGTCTAGTCAGAAGCTCCCACCAAATAACATCCAGCTGATAACATCTATACTTTCTCACACGGTGATTTCTCCTTATCAAAATCCAATTCCTTCTTATGAATAAAATGCAGTACAGTCTATTCACAACGTGTATGCATTTAAATCCTTAATTCTTCTAAAATATCAGCCTCCAGTTTTCTACTTCAGGTGTCTTGGTCTTATGGGGCAGACAGACTTACTCAGCTTTTAATTGCAGAAAGAAGACAGCTTCAAAGGCTTCACTGTTCTCTCTTAATCAGAAAGGTTCTTTTAAGATTTCTAAGGTTAATAAAAAGTTCTTTTAAAAAAACAGGTTGCTGGCACAGGGCTGTCAGATCTTCTGATCTGAACAGCTGCATTTCACAGCAGGGTATGTTGCTACTTCTTCAGTCCTTCCCATTCACAATGTGTTTACTAACAAGTACATGCATATAATGGGAATTCTGGACACAAACGGATAATCCTTCACTTCCCTTTTGTCTGGGGGAGTTAATACTCCAGCCAGATATTATTCTGCCAGGTACTTTTAAAATGAAAGCTCTTCGCCCTGCGGAGCCACAGGAGAAGGTTTGCCTAATTGGCCCGCTGGAAGTCGAGTCTCAAGTTTGCAGTACTGTTTTTAGTGGCAATGTTTTTAAAGTGCATTAAAAAATATTAAGTTATTTGTGTTAATAGTTGAATTCTACTGTAATGTTGATCTTTCATATTTTTAAATTATGTTGTATTTCTTTTAACTTGTAAGCTGCTTTGAGTCCTGGTTTAGGGTAAAAGTGAGATAGAAATAAAGATGGTGATGATGATGATCATAGAAGAAAAGTCTTAGTGCATATTGAAAGCTAAATGGCTTGTTGAGTTCACCCAGATACAGTCTATAGAGAGAACAAGTGGAAGATGAAAATAATACCCAAGCCTCTGAGGGATCCAGATAGAAAGGGGGAAAACAAAGGAAGAAGTTCAGTATTTCCACACAGAGAACAAACAATTAGGTAGGAAAAGAATCAACAGAAAACATAGTCACAGTCCTTTATGGCAGAGCTTGGAGGATTTGTGGCCCTCCAGATATTGTTGGACTCTAGATCCGATTGAACTTTAGCCCTCATAAAACTTTGGGCATGATGGTTGTGGCTGATGGAAGTTGAAGTCCAACAATATTTGAGCAGGGAGAAAAATGTTGGGAGACCAAGGCAAATGAGTTAAATGGAAGGTGGGAACTTAGAGAATAAACAATGGATTTCTCTGGCATGTCTGGTACTGAGTAAATAAATAGGGATGGCTAATTTAATAAATACTGTAGGAAATATAGTATTGCTACATTGTTCACTTGACTGTTGGAGTTTAGCTCAAGTTGGAATTTAAAAGCTGTCATGTAATATTGGTAATAATCCTCCAGAGGGCAGCACTGATATCTATTTTTCTGTTTCCCTGTGACAGTACCGTAAACCATGGTTTAGTTGAGATTTTGTGTATGAATGTGCACATATGTGCATGTACAGAGACAAAAAATTTTGTGCACACACACAAACATATTTCACATACACACACACACTAAGTCTTTCTAGAAATGGTCATGTCACAAAGAAACTTGTGACACATAGAAGGGCAAAGGTGAAATAGGAAGTCTGTATATGTGGAGAAATATAGAGACGGGTCTGAGAAGGAACATTGAGAGTAAATACCATGTCAATGACTTGCATTTACTAAGTCTTGAAGCTGGAAGTGGTAAAAATGCATTGTTTGAAAGCTGAGGTTCTTGCAGTGCTTCCTGTATCGCTCAGATTATGGAATGACCACAGTAATTTAAGATTTGTCTGAAATGAAGAACTAATGCTATATAATTGTGTATTTTGAATTTAGAGACAGGGAAGGTCTTTACATGGGGCAGAGGAGACTATGGTCAGCTTGGAAGAAGTGGACTGCCATATGAACAGCTGGGCCAGGATCGAAAGAGATCAGATGAGCACAGTTTGAAAGAGCTGCTGCATTCTCCAGCTGTAGTACCTGCCCTCACTGGAGCATCTCAGGTAAGAAAAAGCCATGCATATACTTACTTTTATACCTGTTTTTGTTGTCTTGTATTTTTAGTCTGCAAACAAAACTGTAGATCTGGTTTCAACCTTTGGGGCACAGAGTAAATAAAGGACATCTGTAGGCCTCACACTTTTACAAGTGTGGCAGGGATAGCCCTACCATTAGAAAAGTGAGGTAAGTAAGATGGAAGATGTTGGAGGATATTAGTGGCAGCCTCTACTCCATGTTCCTTTTCTACAGTCCTTTTCCTTAAGGTTGTATGTGCTGCTCTGTTGCTCCCCATTATATGGTGGTGGACCTTATCCCATTGCTAGTATTAAAGTAAGGTTGAGTTGTCTCCCAAGTAGCTTCAGAGGGAGAGGTTTGTGTGCATGTGTGGGAGTGGGGCACTGTGAGGTACCGGTTATACATCCGCTCCCACCAAATGTGAGGGCTTTTTCTTTTCTCCATCTTTTCTGCCCATGTAAGGCTGTCCTCCTGTTCCACCACCATAGTCAACAACTGTGGTGACCTCCTAGATGCCTTGTGGTTCTTGTGTGAGATCTTATTTATTTAATATCCCAACTGGACACCACCCCTCTTTATTAGCTTCTGCCACCACAGACAATGTCTTGGAACCTAAGTTTTCAGATATATAGCATTCCCAGAGGTTCAAAAGTATATGATACAAAAATAATACTTCAGTAACAGAGGAACCAGAATGGTGTAGTGGTTTGAGTGCTGGTCTACGACTCTGGAGACTAGAGTTTGAATCCCTGCTCAACCATGGAAACACACTTCGTTATCTTGGGCAAGTTACACTTTCTCAGCCTCAGAAGAAAGCAAAGGCAAACCCCCTCTGAACAAATCCTGCCAAGAAAACACCATGATAGGTTTGCCTTAGGGTTGACATGACTTGAAGGCACACAACAACAACAACAGTATTTGAACATAACAAATTAATTATTTAATATTTTAAAACACATCTCCCACTCTTTTTCACTCTTATCTCCTACTTAACTCAGATGTTCATTTACTCTCTAAACCGCTCAAGCTCTTAAACCCCACTCCCTAACTAACCCTGACAGACCATTCTCTTCATTCTTCTTCCCCAATTTTCATATGCCAGCCTTATTCAAATCCCCTTAAACATTCACCAGTCACCATTCACTCCCAGCATTCCATTCTCTGCTTCACTTCCCTTATTGCCTCTAATAAATGAAATACATTTTCCCTTGAACAGGCCATAATATCACAGGCACCTTCTTCTTTGCCTTGACCAGTCAATATGTTCAATGGTCTTACAAAGTGGTGATGATAGCACTGGCTAGTAGCCATCTTGCACAGTCAGTTGCCTTTCAATGAAATACTAGAACTATTTTCTTAGGAAAGATAATACAAAGAGCGACTTATGTGTAGTATGATAAGGTGATGTCAGGTGTTTCTGCTGTGGAGTTTTGTTTGAACTGATCTGGATAGACCTGCCTATTTCTTTAATGCTCTTTCTGTTTAGTAAACAGTGCTACCAACATTCAATTAGTTTAAAGTGCAGCTACACCTTGCTTTTTCTCTGTGGGTATTCTACAGTCAGTAGTATGGTATTGACAAATGAAATTGTCGTTTTTATTGACCTAAAAGTTTCCAAGGACTACACAATGACAGGTGAAGACTTCAGTGGACATAAACTGAGATAAAAAAGTAGATACTATCCCAAGAATCCAGTCAATTAAAAATAAAAACAGTTGATTATTATGACTAGTTAAACTTGAGGGTAGGAAGTGAGAGGGTTTTTTTTTTTTACTGATACAACAACTTGGTAAGTCCAGCAGTATTTCAGCTGTTACAGATATAGACAGAAAGTATACAGGACTAAATTTGATAGCTAAATCCTAGAGATGCCAAATGTAATCAGATCATGAAGAACTTGAGTGGCGCTGATTCTATAACAAAATTGACAGCTTGGCACTAGCTGGCACTGGCTACAGTCCAGAAATGTCACTAAAACTTGGACTCTCACCAGTCATGAATGTCAGAGAAAAGTCCCTTAATACCTGGAGATCTAAATCATCAATTCTGCACCAACTTAAATGTTGATCTGGGGCATTTCACATCATAGAGAGAATCACCAGGGGTGTCAACTGCACATACAACTCTGGATTGGGGAAGCGAAGCTGCTTCTAGAATGGCTGCATTTTTTTTGTCTCATTTAATATATTAAATGACAAAGCTGAAAAGATTACAAATCTGCATTCTCTATTGGTGGCAGACCTTTCATCTCTCCCTTTCCTCTGAAATTGAGAGACTTATATGAATTCTATCCTGTCATATATTGTGGCAAGTATATTTTCAGACTGATTCTGTATTAGTAGCTACAGTAGATGAGCCAGTGTGGAGTAGTGGTTTGAGTGTTGCATTAGCAATCTGGGAGACCAGAGTTTGAATTGCCGCTCAGCCATGGAAACCCACTGGGTGACCTTAGGTAGGTCACACACACTTAGCCTCAGAGGAGGGCAATGACAAACTTGTCCTCTGAACAAATTTTGGCATGAAAACCACATGGCGTGATAGGTTCACCTTAGGGGCACCATAGGCCAGAAATGCCTTGAAGGCCCACAACAACAACAGACACAGTAGACACAGTTTATGGTTTAACTTTGCAAGTATAGGGGCTGAAACTGATTCCTCATGTTCTTTTTTTCTTCTTCATTCCCTTATGGCTGGGTCAGTCAGCTGTGTGAACTGCATACATGCACCAGCAGAAGCCCAGCACAGAGGAAAGGCTCTCTGAAACAGCCATGGTTCCTCCATGCCATCTCCTCTGTGAAGGATTTGCAGATCCATTGCTGTTTGTCAGTCTTTATCTATTTGGAGCCCCCTTGACTCTACCATCTTGGTCACATAAACTCCAAACTGAAATTGAAGTCCCACATAACTACCAGTTCTTGTTTCTTAGAGATTTCTGGGATCTGTTTCAGAAAAGCATCATCTTCTACCTTGGTTTGATGAACTGTAGTGAACTTCTACTACAATGTTGTTTTTTTTTAAATTTCTTTCTCCATTTATTTTTACCCAGTTGCTCTTCGTGGGTCCAATTTGATTATTCATGTATAAGTGAATTTGTTGTTGACATATAATGCTGTTCCCCCTCCTTTTCTTCCCTATCTATTAATTTTGAACAGATTATATCCCTTAGTTGTTATATTCTAATCATGAGAGTAATCACACCAAGTCTCTGTCATACCTATAAAGTCACATTTCTATTTTTGCTCTAGGACTTCAAGATTGTCATGTGTATTTCCCAAACTATGCATTGTTGTCTAGACCCCTAAAGCATTGCTGTGGGTTTTACTATGGCTCCCATTCTCTCACTTACCTTCTCCACTAGAATTCATATCCTTGTGTTTAGAGCTAACTTTGGACAGATGTTTAAGCTATCATCTCCAGTCGCCCAAGTATTTATTTTAAAGCTCTCTTGATCAGTTTTTCCATGCTTTTGCTAAAGATGTTCTTCCCCATCCTTGTGTGGTGTCGTCCATACGTAGCCAGTAGTTCTTCATCCAGAAAGTGCAGAAAATTGTCCCAGAAGCCAAACCTGTCCTGTTGACACTATCTGTGTAGCCAGCCATTCATCTGCAGTATCTTCCAGTCCCTGTGTGGTCCTCTTATCTTTCACTTGTAGAATTGGCAAAAATACTACCAGTCCTCTAAGCTCTTCACTTTTCTGTCCAGGGCTTCACAGTCTAAGGTGATCTGTTCAAAAGTGTACTTTGCAATGTCATTGGTGCCCACATGAATCAGAAGAAAGGGGTATTGTTCTGTGTCTCAGTAAGGTTTGAGAGCTTGTCATGAGTGGTGTATTTAAGTCTTTTACTCCAAGTCTCAAGTCTCTACCTTCAAGTCTCAAATCAAGTCTCAAGTCCTTGCAAGATACTTTCAGGTCAAGTCTTGAGTCAAGTGTCAAGTCTGGGAGCCAACCTGTATTCCAGAATTTCTGGACAGAGTTGAATAAAATCAGTTTTAACAATTTAAATAGAGTTGACCCTCCATGTTTGTGATTTTGCCATCTGCAGCTTCGGAAGTGGGGAATAGGATCTTTCTTAGTTCCCATTTGCAAAGCTGGAGGCTTTTTCAGAGTGGGGAATAGGATCCTTCTTAGTTCCCATTTGCAAAGCGGGAGGTTTTTCAGAAGTGGGGAATAGGCTCCTTCTTATTTTCCACTACTGAAGCTTCAAGAGCTTTAGAAGGAGAGATCCTTCCTCCTCAAACCCATTGCCTAACCCATTTGCTGTTCCCTCTGAGAAATGTGTCCACGCTTTGGGCTTGAGACAGATCATCATGTGACCAGTAAGTTGTAAGGTTTCTGGATCAGTGTGTTATGTTACTGAACAAAGGGCAGCAAGTCAGTCACTAAAAATATGCAAGTCTCAAGTTGAGTCAAGTCAATGTGTAGTTTTTGTGGAGTCAAGTCCGAGTCGAGTCACGGAAGTGACTTAAGTCTGACTTGAGTCCGAGTCAATCGACTCAAGTCTACATCACTGCTTGTCAGCGATATCTTGGATACGTGTGCCAGGAAGATAGCACACTTCCTGATTCATCATGTCCAGCTGGCTCACAGTTCCCTCTGTACCCCTGATTAATGAATCCCCTATCAAAAACACCTTTCTTTACATCTTGCTTCAGTTGATTGTTAGGTTGGCTCTTTCCCTACTATACAGTGTCTCTGACTGCTGGTCTCCTGCTTGTGCTTCTTCAGCACCATTATCTTCAGGAAGATGTAGGAAGCAGTTGCTTAACTTGAGCAGTTCCAAATCCCATGTGCATGATCTGCTCCTGATCCTCCAGGCATCAAGGAAAGTATTTTTATTTCCCAGTGAGTGAAATTCCGTAGCTATATGAGTCTTTGAAGCCAGAAACTGCTGTTCAGCTGCTAAGAACATCTTGTGGTAAGTATACCACTGAGTATCAGTACTGTAGATCTTCAGGAAACAGATAAGACATTATATCCATTTTTAATAGTCAGATCTTTCCCAGAGCTAGAAAAAGTTAATGGTGTTTGAAAAAGAGTAGATTATAATTGTAGGAGGAAGGAAAATGTCTTCCCTTCTTGTATCTTAACAGTGGTAAATTGTTTTATAAAACATGCAAAGAAATTTAGATTAGTGCCGTCAATAAGTCACTGATCTTTATGCTTAAATGGGCAACTGATGACCCTGTAGGCCAACTCCAGGGTGAATTTGTGGTATCTAAGTGTCTTCTCCAGATTTAGTCAAGGTGTGGCCAAATGTTGTTTGCAGTTTTTCACAGGAGGAAAAGAGATCATTTTCAAGTGGTCAAAAACAGGAAGCTCATATCTCAAAATGACTCCATTGTTTGATAGCATATTAGCTCTGGGATGTTTTCAGTTGGTTAGCCCTGTTTCATATCGTGTATGTTGCAGACAGTAAGGCTCCTATACTGTTGGGATAAGTTTCAAATAGATTACAGTTGTGAGATCAGGTACACAGTCTGTTCAGAGGGTGGGGTTGAATGTGTGGACAAATATACTCACCCCCCAAGTTTACATGGTCTATGCGTGGTTGCAGCTCTGTTCCTTACCAGTTCCCTTACTACAATGCAGGAAGTGGCCATTCCATTCATGTAAAGGAAGCTGCAGTGGTAACAGGATTTCCATGTCAGTGGGACAGTGAATCTGGTCTGGGTTTTATTCCATACTTTGAAAGAACTATCCAAGGTGTTGATAGTCCAGCATTTTGGATGGCTCCTTTAAAGCTAGACTAAAACCTGAAGGAGATTCCTTCCCTCCTAATGTGGAAGCTATAAGCCACAAGTGGCATTAGGCTTACTTCTCCAGCATTATGTTCTTATCTTGCCCATTTTGGATTTAATGAAGCAAGAACCTTTACAGACATTTAAAGTGTGTGTGTATGGGCGCACACATGAATTCATGTGTATATATGAAAGCACACATAGTTCACCTTTGACTTAGGTAGGTATTCCCACATTTGAAGCAACCATGTATACATGCTGTTACACTTCTGACCCCATGCCTATGCAAGTTGACATGCTATGGAGCACAGGAGGCTGCTGGCTACACCTCCAGGAACTTGGAGGCTGGTCTGTCTAAAAACGAGATTAACCTATCATAAACTGAAAGCAGAAAGTCCAATAGCTTTTATCTTAAGGTAGGAGGAGGTTGCAGCAATTTTTGATTTGTTCATGTTTGATAGGAAGCCATTAAGTTCTTCTTGCTTCATGTAAAACAGAAACAGACTTTAAGTGACAGGCCAATATGTTTCTACTAATGACAACACTTTTTTTTTTTGTTTAATCATGGAGTGGCTATCTATTTCCCTGAAAGGGACCATCGCCAACCATTATTTGTCATCTGTAACCCTTTGACAACAAATACCAACTTTCAGTTTATTTATTAATTGAAAAAAAAGTAGGCTTTCCCTGAGCCTAAAATTATGTTACGGTTGCCACAGACATACTAAAATTGTCATGTGTCATGGGGTTATATTGTCTGAACAAGCCACCTTGGGTCCTATGCCAGAAAAAAGGCAGGACATAAATTAAATAAAAATAATTTTAAAAAATGAACAAGCTTGTTAACAGATATTTATAGAATGGCTTGATCCCTTCTAGCTTGACCTCCTGCTACCACAAATCTCACTATTGACATGCTCTCCTGCCTTTTTCTTTTGCTTCCTTGTGGACCGTATCCTGAAACTATAATGCAGGACTGGGGAACTTGTGGCCCTTCAAGTGTTGTTAAACTGCAGTTCTTTCAGCCCCCGCTCGCATTGCTAGTGGTTGGGAGGGTTGAGAATCTCTGTCCGACAACATCTGGAAGGGCACACGTTTCTCTTCCTTGCATAATGCTTACCGTAAATTTTAATGGTCATAGCTAAGCATCAAGTGGCAATAAAACAAACTCATTCTGTTTGTGATAAAACATAGATAAATATAACCCAGGTAAGATAGCATTTGGGTTTAAACTTTGTAAATAAAACTAAAAGTCAACACATGCTAGCTAGTAAGCCAAATGATGTATTTTATGCCTGGTCCATTGCTGATCAGTTTGATCATAAATCTTGCATTAGACATAAAAGTAGGCTTGCAACATGCAGCTGCTTTGTAGGTCTGCAAAATGCACTTGAATGTTGAAAGACAGCTTCTGACTGTACCATCCAGGCACTTGTGAATCCAGTAATATCGGCATCTTAGTATTGATGCTGGGAGCAGACAAGTAAGATGTGGTTAGGGTGGAAACAGAGCTGTTGTCTATAAACATCTGGGAGGACCAATGTGCAGAAACCAGTAGATCTTGAGGCTGATAGCTAGGCCAAGTTGGATGATGTAGAGCAAAGGTGGACAAAGCACAGTTCATGTGGCCCCTAGGAAGTCAAAATGCCCCCCCCCCAATCACTCTAGGAGTGTGGAAAAATTTCCACACGTTTGTGTCTACTCTAGGCCAATTTCTTTTGCCCTCAAATGCCCTTGGGAGGCATCTCTACCATGTTCTGGATCTACCTTGGGCCAATATTTTTGCACCGAAATGTGTACTAGGTGGTGTGATGGGCATCACCATGTTCTGGGTCTATCCTGGATAATTTAAGCCTGAGAGAGGACTTTTGAAACAGGAAGTGGCTTCTGCTCACTTCCTGTTAAAAAATGCCTCTCCAGGGCCTAAAATGGCTGAGGAAGGTCCCAAAACATGGTAAAAAATTTGCCTTGTTCCCCATTTGGTGGGCCCTCCAAGGTCTCCTGAGGAGCTAATGCTCCCCTCCCACTTTACCACCATTGCTCACCCCTGATATTGAGGTTAGAAAAATTCTCAAGTCTGCAGTGAAAGTAGAGCCCAAGATTCTGAGAGGCATGCCCTCCAACAGTTCACAAACGAAAATCAGGACAGGTGGCCAAGCAACATCATAATGTGGTCAAGTGGCAAAACTTATGAGTGAGGAAGAACTGACAAGCCCAGAGATGTTGTAGAAGTTTGTTTTTGCTTGAGCCTACTGGGAAGGGCAAGATTCTGCCTCATCCCCTCGTATTCTTCTCTGCCCCAATTAACTAAATGCAAATTACTTGTGCATATTTAAATCAGTTTGCAGCAAGTGAAATAAGCCAGGGATGAAGGGGAAAAGTAGGAGGAGCATGGAAAAACTGGGATATTTTAAAAGCATCGGAGAAAGTGGAATAGCAGAGGATTGATCAGGATTGTCCCTGCCAAATTGAGGAAGTTGGAGGTTATGGAGAGGTAGTTTTGTAAGAGATCATAGAATCATAGAAATGTAGAGTTGGAAGAGACCACACAGGCCATCCAGTCCAACCCCCTGCCGTGCAGGAACACCCTCAAAGCACTCCCGACAGATGGCCATCCAGCCTCTGCTTAAAAACCTCCAAAGAAGGAGACTCCACTACACTCCGAGGCAGCAGATTCCACTGCCGGATAGCCCTGACCATCAGGAAGTTCTTCCTGAGGGTTCAGGTGGAATCTCCTTTCCTGCAGCTTGAATCCATTGCTCCTTGTCCTGGTCTCTGGAGCGGCAGAAAACAAGCCCACTCCCTCCTCTACATGGCATCCCTTCATATATTTAAACATGGCTATCATGTCCCCTCTTAACCTTCTCTTCTGCAGACTAAACATATCCAGCTCTCTAAGTCTGTCCTCATAGGGCATGGCTTCCAGGCCTCTCACCATTTTGGTCGTCCTCCTCTGGACCTGCTCCGGCTTGACCATGTCCTTCTTGAATTGGGGTGCCCAGAACTGGACACAGTATTCAAGATGAGGTCTAACCAAAGCAGAGTAGAGTGGTACCAGTACCTCCCTCAACCTAGACACCATACTCCTATTGATGCAACTGAGAATTGCATTGGCTTTCTTGGCTGCCGCATCACACTGCTGACTCATGTTCAGCTTGTGGTCTATTAAGACTCCTAGATCCCTTTCACACGTACTGCCATCCAGCCACATGTCCCCCATCCTATATTTCTGTATTCCATTTTTTCTACCTAAATGTAGGACCTTATATTTCTCTCTGTTGAATTTCATTTTGTTAGCCTTGGCCCAGCTCTCCAATCTGTCGAGGTCATTTTGAGTTTTGATTCTGTCCTCTGGCGTATTAGCAACCCCTCCCAATTTGGTGTCATCTGCAAATTTGATGAGAGACAAGAGAGACAAGACTACCTGAGGAAATATTTTGCTCAGAAATCCCAGCATACCTTGAGATCAAACAACTTTACAATTGGAAGTTAGAAACATGGCAAAACACTTGAGATTTTTTTTTAAAAGGGAGCAATATAATAGAAGTGTATTAGAAGATACCTGGCAAATCAGCTAACTGTTTAAAATTATGAGATACAGCTGATGAAATATCCAGTGATGCCTTCTTTCTGCATTCCCATGTGCCACATGACGTGCTTTTCTTGAATGGTCTTTTGACATTCAGTGGCTTTTTGATGGGTGCAAATGGCTGAGATTGGAGCCAGGTTCTGACATATATGGAGAAAAGAACCTTGTGAGCTGATCCACTGTCTAGATCTACATACATGTGCGTGTGTTTCTGTATGTGAGTTTGTATGTGTGTGTGTACCTTGTCAGAGTTTGGACTTAGCAGTTTGAATGCTATTATTGTTCAAATGTGAATGGAATGAATACTGTGTAAAACCCCACAGTATGAAACAGTAAATGCATCAGAAATGGGCAGCAGGCGTGGTTGGGGCAGGAGTTGGAAAAAGTCATTGAACAAATGATTTAAAAACTGGCCTTTTGTTTTTGCATTATCTTGCACTATTTTGGAATCCTACCCCCTCCTCCACTATTCACTACATTCCTTATAAGGGCCTTCTCTCCACCTCTTTGTACATGCTGCAAAACTGCCTCATATGTCTAGTTTGGCCTTAGGAATCTTTGTTTACTTCTTAGTATCTTCCAGTTATGGGTTAGACTACTGAGAGTACAAGAGTACTGTGTTTGAATTGGCCTTCACTTTGCACTGATAATTGGAGGTAGACAAGTAATGAGCCTCTTGGGGAATATATATGTTTGTATTACATGTATGAATGTAATAAATGGCCTAAAGGATTACCAAAAAGTCCATGTAAATATCCTGAGATGCCAATACTTAAGAATGCTTGAGTGGAGTTTTGATGTTAAGTTTTACTGTCTGCTTTTTACCACCGCCACAAATTGGATGCCTAGGCGGCCAGAAGGTGATAATGGATCCCAGACAGAATCCAGATTAGCTAACAGGTTGTAATGAACCTTTGTCCTTCGGACTGAAGAGATAGCGGTGGGGAACCATGCTTGTTTCACTGTGAGGAAATAGGCCAGCACTGATTTCCTGCTTCAAATGGCTTACTGGAAGTAATTACAATAAAGTAACTTTATTTGAAGACATTCATTGAGTTTCTCATGTACAGTTCAGGGCATAAAATTTTAATTTTCGATAATATACCCAAATATTGTGGCTTTCTGCTCTTTGTATTAATATTGTATGAAGTAATCCCCTGGAAATAAGAGACTTGCATATCATAAAGAAATTAAGGTTTAATTTTCAGCAATGTTAGTATGCTTTTTTGCTTTTACCAGAATAGACACAAGAGTCAGCATTCGTATTTTGCAGAGTCTGACATAAAATGTCTGCTCTTAAGGAAAATATCTTTGAAACAGCACACAAACACAAATTCTGCCTAATGGATGTCATTTTTAATAGTTCAGATTCGTGGCTGTTTTCACACTTCAGTCCGTTCATTTGCAGTGACTCTCCATGCCACTACAAAGCTTTTATTTGTGATGGCAATTGTAACAGTGGGGAGAGCAATTTCCTGTTACCCACAACTAAGTCTTCAGTTTGCTGGCTTGCCCTGAAAGGGCTGTATTTCCATGAAGGATACTGAATGTGTCATTGTGGTACTGGAAATTCTGCTTTTAGGAGTACTGCCATCTCAATGCCAGTGGCAAACTAGATTTATTTGCCACTTTGTTGAGTTTCTGGATTTTCAAAGACTGGAGTGGGGCATCATGACCTTCAGCCCAGATGGCAGTCAGTGGCTTCCATATCAGTGAGACACTGAATTTGCTCTGGGTTTTACTCTGAAATTTAAAGAAGCTATCCGAGGAGTTGAACCCTGTACACAAGATAGGTTAAGTATCTTGGACAGCTCCTTTAAGGTTCAGACTAAAACCTGGTGCACATTTACCACCCCACTGATGTGGAAACCACCAGCAGCCATTGGCTTTCACATGTCTTGAGCCAGTCCCACTTTGCCATGTGAAGACCATAATTAGAGGGGAAATTTGAAGTGGCTTTGGAGATTTCCAGCCATAAGGGTGAACTGTGCTTTTGCATGCAGCCTGATACCCAAGCATGTTCTAATCACTCCTGCCAGTATAATGGCTTGGCTCACTGTAAGGTCTATAAGATAAAGGTCTCAATAAACATTTGTCATTTTGACAGTTAACAGTTAAAACTGACTGTTCTTTCAAAATGCAAACAATGAGCATTAATAGTAAGATTTGCAGAAACTGATACAATCAGTATATCTTTTACACATCAGTATTTTATGACACTCACATTTATGGTATGGACTGTACTTGTTAAAATTGGAAACCTATTATCTTGTTGCAAATAAAATTTGACTTGACGGATGTATCTGCTAAAATTGAGACAGAAAATCTTCAGTGTGCTTGGACTAAAACCATTGTGCACAGAGGTTTTTGTATATAAAACTATGAAAATCTAAAAGGTAAAAAACTTAATTCCAGAATACAGCAAGGTTTAATATCTCCTATTCACAATATAATCATACTCTAAGGACCAGATAAGAGAGAAATCACATAAAATAATGCAGATTAATTTAAATCTCGTACGAGATTACATAGCATGTGTATAATTCCTGGGAAAAGAGACAAAAGGATATCACTTGGTGTGGAAAGCTGAATTTGCTGTAGGAGTTTTCTCTAGCTCCCCTGCTAGTGCACTGGAAGCTTCTGATCCGGCTGATCCATTTAGCTTCATATTGTCTCTACTGACTGACGGAGTTGTCAGGCAGAGGTCTTTTTCCCAATCCCATTTGAGATACAAAGCATCTTCTTCCTTGAAAGTTACCACATTGGTAGATATTAAGCACCTATATTGGATGGTGCTCAGTTATTCAGAGTGGTATAACTGTTGAATGTGCACCACTAATAAAAGACACAATTGAAACTTTATTTTAAGGATGCTATATCTTTCTGTTGTAGTGGGGTTGCATGCTCCTGTGAGACGAGAGGCTAATGTTGCTTGTAGTGTCACCCATGTCAGATATGCATTTTCTGAGCAGCCAGACGAAATATGGTAAAAAGCTACTGGGTGGCAGCAGCAGTAGTAGTGGAGTGTATGTGTGAGTGGCACTGGTGGAGGATCTCTCAGAGACAACAGCGGTGACACCATGGCTTGTTTGGTACTGCACAGAAGGAGACACTTTAAACCTCCTTTTGAATATCTTTTACCATGAAAGCCCTAACATGAGACAGTCCAAAATGAAACAAGAGATGGTGCCAAAAATGAGGTAGGAGGAATGAGCTACTGGGGAACTGCAGAACACAAGTATGTGGAGTACTGTGGCTAATGATGCAACTGGATTCAAACCAAAAGGACTTTCAGCTGTTGACATGCTCAGGGGTGAAAGTCTGAAGCTGCGCAACACATATTATAGGAACACAAAGTGTGAAAAGCATGAATTGGGGAAGCTAAACATAGTAAAACCAGAACTGGGATGTATAAATATTGTAATACATGAGTTAGCTCAAGTGGACAGCAATGGGTCAATCTGAGTCAAATAATAACATTATAAAGTGTTTTACTCAGGAAATGAAAATCTGAAAAGAAAAGAGGTGGCATTTCTAGTGAGGAGAGATGTAGCAAAAGCAGTCCAACAATGTAATTCAAAACCTTACCAAATAATATCAGTATCGGACTGAATGATGATATGATTGCCTTTTTTAAAATATCTCAAGGGCTGTCACAGATAGGAGGATGCAGGTTTGTTCTCTGCTGTCTCAAATAGTAGAACTAGACCTAATAGTTTTAAGTTACTGAAGGGTATATTTCAAATGAACATTAGAAGGAACTTCTCAACAGTGAGAGCAGTTTTGCATTTTTCTGTTTTCAGATGGGATGGACATGTTTCTGTTGTGATTAAGAAACTTATTTCCTATCCAGTTTCATTATTATTAATCATGTCTTGGTTGGGCAAACTATAGTTATATTTAAGAATAATTGAAGGCTGAGAAAAATCTGTAATTTTGATGTGTGTGACATCTTTAAGTCCAAAGGTACTTTTTAACTTCTTTTGGTGCTGACACACTAGATCAGCTTGTATTGAAAATATGTTTAATGAAATCATTGCCCATGTTTATCTCTCTTCTTAAAAAAAAAAGATTTCTCTCTTCCCTGGGTCACTTTTGTTCTTGAGCACTGAGCATAGGCTGAATTATCAGCCTGAAAAATTTAAGTTCCTTGATTTAAATGTGTTTAGTCCCCTATTTTTTAATATACTGAATTGGCTTTAATTCATGCTTTACAGTTCAGTGAGTACTAAATAAATCTTTAGCAACAGTAATAGTAATTATCAGGACTGGGCTGTAAGTTATGTGAAATGTTAACACATGTTGGCCATTGAAACTGTGCTACTGCAATTAGCACAGTGGCTTTGCTTTTCAAACCCATACATTGTTATCTCTGTTATGATGGAATGGAAAGGATAAAGAAGAAAATGCAATCCTCCTTCTAAGGGCAGTTTGCTATCATTTTTATTTTAACACAGATGCAGTTAAGTTTTTGTTGTTGTTGCTATTAAATATTCCATTTACTGAAAAAAGTAATCCTGGTAATGATGATAAGGGAAATGTGAAGAAAAGAATACTCATGTACTTTCCATATATAGGTGCTGACATGACACGTTGGGGGTGAAACTAAAGCTAATCGAGCAGAAATTGCAGCTTGAATTTAAGAAATCATAGTGGAAAGATGGGTGTATGGTTTGAAAAATGAACTGTTAAAACGGTCACTTTCTGAATATATTGTATGCATCTGCACATTCAGTCTTTTCGACCACTCTTCTTTTTCTTTAGTTGCCTTATTCCCATTAAAATATTTGGTAAGAAACAAATAGGATGTATCTAGACTAATGCTGCACAGAGCTTGGAAAGTCATCTTTGAACATTAATGACAATTTGAGTTAACTATAACTGGGCAGTGAGGGGTGGTGATTTGAATCCCAGAGCAGATTCTTACCACTGCATAGTCGTGGATGGCTTCAGCGTGTCATTAATGTTCTTATTAAAAGTAACTTTTCAAGTTCTGCTTACCTGGGACTAGTTTGCACTGAATTTAATGGGAGTTATTTTTGAGTGGACAGGTACAGGCTTACTCTGCAATTTTTAATTTATTCTCTCCCATAGTCTTAGTTTGGGAAGGACAGCCCCAGTTAATTATCTACCATCCTATTTTCTTAGCTGCCTTTAAAATGTCTTGGTTTCTCTCTTCAATTCCCACTTCCCCTTGTTCTGATCTTACTACTTCAATTGCTGCAAAATGAGTTCAAAGCAGAGAAATAGTTTGTACCCGTGAGGAGATGGTGGGTAAAATCCTGCCCTTCCTAAACTAAGTACAGACCTTCCAGAATTTTTCTGCTTAGCACAGTAGCTTTGATTTTCTTCATTTTTGCCCTCTTGTTGCCCTTTGGCCATAGCGTGATGTAGCTTGTCCACACATGTCTCGGTTATCATCCATCAAATGTTGGAGTGTATGAATGTTAGATTCCATTGAGTTCAGTGACACATATCAGTTAATTACAATACGCTGAGGTTATTTGGAAATACTTTTTTCCTTCAGGCAACTTTTGTCTGAGGTCAGCTGTCTGTCACTGTTCATTTTGTTTATATTAAAACAGTTATCCTAGCCTATACTGAGCAAACCTGGTTTGGGTAGCAAAGTCAGATTAAAATTAACGTAATATCAACTAGATGAAAATATTGTACTCTGACATTGAATAATTCCTTGGGGGTGCTGTGTTAGTTTGTCACAGCAAAAACAACAGCAGGGGGTCTAAGTGACACCTGAAAGTGACACATTTTATTTGGCACAAGCATTTGTAGACTGCAGCCCACTTTGTTGGATGCGTGCAGTATTGCCTCAGTTAGCAGATATTTATAACATGCTTGTGTGGGAGAAGGTTGTGGAGAAAATGAAATGTAACAGGGACAAAAATGAATGACTGTCTTAACAGTTGTCATTTCACAAACAGTCACGGAGAGCTAACACTGACATCCTAGCACAGACAAGCAGATTAACACATGTATGGTGACGCCAAATCTTTGTCCAATTCAAGTTACAGGAGATAACAGTTTTACTTTGATGATCAGGGATGTGCATAATAATATTAATGAATAATCCGCATGTTAATAACATTAATGAATGTTAAAATGGTTTTAATTGTATAGGTTGTTTAATTGCTTTTAAATAACTTTTATATATATCTTTTACTGAAGTGTTCTTATGTTTTCAGTTTCTGGGTTTAATATTCTGTAAGCTGCTTTGATTCCCAGTATTGAGAAAAAGGTGGGATACAGATGAACAAAATAACTACCACCACCACTAATTCTGCTATTACTAGTTGTAATCTTCCAGATATAGCTAGATGATTGATGATGATGATGATGTCGTCATCATCATCATCATCATCATCATCATTTTCTTTATTTATACCCTGCTTTTGTCCAAGGTTAGGACTGAATGCAGCTTACAACAATTAAAAGATATAGTTTAAAAAAATTCCCACAATCCTTCTCCGTTGGCTGTGCTGAATGAGGATTAATGGAAGCTGCAATCCGTCATCATCTGGAAGGCCACATGATCTCCAGCCCTGCTTTATATCAGTACTACTCAAAGTAGTAGTCCCTGGATTGGTGCTAATCTATAAACCATTGGTGGCTGGCCAGTGGAAAGTTTCCAGGAAACACAAATGTGGTGCTGGTCCCTGGCACATTAGAGAAAAAAAAGTGCCGATCTCTGCATCAGAGAAACACTGCTCTCGATAAAGTCTTACGAATGAGATGGTAAGCAGTTGGGCTAGAAGGAGCAGACGTGGGAATGGTTACAGGTAGTAACAGTGGCCATTAAAAAACAGTGTTTCGGTTATGATAAAAGCATACCTGCAAAGATGAACTGACTAACACACATAAAGAGAAACAGACTTTTGTGCCTGTTCCAGCCTCTTCATGAATTCTAGTTTGGCTATTTTCCCTATTGGAATCTACCTTTGAAGCTACCTTGAAGTCAGAGGCTGATTGTCTGAGAAGACCGATGTCTTTCACTGTTGATTTTTGAATATTGCTGTTTCTGATGCCCATTTATTATTTTGTGTAGAGATGGAATTGTTTGTCATGTGTAAGATGCATGTACTATTAATGAACACACACACCATCACAGGAATCTAACACCTACAACATCAGGGGCTCATATACCTGCTCCTCTACCAATGAGATCATTGGTAGACCCATCAAGCAAGTGTATAAGCCTCTGTGTGTGATGTTATAGATTTTGGGTCCTGTCACAGTGTTTTCAGAGTAAACATGGGGGCAGAGTGGGCATTTGATCTGTCACGGGATCTTATTCCTGTTTCCATATCTCTACTATGAACAGTATTACTGCTGGTGAATAATCTTTCCCTGTTGGGTGTGTGTGTTTAAGCAACTATAGGTCTGCTACCCAAAGCTTGTGGCAGCACACTATAATTGTCCTAGATGGACCGGAGATCACTGATAGTGTGTTTGAGTGGCTTTAGCTAGGAACTGAAGCTGTAGACAGCAGCATGTTGAACACTTTTTATTCTTTAAGGTGTCACTAGATTTTTTTTGACATTACATTTCTTTTTGACACCTTATAATAGCTGGGGCCATTCTTTATGGAACTGACCTCTTGCTGATAAAAGAGTATTTCTTCTTTATATCGTGTGGAAAACAACACAGGGCATTTTAAACACTGAGTTACAGCATGTAAAAAATGTTTCCTTTGCTCAACCATAAAGCATGCTGCTTTCAGGGCTATTTTCCCTCTGCAGCAGAGATTTGCTGTTGGGTCAAGTCAGTGAATAACAGTTACACATTATAATAATGAGGTACTTATTGCTTGTGTTGCTGCTATAAATGTAAATGTGACTGACAGTCTGAGGTTTAGTGTGTGGTGTCTACCCTGAATAATAATTTCCTTTACATAAATAAAAGCAAAACTTAGTATTCATTTGGGAAAGCTTTAGTTGTCTTGGTGACTATGGTTGCTACAGCAATGTAACTACTTGTACGGTAATGGTGGCTAAGTATTGCCCCCCTTTCCTAATTACAGTGGGTTTTTTCCTCAACCCAAGCCAACCAACTTCTTTGTCTTTAAATTAGGGAATGGGGGCTGAGGTTCTGTGGGCCAGATCCAGTTCCTCTAGCAACTTCATCTGATCTGTGATGACTCTACTGATGTATAGTTAAGGTGTATGGAAAACTTTCCTTGGGCAGTTTCGCTGGTAAGGGGAAAGGCATTGTATGTATTCTATGTAGTGCTGTCTGGAAAAGCAGGAGACCAGTATACGGCTGGCATCCTGCAAGTGGTTTATACAGATTTAAGTTAGTCTTCTGATTGCACCTGTCCTTTTTTGTTCATTGTGGAGGGTGGTGTTTCCTTCCTTCCTCTGCACCAACCAAAGCTTCCACTGGACTTGTAGATTCCCCGCCACGTGCTCATTCTACACTGAATGGAGAGCAGCGGAGGGGAACTGGAGAAACACCTGGCTATGTCTTTATAGCCAGACATAAAATGACTATCTCATCTGCTGAGACTTTCAGAGGACTCCGGTGGACTTGCGCAGACAATGTGATCATTTTGCATCTGGCTAGGGGACATAGCCAGATCCTTCTCTGATCTCCCTCCACTCTCCGCCAGGCACAAAATGGGGGGTCCACAGTGGGTCTGCAGTAAGTCTGGGGATCAGCAAATGGAGAGTTGTAGCATAGTTGCTCATGCAGAACTGCTGTGTTGCTCAGAGCCATACAGGAAGCCCAGCCTATGCAACTCTGTAACATGAAGACTCACATTTTTGCAAAGCACTGATTATCCATATATTAGGATTATCTAGGTACTTTATATGTTTTGGAGTTCAAGCCCTAGAAGCCCTACTAAGTGTGGCCAGTTCTGAGGGACTGTGGGAATTATACTCCAGAACACGTGGAGACCTGGGAGATTCTCCCTGGCCTTGAATGCTTCCCATCCCATATGGATATGCCATATCCTGTTGGTCCTTGGTGACATTTCTTTGCCTAGCTTTGTCTTCTTATTTTCTTTTAAAAAATTTCCGCCTTTTTGATTGCCTTAGATTGCCTTCATGGTGCTGCAACTTTTGCTATGTTTTTCACCCGCTATGTTTGACTTGTTTAAGCCATTCATCACATTGGATCCTTCAAAGCTTGTGTCTGCTTGACCCCAGTCCAAGATGTAATGTCCTTAATATGATCTCTGACACTATTCATAATTTCTGGTAATTACTGTATTTTAGCAGACCATGATGCAGGGAGGGAGGTAGAATGGTATCCTAAGTGAGATCTTAACCCAGATATGCTTGCCAAAGAATGTTTGCTTATTTGAGTGTCGACAACTATTAATCGTGTGTGTGTGTTACCTGGTGTTATTTTATATTGGATAAATTATTGCTTTCACCATAGTACAGTGCTTGATTTTACAGTGCTTGATGATTCCAAGACATTAGGGTTCCATTCTTTACCTGACAAATTAGTGCTGTTTATTTCTAGTGCTGAATGAATGAGGATAAGAGAAATTGATTGAGGCCTCTCTTATAGACAGTTACATACCCAAGCAACTGGTTAAAAAAAAGTACTCTATTATAGATCTTTGAGCTTTCCTTCCACAGACAAGATCATTTGAATTTTTCCAGTCACTCCTTCCTCCTCTACCCTGTCTCCCTCACACACACATCTATGCACACACAACCTAGTGGAAAAACATACTATTATTTGTAGGCATAAGTATATACATGATCAGCATGCAGAAGTGTGCTGAATACATTCTAGAAAGTGCCTCCCATTCAATTAGGCTTAGTTGATACAGTATTTTTCCACTGTTTTTTTTTTTTTTAACATGGAAACTGTGTATGTGCTGTAACAAACTGCACTGCAGGCTGCAGCATCTGATTGGCATGCTAGGAGCATCGCTAGCGTACAGCTAAGTAGAAGCTGGGGAGGAAAGTGGGTCAGAAAACATGCTTACTGTACCTGCAGAGACTGCAGAGCGTAACAGCAAAGAGACAAGCCCATCTATACCATGGCACTGTTTTGCAATGCACTGATGAGGAAAACTGCTGAGAATATCCCTAACATGCATTTTACAGCCAGGGAATTTTACTGCCAGGGAATTCTGGCAGAGTCTATTCTGCATGTGAGCCTGATTAACAGTTTATAAAACCTTGCCATGTAGAACCTTGAACATTAGTCTCAGATTAATTATGCTCATGAAACATCATGTAAGTAAGTATTTTGTCAGGAAGAATATTTTATATAGGCAATTTATTGAGAATGTTAGGATATATATATATGGCAATTGGGATGGTCTTAGATAATGCTCCAATTGCTGCAGTATTGTATAATGTGGATTCTAGTTCACATGTTCATATAAGGAGATTTGTATTTTGGATGGAATACAACTTATGCGCATAAAGCATTTTCTAAAAGATGGGCGTGTCAGTCTGTTTCAGTATAAAAAGGAGAGAAGACCAGTCATGTAGGGACGGGGGTGTGGGGGGTCCGGTTTGCCCCAGGTGGCAATATTTTTGGGGTGTCCTGGCCCGTGGCCATGCCCCCATGTACTGCAGCCATGACTCGTGCGCTGTAGCCATGCCCTTCCACACACTCCAAGCTCTGCCACTGGAGAAGACACCTCCCCCCCCAGATAACTTAACAAAACTCTTCCACCTCCTCCTCCCCTCCCTTTTATATGGATCTTGAGGGCCATAATCTATTAAATGCATAACAAGGCAGTCGCAGTCAAGTATGTAATGAATGACTAGAGATGACTGTGAACAACTGGATATATAAAGAGACAAGAATAACAAATTTGACATGTTTTCAACCAGCTCACACAAGGAGTCTGTACCCATTTTGGGAACCTTCCCTTCCGCTGCAACCCTCTGTTAATAGTGTATTCTAGAGGCAGTGGTAGCTGGTGACTGTCATGTCAGTGGATCCCTACTGGATTTTAGTCCAGGCTTGAAAGGCACTGTCAAAGGTCCTTTTCACACTATGCCATTATAGTGCTATGATTGCACGTTGATTGCCACGGGTTGTATTCTGTGGTATCCTGAGTTTAGTAGGTTGGTGAGTGCTCTGGCTGAGAACTCTAAATAGTCCTCCCTAAATTGCAGATTCCAGGATGTAGAAAAACAGAAGGGAAAGATCACTTTTAAAATCCTCTTCCAATCAGAAAACCTATGAATCCAGACTCCTGCTGTTGCTCTCCATGAAGAAGTTTACTACAGATGTTTTATGGATGGAAAAGATTGGTTTTTTTTTCCTTTTCCCCATTCTGGCTGGGGGATTCTGGGAATTGTTACTGAAAAAGGTAAAGTTTCAAAGCTCTAGTTTTCAATTTTAAATTAAATGACCAGGTTCTAATGAAGGCCAAAGGTAAAACATACTAACTCTACTAACTGTACTAAAATATACCTTCCCATGTACTAACAGAGAATTGATTCTGCAGTTCCATTGTTTATGTAGGCCAAACACTATCATCCGTGTGTGAGATGGAGGTATCTGCAGACTGGTTGGGGTGGAGAGGATTCTCTAGGTTTGCTGGAGAACAATTTGTTTGTTTGTTTGTTTTAAGAGAAAACCTCCTGGGGGGTGGAATACCAAACAGGTAACTGAGGACCAAACAGAATGATGGAATACTGGGTTCTTTGGGGTGAGTTGGGAGAGTAAGCCAGGAAAGGGGAATTGGAGTACACTGGCAAAGATCATGACTAGCTGGCACACTGTATTTCATACTGCAACATTTCTTGCAGGTTCCACTTACAGTTAAGTTTAATTAAAAGGACCAGAATATGAAATGCATGTTGTGACATTTGGCTGTATTTATTATTCCAGTATATTATCACATTATTATCAGTGTAGCTATTTTCCCTGTAGTGAGGTGTTAATTTTGAATTGACTAATGTAAATTGAAATTGAAAAATTAGAAGTATCTATACATTTTTCTTTAAAAAATAGGCGGTAATAGGAATAGCATACTCTTTAAAATTCAGTGCTGTTCACAATCCCTTTAAAATAGTGAACAAAAACATGGAAACTGTTATTTCTCCTTTATGATGATGTTGCAGATGATGATAACTATTTTGTTTCTAAGTTGAAAGCTGTGGGTTTTCCCCTCTGATCTGCTGTTTCAGGGCTTAACTTCTTTCCATGAAGTTGCTTCAGTCTCTCTCTTAGAAAGAAAATGCTTATTTCATGCTTTTGAGCACTAATTTATATCATGTTAAACAATCCTCTCTACCTGACCCTCCCCAGTCCCTCTTTCCTATGTACGTACAGAGCCTTCTGTGCTACAAATTGGGGTGATAGAGGTCTCATGTCTTCTACCATTTGATGCGCAAAAGCCAGGCTTGAAGTGGCAGGATTAAAGAGATGAAAGAAAATGTTCTTCCCAACCGTGGTCCAAATATTGATTTTGTTACAGGGAACAGTGGGCTTTTGTTACTATTTCTACCTTGACATGCTGATATCTTCTGAGTATATCTGTACTGCATCCCTGACCTCAAATAGCTAAATACAGTATTTGTGCCATGTCAAAGCAAGAGTAGAGCTGAATTCAGGTTTTTCTAGTTTTTAACCAGCATTGGACTGTGATTCTGCAGGCCAGGGTTCAAATCACTGCTTGGCCATGGACACCCTCTTGGGCAAGTCACACTCTCAGGCTTGGAAGGGAAAGGCAAACTCCCTCTGAACAAATCTTGCCAAGAAAAATCTGCAATAGTTCACCTTAGCATCACTATAAGTTGGAAATTATTTGAAAATGGCAGCAAGATCTGAAGCAAATACCATTCTTTTGCCAAGGTCTCATTGATTCCTCAGTCACAAAGCATTGTTGCCCATTCATGTTGTGTTCCAATCATAGACCTAACTCCAGTTCTGTGCCCCCAATTAGAGCAAGCCCATTTAATTAGGGATGGGCCAACCAAATCCATGAATCCTGGGTAAGGATTCGAGATTCACAAATCCGAATCCCTGTGCCAAAATAGGCAAACTGAATCTTTCGAATCCACCAACCAAATAGTTTGTTGGAGACCGGGATGCCTGAAAACCTGGGAGACCGAGATGCCTGAAAACCTAGGAGACCAGACACACAAGGGGAGATGGCAAGTACGTGAGTTTTTCCCTTGGTGTAATAATGGCCTTTGCTAACAATTTTAGAAATTATGTCTGGGGTTGTATTCTAATATATTTCAATTGAACATTTAATATTTAAGTTCAGCACTTGACTGGAAGGTACAGTCTTCGTGAGATTTCAAGGATAGCTGAAAGACTCCTTTGCATAGCTTCCTTGCAAAGCTCTTTCATACACAATTCTGGGGTTTGTGGTTTACAAGGTCTCACAGCCTTTTCTGCCAAAGTGTGCTGGTGCATCATCAAATTACAAACCCCAGGATGACATAAGGAGCTATACAAAGAAAATCCAGTTTTCACCTGGGTTATCTCTGTACTGTAGTATGTGGCCCTGTTTACACAGGCACAAAATGTGGGATTAATCCACATTTTCCTGCCTGTGTACAAAGGGCCTTCATGTCATTTTCAATCTGGGGAGATCCTGAGGTGAAACTATGACAATTGTCTTGGCCAATTTTCTTCAGAGGGAGTTTTGCCTTTGCTTATGCTTTTGCTGAGGATGAGAGAGTATGTCTTGCCCAAGATTATCCTTCTTTCCCTTGCTTTTTAAACCCTTTATTAAAAAAAACGAATTTGAAAGATTTGAGATTTATGAGATTCATGGATTCCCAGAACCTTCCAGGGATTCAGATCTGGATTCAGATTTGGAAAATTCTGGATTCTTCCCATCCCTACATTTAATCAATGGAAACTCAAGAAGTCAACATTTATTTAAGCTCTAATTAGGACTAACAATTGAATATAGCTCATTATATCCTCTTTTGTCATAGAATCATAGAGTTGGAAGAGACCACAGGGGCCATCCAGTCCAACCCTCTGCCATGCAGGAACACATATCCAAGCACTCCCGACAGATGGCCATCCAGCCTCTGCTTAAAAACCTCCAAAGAAGGAGACTCCACCACACTCCAAGGCAGCATATTCCACTGCCAGACAGCCCTGACCATCAGGAAGTTCTTCCTGAGGTCCAGGTGGAATCTCCTTTCCTGCAGCTTGAATCTGTTGCTCCTTGTTGTGGTCTCTGGAGCAGCTGAAAACAAGCCCGCTCCCTCCTCAATATGACATCCCTTCAGATATTTAAACATGACTGTATGTCCCCTCTCTTCTGCAGACTAAACATACCCAGCTCCCTAAGCTGCTCCTCATAGATCATGGCTTCCATCTGTTATCTGTTATTTCCTCTTCTGCTAGTGCAGAGAGCCCTTCCCTATACTGACTTTTAAGCCCTGACCAGGAAGCACTGCTGGCTCAGAACACAGCTGTAGTCTTGAGGAATACTCTTTGAGTCCACCTCAGTTTGCCCTCACTTTCACTAAATGGGGAATGAGGAAGAGCAAAGCCATCCTGGGAGTCAGTCAACAAAGGCTCAACCAAGCCAAATAGTGGCTTCTTCAGGGACCAGCCGCATCCCTTTACTTGTGCCTTGTTGACCCAGTCAGGATGAAGAGTGGTAAGTGAAGCTGGTGTGCAACTTGGCTGATACCTGAAGAAGTCTTTTTACTCACATTTGCCATCCGAAGTGAGGATTATAAGCACCAAGCAAAAATGACAGGTAACTTGGATGACACCTGGAGGAGCTGCTTCCAGTTCTCAGCTGAGTCCTTTCTCTGAGACAAGCGCAGAATTGGTTGGTGAGATGGGATGTGGGAAGGCATGGGAAGGGTTTGATGATATCAAGGAGGAGAGAACCTTCAGAATATGATACTTTCCAGATAAACAGTTGGCATCTGCTTGCATCAAAATTCCATGAAGAAAGTTCTTTGCTGTAGAATGAGATATTACTAAATACTCTGAAATCTGGTGATTATTTTTAAAAGTTGATATTTTCAGGGTTTCTTTAAAAACTCCATGTTGGAGTACTTCCAAGGAAGTTGTATTGCCCTTTCCCATGGTTTCATATTCCAGAGCAAATTTGGGCAGTTCTTTTTATCTGCTAGTATTTCCAGGGGAGGCCTTACTCATTGTCTCACATTTGATTCCCCCCTCAACAACTGCTGGATAGTTCTTGATCCGGTTTGTACGGGATTCTGTTTTACAGCTTCAAAATGGGTTTGTCAACTGAATTTTTAATGAAATGAACCCTAGATGTTGGAATATTATTCAGTGGAGAGCCATTCAGTCTTCATTTATGTTTCCTGCTTCTACTCTCCAAAAGTGCCTCCTTGGGTTTTCAGTGGTAAATATGCATGTGTTCTTTGTACCAGAAAGAGCTAATTTTGGCTAGCATTCTTTACTATTTGACTGAGGGACAGCAGACATCAAAACTGGAACTCTGCATGATTTAAGAGTGCAGGATGAGGAAAATGAGAGAAGCCATCTGTTGTATTACACTATTTAAAGGACCAGAATGCTTATCCCTTTGAGCCTTCAGCAGGTATTAACACTGGATTGAGAAACAGAGATCCAGCCAGATACTAGATGTCATCTCCCAGCATACCTCAGCATTTGAGTATGCTGGCTATGGCTATGTGAAACTGCAGTTTAGGAACATTTGGAGGGCTGTTATGATTCCCATCCCTTGAAGCTGTCAAATAGCCATATAATCCCTTCCTTACCTGCATAACATTATTTTGATGGACCTGCTGAATGAATGAGACAGGCTGCTAGAGGACAGAGGCTGGCTTCTCCCTACGCAGCACAGATATGCAGTGGCTTTCTGCATGTGGGATGAGACTCTTAGTTTACTAACAGGTTAGTACACTTTTTCACAGGTGAGGAACTTCTGCAGGGATTTCAAAGCTTCTCTATCTCTTTCCCACACCTTCTCTCTTATACAAGTGCTTTTTAAATACAGCAAAATAAGTTTGATTGTAAAGTATTTTAAAGTACTGCTTCTCAAGCAATCTGATGTGACAGACTTGACCTCCCACAATGTGTCAGAGACCATTATTATATTTATAGAATCATAGAGTTGGAAGAGAGTACAGGGGCCATCCAGTCCAACCCCCTGCCATGCAGGAGCACACATCAAAGCACTCTTGACAGATAGCCATCCAGCCTCTGCTTAAAAATCTCCAAAGAAGGAGACTCCACCACACTCTGAGGCAGCACATTCGACTGCCGAACAGCCCAGTTCTTCCTGAGGTTTAAGTGGAATCTCTTTTCCTGCAGTTTGAATCCACTGCTCCTTGTCCTAGTCTCTGGAGCAGCAGAAAACAAGCCCGCTTCCTTCTCGACATGACATCCCCTCAAATATTTAAACATGGCTATCATTTGCCCTCTTAACCTTTTCTTCTGCAGACTGAACATATCCAGCTCCCTAAGACGCTCCTCACAGGGCATGGCTTCCAGACCCTTCACCATTTGCTCGCTCTCCTCTGGACACATTCCAGCTTGTCAATATCCTTCTTGAAATGAGGTGCCCAGAACTGGACCCAGTATTCCAGATGAGGTCTAACCAAAACAGAATAGAGGAGTACCATTACCTCCCTTGGTCTAGACACCATACTCATATTGATGCAACCAAGAATTGCCATTGTCATGTTTCCTAGAAGCTTGCCAAGACCAGCAGCTGATGGCTTGGGGTTTGGCACTGAGCTGTTGATTGCCACTTTGAGTAGCACTGTTTTAAAATATACTGATTCAATCCTTGTGTCTTCTGGAGTGCATATAACAAAAACAATGTCATAATCTTCTTTCATTCCACCCTCGTTTTCATCAGGAATAAAAACTCTTCTACCTCCATAGAAGTGAAAATGAAGAACTGGCCTTCCTTTACTTTTCTTCATTATATCTGAAAGCTGTAGAATTGTATTCTGACCTTTTCTTCCAACTGCAGCCCTGCCTCTCCAATGCATGTCCAGGATCTGTTTGTTCCAGAGGCCCTCCCACAACTTTCCATATTGTTAGAGTGCTGCAAGGGGGAGGAAAGTCTGCTCTACAGACGGATGCTAGTCCCTTAGCCAATGGACACAGTTGCCATTTCACCTGTATCCATTTCAGCCATGGATACCAAAACAGAGGAAGATGGGCGGATGAGGCTCTAAGCCCCTAAGACTAGGTTAGGAGCCTCAGTTTGCCCCTGTGAAGATCTGGCCAAACTGGACCAGCAAGACTTCTAGTTGAGAGTTGATTCTCTTCAAGCATTATCAATGAGAGGTATACTAAATGATCAGAACTGAAGACATGGCAAGGCAGCTGTTGTCTTGGAGCTCCCTGAGGAATAACAAAGGCTGCCTGCAATGTATTCTGTGCACATTTACTTTGGAGCAAGCTAGGTTGAACACATGGAGGGAACTTGTAAGTACGTATTGTGCTTGTAAGGACCCTCATATTTAAGGAGGTTTTGGGGATAATGGGTGGGAAAAGGAATTTGCCGTTCTCTTAAAAGTACCTGCAAGGAAGCAAACATTAATAACAGCCCATCTGCCCGTGTTGACCCCCACTAAAAACAGTTCTGGGATCCCTAGTGCAATCTTCTCCATGCAGTATTAACACTATGCACTATGTTAAATGGAGCTCACTTTCTTTGCAGCCAGAAAGCTGTTGGTGATATCATGCGGTTGCCTGGATTGTGATTTGCTATACTTAGCCGCATCGTCTCTTTTCTACACTTGCATTTTGTTTTTCTTCCGAGACCATAAGCTACTGGCTTTGTGTGGAAGAAACAATACCATTTGAGCACATCTGTACCGTTTTTTTAAAAAAACAAACAGTTCAGTTCAGAGGTTCAGTGTGCTGTAGGAGTCTTCCTGCCTTCATGTAAAATTAATCATTTCCCGATGCATCAGGTTAATAGAATCGGATGACAGTGGTGCGTGTGTACGTTTGTGTAAAAATATATATAGTGCCAGCCTACCACAGCAGTGTGCTTGAGAGGCTGTTTTATGCTGGAGTGCTCAGACTAAACACTAGGTGTCAGTTGATCCATACAGAGTTAGTCAATAACTGGTAGAGGGTGAGGAGCTCTCTTGATAATTTCACTGTGGCTTGGTTGCTATGGCAACTGCTTCTTTTGTACAGGTACTGTGTATGCCGGGGGGGGGGGACCCCCGTCATCTGGGTTGTGCTTCGTGGACACGGCGGCTTATGGAAAAGAATTGCTGTGGCACAGCATTTGCTCACGGTTTTTGCTAAATGGGAGGCTGACGGACATCGCCGAAGACGAAGTTACGAAGAAGCTTTCTTTGTGCCGCCTGTTGTTGCTGTCTAGTCAAGGGTTTTGTTTGTTTGTTTCATCGATACTGTAGAAACAGGTTAATCATCAGTCCTGAACCACCCACACCTACTCTCCAACACCTTTCCTGGTAAACCTATATACATACCCCTAACTAATTAACTCAGCGACAGACAGTTCACTCATACTTGCATACATGCAGAGGAATAGCTATGGGGGAGGGCATAATGAAGCTTTTAGTGGAATTTTCCTTCCGTCCCCAAATTTCCAGCATCGCAGTAACTTATAACTTCAGTTGAACATGTAGAAATAAGACTTCGGCATCCAAAGAAAGAGGGGTGGGCAAAGTTACTAAGGAAATGCGAACACAACAAATAGAAGAATTCTAGGTATGAAGGATCTTTAGTGTCTTTATCTCTGCATTGCTAGACAGAAAGAAAAATTTGTTTAGGCGGGCAGAAGCATTTTTTTTTTGGAGGATTAGTAGCATCATTCTCTGTCCCTTCATAACAATACCACTGCATACTCATGTAGTCAGATGAGAAAATCATGCAACAAGGAGAAGACAGGGGAGGGGAAAGGTAAGGTAATATTAGAGTAACAGTATTTTGGGTATTAAACCAACCTAGCTTAACCTTCAAACAGTTTTGAGAAAAGTGGACTCTGTGTTCCCCTTTTCTTTGAATATGAACAAACCACAATTCTTTAAAAGATGATAAGCTTCACTCCTCATACTCCAAAATTCTCATATGTTAGCTTAGTTAGTTTACTAGCAAGTCAGGATTGTTGTCAGAAGAAGACAGGTAGTTTAGTACATAGGAATGTATACTGCCATTTTCTTTGTAGGGAAGGAATTTTATTGCTATGGGAAGTGGTAGGAGTATTTCTCCTATGAAAGAAAGGGTCTGAGAAAACTTTGGTGGCAGCCTGCACCATAGCTTGGCTGTCAAGGCTATACATTACTAGTTGGTCTTTTTAAGCCTCTATTTTTCCCTTAGAACTGGACTTGTGTAAACTTTCATAGGGTTGGGTTACCAGTTAACAAATGCTGGCAGGTGTAGATGAGAGACGTGGTTCTATTAGAGCTCTTGAAAAGTCTTGCCGTCATATGTTGGAAAAAGGAAATCCATTTGAACCGAGAGAAATTTGAATGGGATGGTTGGTTCCCCTGCAGTTCCACATAGGAAATAAATTGACTTAGAATCATAGAATCATAGAGTTTGAGGAGAGCCAACACCTGCCATGCAGGAACACACACTCAAAGTACCCCCAGCAAATGGCCATTCAGCCTCTGTTTAAATCCCCCAAAGAATGTGACTCCACCAAAATCTGAGGCAGCAAATTCCACTGCTGAATGGCTGTTACCGACTTCACTGGGCACGCTTTCCTATAATAGTAAGAGCTCTGTTTTATTTTTATTTTGTTTTATTTTTTGTTGAAGAAGAGCTATGTTTTCTCCCAAACTACCAGAATTTGTCTCTGTGTCAGGAGAGAACTCAGCATAAAACCAGAAAAGGACATTTTGAGAGACACAAATATTGCCCTGAAGAAATTAGTCATGGCTAAACATCCTATTGGTATCTGAGGACACTCGCTTTAAGACAAACATGGTTCTCCTTCTCAGCTTCTGTGTAAGCAACGAATATAATTGTGAAAATATTTGCAAGACTATGCAGTGAAGCCACACTAATTCTCTTCACTGTCCTGCTCTTCTCTAGTCTCTTGAGCTTCTGTGTTGTTTACATGATGCTTTATAAAGAACAGAAGCTTACAACCTAAAATAGGCACTGGGAAACCACAGAGGAAAGAAAAAAAATAAAGGAAAGGGACATCAGAGAAAGGGAGGCAATAACCTAAACAATGACTAAAAACATACATTTCAGTAGCGTGTTACTGAAATGAGGCTTCTGTGTACAATAAAATAAAATTTCAAAAATCAGAACATTGTGCACTTAGCTATGGAGGCATTGTTCCCCTAATTTATATTTGTAGAATTCCTAGGATGTGGCTTAGTGCCAGTTATGGTATAATTGTTCAGTCTCCTTTACACTGAATAGGCTTAGTTTGGACAGCTGCTTGGTATCATGGTTAGGGGAAGAAGTGGAGTATTGAGTTTTCAGGTCTAGTAGAACAGGGACATCAGCCAGGGTAAATACATCCACCTGCAACTACATCTTTGTTGCTCAAAACTTTAGAATCTGAAAGGATGGGAAACAGAAAGTAAAACAAGAGCTTGCAAAGATGTCAAGAGTGACAATGAACATAATTAGTGTAAACTATATTTCTTGCTTCATATTTAAAAATGAAAGCTTGATATAAATACAATATATATATTAATAATTTCCATTTATCTTTTGTCCCAAGTACGCATATTTCTTGTAACATACTTCAAATGTATTTTTTATATTACTATTTTTATACTACTGAGTGGGGAGGGAGGGTTAAGAGCCACAATATTATCTGTATTGCTACATGACTTCAATAGCACTGGGGAAAAAAAAGAATATAGAAATGTTGATCTCAAGTTGTTTTCTAATGTGGAGTCTGCAACTGTGTAGGGATTAAAATCACTATTTTTGGATAGCTGGCTGTTCTATTACAGTCTACATGAATGACTTAAGAAAAATCAAAAGTACTCTTGCTATTAATACATTTTGTATGTGTGTTGTGAAAAGCCACATCTTCAGCTTCTCTTGTTCTATTTCATTTCACCATCAAGATTTCATAAAGTTGTCAGTTGCAGCGATCCATACACCCCTTAACATGATCAGGGATGCTTGGCACATAATGGCTTGCCGTTATCTGCAAAGCAGCCAAAACAGATCCTAGATTTCAGTTGATCTTGGAAACTAAGCAAGGTCAGCCCTGATTAGAACTTGAATGGGAGACCACTAAGAAATGCCAGTGCTGTAGGCTAAATTTAGAAGAAGACAATGGCAAACCACCTCCAAGAATTTCTTGCCTAAGAAAACGCTATGAAATTCATGAGGTCACCATAAGTTGAAATGTGACTGGAAGGCACATATACACTACCTGTGAAAAGTGTGAGAAAGGAAATGAGTTTTAGTGATCTTACTCTCTCTACTGTCACCTGCCCATTCTTCTGAAACAACCCTCACAGCTCTCTGGTGCAGATTCAGTGGGTGGAGAAAAAATATACAACTTCCTCCTGCTTCTTTCTGTGGGATTCCTTCACTGGATTAGAAACTTTCTATGGATGGAAAGAAACGTTCAATATGCAAAAAGTAAATTTTGGACATGTGTTTATGATGTATATATGACATTTTAAAATTAACAGCAAGGAAGCAAATACATGCATCATATGCAGGGCTTGGAAAAGTAATTTTTTTGGACTTCAATTGCCGGAATCCCCCAGCCAACCTGGTCAATGGCCAGTGAAATTTTCTACCTCAGGCCAGAAACACAGAATGTCTGTGGAAACTTAATTCAGTTTAGAATGACTACCTGTGGACCACGTATGAATAATTGTTTCTCCTTTTGTTAGTTTGATATCTCAGACATAGGTTATATCTCTTTTAAAGTGTTTAGGTTTTTTTCCCTCAGGGACCAACAAGCATGTAAAGAGAGAGAGATTTTTATGTTTCTTATTTATTTCTGCTTGTTGATTTTAGGGCTCTGTCTTCCAGAGTATGAAAGAAGTGTAGTGTGAGAGATGAAGTGTAAAGGGAAAAAAAAAGTTTGAACTAAAATGCTTTTGTTCAGCTTAGGGCAGAGAGAGAACTGTTTTCACATTCCTTTTATCTTCTGTAAATGGGATTATACTGAGGAGAGAAAAGTCTGAAGGAGTCTTTTGGATGTAGTTTTCCTATGCATGTACATCACCTCCCACATAGTCCTGAAACACATGAAGTGTAAGCAGGTCTTAATCTGGTATGTGTGTCCGTAATCTCATTAGCATTTTTTTGTCATACATAACTAAAATGAGGATGTAGTAGTGCTTTATCCCTTCATTGTAACTGATGGAGATGCACAATTCCTTATTAGGATCACAAGCAAGCATTACTAGAATGGCAAATTTCATCTACTATAGATTGGTGACTTGATATTGTACTTTCAAGCCAGAGAATCACCCTTGAGTGGCTAGGGAATAACTTCTGGAAAATCTGTGTTTTTTTAGTTTGTTTGTTGTTGTTTTTTTGGTGTGTGTGTGTGAGAGAGAGAGAGAGAGAGAAATGACCAAAAATTGTTGAGATCTAGAACTTTTCCTACATCCATAGTTTAATACAACTGGAACCAGGATATCAGCAGATATTTCAAATATCAGTAGATATTACAAAGGTTGGTCTGTTGACTAGAGAACACACTGGACTGGTTTCTGCAGTGAGAAGCAGAGAGGGCTGGGTATCTATATTGCAGGCTTCACCTTTAGTAAGGGTGAATTGTGACTCTTAAACCTGCTGCAGAGAGGTGGAGTCACCTCTACTAAAGACTTCAGGTACCAGAAAAAAAAGAAGAGAGAGAAATGAACAGCATGTTATCACAGGGAGAAGAGTCCAGAGCTTTAAAGCAATACAAAAAGCTATGTATGTATTGGCCCTCTAGGTTAGTGGTCCAAATAGAGACCAGAAGAACATGATGACCAATTGAGATGACTAGAATCCAGGGCGAGTGACCAGAAGGGCTGGAGCCAGGCTAGAAGTCAAGCATTAAGGAGCCCCTTATGAGATCCCTACACTGGATGAGAGGGTGAAGGAATCAGTGTCAAGCAAAGACTAAGATGGGTGTTGGGAACTTCTAACTGTAGCTGAGATGTAGACAAGCGGGGAGGCATAAATCCAAACATACACTATCCTTGCATGAGCATCCAAAGGGCAGAATTAGACAATGGCAGGTAGTTAGTAGTGAGAGGCAAGGCTGATGACCTCCATAGAGGTGGATATCTGCTGGGAAGGAGGTTCAGACTTGAAATATTTGATTTGATTCAACTGGAGTTTTATAACCTGTTTCAGAGGGTCAAAACCTTAGGGAGGCAAAAGCTTTTTATTGGTTTAGGCACTTAGGTATGCTGTATCTTTTGCTATGTTTTTAATATGTATTAAACTATTTTAATTTAATGTCTTAATTGGCCTGTTTAACAGTTTTAAAAACTTCTGTGTCATCTATTTGGTTTCCTTATGGGAGAGAGGCTATTTATTAAATGAATGAATGAAGAAATTGCGTTCCTGTTACTTTGAATTTCTCCAGTCACAGTGCATTTTAAGATAAAGATTTAGGTTTTGTTCATTGTAGATTTTTTCTTTTGTTACTAGACTTGTTTAGGTGAAGGAACTCTATTTCCAATACATGCAATAAGATAAATGGAATGCAAAATTCTGTATATCTTTTGGCAGGCCTAAGTATTGCATAGCTCAGTGGATCCTGTGGTCACCATCTGCTTTGCACTATGGAGTGACGCAGGGGGATTTCTTCACCGTTTCTGTCACAGAAGCTGAAGCTTGAGTGTCAAAGAGAGTGGCAGCCCTGATTACAGGTTTCTTTTAGAAACTGCCAGTTTGTGAATGCAATGCCATTCTGATTTAAAACATGCATGTACAGACATGCTCCTTCACTGCAGCACAGCACTTGACAACCCCAGATAATTCCTTCGGGTTTTGTTTTTCAGTCATCTGGGAAGCAGCAAACCTAGCAGATTTGCCCTGAAATTCTTGAATAAAAAACCCAGTGATTTCTTTAGCAAGTAGTTCGTGATTATTCTCACTTCCCTGGAGGATTAAAGAAACATCATTGCTCGCTTGCACACAGCTGGTCATAGTCAGTGTTCATGGGCTGAAGAAGCAACTTAAGTCTCTCATTCCTGGGAGCTCTTTAAATGCCTGTAGCAGCAGTACATACAATTTGTTGATGAGTTCCTTAAAACATTTGCCTGTTTTTTTTCCTGCTCTGTATACTGTACCAACTGCTTTGGCACTTTGAAGGAACAGGTTTGTTCTTCCCCAGTCATCTTGCTATGGGAACATGTTTTACATCAGGAAATAGCAATATGTTCTTTGCAACATATATGCCACAACCATTGAGATGCTGCATATTTGTTTTTTCCCCCCTTTGATATCCTTGTTATTCAAGCAAGCAGACAAAATCACTCCCACCACTTCTTTTTATTGCATACCTTTGTTATATTTTTATCTTGCTCTTCTTCTGTATTATTTGAGACTAAGCAGTCAGCTGGGTCCCTCTTTTACCCTATTTCATCGCAACAATTTAGCTCAGAGATAATGACTCCTCCAAGATCACACAGTACATTTTATAGTGGAATGAGACACAGTGCAGAATCAATCTTACCAGTGTGCAGAGTAAGATTTGGGGTGCCATGAAAGGGCAGCACAGTGTTAATTATTATTAATCAACAGGTACCAAAATGTCTTGAGCTGACCCTGCTGCAGTCTTTGCTAGATACTCTAACTACTTACTAAAAATTTTTTAAAATAATATGTCAGTAGACACTAGAAAGTCTAAGGAATCAAATGAGAGTGTAATGATCACCTTTTCTACTACCAAAACTTGGAAACTCCATTGTGCTTGCTAGGCCTTCCTCTTGTTTTGTCGGACAACAGAAAAATATATTGCTAAAGCTAGATTTTGAACTAGAAAATCTTGTATGGTTTCTGCAGTACATGATTCTGTGAGTTGTCTATAGGAATGTTCACACCTCTGTGACTCATGACTAAGGTAAAATTCTGAATGAAACAGCCTGTTGCAGACTGAAGACGAAATATGACATGTGAGCAAAAGCAGTATTACATTCCTACATACCAGTGTCATTTGAACTTTGTGATACTAAGGCCCTTTTCACATGGGGGGTGGGACGGGCGAAAACGCCCAAAAACAGAGCTTACCTGAAACCGGGTAAGTCCATCGCCACGTGGAGCAGCGCGAGCTCGCTGCTCCGCAGTCCCCCGGCGTCCCAAATGGTGGCTTCCGGTTGGTGGAGGCTGTCCACCAACCGGAGAAGCTCGCCAGCTGGAAGCCTGCCCCCGGCAGATCTGCAGGTACGCACTTGCGCGTGCCTGCAAATCCACTACGGAGCCGGGCGACGGAGCGGTGCGGGGCTGCACGCTCCGTGTTTTTTAAAAACCTCGAAAAAGAGGTTTTTAAAAAACACGCAGCGCGCCTAGTTCCGGCCGCTCCTGAGTGGATTCTGGTGTGGAACTACAAAAAGTAGTCCACACCAGTCCACTCCATGGTGTAGAAGACCTCCGTGAGAGGTCACTCTGCACCATTTCAGAAGCCCGGTATGGAAATGGCCTAAATCTATGGATTTTGGAATGTTGCTGGTGTTATAGTTATTTGGTTTTATGTTTATTGTCATATACATGTAACATATTTAGCATCCCGCCTTGGCACTATTTTCCATGCCAGTGAGACTGTGTGTTCTCAAGAAGCAAAAGGCTATGCTGACTGTAATATTGGTACTTGAGTGGTTCCTAAGTCAGATGGACTTTCACTGAGGAGCCAGAATAAATGTGCCAAATAGGTATTGGATAGTGACTGTAGTGGGTGGTGACATTGGTGAAAGATATCTCAGAGACAGTGGCAGTTGTGCTACGGCTAACCCTCATTATTACTATGTAGGAAAAAAAATACTGGTAAACCACTTCTGAATATCTTTTTACACTGAAAACCTTATGATGAGACAATCCAACAAATGATTGGGTCCCAGAGTAAATCAGGTAAGTCACTCACTAGAAAACAGAAATATTAAACTGAAGTTATTGTACTTCGGGCATTACATAAAATGATAAACTTAATGGAAAGATGATAATGGTTGGTAAAGTGGAAGGCAATGAGAAAAGAGGAAGACTGTTTTGTACGTGGATCGAGCCAATTAAGGAGACCAAGACCTTGAATTAACAAGATCTGAGGAGCCCTATTGATGACTAGATCTCATGAAGTTCTTTTTATTTGTAGGGTCACCGTAAGTCAATGCCAACTTGATAGTAAATAAGAGTATTTCACATGTCTTTGCAAATGTACTAAAACTGAACACAAATTTCACCTCTTGTAGTAATTTCTTATACTTTATAAGAGAGGATGCTACAGTATCAGAGTTATTCCTGGTAGGAGAAAGCTAGGGAACAAATCAGAATGAATCCTTCTGAATTGTTGTTGGTCATTAGCCTTGGAACACACAATTGTTGTTAGACAATGTCAGTATTAAGAGAGTACCAGTCTACTCTTGTAGAATTTTGAACAGTTTTTAAAAATAGTCTCCCATTGCTTTATTTCTTAGCATCTTAGACCAGCACTCAAAGCACTGTGCTGCCCTGGCTCTCTGTTTCTACTGATATGTAGTAAATTATGTTAGCTATCATATGACTTCATGCAAGGCTTTGAAATACCTCAGACATCCTGTCCAGTTTATCCCTTCCGATTAAGGGAAGTACTGTATTTTCTTACATCATTAAAAACATGTGTATGCATTTGGTCTGTTACTCATCATAGATAACACTGCGTATTTATAAGGTGCTCTCTCCTTATCAAAGGTTGATGTGATCCTGAAGGTTGCAAATCTTAAGATTCTTTGAAGCTGTCAGTTTGTCTAATTAAATTCTTGCTTCTTTTTCTATATCTGTAGAATTTTGCATGCCAAAATGTAGCTGTGAAACAGCACAAATCAGTGTTACAATACATTAATCAAGTGCATGAAGAAACAGCAGGACAAAAGAGTGATTATGCAGTATTATATCAGCATTGATCTTTACTGATTTGCAGTCTCTGTTACTACTTATCATTCCCTTTTGACTTCTAAACCCAGAGAGAATAAAATTATACTCTTTTTCAGGCCTATCTGGTTATCTTTCAAAAAGAGAGAGAGAGAGAAAGAGATTGAGATTGAGAGAGAATTGACAGTAGGGATTTTAATATTCCTGTGACTAAATATAAATCTCAAACTTCAATAGAAGATTCTAGTCTAAGTAGCTTTTAAATAATCTTCTTTCTCCTTTTTCTTTAATTTGGGCCATAGCTGTGCATTAAATTTTACTCTGTGCCATAGCCATGCACTAAAATAGAAGTGGTCGTTCACTTAGTCATCAGCATTTGTGTGTGTGTTTTTAAAAAATAAGTGCTAGAGCAGTGGTTCTCAAATCTTGGTTCCCCACATGTTTGAGACTTCAGCTCCCTGAATTCCTGACCATTGGCCTTGCTGGCTGGGATTTCTAGAAGCTGAAGCCCCCTCTACCCCAATGTGGAGAACCAAAGATTTAAAATCACTGGGCTGAAGGAACGTGCAAAGGACAACCATGCTTTCCTTTACAGTCAAAAGTTTTTATTTTGTGTATGAAATTATAAAGAAATGCCTTTATGTATGTATAACCTGAGAACCATGGTAGATGATGGGTGGCAGCTGTAGCTTAACATATTTGGAGGACATCTGTTTGGCAAAGGCTGCTCTAGAAGAATCAAGAAAGAAAAACAAGGATGGGACTTTGAAGATATGGCTCCAGGTGCCTTTTCACAGTACACAGTTATAGCACTATGATTCCATTTTAGCTGCCATGACTGCATCCTGTTTAATATTTTTTTTTAAAGTTGGGTAAGATACTAGAGTTCTTTGGGTGAGAATTCTAAGTACCCTTCCTTAAACTGCAAGTCCCAGGATTCCATTGGATGTTGCTGTGGCAGCTAAAGCGGAATGATATTGTTACAACTGTGTAGGGTGAAAGGCCCTAGATGCAGGGTGCACAGACATACACTATGCACCGAAGTTGTTGTCTAATAGTATATAAGCCTTTGCTACCAAATGCCACATAGTTGCCATACCAATGGCTTATAGTTTGCTCTTTTTTTAAAGAAATTGCCTTTTCACTGATCCTTTGGGGTCTCTGTTCCTACAAAATGGAACCCATTGGTATAGATAAAGGGGAGGATCCAGCCATTCCTAGAAAAGTGGAACTACCACTCTGGTAAACAAAGCTGAGAAAAGTTACCTTTTTGACCATGCTATCTGAGGGTTAACAAAATGATTTCTCTGAGATCAGTGGGGTAACTTACAGATTAGGCTTTTGATTACTTAATACTGAAATGATGACATCCTCCATATAAATTTCTTCTGCTCCTATTGTTCCTGAACTTGGTCCTGACTTTTAATGACATTCACAAGATACTTTGTCCTTGTTTATCTTGATTTATTTTTAAAAACCTACTAGATTCTGTCTCAGTGAAATTTGAGTCAGTGCAGCAGGGTAGTATATTTTATTTGGGAATGAGATCAATGTCAGATTGCTCTTACTCTGATTTCAACATCAAGAGGGGAAAGTTGATTAGCTACTCTTTGTAAAGGGCTTTGCCGAGATCATAGTCAGAGAACTGCAGCAAAGGTGGAAATGATAAACCTTTAAAATACAAATTTATGTTCACTCTGTGATTAGCAAGTACAAAGATGCCATTAAAAAACTTGTAATTTTAAAGACAGGATTTTGTGTCATCAAATATTCTAGGCAATTTGTACATATGTTCTGCATTTCTGTAGCATTTATTTCAGAACATACAGGAATTGGTCATCTGTATAACAAATTAAATACTAAGATTATGTGCCCATTTTGTATCGGTTACTATTTGAGAGTCTAAGCTTTCTGGACACCTTTTTTCAATCCAGCTAAGTAGTTCTCTGTACATAAGTGGTACCCCATGTGCTTATAATGTGCTGGGTTAGGAACTTCAAACATAGATCATAAATGGTCATTGAAACACTCACCAAATCTGTTTATATACACTGTATTACTTTCAGACAGCTGCATTTTCAAACAGACAATCAACATTTCATTGCAGTTAGTCACACACAAACAATCTTTAAAAGTAGTACTAGAACTGTTCTGGAAGAATAAACTTCAATAACAACACATAGATAATACAACTGTGCAGTAGAGAGAGAGCTTAGAATTGAAGAAGTGGCTTGAAAGTGGTGTGAAAATGAAATGGTAGATGGAATATAGAAAAGGTCAGTTCAGCAAATTACCACATATGAAGCTGCCAAGTGGGAGAATATGCTTAGCATGTTTTTAGAAGAGGTTTTCCCTTGAGTAGTGAAAGATGTTTGTCATGCTTGGGATTGACTGAGCCAATACATTTGCATTTAGCATGTTTGTGTTTTGTGATTGATTATTGGAAGGTTAAACATGGGCTTAATTTGCAAGCCTGATGATTGAAGCACAGAAGAGGAAATTCTGTTATGGGTTTGTTACAGGGAATACACACTCCCCTTAGTGTGTAGATCAGGGTTTTCCAGACAGTTTGCCATGACACATTAGTGTGTCGTCTGAAGTGTTTAGGTGTGTCACCTTCAATCTTGGAAATGTATGTTATCATTTATAAATCATATATTTTTAAAAAGGTTTTCATGAGATATGTTGTACCCCCATACATTTTGTTATTACAATTTATGTATATGTCTGTATCTCTTATAAGGGGTTAGTTTAACTTCTGGTTTGCTAGTAAAATTGAATTACTGTGTCATGAAATGATGCATGTCTAAAAAGTGTGTCACCAACATGAAAAGTTTGGAAAGCTCTTGTGTAGATTGACCTTCAGTTGGGTTATTGATCCTTCTAGGATAGCTGTGGCTGTACTTGAATGGTACCAGCTGCCTAGGGTTTCAGACAAAGTTTCTCACTAAGGGTTCCCAGATGTCAGGACTTGGTGACTCTTTTCCGGTCCCTATGGAAAGGGAGGGAATCCCAGGGCGAGACTACTGCCTTGAAAAATACGGTTGTGTATTTTTCTTGCTAATTGCCTTTCAGATGTCTTTGCTTTGTGGCAACCCCATGAATGAGAGAGGTCCAAGACACCCTGTCATCAACAAATCTGCTCACGTCCCGCAGTCCGAGGGCTGTGGATTTCTTGATTGAGTCTATCCACCTGTAATGAGGTCTTCTTCTTTCTTGACTGCCTCCCACTTTACATATCAACTTTTCTCATGAGCTCTGTGATGTCATGATATGGCCAAAATATGATAGCCTCAGTGTATGTATATATCGAGGGGGGAGAGAGAAGAGGGGAGAGAGAGAGAGAGAGAGAGAGAGAAGGAGATATTTCTCATTCAAAATAATTTTATTAGTGTTTGATCAAACTATTAAAAAACCATAAACACACATATAAATCATAGAAAATCTTAAATCACATTGGAAAAATACAAAACTGTAAAGAACAATAAATAGCATAAGACATAAAAGAAAGGAAATATTTAAAGCAGTCAGAAAAAGAACATTCATTTCTTCACACTCATCCCTAACTTCCTCGTGTGACTGGTATGGTGACAGCATTATTTATACAGCACGTAATCTAAACCACCTCAGTAAATCTGTAAACTGCAGAATCTACTTAGTTCAGCTTACTTTTCTATTTATGGTGCTGATATAATTATATGAAAGATACTTTAAAGTCAAAATTCAAAATTCTCCACCTTTATATTTTTCCAGATGTTTTGAACATATCCAATAACACTGTCCCAGTCCTTGACAAATTTGTCATATTTCTCTCCTTTCAGGAGAAGTATAAGACGATCCATGTGGATAATATCTAGTACTTTCATCAACCAGTTGTTCATAGTGGGGAGAGTCTCCATTTTGTCTCCATTTTGGGGCTAGAATTATTCTCACTGCTGCTGCAATGTAAAATAATATTTTACCCACTTTCTTTTCAAGATCTTCCTCAATGGTGCTCAATAAATACAACTTTGGTGACATTTCAAACTGAAAACCTAGAATTTTTTCAGTTTGAATATGGATGGTTTTCCAAAACTTACTTTTTTGCAAGGCCACGAGAGGTGAAAGAAGGTACCTGCCTCCAAAGCACATTTCCAACATTTGTTGCTATATTCCTTACACATCTTAGATAATTTATCTGGAGTTAGGTACCATCTGTTTTGCATTTTATACAAAATTTTCCCTGATATCTTGGCAGGCTATGTATTTCATCCTTGAAGTCCAGAATTTCAGCCACTGGTCTAAGTTCATAGAATCATAGAATCATAGAATCATAGAAATGTAGAGTTGGAAGAGACCACACGGGCCATCCAGTCCAACCCCCTGCCATGCAGGAACCCCCTCAGAGCACTCCCGACAGATGGCCATCCAGCCTCTGCTTAAAAACCTCCAAGGAAGGAGACTCCACCACACTCCGAGGCAGCCTATTCCACTGCCGGACAGCCCTGACCGTCAGGAAGTTCTTCCTGAGGTTCAGGTGGAATCTCCTTTCCTGCAGCTTGAATCTGTTGCTCCTTGTCCTGGTCTCTGGAGCGGCAGAAAACAAGCCCTCTCCCTCCTCTACATGGCATCCCTTCAAATATTTAAACATAGCTATCATGTCCCCTCTTAACCTTCTCTTCTGCAGACTGAACATACCCAGCTCTCTAAGTCTATCCTCATAGGGCTTGGCTTCCAGGCCCTTCACCATTTTGGTCGCCCTCCTCTGGACCTGCTGCAGCTTGACCATGTCCTTCTTGAATTGGGGTGCCCAGAACTGGACACAGTATTCAAGATGAGGTCTAACCAAAGCAGAGTAGAGTGGTACCAGTACCTCCCTCGATCTAGACACCATACTCCTATTGATGCAGCCGAGAATTGCATTGGCTTTCTTGGCTGCCGCATCACACTGCTGACTCATGTTCAGTTTGTGGTCTATTAGGACTCCTAGATCCCTTTCACACGTACTGCCATCCAGCCACGTGTCCCCCATCCTATATTTCTGCATTCCATTTTTTCTACCTAAGTGTAGGACCTTACCCTTCTCTCTGTTGAATTTCATTTTGTTAACCTTGGCCCAGCTCTCCAATTTGACCAGGTCATTTTGAATTTTGATCCTGTCCTCTGGCGTATTAGCAACCCTCCCAATTTGGTGTCATCTGCAAATTTGATGAGCATGCCCTCTATTCCTTCATCCAAGTCATTGATGAAAATATTGAACAGCATTGGGCCCAGGACAGAACCCTGTGGCACCCCGCTAGTCACTTCTCTCCAGGATGAAAAGCAGCCATTCGTGATCACCCTTTGGGAACCATCAGTCAACCAGTTACAGATCCACCTGACAGTAGCCCTGTCCAGCCCACATTTTACTAGCTTCTTTGCAAGAATGTCATGGGGAACTTTGTCAAAGGCCTTACTGAAATCGAGATATGCTACATCCACAGCAAGTTTATTGAATGGCCAACATTTTGGGCGCATTTAATCATTGAATCTTTAATCAATTCATCTTCCATATTCTTATACAACTTAGAAATGATTTTAGTAATTTGTGTGAGGAGTGTAGGAATAAGTAATCCTCTTTCTTCTAGAATACTATTTGATTTGATATCCACTTTTGATTTCTCTCTGACCAGACTATATAACAACCAATGACAGTTAACACCTGATTCTTTGAGTTCTTCTTCTGTTTTAATTTTCATTTGATCTTTTTGTATCTCTATCAGGTCTTTATATATAATCCATTTGTTTGATAATATATTTTCTTTTTTATAATATGCCTCCTGCAGGGAGATACATAATGGTGTTTTAGGACAGCATTTACTCCAAACATTCAATAATGCTCTCCTTATGAAGTTAAATTCTCTATTCACTTTTTTTATTGAACCAAATTTTTTTGATTGAAATTGAACGAAATTGAACCACTTTTTTTAACTGAACCAAAGATAAAAATGCCAGCCTGACCGTATATCCACACCCTCTAAGTTTAATAGTTGTGTATTGTCTAAATTAATCCAGTCCTTAATCCAATTTAGACTGCAAGCATGGAAATACAGTTTAAAATTAGGTAAGTCCAATCCTCTCCTTTCTCTCTCATTCTGGAGAATTTTCAGTTTAATTCTCATCTTCCTCCCTCCCAGATAAAATGAAAGATATCTTTATGCCATTTCATAAAAACTGCATCATCATATATCCCTGGTAATGTTTGAAATAAGAAAAGCTTCTTGGGAAGTGCACACATTTTTACCACTGACGTCCTTCCTTAGGAAGGATAATTTAAGATTATTCCAATTTCTAAAGTCTTTTGTTATTTCTCACCATATTTTCTCATAATTATTTTTATAGAGGTCTGAGTTTTTCTTCATAAGTTGTATTCCTAAATATTTTGGGTTTTTTTGGTGTATTATATCTGGATAATTGGACTAAGTTTGAGATTTCTCATTTATTAGGCTTGGTACTTTTTGTCTGAGTGGTGTATTCTGTGTCGCTGTGGTTAATTCTTAATGTAGTATGCCTAATGATATTGCCAGGGCCTCTGACATCACCAGGGAGAGTTCCAAGACATCACAAGAGACTATCCCTTTATTCAGGTTTTGGCCTTGAAATCTAAGGGCCTGGTATGATCCTGACCTCGCACCTCTGTTCCCAATCCCGCTTGAGTGAATTTGCCTAGACTGAATTTGGGATCTTCTGCCTCCAAGGCAGTGTGCTCTACCACTGAACTACAACCCTACCGCTCATCCTAGTGAGAGGGCAGTGGTAGAAGCGTCATGTGACTCTGAGCCCTATGAGGCAGAGGGAGTGAGGTGAAGGAGAGGGAGAGAGAACAAGGACATTTCCTCTGCTGGAAATCATGTCTTTTTCCTAGCTTTCTCCTTTCCCCGTGGTATCATTTTGTTCCCACTTTCCTGTCTTCTAGAGGCAGCAGAAGCTCCTTTCTCCTAAAATTATGGGTGGGGATAGAAAGGGAAAAAAATCAAAACCATTTTCCCTCTCAAATGCTAGAAATCCTTCACCTTTGATTTAAGTTCTTTTAACCAACACATTTGCAGAACTGGGTTTCTTGTAATTATACAACTGTGAGGGTTGGGAACTTGTGTAACACTACCCTCTCCAAAACTCTCCAAGTGCTATGCTGTATACATAAGAGCTCATGTGGAAGCATCTTGTTTTCATAACTCAAGTAGTGCCATTCTGCTGGTAACAACACCCCTGAAGAGCCATAAATAACATAGACTTCCTTTTTAAAAAATGAACTCTCATCGATTGCTGTAATATCTCCCCAGCTGTACACAGAAACTGAGATGCTCCTAAAGATAATGTTCTATGGGAGTATGAAAAGCGAGAAAAGATCACCCCAGCCAGATGCTTTTATATGAATGGAAGGCATCCATTGTAATGTAGTCCAGTGCAAGTAGCTGACGTAGATGTCCAAGTGAACACTATCTAAGTTTTAGGTGTCTGCTGAAAATTTATAAATGCCGCAACTAGGGTATTGCTTCCTGTATATATGTGAGTGAGTGAGTCCAAGTGGGAAACAGCCATAATGGGGGGATATTTTAGTTCAGTTCTTGAAGCTGTAGTTCGAAGGACCATTTGAGATGGGATCCCACATCTCAAACCTCCTTTACTTGCTCCAGCTGCCCTTTAGTCAGCCTCCACACAGTCTGTTCTTCCTACTGCCTTCTGTTTCTCCTATAGCTCTCATTCAGTCTTTTTGGTTCGTACTTCCTACTGTTCTCCTTTATTATATTTTGGAAGAAAGCAAATGTTGTCCAGGAAATTCAAGGATGTCTTCCCAGTAGTTGATCCAAGACCAAACCTGTTTTCCTTGCAGTCCTTAAAGCTAAGAAAGGAGACTATTTTTGCACCTCATGGGATCCTATTAGGTGAGGTGGAGTGGGGCAGGAGAGGATTGTATGATTGTATGTTTGGTTTCGGGACATGCACCATCCTCATGAAAGCAGTGCTCATGCATAGAGCATGGTCTCTGGATGATCTAGGGTAGTCAGATCTTAAACCTAGTAGTTCCATTGACTGAATTCTAAATTTAAAAGGTCGTTAGTTCTGTCCTATAAAATCCTAGCTCATGGTATGTATTGTCCTGCTGTGTTAAGTATTTTGTTAAAAAAATCTAGTGTTTCATAGGAATTAAAGCATGCCAATTTTGAATCTTTCTGTTTCAAATTAGTACTGAAGAGTAACCACATCTTTTAATTTTAGGTGTAGTTTCCTTGAAACTAAGATATTAGCTTGGTCTAGATGCCTCTTATTTCCTTTTTGGCTTTGGGCTGAGCACAAAGTTCTTCTGTCTTATTTGCGATGCCAGCAATTCAATAAATACATAGATTTCATCAGCTAGTTAGATATTATATTTATCAATAGTCTTGATTGCAGCATTTGTTGCTTGGTTGACTAGGCCAATTATTGCTTATCAATACCCCTGATTGTGGCACTTGAGCTAGTTAAAGGGCCCTTTCTTTACAGTCATAGATTGCAGTTTGATTGCATTTCTTTCTGATTAGCTTAGATTTTCCATCTCAGTAACTAGAAGCAGGTTGCTGGCATGGGATGGGGTGGGCTGGACGGGCTTATGAGTATGATTTGCTAGCGTTCACCATTTCTGTAGCCGTGCACCATGATGATGTGTAGTACACAGGAGTATACCTGACCCATGCTGAGATGTGTGGCTTTCACATGAATTTGAAATTTGTATGGGATTTGCACAGGAAGTTAGCAAGAGAAGATCGTTGAAGTTCTGGAAATGTGAGTGCTTGCACAAGTGTTTTTCATTATTTCTCATGGAAAGATGTGGTTACCTGTGAAATACAGACGAAAAAGAAAGGAGTAAAATATTTTAAAAAGTGCTGAAATGCTGTTAAACACATCTTTGGAGCTTGGTTAACTTCTTTTACCAGCCAACAATTCAGTATCTCTTGACATCTCTCCAATATTATATATTAATGATAAAATTACTAAACACTAAGTGGTTTTGTAGATTTGAATTTTAGGGCCTGGATTAATGCTCAAATACCATAGCAAGGATATTCTGTTTCATTCAGAATGTTTGTTCCATATGTTTCATTCCCTCTCTCTTTTCTTTCAGCCACAAATTAACTGTGAGTTAAATTTTATATTACTTAAATATGTAGTGTACACTTGGGTCTCTTCTTCTTCACTTATAAGTAGATGTGTGGCTTCTGAGTTGGATCAGAGCCACTGCACTTATAAGTAAGAAGCAACTAAAACTTTCTCCACATGCTCTTTCATTTTCTTAAATTTCCTTACCCATCATAATGAGGAAAAAAAGGAGGGGGCATTATTATGGAGGAATTCCTTCTTTTTGCTACTAAGGGTAGGGATGCAAATTTGGAAAAACAAGCCTCCCCAGCTCTCATGGTGCTGCAAATGTGATCCTCACATATTTAACTGTAAGTGAAAATGAAAAAGAGCTCCAGTCACATGCTGAATATTTGATATATAATGTAGATTGGGTAAGTCTTCATATCTTAATGGTTATTCAAAAGTTAAAGCAGCAATTAATGGAGAAGGGAAGATTAAAGCCAATAGTAATTTGGATTTCAGTAGAGCACTGTACTAAGCTGTTCGTTTACTATGCTCCTTGTGACATTAAGAGCCAAGGAGTATCTCCTGTCAGGTTCCAATGTAGGGCACCAAAGGCCCCATCTTTGTACGAAATACATTAGTATCCATATTCTGTGTTTGAATATGAAGCATGTAACCATGTTATATCAGTGGCTTATCATTTGCACAGACTTGGGCTGATTTTACAAGATCAGTGTTTATCTTGACAGACTTGGCCTGTCCCTCTCTTTCATCAGAGGGAAATGGGAGTGTTCTTGATTGGCAGCTCTGTGATTGTTTCTCCAAGCCCGTTTGGGGAACTAGTAGTTATGAAATGCCCATCTTCTCCGTATATTCATGTGGTCTTAAGGGTGGGATCAAATTAACAGTAATGGTACTTCTTGACTTCAGCTGTCTTTATATAAAATTTGCATCATAGTAGATTGTATTTTTGAGTTTCTCTTGGTGTCGGGGCTTTTAAGCCTTAACATTGAAGAGGTAGAATTTTTATTATCAATGGAAAGTGTGACAACTGTAATGACTGTTTTTGTAGGGGTGGTGGTGGTGGTGGTTGAAACCCACTTGCCAAGGAATCTTGTTTTTTCTTTCTTTCAAGCAAGCTTTATTAAAGATTTCAAAATACATACAGACAAGGCAGAAGAAGAAACAGCAAAATTCAAACTAGGAAGATGGATAAAAATAAGCAAGGAAGTACTAAGTGATAACTATTAAGAGTGAATAAAGATCAATACTAAAAAGAAAAAAACATATATTGGTTATAAATACTATACAAATGCTTCAACTGCTACTTTTCCAAGTATGGTAATTAGCAAAACCTACAGTCAACATATTGTATTTTTTTCTGGCAAAAAGTATATTAACAGTCAATATTGTCAATTTATCCATTTTATTTATCCGTTTATTTATCAGTTTATCCATTTGAGTTAGGTTCATTAGTTTTATCGGCCAGTTCTCCCTCATTGAAATTTTTGTATTCTTCCACTTCTGTGTGTACAATAATCTCACTGTGCTGGTCATATATTGTGGTGTCCTACCATATTTCTCTTCCAGTTGATCCTTTACCAGTCCCAACAAATATAATTCTGGCTTTAATTGAACATGAACTGTCAACATTTTGTTCACCATAGAATGTTTTCAATTGCAGGATCATAAGTCTACCACATGAAAAAAAGATCCCACTTGTTGCTCACGTTTCCAACATGTATGAGAAACCTCTTCATACCTTTTGGCTAATTTTTCTGGACTAATACCAATGATACATCATCTTTTAGAAGTTCTCTTTAAGACCATAACATAATTTAAATTTAATTTGCTTCAACCTTGTTTGCTCCCATTGTTCCACTTGCTAGGACTCTGAAAAGGATAAAATAAGTATATGAAATGATAGTGTCATGTTGATCTTCTCAAAATTATGTAAGGTGGGATTTGTACTTTGCTCTTGCATGCAGAAATGCCCTGAGCAAAATTCCACTTCTGCTGAGAGAAATGGGGTGCAAGGTGCAACTTTTGTTGGCCTCCTTTCCCTTCTGCAATCCTCATTATCACCTCTGTGCTGTTGCAGAGGGCATCCCAATAAGTCTGGGGGAGTAGATGGTTGTAGGTTAAATAGGAAAATTGATAAAATTCTCCTCTTCTCCTGTCCTTCCAAGCAGGATTCTTCTGCTGGATCAAAAGCCTCACATAAGCTGGTGCCTCTTCCATCTATGGGAGGTAAAGACAATGATGTAGATATTCTTACAGTGGTATTTTATTTTGGGCAGAATGTAGTTGTACATTTCAAAGACCACAACTGTTTCTAACATATCATTCCAAAGTATATTGATGGTAACAAGCATGATTGCATAGCTATCTTTACTATTAAATCCCCTTTATTGTTTTTTCCCCCCAGATTGCCTGTGGTTCAGAACACAATCTAGCAATAGTTGGTAAGTGAATTAATTTTTATCAAGTGAATTAATTTATATCAAAGACTTTGAACATTTCGTTCTTTTAATTAGAGGCTACAGGAGGATATACCACATATACCAAGCTTATTATTTATGCTACCACCAAGCTGCACAAGGTAAATTAATGTTCAATGTTGTATAAATAATCTGAAATGTGACAATGAGAATGGCTAGCAAAATGCTGACTCTAATAGAAATTTGGGTCAAAAGTTCCCATGACCTACCTACTTTCCTTCCTTCCTTCCTTCCTTCCTTCCTTCCTTCCTTCCTTCCTTCCTTCCTTCCTTCCTTCCTTCCTTCCCTTTTAAAAAAATTGCTGCAGGTTTGTGATTTTCAGTTAACCTCACATAAGAATATTGATTGCCGATCTAATCTTCAAAAAGTTATTTGGCAAACTGGCAATGCACTTTTGGTTGCTTTTTGAAAGTGCAGTTGAGAGATAGAGCACTAAAATATGTAAGCAGTTTTTAGAAGTTTTTCATTTGGTTGTATTTATTTTTCTATCAATAGTTTAAAAGTTAGCAAAGCGTTATGCAACTTGAGGCTGTGTTATGTGCATGGAATTTAAATGAAAATGAGCATTAGTGCTGGAATGTAGAAGTATGCTCATGACATATTCATTATATACCCTATAGTGCAGGACACACATTGCCTACTCATCTGTTCTGAACAGGGATGAGTAGAAATGTAGGTGTTGCTCAGAAAGGTTTCTGCCCAGCTCCAGATTGCATTCAGACAACAATTCTGTACTACCACAGCCTCCTTGGCATCAGTTGTAAAGGAGAGATAGAGCTAGGTACTGATGACACCCAACCCCAAAGCTCCAGATGATCTCTCTGAGTATCTTCACATAGATGTTAAAAAGCATAGGGGTCATAATTAACCTCTGTGGAACCCCACAGGCTAACAGCCCAAAAGCTGAAGAACAGTGTTCCAGCACTACCTTCTGGGATATTCAGCCAAGAAAGATTGGAACCACTGCAGTGCCCCAAAATCCTATATCAGCCAAACAACCCAGAATGATGCCCTGGTTGATGGTATGAAACGGCACTGAAAGATCAAGGAGGACCAATGGGGACACACTGCCCCATCCAACTTCCAGTGTAGCTTATCCATTGAGGTGACCAAGGCTGTTTCTGTCCCAGAACCAGGCTTGAAGCCAGAATGGAATGTGTCCAGGTAATCTGTTTCATCCAAGAAAGCTGGAGTTGTGTTGGCACCACTCACTTGAGGATCTTTCTTAGAAAGAGGGAGATTAGAGACTGCCAGTAAAAGCTTTGCTCTCTTTCTGTCTGCAAGCAAAAACCTTTCTGTTTACCAAGGCCTTTGAGTATTATCTGTGTTGCAGAAAGTCTTTTAATTGTGGTGTGCTGTATTCTGTTGTTATCATTATTATAATATATATTAATGGCCCTTTAAAAATGGTTTTAAAGTATTAGTTTTTAACATGATTGTTTAATTGCTTTGTTTTAACTGAATTTTGTTTTAATTCATATTATGAGCTTCTTTAGGTCCCATTTTGAGAGAAAGATGGACTATAAAATAGTAATAAATAAATAAATGCTCAGGATACATAGCTGTAGCAACTTCAGTCTGGTATGCAGGCATAGACCTGTCCACATGAGCACCAACTGCAGTCCTCCCTCCACATTCACAGGTTTGGCTTTCGTGGGTTTATTTGCGGTGCCCACTTGCCTCCCCCCCCACAACGAGACTGTGTGAAGACTTTCCCCCTTAACTCTCAGGCCAGTCACCCACGCCGGCGCCCTGGCAGTGGTGGGAAGGAGAGTGCAAGGAGAAGATCTTATTCCTTGTGTTCTCCTGCCCACCGCTGCGGACACACCCGCACAGGCATGGGGGGAGAGAGTGAAAGGGGGAAGATCTTTCCTGCCTGCCACTGCCTGCGCAGTCATGTGGGTGTTGGGCAACGGAGTGAAGGGGAGGGAAGATTTCTACTCCCAGCTCTCCTGCCCACCACTGCCTGCATGATTGCATGGGCAGGGAGTGAGAGAGTAAAGGAGAAGGAAGATCTTCTCCCCATGCTCTCTTGCCCCTGCCACCTACACAATTTCGTGCGCAGGGGGCGAGAGAGTGAAGGAGAGGGAAGATCATCCCTCCCCCCTCCTTACTCTCCTGTCTCCGCTGCCTGTGCGATTGTGCAGGCAGGGGATCAGAGAGTGCGAGGAAGGGAAGATCTTTTTCCCTGCACTTTCACGGGTACAGGGGAAAAGATCTTCCCCCCCCCTGCACTCTAGTGCCCACCACCCCGTGGGCCCCCCAGTGGCGGTGGGCAGGAGAGTGCAGGGAAGGTTCTTTACAGTTTTTTGACTTTTGCGGGGGTTCTGTGTCCCTAGCCCCCATGAATGTGGAGGGCCTACTGTATTTATAACTGGGAAAGCCTAAGCTCATGGGCTTTCACCTTTTGACCATCCCCTCCTACTTAGGTACACTATCTTTGGGGCCTAGGAGCTGTGCAGCCTTGGGGCTGAGGCAAGCAGCACAGTTCCCGTCTGCTTGTGACGCCCCTGCATGCAATTTATGCATTAAAGAGGCTGCAGAGTTGTATTGATAGAACTGGAAGGACAGGGAGAATTGCTTGGCCAACGTACAGAAAGCTGGTCCATGCTCTTTTCTCTTATTGAAGAGATCTGTCGAATACATTTTTTTCCCACAATTTTTGAAAGTTACTTTTAAAAGTAGTTAGTTGCAGGCACAGTTTCAGCAATGTTTAAAAAAATGCAATGTTTTAAAAAACTACTTTCCCATTATGTAAAAGCACCTAAGAGGCTATATTTAGTTACTTTTTTAAAAAATGACTGTACAATCCACTGGTTGAGCATTTTCCAAGTTCTCCTCCTGTCTGTCTTGTCATTCCCTCAACACCCACACCAGTATATGAGATACAGCTGAAGCACAAGCCAGCCTTTGAACCATATGATATTCTACCTCCCCCATTTAGTGAGATTATACCCCTTGTAGTCCACCACATCTGAAGGGCACTGAGTTGTCTAAGCAGCTTAGCTTATGGTAGGCTGGACTTTTACTTCATTCCTCACCTCTCAGACACAGGCAGCTCATCCCAAAATTGCCAGAGGCTTCATCACTACCACCTCCTTTTATTGATTGCAATATAGAATGTATGCCAGAGATTTAAGGAAAAGAATGTATTACTGCTTCATACTTTGCATAAGCTGAAAAACATATATGATAAGCGAGCATGTTCTAGTGAAAGGAAAGGGTGATCTGGCAGACTTATAGGGCACATTCACATGATACAAATGCAGTGCTGTTATTCCACTTTTTCTGCCATGCTTCCATCTTATGGAATCCTGGGGTCTGCAGCTTGAGGAGGCACTGGAATTGCTCTCTGGCTAAGAATTCTAAGTGGGCTTCTCTGAATGGCCAATCCCAAAATTCCATAGGATGTTGTCATGGCAGATAAAGTAGAATACAGAGCTGTAACTCTGTAGTGTGAACAGGTACTTAGGCTAGGATCTAGGAGAGACTGAAGTGTGTTAGGAGAGACTGAAGTGTGTATCGCCAAATTTCCATTGTTTGCTACTTTCCCATCCCCTGCAAAACTGCCTCAGGGAAGGGATAGACAACTTCCAGTTCTTTTCCCCCAGGATCTACTTTAGGCTACACACTAGACTTTAAAAAAAATTAAATCAAATCAAAATTGGAACTGTCCAGAGGCCCACTTGTAGTTTTGTTGTTCAGCTTTGTGTTGTGTAAGGCGAAAAGGGATTTTCTTCTCCAATCTACTGTTGCTGGAAGCTTTCATGAGTAGGAACATCTATTTTCTGTGAGAATTTTTTTCACTACGTGGCAGGGAGTCCATAGGTGGTGGTGGTAAGCACCAAATATAGACTTGGGTACTCCAGTTTGTCTATTTAGGGCAGGGGTGGCCAACTGTCTAGGGACCAGGGGCCAATTTTCTCCCCCAGACCCCCTGAACTACCACTTCCACCAAGCCAAAATACCTTCATTTTCTTCTGCAATACTTCTCAAAATGGTGAAAGAAAGAAAGAGATGTAGGACCTGACTCACAAAACTGGCCAGGAAATAAATAAACAACAAACAAGTATTAGAAAGTTACAATAAATATAACAAACTGTCAACAGCCCATAAATGTGTGTGTGTGTGTGTGTGTGTGTGTGTGTGTGTAAAACATAGACCAAATAATTTTGTAGCAATAGATGGGGAGGGTGGGAGGAAGATTGATGACTATGGATCCAAATAAGTCTTCCAAGAAAACAAGGCCCAGGAGTGTTTCAACTCTGTTGTCATCTTGAGCATGAAAGTTCTTCCCATCAAAATAACCAAAATATATCAGTGTATTCCTTACAGAATAAGAATAAACATGTTTCCTGCTTACACTAGCCACAGTCTCTGTTGTGTTGCTTTCTGTTGCCATTTTGAGAGGGACTGCAGAGAAAAACAGGTGTTTGGGGGTAGTACAGGACTCCGAACTGCTTGTGTGTGGTGGAGATGAGACATTTTCGTATGGTTTTGTGAATGTGGTAAGCTATCTGTGTGATTTTGGGGCACAAATTGAAAATGACACTGAGAAATTTTTTAAAAATGCTTTTTTGGGGTGTCTTTGATGGGCTTTAAAGGATTTGTGGGGGTTCCAGGGGCCACAAAATTGGGGCCCAGGGTGTATGGGCTATACTATGTCTGTCTGTGCTGTGGGGTGAGGTGACTGTCCAGACTATGTTGGACTGTAGATGGGAACAATAATTGATTACTCTTCCTCCACACGTAGGAGTGCCTTCCATCTACACAATTAGATCTGTGCAACCAGGCAGTTGTTGCTAATGAAACTGTTTCAAGGACAAAAAAAATGCAATTCTAACACCTCAGAATGTTTTCTTCTTTCTTTGAAAGAAGGTGAAAAGGAATCTTTGGCCTGTTTGCTCCATGAGGCCAGCTTCTCCTCAAGTTTTGCAATTCCAACTATATTATGGTAAAAAGCAACGGCTGAGAAAACACTGCTAACAGATTATGAAAGGCGTATTTCCATGGCAGAGTGAGCACCAATTGGGAACTGTAGCTGAGGCTGCCTGACAGACAGATCCCTCCACTATGCTGACAGTGTTATTTAGATGTTCGTGGCAGCCTTATAAAGGAGGAGATGTGATCATGTGTCTGACTTATGATCCCTGGGGACCCGGTGGGCTGTCACTAGGAGATAATCATAAATTCTCTGCTTCTTTTTCATACTCCTCTCATAGTTGGAGAGAATCTTTTAGCATAGCACAGAGCATTAGTGTACAGCAAGAAAGCTCAGCGGGCTGTTCTATTACTTTTATCTATTATACATGATAAATTCTGCTTTGACTAGAGCTGCATTGTAAGAGCTTCCTGAAAGACCAGCATGCAGGCTTGTTAACAGCACTGTGTCCTTTCTCGCGGCAGTCCTAATCACATCCATTGGTAGTTAAAGGGCATCTAGCAGGGATTTTTTTTTCATAAAAGCTACAGATTCTTTATCCATTTTAGTGTGGAAATTTGACTGTAACTGCTGGTTCATTTGTTTGTTATTTCCTGGTTGATGGCAAGGGAACCTCCTTGTTTTGGAACAGAAGCCTTTTGATAGTTACATAATCTTAACCAGATTATAAGCTACTACATGTAAGCACTTTATGGAGCATGTGCAAATGAAAACTGAGCAACATGTAAGAATAAATACAGTAGGTGGGAAGTCTAAATACAGAGTCACTTAATGGAACATAATGAGCAAAAAGCAATCACAGCAGGGACTGCTGGAGATACAAGTATATCAAGGGAGTCAAAGCATAGTATAAACAAATATGACCAATGTATCCTTTTGTTTATGTTTACCTGTGTTTACACTCTTTATGTCCAGTGAGATAGGGTGAAAGAAATCCCAACAGAAAGGCATGGGTTTTATAGACACAGTGGCAATTTTTTAGTCAATCACAAGCCAACAAAATCCTCATTTGCAACCCAGTTTTTCCTTCCTTTGTAACAGATACCACAAATGACTCAATTTACGCCTTCCAAATCTGCTGAGTGATTTACTAAGGAATCCACTTAAATCTTTTAATCTTTTTTATTTTTTTATTATTTTTTAAAAATCTTTTTGATGACTTTTGTTTCTAGGAGATTGACAATGCAAACATGTATTTGAAACATGATATAATAACTGGCATAGCTCTCATTCTATTACGATGTGGAGCTGGATAAATGAAAAATATGTAGAAAAAAACAAAGAAAAAATCTACTACTAATTGGGAGTTGACTTGAAGTATACGCACAGTGGAATAGACAAATATAATTTCCTTATGCAACAGAACAAATGCATACTGCATGCAATGTTTCCTTTTTTTTTTAATGCAGAATTTATTTCCTTAAAAGAAGGTTATAAGAAGTGTCCATCTATAAGGCAGCCACTGGTTCAGGAAAACACAGTTACAGGATTAAGTATGCTAGTTCCAGCCTTGATAAATGCCTGTAAGTCCTGTATATGTATGGCAGCCACCAGCAGCACAAATTTGTGCATTTTGATGAATCACAGAGTAAGCCTGGAAGCAAACCATCATTGTAATTTAATCTGAAGTTCTATATAGCTGAAGTAAGAAAAGCAGATTCACTGATTCTTTCATGAGACTTGGAACGTGTTGTCCTATTCCCATCCCATTGTAGTGTATGTTGGAAAAAGTATTATCAGGATTTCTCCAGGCTTGGGCAAACAAGGTTGTCTCATGTAGATTGTGAAGGTGAAGGACAGATTTCTGTCTCATGTTTTATGCATAGAAACTGGACTTGGGGGAAATCTGGTAAGGGTCTACAATTGGTCTTCTGTCTAGAGCTTCTGAGCTGTTACTTGACCATAAACCTTGGACTTGTGTCTGTAAGATTTTCCAAGATGGAGGGAGATTGTTTCTACATCTTGTTCAACACAAAAAGGGACCCTACTCATGCCTTGTATAGACGTTGCTGTGAACTGAAAGCAAAGCTAGGCCCCTGTGTAACAGGGATGCCAAGGTAGGCCTCTGTGTAATAGTTATATTCCATTTTCATTCACCTTGAAGGCAGATGCACTTTCAGAAAGTGCCTCCTGCCTTTGAAGGATCAGTAGACCCTCTTGAGCCGTGGGAGTGTGCCCCAAGACAGGGAGAGGCAACTTGCAAAATGCACAGTTTTAGTCACTCCCTCTTTCCTACCATAAGCTACCATGGCCCAGTGCATCCTGTTCAGTAGCACTGATACCCTAATGCCTTTTCCTCTGTGTTGTGTGTTAAAAATTTCACCCACCTTTGTGCAGAGCCATTTTTAATTTTTGCCACTGACAGAAATAATCCATGGAAACACCTATCTCAGTATATTAGATGGAGATATTCAGTTTTCTGATTACAAACTGCATGTAATGTATACTTCAGAGAGCTTCAGAAAATCTGCCAGATCTAAGTATTTTAAAGACATTATTGAAATACATCTTTGCAAAAATTCATTACATCAGATAGATGATGTTAGAGAAGATAAAATTGTTAACATAGTAGGTCTATGCTGTAGCAGGAACAGGAGATAGTAATATATGTCCCTTCCCTTCATTTCTGTTTGCAGTGAAAAGTACATATTTCTGTTTACTTATGGTACTATATAATGTCAGATGAAAAGAGTCCTAATGATTATGTATTTCATTCTTCTCTGTCAATATCACTTTGCCCCTTTTGAAACTAAAACATCTTTGGGCTTAGGTCTACTTTAATGCTAGATATAATGCAATGTATCTTTTTAAAATAGGAGAAGTACATGAATGAGAGAGTTGAAAAAATGTTGAGATAGGTATTGATGAGTGTGGTTTATGTACCGAAAAGTAACTCCTGGTTTATGTCTAAATGTTCTAGATTATTAACTATCATCTTTGTCAGATTTTTTGGTATACCTTTCCTTACTTATTGGGATTTTCTGAAATCATTTAGATCACCCTTTGAGTCTAACAGTCCTGCAAGTTCTAGTCACATTTAGATTGTTCTTTTCTTCTGAGGAGTTCAAGGTGGTACATGTAGTCTTCTTTGCACTTTATTCCCACAGCAATGCTGTGAAATGCCTTTATAGCTTTGCAGAGATTTGAATCTGGTCCTCCCACACTTTCTTAAGTGTTACACACTGACCTCCTTTTAGGAACATGGGAGGAGATTTTAATCAACACATGTTGTGCCAGTTTTAGAACGTCTGTCATTAGCCTTCACAGGCCAGATATTTGTACACATACGTCTAAAAGGAGAAATGAAATGAAATTGAAATTGAAATGAAACAGCATGCACAAATAGCAAACTGGCATTTAAAAATACCCAGTGTCCTAGTCTCCTCATTGCTACGTCCTATTAGTCAGTATGGCTTCTTTTTTTTTTTTTTAACAGTGACAATATATTGCTAGCAGCTAATTTTAAGGGCCCAAACACCCTAAGGGCACCAGATCCTGTCTGATCTTGGAACCTAAGCAGGGCCAGCCCTGGTTAGTACTTGGATGGAAGACAGCCAAGGAATACCAGATGCTATTCAGAGGAAGGATCTGGCAAAACCACCTCTGTGTATTCCTTGCCTAAGAAAACCCTGTGGGGTTGTAATAAATTGACAGATGACTTGAAGGTTCATACATACACACACCCAGAGAGAAAGGGAGAGAGTGCTAGTTTTAAGAGATAGATGTATCAGTGATTTTTCAGGAAAAATTCTGTGGTGTCTGTCATTTATGAGTGTCACTCATTTATGATGGTCTTAGTATCACACACCTTTCAGTTCACATATTCTGCTTTTGATGGTAGATGCTTAGGAGCTGGATCACAACTGAAGGAGACTTGTGCGCATCAACAGGTGTTATGCAAACTCCCCACTCACCCATCTATATCCTAAACTGGCTGGCTTCTATGGTCAAAGTAAATATAAAATTATTCAAGGTGTAGAAAAAAAAATTGAGATGTTTTCTTTGTCTCTCATTACCTTAGAATTCAGGATCATCCAATGAAACTGTTTGTTGAAAGGGTCAGTGAAGACGAAAAAGGAGTACTATTTCAGATGGTATTGTTGTGTTATTTGCTATCAAGCTGACTGTGATTTATGGTAATCCTGTTAATCAAATGACATACATTTAATTTATGGAACTGATTGCCATAAGACATGGTAGTGACCTCCAGCACATGACTTTAATTGCACAGTTCTGCTCATGATTGCAGCTTCCCTTTGCATAACTTTCAGTCTTCAGAAGGGGAATCTAATCTGGATTACAACTTCAGCATTGGAGTCAGGTGACAATTTACCCCTCTACATTCTGCTGAAATCTCAGTCTGGAAATTTGGTCACAAATTGTGTTTGTTTGACTGGACACTTTTGTGTGATGAAAACTGTAGGTGCAGGGAATGCCACTTGATGCCACAACTGTGCACTTAAACTCACATGTAATCTGGCCCCAGTATCAAAAGTCTTGGCCAATGGACAGTGGATACCGTGATGTGAGTAAGCCAGGAGGTGTGTGCACTTGCTTGTAGGTTTCTGCTATATGGTGGTGCTTATATGTCTGTTACGTAGTTGCACAATATTTTTCTGAATGTGAACCTGTTGTGTGGACTTATCTAGGCTCAAACTGCTTAAAGTTATTTCAGGTTTCATGAAAGGTACTGCATACTTTATTATCAGGAGTCCAGATAATAAAGATGTATCTTTATGCTCCAGAGACTAGGATTCAAACTGCAGGAAAAGAGATTCCACTTAAACCTCAGGAAGAACTTCCTGACGGTCAGAGCTGTTTGGCAATGAAATATGCTGCCTCGGAGTATGGTAGAGTCTCCTTCTTTGGAGGTTTTCAAGCAGAGGCTGGATGGCCATCTGTCAGGAGCGCTTGGATGTGGGTTCCTGCATGGCAAGGGGGTTGGTCTCTGTGGTCTCTTCCAACTCTGATTCTATGACTCTGTGACTCCTTTGCCTGACACTACGGTTGGTCCTCCACATTTGCTAGGGTTAGGGGTACAGGACCCTCACAAAAGTGGAAAAAATGCAAATATGAAAATATGTATGTGTGTCTGTGGTAAGGGGCCCAGGAAAAGGGGAGGGAAAGGGGGTGGTTTGGCACGGGACCCCTATACTTCCTCACTCTCACCTATCTCCTTCCTGGGTGTGGGGAGCATTGGGAGAGGGTTTGTGGTTCTGAGAAATTGGGCTGCCAACCTTCTTTAGCTGTCCAGGCAGTGACTGGTGGAGGAAGAGGAGGGCCAGAGGTGAGTTTTTAAAGGGCAGCGCCGCCTGATCAAAGCCACTGAGAGGGAAGTTTCCTCTGGATAAGAAATGCCTGAGGGTGGGGAGGCAGGGGTTGAAGAAACTCACAAATAATCAAATCCGTGAAAGTGAAATCTGCACATGTGGAGGGCTGACTGCATTGTTAAATGAATTAATGGTTTTCTTTTTGTGGCCAATGGAAGAATTTGGTAGTTTTAGATGGTTTGGTTTCTTTCATTTTCTTTAAAGAAGTGAATGAACTACTTGCCATGTTTCTTTTAGAAAAGTCTGGAAGATGTTGAACTATGTTGAAGGTTGCTTGTTTACACAGGTTCCAGAACACAGATGTCTTTATTGACCTTGTTCTTCTGCTAAAAGGGGTGCTGATCAGATGGTTCAGCAGTTTTGGTGAATATGTCCCACAGTCTTTTGCTGTGGTCTGCACAGTATGCACTCTTTAATGGATTTTTCATCTTTGGTCATTTAGGAATGATGTCTTGCTATATGCATTAGATCAGCACTTCTCAGGCTCTCAGATGTGGGGGACTGACAGTTATTTTTTCCCCAGTGTGCTATGGACCAGCAATAAATTTGTGCAGTTGTATATTTATTTGCTGAAAACTTGTTGGGAATCAGGGGCGAGTGGCTCTGGGACCAAAACTCATCCAGGACCACCACTTTGAATAGCACTGTGCTAGGTTACACAAATGATAGTGGCTTGTATCTGGCTGAGTTTCTTTGTGAGATTGATGGATTTCCACTCTATATGGCCAAATCTGAACCTTTGCTTTGTGACAACTTCAAGAGGGGAAGCCTCCTTAGTCTGTTGCAACAATAAACATGAAGAATTCTGTGACACTTGGAAGGCTAGTTTGTTTGATAAAGGAGAAAGTCCAGTTGCCCGCTTTTCTTTCATTGGTTTGAGCTATAACACTGAAGGTTAATATAACTAGATTATTGGATTACAATTGATTAGCAAGTTAAACTCTGTCACTTCTGTTTTAATCAGGATAATGCTTTTCTGCCCTGCTGTATGGTTAATTAACTCGACAATACTAAGATATTACGGCCAAGATCCTGCAGCAGAGGCTACGATTTGTAATTTAACAATGTCATTGCTACATCCCTGATAGGACATGCAGCGCTTCTAGTGAATAGCATAGTTGTGCACAGTGTCCTGTTGTACAATGGGAGTTCCTGTTGCACAGGTTCCGTAGCATTCTGGTGCCCACTGTGCAGTGGGACCATAGCTCAGCATCCATGCTGTTGGCTGTATTGGCAGAATGGTCCTGATGACATAGCTACCTCTTTCCTCCCCTCCTGTGAATACAAATGTTGTGCAGCATCACAATTCACCTTGATTGTAAACCAGTTCACAATGATACAAATACCTAACAAGAGGCCAGCCCTTGTTTCAGTTGCAAAGGTCATTGTGTTAATTTTGCTTAAAGTAAGCTTTAATGTTATGGCATTTGTTCCCCCTTGTATTTCATTTCCATCCCCCATTCCCACATCCACTCCTATGTGTATAACATACCTGCCAGCTGGGGATAACACTTCTTACATCTGATGGAGAGGACTGTAGCCCACAAAAGCATTAATATTTAAGGTACCACAAAATGGATGATTTTGCTGCAACCAACCGTACTCCTTATTCTAGAGGCCAACAACCATGTTAATAAGCAGTGCTTCGATTTTCTCATCTGAGCACTTTGTCTCATGGGCTTTCCCATATCTGGCCCTTGGTTTTTCCAGTAACTATTTGACACAGAAAACTCAGATGTATTATAATGTACTAAAAATAAAATCAGTTTGTTGATTGTACCCGGTTCCTTTCTCTTAAAAATATTTCTTTTCTTTTTGTAGAAACTCAGTAAATATATTTAAAAAACCATTTCTTTGCATGACAATGGAAACACTGTTTTCCCTGACAGATAAAACATTTAAGTTTCTAAATATCCAAAGAAATGGAAGTAGATCTGGGATAGTATGATATAAAATAATCAGTGGCCTGTGGATGAATGAAGTATTTGAACCTAAGGAATGCTCGAATTGCCATAATCATTGCTGAGTCTGTGCTGAACAAAAATAAGTTCAAAATAGAAAGAATGAAAAGGAAAGCTGTTGTCAAGTCTGGGCCACAGTTCTGTTTTTCTGAAAACAAGGGCAGAACAATACTTGGAATATGACTAACATCAAAAAGGCTTTTGCAGCTGCATGCAAGGCAAAACAACCTTTGCAACTGTCCCTAATCTTTATGTAAAGATCTTATTCCTAATTCCAGATAGGGCTATCAAACCCATGAGAACAGTTCATGTGTCAGTTTATCCTAATGGAAACTTAATTGCCCACTTTGCAGCAACCTCAAATGTCCTGGCCCAAGAGAAACTATAATCAGATAAAAGGTTTAAAATATTTCCTGAACTCAAGGGGTCACAAATGAGACTTCAGAAAGTAACCCAGATAGGCTGATTTAGTTATGCTTCATAAAGATTGCTAGAAAACTGAGTAGGAAAAATATCAAGATGTGGTTTGCTCTTCTCCTGTAGCAACACATTCCTAGCAGACACCCTATAAACTGTTTTCTTCCTTATTGTTCAGATTTGTTCCAGTGGCTTTGTTGTTTGTTGTGGTTAGCTGCTGTCAAGTTGACTTCCACTTGTGTCAGCCCTATCAGGTTTTGCAGACTCAGGGCCGTGACTTCCTTGATTGAATCTATCTATCTTTTTGGCTTTCTGTTCAGTCGGTGAATGGAAAAACATCTCTTATCCAGGACCTAATCCTGGATGAACATGCTGACCTGGCCTGTATCACAGAGACCTGGCTGAATGAAGTTGCGGGTGGAGGAATCTCTCCCAACTCTATCCAGCTGGGTTCTCTGTACAGCAGCAGGTGAGGCCTGGGGGGCGAGGAGGTGGAGTTGCAGTGGTCTATCAGGATTCCATCTCGCTCACCAGGTACCCTGTCCCACAATCTGTTGGGTTTGAGTGTCTGTTTCTGAAGGTGGCTGGCTGGTACTGAGTAGGGATTCTGTTGGTGTACCACCCACTCTTCTGCTCAACTGTCTCCCTTCCTGAGCTGGCTGAACTGGCTTTGGCAGTGGTGCTGGAGTCCCCCCATCTTGTTGTACTGGGGGACTTCAACACCCACACAGAGACTACTCTGTCTGGGGCAGCTCAGGACTTCATGTCCACCATGACAACCGTGGGTCTGTCCCAACTAATAGCTGGTGCTACCCATGCTGCAGGACACACCTTGGATGTGGTTTTCTGTTCCAGGCAGGATGATGGTGATCTAGATGTGGAGGAACTTTCTATAGTTCCATTGTCATGGGGCTGATCACTACCTGGTGGAGTTTAGACTCACTGGGACTTAGAACCTCTGCAGGGGTGGGGGACCGATTAAGAGGGTCCACCCCAGGAGGTTTATGGATCTGGATGGATTCCTGATGGCTCTTGGGGAGTTTTCTGTTGCCTTGGCAGGTGATCCTGTCGAAGCCCTGGCTGATCTCTGGAACAGGGAAATGGCCAGCGCGGTGGACATGATTGCTCCTAAGTGTCCCCTTCCACAAAGTGGAGCCAAGTGAGCCCCCTGGTTTACTAGGGAGCTGATGATGATGAAACGAGTGGGATGGAGACTAGAGCGACATTGGCAAAAGACTCAGACTGAGTCTGATCGAACATGGGCTAGATCTTATTGGAAGGCCTATGCTGTGGCAATCGCGGCAGTGAGGAAATCATACTTCTCTAGCACCATTGCGTCTGCACAGTGCCATCCAGTGGAGCTGTTTCAAGTAGTCAGGGGCCTTTTACATTCTGGCCCACAAGAAGGAAATGATGACCACTCTACAGCCCACTGTGATGAATTTGCAAGCCATTTGCAAATCGCTTAGATTCGCTCTGACTTGGATGCTGTAGTTGAGACAAGTCCAGTAGATGTAATCTTGGCACCTGCTTGTACTGTATTAATGGATTCATTTCACTTTGTGCAGCCGGAGGACGTGGACAGGTTCCTTGGAGAGGTGAGAGCCACCACGTATATACTTGGTCCTTGCCCCTCCTGGCTTCTGAAAGCAGCCAGAGGGAGACTGGCTGACTAGGTAAGGGGAGTGGTGAATGCCTCACTGCAGCAAGGAAAGTTCCCAGCATGTTTAAAAGAGGCTGTGAGGAAGCCACTATTTAAAAAGCCCTCCTCGAATCCCACCATTCTGAATAACTATTGGCCAGTCTCCAATATCCCTTTCTTAGGCAAGGTTCTGGAGAGTATGGTAGTCTCCCAGCTCCAAGGGTTTCTGGATTATCTAGATCCATTTCAATCTGGCTTCAGGCCTGGTTATGGAACGGAGACAATTTTGGTCACCTTGGTGGATGACCTATGCTGGGAACTAGACAGGAGGAATGTATCCATGTTAGTTCTGCTGGACCTCTCAGTGGCTTTTGATACTATTGACCATGATATCCTCCTGGGCCGACTCTCTGGGATGGGACTTGGGGGCACTGTTACCCAGTGGTTCTGGTCATTCCTGGAGGGGAGAACTCAGAAGATGGTGCTCGAGACTCTTGTTCGACTATTTGGCCATTGGCCTGTGGGGTCCCTCAGGGTTCTGTTTGTCCCCCATGTTGTTTAACGTCTATGTGAAATTGCTGGGAGAGGTCAAACGGAGTTTAGGGGTTCGGTGTCACCAATATGCTGATGATAGCCAACTCTATCTCTCCTTTCCATCTGATTCCAAGGAAGCTGTCTTGGTCCTGAACCAATGTCTGTTGTCAGTAATGGACTGGATGAGGGCAAACAAACTGAACTTTAATCCATACAAGACAGAGGTGCTCCTGGTCAGTCGAAAAGCAGATCAGGGAACTGGGATTTTGCCTGTGCTGGATGGGGTTACACTCCCCCTGAAATCTTGGGCTCACAGCCTTGGTGTTCTCCTGCTTTCAACTCTGAGCCTGGATGCCCAGGTTTCAGCAGTGGCCAGGAGTGCATTCATACAGATAAAGCTGGTGCACCAGCTGCTCCCGTTCCTTGAGATGTCAGATCTGGCTTCAGTGACACACGCCTTGATTACATCTTGGTTGGACTACTGTAACACGCTCTGCCTGAGGCTGCCTTTGGAAATTGTTCGCAAACTTCGGTGGGTTCAAAATGCGGCATCTAGAATGCTGACCGGGGCCAGTTATAGGGAGTATATAAACTCCCTTGCTAAAACAGCTCCAACAGCTACCTGTTTGTTTCTGGGCACAATTCAAAGTACTGATTATGACCTATAAAGCCCTAAATCTTTTAGCAGTCCATGATATCTGTAGATCTTGTCTCCAGCACTAAATGAGTCGATTCTCTTCATATGAGCTTTTTTCGCTGTCCAGATTTCAAAACCATACATAGAAATTAGACATATGTCAGGGACCATCCTAACTGTAGTAGTCAATGATATATCTTTACACTTCAGGATCTTTTCTATTTCCTTCCTAGCTGACCTTCCTGGTCTTATAGTCAAGACAGAAAGTACAAAAGCAGGTTTACAGTTGAATATTAAGAAAAGAAAATTAATGACCACAGATGACTTGTGTAACTTTAAAGCAGATGATGAAAACATTGAAATGGTTCAAGATTTTCCATATTTTCTGATTTTCTCTTCTGATTTTTTTTTTTGACTGCAGTCTCTAGTTTGATTTATGACTGAGCCAAAATATGGAAAATCTTGAACTATTTCAATGTTTTCATCATCTGCTTTAAAGTTACATAAGTCATCTGTGGTCATTAGTTTTCTTTTCTTAATATTCAGCTGTAAACCTGCTTTTGCACTTTCTTCTTGACTTTTTTCCATAGTTCCTCTTTGCTATTTTCTGCTAATAGTATGGTGTCATCTATGTATCTTAAAATATTGATGTTCCTTCCTTCAATTTTCACACTTCCCTCCACTGAGTCGAATTCAGCTTTATGTATGATACATTCAGTGTACAAGTTAAACAGATAGGGTGATAAAATGCAGCTTTGCCTCACTTCCTTGCCAACTGAAAACCATCTTGTTTCTCCATATTCTGACCAGATGGTCCTTTGTTGTGAGTACATCAGGATAATCAAATGTTGTGGCACACCCATTTCTTTAAGAGAGATCCATAGTTTTTCCCAATCTGCACAATCAAAGGTTTTCCTATAATCTATAGAGCACAGGCTGATTGTCTTTTGAAATTGTTTGGTATATTCCATTATTCAATGTACATTTGTAATATGATCCTTAGTGCCTCTTCCTTTCCTGATCCCAGCCTGGACATATGGTATTTCTTGCTCCATATATGGTACAAGTCTTTGTTATGGTATTTTGAGCATCATTTTGCTTTCATGTGTTCTGATTACTGCAATCTCTGGTCTCCCCTTTCTTGGAGACTGGCACTACCTTTCTGCAGTGGTCGGATTGTGTGGTGTTATGAGGCAAGAGGCTGTGCTGATGGTAGCACTGCTGATGTTATGGTCTCCCACATCATATAGGCTTTGACTGAGGAGCCAGACTAAATGGCCCAAACAGCTACTGGCCAGCAGCAGTAATGGAGGGTAACACTGGCAGAGAGTTTCTCAAAGACAACAACAGTAGCACCATAGCTAACACTTGTTAGCACTGCACATTAGAAGGCATGGGTAAATAACCTTTTAATGTTTTTTTACCATGAAAACTTTATGATGAGACAATCTAGTGGCTTGCTTGCCACCAAAGCTCAGCAGAGAAGTTTTTAGTAACTTCTGACTTAAGTGTGATAATAGGTACAACATCCTTTCCTGAGCATCAGCTGCTCCTTTCTGAGGGCTGCTTCTTCATCGTTGAAAACTGAGATGTCCATCCTTGCTTGCTCTGTTTTGAGTTCAGGAAGAGCAATAAGGTTCTGCTGTACCTGAGATGAAAAAAAAAAAAAACCTTTAAGAATATGACATCGCCCACCTATTTTCTTCTAAGAAATGTTATCTAAGTATTTCATCCATACCAACATGGGCTGTGAGCCAGGAGACTGATTGAAAAAAAAGAAAAAAACTCACGTGGGTGCTGCAACAAGACGTTATGTGTTGAAGGTTTCTGCCAGCTAACCATGATCTCTCCTAGGATACTGTAGCCTCCAACTGTCCTGATTTGGCAGGGACAGTCCTGATTAATCCTGTGTTATTTCACTGCTTTTACAATATCCCAGCGTTTTCTCCTCTTTCCGCTTTCACTCTTTGTTCTCAGCTTGCTTCAGTGGTGACAAACCAAGTTCAAAGTGCGAAAGTAGTTTGTTCTTGGTTAATTCAGTAGGTTCAGGCAAAAGCAAATTGCTGCTGCCTCTACAAGTTTTGGTGCTCTTTCTCATTAAAACCTTTGCCATCTTGACCACGCTGTGACATTGTTTGGCCACGTGTGACCTGGTTTTCATCTGTGAACTGTTGGAGAGTATGGGATACTCTCTTCCATTCCTCCACTCTCCCAGGTTTTATGGCCTCTCTCCACTCCATTCCCTGCAAGAAAGACTTGGCCTAGGTCAGCACTTCTCACTGGACTCAATGTTTCCTATATCCTTTGTCTTTCTTTAATGATTACCTGTTTGCATCATTATGGCATATTATGTGATGCATTTTGTTTTATGCCGTGGCATTAGTACCAAAGTTTCTCACTTGCCCCTTGAACATCCTGCAACCACTTCTGTTTTCACCCAGTGTTGCATGTACTGCAGACAGCTTCCCTGTGGCTTTTGTATCACCCTGGGCCTTGCACCAGAAACTTTGCCTATCCCCTTTCTTCTTGTTGGCATGGTCCTCATTTTGCAACAGTGTTGTGTTCCTCAGATTAAATCATGATGTGACTTAACACCAATAGGAACTTTGTTGATCAAAAAGAACAAGCTAAGGTAGCAATCCTATGTTACACCTGATTTTGAAGCAAATTTTAAAAAACACAATGGGACTTACTTCCAAATAAAGGGACATGGACTACATTTATGTTGCCACTGGGAAGGGTTCTGTTACTCTCATTTCTGGGGGTCGCAGGAGGGACACCTAACTGTGCTCACAATAATGGGGAGGGAATTAGCAAAGAGCACTAGTTAGCAATACGAGAGGCTGGGTAACATAGCGAGATCTTGAACCCTATGTCTACGGGGTCAGGCCGAATCAATGATAAGGCAGAAGTTGAAAATAATAATAATTGTTTTATTGAAATACAGTCAAACACGTGTATGCAACACACTCACACAAGAACTATAGAAATAAAAGGTAGGAGTTGGATAGAGGGATTTTAAGAGAAGGTTTGGTATGGGAAATACTATACCTGTCCTGAAGCCCGGTAATAGCAAAGAGGCTGGGGAGCATGGATTCTCAGCATGTGGGGCTGAGGGGAGGCTCATCAAATGGAGCGGCAGCAAGTTGGGAGGCAGGTCATGAGCGATCTGAGGAAGCGCTCAAAGTCAGGAGTTCTTATAGGGAAAATTGTGGCCGCAGGCTAGTCCGTACTTGGGGATAACAATGAGTTTCAGGCTGGAGACAAAGCCTCCGAAAGGTCAGTACTTTAGATGATTGAGTTATGACCAGATTGCGAATAGAGTAGCCAGTATGCAAACGCGGAGCGCTTAAGAGTTGTATAGTCCGCTCATCAAGCTGCCTGCGCGGGGCAGGGGATCTTTTGAAAGTAGCGTCCATACATAATGTGGTACTTGCTTTGAGGTCTCCTGAAGCTGCATTCGGCATTGACTGGCCTGCCTGGATTGGGATTTGAATGGTTCGGCTATTGTCGGCCGCGCCTGTGTGCGTGCTTGTCCGGAGGCCTCGCAAGCGTGTGGAGAGGAATGGGTACAGAAGGCCAAATTATTGATATCAAATGATATCTTAATATCCCACAAGCTCGGGCTAGAAACAGCAGTAACAATTCAATTTTGCACTGGATGTAGACTTTGTAATGTATGCATCATTTGTGACTTGTGTACACGTGAACAACCTACCATGTATACCAATTGCCCAACTGCTGTTCCTTGCATCCTTTGCAAAGTATATGCTTTTTCAACATGAGGAATAATCTACTTGTTTAATAAATTAATAATAATCCACAAAGAATCTTTGAGTCCTCACGCCTTAATGCTTCTTTTCCTTATATATATTAATATTTTCAAATTACACTGTGGACTGCTTGCCCTTGTGTTTCAGTACATCTTTTTAATTTTGTTTCTGACAGAAAACCACAGGCTTTGAAAGATTCAAAAAGCTTTTATCTTAATTGGTTTTAAAGGACAATTTAGTTATGGCTTGAAAGACTAGACAGTTTCACAACCCAGATGGTTATTAAATGCCTGCTGCTCTGGATCTCTGCTGTTTAAAGAATGTGTTTAAATCCGTATATAATGCAGAGGAAACAGCATACATATCTGGGAAGTGTGTATGCCTTTAGGTCACTGACTGACAGGTAGCAGTCCTGCTATGCCCTTCTGTTTCCGTTATTGAGGCATTGCCATGGTTTGCTGAAGAGAATGGGGACTGTAGTCCAACACATCTGCAGGACTTCAAGTTGGAGTGACTGGGTATCTTGCTGGAATATCTGAAGGCAGTATCCAACACCAGATGAGTAGGCTTTCTCATTTTCTCCCTGTATCTACCAGAAACCTGATCCAAGAAGATCCCCATGGGAGGAAAAATCACTCTTTAATGCCATGGCGAACACACTTGATCTCATCTGAGTTTGGGAGCTAAGCAGGATCAGTCCTGCTTAAGTGGAAGACCAGACGATATCATGGATCTCCAGGTAGGGCAAGCCAAAAATTGTGACTGAAATTGTGGGAGCTAGGTGGACCAATATTCTGACTCAGTTAAGGTGGATGCCACTCCATCAGCAGTTGGAAGCAATTGCATTTCACCCCGAGTTCTTCAATCCAAATTTCCTTTCTCCCCTCATTATGATATTTTCTTGATAAAGCAATATCTCCTCACAGTTGGATCCTCATCTCTGCAAACTACCAAGCTTAATGTACAAGCTGTGAGGAACACGGCTGACACATGGTGACCTGAGTTACCTTCAGCATGGCATGACACTCCACACTGCTGGCCCGAACTCAAGAAAAGCAGATTTTCCTTGTTTTCCCTTAAGACAGTCACCACAGCTGCATAATAAATAGCACTGCTGAAGTCTTAACTGACCTCATTTGTATACTAAGCAACATTCCAACTCCCCCAGCCCCAGGAAATTGACTTTGCAACCCATGCTCAGTGTGAATGAATTGCCTGCTAAGTTCAACTTGGTTAAATGCCTAATGTGTTTGTCCATTAGGCTGCAGAGCCGCTTTAACGGTATTCTGATGCCTCTTCACTGCAGAGCTTGTCTATATACTTGTCTATTAGCTATTTAACTTGCAGTCATATGCATTATTATCCAGGAATAGATGGTATAGAATTCAAGGAGGGGATACTTCTGAGTGGCATTGTTAGGTTCTGGTCTTTATGCCATGGAGATTCTGACTTCATGACCTTGATAGAAGTGCAACAATACTTAGCAATGAAGAATCAAGAAGGCCTCAGAATGGGCAGGAGAAATAAGGTTAGATAGTTTGAGTGACCCAAAGTATCCTCCCTTCTTGTCTACCTGTACTGACCCCTCTGAGATGTAAACTGATACTCTGAAGGATGTTTTTCCACCTCTTCTCTTTCCACTGGTTCTCTTTCAGCTTTTTCCTTAGAATGAAGCTAGATTAAATTAGCTTACTGAGTAACTTTCCTGTCTTGGAATGGAGTTCCTATAATAAAGCCTTTAGTTTGTTTCTTCAAGCCATAGTTGTCTTTGCTCCTTAATCAGGATATCCAGGTACTGCAAGCACTCTCTATCAGACCTGACAATAGGGGTCAGTGATTTTTTTTTGTCAAATTTGCACATGTACCTTTCCAGATGTTTTTTTGAAATAAAGAATATAATCCAGCAGTTGTTTTGAGAACAGAAGTGGAACCAGGCTAATGAAACGGTGAATGGTGTGTGTGGTTTCTTGTTGTTTTCCCTCCCTCCCTCCCTCCCTTCCTTCGTTTTTGTCTCACTGGCCTATGCATCTTTGCTTATCAGTTGAAAGCAGCAAATCAGTTTTAGTTGAGTGCCAACAAGAATTATTTCTTAGCACAGTTTGTATAAGTTACTTTTTAAGAATACAGTTTCCAGAATATTCAAGAATGACCATGGCCACCAGCCATGTTAAATGTGGGTTTAGTGAGTTTTTCTTTTAAAAGTGAACTGAGTTGTAGTAGTAAAAGTAACTGAAAAGTAAATGGCTGTCCTGGTGAGTGGTGGTGGTGGTAATGGTGGTGATAATCTTGGAGTTGTAGTCTTAAAAATTTGCTTTAGAGCCCCTCCAGATGGGAAGGAAATTTCTAAAAGTTCCAGGTTTTGTTACTGTACAAATCATTTTTATTTTGGAAATCCATATGACATTTTCTTCATCCCAAGGTATTTCCTTAGGACCCCGGCACCATCAAAGACTTTTCATTCCTACTCTCCAGTTTAAATTAACCCAGTATTTTCTGAAATGAAGTGTATTTTTATTTGGCAGACTGCTTGTATTATTCTGAAACTAGCTAGAATGGATGCTGCCAGTAAAACGCAGTTATTGTTTCTAGGACACAGATTCAACAGACATAAAGTGAGAAAAAGAGGAATGTCAGCACTAACCAAAATTATTTGAATACTTAACTAGTTTTATATTGGTAAAACACTTTAGAACTTTAATTCCCAAATAATAGTACAGAAGGCTCAGTGGAAACTGGTAAAAATCAGTTTCTGAATTATTGCATGAGACTGAATGTGACACATGATCGATGGGAGGGAGAAGAAGAAGAACATAAGGAAAGGGGGAATATTTCAAGAGAGAGTTCAGATGCAAAACATGAATATGCAAGTACAACCATGTGAAAGTCTTTATACTTTCATGTACTTTCCTACTTTCTGGATAGGCTGAATTGTAGACTGAATTAGCTGGGGAAGCAGGCTCGGTGAGCTGTACTCCAGAGTAGTAACTTTTCTAGCTTTCGAAACAAGTACTTGGCTACTCTAAATGAATTCAAGTCTCCAAGGCCAGATGTACTACATCCAAGGATATTAAAAGAACTATCAGAAATAATCTCAAACTACTAACAATCTTTGAGAATTCCTGGAGAATGAGAGAAGACCCAGCAGACTGGAGGAGGGCAAACTGTCAAGGTCAGAGACCTGGGCAGCAAGCCAGCCCAGAGAAGGGAATGTGAGAGCCAACAAAGTCCAGTCAGGAGGAGACAAGCAAGCACTTTACACGAGGGAGTTCATTTACCAGAGCATCAAGCAAAAGCCATAGTCAGAATTGCAAAAGCCAAGGGTTAGGAGTCCAGAGATCAATTCAAGGTAACAGGAACCAGGTGCTGGGAGCAAGGAACAGGCAAGAGGAGGGCTTGAAAGAAGTTTGCCACAAGCAAAGGAAAGCTTCCAGGCAGGCAGTTATATAGCCTAAGACACAGGTGTGGCTAGTCACTGCTTCTTGAACTTAATCAAGGAAGCCTCCCTTTGCTCAGCTCTCTTGAGTCTCCGCCTTGTTTGTGGACTGATTGACACAGGCTCCAAAGCATCTTCAGAATCGGATCCCTGTTGTCCTAAAGGAGCAGGCAGAGGAACGTCCAAGCTTGCTTGGTCCATGGCAGCAGGGGGAGCTCTTGAGCTGCAGGACTCATCTCCAGCCAGAGCTGCAGGGACCAACAGCTGCTGCTTGTCATCAGCAGCTCTGACAGGGGCTTCAGTAAGCACACAAACATTGTCTCCATCTTCAAAAAAGGGAAAAAAAGAGGACCCAAACATTTCCCGCGCAGTCAACTTGACATCAATACGGGGAAAGATTCTAAAGCAGACCATTAAACTGTCAGTGTGTAAACACTTAGAAAGGCATACTGTGATCACTAAAAGTCAACATGGGTTTCTAAAAAACAAGTTATGCCAAATTGCTCTCTCTCTCTTGATAAGAGTTCCTAACTTGGTAGATGAATGGAAGGCTGTGGACACAGTGTATCTTGACTTCAGTAGGGCCTTTGACAAGATCCCCCATGATATTCTTGGGGAAGAAGCCAGAATGCTGTGTGTGTGTGAGACCTGTGCCTACAGGCTGATATAAAGAGATAAGAAATTGTTTAAATGCATTCTGAAGATCTGTTTGATCTTCAGTACAAAACCAATACTTGATTCTGTTTGTAGTTTTAATATAGATTATAGTACATTTTTATAAATCTTGACTTAGTTGAATGATTCTCAGTAGTTATAACCAATCAGAACCATGCTACCATAAATCATTAAAGGAGTTCTAAATAACAATTGAAAGGCTATACCCTTTTTACATAAAGGTGGTATTTTAGGGAAGGCCAGATCTGTGTATAAAGTGGCAAGGTGCTTTAGCAGACTGTTGGAGGGGAAGCTGCCATTCCAGTCTGTGAGGGGAAAAAACAGGCCCTGTTGTCACAATCATGCATGTAAATAAGTTGGAATTCTTTTTGTCTCCTATTGGTATCTTTCATACTGAGATTCTTTAGGAAGGATATAATGATATCCCTGTGTGATTAGCCCTTAAGCATTGCTCTGAATGCAACATTCTTGGTATCTCCAAAAGCAAATTTTTTTAAAAAAAAATGTTTACAGAAAGTTCTTGTCAATTTTGTGCAAGGTGTGTTGATGGAATAACTTTTAAAAATTGCTTTATATTCCATTTAGTAAATCTCTCTTATGTAGTCTTTCCTAAAACTGGTGAACCTTAAGGACATGCTAATGAGAATATCAGGAAAAATTAGAATGGCCCCGTATAAACAGAGATTTATGCTTAAATCTGAGAATATTGCTTAAAGTTGCTGATGTTGTAGGTAATGGTTGTGGCTAGTAATCATTTGATTTGAGACCTGAATTTGCTTGTAATCACAATACACAGAGACATTCTGTACTGAACATCAGTTTCCTTAAATGTTCTTTTACAACTTGAAATGTTAAATGAAATTCTCTGCATATGCAGGATGTGCTTTTCTTTTACAGTTGCAAATGTGTATTCACTTACACAAGAGTAAACCTCACTGAAGTCAATAGGGATTACTGATGAGCAGATGCGTGTGGAATTGTTCTGCATGTCTAGTTTATTTTTGTTGGACAGGATCCATGGCTAAGTGAATACCATGGCTGGAGTGGAAGGGGTGGTAATGCCCTGAGTGGGTGGTGGGAAGAATGGGAATTGTGTTTAAGAGAATATGTTTTATGCCACATTTCTTTCCTTCCACTAGTGTCCTTAGTAAAAGCATGGGCTGTGAATTTAACAAGGAATCTTGGGGAAGTAAAAAATGTTGGTTTCTGCATATGTTAATCTGACCAAGAAAATGTGAGGCAGGGAGAGATGTTAAGAGACACTTTAGGAAGCCTTTCCATTACCTACACATCATCTGAATTATAGAGCTCCTTGTACTCCATCAGCTAAAGGGATTGCTCAGTTCTTGTGGTTTTGCACACAGTTCCTTGGAGTCTTAAAAACCACCTGGTGAGAGTGAAGATGAGGGAGGGGGTTTTGAAGGATTTAGAACAAACAAACAAACAACCTCAGTACTGACCTACGGAATCTACCAAGCCAACAATTCCTTGTATATTTTAGGAAACCCAGAAACAGTTTTGTAGGGACTGGTTGATTGCTGATATTGCTAGTTACGTAGTGCATGTGTATTCTTAGTTATTTTTTTTTTAAAAAATTTTTTTCAGTATTATATTAATTGCATTATGTAATATTAAGCTTATTACCTATTATTATATATTATATTACATATATTATTACACACACACACACATGATTTCTTGAAGATCTTTTTGAACAAAAGGGCAAGATAGCTATAAAATCAAAAATGAGATGCTCTAAAGTTCATGATAGTGTGATGTGGTATAGTGGCTTGGATGCTGCTGTAGGGCTGCATCAAGATGTAGTAACTTGGTTTCAAAAAGGCATTAGACAAATTCATGGAGGATGAGGCTGTTGACAGCTGTTAATCAGGATGACTATATATTCTATCCGGTATATGGGTTGGTGAGCCAGCGTGGTTTGAGTGTTGGGCTAGGACTCTGGAAAACAAGGGTTCAAATCCCTGTTCAGCCATGGAAACTCATTGGATGACCTTGGGCAAGTCATATGCTTTCAACTTCAGCGGAAGGCAGAGGCAAAGCCCTCTGAACAAAAATTGCCAAGAACCCCCAAGGATAGGCTCACCATAAGTTGGAATTGGCTTAAAGGCATCACTGCCACAATGGTACAACAAATCATATCAGTGTCGTATTTCGATACAAACTTTCCATAATCCAACTTTTAGAAGACAACTAACCCTAGCCAAAACTGATTCTATTAGGAAAGGTACTCATAATCTTTCCTATTTCCAGAGGCCTTGAACGTTGCATCTCTTTGGCAGTGTATGGGTTAGCTTTCTTAAAGCTCTCTGTGTAGGCAGCTCAGTGAGATGCAGTGAGCAATGAAGCAGCAGAATTCAATTTGCCGTAGTGACCTAAGAAAAGCTATTTTTAGTAATAAAATAGGTCAGGGGATGCTCAGTAGTACAGACTGATAAAGGAACAATCTTCCCCTCTCCTCTCAGGGGGTCTGTTTTCTCATAATACAGTACAGCTCTGAGGTGGAGAAACCAAATTAAGTATCATCACATGACCAGTGTTTGCATTTTTCATTGTGAAACCATCAATTGGGAAATCACTGTGATTTCATTCTCAGGCTTAGAGCAAAACAGAAACTAGGTAAATACTTGTTTGAGGGTATCACAGTGAGTGGAAACAATGGAACTGTGAGTGATATTACAACATTTTTTTTTAAAAAAAATCTGATTTAAATCACCAGTTTAAATCTTGTGAGATGCGCAAGCTGGCAGTCTCAATAGCTACTGCAATGGATGGTTTGGAACGGCTTACTGTGTTCCTTTTTATCCTCTCTGGACTATGAAGGCTGGATTACTGTTTGTTGCCTGGAAGAAATAAAAGATGGGGGTGTCAGCTTATTTATCTGGCATTTTTTCAGTTTCTTATTGATTGTGCTGTTATCAGGGTAAATAGCAGACACTTCTTTAAACATACAGCACTGTCATTGCACTGGTTAAAAATTTATCTTGGGCAGTATGGAAGGCAAGTGATATAAAAGACTAGAGTTATCATCATATAAAGAAGTTGTGTGTTAAAGTACTTTGGAAAGGACATGATCAAGTAAGGCTGTTTACATTTTCAAGTGGGAGGGGAGGTTGAAATCACTTTGGAAAATGTTTTTCTCACTGTTTTACTCTGTAATGGGGCTCCCATTTCTCCCCTTTCTAGAGAGCAGTCTATAGATGTGTCTTCAGTCTGGTTAATTAAGGTGGATAGTCAGTAAGATACCAAGAGCAGCCTTTTGGAACACTGACTGTCTTGGAATACTGAGGAATGGTGTAGCGTAGTAGGGACAATGAGATGTGATTTGGTTTCCTGCCCAGTGCTGCTGAATTTCTGGTACTTAGAGTAAGCTTTCAAATGGAAAAGCATTTGGAAGTGTTTGATTTTCCCATGTTTTCCTGCACAGTTACTTATGCCTCAATACCATCAGTAAGATTTTTAGAAAATGTGTATACTATTACAACTGGCAGCTACCAAAAACAAGGCATCTTTTCACCTAACACCTTTTAAAATGTCATTTGCCCTTGAAAACTTATTTTAGGAGAGAAGGAGCTGGATGCACAGAATTGTTTTAATACTGTTTGAATTGTGAGTCAACTTAATTCTGCCAAATAACTTAACACCTAGAACTTTGCTGTGAACTACTATCAGGCTAGTTTTCTAAGCATGCTGTCTAGCTCAGTGGACTGGTCTGGTTAAAACATGCCAGCTACTTTCGCTTAGGAAGGTCAAGCAATCAATTTGGCTAGTATCTGTGGCATCTTTGACTCAGTACCCTTATGGGTCTGATATGCAAGCTTTCTCTTGTGGGCTGTCTGATCAGAGTGAGAGCAAATGGAACATGCAACAATGTTCTTTTACCACATTGACACTATTATCTGATTACAGCCATGCCTCAGTTAAGAGACAGTAATTCCTGGCCTGCCCCCAGTCTTCCTCCTTCTCTGTCTAGTTTTTTTTTTTAAAGACATTGTAATTAAGAGAGTGGTGAAAGTGGGCTGGACAAATACAGACTTCTGGGATTGGATTGTAGCAGTGCATGTGCAATGCAACAAAGCTTGAGCTTGGAAATAATGAGATTCTACTTTAGCCGATCCTACTGTAGCTATAACTTTCCTCAAACTTAGAAACTAGCCTGCATTAATAGTAGCATAGTTTCCAAGTGAAAGGATGTAACAGCCCTCCTACATTCTTCATTAGTCAGGCCTCATCTGAAGTATTGTGTTGAGTTCTAGATGCCTCATTTTAAGAAGGATATAGACAAGTTGGAGCAGGTTTAGAGAAATGCAGCAAAGATGGTAAGAGGTATGAAAAATAGAATATATGAGGAAAGGTTGGAGGAGCTTGTCATGTTCAGCTTGGTGAGGAGAAAATCGAGGGATTACATGATTGTACTTTTTTTTAAATAACTCAATGACTTTCTTAAAGAAGAGGGGCAGGCCTGTTCCCTGTTGCCTCAGAGAACAGAACAGTACAGAAGAACAGATTTCAATTGAACTTTAGAATGAACTTCTTAACAGTAAGGGTGAATTAGCAATGGAACCCATTGCCTAGAGAGGTGGTGGGGTCTTCAGAAAGAGGATGGACAGCTAGCTACCTTCAAGGATGCTTTAGCTGGAAATCCTGCATTGAGGAGAGGGTTGGACTCAATGGCCCATGAGGCCCTTGCTACCTCTATGATCCTATGATTCTCTGTATGCTTGCCTACAACAAGCAAGGTAATCAATGGCTGCCTCCAGAATCCCTTACTGGGCATGTGTGAACAGCAAAAGAGAGAAAAAGGGAGAGGAGATAAGCTTGCATCATCAGTTACCCCAGCACGTTAAGAAAGGATAGATGTCAAAATTTGGCCACCAAAAAAGAAAATCATAAGAAAAATGCAGACTGGCAAATGAATGAGTCAGCCCTAGATGCATTTTAGAAGAACCCTTCAAGTGCTCTCTAGAACAACCATTCCTACCCTTTAATCCTCCAGCTGTTCTGGAGTTCTTCAGCTCCCAGAAACCTGCACCAGCCTGGCCAGTGATGATGGATTCCTGGAGCTGAAATCCCAAACAGCTAGAAGACCAAAGGTTGGGAATGGCTGCAGAAGATTCAGCGTGTTTTTGTTTACTTATGCAAGGCTCACCTGGTTGTATATTTCATATTGGCATGTTGTTAGTTTTGAATTAAAAGTTTGCTGAAACATATTGACTTGCTCTTATTTTCTGGGATAGGACCATATCCTTTTTCTATGTTATTTCTGCTTCTGGAACCAAATGTTTTGTTAGAGAAGTAATGTCCAGGAACATAATCTGTTTTTTCAATTGAGTATAACTGTTATCTCCCACCCCCAATTTATTTCTTGGCAGTAGCAATATATTTAAGCATTTAAGAGGATTGCATGAACATTTTTTGGGAACCAGTGAGCAGGGACCCCAGAACTGTCTTTTGGGGGCAGGGCTCAAGACTGATGAATTTTGTATATCTGCACGTATTTTTCTTTCAAACACTAAAAACAAAAATGCAGTCAACAACAATGAATAACCATCAATGAAGACAATGACAAAAGAGATAATGAAATATTATAATATTTAAATTATAAAATTAATATTTCATGGGAAGGGGAAAATGTACATGGCCCTATCAAACAAATGCAAGGTGATCATAAATTAGGATACTTCTGATTGATACTTCCCCAGGGACTCAGCTATTTGATGGTCATGATCCTTGGTGCCTGATAATTTCAGAGGGCTCAGCCCCCTCCCACCAACTCAACCTTAGAAGGGTTCAACCCCTTCCCCCCTTCCAGTACCATTGCCAGTGGGAAAACTTCCATAATCTTGTTGATCCTTCAAGTCAGATTGTTCTCTTTCTTTAATGGTGTTGTGTCACAATAACCAGTAATTTACAGAGTCTTTTCACAGCCCTGTTTAATGAGGACAGAATATAAATTATAATGTTTTCTTCTAGTACTCAAAGACAGGTTATCCTTCCCTGCCTCCACACTCCCTGAAGAACTTTTAACCTGGTTTGATGAAAGCAAATTGCCAGCTTGGTTTACTGTGAATATAGTCCTTTTAGATTTTTTCCACCTTCCAAGCTTGTCCCTTCTAACTCATCATCTGCGCCATGAGTTCATGACTAATCAAGATCAGATCACTGCACCCGTACAGACAGCCACCTTTTCGCTAGTATTGCACACTCATTGACGTAACACTATTCATTATTCATGCAGTGAAGAGTTTCAGCTGGAAAGTTGCCCCCTCCACCAAATCTCTTTTGCATAGGGCAGAATTAAAACCAATGGGTGACATGATCATCTCTGCTATCTTCCTTTGCCTTCAGTTGAAGCACACACAAAGCAGTGGAGTTTTCTATCCACAAACGGTCATTTAAAGAAAGAGGTAATTGCGAAAATTAAAGATGTTATAGAATAAGTATAAGCTGAATGTAATAAGGTTAAAAGTAATAATGTGTTAATCTTAGAATAGAAAAAAACGTATAAATGGGATGTAAACACAAACTCAACTGGACAAATGATGCTCGGAAGCGGGGAGGGAGGATTTTTATTTTGACTAAAACTTGAATAAAAATATATACAAAAAAAAAAGAAAGAAAGAGAGAAAGAAAGAAAGAAAGAAAGAAAGAAAGAAAGAAAGAAAGAAAGAAAGAGGTAATTGCAAAGCACACCATTTTCCTCTTGACCTGAAGTTCTTAGTAGCATTCAATACATATTTGAAAACAAATGATCCTCAAAATGGACAAGGGGGATTAAGGGTCAATTATCTAGATGAGGGACTTATTTTCTAACACCAACATGTTAGCTGATTTAATTTTTTCTTCTTCAACAATATGAAACACACACATCTCTTAAACTGTTAAGAAACAAAATGTTCCTTCTATGTGGACAGTCTAAATATTGTCCCATTTCCCCAGTGGCGATCATTGAGGCTATTACCTGAGTGGGTGAAGCAGTTAAAGCATCTGTTTCAGAGAATTATGTACAACTATTAGCGTTATAAAATTTAATTTTTAAGTACTTCAATAATAAACACAAATTCAATGTAAACAGGTGTGATAGCTGTGAATTAACTTGAAAAGCCTGGTTGAATTAAACGTATTTCACCTGCTGCCTGAAACAGAATGTAGACATTTGTCAATCAAGGTTCCATAGGGTGAAAATTCACAAGTAGGGACATCCAGGAGGTGATCTTGCTACGGGCTATGCAAGGAACTACAGAAGGGCATCAAATGCATGGCCATTTTTCTTTCCTTTTGTGGAAAAGGGTGGCAGTTCTTCATATCTCCTGCTCCTAAATTCTTGACATGTATGTCTTCCATATATCCAGACTAAGAATGAAATGTTTTTTGAGTGTTGAGAAACTGTGATGAGAAAAATCTTGGACTGATAAGAATCTTCACAGTTTGGGACCTACTCTGTGCAAAATTCGCATGTGGTGGTTTGTGGCTTTTCTATGCAATCAATCATGGGCAAATTTTATGCAGGATAAATTCCAATTACAGCATTTTATACACAGAAAACAGCCTTTTCTGCACGGAATATAATATTTCAACATAGAAATGTGAGTTCCTGCACAGAAAATGCTGTTTTCTGTGCAGAAAAGGCTGTATTCTAGGCAAATCAACCATGTACTAATGGAATGCAGAATAAATCCCCAATTACAGTATTTTCTGTGCAGGAATGATTATTTCTGTATTGAATTTTGTTTTACACACAAAAAAGACTGTTTCCTATACAGAAAATATTGATTTCTGTGCCAAAAAAACCACATGGGTTTTTTTCTCAGAATAGGTCCCAAATTGTGAATAACCTTTGAAAACTGTATGGTTTTCTAAGGCTTTCTCATTGCAGGAAGAAAAATTGCTGAAATCAATTGTTGCTACCTTCAAGAAGAAACTTAGCAAAGAATTACATCTCTAAGCCAGATTGATTCACTAACTAGCTGCCTAAGTGTGCACTAATTGTAGTTCCCAGCTAATCTTCAAGAACAACCTCATGTATGAAATAAACAATGCATTACTAGACTATGACTAGCAGTGGGTAACCTAACTTTGTCTTACTGGCACATTAGGCTAAGCTGGTTGAAGGTGATCAGTACAACTGAAGCCAGTTGGACCTTTAGGTGTATGGATTAATCTAATAACACTCCAAAATTCATAAGTTGGGTCTAGAGCTGGCTACAGTTTATCTCCTTAAATATACAAAATACCTGCAAACCACATTTTCATCTGGATTGATCTTTAGTTTATTGGGCCATATTTAGTTCTTTACCAATTCCAGGTAATAGTTTAGGGTTTCTCCAGCATCACCTGTGGTAGATGCAAAAGAAATGCATGGTTGAATGTCATTAGTGTGGTGGTGCTCATAATCACTGGCTAATCCAGTTCAGGGCTTTTATATAGATATTGCATAGAGGCCAACATTGAACTCTTCAGATTTCACATGTAAGAAATATTAACAAGACAGGGCAATATTCCTTCACCAAAATCTTCTTAATCTGACTCCTCTCCTGCAGAATGAATGGAGCCACTGTAGCACAATGGCTCCTATCCTTACCTCATATAACTGATCCAAAATGATACCAAGACTGGTGCTACCAAAAGCCACCCAGAGGTCCAGAATAATGGTCACTCTCCCCTTGTGTTTCTTGAAGCACAGCTCCTCCATCAAGTGGCTAATGCCATTTAAGTGCCAAAATCAGGACAGAAATTCAATTGAAATGGCTTCAGATCAGAGATAGGACTTGTGTAGATGGTGGATTGCATGTTGCCTGGGAAACTTCTGTGGAGAGCTTCCCCTTCCTGCCACTGGAAAAAAATACTGGCCAAAAATGAAAAATTATGCCATCCTCCTATACTATGAAGTACCCCAAAGTAGTCTTTTTGGCTTTCCATTCACTTCCAGATTTCAGAAAAAAATAGGTAGGTGTGATCCAATGTGGTGGTAGATTAGACACCCTCCATGGCCGTTAGCCACTGATTTAGACAATCAGACACAACAAGCACCCTTGCCCAGAAGGGCGTCTTTCAAACTGAGTAAAATTTGGAATATACTTGAAGATCACAAGAGCCTCTCCTAAGAACTGGGCTTGTGTTTCTGTTGTTCAAGGTGGCTTGGACTATTACTTCACCCCCTGGAGAGGCATGTATAACTTCATACCAACCAGCTGGTCCTCTCATGCTTGATTTTATGAGCCATGATGGGCAATATTAGACCAACAAGTTATGCCCAGCAGTGCAATACATCCCATAACACAGTTTCCTTCCCATTTCTTTTTCTCATAAGAAAAGTGAACACAAACAAACAAGGACCACTCACACAGAGTATGGCAGCCTTAAAGGGGGAAAAGGAGGGTGAGATAATGTAGAGAGAGAGAAACACACATACACATGGCAAAAGGGGGCACAGGAAGAGAGGTGAAGAAAGGAAAGTGAGCGTAGAAGACAGAAAAAACTTGCCTCTTCTGCAAGATTATTTTACCACAACTTTTTCCTCCTGTGCTAAAAATAGTTCTACTGCTCTAATGTGAGTGAAGCCAGCTTGCTGGGAATTTCAGAACTAGCCATTATCACAATTTCTTCCCATCAAAAAAGAAGGCAAGCTAGTTTGGAACTCCCATCTTTTTTGATGGGAAGAAATTGTGATGATGGCTTGTTTTGCCCCAACATGGCCTAGAGTCTACCATGAAAGTCAGTAATAGGGGTTTAACATTGGACATCTTTCCATCCTAAACCTCCAGCTCTGTTACCTGGGGCAGATAACTCATGAATGGGAAGTAGGAGATAGGCTCCAAGCATTGGCTTCCATCACTGCTTTTCACTACGGCCTTTCAGGCAAGCCAGGGTTGAAAGCAAATACAGATGCTCCTGGGGATGGGGAAGAGATGAGATGAAAAAAAGGTGTAAAGTAGCCATTTGAACATGTGGAAGCCAGGCAGGAGGCATGGATGCAACATAATAATCTTACACTTCCCTCTCCCACTGCAGACATAGCAAGCTACTCTGAGTGCAGATATGAGTATTCTCTCTTGCACTCTCCCCTTTCGCTTTCAAGCATTTCACCTCAAAATGAAAACATGGGAAAATTCTTGAAGGATTATGTATCCATGGCAGAAGCCAAAAAAAGAGAGAAGGACTGTTCTAAGTAAACAGCGACAGTCTCTCCTTGCTTTTTCATGAGGAAAATTTTAAGTGTCGTCTTATGTAATAAAGTGCGAGCGTGCTCTGTTACTCTTCTGTGATTCACCACAAAATGAAGAGAAAGCTCTATTGCTACGGAAGAATGAGAAATCCCCACAATGAACCTTCCTTCACTGGTATTTACTGCTTAGGTTTGCTTGTTTTGGTCTCAGTGGTAGAAGAAATGGGCACTCATGGGTCTCTCCTTGGCAGCTGCATTTTCTTTCATATATAAGCAACAGTTTCTGCACAGACCGTGGAAGTAAATAGTTGCAACTAGTAACTTGTAATTGGTTCAGTTCTGCCATAAGTAAGATATAACTACATGATCATTTAACAGAGGATTACTTCAGTGCCTCTTCTCTTCAAATCTTCATCCTCTTGTCTGATTTATGTCTCATCCTACTTCATGATAGCTAGCAGAGACACAGTTGAAATCATAAACTGGACATACAGTCAGCCCCCCATATTTGCTAGAGTTAGGGGCACAGGATTCCTGCAAAAGTGGAAAAAATCACAAATTTCAAAGTGTGTGTGTATCTGTGGGAAGAAGGCTGAGGCATGATGGGGAGGACAGACGGGGGCCCAAGTCAGGGAAACGAGAGGGAAAAGGAGTGGGTTGGCATGGTGGCCCTAAATTTCCTCTTTCTTGTCCATTTCCTTTCTGGGGTATGGGGGCCATCAGGAGAGAGTTTGTGGTGCTGAGAAATCAGGCTGCAATTCGTCCTTAGCTGGCCAGGCAGTGGCTGGTGAAGAGGAGGAGGACTAAAGGGAGATTTTTAAAGGGCTGCACAACCTGATCAGGTCTACTGAGAGGGAAGGTTCCCCGTGGAAAAGAAGTACCCACAGTGCGGGGGGGGGGGAGGATTGGAGAAACTCCCAAATAATCAAATCCATGAAAATTAAACCTGCAAATGTAGAGGGCCAACTGCACTCCAAAACAAAACCATCATCGTCGTTGTCATTGTCGTCGTCATATCATCACATTCTAAAATTGTGACTGTTGAAAATCATAAATAAATAAATCATAAATAAAATACAGTAATAGTAATAATACAAATGAATAGCTAAGGCAAATTAAATATTTGCTTATTCCACCAGAGCTTGTAGAAATAGATATGCTTTTAACTGGTGCCTGAAAAGAAAATGTCAACACTTGTCCATGATCATAAGATAACTAGATCTCTGATAAAAGAGGAGTTCCGTTATTGGGAGTTACCACAGAAAAAGCCCTGCAACATGTGGTAGCCCTGTGGGACACACCATTCCAGGACACCACAAGCAGAGCTTCCTTGTTTGGTCTTAAATTTTGGGACCTTAAATTATTGAGTTCGGCACTGGATCAGTCACCCCTTTAGTTACTTTAAATCTTTAATGCCACTGTAATTCTTTAATTGCTTTCATTATTACAGGGGCATGGCCTCACTAAATAACAGAGAAGGAATATGATATGGTCCAAATGGTGACTCATACTGTGCCTCATGCTGAAAAAAATCATTCAGATATTTTTAAGAAGCAACTAAAAGCAGCTATTTTAGTTTATATTGAGAACCGGGTTAAGAGAAGAATTCTAAAAGCCAAACTGTAATGGCAACTAAATATGTTTGAGGCTTGGGTCTAAAACTGTAAGTAATTACTTTTAAAAGTAACTTTTCAGCTCTGGGCCCACTGTACTTTGAGGTCAGTCACCAAACTATGGGAAGTGAACAACCTCAGACTCTTATTCTGGGCAAACCTGTGGGGAGCTGTAAGAAAATGGCAGGTTTTGTATTCAAGCACTGTAAGTGCACATGCTATGACTGTTCACATTCACTAAGTTGCTTTCCTTCTCAACCAGTGCATCTTAGTATGACTGACCCTGGTTTAGACTAAATGATCTTCAGCCTTTCCTGAAAGATGCTCCCTATGTCTCCTGAATGCTGAGAATCAGCATGAAAGCAAATATATGGAACAAGTATATACATTCCTTAATGCTTTGTAGACCTTTTCCAGAAATGTTCTTAGAGTCTCCCTGCACCAGATCCAAGTGACACACTTGCTTTTCTAATAGATTAAGATATATAAGCTTACAGTGTTTGAAGCTCAATGGCCTGATGTGTTTTTCTCATCTCATTTGACTCAGAAAAATTCTGTGCACTCAGCAGACAGAAGTCTAAAATGCTTAATAAGCCTTTTCTTCTAAATATGGAAGAAAATTGGTTCTTTGAGGCATTAAAGACCTTTGATTTATGGAGAATGAATGTATGTCTTGTAGATTTCTGACTGCCTTGTTTGTGCCTTAGGAGAGCCTTATAAATATGACCATGCCATCTACCTCCATTGTCTGGGTGCCTTGTAACTTCTTTTGTTTATTGTAGGTTGGGTGACGTTTCCATTTTTGTACTCATTTGACCGCATTGTCAAATGGCTATTTCAACCAAGCTGCACCTCTCTGTTTAGGATGATGCTGTGTGTCGTTAGAGGGGAAGAGAATATTCCTGTCACAAACAATGGCTTTAGATTATTCACTGGCTTGCGTGACAGGGCTTGTAAAGTTCACATTGCCCATAGTTCCTCCTGTAGGCTCTGATGCGTCTCCGACTAGAACAATGCCAACAAATTAGCGTCCCTTTTGATGAATGTCACTGCTAGGTGCATTGCCTTAAGGTGTTTGTCAGAGAATGAGGACGCTTTCCTAAATACAAATGATGTGGGGATATAAGCAGGCAAGTCCAACCTGGGCAAAGACGCTTGATTTTCCTCGTGTTTATCTCTCTAGTTTTCTCTCACGTTCAAATCTGAATTCACAATTTGAATGCAAGCCAAGATAGCAACCAGTTGAACTGGAATTTTTTGAGCAGAATGAGGGAGTTTAATTTATTTTTTAGTTTAATCAATTGACTTGAAATTCCAGTATTAATTCCAGAACATATTAATTACATTTTAGTTAATTAATTAAATGAGAGACTTTGCTAAAGAGTCATCGAAGTTTACATTTTCCAGCTGTTTCTGAAGCCAAAACTTAGTTCTCTTAGACGTTTGCGTAGCTGTTTTGTGGGGGGTTTTTTTTGTCAGTCCCTCAGTGTTGGGGGATTATAAGATGCAAACCACTGGTTTTAAGCCATAATTACAGTATGATAAGCAGTTGCAGTCCACCCCCCAAATTTGCAGGTTTGACTTCCGTGAATTTGATTATTTGGGAGGTGCCTCCTTCCCTCTCCTCCCGTTCTTCCCCTCCCCTTCCCTCGCCTTTTGCCCAGGCACAGGGAAGGGGAAAGATTTTCACTTTCTTGCACTGGATGTTGATTGGTGGAATGTTGGAGGAGACTTGCGCGGGACAGTCAGTAAATGGCAGTTTGGGTTTGAGTGCAGTTTTAGCCTGAGATTCTAGAAGAGTGCAGTTTGAGAAAAAAAGCTTGAGAGGGGTTTGAGTTAGAATGGGGTGCGAATGAGAGAAAAAAGTTTGAGTTGAGTGATCGGTAAGGGCCTGGTTTAACTTGAGGACAGAGACGGAGGTGTTTTAAATCAAATATATAAAAGTCAAAGTTTGTTTGTCCGTGTCAGGTGAAGACCTCATATGATTGGCTGCATCAGGCGAGGACTTAATATGATTGGCTGCCTAAGAAGATTCTATGGAATCCTGGGGTTTGCAGTTTAGGGAGGGGTCTTTAGAGTTTCAGTCAGAGTCAACTATGGGCCTCAGTCAACTGTGACTGTCTTGAATAGGCCAGTTGCTATGGAGACAAGTCCTAGCAGCAAGGAGGAGGCCAGGGTATTCCCTCAGGAACCCAACCTCTATATGTTAATAACTCTGAATACAGACTGGATTATGGAAGTATTACCTATGAGAAAATAAAATCCCAGACAACACTAGGTATATATGCTAGTGCTATATATAAATAATCTGCTGTAGTATGTGTAACTTTTGTAAATAAAGTCTTGCTCTTGTTTTTATACACTTTTGGCCACTGGAATCACTATCATTCTGAAAGTTAGGTTTCAGACAAGGGTAGAGGGATGGGGTCCTGGTGGGGATAAAAGTAGCATAAATCCTCAAATGGACATTGAGAGCATGTAGACTGATCCTTTGTTTGGTGTCACATAAGGTAGACAGGAGGAAGTCCTCACGTGTGGTAAAGATGGGGATCAGGGAAAGCCTGCATACCAAGTGTTTGCAGTGAACACCATGAAAAGCTTCACATTTGGTGGGTTAAGTATAAAGACCGCCCCCTCCCCCCCCCCCCCCCCATATTTGGCCATAGTGATGGGATTGGCAGAGTGGAATCTTCATGGTTGTTGGTGTAGGTGTGATGGCTTGAGTCCAAAAAACCCCACGCTTGTTGTATACAGTGGTGGGATAAAGGGTGTAACCCTCCCGTTTGGTTGTCCCAGTGGTGGGATAGAGGGCTGAAAACCCCACATTTCGAGGCAATAATGAGATATAAGGGAAGGTCACTACATTTGGTGCAGGCAGTGGTGAGATAAAAGCAGAGATCCCTACAGTTACATCCAGAGAGTCTTCCTCTTTTCTACACCATTCATTGGCTACAGGTTTCTCAGCTGGCCCAGTAAGTAAATTCTGAAGCTGTTAACCCTAATTTAACAGATTCAGTCCTTCTGGTGCAAATGCGACTGAATTAGATTTTTAAAAACTGGATAATGATTAACTGAATACATTAACCTTTTCCTATTAACCTTCCTTTCTCTGAATGCAAGTGATAAATTTAATTGGCTGAATGAAGCAAGCACTTTGTTTCTGGATGTAGTTAGTTAGACATATGCATATCCTTTTTCTGTTTATCTTTTCTTATCGTAGCTATCCATCCTGCTTAAAAGAAAGAACAATTGTTGAGATGTAATGTGCTGAAACACAAGGATTAAAACAATAAATCAAAGATCTAGATAATTCAGATTTGTAGTGTCAGTATGACCAAAGTTCTCTGAAGATGAGTAATAAAATTAAAGAAAGGAAACCATTTGTGGAGATTTTTGATTCAGAGGACCAGGGTGTATCCATAAAATTTTTCTTCATGATATGCAAGAAATTACGTTATGGGAGATATTTTGGAAACAAATATGTCCGTGTTTGCGGTTATGAGTATGGTTGGAATCTAAGGGATTAGGATGGAATCTAAGGGATCAAGACAGAGCCTGACTGAGGGCGATCCCCAATGGATTTAAAGTGCCCAGTCCGTTCCCATTGTATGTGGTTTCCTTTTGAAATCACAGTTTGGAACTGCACAGTGGTGTGTAATTGAATTGTGCGCTACAACCCATCCGTGTACTTTCTCTCTGTGGGTAATATGCTACATTGCTGGGAGTCAGAGGCCATTAAATTTAGAAGCCTACGCAGAGTGAGGGGAAATCCTTAGAATGGGGAATTTGACTATTGCAGAAGGTGTCCTTCAGCCATCACATAAGAAGCATTTTGAACTCCAACAAAACTTCATCTGGAGTAAAGTCCCCAATGTATTCTGCTTGTTAAGGCTTTAGGTAACTGTTAGCTTTTGTGAAAGAATCTCCTTTGTAACTCAGCACTTTCCTCTGTTTCATTTCTTCCCATGGGGTGGATAACATGCAGCCCATGGGTCACATAAAGCCACCAGGGTCATTTTAAATGACCCTCAGGAGTCAAAAATTGCATTAAGTTGGCTCCAGTGTCCTTTAGGTATAAGGGGCATTTTTTTGCTATGTTTTGTCCATTTTAGGCCATGTGTTTGCCATGTTTTGTACATTTTAGGCTATGTTTTTGACCATTTTAGCCCTGGGGAGACTTCTTTTTGAAACAGGAAGTGAATGGGAACTGATCTCTACTTACTTCCTGTGTTAAAAAGCGACTCCCCTGAGCCTAACATGGTTGAGGAGGGGCAGAAACATAGCAAAAATGCTTCATGCCTCTTAGAGGGAATTCGGGGGCATTTTTTTTATTAAAAAAAACTTTTTTGGAGAGTGTTTGGTTGGGGGTGTGCAGCTCTTCAGTGTCTCCTATGGGGAGATGCAGTCCCCTAGCCTTCCTCAGTTGCCCAGTCATGCTATAACATGAGACTGTGATGCGTGACACACAGAAAATACTTGTTTGCTTTCCAGAGCATTTCCCTCTAATTGAAACAACTGGCAGAGGAAGGTGATTCCTACCCTCCTTTCTTTGTATACATTGTTCAAGGGAGCCCCAAAACATTTCATTAGGAGATGGTCCATTCCAAACAACTCAGTCTTCTGTTGCTGTGCTGGGCAGAGAGGTGCGACAAGGAAAAAGCTGTCATATTATAGTAACTGCCTACTTTTCCTGCAAAAATCTTAGCTTTGAAACACCACACTATTTTTATTGAAGTACATTGCAAACCACTCTGGGAACTATTCTGGCTGAAGAGTGGGGTATAAATACTCTTACATACATGCATGCATGCATGCATGCAAAGCATATGCCTGCATGTATGTGGCTTCAAGTCATCTGTTGACTTATGGCGACCACCATGAATTTTCTTAGGCGAAGAATACTCAGAGGTGGTTTTGCCAGTTCCTCCCTCTGAAATGTAGACTATAGCACCTGGTATTCATTGGCAGTCTCACATCCAAGTATTAACCAAGGCTGACCCTGCTTAGCTTCCAAAGCATGAGAGACACCAAATTACAGGGTTTCTTTATAGGGCTGTATTTTGTTGCAGTGACATTATTTTTCCATTGAAAACCAGGAGAATGAAGGCCTAAATCCAGTTGGTAGGCTGCACTAGAGTAAACCTGTTGAATCAATGGAAACTTATTAAGTCAACAGTTATACAAGTTCCATTGATTCATTTTGTCTACTCTGATACGAAGTAATAATTACATTTAACTCTAAAGGTCTGGTGAAACTTGAGTTTTAGAAAATGCTATTTCTGATACAGTTAAAAGTTTATTTACCTGGGAATGAGTTTTCTCCAGGGATTTTCTTTTCCTTTTCTTAAAAGGCATTTGAAAAGTAACTATTTTATTACCATTGAGGAATGAGAAAGTATAGAGTTCTTTTAAAAACTATGACTATTTTCTGGTTGGAGTAATATAATGGGTTATTTTTAAAAAGTAAATTTTTAAGCTCTGTTTCCCTTGCAATGGTATGTCAAATTTTTCTTCTGATCTTGATCCTTGCATTTGAAATCACCTTGGTTGTATTTCTGGATTTTAGAGCTGGCATTAAAGTTCAAGTCAGGCTAGAGAACCTGCTGTGCAAAGAAATGATGCTTTTGATTAATGGCCAAGTTCAAGAATCCCAGCTGTACTTGGTATAGCCGGAGATATGTTTGTAGATCTCTGCAGGAGCTCTCTTCCATCTGCTTGTGTGGAAAGTGAAAATTTGGAGGGAAGATATTATTATAACCTCTTACTATTAGTTTGTACTGTAAAATTGGCATTCCCCTTCTTGAGAGACCATAGAGAATTGGCTCAGGTCTTTACTCATGCTTGGAGTTCCACACGGTATCAATTTTAATTTGGAGTAGAGAGGGACAAAAATGAGATGTTACTTTCTTTTAAAAAACGAACAAACAGACCTGTATCAGGGATTTACCACTATCTTGCCATTTCGCCATTTCTTGTCTTTAGTCTTCAGTCTTATGGTCCATGGGATGGCATTTCTGATCACAGGGGCCATATAGCATGTCATAAAACCTCTTCTGAAGTCACAGGGCAACTTACAAGAGAAATCTACTTTACAAGTGAGATCAAGTCTCACATCACCCCTTCCTGCCCCTGCAGATCTTTCTATGGCTTTTCTTTTTCTTTCTTTTTAAAACATACGTTATGTTATGAACAATGTGATATCAGAGCCAGAGTGATGTAGTGGTTTGAACTCTGGACTATGACTTCGGAAATCCCCACTTGACTACTGGATGACATCGGGCAGGTCACCCCTTCTCAGCCTCAGAGGAAGGCAAAAGCAAACTCCTGAACAAGTCTCATGATAGATTTGCCTTCATCAGGTTCAATAAATTCTGCTAAATTCTTGGGGTTCAACTAAATTTGACTGACTTCAACTAAAGCATCTCTTCATAGGTCCAGATATCTCAATTGGTGAGATGCAAACTCATCACTGTGGTTGATGAAATTAATAAATTAATAAACTGAAAAGAAGCTTAATTCTGGCTGGTCATTTCTGTTATCTTGTATGGTAAAGGTGAGCTTTTTCATAAGTGCTGTTTCCCAATGATTCTTTTCCCTTGTAAGTGTGGGGAGAATTTTTTTTTTCTGAGAAAATCCGGGAGGAAAGAATTGGTGAGTAGCACTTCTCTCCCTTTTGCTCTTCTGGGTGGACCTTATAGAAGGCTTAAGAAATACTAGAGCTAGCTGCAGCAGTGCCCTGCTTGCTCAGCCCAAAACATTTATGAGAAGTACCAGAACAAACAGAACATTGAAGCCCCATAGGTTTTTTGCCTTGGATGTTCTTCAGCTTCTTTAGTCTCCTTTAAAGCTTCTTGCTTTCCTAACTTTGGGATTCCATAGTCCAGCATTGCCAGTTTCCCCCCGTTTTGTTGCCTTTAGATGACATAAAAATGTAAAGCAAAAATTGGGGAAATGTAAGACAAAAAGTATGTTATCCATGGAGCCATCTGCAATTCAAGATGGGTGTATATGTATGTGTGATTTCGCTATTCATTAAAAAGTTCCAGATGAAGCTACCCTTCTTACTTATTATAAATGTAGCTCCAACTTGAATTTTAATAAATTTAATATTCCATGTATTTCTGCTCTAACATGGATGGTACTAAACTAAATACTTGGAGAGCTGTAATACCCAACTGCATGTATAGTCACATAATACTTATTGTTGGGTTGGATCCAGCAATAGCTTTCCAAGAGCAGAAGGAAGTCCATCTGTCAGTTTTGGTGGTGTTTCTCTTTTGGTGGATGAAGTAACAGAGGGGGAGGCAGAGGAAGGGGGAATCAGTAAAGATGTTTTTTCTCTTCTGCCAGGGAGGGAATTCTGAGAGGAGGTCTGCGTGGGGATACTTCCACCAGCAGAACAAAACTCTTGATTCAGACCACTAGCTTCAAAAGAAATGCAATATTTAGCTTTTCAAGTCATCGTAGATACTACTTAGGTCCTTTTAAATATTTATCCCAGCAAACTCATGACCCTAAACCTCACTGTGACCATGGTGATGAGATTTCATGTAATCTGTTTTTAGTTCCTAATACAATGTGCCAGAAGATTCACTGAGTTAAAGGTGTTAAGGTGTTAAGTTTTAGACTGTATTTAGAAATACTTCAGAATATGGATAGCAGTTGTTTATCCTGTCCACTGAGACTGAGCCGTGGAACAATGATGGTTTTTAAAATGCAATGTTAAGGTTAAACATCCAGGGTAACTTCTTAAGGATAGCTTGTTCCATCTCTAGGTTGCTGAAAGGAACTGTGGTATAATCTTAGTTGGCAAAATTGAATCATCACCTTAGAATTGTATTAGCTGTAGGATACACGGTTTTGGAAAGTGCGTTGAATTAGATGTGCATGCTCTTGAATCCTGTTATCTGTACACAACAGGAAATCATTGCGTTGTTAGGCAGCACTGTATTAGGATGAGCTGGATTGTCATCTGCAGTGGCAAAAAACCAGTAATTAATTAATTAATGTATATCCTGCTTTTCTCCCAAAATGGGATCCAAGGCAGTTTTCAAGTATCAGATGGTGGCATCCAAACTATTCTGAGAACTGCATTATTAGGCAATTAAAACTAAGTATGATGTATTGTTTTAAACAGGGAAGCAGATAGAAGGCCAGAATTGCATTTAAAGGAATGGAAAGAGATACATTTAAATGGTGATTAAATAAGTTCTGTTTATTTCAATGGGTATAGTGGAATTAGCACTGGATTTTGCATTGTTACTGTTATTAAAGAATCCATTATGAATGTTATTGCATCTGTTAGCCCTTGCAAATAACATTTTCTTGATGAAAAATCTGCTACACGCTTTGAAATAGACAGAACACATGAATATAAGCCCTAATTTTTTCCAAATCAAAGACCAAGAGGAATAATTATTTCATTCTTAAGATTTTAAACCCAGATGTACTTTTCAAATTTGCTAAGAAAATGAATTTAGTTAAATGCAAAGGCCATGAACTAATGTTCTCTTCTAATCTGAATATAGGAATTTAGTTGGAGTATGGTACTCCTGGAACAATTGCATTCCTAGTTAGTCGATGGGCATGTGATTATGGTTATTATGGGGATATTCACAAAGAGCTTGGGCACTGAGAAGTATGACAGCAATATTATGAGTCAAATTGCTGAGTGGCTGTGACTTTTCCATTCCATTCCAAGCGAACTTTCTGGCCAAGATGGCATTTGAAATCAAATCTTCCAGCTTCAATAGACTCTCCACTTTTAAGTGAGATAGCATAATGCAGAGTTGGTGATTATTTTGCTTGCAGCAAACCAACATCTGCTTGACCATGGGTGGCCACTTTCTCAAAGGCGGGAGACTGCTGAGGGGCATGCTAGTACAAGGTACTAAGGTGCCAAACATCACTAGCTATAGATGTTCCCTGGCGGCTGATAATATCTGATCACAGCCCAATTTAAATATGCCTGCTGTACCATGGAGATGCTGCTGGTAACAGCAATTGTTTAATGTGAAGACACAGAAGAAAGGAATTCAAGTCACCTCCTTCCTGCTTTCAACTGTTCCTCTTTGTCTTCTTCTTTGTATATAGCCTTTCCAATATTTCCTGTTTGATTGATGGCAGCAGGCTGTCAGCTGTCTTTTTTCCACTGGGGTACAGTGTGGAAGGTAAAATTTTATTGGCTCTTTTCTTGGTAAATATTTTGTATTCTATCTAACATAATCTACCAGCAGTTGCCCATCCTGGACTATGTATAACCCCTCCCCTGCATCTATTAAAATATGATCAAAGAGCTGAAGGGGCTATATCTAATTTTCATAACTTTTTTTTTTGTTCAGAACTGTGCAGTGTCTAATATTTTTTTATCAGTGGAGAGAACTAGTAAACTAGTTTATCAGTGAAGTGAACTAACTTTGCAAACAAGATCAGGGATGTAGTTCTTTTGGATTTTGGCTTAGGTTGTCTACTTGCATATACAAAACTGGAATTGTTTTTAGAAATACTGCCATGGTCACCTTTTTGAAAACTCGGGAAGGTATACATATTTACAAGGCAAATCTTTAGGGTTTTTTTTTCCTGCTAGAATCTCACTTGACAGATTATTTGCTGTCATTTTTACTTATTGTGTTTCATTTTACTCCCATTGCATGCAGTCTTTCCCTTTGGGAAGTAGTGTGACTCACCTTGTCAAGTCTAAATATAGAATTGTCTGAGCTACAGGAGCTCAGCTACTAGGCATACATTTGCACAAGGCATACACTTGTTTGCCAGGTATTCCTCATTGTTTCATGTATTCCTTCTGAAAATAAGGCTTTTCTTCCCCATCTCTTCTGTTTGTAGTGAGCAGAATTCAAAATAATCTTTTCAAACCACAGGCTTTAGATTTACCACTTAAGTAAGAGAGGATTCTGTGCAAAATGAAAGCTCTTTCTGTTGTGTGATTAAGTTCCTGTTGTGTGTAGCTGTATTTGATCTTTTGCAGTGAAAAAGATAGCTTGTAAAGACTGATTCTCAGCTTGTAATTTTTTTATTTGGCAAAAATCAGGCCACACATATGTGCATGTTTGTGCACATGTGCATGCTCAACCACCCACAGACTAGGTTTATAATCTAAGACTCCTGCTGTTGAAAATTGAAAATCCAAGTGCTCTTGTTACAACAAAGGACTCTTGCTGATTCTTCTTCTTCTTCTTCTTCTTCTTCTTCTTCTTCTTCTTCTTCTTCATCATCATCATCATCATCATCATTATTATTATTGATGCTGTAATTGTTGCCACACAGTTCCTCTTTGTACTATGGCTCTGTGCTCTGACTCCTTCCAGTACCAGCACTATGTCTTCCAGAACCTAGGGGAATCACTAGTCTAGGAATGAGCCCCAGATTGGACTCTTCCTGTGTGAGGTGAGTGCTCATGGATTCATTCCATTGACCAGGGATAGTTCTAATAACATATGGTACAGGAAGGAGCTGCAAGACTATGGCATCCATCTTGTGAATGTAACATCTGAAGGAAACTTGCCTGATTTATGCTTTTGATTAGGGGCTAAAAGTTCATAGGTCTGGTCATTGAAGTTACTCATCTGTGTCTCAGGTAACTGGGAGAGCAGGTGGCCCAGACATTTTAAAGTGCAGGCAATGTGTTGCATGTATGAATATATTGGACATTTCCATAAGTAAGTTGAAAATATAGATTAGCCCTAAAAGCTTTGTGTTATCATCAATATAATGTAGTATTACCAACTTACCAAATTAATTTATGTCTGTTTTAATTATTGCTTCCATAAACTTGAAGATCTTTCCTATTTTATTGATCATGCCATTCTTCTCCCTGTATATTTACAACGTTTGTAATGCATTCTGAGCATTATTTCAATGGCATTGTTTCCAAATATATGCTGGCAAGACTGCAGTCTAAGTATATTTTTTTATGTGTGACAGCTCTTGTATTTGTACCTAGGAACTGGTGGCTGATGCATTTGGATCTATCCAGACGTCTTATTTCAAATTATGTTTTGGCACGTGTTAACATGGATAAATCACTGAGGGGTGGCCAAATATTCAATTAAGCACAGTGGGCTGAACTGATTAACAATAACAAATTAAAATTTATTTACAATTGGGAAGTGAAACTCAGATTCAACAAAATTTAAGGTTTTTCCTGTGTTTAATAAAAAGAATCAAGATGAGCCACTGTGATCGTAATGTCTTTGTGTTTTCAAAAGTTCTGCAAAAATGAATATGAAGTCTACATAAAGATGGTAATTGATAAAAGTAATTTAAATTATAGTTTTTTTCTGCACGGACAAGGGTTTGGTATCTGTAATAAATTGTGATTTCTTTGTTATGCATCAAAATTCCAGTCAGGAATCTCCATTATTGTATCAGAGATTGCCATGATAATCAATTGCATTTGTTATGTTTTTAAAACTTAAGCCAAAACATAAAACATATTTAATGAATTTCAATGTGATTTAGAGGGTGTTTTCTCAGGAACTGTCCTGTGTGAGGGCAGCAAGTCCCCAGGTAAATGCAGCCAATGTTCAAGAGAGCAACTAGAGAAGAAATCAAGCCAGTCTAGGATCGGTCAGGAAGAACACACATGTGGCCAAGGCAGTTCAGATTCTAGGTGAAAAAAAAAATCCAAGCACAATCTAAAGCTAATCAAAGAGTTAATCAAGAAGGATATTCCAAAGAACAGACCAAAGTCCAGAAATCAGTAGAACAAGGAAAATGAAACAAAGCAACACAGAAGTTTTGATACTGTTGTTCACTGCAAAAGAATGTCCTTGGTCATGCCAATTTACAGATGATTATAAATCAACATTGTAAAGCAGTGGTTCCCAAACTTTGGTTCTCCAGATGCTTGGGACTTCAGCTCCCAGAATTCCTGATTGCTGGACAAGCTAGTTAAGGCTTTTGGGAACTGAAGTCTAAAACATCTGGAGGATCAAAGTTTGGGACAACTGTTGTAAAGCAACACTGTAAATAGGCACAGCTGGCCTAATTACCTCAATGTGTTCTTTTTAAGGCTGGCCAAGGCTTTGCCTACTCTTCTGTAGCTGGTATTTTAGTCTGTTATGTTCAAGGAGTAAAATGACTCAGCATCTCACTTCTACTTTTCAGAAGCTTCAGGAATGACAAGGGTTGGTTTGGGTTCCACTTTCAGCAGTTCCAGGGGAAGGGCTGCCAGCCTCCTCTGGTTATATTGATTCTCCTCTTCCTTTTCCGTTCCTGCATGAACAATGGGGTTAGTTCAGGACAAGAGTGACCTTAGTTTGTGTATGTGTTTATTATTAGGAGTCTGTGCAAGTTCTGGTGAGTAATGGATATGAAGCATACAGGGGCACAGGCAGAAGAAGGTAGATATCTAGTATGTGTCAAGCAAGCATCAAAAACTAGATTCTCCCAGACCCTGTACACTCCTTTATCATTATTGCTTGTGCGGAGAGCCAATATAACCAGAGGAGGCTGGCAGCCCTTCCCTGACAGTGTTGAAACTTAATGGAATCCAAATCAACCCATGTAATTCCTGAAACTTCTGAAAAGTAGGAGCTGGATGCTGAGCCACTTCACAAAGAATGCGGAAAAACGAAACAGTCCTGATGTATGACTTTAGCATCGCTGCTCCAATGTGCTGGAACTGAAGAGTGCTGGTAAAACCATGCACAAAGAATACAAGCCAGCTCTTTCAATCATAAGACTATACCCCCCTCATCTCCCTCTCTATCTCCATTTCCTCCAGCGTTTTTCTTATATAAAGAGCTTAGGGAGAAATATCTTAATTTTTAATGACATGTTCTGTCTGAGTCTGTCTCTCTTTTGAACCTGAATTACTAACACAACATTAGGAGGGTTCAGATTTGGATTAAATCCACTTCAGTGGAAGTCCACTCCTGCTTGAATCTCTCTGAATCAGCCTGAATCAGTTTGAGATTTGGTCAAATATAAAGCAGGCTTGTAGCTGTTATCTTTTGTTAACATGCAGAGAAGAGACCATCAAACATCAGATTTCTAGAAAAATTTTGAGCTAACGTGAAAATGCCTGCTTAAAGATACAAATGTGGGAACTAAGGGCTGATGAAGACATTAGGTGGTTGTTTTGAATTCTCCTTTTGTGTGCATCGAATAGCTAATTCATAATAAATCCTTAAATGGTCAGTATCTCTGCATTTATAGCATGGTCTTCAGATAACCTTCTGGGCTAGAGTGGTGGCCTTTTTTTGGAATTTAACTGAGTTAGCAACTTTTACAGAGTTGTCAGCCAATGTATTCCAATAAAGTGTGATGGCTTTATAAATAACAGCACTATATAGGGCTCTCAGTGAGGTATTAGGCTTCATAACAGTTTGGAAGCCATGTAAGTGAGTGAATTGGTACAGGAATTTATAGAAGCACAGAACCCTTAAATGATGACTTCTTTGATGCTCGTGGTGACCTTGACATCCATTTGAACTGTAAGATATGCATGAGAGAAGCAAGGTTCCTCACAAACAACACTGAGTATGCAGGCAGAGGAATAATCTGAAGCTGGAATATATATTATTTTAATTGAGGCATGCATGTTCAAGGTCTAATGGGCATTCTACTTTGAGTTAATATATGATGCTGAGAACCAGAGCCTGTGAGAAGGCAGGGAACCTTCAACGAGCTGCTGTCTCTTGGGGGTCAATCCTCATTCCCAGTGCCCAGTCAAAGGGCCTTTTCACACTATGCAATTACACGTAGTATGATTCCACTTTAAATTGCCATGGCAATATCCTAGAAAATCCTGGAGTTTGTTGCTTGGTGAAGCACTAAAGCTCTCTGGCTGAGAATTCTGATTGCTGCTCCCTAAACTGCAAATCCTGGGATTGCATAGGATGTAGCCATGGCAGTTATTGCTATAATTGTATAGTGTGAAAGGGCCCAAGGATGGCTCATGACATTTTGCTGTCTAAGGTGGAGCACAAAATGTTCCCTCGCTTACTCAAGATACAGGAGGTGAAGGCCAAAGATAGTACCTCCTTCTTGCACAGTGAAAATACAACAACCCTGTTATAACATCCTAATCAGCTGCCTGAGGAAATTCTACATAACTAGTGGTAGATGGTTGGTGCAGTTCTAGAGACAGAGGAAAACAATATTTGAACCAATCTTCAGAGACAAGATGTAAGACCAAGGCACTAATTTGCTTCACACATGGAAGGGCTATGGCAAGGGAGAGAATGCTGTCTGCGAGAAGAGGTATGGACACTATGGCTGGGACATTTGGAGGAATTTTCCATAAGTCTGTAAGTCACTGTGCTTCCAGGGGTTATGCAGGAGTTTGTTTGGCATGCTGTAAGATATTTTTGCAGCTATCATTTCATATTGTGTTAAAGAAAAAGAGAGAGAGAAAGAGAGAGACGGAGAGAGAGCACTTGCTTCTTGAAAATGTTCAGAGAAAAGGGTGGATATATGACTCCTGAGATCCAAATCTCTCTAAATAACAAAAAATGCTGTGGCAAATAAACAAAAAAGCTAAACTTAAATCTTTTTATTTTTTTTAAATCTTGCTCTTTTTTGAGAATATTGTTACTACGGAGAGGATGAACCTTTAGATTTATCCTGTGGGTACATTAAGGAATGCCTCTTAATTGTCTCATTGTCATTCTTACTGATGGTCGCCTGTCATTTCTTGTTCCTGACTGTCTGTCATCTTTCTCTCTCTCTCTTTGCATACTTATTTTTATTTCTTCAGGAAAGCTTCATTGTTCCTATCTTTCATCTTGCCTCATTGCACCATAATATCTTCCCTTGCATTTTCCACTGCCATTTCTTCCCCTCCCCTTTAGGTTAGCTAGAAATTATCTCATTCTCTTGCAAATTGTCCTTTAATCTCTGTGACCTACATGGGATAGTAGATTGCCTAAGATGCATTAATGTTTTAAGCGGCTATTGCATTTCCTTTTTAAAAACGAAGAGTAAGTCTAATAATATTCAATGTTAATGATCATTTTTATTGGAAGATAATATGAGGCAATTAAAGTGCCGTTCTCTGGAGAGCTCATGCTATAATTGAAGAGAGCTAAATTTTAACCATTGGAATATCCAGACTTCGGATTGTGGGTTTCCTGTGAAGAAAATGTCATACATTCGTAACTGAGTTCAAAGGTTGATGTTTTTATGGCCTTGTAACCCAACCTCCAGATATGTTGGTGGGGACCCATTCTTTCAGGTGCAGATGTGTTACCTGCTGCTTATGTCTTTGTAATCTTGAGATGGAACCACAATCATATGCTCAGTGCTGAGCATCCCATGTAGGTGTTTTGAAACTGTGTAGATATGGAATAGAGAGCCAGTGTGGTTTGAGCATTGGACAATGATCCTGGAGAGCAGGGTTTAATTTCACGCTCAGCCACAGAAACCCAGTGGGTGACATTGCGCACATCATGCACTCTCGGTCCCAGAAAACCCTATGATAGGTTCATCTTAGGGTTGCCATAAGCTGGAAATGACTTGAAGGCAAACAAAATATGAGATAGGATGCAGAACTTTGGTTGGTATAAGCTGTAGGACTAGAGTGGTCTCATACTCTGAGAATGAATTTAGCATTTTAGAATTCTGCATCCCCTCTTGTTCATATTGACATTATAAATCATGAACCTTTTGGATTCTTTGTGCTCCTCTCATTGTAACAATGGGATTTTCTGAGAGTTGCCTCAGCAGTTTTCTAAAATGTTCCTGAGGAGATACACCAGGAGTATTCAAGTACAGGATTATTTTACGAACATTAATAGAAAAGGACTGGAATCAAAAGAGAATTATTTATAATACATGAATTTAATACCGCAGGAGATGCATATTACCACTGGCGGTCATAGATGGGAGGTCTCCTCTGCTATACTTCACACTATCCAAAATTATAAGTAAAATAAATTCTATTCTTATTAAGCATGTGGCAGTTTCCATGGCATGTAAAACATTCCTGAATTCATTAATAATGCATGTTGCATTCAAATGTTGCATTCATTGTTGTTATCTGCTGCAGTGCCTGACAATTTCACTTTGAGGACAGTTTACAACGGGGGGAGCGTGCTCTTTAGATTCAGCAAAACAGTGGATGGAGGAGGATGGCCCATGATGGAAATGAATAAAATTATGCGCACCGCGGAGAAAGTTGATGAGGAAACTTTTTTGTTCTTCTCTCATATTACTAGAATCTGGGGTCATCCAGTGAAGTAAAATGCTGGCAGATTCAGGATGAGGTAAAAGCAAGTACTTATCATAACACAGCTTCACTGCCACAAATAATCACCTATGACTTGTATGGTTTTAGAAGGGAATTGGACAGATTCAGGGAGGGAAGGGCTACTTATTGTTGCTAGATGTCCAGCATATCTGTTTCTGAGCCAGCAAGGTATAGTGGTTAGGCTAGGACTCTGGAAAACCAGGGTTTGAATTCTTGCTGAGCTGTGAAAACTCACGGGGTAGTCTTGGGCAAATCGTCCTTTCCCAGCTTTAGAGGAAGGCAGTGGCAAATCTCCTTTGAATAAATCTCACCAAGAAGACCCTATGATAGGGTTGCCAGAAGTCAACTTGAAGACATACAATAAGAAATATCAGTTGCTGGGTCCCACTTATGGGAGAAAGACGGCCTACACATACAACAAACAAACAAACATGAAATAGAGGGTGCTGTTGGATTTGTATCCTGCTTGTGCAGTTCCCAAGATCAACTTCAGGCCACTCTGAGAAACAGAATGCTGGGCTAGACAGGCCATCAGTCTAACAGAGTGAGGCTATTCTTATTTTCTTTTTTATTTGCATATTACATATTTCCCTGGCCATTTTTCTAAGGAGCTCAGAGGGCATTTGGTTCCCTATGCCACCCAGTTATTATGCTCAAAACATCTCTGAGGGACAAGTTAAGGTGAGAGAAAGTGACTTGCAAAAGGTTACCCAGTGCAGCAGCATCTCTGAATAAGGATTTCCCTCTGGATCTCCCCATCCAACAATCTGTCCAACCCTCCCCTTCTCTGTGAAGCTGAGCTTGTGTAATCTTTAACAGAATCCCGAAGGCTACTTCTCAGCCAACTCCCTGGTGCCTTTCATAATGATTAAAGTGCCTTGTTAGTACTTGTGTCTCATAAGACCTGAAAAACAATTTGGGAATTAGCCAAATTGAGGCAGAAGCTATCATTTCAGGGAAGTAAGCTAGAATTTATGAAGCCATTGTTTAATTTTATTTTGAAACTCAGTCAGATTCTTGGTCTGCTACCACAGTGGATTCAAAATGTATACTGTCTGGTCACTGACAATTTACAATTTGGAGAAGGGGTGAAATAAGTGGAAAAGGGCCTATCAACATTTGTATTTAAAAAGGAATCTGTTTTTTTATGCTGCATGGAACCATCTCTTGAAGCAGTCAAACCAGATGTTTCTGTAGGTTGGTATTTTTCATTCATGTTTTAGATTGTTGAAGGACGTGGTTGGGACTGGCCAACACAGAAGGAATGTGATAATATCCGAACTGAGGGGAAGTGTCAAACAATAGTTTACAATTCATTTTATGCATATCATTGATTAAATTTTTATTAGCAGTCTTTAAAGATACTGATGGGGTGGCTCTTTGGGGATTAGCAATCTAAAGACTTGCCTTCTTGTTTCCATAGCAACCCAGCATCTCCATCCCTTCAAAGCAGCCTAGAGTACTGCAGAGGTATTGGATTCAGCAGAATTATGTTAACAGTCAAGTGTCTTTCCAGTTCCTAAATGTTTGCTGCATGAAAATGGGCTGCTCTGCCATTTCAGGAAGGGGGAAAAATGGGCAGGGAATAGGTTTCCTCCTGGAAAACCAGGATATTTAGGCTTAAGGTCTTTTTCATTTTAGATTTGGATATTATATAATTCATAAAGAGAAGCATTTTGCATTTTCTAAGTATGCTTTAAAAATACATCATAGCTAAACAAGAGTAATTCTAATTACAATCAGTGCTTGGTGTCATTGTCTTCAGCGTATTATACAATTCTCACCTAAGTAATACTATGCTTGGGATTTCAGTGGAATGAGCCGCTCATGTCATCTTCTTGCATGCCTACCATCAATCTCGATTGGCAGGGACAATTCCAGCTAGTCCCCTATTGTCCCACTCTTGTCATTGCTTTTAAAATGTCCAGGTTTCTTTGTCCTCCTCCCACTTTCCCCTTTGTCCTCTGCTTACTTCCATTTCTGTAAACTGAGTTCAAAGTGCAAAAGTAGTGTATACGCAATTAACTCAGCAGGGCAGGGAGTGGGAGGAGCGGATGGTCGAAATCTTGCCTTTCCCAGTCAGCTCAGATAAAAGCCTACTTTTTGCTGAAGCCTCTCCTGTTCTGTGTGTCCTTCATCATTAATAACTTTTGCCATCTTGACCACACTTGGATGTCGTTCGGTTGCCTGTATCCTGGTTTTCATCCGCAAAATGTTAGATGGTATGTTCCTGTTGCCACTGCAGCACCTGCTTGTATGAGCAGGAAGACCGTCAGACCCTCTGCAAAACAGTCCATTCCATGCAATCAAATCCCAGCCCTTTTGCTTACATTTCACTTTATCTTAAAGGAAATTGCTTTTCAAATTCTTCAAATGATTGACCTTACAACTAAATGAATATTAATAATAATAAGATAAAATTAATGATGATTTTTTTATATATGCACCCAAATTTTATTATGTTTTATTATTTTATTATGTTGTGTTATACAGGCACAAAATAAGGGGATACATGTACGGCTCCTTGAATTAAAAATGCAGGTGCTTTTAGAACAGAGGTAATCTTGGCTCTTCCTTGTATTTTTATTGATTTTTTTTCACCCTTTAGGAGGAGCAATTGCACCTTGTTCCCCCCATCCCAGAGATGTGCCAAGTATGGGACAGTGGATGCAGTCTACCCCAAGTGAAGCATTAAGGGGATGCACTTACATGCATCACTGCCTGGATGGCCCCTCTGTTCACTAGCTGATAGCATGTGCTCCAGACACGAGCAGAAGAGAGCAGGGGGCAGGCTGGCCTTGCTGTCCTGGCAGCCCTAAGTGAGGAACACTGGGCCAAAGCGGCAACACCGCTCCCTTTCTCTTTTCTCTTTTTCCCTCCTTAAATTCTTAAAGTGCTCATGGCTTAACCCTTTCCTTTCATTCCCCAAACTCTATTTTGGAAGGAAGTTTGGAATATGAAATTAGAATCTTTCATAGGCTTGATAACCTCGTTTTATCCAGTGCAGTATACTCCCAGGAAAGTGTGCATATAGCCTAATGTTGCAGTTGTAACCATATTTTTGCCAGGAAATAAACTGTAACTTCAAGCATCCCCTAGCCAGTATGCTTATTGACCATGCTCGCTGCGAATTCTGTGTGTTGTAGTCCCTTTCCAAAGTGATTGCACCTAGACATGAGAGACTTCTTTTCAGTAAACGTGATCAGCCTATAAGTCCTATCCATGATTTCGTGGATGGTGAAACAAGCATAACTCTTGCCTTCGCAAGTGTTTGAATTTTCTTACATGACTGGGCCAGTGTTTTCCCTGGGCAGTCAGTGGTGGTTTGCTCTCTCTCTCTCTCTCTCAGTCTCTCTCTCTCTCTCTCTCTCTCTCTCTCTCTCTCTCTCTCTGTTTTCTTTGAACTTTCTGATTTGGGAGGGAAGCTGATGGTTAATAACAGAAGGAAAGAAAATGTAGTGGGAGTGTTCTGGCATTTGGTGAATGAGGGACCTCTGATGCTTAATATTCATGTTTCCAAAATATAAGAGTAGAGCAACCTGCAGCTCTTAAGGGCACACACGGACTAACAGGTGGGTTCTCTCCTCCTTCAAGGATGTCAGAAAATGATCTGCCCTGGATGTTAAATACACTAAGCATGCCATTGCCTGCACGTGCGTGCATGCACCCCCCCCCATCTGCTTTAGGCCCAAGTGGTTTTTCCATAATTGGAAGTGACTTCTGATTATTTCTGGTTTTGAAAAATGATGCCTAGGAACACTGCGCCTAAATTATCTCAAGGAACATTGGCAAGCAGGTGAAATTGCCCTATAGCCACTAGAGAGTGCAGGGGCAAATTTGATGTTGTTGAAAATAACTTGGAAAATATTAAGGAGGGTGAAGAGGGGCATGGAAGGCAGTGTGGTCCTCCCAAATCCAGCATGTGAGGGACTTTTGTGTCTACTGAACTTCAGGATGGTGCCTATTCTTCTTGTAGGAAGTTGGACTTTCTGTCAAAGACAGATTTGTTTCATTGCCCCAGTTTACAACCTGGAGAAACCGTGCACATATTGGCTCAGAGCTTAATTTTTTTAACAGCAAAGCAGCCATGTATTCAGATGCTAATACAGTCTCTCTGCCTGTTCAAACCAGAAAAAAATGAGGTCAGAGTATGTTTCTTATTAGATTTCTATTCTGATTAGTTCTTTTGGACTAGAGCACAAGAAGAACTTTTATTTTTCTATGTCAGTATTTCCACCTATGGTTTCCAATATACAGCCAAAAGAAAAAAGAGCCCTGAATCATTCCGTAGCAAAAAACAAAAACAAGTATAGAAAAAGTGTTCCGTACTAACAATGGCTGACTTCTCACTGAGTGGTCCTTTTATGCATGAACTGTTTCTACATTGCTACTCTAGTTCTTCAAATGCCAGCTGAAGAATAAGGAAATTGAAGAAAGTGTCTTATAATCTTGAAGGAGTGCCTAAATACCCAGAAAGCACCAAATCTTATCTGATCTTGGAAGCTAAGCAGTTTCAGACCTGGTTAATTCTTGGATTGGAGACTGACTATGAATACTAGGTGCAGTAGGCTGTTTTTCAGAGGAAGGCAATGGCAAAAAAAAAACTCCTTAGTACTCTTTGCTTAAGAAAATCCTATGAAATTCAAGAGACTGCCATACATCAACAGGTGACTTGAAGGCACATGCTTACATACAATTTTGAACTTAATGTCCCATTTCATGTTAAATATTAGTGCCAGTCTAGATGTGATGCAGGAGAAGCCATGGCTCCTGCATCTGTTTACTAAGGAATTTCTATCTCTCTTGCCATATGATGTGTGGTTATGATTGTGTGACCAGGATTGTGCAGGCTTACCAGTTACAAGGAGAGAGCTGCCATACACGCTAAATCATTCCCACTTGCAGTGGAAGGAAAGAAAATCGGAGAGGTTTGCTCTGTCGTGTGTTTAGCATGTTGTCCAAATGATGACACATTTTCTTCTCTGACTGAGCCATTTTTCTCCCAACAAGCCAGGGAAAGGATCTGGGCTTTCTTTTGGGTTTCTGCCCCAGTTTATTGGAAAGGAAATAAATCAGAGAGGGAGCTGCCTTTGTGTTGGAACAACCTGCTTAAAAAAAAAATGAAGAAAAATGAAGCTGTGGTCTGTGCTGCTCATAAACAACAAGCTAAGATTTCTGTTGTCTGAATCAAACCCTTCAATATGTATTTTAACCAGATGGGTAGCAGTCATGAAAACAGAAGTTAGGTACATCTGTTTTACAGTTGGGAAAGAAAGAGCATTTGGGACCAAAGAGAGTGGGAGACAGGGAAATCTCATACAGCCTGACGGTAAAGAAGGATATAGTGCTAGTAGAAAAGGAACTGACGTGAAGGAATGCTTTGGAACAGAGATGGGCAACTTCAACACACCTGACAATCTCATTCTCTCTCAATCTCTATCTCTCCCCCTCTCCCCACTCCCCTCTGGACCTGCCAGGAGCTACATGCTTTCACCCCCAAATTTGGAGGACACCCAGAAATAGTCCCACTTAAAGCAAGCAATTTTCAGAACCCCAAAACTCAGCAGCCAGCGGCAGCAAACCAATTCAAGCAATAAAAATGTGTGATTTATATTTCCCTCTTAAGAGTTGCTGCCAAATTTCAGATTTGTTGCTTAATAAATTTCAGCTCCACAGTTTTTGGGGGGGTGTCGGGTGGGGGCTTGCAAAATCTTCTTAGAGGGGCTGAATATGGTTTGAGTGTTGGACTGTGGAGAACAGGTTTCTAATCCCTGCTCAGCCATGGAAAACCACTGGGTGGCACTGGGCAAGTCATACTTACTCAGCCTCAGAGGAAGGCAAACCTCCTCTGAACAAATCTTGCCAAGAAAACTCTATGATAGGCTCACCTTAGGGACATCATAAGTCAGAAACAACTCGAAGGCACACAGCAGCAAATTTGGTTAACGACCCAAATGAACTATGCCATTTTTCTGCTTTTACCATTGGTGTTATTTGATGACATCTTGATTTTCACATAGTGTCTTCCGCCAACATCTGTTTCTTACTGATGTCTGTAATAGACTATTTCGTTCTATTCCAAAATACTGTAACAGTTTTTTTTCTAACCCCTTCACATTTTGTATCAGAGTAGGAATAAGGAACCCCAAATTCAAAACCATTCTCAGCAGTGAAGCTCACTGGAGGACTGGGTGTATTGTGTTTCAAATAAAAATTATGTCAATATAATTAAACTTGCATCATCCTTGCAGATACCAAGGTATGTTTAAAAAAAGTCCAACATAAGAATCATAATAGAATTCTTGAGAGGCAGATGAAACAACAGAACAGATATAGCATATAACATAGGTGTCTTCTTGTGAAATAGCTGGGAAATAGAGTTTTGACCTGGAGCCAGACTGCATGACAGTCACACCTTTGTGGGGAGAGTATTCTATAGCAGGGATGCTGCCACAGAAAGGACTTCCTAGACTTAACATAATGTATTTCTCCTAACAAGGGTACTTGAAGGAAACCCTCCCTTTTAGGCCCTCAAATCACTTTACAGGTAAGTGCCAGCACCTTCTAGTGGGCTCAGAGGTGGATAGACAGTCCCTGCAGCTCCTTTAGAATTGCTGTAATATAATTCCAGTTGTAGAGTACCAGTAAGTATTCTAGCAGCCGCATTTTGTCTTAGCTGAAGCTCCTGGATCGTCTTCAAGGGCACTCCCACATATAGAGCACATTAGAAGGATGCCAGATTGTGCCCATTTCCGCACTACACTGTTATCGTGTTCTTATTGCACTTTCAACATCTGTGGGTTTGTAGTTTACTGAGGCCAAAGAGATCTCTGGCTGAGAATTCTAAATGCTGCTCCCTAAACTCCAAACTCCAGAATTCCATAGGATGTTGAAAGTGGAATAGTAGCACTATAACAGTGTTGCACGGAAATGGCCTGTGAATCAGCATGACCAACCAATCCCTATCTGGGAATAGCCACATATGGTGAGCCATCTGAAGCTGATGAAAGGTATTCCAGACCACAGAGGTCTCAAGGAGCAAAGCCGGACTGAGGAGTAACCCTGAAGTAATCTTAGAAAATGTTGTTGTTGTGTGCTTTCAAGTAGTTTCTGACTTAGGTTCGTTTAGGGTCACCATATCACAGGGTTTTCTTGGCAAGGTTTCTTGGCATCCTTCCTCTGAGGATGAGAGAGTGTGCCTTGTCCAAGGTCAGCCAGTGGTTTTCCATGGCTGAGCAGGGATTTGAACCCTGGGCTCTAGAGTTGTAGTCCAGTGACCATGCTGGCGCTTTTTGGCCAGATTACTAGTTAAGATATAATAATGGAAAGCCATAACTTCTGGCTGTTTGGCTGGGGCAGTAAACCTTGGGCGTATGCATTTGTCCTCCTTTTGTGCATCTGCAAGGAGGTCAGACGTGTCTGCTTTGAAATAACCATGGTTCCGCCATGATATTGGAACTCTGGGAACCAAACCCTGCTGTTTGTTTATCTAAACTTGTGCCGAGAGTGCTGCCCCACTTCTACAGTCCCTCTTTGCAAGCTGCAAAAGAGTATGTGTGTATGTGTGGGTGTTGCATTTCAGCAAAGTTTTTGGAGATAATTTCTTTTTAACATTTTGGCTACTGAAACAATTTACCTCCACAAGTAGAAGCAGTGGGTTTGGGGAGGGGCGTGGAGTGGGTGTTTTGTCTGTCACACGTTGTCCTGCCATGGCTTGCAGTGGTGGAATTATAAATTGGTAACCGGACAGACTGCACTGTTCCTCCATAATGTTTGCTTTTGGAGACATGGGTCGGGGAAAAAAGGCAGTCCCTGCTGGATTTCTGTAAAGCGGGGTGAGCAACTGTAGGTGGACAGCAGGCTGCATTAACCACCATCTCCACGCAAATACTTGGAGAGCCACTCCTCCCCACCATACCAAAAATAACAAAAACAAAACACACACACATACACAAAAACTTTTTTGCCTTAAAATACTCTGGACCTCCCCTTAAGACTTGTATGTAGGGATATTTTTGCCACATTTATGCTCCCCTTCCCCAGCCAATTTAGCCCAGTAGAGACCTTTTTTTGAAACAGGAAGTGAAGAGGAATTCACTTCTTGTAAAAAGGACCTCTTCTGGGCATAAAATGGCCCAGGTGTGTGACAAAAATGGCATCCGCAGCTGACACAGGGCATCTGGGGGCAAAAAAAAATTGTTATAGCCTACCGCAGGGACAACAAAAATAGCCCTGGGCCACACTGTGTCCACTTCTGTTATAAAGGCAGGAAGTTAGTGCATTCAATCTCAGAGTTTACTGCCAAAGACTAGAAAAATAACTGATACGTCCTGCAAGTTCAGACATGAATTCTTAATATTAACTTGATAGTTTTAGGCCAATGAATTGCCGAATATGATTTTAGATCTAATGATATTTGAACATTTAAGAAACTTTTTCTGTGTTTGAACCTGTGAGAACACTTTAAGCTAAACAAAGATTTTTTTAAAAAATTTTTCCAGCACAGTATTCTACTTGATACCGTATTATTGTTACTCAGTGTCATTCAGAGTCTCTGGCATAAGATTAAACAGGGGGAGAAAGAATGTCATTCCATTTGAATTTGAGATTTTCTTTGATCATTGGCACCAAAAGAACACAATAATACATGAAAACTGAGCTGCCACTTTCCAGACTAAAGCAGTTCCTTTCACATCTGCCCCTTTTATGAGATGGAGAATCCCATACTGAATTTCAAAGCCCCAAATATCACTAATAAACAATGTTAGTTTTTGTTTTTGAAATAGGAGAAACAAATGATAGTGGCAGGAATAATTAGGAGGTAAGAGAATCTTGTGTAAACAAAGGGCCCTTCCACCCTACACTGTTATAATGCTATTATTCCACGTCTAACATCCTGTGGAATTCTGGGGTTTGTAGTTTATTGAGGCCAAACAGTTCTCGGGCTGAGAATTCTAAATGCCCCTCCTTAAACTACAAACCCCAGGATTCATAGGCTGTTGAAAATGGAATAATACCACTATAGCAGTGTAGTGCAGAAATACCTATTCCTTGGTATTTCTAGGCATTGTCTATTTGAAATCCTAGAGAACTACCACTGGTTAGTATAAGCAATATTGAGCTGAGTGGACCAATATTCTACTCAGTATAAGGCAACTTGTTCTCTTCTCAATATTTAAAAAATATTGACCAAGATCCTGCATCAGAGGAGGTAGCTACAGATACCTAGTTGTCTCCTAATGCTACCTTCCAAAATCCTACCTTTGAAGCCCCCACCCCCAACGCAAGCATTTCCAAAATGGGACAGGGAGTAATGAGTAACGAGTGAGTCCACTCCACAGGACACACTGAGACAGACAGCTGCAGAGAAGAGACCCATGTGGGATTCTCTCAGGATCCTATCACCGCTGTCTTCCTCAGTGCACCTCAAGACCGGGAGAGGACTGAACATGTCTTTACTTACTGTTGTGCTCTCCAGTGCCTTGGAAATGTCTGTGTTGGGGTGTATGTGTGAGGTTTCAAAGGTAGGGTTTAGGGGGAGCATTTTTGGTCATCATGATTCTGGAAGGAGGGTAAAAGTGAATTGGAGTACTTAATGATATTCTGAGTCAGTTTTATAACAAAGTAAATGCAGATCAGGATACCTGTATTCTTTTAAAAACAGAAACACACAAAAAAATCCACTAAGTGCCCAGAAATGTTGCTGCTGTTGGCTAATTTGATCTGATTTGAGGAGTAGAGAGTTGTATTAATTATTTTAATGTTGTTAATCTCAGTATAATATTTCTCCTTTTCTCTTAGGTGGCCGGTGTTTTTCTTGGGGATGGAACGAACATGGGATGTGTGGCAATGGAACCGAAGTAAATGTTTGTCCTCCTCAGCCTGTGGGAGTCCTTAGTTCAGCAAATTTGCTTTTCATTGGATGTGGAGCGGGACATTCCATGGCCTTTTGCTGTTTGCCTCAGAGTTAAACCTTTTGCAATAGAAGTATACAAAAAAATGTAAGTGTGGCAGGCCCTTATTTCTCCTCAGATTGGTCTGGCAGTTCCATTCTAATAAGGTGCCCTGTCAATATCACTTAGCCCTGATTCCACCTTTTTATCACAACCTTTGTGTAACAGGGTTAGGGTCTAAGTGTTTACTCAGAACTGTACAGTTCATTTACAATAGTGTGATCTCTTTATTATCAGTGACTTTAGAGAACTCAGACTGACTCAGCAGTAATAAAACAAACTGTAATATTTATTATAGTAACATTGAAAATAAAGTATCGTGTTAGAATTCATGTATAGTCTAGTGTTGATACATTAAACCATTCAGACTTCTGACAGACCCTGACAATAACTCCCAGTAGTTAGACACCAGTTCTCTGTGTCTTTTCCATAACTCAGATAGCAGCTCTGGCCAAGATCTCAGTGAAGGCTTAAGACACACAGAAACTTTGCTTTATATAGAATTCCTCTCCTCCATAAGCCCCTCTCACACACATCACTGTGTTGGGTTTCATTCTTGAGGTGCTATTCCTGCTGTCTAGCAACCCACCATCAAGTTGCACTGGCATTCCAAGCAGCAATCCCCAAATCAATTGCATCACGATACGCTGCTGAATAGTTTAGTGAAAGTAAGGGAAAAAATGTTTGCTGGTTTAAAAGCAAACCAAAAGTATGCTCCTTTAAAAAAAGTTAGTAGAGTAAAACCATTGTTGGTGGAATACAACCCAATCCAACCCAAGCTGGTCATGGTAAGTCTTGGTTTCCCGTGAAAGCAATGAAATGGACTTGGATTCAGTTAACTGAACTCCTAGTGATTTCAGTGGAAGATACATTGATAACTTTTTGAAAGATTGGAAAAGTTAATTTTTGAACTAGCTGAATTCTGGGAATTACAGCCCCAGAACTTATAATCTCTGAACTTTTGGTAGATAGTATTCATTTCTCTTCCTGAATCATTTTAAAAGTAAGAAGGTGGTGCTTTTTTTCCCCCCTCTGGAAAAAAGCATATAAATCTGATAAAATGAAGCATGATCGTGGTTTTTCTTTTTACTAATGTAGGGCAGCACATAGGTAATAAAACTTTAGTGAAAGCTGATACATCAGAACAATGGGGATTTTTTCATCGGCTATACTGATTCAGCACATTTAAGGCATTCAGATTTGTATTGTATAGGAATATGTAGATATATAGGTTCTGTTCTTCTGGGAGATCTCTAGGTTTTATCTCTTGATCTGCATTGTATTTTAGTCCATGTTAACTGCCTGCCTGTGTGTATCACTGTGACAGACATCAAGATTATGTTTGAATGGATCATTTGAATTGTTATAAAGTCTCACTGAGGCCCTGGAGATCAGTTCTCCTGTGCCAACCCAGGATCACATTTTCATAACTCTCTTGTGAATTTCAGCTGGGATTGAATTAAATGTAGATTTACTGTACAATAGGGAGGAGACTGAACTTGAAGCCCCTATTCCATTGGATAACATCCAAGTGGGGTTTGAAAACCAACAAATATCAAAGGAACTTTATTCTCTTTAGATGTTGTTCTCAGTTGTGCTAATTGCCAAGTATTCTGTAATATAAGTGAGAAGAAGGTAACTTCATACACAGGTGAAGATCTCACTGCACCAGATGTCTGGATTATAGTAATAGTTTGCTAGATCAGCCACTAGCTTGAGACCAAATCCTGCGGAGCAGTTTGTGTTAATAGCTGTGGATATCATGGACTCTTGTGTGCATGTCAAAGCCCAGTGATATACTAGTGCGCATTTGCTCTAGTTGTATAGAAGAACAAGCAAAAAGACAGATCCCTGGGATCAAAGAGCTCAGAATTTGAGGGCCTAATCATACTACACAGATATATCACCATGATTCTACTTTAAGTCTCATGGTTCCATCCCATAGAATTCTGAAATTTGCAGCTTAGAGTGGAGTGTTTAGAATTTTTAGCCAGAGTTCAGTGCCTCATCAAGCTGCAAAGCATAGCATTGCACAGGATGCAGCCATGGCAGTTAAAGTGGATTTATAGTGCTATAACTGTACAGTGTGATCAGGCCCTGAAACTGGGTGGTAGAGAAGGGGACAGCTGTAGTGTACTGGGATGAAGATGGGAATTCGGGCTATTTTTGTATTCTTCATTGTTTTATTTGTTTAAATCTTTGGACTCTCTTGAAATTGTTCATAAATGGAGGTATACGAATTCTGTAAATATAATATAAAATAAACATTTTGTTCAGTATGGGTTCAAGACTACAAGAATTTTAAGTCAAGATCTTCATAGAAAAGCTGGATTTCAAGGAAGGATCAAAGGAAAGTGGCAGTTGTATCATACCAAGGGCCCTTTCACACTACACAGCTACAGTGTTATGATTGTTCTTTAACTGCCATGACTGCATCTGGTGGAAACATGGACTTTGTAATTTGGGGAAGCACTAGAGCTCTCTGGCTGAGAATCTAGCTCTTCTCTATAAAGTGCAATCCCAGAATTCTGTACGATGGAACCAAGGAAGTTAAATTGCAATCACAGTGCTGTCATTGTGTAGTATGAAAGAGCCCCAATATTCCAGTGGGAAGTTCTGTTCTTAAGGGAGAGCAAGGGAGACAGGTAGTGGGAGGCATTTGGACCATTGGTTCCCAACTTTGAAAGTGTACTGGTCTACAGTGTTCATCATCCTTAATCACAGGTTACTTCAGCAATGGTTTGTGGGAGTTGTACTCCCACAACTTCTGACCAGCAGTTATCAACCACTGCTTTGCGTACCTGAAGATGATAAAGATGGAGGAAAAATTATTTTAGATGAATATGGCAGGATATAAGAGCAAAAAGGTTGGAGGGGGGAAAAGGCCATGGACAGCTTGGAAGACAAGGATAAAGAGCTTTGTGCTGGATTAGGAAGCCAGGGTAGGCCTTCTCAAGGGGAAAGTTGCATGATCTGAAAAAAAAACAGATGAGTAATTTTGGCAGCAGAGTTCTAGACAGATGTGAGGGGGCTGACATGTGATAACAGTCAGAGAGGAGAAGATTGCAGTAGTCACGGCCTGGATGCCCACCATGTACACTAATTTTCACAAAAGGGCTGGAGAGGAAGACTACTGAACAGGGGGAAGCAACATGACTTCACAGCCTCCTTGAGTACAGTTAGAAAAGGAGAAAGAGGAGATAAAAAGGACAGCGTTCATTTGCACTTGTTTCCTCTTCCATACTGAGCGGGGAACAGTAACACTTTTCTTCACATGGGCTATGTGGATTGCTTCATGGGCATCACCATGTGCACTAATAGGCACGTGTCCATGTGGCACCATTGATCTGACCCTATGTTGAGACCTGTGGGTTGGCTATGTGCGGTGTACTGACCTACTTGTTGACCTAGTTGCAGGCATTGGCAGGTGTGTCATGCAGTGAAATCCTGTAGAGGGCCATGCATGTGGAACAGCTGTTCTGCACATACCTGCTTCTGACTCTGTCTAAAGTCACTGGCGGTTCAATGTGGTATTAGGTTTACACTTGTTTTACTAGTAGGATAAAGTAACAAAGAAAAGAATATGCCATGGGAGGGAAAACTGAACAGATAAATATATCCATTTCTTTCAATTTTACCAGTAACTATAAACAGTATTCATTTTTGTTTTTTTAAAAAAATGTAGTAAAGAATCAGCCCTGCTGACTAGATGGATTAAATTAAAAAAATAAAAACTTGCCAAAGCCAGTTTTTCATCTGTTATTTGAGAGGGCAAGTCAGTTAATTCACTGTACAAAGGGAAAGCTGTCAGTTCCTTCAGTTTTATGTCTCAATAAATGTATGAGTAATGAAATAAGTATATTACACTAGGGTGGGGTAGGGAGCCAGTTTTCGGCACTGAGCACTGGCTGCATACATGGAAGAACTGGGATGTCAGTGGTGTCATGTCATGACTTGTATTTACCTCAATGATGCAACAAAGAAACCATAAGAACCCTCCTGGATCAGACCAAGGGTCTAGATACACTAGCATTCAGTTTGCGCAGAGGACAAACAAATACTTCTGAGGAGCAGAATGAAGTAAACAAGAGTGCACACTCTCCTCTTGCTCCTCTTTCCCAGCTGCTGGTATTGAGAAGCACACTGCCCCTGTTACTGGAGATGATTCAAGTGCATCATGATCAGCAGCTGTTGATAGTTTTATCCTCCCTGGAGTTGTCTAAATTCTTTTAAAGCCATGAAAAACCCATTACTGTTTCTTTTGGAAATGACATAATTTGGCTGTGTACTGTACAATGAAATACTTCATGTCATGTGTCCTGAATCTCCCATCACTCAGGTTCACAGGATGACCTTGGATTCTAGAAGAGTGAGAAAGGGAGAAACATGCTCACTATCCAGGTTCTCTGTGTTGTGCATCACTTTGTATACCTGGATCATAACCCCACCCAACTTTTTTCAGAGTTCAAAAGCCCCCAATACTGTATCCTTATCTCATGTTGCCTGAGTTCCTTGATCACCCATTCTGCACTTGCAGCTCCGAGCTATCTTTTTCCCCCCAGGTTCTGTGCCCATGACTGCACGGAGTATTCTTAATATGGTTGTACCATGGATTTATATAAAAGGATGATGATGGTTCTAGCTTCAATTCCTTTCCCGGTTATCTCCAACATAGAAATTGTCTCTTCCCCAACTCTTTAGATTCCACAGTAAATCACTGGACTGAATGCCCCTTTTGAAACATAAATATGGGTGAGATGAAAAGCTATCATTCAGGTTCCCTCGGTTTAATGGGAGATGGAGATTGCCACCTTACGTAAGAAACCTGAATCCACTAAGCAAATAGCATCAAGTGACAAGGACATAATGTGACACAACAAAAGGTTGAGTAAGCAGCAGTGTAATTGAGTCTAATAAATAGATGTTTTTGTTATCTCTCTGTAAAGGGAAACCTGGTGACTTGCCCAACGCTGATGCTGGGAAAAAGGTTGATCTAATAAAGTAAGTTTCAGTAAAAACAACTTCAGAGGTGACCTTTACCTCAGAGGACTCCAGGATATTGGGGGAAAAAATAGAATCTGGCTGAAGTACTTTGAGATGTTTCGAGGTCAGATTTTCTTAATATGTTATTAGCCTTGTGGACAAAGCACTCACACAGAGAAAGAGAGAGGATATAATGGATGTATATGGGAAAAAAAGAGCCTGAACAAGGATTTGAAACAGGTTTTCTCACATATAAACTGATCAGTCTGGTTACTGGACTCCTTCAAAGAAGTTATGGCCTTGAGTCTGAAATACCTGAGCAGGGTGACTTGGAGGTCACTCTCCATAGGGTTGCCATAAGTGGAAGCCAACTTGATAGAAGTTAACAACAAGGTACATCCAGCACCGTAGGAAGTCTGCCTTGGACTGGAGATGTCCATCCTCTGTGTTCAAGAAATTTTAAAGGAAAAAAGAGATGCCTCTAGATTAAATGGAAGGACTCAGCATGGTGTAGTGGTTCGAGTGTTGGACTACGACTCTGGAGACCGGGGTTTGAGTCCCTGCTCAGCCATAGAACCCCACTGCATGACCTCGGACCAGTCACACTCTTTCAGCCTCAGAGGAAGCAAAGGCAAAATGCCGCTGAACAGACCTTGCCGAGAAAACCCTGTGATAGATTCACCTTGGGGTGGCCATAAGTTGGAAACAACTTGAAGGCACACACAACAACAACACTTTTGTTCAAAGTAGTTTCATAGATTACAACAGCTAGCAGGGATGCCTGCAGGTTGCTGCATTAAGTTTATCTGTTTTAAAGCAGGGTTAAACCGATATAGGTCTTCGCATGTTTAGTGCTGAGTGCCATCATCCATCATCATTAACCAGGTTGAAAGTGTTGGAAATAAGAACAGCTGGAAGCTACAGGTTCATGATTAATGCCCAACATCTATGGTATCTCAAACAGAAAACTTTCCCTGCACAGAAGAAAATTTCATATTATCATTTGAGAGTTTGCTTAGTAATCTTTATGAGGTCTTGCTGAATATTTACCTTGAATATTTCTGTTCCGATGCCCACCCGCCTCATTTAGTTGCCTTGAACCTTTCCTCAGCAAGACAGCACCAATATCCACACTTGGCAGTGATGAGGGAAAAGAGATTAATGTTGGACTCCTGTGCCTGTTTACTTTGCAGCAGGTGCTACCCTGAAGGCACCAGATCCTGTCTGATCTTGGAAGCTAAGCAGAGTCAGCTCTGGCTAGTAGTTGGATAGAAGACCACCAATAAATATCAGGTCCTGTAGGCTGTATTTCAGAGGAAAGAACTGGCAAAACCACTTCTGTGTAGTCCTTGCCTGAGAAAACACGATGAAATTTGTGAGATCACCATAAGTTGACAGATGACTTGAAGGCACACATGCACAACCTCACACAAGTACTACTGAACTCACTGAGACTTCTGGATTGTATGATAAGGCTACAGTCCTGAATGCATCTGCTGGGGTTAGCCTCATTGAACTGAGTGGGATTTACTTGTGATTAAACATGCTCAAGCTTGTTTAGTAAACCAGGAAACAAATTCAGTTGAGCTCAGTCACACTTTGGTTTAAATAAATATAATTCCTATTGAGTTCATTGGGACTTCCAGGCAAGTGTATGTAGGATTGCAGATTAAATGAGCTCCTAAACCACATAGCATCATGTATGCTAAGGACAGCTCAGCACAGTTTTCCCTTTTTATTTCTGGAATTCTGGATTGGTGATTTGCTGTTAAAAGAACCAGAAAACATGTTTGACCAAGGCTGGCATTTTCAAGGTGATGAAATCATGGGGGACTAGAATCACGCTTATTAAAAGATTTTGGAAAATGTGCTTTTAAAAGCCTTCTGGTTACATCAGCATACATGCACATATGCAAAACCATTGACAATGGCCAAATACAAAACCCCCTTCTGCACTGTAGTGCACATACATTTTTCATGTGTTTCTCCACAAAGATTACCCCAAATAGACAACAGAATAATGTCACTATTTGCAAACTGACAGTCTAGAACACTTACTGTGAGCAAAATTACATAAGTAACATTGCGTCCATGGAAACCTTAGGATGGGTTCTGGGAATTATTTTTGCTTACATCCTGTTTTATAGTACATGTACAGGCAGCCACTTGGAAAGTGGTTAATCACATTTATTTTTAGTAGTAGCAGCCTTTTTCTTCTCCTTTTTTTTTGTCAGTCTGGTATCCTGTGACATACTCCTATAAAGAGAAAAAGATGTTCTGCTCTTTGCTATGGGCCTTTTTTCAGGGTCACACTGCATGTTAATAGGTAGCATGTTGCTATGTCTAGGATTGTTACTACTGAAAAGAATGTGTGGGGGACCCGATCTGGATCAAGATCATAGCATGAAATAGGAATGTTTTAAATTTTTACCCTAACCCATGGCTCAAACTGGGTTCCCTACATCTGCAGTTTGTATAGGGGAAGATGAATACCCACTGACGCAAATGAGACTTTTATCCTATGCAAATTGCAGCTATGTTTTTTTTTTAATCTGCATTGGGACCATATTGAAAGAAACATTAGCAGAACAAAGGGTATAACAGAACAAAGGGTTAAAACCCCTTATCTCCCACACCGTGGTCTTGATCCAGATCGGGCCTCTTAGCTTTACTTTTGAACAATTTTTTTTTTTAAACATAGCTGTGTGCCATAGGTAACATGTATATTGAAGTCTCAGTGGTAGGGAACCCCATGCAGGAAATATCAATTATAAATGCAGATGTGAAGCTACCTGGAAACTACCCACTATTCACGTCTCTTTGCCAATATATGTTGCTTAGGAATGAGGTTTCGATATGTAGGGCAGGAGTGAAGTCTATGGAATTCTTCAGACCTTCCAGCATTTCACAGATGAAAACTGGACATGTAGCTGGGTAACATCAGAATGAAGTCAAGATGGCAAAAGTTATTAATGAGGAAGAACACACAATCGGGGGAAGCTGCAGCAGTTTGCTTTGGTCTGATCCTACTGGGAAGGGCAGAACTGTTCTCCTCTTCCCTCTCCCCACTGAGTTAATTGAATAAAGACTACTTTTGCACTTTGAACTCAGTTTGCAGCAAATGAAGCTGAAGACAAAGGAGAAATTGGGTGGAGGAGAGAGGGGCTGGAACATTTTTAAAAAGCTGAAAGAGTACAGTGTCAGAGGAGTAAACAAGACTGTTCCTTTCATATTAGGACAGCTGAAAGGTATGATTCTTATGGTAATGTTGTTGTATCAAATGATGAGATGCTCCATATCTCTCTTGCCTTCTATACAGCTCAATGAGAGGAATGTAGCTATCGTTTATCTGTCTTCAGTGCAGATTGACAGGCTAGAAGAAATAATTTTTGCAGTTTGGAATGCACTGGCAAAAGACAGGTGGAGAGGTTTGAACTGGAGCTAGCAAAAGAGAAAGACATGTGTTTGCTCTTGGGAAACTAATATTCCTTTGCGGATTAATACTGTTGGTCTAGCTAACCATTTTCTCTCCAGTTCCAGTCTCAGTTTGTTACACTAGATGTTATAAAGGCATAGTAAGTCTCAGGTATTTATTTGTCAAAGAACCTGCTACTGCTGGTAAGCATGGATTATGGTACAGCATCAGTGAGACATAAAATGCTATGAAGGTTTGCTTGAAATCAAAGAGAAAGGAATGCTTTATTGGGTAAGGGGAAGAGAAAAACAAGGACAGGCATCACATGTTGCCTCAAGGCATTTTTATCCTAATTATTTCATTGCTTGGCTCACTTCTGTATTTTCTTGCTTCATCTTTGCTCTGTTTCTTTGGTGTTCTGGCATGTTCATTTGTCCTAAGCCACCATTCCTTTCAAAGATCTAATTTTCTTTTGCCTGTGAAACTTTAAAAAAGAGGAGGAAAGACAGCAATTTGTGTGAAAAATCATTTTCTCCCAGATTAATGGCCATTATGCTTTACTCTTATCATAGTGTCATTAGCTGGAATCTTTTCTGGAGTGAAAGAATAATAGAAACCACTTTTCCTGGCTGCCTCTTGCAGTTTTATCCTGCCATACATCATGTGTCACACTGTTTCATGGAAATGCCATGAGTCTGATTGAAAGTGCAAAGGGCATTAATGTGCTATTTTGAAGCTCCTCAGGTGTGGGAATTATGTGTTCCTCCAGATATTGTTGACTTGCAGGTCCCAGCAACCCTAGCCAGTATAGCCAGTGGTGAAGAATGCTGGGAGCTGCAGTTCAATAACATCTGAATATCCATATACTTCTCAATCGTAGGGTACATTTTCCATTTTCAAAGACTGTTCACTGTCTCAGTGGTCCTGTGGAGCAGATTCTTTGGCTCTCCAGATGTTTTGGGCTTTGGTTCCCAGATCCCCAGACAGTTTGTCCTGCCATCAGGGATTTGGAGACTTTTTAATTATCATTTGTTTAATTTATTTTATTAGAAATATTAACTGACTTGAAATCTAAAACATCTGAAGGCCCAGAGGTTGAAAAACACTGCTATGGGGGATTGCCAGGAATATCCATATCCTATGATGGAAAGATTCAGGTAATTATTTAGATCAGTCTTCTCCAACCTGACACCTACCAGATGTGTCGGACTCCAACTCACTCAGCTGTACTGGTAAGGGATGACGGGAATTGTTAGCCTAACACATCTGGTGGCTTCGGTTTAGGACAGAATTCTGCTGGAGAAAGGCAAGTCTGATTTCTAAAATGTTGTGTGTTTCCTTTGCCTAACACAATCAGTTATTCTGCTGCACTCAATAGAACTGAGAGAGCTGTTGCCACTCTACAGTCTGCTTTGTGGGTTTAAAATGAAACCATATCTTTTGTCATTTTCATTCAAATAAGAATAGTCTCTTCATTAAAGGCACGGGTGGACCGCATTCTGAGCAAAGGTGGGCCAACGCTCATTGTGCTACCTGCACTCAGCCCATGAGCTGCAGGTGCTTAAAAGCATAAACGGGAGATCACTAGGAACCCTTAAGAGTCTCTTCTGGTTTCCTATAACTTTCTGGGCACACAAGCTTCTGCCATTGATCCACAGAGACGTTGTGGCTTTGGGTTTATTTCCCAAAGAGGGCTGCTCGACTGCTATATCTCATCACAATCTAATTTTGAAAATGGTCTCCTGGCCATGCCATCTGTTCTCTAGAGCATTACAACACATGGAGAGTTCCTCTATGGTTGATCTTAAGAAACTGTCCCCACATTACACAAAAGCCAACAAAGCCAAAAAGCAATTTGAGTCATATTTCTACCCCACCTCCCCATTCTGTAATGTGGGGGACCAATGGATGCTACCCAATGTGAATCATCTAGAGAGAAGGAGGCTTAGCAACCTCATGATGGGTGACAGATCCGTTACTCTACCCTTTGCTTGTTACAACAGAATAAGGGAAACAAAGGCATGATCTATTACCTCCACCACCATTACAAAATATTAGAATCATCACTGCAGCCAGGAATCTCTTTAAACACCAGAACTGTTTTTCAGAGCAGAGGTAAGTGGATATAGGGCAGTATATTTTCTTGATAGAGCCTTCCTTTATTTTGTACACCGTACAATTATTTTCTATTCAATTTAACAATTCTATTCACCTGGATATTTTCATGTCTCATTTTAGCCAAAATAATATTTCTCTCCTCCCCTTACTTTTCTGCCAGATAAGTCATTCTGAACTACTCCCCCGACAACTAATATAATTTAATTCCATGATTTCAAGAACTTTCAGTGCACCCTGTTCAGCATCACTGAAGCTGTGTTCTATACAAATTAGATCAGCTTAGAGCTTGTTGAACCCAGATAGGATATATACAGCTTAACAATGTGTAGGATTGCAGTCTGGTTCTTCTGCCCACACTAGCTTTTTTAAAGAAAAAAGCCAGGTTTGTTTGAATTTCAGTTCCAATTTCCATTTTTTTAAAGTTACCTTTCTGATTTAAGGAAGCAACCCTATGCTTCCTGGGTGGGAAGCTGAAGATGATAGGATGCTGAGGACAACTCTCTCTGGACAAGGAAGTCTGTCATCGAAGGTCTTCCCAATGCTATTCTAGAGTATATCCACACTGCACAAATGAAGTACTTTAATATCACTTTATCATGGTTGCATCCTGTGGAATCCTAGGATTTGCAAATTGGTGGCAAGAGATTCAAGATTCTCTGGATACTATAAAATTACATTTCAGAGCTAACATAAGAAACAGGAATGCCAATTCTTGGGGGTGGGGTAAGGTTGCCAGAGTGAAAACCGGAGAGGGTTCCATTACCTTTAATGGTTGTGTAGAAGAAGGAAATTCAGTAGGTATTTCTAGTTTACAATCTGGCAACCCTATGAGGAGAAGGTAAACAGGTAACAGTCTCTATAAAGTAACATAAGAAGTAATGCAGCAATGCAGCAAGATACTTCCTGAATAATCAGGGTTCTAAACAACGAGAGAAGTGTCTACAAATAGGAGAGGGGATCTCTGTGCTAAACTTGATGACATCAATGGTAGGAGTGGAAAGAGCAGTGTGGCTGTGGGAGTGGAGCTAATCACCTTTTCCCTGTCATGTCATTTCCCCTCAGCGTGCCACTGACACATGATTAAGACTAGTATTTCAGTTCTGTGCAGATGTCAAACTGTTGGTGCCACAGTGGGCTCTTTCATACAATATTCTGTGGGATGCTGTGGTTGGCTGTTAGCGAGGGACATTTCGAATTCTCAGCCAGAGAGATCTTCTAGCATCTCACCAAACTCCAAACCCCAGGATTCCATAAGATGCAGCTGTGACAGCTGAAGTGGAAACATAGCTCTGTAATTGTGTCACGTGAAAGGACCCACTGTCCCTTCTGTCATGCTAGTATGTTCTTTCGTAGAATTTTGAGATTAAAGCAGCCTTAAACTTGGGAACACCCTACAACAAGGCACTGGGTGTATGTGTGTGTGTGTGTGTGTGTGTGTGTGTCTATATCTATATCTATATCTATGTATGTTTGTGTGTGTATGTGTGAGAGAGATGCTGTTGTTACGTACTTTCAAGCTGCCTTTGACTTACAGTGATCCTGTTTTAGGGTTTTCATGGCAAGATTTATTCAGAGGGTGTTTGCCTTTTCCTTCCTCTGATGCTGAGAGACCGTCCCTTGCCCAAAGTCACCCAGAGGGTTTCCACAGCTGAGTGAGGATTCAAACCATGGTCTCCCACAGTCCACGCCCAACACTCAAAACCACTGTGGGGGTATATGTGTTTGTACAAACACACCAGCCATCTGGACAGCAGGCTAAGCTTAGGCATGGAGAGCTGTTTAAATAAAAGACCTATCCTGGGCTAGTGAAATTGCAGCAGTTGTGGTGCTGAGTATGTGTGTAAGTAGGCCAGAGTCGAAAACACCTCAGGGCTCTGGGAGGTTGATGCCATTAATCACAAGCAAGGGATTTCTATGACTAAGAGGAAACACCTGGGATTTATCAGCTGGGACAGTAATAAAAAGTAATTATTTTATAGACATGGGGGAATATGATCAGACTGAACTGCACACAAAGCTCTGTAGTAGCCCAAAATTTAAAGAGAGAAAGAGAGAGAAAGGTCAGGCTTCCTCACTGTGTGGGGCTGCTGTATTTCCATTTTCTCTATCGTTAAAGAAATGTAGGCGAAAGATTTATATGATCTGAAGAGAAACCAGAGTTATGTAGGCAATATAGAGTATGGAGGCAATATAGAGTATGTAGGAAATGTAGGCAAGATCAGTGCCTTTCCCATCACCAGCAGCTATTTCCACATGTTCCCAAGTGTTTCTGTTTTAGGATAGACTTACATGGGATTTGGGAGATATGTGTCGTAATTTCCTAATGCTTTTCATGTTTGACTTTAAAGCATCCCCACAGCTGAAGTGGATGGTTAACCCTTTGTGATGCCCCCCCCCCCCACTAAATCACTCTTTAAAGCTACTATATATTTCCAGTGGACATCACAAAGCAAGGTGGAAGCTGAAACATCTGGTGTTCTTTATAAACACCTATTTCCAATCATTTTATTAAATCTGCTTTAATTTGATAGCATCTCTCTGAGGTCCAGATTATAGCTGAAAATGGTGGATTTTTATATAGGTACAGTCAGTGGTGTGGCTATGGGGTGGGCAAAATGAGGGCATTGTCCTCTCTGAATAAGAATTCTGCCCCCCCATGAAATTTTCTTTCATTCCCCAAATTTCTAGCATTGAAGAATGAGACACTGACAGTTGTTCATGTTTATAACTCTTCTCTTTGCTGCGTTAGGATTCCCTTGGTCACTTTGCCTGTCTCTTTACCTCTTTACCTCTTTACCTTGCCTAAACTCTAATTCTAAATGCTCAACTGAATTTTAAGTTACTGCAGTGTTAGAAATTGGCGGGACTGAAGGAAATGTCATTGGGAGCAGAATTCTTATGAGGGGGGAATGCTCTCATTTTACCCATCCTTTGTAGATACTAACAGTGTGTAATCCTAGGTGGTGATTCAGAAGCAGTTCCCATTGACTCTGACTCACTCACTGCAGGAGCAAAATATATGGTTTTGATGGGAAGAAGACTGTGTGGCAGAGCAACTGCCTCATCCAAACCACTGCCAAATTTCTGCAGCCTAGATGGGAACATGTATGTATGTATGTATGTATGTATGTATGTATGTATGTCTATGTAGGGGATTCCATACCTTCTCTTTTCTTCCCTCCTCCATGCCACCATTGATCACAGATATACAGCAGGAAATTAATTGCACTAATGCCATGACAGATGGAACTGTGGGCTTGTTAAAAGGGAGAATGACAGGGGGAAAAAAGGGGTTGTTGTTTCTGTTGTTGTGTGTGCCTTTAAGTCATGTCCAGCTTATGGTGACTCTAAGACAAACCTATTGTAGGCTTTTCATGGCAAGATTCATTCAGAGGGAATTTGCCTTTGCCTTCATCTCAGGTCAAGAGAGTGTGGCTTGCCCAAGATCACCTAGTGGGCTTCCATGACTGAGCTGGGATCATACCCTGGTTTCCAAAGTCGCAGTCTGCTGCTCACACTACTACAGTATGCGAATTCATAGCCTCTGACCTTGCATTGTTTCAGCTCCCACAGACACCAGGAAAGTTACAGCAGTCAAGTTTTGTAGTGTTCGTCCACCCCTAAAAGAAAGTACCCTACCACTGGTCCCCCAGCTTTTAGCGATTCAGGCTTCACAACTCAGGTCCTTTCCACACCATACCCTATTAGTGCATTCTTGTGCTACAATCCCAGCATTGCCATTTGCACGTGGTAGCAGGTTAGGAATGCTCTCTTCTGCGCCCTTCCTCCTTAAACGGATGAGTAACATTATTGCCACCGGTGTTCCTTCCACACTACAGCGTCATTGGCCACTCCCTTTCCCCGCCTTCACCCTGCCCCCCAACTCCTGACAGGTCAGGGGTTTTTTTGTAATCCATACTAGTGCAGCCACATTGTAACCTTATGACACACCAGTAGACTATTGCATTTGTGCACTATAATGCTAAAAGATGGATTTAAAAAATTAAAAAAATTAACTCAAAGGAGACATTTAAAATAAACATGGAGAGGTGGTAGATTCCAAACTTGCCACGCCATGGGAGTCACGGAGGGAGGGACAAGCTGGGCATGCCCACATCCCACCCACTTCTGGATCCGTGATAACAGGAAGTGCTATCAAACGCTATTATGGTACCGCACTGATGCAGCTAATGGGATTGAAGTGCCAAAGGAGACTCCTAATGGCTTTTTTTTTCTGGAAATGGTATAAGGCAGTTCTGCAATGCTTGGGGATGGGATAGCAGCTGGATAGCAACGATGTTGTGTTGTAGCACGACTCCTGGACTAGAAACAACCTGCTGATGTTGCGAGATAGTGATATTGTGCGGAAATGGCCTTAGTTTTTTACCCTTCTTCTCATATTTATTACTCTAGTAAATTTTTCATTGATATACTTTCTCATGCTCTCCTCAGTAGTTCTTGGAGCCTTACCTTTTTCCTAGGAAGCTGTGAGATCAATTATAGTTGTGAACATGTAATCCTTGAAAGTAATATTTTACTTGTTTTTGCTGCAAGAATGATCCTGATAAGTAATCCATATGATTCACTGGTGGCTGGCAGCTTCCATGCCAGTGTGGCACTGAATCCACTATAGTTTTTAGTCTGAACTCTAAAGGCATTATCCAAGATGTCCACTTATTGTAGGGGAGGGGATAGAATCTAGCCTCAGGTTCAGACTAAAACCAAGAATGAATTCACTGCCCCAATGACACAGAATGCACCAACTTCTGCTCCATGTATTTTATTCCTGAATGTGAAATAAAATGGCACCACCACTACCTCTTTGAATCTTTACCACTACTCCTTCTATTCAGCAGTTTAAAACAAATCAATAGATCCTGAACTTGTTTTGTTTTTTTAAAGGAATTGGCTAGTTTTGCAAAGTGAAGAATTTAAGAGAATCACATAAGTAAGAAAAAACAGAAATCATTCACATGTTCCACTGAAAAGCCAAACTTTTATTATTAAGGGGGAAAAGAAAGAGAGACCCACAATTTTTTTTTTTAGTTTTACCTTCCATTTGTTATATTTATTAGTGTTGTGAAGACTGAAAACATGAGTTGTATCCAGCACTGGGGAGAGGGCTCAATTGATGGTACACCCACCGATTTTGTCATTTTTGAAGCAAATCAAAACCAAGTCACTTGTCTTTCATAAGTCCACTGGGAGTCTTGTATTTTATTCACATTATCAGAAGTTGGGGACCTCTGATCATTTTAGAAAAGAATTCTGATTTACACTATACAGCAGGCATTGAAACCATGATACAAAATTTATTTCATGCTAGAATTATTTTGCATAACATTGTGCATGCATTTTACTCAGAAGTTCTAAATTGCATACAATGCCGTTGCCTTGTTTCTTAAACTCTGAGACAAGTTTGTACTTGAATTGTCTCCTGATTTGTATACTGTAAGTCCCAGGTTGTTGTTGTTGTTGTTTTAAAAAAACATTTTTTCAATTTTTAAAATTCATTACTGATTACTTAGTATGAACAATTTGTCATGAAGGGTCTTCACACTGGATCTATACACCAATAAAGTACAACATAACCAGAGCTGTCAAAATTTATCTAGACCAGCTGTTACCGTCAGGTCTGAGAATTAGTCCCATGTTTCACAAGCATGCCAACAAAAAACAGACAGGAAAAGAAGATTGTTTGTACATTTTACACAACTCCAGTTCAATGAAAAGTTCTTGATTTTCATGTCACTGTCATGAATTTATGAAGGCATGGTCAATATGACCGCCCAATTGCACTTTTAAAACCATTCACTCTTTTTTTTTTAAAGTTTGTATACAAAAAGAAGCAATCCATAGCAAAGGAATGTACGGTTTTAGACCATTTTTTTTACAGTTTGGCTACTACAATGTATGTAAAAGTAAAGAGCTCTGAAAGAAAATATATCACTTTGTCTTTCCCTCCCCACCCACCCACGCTGCTTTAAAGTTACTCGTACAATTGCAGAGTTGTTTTTTTTTTGTTATTTTTTTTTTCATGCAATTCATGCTATGGAACAACAACAACAAAATTCTACCATTTGTTACATTTTGGCCATAGAAAAAGCCTGCAAATCTACTTTATATCTCTGAAACCACATAGAACCGTCCTGCAAACTTGCATGGAGTGAGATTACATTGGTCCAAAGGAAGAGGTCTTCTAAGCCCGCACAGTTCCACCCAGACGTTTATAAGCCATCATTGTCCATCTCGTTCTCTCCATGTCAAGTCACTTTGACTGCCTCTGTTGGCATATATTTAGCAATGACAGGACTTTCTTTGCAAAGATCTGCATGTAAAGAATATAATCAATACTTGAGCTTCTCTCCTGAGCTTTTCAAACCAAGCTGGGTGTGTTAAAGGAAGGAGGGCTAAAGTAGAAAGAGCTACATGCAGAGGCAGCCAGTTTTCTTCTCCGCCAGTACTTTTTTTTCCCATGCAGCCAGCCAGCCAGCTAGAGACCTCTCTACAGTGTTATCTTATTGCTTTCAACACAGAATAGGCGCCCATGCAAAGTTTTCATCCTACTGCGTGTGGTTTTGCTCAAACTCCTGCAGGGTTCCTATGGCTCAAAAATATCCTGAGAAAAGCAAAATCTTCAATCGTTGGCAAGTTTCAGCATCAGACTAAATGCCTAACCCGTTCCATAAGAGCCAGTGGATCCACCATAAGCCATGGAAAGCACATATCAACATGGTACACCAGTGGGAGGAAACTACATGGTGCATCCACCTTATTGTCTTATGTACCAACATCATGCAGTGTTATGGCCCACCAAAGCTACTAATGCCCACCTAGTGTCATCTCAGCACCACTGATCAAGTATGTTGTAAATGTTTAAGTGTTACTAACACACGTAGTAACACCATCCTCATGAGATGCTACCGAGAGACATGACACCTTCAAACAGGACCATTTCTTCATGTGTGGTACCACATAGACTAAATAGAAAGAATCGATTCTCATTTTTTTTCTTTTTTGGTCTCTTATTTTTTTAAAATAAAAAAAAATAGCATTATAAGGTTTATCTAGACCATTCTCTGCTACTGATCCATGCTACAAAATGGACGGGATGGGAGACCAAGAATGTCTCATTAGGCTAGGAGAACTGTAGGGTGCAGGCTTTGAGGATAATTCTACTGCTTTTCCACTTATGCCAGCTATGTTGTTAAGGCTCCGTGACATTTCATAACCTTTGTTCAAAAGAAAAAAAAATGCAAAAATACAGCATTGGATCAACAACAGAATGGTCAACAAAGTAGCCAGATCAGTAGCATCTTCATGCTTTGACATGCTGAGAGTAGTATCCCTTGCAACATGGCCAGGTTAAAAATAGTCAGAAAATAACGCACTGGAGGGGAAAAAAGATAATTTCCCTCAGATAGATATCTTTGTCTACTATAAATTATTATATACTATATATTATAATTAACCTCTTGCAATAAAGTAGCTAGAATAAATGAAATAAATTAATATGCTGTCATAGGGTAGCAGGAATAAATAAATACCCATCTGCTGATATTCTGTTTTAACACAGCTGGAATAAATAAGAGATTATACTGAACTAAGCTTTCCCTACACATTGCTTGAAGGACAGACCCCTTCACGCTATCTTTATAACGTACTTCCCACCCGCAAGTCAAAAGTGTTTTACTCTGTTGCTATAGAGATACTACTCGGTTTGATAACCAGCATTTTTGCATGCATTTGTTTTCCTTCCCCTTCTCTGCCAGTTTTCCGGCATGCACTATATAGCTTAGCAAGTTAGAGACACAGTTACATCATCTATGAAATGAAATTTTGTGGAAACACTCAAGATGTTCTCTACATATTATTGTTTTTCTCCAAACAGGCCAACAATATGCTGACATTTATACTTCTCTACCCAGCTGGCCTTACTTTCAGCCAACAGGTCAAGCCTGGTTCCTGTTGAGATGCATTGTGAGAACTTGAAAACTTTTAATCCTGAAAGGAAGCCTACTATTTGCAGCAGACTCACAATGCACTGAAGCAAGAACCAGCAAAAGGCTCAGATTGAATGAAATGGCCAGCACCTATCCAATACAGAATCAGATATAAAGCACTTTGCTACAAAGGTAAATTTTAGCAGAGATACTTTCACAGGAAAGTATAGTGATCCTACTATATCTTATCACTAATAAGCTTTGAAACTATCTATGCACTATTTCTACAACTGGCATTTATTCTATGTTTTTTTTTTTCCTTTTACCAACATGCAATACATTCTTGCAGTTCCTGGAGAGTACTATCCTGTGTTACAGGTTACACTCTACAGTCATGACAGTGTCTTTATATGCAATGTTACAAACTGTGGCAACAGTCAAAAACAATTTTTTGAGGAGGGATTCATCCCAAACTCATCACGAGCAGGGCTTATCCCTTTCTCTTTATTTATCTGGAAGCATGTCACATTCAGGAACGCCTCACACGAAGCTCCAGGGAGCCTCTGTATGCATGTTGGAACTACCAGACCAGGGGATAAGTATACTGCATAAATATTTGATATGGATTTAAATGATAAGGTTTTACTTGGTTAAATATGCACTTGTTAATCTCAATAGGATATATATTAAGGTAGCCACTTTTTGTCACAGTCAAAACATTCAGGGAGATCACCAACTGCCCTGAGTAACAAAAGCTAACCATGGTAAATACAGATAAACATGGCAGGGGAAAAATGGCATAGAATATCCTCTCTTCATGGGCAAGAATGACCACTCCATTGAATTATGAAGCTCAACTTAATCTAAGTGCTACATAAAGGCAGAAGTAGCCAATTTTTTTTTAATTACTATGCCTCCACTTTCAAAAAAGGTGCTGTTTACCATGTGAAACTGGAATAACTAAAAGATACTGAGGACTACTCTACCCACATTTACTGAAATAAAGAAAGGTGAGGGAGTCAGCTGCCTGATGTGGTAGTGTGCATAATCTTGCTTTTGGTCTGCTCTTTTAATGCAGCGGTTCCCAAACTGGGGTACTGGAACCCTTAGGGGCACATGATTTCTTCTCAGGGGAAATATGTAAAAAAATTACATGTTTTAATGATGACCGTTGTCCCTTGCATTCCAATTGTAAAACTAGGTTTCTCCACAAGTAATCAGATTCTTAGAAACTCCAACATCCTACTGGATGTGTTTGTATTTGCCCCTTTCACCTCTGTCAACCGCAGAGGAAAGAAGGGTGGAAGAGGATGAGGGAGCAAAAGCCGAGGAAGTGCTGAAACATTTTGTGGCACTCAAAAGACTGGGCACCATGTTGTTCCAGGGACTGCCACTGCATGGCGTGGAAAGCAGCTCAGAGGAAGCTCCATGACAGTTCAGGTCGTGTGGGGGCTGCGAGAGGAGCAAGCTGGTTTTCCATGTCGGAGGAAAATTGTCTGGAAAGGGTGCACAGATTTAAAAGTTTGGGAACCACTGTTCCTAGTCCAGATGAACACTTGATTAACTTACTATGCAGGCATCAAGCTATTACTTTTCAGCACAAGAAGCTAGTGTCTAAAACAAGCTTATTTGGCAGAAAGAACTCTTAAGTCTTAAACTAAGCTCCTATCTATGTCATCACAGGACCTGGTCTACATACCCTTTCTTATTCCTCCATCAGGCGGGCAGGTATATTCCCCGGTTGATAAGAGGAAGCAAGGTCCATATCTCTCCCGAGTGCCAGAACGGGTAAAGGGCAAGCCTTCCTCGGGTGACATAGCCTGGTCTATGTGGGGACAGTCTTCGTTTGCCAGCGCCGCCTTGGCCACTTCCCCATTCAGTTTCGAATCTTCAAACATATAAGCAGAAGGCTATTGAAACACTAGGAATGGTTTTATTGGAATGAAATCTGTTGATAGGGTTCAACAGCTACGTGGCGATACAGGGAAAAGGAGAAAAAAAATAAGTAGCTGATTTGTCCTAGGTATGTTAATGGTGTGCAGCGCATCAGAATTATTTTTTTTAAGGAAAAAAAGTGAAAAGGGGAAACAAAATGTTAGCTGGTTAGAAAGCTTGCTAGCATTGGCTCCTAGCTCTGTGAGCAGAAGTCTGCAATTAGAAACGTGATTATGTTTAGTATGATGTAAGATGGCACGCAAACAGTTTCTCATGAAACTTGGAAGAACTCACTGTACTTGGGGGACTGGCATTGATTGTGATGATGATTCTGTTTTGTGGCATGTGAGTACATATTGCAATTTTGATGACTGGTACCTTTTGCAGCACATTTCTTGGGAAATAATCCTTACACAGGTTTGCTTCTGATTTGTTTCCATTTTGGCAAACACAAAATGGTGCACACATTTTTGACAGATACACACAGAGGACACAATGGAAATGTAACAGTGGAACATGGATTTTTTTTATATATTAAAAATCCATTTGCCAAAGTAATGTCTACAATGACATACCTTTTTTTGTTTGTTTGTTTTACCTGTTTCAAATGGCAGCACAGGATGCTATGCATTTTAAGATAATCAAGCAGTAGATGGAATTTGAAAACAAATGTACACCGAAAATGGTAAAAATGGCTTGTATAAATGCATCCATTTCAATCCACATGTTTTTAAGTGAACAGACAGTTTTTCTCTGTGTGACTTGCTTCACAATCTCAAGGCAACTTAAAGTGCTCTTCTAACATTTTTAAAGTGCAAATTTGTATATTCAGAATATACTTGAAATATGGCACAGTTCACTGGGGATCTTTTGGGCAAGGAGCAATCACCAGGCATAAAAGCAACCTGCTTCTCAGAGCTGGTATGTATCTTTTGTGTGACACATCACAAGACAGTTGCAGTATTCAAACCCTCGGTTGCATAATGCTTATTACATGAGGAGAGCTGGACAGGAATGGCAGATGATGCTACTATGCTGAAACCAAAGGGGCAGTTGGAAGAGTAATTGTTATGTTCCATTCTCCTGACAGAACTTAATATTCATTCATAGTTATTCAAGACAGTTACTAGTTTTCACTGACAAGAGTGACTAATAAAATCCACCCAATGGTATAAAAGAGACCACATGACCATCAAAGATATTAGACATAAAATCATTATCCAACCATTCTGGCTCTCCTGAGTTTGTATGCTGGGGCAAGAACACATAGTGCTCTAGATGTTGGACTGCAGCACTCATCGTCCTTACTCAGCATAGCCAGGGGTGAGCTTTGGTAGGATTTGTAGTTCAGCAACATCTAGAAAACCTCTAGTTGTCCACCCCAGTGTATGAATAGCATTAGAAGTGTTCTGTCTAGGCCTCTTCTCCCTTCTTACAAATCATCCTTAGAAATGTTTTAGAAATGAAGGACTGCTCTGAATCCTTCATTTGGTGCTTGTGAAGTGAGATGGATGGGAAAAGGAGTGGACATCTTGAGGAAGTTCCTTTGCTTTCTGCCTATTCATAGTGCAACAGGTAACATACCAAATTGCACAGCCCATGATAGGCAAAACAATTGCCACAATTTGTTGTGGGAGCTGCATGGGGAACTTGGGGGAACTGCCAAAGCATGACCACATGTCAGACATGTTGTGATCATCACAAAGACCTGCCATAGCACTCCCACCTTCATTACTGTCTGTTCTTCATGGAAGAATGTTTACTTTTCTCAGAAAGGGAACACATTTTAATATGTGTTGCTATTCATCTTTCTAAATACATATGACAAACTAATGAAATGAATGAAAAATTAAGTGAAGTTTTATTACAAAATCCCTTTGCCATCCTTTGGTCCCTAGACAACAAAGACTGCATTGTACTGTGGTGAATATCTTATTCAGTCCTTCTACAGGGTAATTTTAAGTCTGCATGATTGTAGGCTTCTGTAGGCCAAGTAGGACAGAGATTTTCTACCCTGATAGATAAAAAACACCTAATCCACTTGACCTGTATGTAATAGAATACAGACCCCCTACAACCTTGAAGCTGATTTGTTTTTGCATCAACTGTGTCCATGGTACTAGTGACAACACAGACAATCAGGTTCATAATTTCACTAACATTGTTGTCGTCAAATTTAAAAATAATTCTTTGGTCTGAGAACACTTGGGTCTTCGTAAAGTTATACAAAGAAAACAACTCAAGTGGCTTATGGCCTTGTCGGCTAACATTTAATTGACACTTCTGAATTCTCTTTTTAAGAAAAAGTCAGTCAGAATACCAAGGGACATATAATCCAGAATTCTATCACAGAAGAAGTTTATAACAGTTAAACACATTGCTAGGGGAGAAATATTAAGTTTACTGAATTGTCAGACTAACGAAGCTTGTGCTTATGTTGCTGTTGTTGGTGGTGTGTGTGTGGAGCAGGGGTTATGTTTGTGCTTTCTCATTCCAGTGTTCTTCTACCTTGAACTCACCCCAAAAGAGAGGGGGCATTAAGGTGAACTTGCTGGTATACTGTGCCTGGCTGAGCAGTTGGCTCAGCCAGGCACTCTGCATATGGGGGAGGAGATCTTGCAACAGCTATAATTGTGAGATCTCACAGAGGGTGTAATCACAGAATCAGAGTTGGAAGAGACCCCAGGAGCTATCCAGTCCAACCCCCTGCAATGCAGGAACACATATCAAAGGACTTCTGACAGATGACCATCCAGCCTCTGCTTAAAAACCTCCAAAGAAGGAGACTCCACCACACTCTGAGGCAGCATATTCCACATCCGAACAGCTCTGACCATCAGGAAGTTCTTTCTGAGGTTTAAGTGGAATCTCTTTTCCTGTAGCTTGAATCCATTGCTCTTTGTCCTAGTCTCTGGAGCAGTGGAAAACAAGCCTGCTCCCTCATCGACATGACATCCCTTCAGATATTTAAACATGGCTATCATGTCCCCTCTTAACCTTTTCTTCTGCAGACTAAACATACCCAGCTCCCTAAGCTGGTCCTCATAGGGCATGGCTTCCAGACTTTCCACCATTTCTCACAAGACCAGTTAGTCTCATGAGATGTGGTAGTCTTGTGAGAGGGTCTCTTCATGTGAGATTTGATCAGACTATATAATGGCCTCCTAAGCTAAGCCCAACCTCTTTTGGCTGCTGGCTTTTGAGCAAGGAAGATCTTTATGAGGGTAAGGGGGTTGGAGTCTAGGCTAACTGGTGGGGTGGGCTTTCTTTTTCTCTGCTCCATGCCTGTTGCCCAGGTGCTGGTTCACTTCACCCATTTTCTGGGGATCATAGCAATAGTTTAGATAACAAGACTGGATGGGAGTGAGTCAGGTCTGATCTCTGAAACTTTGGGGGGTGGGGTGGGGAGGAACTCTGGAAAGCATGACCTCCACATCACACTGCCAGGCCAAGGCTTTTATCCCAGGATTTTCCTTCCACCTCTCATGGCCAGAGAACCTTTGTCTTTTCCTCCTCTTCAACCATTTTCTTTCCCTCTCCTTTCTTGCTGTGTTCATCATTGCCTCTCTCCCCTGCCCAATTTTTCCCTCTCATTAGTTGGCCTAATTTTTGGACACCTCTGCTATGGTCCTCCATTCCACTGTCAGTTTTTGCCTTCTTGCCTCTCTCTCCTGGCTTATCACTGACTTTCCCATCTGTCTCCCTTTCTAGCCTTCATTCCCTCTCTGCAACCATTTGCTTTCCCTCAGCCACCATTCACCTTCTTCCCTCTACACCCTCTCCTCTCTAACTTCCTCCTGCTCCAGGGAGCTCCATATCTGCCCCTCATCTCATGTCTTGACACACTTCAGCCACCAGCCCATGCTAGATCTTCCCCAGATCATCATGCCCTCCTTCTTACCCTGGTGGACTCTGCTTATCCCTTGTCCTGCCCTCCTTCCTTGTGTTCTTATGTAGCTCTCATGGCCTCCTTCCACCAGTCAGCAGATTGCTCCCTTTCTCTCCCTATGGTCCCACACTCCTACCCTAGCCTATCCGAGCCCCTTCCCTACCATGGCACCCCAATCATCCCCTCCTCCTGCCTCTCCTTTCTCCTGGCCATAGTCCTTTTCCCACAGTTCCTCTTCCTCCTGTTGTCCTTCTTTTCTTTCCTTTTCACTGCATGCAGTGCTGCCCTTCTCTTTTTCTCAGTATGTCCCCCACTGCTTCTACCCCAAGGGGTTTGGCCCTAGTCAGCCTAGGCCATCCTTCCTTTACCCCCACACTTCCCCGAGTCTTCATCTTCTGGGTCCCACCCTCTGGCGGGAAGTGCCCATGCTGTTGCACGTGTGTTTGTTACAGTGGGCCCTCCATTTTCATGAGCATTTGGAGTGCAAGACTTTCTCAAAAGTGGAAAAATGTGAATATCTTCCCCCTTGCCCCAGTAAGCAAGTGAGTGAGGGAAAGCATGCATGTGCTTTCCCTCCCCATGCTCCCTCATCCCTCTGTCATTTACCCGAGTGTGGGGAGGGAAGGCACACCCTTGCTTTCCCTCCTTGTGTTAGAACTTCCAATCTCCTCATCGTTTTCCTGAGCCCAGGAAGGGAATACACATGTTTCTTCCCTCCCTGCTCTGTACTCTCCATCCCCTTGTCATTTGCCCAAGCACGGCATGGGAATGCATGCTTGTGCTTACTCTCCTCTCACTGCCCCCTCCCCTCCCCTCCCCTCCCCTCATTGTTTGCGTGTGCAGGAAGGGAACACACGCACACACCTAGTGAATAATCAAATTCACAAATATCAAGCTTGCACATGTGGAGGGAAGACTGTATTTTGACCTGATTCTGATTTTATTTTCTTGTCCTTCCTACTTCTCATGCTTTTTATGGTCTCACTCATTTTATCATTCCCGTGTTCTTTTACCAAGCCTACAAACATTATATGTGGCATAATTATTTATATGGATGATTTCCTTTATGCTTCCCCTCACCACAAAAAGGGAGAAAAGAAGCAGGTTAGCATACTGCACCTTTGCATATATACACACCATGTGATATACTCTAGATAGTGTAGAAGCATATTTAGTTCCATACTTTTCCAACTCTGCCTTAAATTCAAGTTTCATCCCAGCAGCCAATCACCTAAAATATGGAGACTTTTCCTCAGCACCACGCTACCATCTGTCTCCACAACCCAAAAACATGCTTCAGAAGGATTCCTAGTCCTCCAGAACAGGTTTTGAGGGTGCATGAGGTGGCTTGTGTGGGGGGGGGGGGAGAGGGAGAGGGAATTGCCCACTTGACAGTTCTATTGACAGGATCAATTCCATAATAGAACAATGTTGTGGGATCTTGACTTATATTTATTAAGGACTTGCTTATAGAAATTATGAACCAGGAATATATGAGCAGATGAATAGTTTCCCTGTGATGAGTCACTACTTAATAAATTATTTCTTTATGGTCATCCTAGTAAGGTGCATCCTAAGCACAGCCACTCAGGAGGAGTCCTCTGTGTACATAACATGACTCTTATCCTCCTTAAATAACATCTAAAATCTGGATGCATGGTTAGGGGTTCAGTGAAGTACTCTTTATACAAGGATTTTTTTGAAAAAGAGCTAGAACTGTAGACTAAAACGCAAGTATCTCTTTGAATTAATAGCTAACATCTCTTTAGACATGTCAAAACAAAACAGGACAAGACAAGACAAAACAAAGAGTTCTTAAAGTAGTAACCTCTGTTTTACAACAGGATAAGTGAAGGGTTCCCCTGTTCTTCTTCATAGTAATATAATTCTGTTATGTGTCTGTAGGAGACAGCTTGTTCAGTTATCATTTTGAAATAGGAATATAAATCCTACTATGCAGTTTGAAACAGTTAAAATATTAATTCAGTGAAATGCTTATCTGGCTTTTGTCAAGTATGAAATTCGTGCAATCTAACTATGCATTAATGACTCTGATTTATAATGCTATCTGCATGCATTGAGGATATGTTTTGTTTTTTTCTTCATTGTTTACATGATTAAAATTAATGGAGTTGGATCCTGAATAAATCAGCCACACTTTAGTTATCCTGAACTCTCTGAGACTTAAATCAGTCCTGATGAGTTGTCCCATTGACTAGATCACAGCTAATTCAATCTCAAGTTTTATGTTATTTATATATCCAACATAATACTTTAAACAATACTTAAAAATATGTAGCACTGGAGATTAAAGAAATGAACCCTAAAACTTTTTTCCTAAGACTCAGACACAAAACTACCTGTTAATTGTTCTTCCAGGAGTTGTTCCATTGGAAATAAAAGGTGTTTGTTCAGGCAAGCTATAATTCAGCAAAGCTCTACATTTCACCTGTGTGCTAGATCATGCTCAGATACAAACTTTGCACATTTATGTAGGCCAGAGCCTCAGAGGAATTAAAAAAGAATCTCATCTTCGTGTTGCTTATTTTGGAGTGGTGATGATACTTTCCAGCTGTAACTCAGAATACTTTCTCTGTAGTAAGTTCTATTGAAGATAATAGGCTCACTTCCAAGCAAAATTATTTAGGGGCATGACTTATGCAGCATACAGAGACTACATGTATCATAAATTATAACACAGAAAAAATTACAGAGGAACATACAGTAAACCACAGACAAATAAGGATGAAATGACAAGGTAACAGTCTGGAGAGAAGATGGATGTAAGTACAGCTTGAAGAGTTAGAGTTTGATGAAAGCTATGGTGTAAGTGATTTTGAAACCAGGAGTGAAATTATCTTTCAGCCAATATGTTTTAGAAAGTTTCTGCTAGAGGGCAATGCAAATTAAAATTTGTTGGAGGGCAGTGTTTTTCCATGCACAAAGTACTAAAGAGAGCAACTTAGCCAGTTAGTGCCATGTCGCGTCAAGTACTTACTTTTTCTTTTGGCATTAAGTACCTTTTGCATCAGAGTTTTGTGTGTCACAACCTCAAAGAAGTGTACCTACAGTCTGTGGCATCCCTTCTTGTTTTGGGATTAAAGAACTAATATCCTTCTGTTGCCCAATATGTGGAGCTCAGGTTGATAGGAATTGAAGAAATACTTCAGAATATAAAATATGACAGTCTGTAACATATATAAGTTGCAAGCAACATAGAATAATAATAATAATAAAAAAAATAGTGAGAAAGAGAGAGGGAGAGAGAAAGAGAGAGAGAAACATGAAGAACATGTAAAAGACCATTTGTTCCTACACAGCCAATTAACTGATTTTTAGTTATCCCAAACTTCACAGTTTTACTTTAACACTTAAAAAAAATTAGTAGTACCATTTACAAAAATAAGCCTTATAATTACTTCATTGTATATTTTAAAGTGTACTTCAATGTCATCTTTATATCAATAGGCTTTACGCTGGTAGAATTTAGCTTAGCATGCTAAACCCGGAGGCCCTTAAACCCAACCTACCTGGGAGTATTTACTCACCAATCTGTTGGACTGGATCCCTCCAGGAAGTGTAGGTTCCAATAAAGATAATTCAGGGAATAATCTCTCACAAACCTGATTGGCCAACGCTGTGACCTCCCTCCGAGACAATACCATCATTTAAAGGCACTGTTTCTTGGAGTGAGGTGACATGTTGGTTTACTGACATCTGAAGACAAGGGGTCAGAATGAGAGCATGTGAAGGTCAGGTAGTCTTTCTTTTACAGGTGACTCTGGAAAGGTACCATGGTACAGTCCTGAAAAAAATGTTCCTGGAACCACTTTCCTTCCAAAAATGTACCTCAGAACCAGAAGTGGTCTTGCAGTACTTAGAGCCTCACTCACAGTGGTACTGTACCTATGCAATCAAGCTAAACCAAGGTAGTATCATAGAAGGATGCTAGAGCAAAGACAAACAGACAGATCAGATATCTGGGGATGCTGAGCAAATTGGCAGAGATAGTTATTCCAGAAGATAGCTCTTCTAACCACAATGTAAGATCTTACCATAATATACTGAATTCATTTTGTTCTTAGATAATAAATACTACACAATATGATGATCTGTAGATAATGGAATGCATGCCATTCATGGAGCAGGGATGAATGCAAAGGAGAGCAGGAATGATGTTTTATGAGAGCCACAAGTACAGGAAGATTTTGGCTGAAGTATACATGATGTATAAAAGAGTAAGAAAAAGTACAATGCGATTATATAAAGCCCTGTTTGCTTCTGTAGCTATCCAAAGTATTCATAATTTGATCTGTGCTACAGCAAATTAGAGTTGGCTTTCCTACTAGATCCAGGATCCAACTGCTTTAGTTTCCCACTTATAAAAGGGAAGAAATGCACAGATTCTGCAAGATCTGGTTTTTTCTTTTTTAAAGAAAAGCTCTGGAGTGTTCAATTATCAGGTCACTATTTTATCTATTATTTTCCTTGCTTGGCTTATAGCTTTCCTGCCCACCCTGCCACCCACCCACCCACCCATTACTGCTGCAACATTGGTTTATATTAGTGCAGAAAGTGTCAGTAAAATTCAGATGATACCTTGCCATTGCTGTCAGTGTAATCTCTGTTTGCACCACTAACAGCGAAACAAACAGAATTTTTTTATGTCACAAGACAGAGAGCTGCTTCTTTCTTATCCTTCTGACCTCATTTGGCTGAATGACATTCAAAGTCATTTCTGTCCAAAATCAGTGAATGGTATCATAAACACTACAATAAGGTATCAAACCATGGATGAGCTATTCCCGATTTAGATATTTCAGAAATGATAACACAAAAGCCTATAATTGCTAACTGCACATGAGGTGATCAACTAACTGGTCATATGGGCAAAAGGGTTATAAATTCCTCTTCATGCAAACAGAAATTTATGGTTCAGCCTTGAAGGCCTGTATTTTAACTTTAGATAACAGTACTACTGCCAATGAATTCTCTATCTATTAATTACTAAGATAGGGAATATACGGAGCTTTTGATTAATTCCAAGGAGTCAAACCAGTTTGAGATGAACTGAAATGATGGGGACAAATTAAGAATAAGAGCCTGGTTGTTAAATTTATGTTTAGCTTCCATTTTTGGGTCCTTAATGTCATATATAATAAAGGTAGGAATCAAACCAAAATGGTTTCTAAACTGAAAATTGAACATTTTTAAAAATTTGCTCTACATTAGAACAATTTAAATCAATATGACTCTGTTGTTTGTCAATTGTCATTTTAATCTTTTTTTTAAATGGATGAAACTCTTGACTGTCTCAAAAGATCCTTAAAATGTGACTAGATATTATATAACATGCAAGTACGCCAGTGAAAACTGTATTCCACTGGTATGTTCTCTCCTTACATACCCAGTAACTTTCAGGAATTCTCAGCATGTGATGTGGTTCAATCACATGGTGAGTTTCCCCGGTCCCACCTTTCTTGACATAGAATACTGAGTGTAATAAAGATGGTGAGATGCAGAATAAGCATTCCTTAACAGTATGGCCATGGGACAGTGAGCTGGTTATGTAAGTGCCATTTTCATGGCATCCCTAACTTTCTATGGCTCCCTACTGGGAGAACAGGGACAGAGCTGAGCTGACTCACAGTGAGGTGGTTGTTTGTCATCTCATTTTGACTAATAGCAGAAAACTGCAGTGTTAAGCCCCGGATCCATTAACCTTTCTTTACAATGAAAGTGAAGGGCCTGGAAATGGGCCCACAACTTTTATTTTGTGTGATTCCGCACATCCAGAAAAATCTTGTTCTCTTAACCCTGGCCCTGACAGAGACATCTGAAAGGCAATGGTTTCACTCCTGGGCCTGCTAAATTTATTTTCAGTTAACCAGTCCCAAACTAAAATTTTTCCGAATTTTCAGTTACTTATTTGGTACGTGTACAACAAATGTCAACATTCTGATGGCTTCAATGACTTATTTTGTGTTAAATTTGAAGTTAGTATTGGATGAGCTTTAGGTCTGGGGATAATGACCATGACCATACAATAGATGGAGTTCTATTTAAAATTTTAAAATGTAAAATAGATGCCTGAATTTATGTATCTATGAGTATATGCACCATGGGAACCTATACTAAGTCAGACCACTGGTCCATCTAGCTCAGTATTCTCTTTTTCGACCAGTGATAGCTCTCTAGGATTTTAGAAGGAATTCTTTCCCATCTCTACTTGGAGATGCTGGAGATTGAACCTGGGATCTTTTTGCATGTAAAGATTGTTCCCTGCTTCTGTACTATAGCTCTTTCCTAATGTACTATTACATTCATACATACCCCATTGACTTCAGTAATTTAAATATATATACCACCGAGACTCATGACTTACTTCATGTCATAATAAAGTATTTTTTGAAGGAAACGATCCCTTATGAGCTAGTGTCATGCGGTAGATATGCTGCATATTTGATTTCTAATGAGCAGCGACAAAGGCAAAAAGATTTAAGCTGTCATAGATGAATCTCCGTGCTTACAGCTTACCCATTTGTTAAATTCATTAGCTGTCTATAGTAGAAATTGGCAGAAAAAAATGGGTGCTATTGTACCTGACCTGGGGAGGTACTGAATTGCCTCCTGCTTGTTCTATAAACAATGCACAAGGCAATGGGATGGTGCACCAAGCACAAAGCTGCTGTTGCTATTGTTGTTGTTGTCAATCACATGGTGAGTTCAAGTCATTTCCAAATCATGGCAACCCTAAGGTGAACCTCTCACAGAGTTCTCTGGGCAAGATTTTGTTCAGAGGGGTTTGCTTTTGCCTTCCTCTGAGGCTGAGAGAGTATGACTTGCCCAAGGTCACCCAGTGGGTGTCCATGACCAAGTATGGATTTGAACCCTGGTCTTCAAAGTTGTAGTCTGATGATCAAACCACTATACTGCATCGGCTCCCAGACTACTGACCTCTAAAGAATGCGGTAGAGACATTTTAGCCTCTTTGGAATCCTGTGAATTTTAATGATATCATACCCTTGAGGAATATAATTTCTGTTTATTTTCCTGATTTAGTTATTTATGATTAAATAGAGGTCATTTTTAAGGGTAAAATCCCATCCTCACATGATGTCTCTTTTCTTAATACTGGAGTAGAAATGCTGGATTGGGCAGATATCTGTGCAAACACTGGGTTCCCAGGAGAAAACACCCAATGTGCAAGTGTTCAACACTAAGGATATGCTTTTGCATTGTAATTTAACTGGTACTGGCAGTAAGGGTAGATGGAAAGAGAGACTGGACTAAAATTTCACAATCACTGTGTGAATCCACTTTGAATTCTTGGTAGCCTGAAAATGATATATAGCTGGTCATGGTCATACTGAGGCACCATGTACAGAACATTCATTAAGTCTGTCTCTCAAACAATTCTGTCATGCTTACTGATTTGTTTCATATGATACCAAAAACCAAGTAGCAGATGATCACTGTAGGAGCAATTATAAAGAAAGAACAGTGTGTTCCTTCAGAGCAGAAGTTGAGAGTACCTTGGCTTTGCTTCTGACCATTTCATTCTGTTGTTACCTAGAATGAACTACTTATCCCCTCACTACCATCACTGTTTGAGAGATGTGATTCCTTCTAATTTATCATCTCCTCAAATATCTGGAGGAACTCTTTGAATGACAACTAGCCAGCTGTGTATGATCTAGAGATGCTGGCTATCCCTTGCACACAGAGGAAATGAGATGTATAATCTCAGATTGGATTTTTTTTCTCGTGCCCACAAATATTAACAATGCATCAATCTACCACTCCCCCTGAAACATATAATGTTTGCCTTATGTTGCACTGAATGAAAGAGTAGGTACTGTAAACCAGCTCTATTAAGCGAAATGGGCTCTGGAGCTGATGAAAAGCAGAAACAGATTGCTGGCATTAAAGTTTGCACATGCAGGCTGTCCACCTGTTTCCCCCACATGATCCTTCTCATGTGTTAGGCTGACTCTTGAAATCTCAATGGGAACTGGACTGGACAAAGGTCCTGCTCCTGTCACATCAAAATGGCTCCTGGGGTTGTGTCCAGTCCAGCCCGTGCCCCATGGAGACCCAGACATAAGAAGAATCAAGCCAGAGATAATAGGTAGCCAGCAGGATCTTTTATACACACAGATTACATGTGAATTCATGAGAACACAGTGGTTCCTCACCGAACCATGGATAGACAATCTGCCATGATGTCATTGGGCAGTTGGGTGTATGTGACACACTGCTTCATGAGCATCCTTCTCCTCCCCACTATACACAGCCATAAACATAGTTACTCATGAAGAAGGTGCTTCATTGCTTGGTGATGACATTGTGATAAGCATTTGCAACCTGAGGAGAATGGGCAGATAAAACCACATAAGTGTGCGCAAAGGGCAAAATAGTAAAGAGGCAATCATTCACATGGAGCGTGGCCAGCCTGGTGTAATGGAAGTCTTCAAATTAAATGAAAGGCTTTGGGGAGGGTGTTTTTTGGTTTTGTTTTTTCTTGGAAAAAAATCCACAGGGAAGAACAGTGGCAAAATGAAAGCTCTTTACCTGAAGAGATTGTAAAGAGTGCTACCGAAAATAAAAATAAAAAAAATATATAATATGAACAGAAAAGCTTAATTTTCAACCCTTGTTCCCCACCTCCTAGCAATCAGCATTTGGCACTGGTGAAGCCACACACACAAAGGAAAGTCACACTTCTTTTGTGTTCTTTCAGTAGCGCCTGCATGCATGGCTATGAAATGGAAAGAAGAGACTGTTTTCACCCACATGGAGCAATACATTGGATACATTTCCATCAAAGCAAATAAATAAAATAAATGATACTGCAAGACCATCATAAGTATAACCTGGTTCTTTAAGCATATCCCTAACCACTAAAGTTTATCACGAACCACTGTATAAATGACTTTTTATCGCAATATTTACCAAAGGGAAGTATATATAATATATATTTTAAATAAACAGGCTGTGGGGTTGCGCATGATTGCAACCTAGGTTCATTCCATCAGCCAGAATAATTTGTGGTTATTTATTTTAAAATTACTATTTTTTTCCACAGAATAGGTCAATGATATTCCATGGGTAGAGGTAGATTATGGGGTTGAACTAATCAGATCAAAGCCCTGTAACTTTGTGTGCTCTTGAAGGAGTCTCATAAAACTGAGATAATCCCATAACAAACCACTAGCCATGGGATACTATAATATATTCCATGATGACTAGTATTTTCATTCCCCACCCCCAGTGTTGGACTAATACGAAATATAGTTTAGTCTGAATGGGAATATTTTCTTATTGCTGTCATTTATCATTACCATTAAAAAAGATAGAGTACCCTGTGAGATTATCACTCATGGCTCTTCAAAACAAGTTTGTCCAAAATGGCCAATATTCTTCCCCTTCCAGTCAGCCTTTAATGGTAGAGGGTTGAAGGAGCTGTAGATCAAGGACCTAAGCTTTTATGACAAGACATTGGTGCTCCTCTTTTCCCAAATTCTAATTGCTAAACTTCCATGTGACTATGTTGTTGTAAAATGAATTAGGTTGCTTACTATGGAATAAACATCCTTCCATTTAGCCTTGTTCCTTTGTGAAACACATTGTGTTTCTTTGTGAAATCTAAGCTATCATTCTTATGAGTGGCTAACCATCTGAAAAAGACACAGTTGTCTCCTGGACCTGCATGTGTTGATGTAAGACATTCTTTAAGCAGCCAGCTTGTTCCTCCATACACATGATATGCTGCAGTAATAAAAATAGCTAGGAACAAGCTATTTGGGTGGAGAAGGGGACAAGGCATATTTGTATATGTTGTCTTTTCTTGGGCAAGATCTGTTGTGCCCTTGGCTCTTGGTATGCTAGGAAGCATACAACATTCAGGAGCCATCCTGGTGTTTTCATGCAGTCCAACAATGTGAGCTGTAGAACTCTTTTATAGATATATATATAAAAAAATCTTCCACTGGATGTATTTCTCTCTGAAAATCTTTTCAAATGTCCCTTTAAACAGGACCAATATTAAGGCTCCTATAGTGCGCATTCCTAAGTTTCATGTGTCAGCTTCTCCTGTACCATTTTGTCCCTAGAACCTGTGTGTCCCACACATTATTCCATGTGTGGTGGTGGGACGGTAGTGGGATAACGTGCTACTTATTGCACTAAGAAAGCAGTCTGACTGAATCTTTCAATCTCTACAAAGGATGGAGGTTAAAGGTCAGATGGACATTCCTCTAAGAGGTTTCCTACCTGCTCTGTTAATTTCTAACATTTCTTCTTGGGCGAGTGGGCATGTGTCGCTCTGAGTACTGTGATGTGGAGAGTTTATGACAGATTTACAATAATTGGGGGATCCCAGCTGGGGCGGCCGCGGGATATGCTTCTTTTTTTTCTTTGGTAGCTTCTGCTTAGCCATAGCTAAGGAGTAATACATTCCAAAATTGTTCACAATGACAGGTACAGGCATGGCAATGGTCAGCACGCCAGCAAGAGCACAGAGGGCCCCTACCAGCATGCCTGACCAAGTCTGAGGAAACATGTCTCCATAGCCCAGGGTCGTCATGGTGACAACAGCCCACCAGAAGCCAATGGGGATATTTTTAAAGTGTGTGTGTTCACTGGCACTAGGATCATTGGGTTTAGCACCTATTCTCTCGGCATAGTAGATCATCGTGGCAAAAATCAGGACGCCCAATGCCAAGAAGATGATGAGCAGCAAAAATTCATTTGTGCTGGCACGGAGGGTATGACCCAAGACCCGCAGCCCTACAAAGTGACGGGTCAGCTTGAAAATTCGCAGGATTCGTACAAACCGGACAACCCGCAGGAAGCCTAAGACATCCTTAGCAGCTTTGGAAGACAGGCCACTGAGTCCAACCTCCAGATAGAAAGGCAGAATGGCCACAAAGTCAATGATATTCAAGGTATTTTTGATAAATTCCAACTTGTTTGGGCAGAAAATGACCCTCATCAGGAACTCAAAAGTAAACCAAACCACACAGACTCCTTCAATGTAGGTCAGAAAGGCCTCAGTCTCTGCTTCCTGGTAGACACGCACCTGGGTGTCATTCCCAATAATTTCCGTCTCTGTCTTGTTAACGATGGGATTAAATCTCTCATGGGTTTCGAGGCAGAAGGTAGTGATGGATACCAGAATGAAGAAGAGGGAGGCAAATGCGATATACTGCAGAAAGAAAAACAGGAGAAAACTGTTAGAGAATAAAGTCTATTTATGAGGGGGGTAAAGAGTTGAAAGGGGGACCACCAAGAGAGCTGATTGGGATTTCATTAAAGGGTGTAACGCTGGTAGAGATCTGCCTGTAGAGTCCAACATCCAGCAACAAGTTTCACTACCAAGTTAATTCATGAGCAACACGGAAGCTCATCTACAATTGAGGAAACATCTTGTGCCCCTTCTTGACATTCCTTTATATGCATTTTGTTTTGCTGGGTAACTTTATATTTGCCTGCCTGCTCCCTCCCACCTCTTTCTCTCACTTTCAAAAGGTACTTGCTTAAATGCTTCATTAAAGAGGGAAGGGATGTCCCAACTGAAGCTCCAGTATGTTTTTCAGTCATAAATGACAGAACCTGATTTCCAAAATATGGATGTGGAAACCATTCATAGGCCACATGACTAACTAGGCTTGGTGGTGGAACACATGACACACCCACACCTGTTCCCATCCACACACATCTCTTCACTCCCCTAGGACTGCTGGGGAAAGAGAGAGGAGTCTTTAATCTCATTCGTCTCCAATTCCAGTCTAAGGAAAGAAAGGGTCTTTTAATACAATGCAATTATAGCACTGTCATTCCACTTCAATTGCCATGGCTGCATCCTAAGGAATCCTGAGATTTGTGGTTTGATGAGGAACTAGAGCTCTCTGGCTCTCTGGCTGAAAATTCTAAATGCTCTTCCCTAACCTGAAAATCCCAGAATTCTATAAGATTGAACCATGGCAGTTAGAGTTGAACTGTTAGTGATATTGTTGTGTAGTGTGAAAGGACTTCATCCTTGTGCACCTGCTTCCCAACACTGTCAACTGTCTACCAGTCCACAAAACAGCTGTCTGGCAGGTTGACAGAAACTCAGTACAGTACTAAGCATGGGGAAATTAATCTCCTCATCTACCCTGTGTGGCACTGGGACAGAACAGAGTTGGTAGGATAACTGCAGTGGCAGGTCACAGAGGTGGCCTCTGAGAGCTGCAAGAAGCCATGGGTTGCCCTCCCCTACTTTAGGTCTAGGGTAAGGAGACTCTGACTTTACAGATGTTTTAGACTATATCTCCCACAGTCCTCCAACACTGGCCATACTAGTAGTACAAAATGTCTCATAGAATCATGGAGTTGGAAGAGACCACTAGGACCATTCAGTCCAACCTCCGGCCATGCAGGAATAGACAATCAAAGCACTCCCAACAGTTGACTATCCAGCCTCTGTTTAAAAACCTCCAAAGGAGGAGACTCCACCACATTCTGAGGCAGCACATCCCACAGTTAAACACTCTTATCATCAGGAACGTTTTCCTAATGTTTAGGTGGAATCTCTTTTCCTGTAGTTTGAATCCATTGCTTTGTGTTCTAGTCTCTGGAACAGAAGAAAACAAGCTTGCTCTACCTTACATATGACATCCTTTCAAATATTTAAACATGAATATCATGTCACCTCTTAGACTTTTCTTCTCCAGGCTAGACAGACCCAGCTCCCTAAGATGTTGCTTATAGTGCATGGTTTCCAGGCCTTTTACCATTTTGGTAGCCATCCTCTGGACTTGTTCCAACTTATCTTTCCTGAATGATGGTGCCTAGAACTGGGCACAGTGTTCCAAGTGAGGTGTAATAGAGTGGTATTTCTTCAACCTGGACACTACACTCCTATTGATGCAGTCAAGAACCACATTGGCTTTTTATGTTGCCACATCCAACTGTTGATTCATGTTCAGTTTCTGATCTACTAAGACCCATAGATCTCTTTCACATGTGCTGTTGTCAAGCTACCTTATAACTGTGCATTTGATTTTTTTCTGCCTAAATGGAGTACACTTCTTCTGTTGAAATTCATTTTGTTAGTTTGGGCCCAGCTCTCTAATTTGTTAAGGTCATTTTGAATTCTGATCCTGCACTCTAAGATATTAGGTACCATTCCTAATTGGTTGTCATCTGCGAGTTTGATAAGCATGCCTTCTATTCTCTCATCCAAGTCATTGATATAGATGTTGAATAGCACTGAGACCAGCACCCCACTAATTACTTCTTTCCAGGATGAAGAGGTGCCATTGGTGGGAACATTCTTTTGGGTCTGGTCAGTCATCCAATTACAAATCCACCTAACAGTAGCATTATCTAGCCCACATTTTACTAGTTTGTTTGCAAGACTATCACAGAGAACCTTGTCAGTGGTCTTACTGAAATCAAGATATGCTATATCCACAGCATTCCCTTACTCTATGAAACTTGTAACTCAATAAAAAAAAATTAGTCTGACATGACTTGCTTTTGAGATACCCATGTGAACTTATAGTTATCACAGCATTCCCTTCTAAGTGCTTACAGACTTTTTATTTAATGATCTGCTCTAGAATCTTTCCTGGTATTGATGTCCGGCTGATTGGTTGGTACTTGTTCAGGTCCTTTAATTCCCTTTTTTAAAGATGGTGACATTTGCCCTCCCTCAATCTGCTGGGACTTCTCCTATTCTCCACAAATTCTCAAAGGTTATTGCCAGTGGTTCTGAGATTATTCTGCCAGTTCTTTTAATACCTTTGGATGTAGTTCATCTGGCCCTGGAGATCTGAATTCATTTAGAGTAGCTAAGTATTCCTGTACCTTTACCTACTCTTGTGCTGCATTTCCCCAACTGCATCATCTGCTTGACTTTACCTACTATGTGCTGCATTTCCCCAACTGCATCATCTGCTCCACTTTCACTAGGATGAACACTCTTTTCCTTTAGGGAGAAAACCAAGGCAAAAAGGGTGTTCATTAGTTCTGCCTTTTCTCTGTTCCCTGCTAGCATTTTGCCATCTTCTCCATACGGTGGCCCTACCATTTCCTTGTTCTTTCTTTTCCTACAGATATAATAGCAGCAGCAGCAGCACCAACCACTACCTCTTTTTACTGTTTGTAGCCTCTCTAGCAAGCCTGAAGTCGTTCTACACTTTAGTTTTATTGACTTTCTCCCAACACATGCTGGCTTTTTTTAAAAAAATTCCTCTATGGTGATTTCCCACCTTTTCCATTTCTTGAACATGTACTTTTTAAATCTTAGCTCAGATGAAAATTCTTTAGACATCCATCCCAGATTCTTTAGATACCTCCCATTTTTCCCTCCTCATTGGAACTGTTTGAAATTGTGTCTTTAATATCTCACTTTTAAGAAACTCCCATCCATCATGAACTCCTTTCTCTTTTAGTATTCCTGACACTCAGTAATCACACTCAGTATTTCCCTATGTTTACTGAAATCAGCTTTAAAGTCTAGACTGCATGACTGATTATGCTTGGCTTCCCATTTCTGCTGTATAACAAATTCCAGGAGAACATGGTTACCTTACTTGAGGATCCTGCCACTTCCACCCCATTAACCAGGTCATCACTGTTGGTTATGATCAAATCTAAAAGAGCTGATCTCCTTGTTGCCTCTTTCACCTTCTGGACAATGAAATTGCCTGCATGGCAGGTGAAGAATTTGTTGGATTTTATATTCTTGGCACAGTTTGACTTCCAACAAATAGGATAGTTGAAATCTCCCATTACTGCTACATCTCTCCCTTTTGAATGTTTGATCATCTGTTCTAGGAGGACATAGTCCAAGTCCCCAGTATGGCTTGGGAGTCTGTAGTAGACCTCCACAATGACATCATTGTTGTTTCTCTCTCTCTCTCAATTTTCACCCAGATTCCCTCAACCTGGCTTCCAGGATTTCAGTAATGGGTCTCTTCACAAGTGTAAGCATCCTTTTTTAAAAAATTAAAAGTTTTCATGGTACATGCAAACAAAACAAAAAAGAAAGAATGAATTACAATGAGTACAGAGATGGGGGGGGGAGAAAAAATATAAAAAAGAAACACACTGCTTAATTACTAAGAACTAACTAATTAAGTTTTTCATTGTAAACATCCTTGATATATAATGCTTCTTCACCTCCTTTTTTGTCTGGTCTATTTATTTGAAATAGGTTGTACCCTCTATTATTACATTACAATCATGAGACTCATCCCACCAGGTTTCAGTGATATCTATTATATCCTATTTGCTTTGCTGTGTTAAGAATTCAGTTTCATATTGTTTATTTCCCATGATTTGTGCCTTAGTGAAGAGACATCTAAAACCATGGGTCATTTCCCTATATGCTTTTTTAATATTCTTAAGCAGCTAAGGCAAATGACCCATGGCTAAGCTTTAAGCTTTTCCACCACTGCTTAAAATGATCAGCCTTTGCTAGCAGTTAATATAATTAACTCTTGTCTACAGTCCCTTCAGTGTGGTGGAAAACCAGCAGTGTTTTGCACAGCATCATAGAGTTTGTATAATAACTTCTCATAATGCCAGGTGTTACAATGTCACAGAAATGTGTTTATCTTCTGGGACCACAGCACAGTGTTGAATTAATACAAATTTCAAGGAACAAAGGCTAGATGCTATAATATTTGCAATACATCCATTCTTTCATCAGGTCAGGTTTGTTAGAATGTTCTGAACTAGGTAGAGATGGTCCATCCCAGGTTTTCTATAGGAAATCTGGGAAGGCTGGAACAGTTGACCTGTGGCATGGACAGGGAAGTAACCTCAGAACAATAAAGCCTGCATCTTTTCAGTGTGTGAGGAGTCTACATTCTCCAAACTCTGGGCCTTTAAAAACAACAGATGATGGGAAGAGAGGAAGGAGGAGATGCTAAACAAGGATGCTAAAAAAAGTCAGTTATGTCACCAAAGCCAGAAAATCCACCGCATAAAAGCAGGAGTAAGAATTGTGAAACCTTCCAGATGTTGTGGAACTACAAGTCCCAGCACTCCTCACCACTGACTCTGCTGGCTAGGATAGGAATTACAGTCCAACATCTGGGGGGCTGCATGATTCCCACCTCAGCACTGAGGGATATTGACCAACATAATCTATGTAAGCAGTGTAAATGATAGGTGACAGATGTTCTTAAGAACAGATAGACAGGTAGGTATAGCTGAGCAGCAGCAAAGGGTTTTAAAATAAAGGGAACAACTGTAATACTAGCAAGCTTGGTCCAGAACTGAGTGGCTGATTGTCCAGTGAAAGGCAAGCTTATTTGTCATTTTTGGAGTAGCTGAGGAAACCAAAACTAATCCAGATGGAAGAAACTTGGGTGAATGTGACTGGGAGGTTCCTCAGATCTTTGAAATTTCTCGCAAAATGCTTTATTAAGGAGTTTTCCCCCTAAGGTTTGTTTTTTCATGGAGGATAAGTCCACATTTGAATTGGCTTGATAAAAACATTTCCCTAGAACGCATTTTCTGAATTTTTCTTATGGTACAAATATCCCCTTTTACAAGTAGACATTCAAAGTCTAACCACTTGCTACCACAAACACAAGCAGGTTTACATTTGACACAAATAAAATGTGCCAGAAGGACAGGCAAATACTCAGCCAGATTTCTGGAACAGAAATTAAGAAACTCTTCAGTTATGGTCTCTTTGCTTTCTCCCTTCATGTATGTATGTATGTATGTATGTATGTGTTATGTATTTTAAGTGGAGGGACAACATGGTTTAGAATCAGTTCTTCCTAAGTTCTTCATCTAAATATACTCTTTGGTCCATTAACTTTATCCTCATTAATATGACAGAATAAAGTAAATTAATATTCTTTATGCTGTTATACTGTTAAGGCTCTTGAAGGTTCCAGTGGTCTCCCAAGGACACCACTCTTTCTAAATATTGACCCTTTTCTGCCTCTGCCTATAGCAAGGTAATCCTGAGTGACAACAGCGTTACTCATATGTTACCCCAAGACTAGTACAATCTCTGTGAGAACTGGAGAATCCTTATCTATTGACCTGAAAAAACAAATACTTCTTCTCGTATACTTTAACACTGGCCTAAACATGTTTACCAAAATCTAGTCGATAAATTATGACAAATGATGATCCGAGAAGTGGAACCAGGGAGAGAGTTGTTGTTGTTGTTGCTGTGTGCCTTCAAGTTGTTTCTGACTTATGGCAACCCTAAGATGAACTTATCATGGGGTTTTCTGGGGCTGAGAGTATGTGACATGCCCAAGGTCACCCAGTGGGTTTCCACAGCCAATTAGGGAAATGAACCCTGACCTCCAGAGTCTTAGGCCATTTCCCCGCTACGCTGTTATAGTGTTATTATTCCACTTTCAACATCTTGTGGAATTCTGGAGTTTTTAGTTTACTGAGGCCAAAAAGCTCTCTGTCTGAGAAATCTAAATGCCCCTCCCTAAACTGCAAACCCCAGGATTCCATAGGAAGTTGGAAGTGGAATAATAGCACTATAACAATATAGTGTGGAAATGGCCTCTAAGTGGGGAGGCCTCCTACTTATGAAGCTTACTTGTGAAAGTACAGTTTGGAAGAAGTCACTTTCTCATTTAACAAATTACACAAGGTCACTGTGCATAAAAATAAGATAGCTGAGAGGAATTTTAGATTAGAGACTAAAATTTCAAAGGTCATCATAGTAGGCTAGAAATGTGGTTGGATAAGCAATAAACAAACAAGCAAATAAAATTAAGAAGAACAACTGTGAAGTGTTACTAGGGAAAGACCCAAAGCAGAGATATACAATAAACCGGCCAAGCAGCTACACTTCTGGGGAACAGTTAAGAGTTACAATGAGTAATAAACACAGAGAATCACACAAACAGACACAAACAGTGACAAGGGCAGGAGTTGCAGCCCTGTAAAATGGAAAAGGCAAATTTCCAAGTACATTAAACAATAAATATTTCTAATAAGTTAATTTGATATATTATTTTCATATACTTATGATTTTCACATAAAAGTCTACAAACCTCCTTCTGGCCCCCCCAAAATTAAATCTGATTTAAACGTGGTCTCTAATCAGCTTTCTCCTCCTCTTCCAAAGCTCAGTTCATAATTTTAAAAAATAATTAATAATCCTTATTCTATCCTATATCCTTTCTTCCTCCCAATGCAACCACATTCTGCTTCATGATAAATTATTTATTTAACTATTAATCTCTGGCATCTCTCACTCACATCTCTCCAGTCTCTCACTCACATCTCTCCAGTCTCTCACTCACATCTCTCCAGGCAAAGTGTCCACCCATCCCTATTGCAACACATCTTCCATCATTGTTACGTTCACATCCAGCAGCTCACTACTACTCTTGTCATCTCATCACCAAAACTTCTCTTTGCCTGGTACTCCCATTAAGTTAAACAAATATTTATTATTTATTATTTTTTAAAAATACTTCTCTTTAAGTTTCCTTCTATGATGCCAGTGCTTGTTGTGAGATCTTCTACCTGCTCCCTCCTGAGTCAAATAACTGTGGCCTTCTGACTCCCTGAGACTCTCCACCTGGCCCAGCTGGAAACAGCCAGCACAGTATACAGCAGATAGAGCCTGCGCACACAGAAACACATGTCTTCATCTGCTGACTTGTGCTCACTGCTCTGCTTGCCTCACATATGTGCTGTTTTGCTTTCTTCCTTTGATGCCCATTCCCTCGATGCCTGGAGGGTGCACATGCACTTAAAATATCTAACCACTTGCTGCATGTAGTCTCCTGGCATAGCTCAGCACAGTAGGGTTTTGCCCCTTTTTTAGAGCTGCCCCTCCTGAGGCTCAGAGTGTTTTGCAAAAACAAACACCTACAGGGCAGGGAGCTTCAATTTGACCTGACTCCAAGCATTGTCTTGTATCTTTGGTTTGTTCATGTGATAGATGATGATGCTGTGATTGAGGAGCAACTGACTGTGCAGGGGGCTGAGCCAGTGACTGAGCAAGTCAACCTGCAAACATCCCCTGCACTGGAAGTTCAAACAGAGACTGAGTTGCCCCAGCCAGCTCAGGACGGAGAGGGGACCAGCAGTGACGCAGAGGAGTTGCAGCCAGCTGTGCCCATCAGCCCTCAATCACACAGAAGGCTGAAACGGGTTGCGGAGAGGGAGGCTGCTTGGACTAGGCTGAGGAAACAATAACGAGCAGCACCTGCTCACAGGGGATATTTAAGTCTGCCGGCATGGCTGCTTCTTGCTTGCAGCAAATTATTAGCAAGCCCTCACAACCTTTGTGGCTCCTGCTCCTTGAAGCTCTCTGGATGGATCTCTGCCTCCTGAACCTTTGGACTGGACCTTGACCTGGCTCAGCTTGTGTTTTCCTGGTGTTCGGTATATTTGGACTCCCCAGGTGTTCATGGCCTTTCTCCTTCCTTGCTGGCTGCGGCCCGGCAGGGAGAAATTCCTGACAATTCAGGGCAGTGGTCATGGACTGGAATTCTTCTGACTTGTAAAGTGACTCATTGAAAATTGTTTATACCTAGTGCTCTTATATTTTCTGTGTTAGCATTTTCTTTGTAACTTTGCCTGCCCTTTCTCTTTGGCTGCTAAACTGTATTTCTAAATGATCAACTGAAATTTTAAGTTGCTGCAATGCTAGAAGGTTGGAAACTGAAGGAAAATGTCATTGGGATGATAACATTCTTATTTGGGGGCCCCCACCCCAGGCACCCCTTTTACTGTGGTGGCTAGTGCTGCTGCTACTCCTATTGTTTATTTATCTGTTACATTTATATTGCCCCTTGGCTACAGAGAGTCCAGGGGTGTGTGCATGGCTTTTTTCTTCCCCACTTTTATCTTCACAACAATGTTTTGAGGTAAGTCATTATGAGAGAGGGAGTGTCTGGGCCTGCAGTCACCCAGTGAGTTTGAGAGAAATGAAATCTATTTTAGCTTCTGCACTGGGTAACTCAGTTGGTAGAATGGACAGACCCATAGCATCCCCTCATTGCTTCTTGGGTTCAACACTAAGCAGTGTCAGCAAAGCCCTCATTGAGCTGAATAGCCTACCACTTTGTTCTGTTAAAGAGTTAACATGCTTTTTAAAAACAGATTTTTAGAGTTGGCAGCTGAGAGAGGGAGGGCCTCCCAAAACCTTGGAGGATGGCTGGTGTATTCCAGATAAGTAGACAAGACAAAGTCACCATCTGTAAAGGAATAAACTGATTTACGGGGACATACCAGAACACAAAGGGGTACTGTGAAACTACTGATAAAGACACCTGGGATGCATGAGGAAAATACATGATCGAGTGCATGATCACTCATACTGTAAATATGGGGAAGGGGGGAATGTAACTTCTTAGGCGATCCGGATAGGCTGTAACTTTTGGGGTCCTGTCCAATGAGACCCAAGGGGGAGGGAAACCTGCATGGGGCAGGAGGATAAAATATGAGGTATTCCATAGTGGGTGTGTCTTCCTCTCTAGGGAGCACCCGCTTCTGCAGAGACATATTTTAAATAAACATTTAATGCTTCAGTCGATCCTGTGCTAAATTGTTTTATGAGTCTTATCAGCTATTTTTTACAAGTTCACTAGGCACTTCAATGTGGATTTCCAGGTCTCAGTCTAACATTCTAACCATTATACTGTACTGCCACTTGACATGCACTTTCTAACTACTTTTGACTTCCTCTCCATCTTTCTGAATCCTACCTTTTTGCCTTAACAGAGCCACTAAAGGCATCTAACTAAGGAAACCACAGTCCCAGAATGAGTAAACAACTGAACAATAGGTTCAGTTTGTGCTGACCATCATAATACCTCATTGCAGATACTTCTCATCAGCAAAATGGATGCTGATAAGAGAAGCACTCCAATGATGGGAAATATGCCAGTTATCTCCTTGGTATAGTGCTTTCATTGCAAGGAAATAGTATTTTGCAACGTGCAGACTACAAATTGTTATTGTTACAAAACCATTATCCTTCTTCTCTTCACCCTGTCCAAACCTGTCTCCAAGACAAACGTTTCCATTGGTCTTGTGAGTGTTGTGCATCTGTGTAGTTGTCATGGGAGCCTACTAAATAATGCTTGGGACACCATTCAGATTAGTGACACAGCTACTTCCTCCACACTCACATTGTTATACCTTTTCTAAAAATATACACTATTTTTTGTTATCGTTAGAGAGATTGAATAACTCTTATAGTTGTCAAAGGGACATAGCTCTGTGGCTAGAGCACATGCTTAGGGAGCACAGTTTAGGGAGGGGCATTTAGAATTTTCAGCCAGAGAGCTCTTTGGCCTCAGTAAACTACAAATCCCAGGGTTCCATAGGATGTTGAAAGTGGAATAATAGCACTATAACAGTGTAGTGCGGAAATGGCCATCAGTCTATGGCATCTCCAGGTAAGGATGAAAGAGATCCCTAACTGAACCCCTGGAAAGTCACTGCCAACCAATGTAGACAATAAGATAGGCCAATTTTTTCACTCTATATATCAACTTCCTGTAATCCTAAAGCCTCCGTAAAACTTCCTTTTCTTCTCTCACCAACACTCATTTTTTGCCTCTCACCCACCCATCCATCCAGTGCTGCATCTCCTATCTCTCTTTAATGTCAGAAGAGAGCTTCAGCAAGTTCACTGAAATGAAAATACTTTCAGATTGAATAATACCCATCTACTGCCTAGGAGCTTTCACAAAACTTCACAACCAACTCTGGCAAGCAGCCAGCACTCCTGGTGGCCTGTTTCATGTGTGGGTGAGTTGGGAGGAATAAAGCCCTCCCCACCTTCACCCACACCTAGTGCCTTTCTACACCACAGAAAAACAGTTGAAGCTTCATTTCTTTTTATAGGTCTGTAGCAAGTCAAATTCCCTCCGACTCCATCCGTTCCTGTGGGAAATGGACAGAATGCCAAGCAACACTTGTGAGAGTCACGCAAAGGCAGAAAATGCATTCAGGTTCCTGAGGATCTGCTCCTGTTTAGACTGACTGAGCTTACCAGGTCTTTAAACCTCCACCAACCTCTTATTTCTTTCTATTTCCTTTCCTTTTCTCTGTTGAAATTGCAGATCTGTATGTGAGCTGAATGTATGTCTGTGTGTTCTCAACATATGCTACAGGTTCACATAGTTGCAGTAGCGTCTGAACAAGCCCCACATTTTATGTCTGAGGCAATACTTCTGAGAGACAGACCCTTCATAATAGCTGTTATCTAAAAAGAATGTGAACACTACCATTGCCACGGAAAACACAGGCAAAACATTTGAAAACGTGAAAGGAAGTTCCTTTTCTTAAAAAAAAAAGCATTGAAGTGTTTTCAGAAGACTTTTGTATCCATAAGGAAGCAGTTCTCTGTTATTCCATGTACATATTTTCTTTCAATGTGGATGAACAACAGCTCCCATAGGTGAGGCATCTGGTACATGGCAGGCGTTACCACAACAGCCTCCTTGCATAGTGAAAGTCATTAAATAATGCAGTGTCCTATACAGAAAAACAAAGAATTGGTTTTGACAGGACACACAGAACTGCAGAAGCATTTGCTAGCAATGTTTTGAAGGACAGTGTGAAATGTCCTTTACAATTCATGCTCTCAAAACAATGCCATTGTCTTAACTTTGACCTCTGCAAGGTTAGGTGGCTAATAAAACTTAGCCATCTCTGATCAGTATTTTAAGAATAATAAAGAAATATTCCAGCCTGTCTCAGGTGCTTCCATCTTCATAAAGAATCTGTATAGACTGGAAGCCCCTAGCCATTTGTACTGATGGGGCAGTGTGAGTAAAACAGGTGCCTCCCATTTCTTCCTTTTGCTGACCCCCCATATATCCAACACACACATATTTCTAAGTTAAAACCAATTCATACATACATGAATTTGCTGAATTTCTCTGTGTTTGATTATTCTACAGTTCAGGATTCCTGCACAGCTCAATGTGCCAAACATGTTGTGCTTGAGGTGACATGAACGTCTTCAGCTTTTAGTGTGCAATGGCCATTCACACATGTAAATGATCCCTTAGTGTTGTTATCAAGGGATAAAGGGGCATACTTGAAACAAACCCTTTGTTACAACCTCTTCTACTCTTCTGGGTCTTGATTTTGGAAAACAATCCCACGAGCATCCCAAAAACTGGGAGTTCATGTTCCCACCACCATTTTTGGATGAAGGATCTCCCTCACGCTCTGCTAGGTGCACAAGCCATCAGTACACAACTCTGAACTGGTGGCCACTTTATCACCAAGAGAAGGTAGCCAGATAGCTACTTCATTATCCCAAGGAGACATTTTGGGCCAATTTAAACATAACTGATTTTTAGATTGAGCTTTCTTTTCATTGGAGGCAATCTCCTTCGCTTCCCGGAAGTACCTGGCTATTTTTAGATCGCCTACTCTGATTCCCTTGGGTCACTGGTTGCTATTGTGTGTGCAATATAAATGGTGGCAAATTACTCAATGCCAGCAAGGGATGTATGAACTTTTAGTGAATTTTAATGTTTTAATTTTATAAGTTATGTCATTGATTTTAATTACCTTCTATATTTATGTGTTTATCAAAGTTTTTGTATAGTTTTTTTTAATTTGTATTGTTTTGTAAATGTTGTTGGCCGCATTGCGTTCCATTATTATGAGAAAGGTGGGATATAAATTGATGATGATGGTGATGATGATGATGTGTACAATTAAGTCATATATCTCATCAGAGAACAAGAAGCAATGAAAGCGTGATTCTCTGATATGACATTTGTGAGATGGACCAAAGGGTCACTAAGGCTGCTGGTGCTACTTATTGTTCCTTCTCCTACTCTTTAAAGTCAAATTGGGTATCAGATTCTCAAAAATAAAATAAAAATATTGGCAATGGAGCAGCCAGAGAGAAACAGTGCAGTGTTTTTCTGTTTTTTTAAAAAGCATAAATTTGCATCCCCAGATAAATAATGCAAAATGTGATATTTTCAAAGGAGCGCTGATATGCATGCATAATCTCCCATTACAGCTGGCAGCAAATTGCCATGCAGATTGTCCAATTGTGCTATTTTAGGAGAAGCAGAGAGGAAGGCTCCTGCTTCCCCTGTTAGTGAAGTCTAACACAGCCTCTTTAATATCACCTCCTGACTGGATGAACAAACTATCAAAATACCTCAGCCTCAGCAGAACTTCCTCTTAGAATCTCTTAAAGGTTCTAGTCATCCTTCAGTAAATACTCCATGTAACTCACTGGCTACAGTATTTTGGGATGGATGGATGGATGGATGGATGGATGGATGGATGGATGGATGGATGGATGGATAGATAGATAGATAGATAGATAGATAGATAGATAAATAGATAGATAAGGTCTTCTTCTGGCTGAAGTGGGAAGGACAGAGTTACTGAGCACAGTGAACAATACTAAGCTTAATCTTATTACAAAGCTTCTTCTTTCACCCAGATTTTCTCTTTTTAGTTCACTTTCAGTTTCTTTGGGTTTGTCAAAAGGCTGCAGTCCTATACAAAGTTATTATGGCACGTAAGCCATTTCCGCACTAGACTGTTATAGCCCTATTACTCCACTTTCAGCATCCTATGGAATCCTGGCGTTTGCAGTCCTGGGAGGGGCTGGCTGGCCCCTCCCTAAACTGCAAACCCCAGGATTCCATAGGATGTTGAAAGTGGAATAATGGTGCTATAACAGTCTAGTGCGGAAATTGCTTTAGTCTGAACTGGCTGGGCCAGATTGAGGTAACTACCTTACGCAATAAAAGTTTAGGTGTCATGAAAGGAAAGTAAATCATTTGCTACAGAACTAGTGGTGTCTCTGTTTTTACTGTTACGGATGGATATGGAATTTTTACTGTTACAGATGCATATGGAATCTTTTCCCTTGTGTGGCAAAGCAATTTGGTTACTATGTACCATGTAAATGGTAGATTGACAGTACTCCCTCCCTACGTTCCAAATGTGTCTTTCTCCTCTATTTTTCCTGAGAGCAGTTTTTAGGTGGGTAGGAAGATTAGAACAGGGAAATGGAGCACAAAGAATGAAAGCTACTCACCAGCCCCTTCCTCTCAATTATCTGTAATCTAATGAGCATCCCTTTCTCTTACATTGGCTCAAAAATACAAAGCACAAGCTTAGTCACCAGAGCAAAGTCAGCTTCCTTTGATGGTATATAAATATTTTGTTTGTGAACCACTGCTCTGATCACTCTACCACACTGGCTTACTGTATGTTACCCCACAACAGCATAACAAAGCAAATGTAGAGAGATCTTCCAATGAAATGTTCTGACAGTGGTGAAAAGCTACATTAATCCTAAGAATGTTACTTCTGAGAATGACCAGCTCTTGTCTCAGTCACAGGCAGTCAAAAATCAGAGTGACAAAAAAGCCAGAGAGCTAAGACAGAAAAATCAGAATTTGTGAGCCTGAGGCCTGCTTATGTTCGGGGAGTTTTTATTCAGACTGATTGGCAAGGTGCTAAACTAACAAAGGAGTTTCTAGGGAGGTACAGACATCATTAGAGCTTCTCATGTCAAGTGAGTACAAACAGAAGTCATGGTTGCTTCACTTGCACAAGAGCTTGCAAAAACCCTCACCAGATGTCCTCCAGGTATCAAGGTTATAGCTCATGTGGCAATTTATAATTGTGCAGAGACCCATTGCTCAGATTTTGATGTAATGACTCTGCCTAGAGCCTGCTCAACCTTTGGGTATGTATTCCACAGAGGATATTAAACTATTCCTGTGCACAGGACCCTGGGCAGACAAAGGTAAAAATTGCCAGCTGAAAGAAAGGTGTGACATACCCTCGTTGCTGCTGCCTTTACTGGGTGGCCAGAATGCCCCCTATTAAACCATATGTATAGGGAATGCTCCCTGGTATTTGGATCAATAGCCATAATTTGGCTAGAACTCCTTTGGACGAGACAGCATGATATGGCAGTTGTACCATATGGAAGAGAATCCAAAGTTGATTTAATAAGACAGATACACACAAGCAAAACTCTATTCCTCTTCCTTTTTTTCAGAAATTAAATAATTGCCATGCCATTCGAATGCAGGGATGCTTGCATAAAACTCAATACAGTGAATCCAGAGTGCATGCTGAGCCCATAGCCACTCAGTACTGGCTGCCCAGTCATCTACATTGTTCCACTTAAAAAGTTACAGTGCAGCATAAAAATACATGTAGCTTGAGACAGTTACAAATCTCTAGATCAGGGCAAAGGATTCTGAACTTTTAGTGAGTTAGAAGAACTACAGTTTTGTTGTTGTTGATAAAACCAAAACTCAAGTTATATCACATTTTTAAAACGGGTGGGGTAGGCTTGACTGATCTACAACACCTCAATATAATTAAGAATTGGATTCTAAGGCCAGGATTTTACAACAGTCTCGTGGTGCATTATGCTGTGCATGATACTCCCCTGTGAACATCTTCCCTCTTCCTCTTCCTCTCCAAGGCAACTGACCTTTTCACTGATGGAGAGTTTCCTCATAGCCGGTTAGTAGCAGGAGAAGGTGGCACCCAGAGAAAATTAAGAGAGAAGACATAAGATTCCCAGATTTGCAGTGTGCACATGTGTACTTGCTAGAAATCCAGAAGAATAAGAAATTCTCTTTTATCTCAGCTACAGCTTCAGATCTCAGCTGATGGATGCACCCTGCCCTTCTTTGGTCATAGATTAGCTGTGGCAGTATATTCTGGTGTTGAAAAGTTGATTGTGCTGCAGGGATCTTTGCTTAAGGAGGTACTGAATGGCTCTCTATGCCACAAACTAAAAACCAAATATGCAGTCATAACAGCAGGTAATTTCACCAACAGGATTCATCCTAAAATTTACACTCATGGTGTTACTTCACTTGATCTTAGCCAAAAGGCCGAGAAGCGATTACCCTCATGGTGTTACAAGTACAAAAAATTGTTTTCAGTGATCCTGTTTCTAGACTATGATCTGTCTATAGCTTTGCCAAATATTACAATAGACTCTATTGAATGAAGAAATGATGTAGAATGAAGAAATGATGTAGAATGTAGATTTTCCATCAGAGTTTGAAAATTCTAGTGCTTACCTCAGGGTAAGTTTCTTGTTCAATGATTTTTTTTTTTTTGCCATTCTCGGAAGATCTGTAGCTAAATCCAATACTTACTGCCAGCTAGAACAGATCCACCAAATCAATGGGAACCTGCTAAATCAACATTTATGTAAGACTCAGTGTGTCTATTCTGGTTAGGACTAACAACTAGATTTTGCTTCTGGTCTTTCCTGTTTGACAAACACACGACTGTATATGACAATATTGTAGCCAACACTGAAAGTCAAGAGCATGTTTTGCGCTAATTTGCAGAAGCAATAATCTGGTATAGTTTCTTGTACAAGGCATTCAATGCAGCTTTGAATTTTGTCTGATAGTATGCCCCCCCCCCCGGTTCTGCAATTATGCTAATATACCAGAGGACAGGATCAAAATTCAAAATGACCTGGACAGATTGGAGAGCTGGGCCAAGGCTAACAAAATGAAATTCAACAGAGAGAAGTGTAAGGTCCTACACTTAGGTAGAGAAAAATGGAATGCAGAAATATAGGATGGGGGACATGTGGCTGGATGGCAGTACGTGTGAAAGGGATCTAGGAGTCTTAATAGACCACAAACTGAACATGAGTCAGCAGTGTGATGCGGCAGCCAAGAAAGCCAACGCAATTCTCGGCTGCATCAATAGGAGTATGGTGTCTAGATCGAGGGAGATACTGGTACCACTCTACTCTGCTTTGGTTAGACCTCATCTTGAATACTGTGTCCAGTTCTGGGCACCCCAATTCAAGAAGGACATGGTCAGGCTGGAGCAGGTCCAGAGGAGGGTGACCAAAATGGTGAAGGGTCTGGAAGCCAAGCCCTATGAGGATAGACTTAGAGAGCTGGGTATGTTCAGTCTGCAGAAGAGAAGGTTAAGAGGGGACATGATAGCTATGTTTAAATATTTGAAGGGATGCCATGTAGAGGAGGGAGAGAGCTTGTTTTCTGCCGCTCCAGAGACCAGGACAAGGAGCAATGGATTCAAGCTGCAGGAAAGGAGATTCCACCTGAACCTCAGGAAGAACTTCCTGACGGTCAGGGCTGTCTGGCAGTGGAATATGCTGCCTTGGAGTGTGGTGGAGTCTCCTTCCTTGGAGGTTTTTAAGCAGAGGCTGGATGGCCATCTGTCGGGAGTGCTTTGAGGGTGTTCCTGCATGGCAGGGGGTTGGACTGGATGGCCCGTGTGGTCTCTTCCAACTCTACCTTTCTATGATTCTATGATTCTATGAATTACTAGAATAATTCTGTTCATTTGTTGCAGCATCTTTGTGTGCATCACTTTGCTGGGTTTGACCAGGAGCATTGTTTCACAATGATCCTTGATTCAAACAGTACATTGCAGGGTTCAAAAAGCCCATCCCATGTAGACATTAGCCCATGTAGACATTAGCTTAACAGGTCTTCCAGAAACCTGCTAAAGGGTTTGATATTTTTAAATGTCTGTATTGCAAAAGGAAGACAGTGATTGGCAAAGAATTGCTTCTCTAACAGCACTTGGCGAATTTATCTCAGAGAGACGTCCAGTACCTGGCTCAAAAAATTTGTGACTGCCAGTATTAGGCAACAGCATCTGCCCTCCAAGTGTGAAGAATCTGAACACAACCAGAAACCAGGAGAGCTCCCAGGATCATTATACACAACACATTCCAAACACAATGTTTTACCCCAACTGATAAAACTTTAAGGTATGCTTGATTCTGTCATGTAAGGTATGAGATAAGATGAGTTTTCCTCCAATGTTTCTAAATGAAAACATTTTGTTCATTTAGGCCATTTCCACACTAGACTGTTATAGCACTATGATTCCACTTGCAGCATCCCATGGAATCCTGGAGTTTGCAGTTTCGGGAGGGGCCCGTGGGCCCCTCCTGAAACTCCAAATCCCAGGATTCCATAGGATGTTACAAGTGGAATCATAGTGCTATAACAGTCTAGTGAGGAAATGGCCTTAGTCAGGCCAATGACCTCACATGGCAGAAGTGCGTTTTAATGTGGTGTGCTGGGCTTCTGTCTTTTTATTAAGTTTTAAATGTGTTTTAAATCATTTGAACTTTGTGCTTTTAATAGAATTGTTTATTTAAAATTGGATTTTTAAAAAATGTTTGTATGAGAACTTAACTTTATTTTCTTCTAATTTGCTGTGAGCCCCCATGGGTCCCATTTTGTGAGAAAGGTGGGATATAAATTAAACAAATCTAACAACAACAACCATATGGATTTGCTGTCTATGGCTGAATGAATCATGCAGATTGTAACTGCCAAGGAGATGGCCCAATCATAGCCAGACTCCCTGTTGTGTGCAAAGACAGAACCAAATACACTTCCCTACGGGGTGGTTATAAGCTTCCACAAATGCTAGATCAAAACACCAGATTTTATGATGAGGATGTATGTCCAGAAACAAAGAAGAGCACTTTAAAGTGAGGTATAGATAGCAGTACAAACCCAGTCCTTCTGTTGTGCTTTCGATACATTAACTATGCAAGGATGCCCCTAACATAAACATACAAGAAATGTGCACAAGATCTAGTCTGTCTTAGCTGTAATGAGCATAGAAAGCTGCTGCTTTGTACCAAGACAGACCATCTGCATAGCCATCCTTGGCAATGGCAAGGACTGAACCTGGGGATGTCTGCATGCCAAGGATATGCTCCAGCACTGAACAGCTCTTGGTCTGCTTTTACTGCACCTAAGTATCTCCCTCATTTTAATCAAGATGCTGTTTGGATAATTATTTTTCCAGATGGTCCTTGTTTATTCAGTCTCCTCAGCTAAGTGACCTTTATTAAGAAATAGCACGATAAGTGTTGCCAGCTCTCAGGATTTCATTGGCTGCTCTTATAATACACAACAGTCTTTGTATGCCAATACTGGCTTGCTATGGAGAGCTGCTTACTTTGTACAAGAACTGATACCCATTTGCCATGACAGTGATTGGTACTAGTCCCCCCTTGCTCATATTTGCCGTGATGTAGTCATAGGACCCTTCTGCCCCACACTGTTATAGTGGTATTATTCCACTTCCAACTTCCTATGGAATCCTGGGGTTTCCAGTTTAGGGAGGGGCATTTAAAATTCCCAGCCAGAGAGCTCTTTGGCCTCAGTAAACTACAAACCCCAGAATTCCACAGGATGTTGAAAGTAGAATAATAGCACTATAACAGCGCAAGGGTAGAAATGGCCAAAGTTACAATAGCTTGCATGGTTGCTCTCGTGTAAGTGGTTTTAACTTGCATTTTAAAGGAGATATGAAAGGTGCTGGATTCTTTCCCCCCAAAATGGGTTCAAATACTTCCCCCCAAATAGGTTCAATACTTTGAATAGACCTTCAAATAGATGTATGAGTGGGACACTGAATCCACTACAAGTTTATTCTACACATAAAAGGTGTGGAATAAACTTGGAGTGGATTCAGTGTCCCACTCATATGGCAGCCATCAGACACCACTGATAGATGGATACAGGCTGAGATCCTATATCAAATGTTTAGCCATGAGGTCATAAGTACCTTTTAACTCCTCATTTGACTCCTGAAACCAGTGACCAAGGTCTGTGCTGCTGCTCCCCACAGCATTACTCACTGGCACATAATTGTTACCACACCTTACATCCCCATCCCATTGGATAGCAAAATTGGCAAGAAATATCATTGTCATACAAAATTGGCCACTTATGGAAGGGAAACATGCAGTAGCAGGACACTTGCTGTAAGCATGTGCTAGGTCAGCATGACCAGGTCATAAGTTCAAGAGGATTAGATGGAAACCCCTGATATTAATGGCATAATCCTCTCAATGACCCAACGTCCAAACACAATAGTAGATGAAACTGCCCAGTTACAGCGGGCAAGCAACTCTGTTGTGTGCATTTCCTACAGCAACCTTCCCTATTCACTTTACCTAACCAAGACATCAAGAGGCTGTCAGAAGTCCTATCAATGTTTTGTTACCTACAGTTAAGGTAGTCATCCCATACCAAACCCCTTTTGTTTGCTCTGCAAGAGAGCAATTAATGCACACCCCTTCAGGATGGGAAATGGAGTATAAAACCCCCAGCTCCAGTCCAGGTAATCTGTTAGCACTTTGGGCGTTACATTGAACCAAAGATTCCTGTTCCTCCAATACACCCTCAAACCCTTATTTTAGCCATATCTCTTTGATCCTCTGATCCAGGACTGGTAAATATCACCCTTTACACCTGAAATTCTCTATTCAGCCTTACTAGCTTCTTCCTTCACTAGCCTTTGTATGGTTCATGTGACTGCTTGATTTCTTGTATGTATGTCTGTTAATTTCCAGTAAAAATACCCTGTTTAAACCTTTAAGTGGAGTCCTACAGTTAGTACTGGTATACACAGATGAAAAGATGCTGGATCTCAAGGTCCCTCAACTTTTGGAGTAACATCATCTTGCAGCATCCCACTTGCCAGCAGCACAGACCTCTGTCACTCCTGATGGCTGACTGGCTTTCAAGGTGGCAACAGTGCCATGATCACAAATGAGGATATGAAGCAATTTCAATATCCTAAATCTGACTTAGGATTTTGCAATTCACTAGCAAGATGCCAGCCATAGTTTTTGCAAGCTAGTTTTATGATCGTTGAAGGCTCATTTTTGAACATTTCATCTTCCTAATAGATAGCCTCACTTGTATTAATTTCACTGTCAATTCCATCCCCCTTCCACACAGACCCACAAGTAGTATTTTTCAAGAAGTACAAGTTCTTGCTTTATTCTTGAATGTGTGAATTTTCTGCAAGTTCCTCCTTTTTTTCCCTCGTCTGTTTAAGCCTCATCCTTTTCTATAAAAGGATTATAAGCAAGTAGCAATCAGCCATCTAGTTTCTTGTTCCTTCTGTTTCTTGTTGCTGATGCCATGAGCTGACTTTAAGACAATCAATAAAATAGTTCACTTCAGGGGACATGGTTATTTCAGTCACAGAACTGTTTACATTTATGTCACCCAGCTGGGAGATATAACAGAATAGTAAGCTCAGTGATAGACAGAGCTTGCTTTTGAGGTTAAGAGATCGTCTGCTTGCTCCCACAGAAGCTAATAGGCACGATTATGTAATGCTGAAAGGCAGAATGTATTGGGCTTCATGCAGTATCTGGAAGTGCCCTTGGGAAAGAGCATTCAGACGAGAAACTTTGTGAGTGAGTGGATGAATAAGTGAATGTAGAATGAACTGGAGATAATGCTTACACATTCCACAAATTCTTTGCTATGCTAGAAAATACTTTATATTTCATGAACTAACTTAGTGAGGCAGTCAATTGGGAGAGGTTTTTTTTAGTAATATCTGGTAAAGAGTTGTGCAAAAAATTAATAATAAGTAGATTGCAAGTGATATTTAGCCACAATGGACATTGTTCAGAATTGAAGAATATTGTCACAATACTAAGAGATGTTGACCTTCAAGTATCTCAGTTCAAGTTTGGGAACTGCAATAAATGGAGGTAAAGGGTCAAATCACCTGGGCTAGAGATCAAACACCATCTAATGTTGTTGTTGTTATTGTTGTTTTATTTTTCATGAGGAATGTCTTCAAAGCTGTAAAGTTATGGACTGATTAAGGCTCATTAACAACCAGTACCAACTGGAGAGATCAAAGGTAAATACAGGCTAGCTGCTCAAAGTATGGATCATCATACTATTTCAGTCTCTTATATAGAGAACTTTAGGTTAAAATTTCCAGGTTACATGGCATACTGAAGAAAGATGTCTCCAAAACAAATACCCCAAAACCTATGAAGAAAGGAAACTTTCTGACTGGGATATATATAAACAAATTGAGTACAATTTTGTGGAGTGGTAGGTATCTCTACTATCCCCATTGTTGTTCATTCTCATGCATTGGCAACACACAGCAGACCAGCATCTCCCCTCTGGAGGGCCCTTATGGCTATAGCAGGTGGTGGCACCAGCAGTACCTGTATACACACACACCCATGAATAAAGAGGGAGAGGAGGAAGAAGAGAAGGAGGCCGATGGTGATGATGAAAGCAGTACTAGCAACAGTGAAGAGTGGTAGACACAATACTTCCTGGTGGTGGTAGACACAATACTTCTTGGCCAACTCTGGAAGATGATATCTCTATACAATTGCCTATTTCAATATTAGCTGGCTCTGAAAGGTCCCCAGGCACTGAGGAAGAAGTGGTAAACAAGTGTGACACATGCAGTTTCATGGCCCATCTCTCCCACAATGCCTTAATTCTGGGAAGCTAGACACTATTGAAATAATGATCCTGTAAATGAACAGGATGTGTGTGGTCTCCTACTCCTACTCTACTGCCCCAGCACTGTTTCTCTGACTTGTTCTGGTGGTGAATGGGGTGACAGTGGCAGTTTCTTTGCTGTCATTGTCATCAAAACAGTCCTCTGAAAACCTCCCTGTAGTGGCTGCTCTCCAGAGCATCACAGGCCCTCCTCAGACAGCAGTGACAGGGCTCAGTGTATTTGCTACCCTCTTGTTATCCACTGCTTGAAGACGCTGCCTCACCAAGGACTTTATCACACGATGGGTTTGTTGTACAATTGCACTGGCTGAATTCTGTGTCTGACCTTTCCTTATCACACAACATCATCACTCTGTTATTGCATTGTATTTCCATCATTACTGGATTATTTTCATTGATGGAAAAAAAATCCATTAATGGCTCCAATATCACTGCTGTTTGTCTATTGCTTTTTGGTGCTTCTTGGGCGACAAACCAAGAATGTGTACAGAAGAATGAAAGGCTGAAGGGCATGAACTAAATTGGTTTCCATGGAGACAACTCAGAGAAAGATTTAGAATGGACCAAAAACTATATGGATTTGAGAGAAAAGAGAATGAATTAGATGTACTGATGAAAGACAACCAAAAGAAAAGAATTTCTAAATTTTATAAATTATTGTTGAAAAGAGAAATGGAATCAGAAGTAGTCAAAGATACAATGGTTAGATGGGCACAGAATTTGGGACATTCAGTTGAATTAGAAACTTGGGAAAGAGTGTGGAAAACAGATGTAAAATTTACACCAAATTTAAATTTAAGAGAAAACTTTTATAAAACGTTTTACGGATGGTACATGACCCCAGAAAGACTACAAAAAAATAATGAAACGTGGGAATTCAAATTGTTGGAAGTGTGATGGAAAGACGTGGTCTTTTTTCCATATGTGGTGCACATCTAAGATAGCAAAAAATTTTTGGAAGGGGGTACATGACGAAATCCAAAGAATTTGTAAGCTTCTTGGTGCAATCGTTTCATTCCACTGCAGGGCCAATATTCTGGCAGCCCTGTGTGAGTGGGTGTGGTTCTCCTCATCTCCCCCTCCCTCTCCTCAAGCAGGATAAAGTCACTCCACTTCTGGTGTCTGGACAAAGAGGACATCATGGTAAATGGATGCTTTTACTCCATTCCCTGGTGTGTGTGTATATGTGTGTGTGTGTGTATTGCCATAATTGTGCAATTATGTTGCCATGGTGGCTACCAATATGCCACAATTATGCAATAATGGCATTTTTTTTAAAAAGAAATATCTACCAGGGTATGGAAATTGTACAATTGTGTCAACAATTAAATAATTAAATAAAAAATAAACAGAACGACATTGCTTTTAGTCTGTTCTCCAGTACATTGTGTGTGTGTTGCAGTAATTGCACAGTTGCCCTGCCATGGCAGTCATCTGCATCCTGCAATTACACAGTTATGGCAAAATAAATTAAAAAAAATGTGCTGGGGAACTCAAACTGCACAATTGCAGCAGAAAAAGAAGAAGAAGAAAAATCAACAGCATGCATGTGATTGGTAATGCTGGCATTGGTAGGAAGTTGAATTCAGTGAGGCAGTCTGGAAGACGGCAGAAATGTACATCACTGTAGTGGCACCATAGTGTTATTGCAGAGAAGGTGTCAAAGTGATTGTTTACTTGCTGATGTGTTTCCGTTCACTTAAACAATGTGATTGCTGAAAGACAACAGGCTGGTATGATAAAGCCCTAAGCCTAAACTAGGGCCAGTCCTGGGAAGAAATTTCCTTCCTGACTTGTAAACAATCTGGACTGGGAACATAAGAATTCCCACTGAGGGCTTTATAACATGAGGTAGGTAAAACACAATTAACAGCAGGATAATAGTGTCTTTGGCTGGGACTTATCACATTACCTCATTCTGTTGTTTTCTTGGTGAGAAACTGTTTGGAACGTGTTTCTTTTGCAAAGGAAGCCATCACCTTTTTTAAATGTGTGTTTCTTAAAGAAATGCTTTTCATACAGTCTCCCACTGGGAAAACAGCAGAAGAGGAATGCTGGCATGTGGTAAGTCTCAGCCAAAGACATTATTATCCTGCTGTAATTGTGATTTACCTGCCTCATGTCGTTCATAATGAGAGAGCCAGCATGGTGTAATAGTTTGAGTGTGGACCATGATCCTGGAGACTAGGATTTGATTCCCCGCTTGGCCTTGGAAACCTACTGGATGCCCTTGGGTACATCACACACTGTCAGCCCAGAAGACAGTGTGATAGGTTTGCTTTTGGGTCGCCATAAGTCAAAAATGACTTGAAGGCACATAACAACAACTTTCATAAATTTGGAAAGAGGAAATACAATTCAATTGCAGCAAACATTCTGTCTTTGACTTTGGTAATCTTGATACTTTGGAGGAAGTATCTGAGTCTCTGCATACATGTGCACATATATATGCATATTTCATTCCAAAAATGTGTATTTGTGTCCAAGTGTGCATATGCTCATGTGCGCACACACACATGTTTTTTTCCACTTAGGTCTCCAAAGGTGGGTGAAGCCAAAAACATTTTGCTCTTGTACTTTCTCCCTTTCCCTCCTTCCCCTTCTCTCCTTCCCGCTGCACTGACATAAATTCTCTTTCAATTGTTCTATCTACCCTTCTTTCATCTTTCCATAGGTTCCTCCTATGTGTAATGATAAAGGGGTTTCCCAGTTTCTTTCTCCATCTCCAGCTCAATGAAGGAAAAGGAGAAATGGATGAATCGAGCCAAGAGAGCTTGTCATTTGATGGATAAGGCAATGGGTTTGATGGAGAGGTCTCATAATCTAGATCTTGTCTCCAGGCCAGAGTCTCCCTACTCCTGGTATTAATGACAGAACAAACCAAAGTGAATGAGAGGTCAATGAGAAAATCTCATACAGTACTTGGAACAGGGGTAGATTATGCTTTTCTGAAAAAGGTAGCTGACATCAGAAATATTTTAGAGGTTACATAGCGGGTGATAAAAATCTAAATATCACAGATTGATTTCAACTGATCAGTATCAGTTGCATGTCTCTGATTTCTATTATAATGCTCTAATTTCTCTCTTAATGCTTTCCAAAGCTTGTTTTTAAAGAACAAAATAAAGAATAAATATGGACCTAAATCCTATTATTACTCCTGATTAAAGTAGACCCATTGAATTGATTGGATTTGCCTGGGTGTGTTGACCCACCATTCAACACTTGATTCAGTGGGTCTACTCTAGTTAGGAATAACCAACAGATTTCCAGTCATACTACGTGAGGCAGTGCATGATACTTTACATAGGCAACAAGGTCTGTCCTAAAATTAGAAACTTCTGTAAAGATATTAAGAATGACTGACATTTTTGATTTAGAGTGTGAGTCATGATATTTGGTTTGTGTACTGAGTATGCAGGAAATACTGCTGAGACTGTAATAAATTAAAAGAAACAGCTCGTCACATCTGCAATTACACATACACATGCATTTCTGGACTGGAAGATTTGCCAATGTTCCTGCTGTGTGAGAAATTTATCTGTATATTTTATATGTCAACTGTTCCTGAAAAGATATGGCATAGCCCAGTGTGTGTGTGGCCGTTAGCCTCCTACTGCAAAAGCCTCTGGAAAAATTATCCACAACAAGTGTGTTTAGATTTGAAGGTGGATGGGCGGTATCCAGTGACAGCCAAAAGCCTGTAGCTCTGTAAGAGCTCCATATAGCCATTCATATGAATGCCATATGTGCACCCCAAAGATCTCTGGCCAGAAAGATGCTACGTGAAGGTGCTTGCAGGATGTTACTTATTTCTTTTTAAAAAAATTAGCTTATTGTTAAAAACGTCAACGTTCAAACATCAAAATTCTACATACAATTCCTCATCTCTAAAACACACACATTGATTTCCACTTGATGAGTCTTTGGTTATTACATCATTATCTATATAAAGCAGATCTTTTCCAATATTTACACAAGTCTAATTCTAGCTCATATATGATGAGGATATCATAAATTACTTGCAACTATATTTTAGCACCTTAAGGTTTTTCTAATACCTCTAATCTTAATATTATTAAATAATAATATTAAATAATAATTCCAAAAGTAGTAGTAAGATACTTAAGTACATTTTACAAACAACAGAAATAATAACCTGATTTGTGGTTAATTTCCAATATTATGAATTATCCTCAATCCAGAAATCCAGCTACTGCTAAATCACAACATGATACTATTCACCTGATGCTCTTACTTAGTAAGGAATTGCTGGTGATTCTAATCAAGGCAAACATAACAATGAAAAGGAGTCCGTAGAGAGCTTCCTCCACCAAACATGGAAACATCTTTCATTTAAAACCACAATAACACCTTTGCAACTGCTTCTCATATTTTTTTTATTCATTTTTATGATTGGCAACATGGAAGGCAGAAGGAAAAGAGGGAGGCTCTAATACAGGTAGATTGATTAAATCAAGGAAGCCATGGCCCTGTGTTGGCAAGACCTGAGCCGGGCAATTGATGACTGGGGTTCTTGAAGGTTGACGTGACAGCAAATAACTACAACAACAAACTCTTTAATGCTGATGAAAATAATAATGCATATCTGGCTGTCTTCCTCCAGCTTGACTGGGATCACTACAGAAAGATATCATAGGCTAACTGTGATGACATCTTTATGTCAGGGGCTTTACATGACTGATAATCTAGGGTAACTTCTCTGGAATTGATCCTGTCAACTGTAATGGTGGTGGTGGGATAGTTGCTGTTCTTAATTGCTTTATGATTTATACGTTATTTTTATTTCCTCATTTGAATACTTTTTATGCCTTTAAGAGTAAAAATTAACAAAGGTATGGATTTGAAAAAAAGTTGGTACCTGTCTTGACAATATTTATACTGAAGAGTAGTATACAAATGCATTTAAAGACACATGAAAATGTAAGAAAAGAAATAAAGCAAAAACAAAAAGGTGCATCACAGTCACCAGTAGTTTCTTATCTATACCATCTGTTGGATGCACAATTCTTTCAACTTCTTGTGAGTTTCTAAACAGTACCACGCTACTATCCATTCCATATTTTTATAGTAGTATTCCGTGCCTAACAAAATCCTATGAAATTTATGGGGCCCTCATAACTCAACAAGAGGACTTGAAGGCACATACACACATACATTGCCATTGTAACTGCTACCATTACCACCAATACTACCATTACCACCAAGGGATTTTTTTTCAGACTTCACTTGCTTCAGACTCCCCTAGCCTGTCTTTTTTTGTAGGTCAAAAGAGAAGTGAATTTACTCTCCTGGAAGCCCCAAGATATGGCGTTTCACCCCTTAAATAGGTTGTAGAGTTTCCTTGCACTATTTAACATTTAAAAAATTACCCATTTTTGAAAACTAGACATGGACTTCCAGCTATTCCATAATTTTGCTCTTTCTTTTTAGGCATTTTTAGCAGCCCACATGGCCACCAGATGTTGCCACGTATAGAACATTTGGCTCCAGGCATCCAACAGAGGTCTGCATTTGCTATCTCACCCTTTCTCTTTCTCAGTCTCTGGATGTATATACAAATAGTGCAAACTGCTATAAAATACTTCAAATAAAACAAAAAATTAAAATGTTACAGTGTGTAGTGTAGTTGTTTGAGTTTTGGATTATGACTCGGAAGACCAGATTTCAAATCCCTGCTCACCTATGGAAACCCACTGAGTGACCTTGAGCAAGTCCCACTCTGAAGCTGAGAAAGGCAAAGGCAATGGCCAGCCCCCAGGAAAATCCTGTGATATGTTTGCTATATGCCGTAAGTTGGAAATGACTTGAAAGCACACAACAAGAAGAATAACAGCAACAAGAATAACAACAACAAATAAAAAAGGGGAATTAATCCTGTTAAGCAGGATTGTACCATGTGGAACCATAGTTAATTTCATCTAATGTTGACTAGAATTCTGCACGGGGAGATGTATCTGTATCATATACCTACATCTCAGTATCTACGTGTCCTAATGCTACCACTTCCCCCCCAAAAAACACCTTGTAATCAGTGCAGTCTCCCTCTCCAATATAGCCATTTTCAACAGTATTTCCAAGACTTAGCTTTCGTTGCTCTGAGAAAAGCCTTTACTGCCCTCTGTTTCCAGACAATGCCTTCAGCGCATTTAGAGGGAAAGTATAAAGGGATCCCTTATACACTGCATTTGTGTATTTGTGGATCTGGGGAGGTGGAAGACCTAGTGCATTATCATTTACACTGCCCACTGTATAGGGACCCCAGGAATCATTTCCTGGGAGATCTTTTAAAAGCGAGGGCAGGTTGGATGCTGCCTAATATTATTTGTGACCTATTGGCAGACCACTCCAAATCTATCACACTTAAGGTGGCCACCTTTGCAGTAGCAGCCCAAAAAATCTGCTGCAAATTTCTGAAAACATCAGCAGTGGACTGCAAAGGGGACCAGTTGTTGTAGCTTTATTGTTGCCCTGGCATTTTCCCGTGTAATTTTATTTGATTTTATTCCTGTATTTCCTTTGTATTTTGTTGACTCTTTTTGGTAAGCATGCTGGCTGCATTATTGTAATTTTCCACTGTGCTTTTGTAATATTTTGTAATGGACGTTGTTCCACAGACAAATAACCTTGATGATGAATATAGCCATTTCCATGTTGTCGTAGAGCAGGGAGATCAGGAAAGTGGCATCCTGCTATTTTCCTGTATCTAGGCACACTGCAATGGGCATGTTCTGGGATCCCCAGGGTCCTTTAGGAAGTCCCTGCAGATGACGTCCTTGCAGTGTGTCCACCTAGAAGAAAATAGCAAGATGTGTCTGTGCTGATCCTCCTGCTCTTCAAGAACACGGAAATGGCCGTGTTGGGGCAGGAATGCTACTTACAAGGTGAGCTTTTTGGCAGAGGGATTTTGGTTTTGCATTGTCAGAACAGAATTCCAACCTCCATAATGATCAAAAGATGAGTTGCAGTCCAACTTACACGCTTGTAATTCCACCACAAGATTGTATGGAGGAAAATGAAATATTGAAGGGTACCACAAGTGAAATATACAAAATGTTGGCAAAATATGAAGATGAAGATGAATGTCTCAGAAAAATATGTGAGGAAGAATTAGCACAAAAAATAGATATTCAGGACTGAGGAAAAATTTGGAATCAGCGTCATTTAAAAAACTTGTCTGTAAGGATAAAAGAGAACGATTATAAATTGGTTTGGAGATGGTACCTAACACCAGTAAGGTTAAATTATATAGTTAAGAATTACTCAAGGTTGTGTTGGAGGGGTTGTCAAGAGATTGGTACATATATTCATATGTGGTGGAATTGTGAAGGTGTACAGAAATTTTGGCAAAGGGTGTTTAAAGAGAAAAAAGAGATAACAGAAATTGGTTTACAAATATGTCCAGGTATAGCATTATTATCTATATGTGATAAGGTTAATTGTACCCAGGCAATGAATGATTTAATTACAAACTTATTAACTGCAGCAAGGTTAATTATATCAAGAAAATGGGAAATTCATGGAGATTTTCAAATAGAGGATTGATATAAAGAAGAGTGGAAAACTGCGATTAATGATAAGTTAACATGTCGAATTAAGACCAAAAAGGGAATAATGGAGGGGAATGATTTCAAAGCAATATGGAAGATATTTGTGGAAAAGGTTTTAATAAAAGAGGAAGGTGTCATGCTTCCACAAGAAGAATTACAATTCTGGAAGGTGAAATAAGTTGAAACATAATTGGCTCTGGGGGTGGGTTCACTTTTAGGAATAGTTTGATATGTTTAGTAATAAGTTCATATTTAGTAATAGTAATAGATCAATTATAATTGAAAAGTATAGAGTTAAGAATGAAATTGTTATAATAATAATGAGTATAATGAAAATGAGATCTGGACATATGTAACAAAAATATATAAGCAGTATGATATAGAATATGTTGAATAAGTATATGATTGTATGGAATTGGAGAGAAATAACTAAGCTTGTTTTTGTTGAAATTTCTTTTTTTTCACTGTTATGTGTATCATGTGGTGTTTTTCTTTTTTGTTTTGTTCTTTTCTTTATAATCAATAAAAATAATTTTTAAAAAGTCACCAACAAGGTTGTGACCCACAATTTCATCCAGCTGCATTCACTCAAGTGGAAATTGACCTCAATGGATTCTGTATTACCCACTGATTTTTCACCTACTTAGTTTCCAAAACATTTGAAGAGTTGGAAGAAGGCAAAGCTGGTATCATTTTATTATATGCTGTCCGAGAGACTGAAGCAGCAATGGACAAATGCAAAATTATATTCAGGTAGGAAATAAAATCAAGTCTTTGGTCTTCTCTTTGGGTAGGAATAGGCTTGACGCGTCTGTGGAACATGTGGGTTCTCAAGGGAGCCATCCCACTTTGATTCCTCATGGTAGATGGAGTGGAAGACAACCTCTTTGCTGCCATGACAACACCTGCTGCATCAATTAATATTCAACAAAATAACCTTTTATACTTGTAGCAATGTAAAATCTCCTGAGCAAGTTTGGATTGCATCCAGCCCAAATTCAGAATACCAATTCCATAAACAAATTGAGTGTGTGTTTCCCAGAATTCTGTGCAACACCTAGAGCTCCATAACAGATATGTAGATTTTTTTAAAAAAACACGGGGAAATCAATTTATCAGGAAATTTCCTTATTTCAAAGGCAGAAAGTTTGAAAAAAACATAGCTTTTGGTTTTGCAAAGAAAGGGTGAAAATCATTGTAGATAATCCTACAAAAGGGTGTCCAAATCACAAAACAGCTTCTGAAAAATCACTGTCTGACTCACAATGCATTTATTAATACTTTCAATTCTCCCTATTAGCTTGACCCTGAAATGTCTGGGATCAACAGAAAGACTGTCACTCATTTTGAAGTGCTTATTGGCTGCTTCAGATATGAAGTTGGCAGTGGCAGAAAGAGTCAATGATCTGAGACTGATGCATTTGATTTCTGTTTATGTTGTCAACATGAGAACACACACACACACACACACACACACACACACAGATGGGAACAGCCAATAAAATGTAATAAATTTACTTTTTTAAAATTGGCCAGCTTGTATGCCTGCAAGTATTCTTCTGGTAGATGGGTGGGTGGGTGGCACTAGTCACACATTTGCTGCTTGAGAAAGACACTCTGCACAGGCTATCAAGCTGCAGAGGATGTCTTGATGTGTTAGAATGGTACCTCCAACGTACAGTCCTTTGCCAGTTCATTGCTCTCCTGCTCTATGAGACAGTCATGAGACATGAAAGCAACAAGGAAAGAGGAGTCCAAACTTTTGAAGATGCTTTTGCACATGCACTTCACTGTGCAAAGAATACAGTTTGTGTACTTCTTTTAATAACTTTCCCCAACTGACCAGCAAACACCATTTGTGGCTTATAGTGAGTGGCACATCTTCCTGGTGCTGTGAATTTTCCCCTTCCCAGAAGCTCATGTGGTTTGTGTGGGCTCTGGTGAAACATGAGAAAATCTTGTCCCCTGAGTGTGGCCAGCTGGGCAGCATGTGAGGGACTCAGCAAAGGTTCACTTCTGTCTGTCTCCTGGCATTATAAACCAACATCCAGTGCTTAAATTCAGTTTTGCCCTCTCTTACCCTCTTTATCTTGTACCGTTCACTGTCTTTCTATAGGCTGGACTCAAGAGACACACCAACTCAGTTGGCAAGCAGCCATCTCTGAGCAGCTTAAGGGAAATGAAGCTCATAGATTCATTTTGGAGAGGCTTCTGTGTTCTCTGCATGTGCCCAAAAGTACAATTCAATTCTATCATATAGACATGCTTTGTGAGATTGTGCCAAAGGTAAGGGAGGTGCTGGTTGAGCTTCCCTTTATATCCTATATGGATATATGGATTTATGAATTCATAGGGAGGCAAAATTCAATAAAAAATGTACAAAAGCTGTGGTTTACCAACCGATGGACAGTGCTTCCATCTTGTTTCTACCTTTCCTTCAGGAAATTCTCTTCTTGCTTTTATTCTCTGCTCTCTCCTTTTCACTATCTACTCTGGTTGTTTTTTAGCTAACATTTTTTCTCCTTTGTTGCCATGGGGATGCATGTCTGCTTTGCTTGCAGTTTTATTTTCTGGGTCTGTTTGGTTTTGTTTGTGGCATTTGGTCGTTTCAGATGTTCTCTTAAAGTATGTTGCTTTTACAAGCTTCTCTCATCCACCTACCTGATACACTTTGACCCCTCCCAACCCATTCAGCAGCAAAGATCTTGCTTTGTTTTATTTTTCCTCTGGGTTGTACTGTATATTTTATTAATGAAACAGAACAAAACAACTCTCTCTCTTTGGAATAAATAGCACAGTAGTATAAGATTGCCCTCCCCCTCACAAAAAAAAGTTGTATCCCTTTTTAAGATCAAAAGATCAAGGGCAGTTGTGGATTAAGAACCTGGGGATCCAAGAAACCTTGTGGTCTCCTTACATATGTACATCTATACATATGTACTGTAGTTTCTGCAATGCTGTTATTTATATCCTGCCTTTTTCTTAGTTCAGGACTCAAGATGGCTTACAACAGCTAGAATGAACATAATTAAAAAGCAAAAGTGTACAAAGTTAAAAAAATCAATTAAACCAGGGCTTTTCAAATGGTGTGTCACGACACATAAGTGTGTCGCCTGTAGTGTATTGGTGTGTCGCCTCTCTGGCTGAGAAAGACCCCCCCCCCGAGCCTGGCCTGCTGCTGTCACTCTCGCTGGGGCTTTTCCCTGGCAAGAGTGACAGCAGCGGGCAAGGACCGGGTGGGAGGGGGCTCTCTTTCCTCCTGCTGCCCCTCTCACTGGGCCTTTTCCCTGGCAAGAGCAATGGCAGCGGGCAAGGACCAGATGAGAGGGGGTTATCTTTCCTTCTGACGTTGCTCTGGCTGGGAACTTTCTCCAGCAAGAATGATGGCAGCAGGCAAGGACTAGGTTGGAGGGGGCTGTCTTTCCCTCTGCTGCCCCTCTCGCTGGGGCATTTCCTGGCAAGGGCGATGGCAGCAGGCCAGTATCGGGCTGGTGGTGGCTGTCTTTCGCCACCCTAGATATGCTTCTGGGTATCTCCAGTTTGCTAGCAAAACTGAATTACTGTGTTGTGAAATGATGCATGTCGAAAAAGTATGTCACCAACATGAAAAGTTTGTAAAGCTTTGAAATAAACCATCATAAGAGTGAAACCAGTTAAAACAAACTGGAACAATAAGTCCATCATATTATACAAGGCCTGTTTCTCCTGAAGAATGTCATGCCTGGATTATTGTAACAGTTTACTGGTAGGGTTGCCTTCCTGCTCCCTTCTTCCTCTGGTTTTAATTCAGAACAATGCTGTCTGGGTTGTTTTAAATCTCTTGAAATATTCACCTGTTTCTTCCCTCTGTAGATCCCTTCACTAGCTACCAGTTCAGGCCAGGACCTATTTCAAACCTTTGGTTCTGGTATTCAAGGTTTTGCATTCTAACCTCCTTCAGTACTCTGCTAGTATGGTATGCACCATCCAGGAACTTAAGATCTAGAGGCAAACGATTGTTATTTGTTCCACCAACACGAACATTTCAAGATCTGGCTCTGCACTTGTGGAACTGTCTTCTTTTAGACCTTTGGCTGGAGGAGGATCTCACCCATTTTGTAAAGGGTTGAAGACCTTTCTTTTTGATTCACCATCTTAAGCCACTGAGTGATGTTTAAGGTGCTGAGATGAGTAGCAACTGGTGGGGTGTTGGGGATTTCATTCTATGTATTGCTATCGTGTTATGTTCGTTGTCTTTTTCCCTCACTGTATATGATGATGTTCTGCCCTTTGGTGTAAAGGACATTATAAATAAACATTATTATTAAGACTCAGTTCTCAAAGGCCTCCCAGAATAAAAAGGGTTTTACCTGCTTAAGGAAAGATAGTAGGAAAGGTGCTCTGGAAGCAACCATTGAGGAAGCCCTCTCCTGTGCCCTCATCAAATGTACTTGTGAGGGTGGCGGGACAGACAGCAGGGCCTCCTCTGAAGATCTGAAAACATGGGCAGGTTCATATAGGAGAGTATGGTCTTTCAAAAAACCTGGACCCGAACCTAATTGCATATATAGTCAAGCTACCTGTATGGATTATGGCTTGTATGAATATTTGGAGTAGCATGTAGCCCAGCTAAAAATGGTGGAAACATTCAATATATTAAGAATGAATGAAAGAAACATCCTGAAGGAGAAACCCTGTCCACAAGCCACCTCAATTAGGGACATTATGATGGTATATTTTAGACTATGCAAAGGCATAGATTTTCTTCTATTTGTTTGAAACCATAACTTTCCAAAACAATTTGTCAGATCTCAATGTAAATATGAGGAATGTCCCAACTGAGTCCTGTTGAGACACTCTGTATTTCTCTCTTGTCTTTCAGGGAGAACCTGAGCTTGTCAGAAGAGGCCCATTTTGGTTCAGACTGGTTCAGAAGTCTACCCGAAGACACAAGTTAAGTTTTGGAAATTCTTTCACTGACTCTCATGGGAAGTTTTAAAAATGAACATAATATTTTTTTTTCATTCTTGTCAGAACTGAATGAAATATGCAGACATAGTAGCTTTGTAAGAGAGGATTAAGCCTGCCAACGTGCAGACAAATAGGCATAGGGGACAGATTTGTGCTATATTTTTCATTGTAGCCATGACAAAACTTGTGACTAATACATAAATTTTCACTTATTTTCACTACTTTCATTTTCAGATAGTAGGATGAAGATCACGGGGTACCTATGAGGGATGGGTAAAGACATACATTGGAGAGAGTAGAAGCTAGCTTTTTGTAAAAAAAAAAAAATTGAAATCTGAATACAGTAAAGGCACCAGTTCCTGTCTGATCTTGGAAACTAAGCAGTGTCAGCTCTGGTTAGTAAATGGATGGGAGACCACCAATGAATACCTGGTGCTACAGGCTGTTTTTCAGAGGAAAGAACTGGCAAAACCACCTCTGAGTATTCTTTGCCTCAGAAAATCCACTGAAATTCATAGGGTTGCCATATGTTGACAGACAGCTTGAAGTCTCTCTCTCTCTCTCTCTCTCTCTCTCTCTCTCACACACACACACACACACACACACACATAACTAATCTATTGGTTTCTGTCTCTCCTCAGTGAGTTTTTTTAGCCACACAAGAGGAAAGAAGCTTCACAAGCAGGTTATAAAGAATACTGACAAATATTTTCCTCCATGATGAATACATTGTTGGGAAAAGGTCAACCAATGCCTTTTTTTTTGCGCATTTTTGTAAAATTCTGGTTGTGCAAAAACCTTTTCATACAAAAAGTATTTTGCATTCTGTAATATGAGAATGATGAAATATGCGAAAATTTACCTACTATTCAAAAGTTTAATCATAAGCACAATTAAAATGGTAATTAGAATAATTAATACTACAATATAATTAGTACTATAGATCCTGTTGAGAAACCATGCGTACATAGGAGAATGTATCTAATTATTAGTTTTTAATAAACACGGATGTTTTAATGAGTGCAATGGATACAGGAATCTGTATTCATTTTAGTGCATAAATTAACCATAACTCAATGAACTAATGGATTGGAATTTTCATCTCCATCCAGGTATGGATTTAGTGCAGTAGCATAACAGAAGTAGCATAACAGAAATTAAAGCACCAAATTAGAATTAACTTAATTAAATGTAGTGCATGCACGTGCACATATACACACACATCCCATCCAGAATAAATACAATTAACATATTTTTAAAGCCTTTTAATGCTAACTTTCCTACCTCTTTATGCTTCCCCATTTTCTACTTCCACCGAACTGATTTTTCAAGCAAAAATTACATTTTATCATTCTGAAGTATTCATATTTCAAGAAATTTTCACATCTTTCACTGGTTCCTGTTTGGCAGGGACACTCCTAATTAATTCTCTGTTGTCCCGTTTTTTCAGCTGGTTTTAAATTGTTCCAGTTTCTCCCTTCTCCTCCCACTTTCCCGTTTGTCCTCAGCTTACAATCGATTGCTGTAAACTGAATTCAAGCTACAAGAGTAGTTTTCACTCAGACCATTTCTGCACTACACTGTTAATAGTGCTATTATTCCACTTTCAACATCCTATGGAATCCTGGTTTAGGGAGGGGGCTTTAGAATTCTCAGCCAGAGAGCTCTTTGGCATCTGTAAACTACGAACCCCAAAATTCCACAAGATGTTGAAAGTGGAATAATTGCACTATAAGAGTGTGGTGTGGAAATGGCCTCAGTTCACTCTGCAGGGGCGAGAGGTGAGGAGGGGGACAGAATTTTGCTCTTCTCAATAGGTTCAGGCAAAACCAAACTTCTGCAGCCTCTCCTTGCTTGTCTGTTCTTCTTCATTCATAGCTTCTACAACCTTGACCACACTCAGGCCCTTTTTGCACCTTACCTTTTCGCGCTGCTGAGTTGCGGTTCTCGCGCGAGAAGGCTTGGGAGGAACACTGCCGCATCCCTGCTTCTTCGGCTCCGCAGCTCCTTCCTTCTTGCGCGAGTGCCCTGCCCCTTCCTTCCGCAGTGCAGCCTGGGAGTTAGAGGCTGCGCTGGGGCAGGAAGCACAACCAGCACGGCTCAGGAGGCTTCGCACGGCAGGTAAGTGCGTGCAAGGCCCCGGAGCGATGCGCGACTATGCAGCATTTTCGGCTTTGAGCCGAAAATGAAAAGGTGCGTGTGCGGTCCGTGTCAGGCCCTTGAGCGTTGCGTAAATGTGAGTGCCTCACGCAGACCGCTCCTCACATTTATGTGACGCTCAAGGGGCCCTTTCATTTCAAAAACGCCGTGCGAAAAGGGCCTCAGATATTGCTTGGCCACAAGTGTCCTAGTTTTCATATATAAAATCATGGAGAGTATGAGCTGAAGTTTCTTTTAATTGAGGTGCTGCCTTTTTTTTTTTAAGTTGCATGTTTATCTGAAATATATTCAGCTTCTAAAAGCCTTTTTAAACATCCCCAAATGATTACTGTGCCTCCTGGAATCACTATTCAATGTCATACCACTATTCAAAAATCATTACAATATCATATGAGCAACCCAACTTGCAATACTCACATGTGTGACATATTCAGCTTGAAAAACTTGCATAAATTTGAATAAGTTGAATCTGATCATATTTAAGAGAGTCATTTTCTCCTGGTGACAAATTGTCAGGATTTTGATTTCAGCTATTAGTTGAATTTGCTGCCTCCTTCTGACATCTCCAATAACATGATGAGTATCAGTCATCACACCACCTTCTGGAACTTCAAAAAAATTGGGGCCAGTTGCAAATACACAAACTTACAAGGTTTCAGGTTAAAAAATAATACCCAACCTGACAACTTTCTTAGGCCTGAATTTCAAGATTTCCTTTCAGAACAGAATAATAGGCCCAATCACCTTGCTTTCTCTCAATTTGATTCTTCTGCTCACAGCATTCACTGCTATAGAAACGGGGATATCCACATGCAGAACTAAACATCAGATTCACAATTCATCCTCCCACATCTAAATCTTGTATCCCCTCCAGAATGCATTTTATTTGATTTCATTTACATTCTCTTGTCTGTGTTGCCTTTTAGGAAAAAGGCGTCACTGAATTAATAACGTATGTGTGTGTATCTGTGTGTGTTGGGGTAGGGAAAAGATACCTATCTGTATTTGTGTTTGGTACATATTTCTACTTGCATGCAATAGGACTACATTAGGGTTCTTATGTACTGTGCCTTGAACTATGTTTGATTCTGCTTGTGAACACTGAGATGTTTTCCTTCCTTTATTTTCGAGTTAAGAAAAGAGAACTGGTCAACTAACATTCTGCCCAGCAGAGGGCAATTGTCAGAACAGTTTTATACAAAGTACATATATAAATACATATGAGCTGAACACAACTGAATAGCTTTTGCCAACCTGGGGCCCTCTGGTGTGGCTTTGACCTAGAAATCCTAGCCACAATGACCAATGATCAGACATTTATACAAGTCCCAAACATCTGAGGGTACCAGGTCAGGAGAGGTAGTAGTCCACGAAAGCTTATGCCATAACAAAATATGTTAGTTTTTAAAGTGCCACAAAATTGTTATTCTTTTCTGCAACAGGTTAACATGGTTACTGCCTGATGCAATGGAAGGCACTGGATTTCACCATATTGAAGTGGAATCAATCAAACTCATTATGAAACTCACTCATATGCAAAGAGATATTATTTTTTAAACCAATGTGAACAGCAGGACATCATTCCTAAGGAAGTGAAGATGAACTTCCTGTTAAAAAGTGTACATACTGCACAGGCTATGGTGAGAAATTGTATCACATTCTCTAAAAAGCTACTGAACCACCTGACCAGAAGCTTTTACATCAAACATAAACAAATAAAGAAGACCAAGCATGCAGTCTCCAGTCTGCAGTTTCACATAAAGAATCAGTCTTACAAACAGTCCAGATCCTGGCAGGAATATTCTGACAAGGCAAGTGACAACTGTACAAAATTTGCTTGTGTGAAGAAAAGAAGTAGAAGAAGAAGGTACTTTTAAAGTAATAGTTTATGCCCCACAATAGTTAGTTACTATTATAATTGCAAATAAAAATATATAAAAATAATTTTTCACTTTCCTATTTCTCAAACATAGCTAAATATAATGAAACTTTTAAAAAATCAGAGTGCTATAAGCTGCTGGCCTTGCACTTACACTTACTTCATGTGTACCAGTCATTACTTCAGCACCCACTAGTTTATATCTAGTTAATTTCAAGCTTTTAACTATTGTGCACCTCAACTGAGCAAAAGAGAAAGGATTATGCCACACTCACCCCATCCAAACGTTATACATGAAGGTACTTAAAGAGAGGGTGGGAAGGAAGCTTTTATATGAAGGAAAGAGAACTGTGCATCAGGCAGGGTCCAGTATTTGCCCCTGTGTCTTCCCCTGACAAACCACAAGTGCCCCAAAACTGCTACCATGTGGCTGAAAATGAAACAGGAAGAGATTTCCAATATCTGTTTGAAGCTGTTTTACACTTTATTTTCTCTGGTTTTCTAGGAACTCTGCACCACTTGTAGAAGTGGCGATTTGTGGCATCATACTATTTTCACCCCTGAATTTTTGGAGTATCTGGGCTTTGGGGTTCTAGAAAGGTTCAAAAATATTTTGCATGCAGTCTGCAGGCCGCTGTTTCCCCACCCACTTTGCCATGAAGCCCAAAAATGCATTTCCAGTCCCAAGCCTGGCTTTGTTGCCACGTGTACCTTGTGGGAATTGTATTAGAGAGATGACATTAGGTCCATAGGACTACATTACACTATGGCCCTTTTCACACAGTATTTGCCATGCAAAAGGGCCCCTCAAGCGTCGCGTGAATGTGAGGAGTGGTCCACACGACGCGCTCACAGTCGTGTGACACTCCAGGGTCTGGCAGGCGCCGCTCACGCACTTTTTCATTTTCGGCTTTGAGCCGAAAATGGTGCACGATTGCGCATCGCTCTGGGGCCCTGCGCACACTTGCCGTGCGTGCGTAGCTCCAGAGCCGCAGCGCTTGCACTTCCTGCCCCAGCACAGCCTGGGAAACTCCCAGGCTGCACTGCAGAAGGAAGAGGAGGGGCTCTCGCACGAGCGGGTGGCAGCCGCGGAGCTGAAGGAACCGGGATGCAAGAGCCTCTCGCTGGAGGCTGCTCGCGCGATCCCCGCACCCCAGCTCGGTGTGTTGCGGAAAGGGCCTATAATTTTACAGTTGTGACATCTACAGAGAATACCAGGTCCGGGTTTTGTTTCATCTTGCATCTTTCAATCATTATCCTTTGGGAAGTTAGGCCTTACAAAATTCCCCAAATGAGAACAGGAGTTGTAATTGTCTAGTTGTCAGCAGGCACCTTAACACAGTAATTCTTCCAATTGTTTCCATACAGCCTATTTTGTCAGATGAACTGAAGATAAGGGATTTTAGTCCACAAAATCTGGGGCCTAAATAGATCTGTCTCTTTTCAAGGTGTCAGCAAGGGTCTTTGTTGTTTTTGCCGCTGAAGACTAACATGGCTACCCCTCTGGTTTTGTTTTGCTTTTGAAATCTGTCACCAAGGCAACTGAGTTTAATTCAGTTACCATGGCAACTGAAGGAGTAATACTGTTTGCTGTAAAGCCAGACAAACCTACTCATGTTCCGTTGATCTGAGAAGGTGTCTTAGAAATTGTTCAACTATTTTTAGAGATTCAGATCCATACATCAGAAGAACAATTCTCTTCCTATTTAAAATTGCCAATATATACTTTATAACTCATTTGTATGAATCGTTCTTTGCTTTTTCTTTGATTTGCTTTTGGCAAAAGTGTATGAATTTAGGTTTCCTTGACTTTCTGCAAAAAAAAAAGTATTTTCGAAATGCAGGACAAAAAAATCTGGGTGCAGAATCCAACTCTTATGAAATATCCTGAAGCAAATCCCATGCTAAAGCTAAGTGAATATTTTCATAGGGTACCCATCTGTACCCTAGTCCTGATATGACAATGGCTTTGCTTAAAAATCTGCAAATGAATTAAATCATTAGAATTTGGAAAGAGTTCTATCTCAGGCAATCAATAGGTGCTCAATAATATACAGAAAGAAGGCTGGTCAATTGGTCAAAATAAATTTACAATTGATTTTGTGTTTCAAAATTTAATTAGTGCATTTATAGCTGTACTGAATAAGATCAGCCACAACATGCAAACAAGTACTTCATTTCATTCCCCAAGCTCTGTATTTGCAGTCAATAGCCCTGCTCTTAAGCAACCAGCAATCCGTACAGACACAGATGCGAACAAATTCTCACAGTGTAACGGGAAAACAAAAAACATTTGGCTGCCTCTGTTGACTTGCTTGTAGAGTAGAAACAGGTGGAAAGGAGTACTTCAGTTCCATCTAGGATTCTCTCCCCCTGCTTCTACTCTATTTGAATCAAGTTATAATTTGATGCCGTGAAATGAGGGCAGGCACAGTGTGGCCCTCTAGTTGCTGGTAGACTCATAGGTGTTGCTCACGGGGGGGGGGGACAAAATGTGGATATTGCCCTTCAAATAAGAATTCATCCCTCCCCCCCATGATTTTTATTCCTTCAAATTTATTCATCAAATTTCTAGCATTACCTATTTACTGTGTTCATATTCCCTTGGTAACTTTGTCTGCCTCCTGTTCTTTGGATATTTAACTGTCTTTCTGAACCTGAAATTTTAAGTTACTGCAAAAATGTCAGAAATTTGGAGCCTGGAGGAAAATTTCATAGTGGGGCAGAATTCTTACTTGGTGCAGCCGTGCCCTCATTTTCTCCCCTCTCCCCAGTAGCAACATCAATGGATGTACAGCAGCTTCCAGCATCCCTCACCATTGGTTATTCTGGCTAGGATTGCTGGGAGGTGCAAGCTAACAACATCTGGAGAACGGCAGTTTGCCCACTCCTGACACAAAAAGGTTCTTTAAATCACCGGTTCTGGGTTAATGTGGGCCTGCTGTTGGAAAGGAACCCAGTATCACAGCCACCATCTCCATTCCCACTCCAGACAAAAAGCATCCTGGTTACTGGATGTGAGAATCTTGCCCCCCCCCCAACAAACACACTGCACCTTCCCTGATCTCAGTTTGGAAAGCAGTTCCTATGTGCAGATGACTGTTAATGGATGGAGGCAGCTGACTGATTATGTGAAGTGTAAAGGCCAGGCTCTCACTGTTGGTAGGAAAGCCTGTGTGGGTGTGTGCAAGAGTGCTGTTAAGTGCAGACATGGATGGGGTGTGTGTGTCAAAAACAGCCCTCAGATTGAAAAGAGGGTGGAAACTAATTATCTTTTATGAAAAAGCATGGGGGGAAAAAGGCTTCTTTAGAGCAAAGGGAAACAGACAACTCACATTTCCATGGCAACACCTTGCCTAGACTCAGCCCTGAAATTCTGCAGAAACAGTTTTGATGCCAAGTTCTGGAAGAATGGAAGAATTTACTACCCATATCTACATACATCTGCACATACACACACATGCACGGACACTAGGGATGCAGTGTGCACTTCAAGTTTCCCCAACCTTAAATCGGAGGAGGCTCCCCATAAAAAATGGCAACAACTGCAAAGAATTTTACATTTCACCACCCTTTTTTCCCCCCAAACACATGAATGCACATGCAAGGCTCTAAAAACAGATGCTTTCCTACTTGGCTGCTTTGTCCTCACCCCCCACCCCCCCCACAGTAGTCTGGGTTTTGCTGACAGGATTGCTGTTATACTTTTGATGCTGGGACTGGTGGCACTCGACGTTCTTCTTTGTCTTCTTTTTTTCCCCAGTAGAATGTGAGGGAAATTTGCAATTTTTTTTGTTTTGTCTTTTTTTTTTAATTAATTAGTCCTGACAGTTTGTCTTCCAGCCTCCTTGATGAATCGACCAAGGCCCTTTCCACACGGCATTTGCCATGTGAAAGGGCCCCTTGAGTGTTGCGTGAATGTGAGGAGTGGTCCACACAACGCACTCACAATCATGCAACGCTCCAGGGTCTGGGAGGCACCACTCGTGCACTTTTTCATTTTCGGCTTTGAGTCGAAAATGGTGCATGATCGTGCCTCACTCCGGGGCCCTGCATGCACTTGCCGTGTTTCCAGAGCTCCAGAGCCGCAGCGCTCGTGCTTCCTGCCCCAGCACAGCCTGGGAAACTCCCAGGCTGCACTGCGGAAGGAAGAGGCGGGGCTCTTGCTCGAGCGAGTGGCAGCTGTAGAGCTGAAGGAACCGGGATGCGAGAGCCTCTCACTGGAGGCTGGTCACGCCATCCCAGCACCTCAGCTCTGTGAAAAGGTGCGTTGCGGAAAGGGCCCAAGGATATGATGTTCTTGTTTCTAATCTTTTAACAGATTCTCTATACTCCTTGGTCATTTCTTGCCAGCCGTACACACCAGCGTGGTAGTGGAAAAAGAAGTCTGCATTTACAGAGAGGCTTGCTTACCAATATTACAGAATGCATTGTAGCTCACTGTGGCCCTAGATCTGGGCAGTGAGTGTCCCAGATTCAAAAGGAAACCTGTCCATGTTGATATAACGATGATAGGTGGCAATAGTAATTCTTGTTCGTTTTTTTTGGCCTGCAGCCCTCCCCAAACCTGTGCTGGCTGTTGGATTCTGAATGTGGTAGGCCACAAAAGTAATTCTCTCAAGCTCTGTGCCAAACAATAATACCAAAATATGCCAGCATTCACAGTCCGTCAGGCCCCATGGCACAATAAGCAAGAAACCCTCCATGTCCAGTTCACTTTTAGTCAAGGTTTGAATTCCCCACAAACATTCTTCTAACATACATAACTAGAAGAGAAAAGAGCCTACACAACCCAGCAGCCACAACATTTTCCTAGGAAAGACTGCTAGAGAGACCACATAACTCTGTGGTGAAAAAAGGTTAAAGATTTCTCACATGGAGAATAAAAAAAAAATCTTTTGCCAAGGAGCCAAAGAGAAGAAGGTCCAAGAGTAAGGGAAAGTACAGATACACGCTGGCCACAGCAACTGAACTAGAATTGAGAGGACACAGAAGTTCAAGCCTCTCCAGTAGACAGGAAGAGAAGTGCCTCCACTAATCTTTTTTCCTGTCTGGTAAAACAAATGCCGTGCAAGGGATATAAGAATCAGAGATCTGGAGCTTCAGTCTACCTTTTAACACCATCTAGAGATTCCCTAGATACTTAGCCACAGCAGCAGAAGTCAGTGGGAGAGAGATTTCTTTGTGTCGGTGTGAGGTTGCAACATCAACAAGGACATGCGGCACTGTTTTGGTCCACAAGTCTCTGAATGCCACAGCTAACATGGGCAGGGGTGGTGTTGGAATGGTGGCGGTTCTGAGAACCACAGTCCAAACAAAGAGAGTAATTGTCCCAAGCTTTCCTCTTGTTGTGGAGAAGATTCAGGTGAAGAATCCTGTCAGGGCATTACACTTGAATAAAAACAGGAGTACAACAGTTGCACTTTCTCAGAAGTTGCATACATGCAGACTATAGGGTTGTCAGATCTCTGGGCCTTTCCCAGAGGCGTAAGGCATGGGTCCCTTTGCTCTGGTCCACAGACAAGGAGGAGGAATCTCAGAATGAGAGCACTGTCTTGAACAATGTGTGTGTGTGTGTGTGTGTGTGTTTATCTGAATGGCATACTTTGTGCAGCTGTGGTTGGTGCTTAATGGATCAAGCTTAATGACATTAAATAGCGGCTGCTGTTTATAACACTGCCCTTGTAACATCACCAGGACCCATCTCTTGCAATGTTATACATTCCTAAACCTTAGGTTTTAGCCTTTGATAATCCCAACCTGGCAAACCTACCCTAGAACAGCCAATTTTTCCACAAGCACATACACAGCCCTTCTCTCACACTTTTGCCTTGTGGGGTGGTTAGTTGTTCAACTGTTGTACAACAGGTGAGTTCAAGGCTTTAGCACATTTGTGCAACTTGTTGTGCAACTGTGGGTTCCAACATAACAGTGTAGGTGTATATTTAAGCGGCAGTAAAGGTTATAGGTTCTTTGGATGCTGGGCAAGCCAACCCAGATACAGCTTGTTCTAGCTGGAATTCAGCTCCACCTCAAGAACCAGGGTCATAGCTTGCAGGTGCTTTTGGACCCAGCATTGTTCCCCAAGAGTGGTATGGTCAGGACTGGAAATTCTTCCACAGGTTTCATTTTGTGTGCAAGCTGTGTCTGCTCAAGGTCGATGAGGGCATAATGGTCCACACTTCATATATTTCTTATGTTGATTTTTGTAACATCGTCTACATGACTCTGCAGTCACAGAGTGTTTGGACAATACAGCTGGTGCAAGATACGGTGGCTAGATTGTTGTCTGCCGTGTATTTTATGAACCATTGGCTGATGACTGAACTTGTACCCAGAGCTCAAAAAAAATTACTTGTGGATCATGGGCCCAAAGAAACTGGCCATGCTGTGTTGGGAGTCCTGAGGACTTTATTCCTGAATCAACTACTCTGGTTTTCAAATTATTTCCAAACCAGTTTCAAGGTGCAGGCTTTGATCTACAAAGCTCCAAATGCCTGGCATCCATGATATCTGTAAGAACACTTTCTCTTCTGTGGGTTTGCCTGTAATTTGTGTTTTCATCAGAAGACAGGATTCCTACTTTATTTTTTAATGTCCGCAGCCTCTATCTGTTGCTTGCAGCATGCAGATTAAAATGGGTTTAGCTGCTTGGTATGATCCTTTGAAGAAATCTGCAAATAGCACCTGCATTTTCATTATACAGATTCTGCTACTGTGAGTTTGTGTGTGTGTGTGTGTGTGTGTGTGTGTTTTCTCTTAATTCCTTGGCATCGGCAATCACTAGAAGTGAACTACTCCAATTAGTTGGCTTACCACATGTCATTAGTCTTTGGGAGGGGTCTGTTATTGTCTGCAGAATCTGTAACACATTTTTCAAGACTGAAAGGGAGATAAGTAGCAAAATCTATTCCTCTGTTCTGTGCGTTGATTGTCCAGAGTGCTGCGCGTCTCTCAGGAGGTTGTACAACCTCCATTTACACTTGGAGAATTCATTGAAAAATGAATATTTAAGAGCTTGGAAAGTTACTTTAAAAAAATTATTGACAATTCCATTTCTGAATCCTCCAAAAGTAACAAGTAAGCACTGTTATTATGATTTCTTAAGAGCAACTGCTTATTCTCCCATTTCCCACAAGTAATTAAATAGTTACCTCAAGTTCCTTTAAGAAACCATCTGAATGCTACAAGCTGCTGGCCTGGGATACAAAACACCCCTTCTTCCTGTCAACTTTGTTATAGCTTCAATACCCACAAGAAAGCATGAGGCCGCAGGACATAGCAGAACAAGAAATTAGCCATTGAAACATGTGACAACCTACTTCACTATTTAGTGAGGCCACATTTGATAACTAAATGTAACTAAACATTACAGTTACATCACAAAGGGAGTAATATTATCTGTCATTAAAATATAATCCTATTGCAATTTCACCTTTGTTCCTGGAAAAAAGGGAATTAATTACAACAAACTCTGACTAACAGTTGCTTCCAAGCTCTGGTATGCCCATTGTCAGAAAATAGGTGTGTTCGTCTTAAACCATCTGATGTGGTGGACCATCAAGCTGCCAGGGTCTGGAACCATATTTGTGCCTATTAGCTATTACTGTTTCTTGCCTTCTAGAAACATTTCTGTGGACTGGCAGTCAGTCCTTCATGATCCAGCACTAAGCTATGGACCACGACTTTCAGGAGCACTGCCTTAGACATCTTTTTCATAGCATGCATCCATTTTTGTATACCCTATTCTCAATTGACAAAGAAAACAGCTTTTCTCTCCCACTTTTGTAGCATCTTCTTAATATTTGAAAATGGTTGCTATGTCCATTTAAAAATACTTTTCCACCTCAGCTAAAAATATGCTGTACCTTGAGCCTTGGTATGTTGCTTCACTGGAATCCATTTGTGGTCCTAGATGAATCTTAGAGTCAAAATGAGGAGACTATGCAGGGATAAATAACCACATTACATCACAAAGAGCCACATCTGTATTCTAAGGCACTGGATTTGATCATTCAAGTGTTGTTTTGAATTGAAGAATTTATAAACCCATTGATTGAAACAAAGTTGAACAGAAATCTTTTATCATTAGAATTCTATTTTGATGTCTCCACACTATTTCCTTACATTAATTGGAAAAGATTGCTGTTAGTCCAGATTATTTAAAACACAAATTACATAAGAAAATACAGATTTAAGGGCATCGCAGGCATCTTAACCCTACCATGCAACATGAAAGAAAGAAAAAAAAGGGGGCAACAACCCATTTTTTCAAGAAAATAATGCAACAACTTGATCTGTAAAGAGACTGATCACATAGGACTTCTTGACAGTTGTCTGGCAATGACAGCCCAAAGAGTTTGTAATTCATATATCGTCAGATTTTCTTGACAACTCATGTAACATTTTTCAATGCAAATAGCATTTGTCTTAAGGAATGCTTCAAATGTGGATTTTCGTAGAGATGAATAATGTTGGCACTCAACAATTATTGTATAGAAAATATTAGAAAATTCATTCTTTGAGGACTGAATGAGATGAGAGGATCCTCTCAACATTTAGAAGCAGTATACCTTGAAGGGATAAAAGATATCTGATTGGCCTACCATAAGTTTTCTCACTACGTTTTGCAGATTGCTTTGTCTTTTGTTAGATGATTGGTCATAGGGATGTAAACATGGTCTTGATTTGCAAGATTAACTGCTCAAGCATGAAGCTCAGAGGAAATCACCTTGCAAGATGGAAAATGTGTTTCTAATTCTGAGCTCAATATTCTGTCCTTTGGAATGCTGCTCAGATGGCACTGTCCATACATAAGGTTGGGGGGATCAGTTGGCTTGGCTGAATCGCTAGGTTGTAGAAGTTTCTTTTTGAATTCTTTAGAAAAACAATTTTAAGCTGCACATGAGCACCAAGGAGGAACATAAAAAAAAGAGCATCCTCAGTGGACACAAAACACTGATTGGGGGAAAAGTAGAACATTGGGAAGGAAGAAATGGAACCATGACTTCTCCTTCTTCTTCACTTCTTGCAAAACTAGAGTATTGTCTTCATTCACAATGTGTGAAGCAGCTGTATGTAGATCTGAATTCACCCTATGTTGAAAGTGTGCGCCACTTCTAGGTAAGTGGGCATAAGACTGTAGTTTAAAACTCTCAAGTAAGTCCAGTAAGGCATTCTCTAATTAGGCATAATAGATGTGTGAGGAAGGAGAGTGGCCCTGGATCTTTGACATCATTTCTGTTGCACAGAGTATGTGGAGGGTGACAGCCTGAAAAAGGGAGCCTCTTCTATCCATGGAGGCTTTCTACAAAGTCCAGACCCCTCAGAAGCCAGCATTCCAGATCACATGAAGGGCCCCCATGATAGAGAAGGGTCTCCCCTTCAGACTATAGCTGTTTATATGAAGAGAGTAATGACAGTTGGGGGTGCAACTTGCAAATTCCTCCCTGTGTGTTTAATATCCTTATCTGGAGAATGCCTGAACAGGACTGCAGCTCTTATTTCTTTCACATTTGTGTAAAATGCTGTGAGATAATGCAACATAAGATTCACAATCCAAAGCTGATAGCTGAGTGTGACGTTTTGTACTTTTAATATTTAAAAATGAATGAAATGCAAGAATAGCCAATGCCACTAAATGGCCTTGCTTGGCAGCATACAGAGAACAAATAAATCACAAGGACCAGTCAAAGGGAGAAGAGCTACAATCTTGTACTGTATTCTAAAAGTGTGGATTTACAGTAGGATATGTTCAAGCAGGGAAACAACTGCAGTCCTTCCAAAGATTTGTGCATTCTTGTTATTGTTGATGTGTGCTAACAATTCAGTCTAATAATATCTACTAAAGAGTGAGCCCTACTGAGTTCAGGTAACTGTGTATTGGATTGTAGCCTTACAGTGCAAACGTTAAGCATTTCTTCTGTTCAGAAGTAATATCGATTGAGTTCCATGGTGTTAAGCAGCAAGTAAGTGTGCAAAGATGGCAGTTTAATGTACACAATGTCCAAAAACAAACAAACAAAAACTAAACTACAAAACAACAAAACAAAAGAAAACCCCCCCCCCAACCAAAAAAGGTCCTCATAAAAGTATGTAAAATGGAGGAGTTGATACATGTTTGGCTTGACCTGGTTTGCTAGCCAGTTATTGCTTGTGGTAGCTCCCCTTCCCTTCCTGCACAATTTATTTCTCGGTCAGTGAGCTTTTGCAGGAGGAGAGTTTTATTTATTTCTTAAAATATTTATATTCCATGTTGATGTCCCACAAAGATGGCTGACAACAATAATGAAATCAATTTACCATTAAAAAACAAACGGCCTTGATCTCACTAAGCAAAAACATTTAATACATAGGGAACAGCCAAACAGAAATGGATGAAACTGGGCCAAATGAACAGAAATCCAAGGTTCTCAAATGGGGGAAAAATCAGTAGATGAGTAGGTGATCAAGCTAGAATGCATAAACTGACCGCAAAGGAGAAAGATATTGACAGAGCTGTAAAATGGTTAGAGACAGCTACAGGTTAATAAAACTTATACTGAAAAGTTAAAAGTTGATAAAATCTTAAAAATGAACTCTAAAAGGATAGGTTTACTAAAGAAAACATAGCATGTCATGATCAAATTACAGGCTGGAATAAATGAAAAGAAGTGGAGGGACTATACCCAGCACAGAGCACACACAAAAGGTCTCAGCTTCAATCTCTGACATTTCCAATTTTTTTATAAATCAGATGGTAAACAGATGATGGGAAAGGCCCCTTCCTGAGACCCTGAAGAGGCAATGCCAGTTAGGAAAAAACAAGTTTGGGCTAGAGGAAAAAAAAAAGTCTGCTCTGGCATATGTTATCTTCCTATACTCAAAGAAATATGCATAAAAATAGAAATCTAATTTGAGCTGGACTTTCTCTGTGGACCTAATCCAGTTCTATTAGTCACGCCCAGTCATTTATGTTCAAGAGCCATACGAGTCTTAAACATATTAAGGCCATTTCTGTCCTACACAGTTATAGTGCTATTATATCACTTCCAACATCCTATGGAATCCTGGGGTTTGCAGTTTAGGGAGAGGCATTTAGAATTCTCAGCCAGAGAGCTCTTTGGCCTCAGTAAACTGCAAATCCCAGAATTCCGTAGGATGTTGAAAGTGGAAGAATAACACTATAACAGCATAGTGTGGAGATGGCCTAGGAGTTACACAGTGACATCCTTGCTGGGTCAGGTGCACTTCCTGTAAACCCAGGGAGGATCTGGTGTCCTGAAATGAATTGTAGGCATGACTCCTATTAACTTTGACGGGTGCTTTACCTGAATTTGCCTGCTGGACATGCTCTGTTAGTGATGAAAAATAAAATGAAGCCATGCTCCTCAAAGGGGATGATACAAATTTGTCTTGGTAGGCTGTCAAAAATCCTAGTGGTTTTTCTCCCCTTTTCAGGCCAAGAAGTTATGCTTAGGGTGCATATGAATAAGCTAATATTTTATTGATTTTTGGAGACAGAAAAGGAGGTAAACTAAAAATCCTCTCTGCAGTATATTTCTAGCCTTTCTGTAGTGTCTAATCTCTCTATGGCCCTTTCCGCAACTCACCTTTCTGCGGAGCAGGGGTGCGGGGATTGCACAAGCAGCCTCTTCCGAGAGGCTCTCGCGTCCCAGTTCCTTCAGCTCCGCAGCTGCTGCCTGCTCACGCGAGAGTCCCTCCTCTTCCTTCTGCAGTGCAGCCTGGGATTTTCCCAGGCTGCCCTGAGGCAGAAAGCATGAGCGCTGTGGCTCCAGAGCTCCGCACACACAGAAAGTGTGCGTGGGGCCCTGGAGCAATGCACTATTGGGCACCATTTTCGGCTCACAGCCAAAAATGAAATAGTGCACAATCGGTGCCTGCCAGCTCCTGGAGTGTCATGCGACTGTGAGTGCATCGTGTGGACCACTCCTTGCAGTCGCGCGATGCTCCAGGGGCCCTTTCACATGGAAAATGCCATGCGAAAAGGGCCTATGTAGGGATGTTAGTTCCTTTTCCTTTATGTAGAGTTGTACTCAGACCAGAATAGTGTTAAGATGGGATGAACCTGAGCCAAGGCCTTTCACAGTAGGATGTTGTCTTCCACATGGAAGCCTCGCTAGCTGCCAAGGGATGTATGCATGAACAAGAGTTTCATGCCCTTCTGCTTTCTGATGTTATGGTTCAACTGGGTCAAGGAACATAGCAGGTTCCACCCACCCACTCATTGCAAAACAGAAAGTTATATACTCCTTGAGCTTTGGGCTTTGGGCGGGAACTGAGACGCTGCTATCAAGCAGCCCTCAGTCTTATAAATGGTTTGTCCTCTCTTCTCAGCTAGATCAAGGACAAGACTTAGTGCTGCCAGACATTTGCTTTGTCATTTTTGTGTAATTAATGTTTTTTTGGTTGATGGATACTAAATAGTTGTACATATTCCAAATTTATTTATTATTAAAATATTTGTATCATAAGATCTCTGGGTACTTTCCAATAAAATCAGTTTAAACAATTAAAATTTAAAATGATAAAAATAATTTAAACAGTTTAAAAGTGTACAAAATATTCAGAGTAGTTAAATAAGATGATTAAAACTTAAAGATATAGCCGAATTATTATGGATAAGTATGCAAAGGGATCTGGTAGCATCCTTGAGACCAATTGCGAGAAAGAAGTTAGTAGCATAAGCTTTTGTAGACTGAGGCCATTTCCACACTAAACTGTTCTAGTGCTATTATTCCACTTTCAACATCCTATGGAATCCTGGGGTTTTCAGTTTAGGGAAGGGCATTTAGAATTCTCAGTCAGAGAGTTCTTTGGCCTCAGTAAACTACAAACCCCAGAATTCCACAAGATATTGATAGTGCAGTAATAGCACTATAACAGCATAGTGCGGAAATGGCCTAAGTCTACATCATCAGATACATGGGGTGAAGTGCCTAGGAACAGACATCGTATACCTATGAATGAACAGGTTGTATATGTGAAGAGCTATAGAAGTGTGAAACGTGTGGGTATGTGATGAGGTGACAAATTCAGTCTTAACAATGGTGAACAATGGAGAAAGGCAGGTGGAAAGAAATCGCCCAAATCAAGGTGAGTTGATAACCATATGAATGGTGAGGAGAGTTACTGGAATGTAGTAAGATGCTTGCAGGGAACCAGAAAGGAGATGTGATAAAATGAATAAAAGATCCCTTATGAGGCTGGGGTGTCAATTAGTGTTATAATAAGCATTGTGTGCCAGAAATCAAATGTCTCTGTTCAACGCACTATTGACTGATGACTTAGTTATTTATTCTTTCCAATTTAGTGGGCACTCCCTCACTAGTTGCCTAACTAGCTTGAACTAGAGATAGAAAAAAAATTCATTGGGTCCACATTTCTTGTTTCAAGAAACAATATACTCCCATGCGTTTTATTTAGACAAGAACGTTTACAACAGGGTCTGCACCTTTGAACAATGGCTACAACTACAATTCAAAAAATGTGCACAAACATACTTTAGTTAGCAGCCATGACGTATACAGTATATTATATACATATACAGTATATTAATAAAAATGCATGTACAGTTGCCCCTCCACATTTGCCAGGGTTAGGGGCTCAGGACTCTCACAAAAATGGAAAAATAGCAAATATCATAATGTATATGTGTGTGTCTGTTTCTCTGTAGGAAGGGAGCCAAGCCATGGCAGGGAGGATGGGCACCTAGGATCCAAGCCAGGTCAGGGAAAGAAGAGAGAAAGGGGATGGGCTAGCATGGTGGCTCTATACTTTCTGTCTCGCCCATCTCCTTCCTTTGGAGTTCGGGGGGGGGGCATTGAGAGAGTGTTGGTGCTGAAAATCGGCCTGGGATCTGTTCTTAGCTGGCCAGGCAGTGGCTGGAGGAGGAGGAGGAGGAGGAGGAGGAGGAGGAGGAGGAGGACCAGAGGTTGCTTTTTAAAGGGTTCGACAGCCTGATTGGAGTCACTAGGAGGGAGGGTTCTGGTGGAAAAGAAACACCTGCGGTGAGTATTGGAGAAACTCACAAATAATCAAATCTGTGAAAGTCAAACCCACAAATATGGAGGGTCAGCTGTATTTCAAAAAAATGTGTGCAAAAATGCATGTAATTTTCATTGTGGGGAGCACCCCCCTCAATCTTGCAAGCTTATACAGAACTGGATGAGGATAAGAATACTAATGGAATTCTGAGAAACATACTGAAAACAAGGCTGATGCCTAAATCCATTAACTAGTTTCCAACTACAGTAGGAGCATCCAACCAATGAAGAAAATACATACATGTTAATTTACCAAATTCTAGCTGGGATCAACAGTTGGGTTTAGGCTGGTGGTATCCATGGGTGCAGTTATGGGAGGAATGACACTGCCCTCAAATAAGAATTCTGTCCCCAGATGAATTTTCCCTTCATTTCCCAAATTTGTAGCATTGCAGAACAAAATGCTGAAAATTGTCGATTCCTAGAGAACTCTTCTATTTGTTGGGTTCACATTCCTTCCATCACTTTGCCTGCCCCCTTTTCTTGGGAAATTCTATTTCTAAATGATCAACTGAAGTTTTAAGTTATTGCAATGCTGGAAATTTGGGGAATGAAGGAACATTTCATAGAGGCAGGCAATGTCCTCATTGTACCTGCACCCTGGTAGTACCCCTCTCAGTGGGGCAGTGAATTTGCTGCAGGTTCAGATAATGTCCTCCTGTTTTCTATTTTCTTCCCAGGACAGGAGGGGAAGGGTTCCTTCAATGTATGAAGGCTATACCACCGGTGGATGTGGTTTTGAGGATCCTCCTGCCATTGAAAAAATGTCATTGGAAACATTCATTTGTCATCTTTGCAGCGTTCCATCAGCTTACCTGATGTGAGTGAAAAGGACTTTCTCCTGTTGCTTCCAAACTATGGAAGGCACACCCCCTATAAGTGGAACAGCCACTCTCTGCTTTTAGGAGGGCTGTGAATCTCTCAAACATGATTTTAAAACTGCTTGAACATTTACCAATTAGTGATTTTAATAGCATTATTTTTAATAATTATTTTGTAGTGATAACTTGAGGTTCCTCCAAATGGGACAAATGTGTTGGGAGGCTATGGTATTTGTTGGTATACTCACACTCTTTTCAAATATCTAAACATTTCTGTTTTCTGAGACTATTTTCCCAGCACCAGCTGCAATGTTGTATTCTTGATTAAAGTTTCTTTTCTTTAATTCTGAGACATGTTGAAACAAAAAGGGTTCTTTCTCTTCTAATTACATAAAAAAAAACTCTTTAGTGCTATAGTGCTAAAGTGCATCAGTGAAATCGTACGTTTGCACTATAACACTGTAACTCTAAGAAAAAAGTAAAATAAAAAAATCAGTGAAGAAAATTTGCCCTTCAGACTGTCAGATCATTTTAGTTAACTATGCCCCAGTTTTTAAAAACCTCTGGAAGAGCCTAGTGCTGATCCAAGAAACCACTACAAACAGCCCCTTGCAAACAAATGGTACATGACAGCGATTACAACCAGCAAAACCCAAGCAATTATATTGTGGGAAATCACACATATTCGTTCTCATCCATCCATTCATTCATTTAATTTATATCCTGCCTTTCTCATCATATGAGATCCAATGCAACTTACAAATATTTAAAAAACAGGGTATAATTTAAAAAATTATTCACATGAAACTTCTTTAGGACAAGTTGGAGAAGTCCTTAAATGGTTTTACTGCTCAGGCTTTTTTTTTTAATTATGCTGTTAACTATCTTTGGCACTTTTTACTTATGGAAAGACAAAATAGATACGTAATCAATAACAACATTCCGAGAAGTTTTGTGGACTGTCACAGAGCAGCAAATGGTGCACCTTGTCCACAAAGTCAAAATGCATAGTACTCTAGAATGGTAAATTTAGTTCAGCTGCTGAGACAGAAAATTTCAAAAGTGGCTCCTCTTCCTTTGCATTTTTTAAAAATCCCAAATAATTTAAATGATTTAACATTTGTTGTCCTTTTAGAATGCTCTGAATCAGCTGCCTGAAGTAGTGACCGCAATCTTGCCCAGTGCAGAACAGGTACCACCAGCACAGATCTGGGTACCTGAAGGGATGATCCATGATATGAATCATATTATCTCATGTTCTTAGTGCTCAGCAGGAACTGGACTATGCAACCATACTTGGCAAGCAGGTACTGAAACACTTGGGAATGGATTGTGGTGAACTTGATCTTGATAAGTATTCTTTAGGTGTTCTATCACATGTTGAATCAATTATCACAGAGTCCACAAGACCATATAGTTTGCTATATGTGATTCTAAGATATAGGCCTTTGCTTCCAGCTTGACATACTTTTTGATTATGCTGTGACTAATGTCTACATTGCGATTAAACCTTTTTTTCTTTTTTCTTTTGCAGAGCATTTAAAAGAGATTTCCAAAAATAAGACCAGTAAAAATATCTCTGAAAGAAAAAACACACACACTATGTCAGGAACATTTAAACATGCTGGGATCAATTTCTTTACCATATGACAAGTTTAAAAATAAAGTTGCTCCCATGAATCAGCACTTTAGAAGCTACCAAATGCTGGCTTACAATTTATATATGAAGACAAAAGAGCAATAGGCCTCTTTGCTACAGAAAGGAAGAGTAAAGCCACAAAACATGGCATATTTATATCTAATCAGCATCAAATAAGATGCTAGATTATTTTTTAAAAAGGCCACTGTTGTTCCAACCAACTTAACAGGAGGCTGATGAAGAGAGCTAACCATTTGTGAGACTTGTATCTGCTTCCTTTTTTATGGCAGAAGTCCAATCCTTACATTAGAAATGTCAAGGAAGCTGAATACACATAAGATTATTTTCAAAAAGGTTGTTTAAAATCAAATTCAGAGTCTTTTTTTTAAAAAAGGAATGAAACATGAGAAATGAATTTTAAATACCGGTTAAATTTTGAGTTTGTAGGTAATATAATCTTTTCCTCATTGAGTGACCCAGAGTGCTAAAATATTAAAATTATGGCCATTTCCGCACGGGGTTTTTAAAACGGTGCAGAGCGTCCTCCAGGGAGGACGTCTGCACCTGGGAGCAGACTGGGTCAGACCTACTTAACGTAGATGCACACCCCAGCCCGCTCTGGAACGACCCCAAGTGGTCGTCCAGCGTGCTTTTGAAAGACCGCTAAAAACAGGTCTTTCAAAAGCATGGAGCGCGCCACTGCAAGCCTGCTCCCTTATGCAGATTCGCAGGCTTGCATTGGTGCGAGCCTGCGATCTGTTGGGGGCAGACTTTAGGCTGGTGAGCTTCAGCAGTTGGTCGAGACCCTCGACCAACTGGAAGCCGCCATTTTCATCCCCGGAGCAGTGCAGAGCAGCGACCATCCACTGCTCCGGGGCAGCGTGGACCGGACCGGGGAGCCTTAAAGTCTGGTGAGTAGCGTCACGGGGCGATTCCCTCGCCCCGTGCGGAAATGGCCTATGTCTGATAAATGCAAACAAGTACAGACATTTCTCAGTTTGGGGGCATTCTGAATAGCAGAGTTGGTGCTAGAGGTAAACATAATATGGAAAGAATAGGGATAGCTTCCTAAATCACAGGGACAGAGTGCTCACGCTTCCTTCCGGCCAGCATGGAGCTGGTGTGGAGGGGAAGCGGAGGGGACGCGAGTGCCTCTCAGACAAGGCTTTTCGCGTGATCCCCGTGCGACGCCAGTGGCACCAGGTAAGGTGAGAAAGCGACTATGTTTCAGCAAACATTTTATTCAGCCCTAACAATATGCACATTTGAAATGATACAACCTGGTTAGGTAAGCCTTGCATAAGTAAACAAAACATTTTGAACCATTTAGAGACCACCTGAAAGTTTCTTCCAAAATGCATCCAGGGATGAATTTTTTTCTTTCATCAGTCCCCACTTTTCTTATGATTTCCATTTTGGGGGCTGAACATATAGATCTATGCTTCCTTAACATGTAGCATGTGGGAATAGCTAGTAAGACAGGCTCTGTTTTGCTGTTCAGACATCTCAGCAATGAATTCTGGAGACAGCCATTGTTTATCTTGCCTGTTGTAGGCAGGCACACATAGCTGTGCTACAGTTTGCTAAAGCAGTATCCTGCTCTTTCGTAGCTCAAGCTTTTACTGAATTGGTTACCGCTGACATGCTGAGACCTGTGCTGATTCCCCTCTGCATATGCTGTTTTGTCTATGGTACATGGAGAATGGATTACAAGGGATCGTGAGCCTTGCAATTTAAAACCGCCTATATGCATGCAAGCTATTTTCCAACACACAACACCTAGAATCCCACTGGTGTCATGCACACCTGTATGTTTCCTTGCCTGGGCAAGTTGTGCTTTCTTTGGTCATTGTGCAATAAATGTATCAGGTCTTGGTTGTGTGAGCAGAGTTCCACAAGTGTAACCATTTCACATGGGCCTAAATCCAATTGTTAGTTGCAATTAGAGTGGGCCCATTGAATCAGTGGGATTTCACTCGCCATTCAATAATGGATTCATTGGGTCTACTTTAGTGGGGAGTAATTCAGGCCAATGTATTGTTCTTCTGTGGCCTTTGTCAGCCTGACTTGCAGAGATGTAGGAAGGCAATGCCAAAGTTAACTCTTTTGACATATGGAATGGGAAATCAATGAAACAGAATTCAGGGGAGGCTGCAGTGGGGAGCAAAGAGAAGAAAATCCCATTGCAAGGACATACATGTGCTTCTGCAACACTGGATTTTACTCTAAAAGTGCTTTTGTCCACACAACCTAGCTGATAATGCAGAGTAAAGAAAGCTAAAAAAAAAATTCACAATTTTTAAAAAGTAAACCTTTTATCTCCAGAAAAATCATAAAAAATACTTGAAAGTCTGGACACCGTTTGGAACTTTCTGCGAAGGGAAGTTTAAGCTGATTCCTTCTCTTCTGAACTTCCAGCAGGTAGCTACAATGGTCTTGTTCCACATGGCCTTTGGTCCATGAAAGTGCCATGGCTGTTTTAACTGTTTGGTTTTAAATTATTTTAAGGGGTGCTCTTACTTTGTTTTGAAAAGCTTGTATCTACATACTGTTTTAGATGCTTTTATCTATTTACATAATCCCAGGGGCCCTGGAAAGCTGAGAAGTGATATGTAAATGCAACAATGGATTTACAGGCAGACAGGTAGATAAAATTAACATGCTGATTTCTAGCGGGGTCTAGAAATATTTGATGTCCTTTCCTTGCCATTGATAACCATTCCTGTCCAATTGCTGGCAGAGATTCCTTCTAACCTTGGCAAGAGGTGGTATGACACAGTTGAAATTTGGGCTCAGAATACATGGCAACTAGGGAGGGGGAATTTTCCACTGACTTTTATTAAACTTTGATTAATGCTTTTCTAGCATTAAAAACTGGCATTTAGCTAGGGGATGCTCTGCTGTTTCAGCACTACACTGAATTGCTGTAGGTGACTGATGTTTCTCCCATTAGCACCAGCTCGTAGATTTTGGAAAGTCTACACATTTCAGCCTTGCAGAGAAGATAAACACACAGAATTGTATAAAAAGTTCACTTTATGAAAACAGAGGTGCTTTGTTACCATTTTCATGCTGTGAAATGTTAAGATCCCACTTAGAGTTCTCCCAAAGGCCACTATTGCTCATAAATGAAGTTGTTAGTAGTAAGTGCTTCTAAGCATACACCTAAGATGGTAATATGGCAAGCTGGCTGCTCTGTAGTCGTTTATGTAGCCTGCCTGTGCTTCTTTCAACCTTGATCCAGAGTCAATGTGCTATTCCTGTCTTAAAAATGCCAGAAAGAGATGGCCTATGGTGTTAAATAGTGTAGTGCTTTGAAACTCACCACCCTCATATTTAAATTTAGAAGCAAAGCAATGTAACTAAACTAATAGAATCACTAGTAGCAGTGGCATTCTCTAAACATGTATTTAAAAGCCAGCCACAGTTTTCCTTCTGTTTCAGCATAAAACTTCATGTGTCTCCTGATAACATTTTTGGTGCAGTGAAAATGAAAGAAATACATAAACTCAGACTAAGAACATAAACTCGACAAAGACTGGGGTAGACCTGTTAAAGCTGTTGGATTTATGTACATGTAGACTTACATTTAGCAGCTGATCTAGTGGGTTTACTCTTGCTAGAAGTAGCATTTGGATTTTTAAGCCTAAGCAATTGCACTTGGCAGAACTGTTCAAACAGTAGTCCAGCTTATATTTTCCTTTACATCAAATTGAATGCTGACAGTCTTCTGGAATCCATTATATGAGTTATTGGCAGAGTGCTTTATTGCTCTCCTGCTTTTACTAGTTCTGATATGTTACTTCTGCAATAAAAGCTTTATCACAGGGGTAGAGGGACTGCGTAACTGTTTAATTAGATTGATTTCTTAGTTTGAGGGGGTTATATAACATTTCCGTAGATTCATTTCCTTGACAAAGGCATATCAGTAAAAATCCTATTGGCTAATTTTCTTCCAGGAAAAATAAACAAGACTGGAAATAGAATGGCTGTCTATCTTGGGAGCAACTGTATTCTTTCCCCTAAACTCTGTTTCCCCTTTCTACATGATTCCAAGGAAGCTGTTCATTTCTGATTGGGTGTCTACTGTCACCAATGGAATGATGAAGGCAAACAAATGGAAACTTAAACCAGACAGGACAGAAGTGCTCCTTGTCATTTAAAAGAATTCTGTCCATGCTGGATGGGGTCACACATTAAGACATATGGCCAAGATCAGGCAATGGAGAAGAAAGTTCTGTTGAGGTGTGAGCATGTGGGGGCCCTCCCAACACTATCATGTAGTGGCAGAGGGAGGGGACAGAAGAAGAACACACAACTATTTTCCTATGGCTGGGAGCATAATGATGATATCAACCTCCAGGTTCTCCAGAGGAAGTACCAGAGTGTTTCCCAAAAGGACGAAGGTGACTTTTGAGGCAGTGTGTGTGGGCGGTGTCATTACACAAGAGGTGCGTTGAATTCTATCTACAATGACTGAAAAAAAAAAGATGTATATCAGTGTTATGCCTGTGTATGTCATTAACCAGATGCCAGCCACATGTCTGCAGCTTGGTCGCACTGGGTACAACCCTGAGCCTACGAGCTCAGGTTTCTGCAGTGACCAGAAGTGCACTGGCATACTTGATGCTTGTGCATCAGTTGCACCCATTTCTACACATATATGATCTGGCCATGGTGACATATATTTGGATCACTGTAATGTATTCTGTGTGGGGCTAGCTTGAAAAGTATCTGGAAACTTCATCTGGCCTAGATTACCTTCATCAGGTCTAGATTATCTGAAGAAATGCATTGTCTCATATCGGCCTACCTGGATCTTAAGAACTCCAGGAGAGGCTCTTCTCACCATCCTGCCACCATCACAGGCCCATCTGGTAGGAAGCACACAAGAGGGCCTTTTCCAGGGCTGCTCTCAGGCTTTGGAACTCTCTTCCTAAAGAAGGTGGACTGACTCCTTCCACGGTGTCCTTCCATTGACAGATAGATCCTTATTTTTTGTTTCAGCAGCCCGTAGGGAACTAACTTGTTTATAGGGAAAAGGTTTTTAATAATATACTATGCTCTTCATATTTCTGAGTTTCTAATGGCTTTTGATGATCTTGATATTTTTTGATCTTGATATTTTTGATATTTTAATTATATCCTAACTTTCACTGGTGTGAGATCTAATTTCTGTGTTCCAAGATCTCCTATCCTGTGTCTGCTTTTCAGTCTCCTAAAGATTTTCAGAGATAAAGTAACAGTTTAGTCAACTGAAGCTTCCAGGATAGATGCACTCCTTCTAAACTGTAGTTTCATTGCTTTTGTAGGTGGTCACTTAGCTTCCTCTAATAGCTCTCCAGTCACGTAGGGACGGAGGGAGTGGGGGTGGTTCGCCCTGTGGCAATTTTTTGAGGGGGCATCCCAGCTCTTAGCCACGTCCCTGTGTATTGTAGCCCCACCCTCATGCACCGTGGCCATGTCCCACACACCGTAGCCACACCTCATGCAGTGTAGCCCCACCCGCCTCCCTTCATGCACTCCAAACTCCACCACTGTAGCTCCCCCATCCATACCCCCAAAGTATATAAAATAACATAAAGTTGAATAAAGTTAAAAGAAATGTAGCAATGCAGTAATATAGAGATACTGCTGAGTGTCATAATTTGATTACTGGCTTCAGATAGCTAAAACTTTAAAGTGGAAAAGGACTTCCCAGGTAGACCTTTTAAACAACAGTTTATTGCAAGAACAAATGCCAAAACAAACATGAAATACTGATGATACTCCTGATGAGATCACAACTTGTTCCACCTTTCAATTCTGGTCTCCTAAGATGATTCAAGTAAAAATATACCACAAAAAACCGTCCACAACTAAAGGATGGAAGAAGCAGCATGAGGGGAGCGAGTGGGAATCATGTGGTTCTCCAGATGCCTCTGGACAGCATTCCTTATCATTGACTATGCTGGCTAGGGTTGATGGGTGTTCTCGTGGAACAGTATCTGGAGGATCTCACAGTTCCCATCCCTGTTTAGAATCTTTGCTCATATGCATGGGAGAATAAGGAAGTTCCAGGCCCTGACACCCAGCTTGTCATGATTTTTCACACACATAACACTGGTCTTTTATGAAGGGTAGAAGAATCATGTGGGGGTTTTTTGCCCTCTCAAAGCATATGCTTTGGTTCTAAAAATAAAAACAAGAGAGAAGTACTGAAGTATAGACAAGCAAAATAGACAAGCAAAATTAATCCTGGTCAGGCGAACACTAACTTTGTTATTGCTTAAGAATTAAACATTTAGGTTCTAATAATTGGAAATTGGAGTTAATGGTTTACTCCCTTACATTGCTAAGGTTTTAATCCTGTGTTTGTGTGTGTGAAAGTATATTTTGCATTATTTAAATGGTAAACCTGCTTGTTTTTAAGTGATGTCTTTAAAATTGTTTCTTGTATTTTCTTGTATCGAAGAAGGTAGTTTTCTCAGAAACATGCTGATATAATTAGTAATATACACTATTCATGGGGACTGGTTCCTTCTCATCCACAATGCATACAGTGAATTACGAGGCTGCCTGAAGACATTTTCCTATCTAGGGGGAGGAATAAGACAGTGTCCTTCCTTCTGCTCCATGAATGGCAGTCGCTGGACTGGGAATTTAATTCCGCTTAAACATTGCTGCCGGACAGCATCCTTTGCCCCATTGAGATGGTAGGCTAGCTGGGGGAGGATGCTTAAGGATGGCTCTGTCTTGTCAACAAGTTGCTGCCACTGTTCACTCCCCAGTGTATGTTGCCTGAAGCAGCTGTCTCACTTTGCCTAATAATAAATTCATTAAAAAATACCTCACCATATATTCATGGGCAACTCTCATTCATTAAAACTTTTTCGTGGTGTCCCAGTTAGGATTCATGGGCCAAATTCCAACAAGCGAATTGTGATCAACTGCATATTTTTAAACTCTCTGTCTTCACTGTTCAACATCATACTGGTTCCATTGTTGTTGTTGTTATTGTTGTATGCCTTCAGATCATTTTTTATTTATGGTGACCCTGAGGTGAACCTATCACTAGGTTTTCTTGGCATGGTTTGTTCAGAAGAGGTTTACCTTTATCTTCCTCTGAGGCTGAGAGTAACTTGCCCAAGGTCACCTTTCTCATATTTGTTCCAACTTAATTGTGCATACTTGGTTTTGGGTTTTTTTAATACTAGGATTTTTCTTCATTTCATTTAACTTCCTTTTCCCAGTTCAGAGGCAACTAAATTCCTCAGAATGTGGAACAGAAATCCAATGATGACAATTTTGAAATGCCTTGCTAATTTTGATCTAGTGTTATACTGTTGTATAAGAGTTTCTAAGGGAACAATCAAGTAATGTCATAGTTTTCCATGTATGTAAATATGTTAAAAAATGTATCAGATGCAACAGAAGCTAAAAGGGGGATTTAAGGAAGATAGGAAGCCTTATAGTGAAATAGACCATTGGTCTATCTCTTCCAGTTTTGTCAACTCTGGTTGGCAGCAGTGGCTCTCCAGGGTTCAGGCAAGATTCTTTTCTAGTCCTCCTGGAAATCTGTGGTACTCCCTGGGAGTCTTTGTATATCCAAAATCAGATGAATTTGTGTGCTCTCAGGGTAGTATGGTGGCTAACATTTGTTCTGTTCCCTGTTCTGTAATTGCTATACTGAACTACAGTAATAGTATTTCCTGTTTCTCTGTATGGTTGTAAAAGCTGGACAGTGAAGAAAGCTCACAAGAAGAACATCGTTTCATTGAAATGTAGTGCTGGAGAAGAATGCTGAAGACACCATGAACTGCTAGAAGGCAAATGAAAGGGTCTTAGAACAAATCAAGCCTGAGCACTCCCTGGAAGCCAAGGTGACTAAATGGAGACTGTTGCATTTTGCACATATCATGAGCTGTCATGACTCATTGGAAAAGATGGTGATGGTGATGATGTCTTGCCCCCCTCTCCTTGTGGATCAAGGCAGGGAGCAGCAACAAATAACACAACATATAGCAACAGTAAAAAGAGCACATAAAACCAATGCATATTAAAATCCATCCAAGAAATACTTTAAAAACTTCAATTTAAAAATAATCTGGATAGATCTGTTGGAATAGACTGGTCTTTACTCCTGATTTAAACTCAGACATTGTCCTGAGCTGACAAATCACTTTCAGCACATCATGCCATAGTCTGGGGATGGCCAAAGATAATGTCCTCTGGGTAACCATCAGTCTAGTTTCGATGGAGAGCAGTAGATGTTTCCTGAGAACTTGAGTGTATGGGATGGATTATATGGAGAAGGAGATCCTGTAATGCTTGGTAAAGTGGAAGAAGACCGCACTACAGGTAGATTGACTCAATCATAGAAGCCATGGCCTTGAGTTTGCAAGACCTGAGGTTGAGCTCTCCCATTCATGGGGTTGCTGTAAGTTGAAATCAACTTTATAACAAATAGCAACAATAGCATGTACATAAGTATAATTCCTAGCACCTTTGCATAAACCATAATCAGGGGAGTAGATCTGGTGAATAAGGAACTTGAGCTGTTAAATGTAGAGGAAGATAGCCTTTAAATTCAGTAACAATCTTGAGCACTAATAGGGAAAATTAACTTTTGACTGGAACTATACTATTTTAAAGATAATCCCTCCATTAGCACAATTATCTCAAACAAAATGGGATGAAGGATTCTACTCAACAGAATAATAAAACTCATAGGTTTTTGGGGGATAGAGTAGCATGCAGTTGGAGACAATGAATGTGCAGCTGGAAAAAAACATGAGCTGTTGGAAAAAACTGTGCATCCAAATGAGGAGAGACGAGGCACATGCTATACAATGGAGACAAGAATTTGGTATGGAAATTTAAGCAGTCTGAGCATGCTGAAAATACTGCAGAAGCTTTAAAATCATTCAAACTTTATTATGAAGCTAGAGAGGGAAAACAGTGTTTAAGAGGTACTAAATTTGACAGCAGGGGTTCGATGAGTCATCAGCAAAAGCCATATATCTTTGTTCTTGAAAAAAGGCAGATTCATAAACACATCATTGCTGTATAGGTTAAGAACTACTGAACTATTGACTCCTATGGGAAAATCATTGCTGTATGGAGTGCAAAGGGGAAGCAAAATACAACTTTGTGCTTGGCTTGTTTTTCCTTTTTTAGGGCAACATGCCTTGTACAGTTGTGGGGCATTTGTAAGGCATTTGTACACTGGAACTTTTTTTTTAAAATTTGTTATTGTTTTATAGTGAGTCATTCATCTATCTGGTTTGGTGAACTTAGGCCTCTGAGATATGGATTCATATCCATAGCTTTGTATTTTTGAGACTTCCAAATGGAAAATATTATTCAGCCCCAATTTTTCTTTCTCTATCAGCTGTCTCTATAAAAAGGACTACCACCACCCCAAGTAAGATACATATTACCTATGGCCATAGCATAGATATTTTGGCAAACAAGGCAAAAAAATCCCCCAAGCATCTTCTGTCTCTGACACTCAGTGTACACTGATAACAAATTTAATTGACAATTTGCTGCCCTTTCATAACATTCAAAATATGAATGTAATTGTAGGGCTGCCTGTGACACTGATCAAGGTAAAAATATTAAATGTGCTAAAATAAAGCGATGCAAAATAATCAATAGACAGCAATGAAATGTATGGCTTTCATGCTAAAGAGGCTTAAAATTAAACAACTCTTGCCATCCATAAATTAGTGGACTGGGATCTATAACAGATCAGACATTGTTTAGGTGCTCAGAATTGAAAGTTTTGCAGGAAGCTATATACAATGTCAGTGGAAGGAGCAGTTTATCAATGTTATGTTTCATAGTTGTACAGTGCAGCCAACAAACCACTCTCTCCTTAGAAATGTAGAAAAGAAGGTGGAAAATTTCAATGTATAGACAACCTTGTCTGGCTACTCACAGTGTGGAAACTGCCATTTTTCAATGCCCCAGATTTCACGTTTGGAAGTCTATAAATATTGTCGTGTCGGATATGTGTGCTGTGTTTTGCAGTACTTTTGTTTAATGTTTTCTACCACACATGGTGCCACTTTCTCTATGACTGAGCCCTCCTAGGAAGTATTTGTGTTTTATGTCTGCATATTATGTAACAGTGGGTTTCCACTTAATGTGAACAGGCTTCATTACCAGGCAGAAAAAGGACTGCACAGTTCCAGCATAATATATGATCTGCCCAGCTCTAACATTCCAGGAATGATTTTTATTACCCAGGCAGGATGACTTAGGTTTTAATGGGATTGGTGGTTTATCTCCCTTTCAGGTCATTTCTGCACTAGCCTGTTATCGTTATATTCCACTTTCAACATCCTATGGAATCCTGGGGTTTGCAGTTTAGGGAGGGGCATTTAGCATTCTCAGCCAAAGAGCTCTTTGGCCTCAGTAAACTACAAATCCCAGAATTCCACAGGATGTTGAAAGTGGAACAATAGCACTATACCAGTGGAGTGCAAAGAGGCCCTTTGATTTACGGTGACCCTATGAACGAGAGGTCTCTAAATCCTCCTATCATCAACAGCCCTGCTCAGATCTTGCAGACTCAGGGCCATGTCTTCCTTGTCTCAGTCTATCTAGCTGTATTGTGGTCTTCCTCTTTTCCTTCTGCCTTCTACCTTACCAAGCATTATTTCCTTTTCTAGCGAGTCATGCCTTCTCATGATATGACCAAAGTATGACCATCTCAGTTTAGTCATCTTTGCATCTATGGACAGTTCAGACTCGATTTGCTCTAGGACCCATTTGTTTTTGTTTTTAGCAGCCCAAGGTATCCACAGAACTTGCCTCCAACACCGTACTTCAGAGGAATTGATTCTCTTCCTATCAGCTTTCTTCACTCTCTAGCATTCACAACCATACATAGAAATTGAAAATACAATGGCATGCAGCATCCTAACTTTAGTAGTCAATTATGTATCTTTACACTTGAGGATCTTGTCTAGTTCCTTCATAGCCTAGTCTTCTTATTTCTTAACTGCAGCCTCCATTTTGAGTAATGACTGAGCCAAAGTATGGAAAATCTTGAACTATTTCAATGTCTTCACTATCTATTTTAAAGTCATATCAGTCATCTGTGGTCATTAGTTTTGATTTCTTAATGTTAGCTGGAAATTTGCCTTTACACTTTCTTCCTTGACTTTGTTCAGTAATCATTCCAGTCTTTACTATTTTCTGCTAGTAGTATGGTATCATCTGCATATCTTAAATTGTTGATGTCTCTTCTCCCAGCTTTCATATCTTTTTCTTCCAGATCTAATCCTGCTTCACATATGATATGTTCAGCCTACAAGTTAAACAGATAGGATGACAAAACTCAGCCTTGCCTTATCCCCTTGCCAACTGGAAACCATTCCATTTCTCTGTATTTTGTCCTAACAGTGGCCTCTTGTCCTGAGTACAGGTAATGCAACAGGACAATCAATTGCTGTGGCACACCCATTTCTGTAAGAACAATCCATGGTTTTTTTGTGATCTATACAATTAAAGGCTTTGCTATAATCTATAAAGCACAGGGTAGTTTTCTTTTAAAATTCTTTAGTGCACTCCATTGTCCAACATATATTTGCAATATGATCCCTACTGTCTCTTCATTTCCTGAACCCAGTGTGGACATCTGGTATTTCTCACAATTCTCACAATTTCTCACAAAGTCTTTGTTGTAGAATTGTGAGCATCACTTTGCTTGCCTGGGAGATTAAAGCAGTGGTCCTGTGGTTACTGCAGTCCCTGGTGTTCTCTTTCTTAGGGATTAGAAAGCATATCGAGCATTTCCAATCTGTGGGCCATTGTTTGTCTTCCATATTTGTTTACAGATTTTAGTTAGAACTAGAGTAAATTCTTGAAGCAGCTCTATTGGTATGCAGTCTGTTCCTGGTAATTTGTTTCTTGTAAGTGTTCTAAGTATAGCTTCTACTTCACTTTCTAAAATGATGAGTTCATCTTCAAATAAGTCTTCCCTGAATAAATCAGCCATCCTTTCATCTCTTTTATATAGTTCTTTGGTGTATTGTTTCTGTAATCTTTTTATTAGTGCTTGGTCATGTAATAAGTTCTCCTGCAGATGATACAGCATCCCCACTCTTCGTTTAAATTTTCATTTGATATCTCAGATACTGTGGAAGAGGTTTCTTGTTTTTTCTTTTTTGTTGCCACCTTCTATTTCTCTATATTTATTATTTTAGTAATTTTCTTTGTCACTGCACACTAGTCACTGACAAGTTGCATTCTGGGTTCTGATTTTATTTCTGTCACCTTTCACTTTTCCTTCCCCTCAGTCCCTTAACTGCTTAAAGAATTTCACCTGCCATTCCTTGGGGTTCCTCTTCTTTTTTTTGGTTGCACATGTTGTTTTTTTTTGCATTCCTCCCTGGCAGTATCCCTGACTTCAACCCAGATTTCTTCTGACTCCTGGTCAATTAGGCTTAATAGTGCAGGTCTTTTTTTCTTTTTCTTTTTTTTGCATTCTCTTTAAATTTTATGGTGATGTTCTTCAGGTTGTATTTTGGCACACTGGTTGGTTTAGTGTTCTTTAGCTTTAATCTAATTTTTGATATGAGCAGTTCATGGTCTGTGCCACAGTCTACTCTTGGGTTTGTTTTTGTAGACAGAGTAGAACTTCTCCATCTTCTGCTTCTAATTTTGTAGTCTATTTGATTTCTATATTGGACATCAGGTAATGTCCCTACATACAGTCACATTTTGAGCTGGCTGAAGAATGTATTTATGACGAATAAACTATTGGTCTTTCAGAATTCAGTCAGTTGGTCTCCTGTTTCATTTCTTGGTTTTAGGTTAATTTTTCCTACATCTTTGATTCTGCTCTGTCTCCTACTTCTACATTCCAACTGCCTATGATTAACAAGGAGTCCTATTTTGGTGTGTGATCAATTTGCTCCTCAACTCCAGCATAGAATCTTTCGATTTCTTATTTTTCTCCTTCTTTAAGTGGGGCATAAATTTGGATTATGGTTATGTGGATGGCTTTTCCCTGAAGTCTTGTGCTATTATTTACATTATATCCTCTGATTGCATTGGCTACGTCTCTCCTCACTGTTAATGTCACTTCATTTCTTCTTAGATTTCCATTTGCTGGATAAAACACTGAGTAATTATCTGACTCAAAATGTCCCATTCTTGTCCCCTTTAGCTTGCTTACCCCAAGTACTGCAATGTCTATACATTCCATTTCTTATTTCATTATGTCTAGCTTCCTCTGATTCATGCTTCTCACATTCCATGTTCCTATAAAATGTGTTGTGCAGCTTCAGAGTTTCCTTGCATATCTGAGAACATCAGCAGAAATAAGTCCTTCCAGTTTAAGGCCCTTTTCGCACGGCATTTGCCATGCAAAAGGGCACGTGGAGCATTGCACGATTGTGAGGAGTGATCTGCACAGCGCACTCACAATCGCGTGACACTCCAGGTTGGGGCAGGTGCTGCTCGCACACTTTTTCATTTTTGGCTTTCAGCCGAAAATGGTGCATGATTGCACGTTGCTCCATGGCCCCATGCACACTTGCTGTGTGTGTGGAGCCTCTGGAGCTGCAGTGGTTGCGCTTCCTGCCCCAGTGCAGCCTGGGAAACTTCCAGGCTGTGCTGCAGAAAGAAGAGGCGGGGCTCTCACGCTACCTGCTCAGGAGCAGGCAGCTCGTGTGGAGCTGAAGTAGCGGGGATGCAAGAGCCTCTCGCTGGAGGCTGCTCGCGTGATCCCTGCACCCCAGTGCCGAAAAAAGATAAGCTGTGGAAAGGGCCTAAGTCCAGTTGCATCATGACTCACAGCACTACTCAGAGCTGCTCTCTGCTGTACTCTAGTAGCTCGTTGAGTGCCATCCAACCTGGGAGTTTCATCTTCTGCAATTGTCTTTTGCTTTGTTTTGGATTGTCTCATGTTAGGGTGTTCATGAAAAAATACATTCAAAAGAGGTTTACTATGCCTCCTTCTGCATAGTACTAGTAGGTTTCAGCTATGGTGCCAGCATGGTATAGTGATTTGTGCATTGGACTATGACCTTGGAGACCAGGGTTCTCTTCTCCACTTTGCCATGGAAAACCACTGGGTGATCTTGGGTGCATCACACACACAGCCCCCAGAAAATCCTGTGATAGGTTTGCCTTAAGGTTGCTGTAAGTCAGAAACAACTTGCAGGCACTCAACAACAACAACAACATGGTGCCATTGCTGTTGTGTCTGAGAGATCCTCTGTCACTTCCTGCTGCTGCTCCTGCTCAGTAGCTGTTCGGCCTTTTTAGTCTAGCTCCTCAGCAAAAGCCTGTATAACATGGGAGATCCTACTAGCACCACTGCTACCATCAGCATAGCCTCTTGTCTCACCACAGCATGCAATCCCACCAGCATGGAAAGGTGGTGAGATGGAAGACAGAGATAAGAGAATGAATAGATGACTGGATCCAAAGAAGCGGAAGAGGTGTCTGGGGCAAGAGAGAGAAAATAGTGATGGTGATGATGTAGTTATATTTATAACCCACCATTTCCTCAAAGAGCTTAAGGTGTCATACTTGGATTTCTTCCCCCCAAGGTCCATTATCCATAGTTCAACTGGTGCAGTTGATCCAGACCTACCACAGGCTGGCACCCAGTGCTGAAGGAATAAGGTGTAGTTTACTGTTTCTTCTTCCAGAGTCACTCCTTGAATCTGCCAATATTTCTGTTATCATCATTTTAGAATGTTATGTGAGCCATTGAATAAAAATGTATAGGATCAGCTCTTATTTTCAAAACTGGGTTCACCGATCAGTCTGTCACTACAACTCTGTATTTCATATTTGTTCATGTATATATTAAATTGCTAGGCCACTATTAATGATTCTGCACAAAAGAGAACTACTTTGGACTTTCTCCAAGACTCCAACCTCCTTAATTGGGTTTTTCCTTTTTTTCTGACTTTACCTTCACATCAACACTGTGAACCAGGTCAGTCTGAGAGGTGTTACTAGCTCAAGGTCACCTGATTATTTTCATGGCTCACTGAGGACTTTGAACCTGGAACCACCAAGTCGCAATTCCAACACTAACCACGCTATGGAAGTCGGAAGTACTACACTGTAGGCTATCTTCTGAGCTATATTTCCTTTACTATACGCATTTGCACCATTCTCAACAAGTCACTAGTGCAGAAAAGGGGACTGACTATAACTGACTAGAATGGAAGGAACAAAGGATGGCTGAAGAACCAATAGTCATACAGTGTCTTAGGCAGAGAAAAATGGAACGATGCAACCTAGGAAAGCAAGCAGGGCCTGGCAGTCAACAGCTGTCATAGCTACAGTGTACTGTTATAGTCTCATTTTTGGATACATCCTCACAATTTGGTGGACATTTTACTAGCATGTAAATAATGCCAGAATACTGTTTTTAAATCATTGTATGCCATGTATGTTGTTCATCAGGATAATTTTGAGATGTGCTTGAGATTGGGTTAGTAAAACAACTTCTGATAAGACTGTGATGCCTAAATCATGCCCCTTACGCAAAACAGAAACACAGACCAATCTATTAAAAAATTCTATTTGTGTTTTACCCCTTTGAACTGCTTACAGAGGTTCTTCTTGTCACGACTGACTGCTTACAACAAAATAATTATGCATTACAAGTTTCTTTCCTGAAGAATCTTGTCAATGCAAGCTATTGATGGAATCAGCTCAACACAACAAGGCTACTTGAATTTACATTTTGTCTCTTCACTCATCCCGCCTGACAAGGTTATGTCTTCAGCTGTGCATTAGAATCTACATCTTATCAGTACACAAGAATAACACAGACATTTTTCATGTTTGTTATTCTTGGTTGGAAAGAGAGACTGTCAAGATTACGGTTTTTCTCTCTTTCAAAAAATGAGGTTGGGTATTTATTCAGATCATATGGGCACTGGATTTGAGTAAATGCAGTCTTACAGATCAAGCACTGTCATACTCAGTTTATTTCCAGCCCCCCAAGACTGACTGCTACCCTCGAAAAGGAGTGGGAAATTCCCCAGTGTTCACTAATTCGCATGCTGCCACCACCCACTGAATTCTGAATTAACTGAACAGTACAGTGGGACCCTGCTCAGTGGATTGCCAATCTCTATGCTTAAGGACCTTCTCCTTTCCCTCACTTCCCCCTTCTGAGTGAGAGAAGTCCTATCTAAGCGTGTGCTGAAGAATGGCGTAGGAATGGAGAGGAAACAGAGGTTTACAGAAAAGCATTTATTTTAAGGCATGCAAGTAAACAAGACAATAATACTCATGAGAGGCTCCCCCCTCTCAGGTATGCTTAAGTTACAAGTAGTTATAAAAACAGATACATTCTTAAGATCAGCCAACCTCCAAAATAATAAAAAGCCCTAACGCGACTAACTACCTTATTCTAGTTACTCACATTTGGGTTCACAGGCTTAGATGGTCTAAGAGAGGAATGAGACCAGGAGGTGAAGCCTACTACTGGCACAGATCCCATCTCCAGGAGGTTCCTTTGTTGTCTCTCTCCCACATGGTCTCTCAAGGATTTTTATAACTTCTCCTTCGAAGCACCTCGAAGCATCTCGAAGATGCTCACCTCTTTCCCCTTGATTGGGCAATTCCCCCCCCCCCCAATGACCTGTGAGGCTGACCCACAATAAAAAGTGTAACCTAATCCCAACACCTCATTAACCCTTGATTTACCTGAAGCGGGAAGTATCCCCCTTCAGCCAAGTCTAGATAATGGGAATCCCCATTATCACAAGCACCACTTATCCTTAAACAAGAGTTTAAGGGAAAATGAAGGAAATTTTTTAGGTCAAAGTCTGGTGGCCTTAGTTTCTCAGTCTCAAAGGTGCTACAAAATCCTTTTACATGGTGAACCTAGAGTCATCCATTTAAAACTAGTTGGCATGACTTTGCTTTACCAAGTCAAACATTCCCATCTCTTGTCATATACAGTAGCCCATTAAGGACCTTATGAATATGTTGTAGTGATAGGAAGTCCACTGAATTAAAAAAAGCAAATTAGAGTCCTGATTATCCCCTCTTTTGGCCTCTTTGCAGGGAGGGGTTAATTCTTACCATTTCTATGTTTTATATATTTACATTCAGTTCCTGGTTTTGTCTGAAGAAGATTGAGATAGCATTTACATACATTATTGGAAACAGATTAGCCTGATAATGAATCTGTTCCTCCCTCCCAATTTAACAAGCTGCTTTCTACTAATTCAGACTATTGGTCCATTTAGCTCAGTGGTGCCAAAGCCTAAATTGTTATTAGTCTTTCCACTGAATCAATGGAATTTACCTACTTGTTAACATAACATACCACTCTACAATTGATTGAATGGGTATATTCTAGTTACATCCTGTCTTACCAACAGGATGCTAGCCCACTTCTGATAGTTCTCTCCAAAGTTTCAGGTGGTACTTTTTCCTAGAACTAAATGGCCTAGTAATAACTAGGCCAGTCCTACTAAGCTTCTGAAATCAAAGGGGGATAGGTATGCTCAGAGTGGTATGTCTCTCTTTTTCTTTCATACACCCGTATACTTAGAATCAGTAGGAAGAGACCACAAGGGCCATTGAATCCAGCCCCCTCCATTGTGCCCGATCCCCTAGTGAGCTTAGTTATTGGGAACCTGAAGCTAGTTTTCCTAAACTGAAGCCCATAACTGTAGCTTACCTGCTCTGTGTAAGTAACATCTCACATATTAATTACTTGGACCAAAGTCCAATAATATATCTATGACTATCTATTTACCCAGCGTTGCCTGGGGTTTCTATTTTCCTCTTAAGAACTCACTAAGCTGTCTTCTCCATTTCCTGTAACTTTGCTCCATGTTTCCCAAAGCAATCTGTATTCAGAGTTATTTACATCCACAGTTTGGGCTCCTGAGGGAGTACACTGTCCACCTCCTAGCTGCTAGGCCTCACATCCATAGCAATCAGCCTATTCCTGTACCTGTAAATTTTTCCCATATTCCCCAATCCAATGTAGTTGTTAACATACAGAGGTTGCGTTCCTGTGGGAATACACTGTCTAGGCATCATCTCTATAGCAACCAGCCTATTCCAGTACCTGTAACTTTTCCCCATAGTCCCCAATCCATTCTGTGTTGTCTGGTGACGTTGCTGTACTGGCTTTTGATTTTTTTTTTTTTTTTTTTTGCTTTCTGTTGAATTTCTGCAATTGCTTTACATTTTTCTGGAAACATTTTTTGTTTTGAATTTCAACTTTAAGATTCCTCACATATGGAACCCATACAATCTACTGTGTGAGATGAGAAGACCTTATAACTATGTTGTGTATGTCACTTTAATTTTTCTCACATATGCCTCTCAAAAGTTTTCTGGCACCCTTATTGATGGTAGGCTTCATCTCCATAGCAACCAGCCTGAGGTCCAAGAGCTCTCAATTCTAACGGCCCCTCCTTAAACTTCCCACCAGAGGATTCCATAGAATCTTTACAGCCAGCCAATCATATGAGGTCTTCTCGCCTCACACAGCCAATCCTACGAGGTCTTCGCCTGCCTGACCCAGACAGACAGACAAACTCACGGATAAATTTTGATTTTTATATAGTAGATTATTCAACTAGGATGAGTACAACTAAAATTTCAACAGCAGCTCTTGTTAAATTCAGCAACTTTTGCATGTCTATAATCATTAATTTCCTTTATGATGACTTCCTGTTTGGTTGTTTTACGACACCTTCTGTCTTCCCCTATCACGGTAACTTAGAGCCATTTTTTTCTCACCCCACTCTCTTGCATTAGACGGTATGTTTGGCTATGAACAATTAAGGGCACATAGACATCCTTTAATATGTTTTACAAAGCAAACTAAACTGGTTTTCTCTCTCTGCTAGACCCTGTGCAGAAAAAAAAATTACAAATACCTAAAAAAAGACTATACATACTGAATTTAAAATTCACTGTTAAAATTCAGTTTTAAATAAACAGGATAGGCCTGCCAGAACAGACTGGTCTTTAAGGCTGTTTTAAATTTGAACAGAGTATTCAATTGTCAAATCTCTTCCAGCAGGTCATTCTACAGTCTAGGGGTGGCTGAAGAAAAAGTCCTCTGGGGGGACTGTTGCCAATCTAGTCCTGGCTGGCTTAAATAAATGGCCTCCAGAGGACCTGAGTGTGCAGGGCAGATTATATGAGAGAAGGCAATCCCTTAGGCAACCTGGACCCAAACTGTGTAGGGCTTTAAAGGTAATAACCAGCACTTTGCCTGGAAGCTAATTTGTAGCCAGTGGAGTGACTTTAATATTAGTTGTAATATACTCTCTCCTAGATATATCAGTAAGCAATCTGGCTGCCATGTTTTGAACCAATTGAAGTTTCTTCTGCCTTGCCACTTTGAATACTCTGCTTGAGAGATTGATTGCTATCTGTCACGTTTACCAAAGGCTCAGTAATGTGTCAACACAGTCAAGGATTTTGGTATATGTCATCTGGATGCATGCACAGAAACACTGGGGAAAAAACTCAGAATGGGTTGTCCATGCCATTTACTTGAGTCCAGGACCATTTCCGCACGAGACTGTTATAGTGCTATGGTTCCACTTTCAACATCCTATGGAATCCTTGAGTTTGCAGTTTAGGGACGGGCTGGCCCCTCCCTAAACTGCAAACCCCAGGATTCCATAGGATGTTGAAAGTGGAACCATAGCGCTATAACAGTCTCGTGAGGAAATGGCCCAGGACAAACAGATGGAAGCAAGTAGGTAATAGTTGTCTCTGGGCATCAGTTCAGTTTTCCAATTATTCCAGGAGCAACTTTTGTCACTAGAGAAATCTCCTGACAAAATCTAAATCAATAGTGTTATTTTTCTTTTTTCTCCACAGTCAAGACTGCAAAAGAAAACCCAGACCTTCATTTTCAGCTCTTATTCAGGCAGTTCGGCACAAATTCTTTCAGGCCGCAGTAGCCAGAGGCTGTTATTCAGAGTGCCAAGGGTTCACTAAGAATGTCTGGGGCTGGGAAGCATAAGGAATTTTTTTAGCACGGATGCTATGAGTGTTGCATGAAATGAAGGAGGATCAAGTTGTACAATCAGGCCCGTTTTGTAAAAGTTGTTGCCGGGCAGGCAAGGTTTCCTCTGAGTGGACAGCAGAGGGAGGAGGTGATGTGGCCAGACAGCCAGGTGCAAAGCCAGCAGGATTGTTTAGGCTGCGACTTGTGTATTAGAGAAGGCCACATGCCAGAGCACTTGATTGGGTCACCCCACTTGTTTCAGGGTGACAAGGAAGCATAAAAAGGTTGGTGTTTGCCTTGACCAGCTGCCAGTTAGATGCACCTAGGTGGACCTGTTATGCTGTTAACAGTATACTGATTGTAAGGGGAGATGCTGCTCGACTGTTTCTCTGTTATCTCATGTTATTCCTCTTTGTCTAATCGCTGGAATGCTGGTATGTTTTGCCATGCCTGTATCTTAGAGTGCGGCAGTAAATTCTGCCTCTAAGTCCTACTCAATGAGCCTCGGGAATTCTTTCTGCTTCACTGGGACCCTCTGCTGTGGTGAAGCCTTGCTTCACAGATTGCATTCTGCTCATGCTCAGAGGAGCCAAATCCTGCCAACCCTGACACATGTCTGCAAAGCTTGTAAAACTTGCTTTTGGAGGACTACAACACCAAGAAACCCCAGTCTGGAATGGCAGGGGACATGCTGTGTGGGGGATTGTGGAAGCTATAGTCCAAAAAGTAACTTTTACAAGCTTTGTATATGATTCCCAAGGAATATTTATTTGGAAAGCATAGGAGAATTTGTCATACAACAATGTTCTTGATTGCCTCGCATTCCACCTGCATGGAGAAAAGCGGTATATGCGTCTGGTTGTCTACATGAAGTCTACACACTCTAATTCCTGATATCCCACCACCCCATTAAGTCGGACCATGACTCTCCTGTACCTTTCTAAGAGAACTGTCACAGGAGATAAGGGGACTGAGTTTCCTTCTAGTAATTCCAGTCCTTCTTGAGTTATCTCCATTCTAATGCTTACTATTCTGTCCTTGCCATATTCAGTAGATTAGAATCATGAATCACATCTCATGAAACCAAAAGGCCAAGATCCTATAATGTCAAACCACTCATGCAATTGTTTATTGTGCAAGTAGGTTTCCCCCCATTATTCACACAGTTCTAATGCCACTTGTTTCAGGTACAACAGCAAGGAGAGGCAAGCTGATGTTACCACACAGGGATGTAAATCTTCAACTAAAGCAAGTCCCCTGTATCTATGGGGGATATATATTCCCAGACTTATCATGAATAACAAAAAACATGGATAATGAAATTATATTTTTTGAAAGAAATCGGTGACATAGGTATGAAGATGAGTATGCAGCTTGGAGATGAGGCCTTGAAACTTGACAGAACTTTAGAATCTAAGACAAAGAAAACTTTGTAGCCATTATTTGCAGTCCAAAGCTAATATGCAACTGATGAAAACATAAAAATTAAAAACAATGTGTGGCCCAAAAAAGAGATGGGAACAAAATATTTTCAGACTTCGTTTCAGTGTGGATAGGTGAAACCATAGATACTGGTCACTTGGATGTGGGAACCTACTATATTTCATTCTTGCTTGCAAGGATATGAGTTCTCCCCTGCTGTGCAAGAAAATGAATATTCAATATTCTCCTCATATTTGAATGTACCAAATTGTTGCAGGGGAATTATTGTGTGGAGAAACACATGTGCTTTTTTGCATAGGAGACATGTTTTCTATCCAGAAAATGTGTTTCCTGCACCGGAAACAGTATTCTGAGAAGAAAACCTGTTTTGTACACAGAAAACATCTTTTTCATAAAAAAAGCCACTCCTTCCCCCAGTAACACTCTAATGCTTCAATATGTTTTTTGTAGGAAGAAAGCCACATGTCTTTACCTTGGAAATACAGTCCACCAAATATAGTCTCGTAGTATGAAAGTGCAATACACTTGGCCCTCCACATTTGCTAGGGAGACAGGACCCTTGCAAAAGTGAAAAATTCGCAAATAACAAAATTTGTGTGTCTGTGGGAAGGGGGCTGAGGCACCGGTAGGGAAAGTGGGAATCCAGGGAGAAATATGGTCAGGGAAAGGAGATGTTGGCATGGTGGTCCTGTACTTCCTCTCTTTTGCCCATCTCCTTCCTTGGGTGTGTGTGGGGCATGGGTACAGGGTTTGTGGTGCTGAAAATTTGGGCAGAGAGCTATCCTTAGCTGGCCGACAGAGTGGTAGAGGAAGAGGAGGACCAGAGGTGGGTTTTTAAAGGACTACGTGGCCTGACTGGAGCCACCAAGAGGAAAGGTTCCCCCCAAAAAGAAGTACCTGAGGTGGGAGGGCAGGGGTTGGAGAAATTTGCAAATAATCAAACCAGTGAATGTCAAACCCACAAATGTGGAGGGCTGACTGTAATACCAAAGTCTTGAGACACTTTGTTCTTCTGCTATTCAGTTGGATCTTGATCACTTTCGGGGGGGATGCTATTATTAATAATAATAACAACAACAGCAACAGTTTTACAAAATGTAATCTTTCCACCAGTAATGCATATAGCCAACCACTCTGCAAATTAATGCAATATTGGCTCTGCAGGATAGTACTATGACCTTTATAAGACATTTTTAGAGACCTTAAAAAAAAGATGAGGAAAGAACAGTCAGGCCTTTGGTGACATAGCAGCTACCCAAAGTTTACAATTTCTCTTCAAACTTTTATGGGTGGGGGTGGGAATAAGATGAGAATATTATCTCAAGTGCAAGTATCTCAGCACAACTATCATCATATCATAAAGCAAACAAGACCTTGTAATATACAGAACTTTAGATGCACATAAATTATAATTGGCTTGATGGATTGATTATGTCTTCATAACACTGATTATGTCTATTAAAATCATTTGGTTCTGATGATATTTCTCCCCTGTGCACACTATAATTGCAACTCTTTAAAATGCATGTTTGACAAACTGTGCTGTGTTTTTCCTTTTCTGAAAAGTTATCTTCACTAAGTAATCTAAAACACAGCTATTGACTATATTCTAGTGATTAATTTTTCCAAAAAAGTAATCTACAGAAATATTGACTTCAAGCTTAGCAAAAATCACATTTCCTAATCTTGAGTGTACTTAATTTTGAATGTGTGTGAAGAGACACACACATTATTAAGATATTTCTTACTATTAAACCATGATTTTTCTTTCATTTTCTCATCTCCTTTCTCCTCCTCACCTTTTCTCCATATTTATCTCATAAACAACATTTATTAGTAGAGTTAACACTGTACTACCAAATTTCTAACATGTGGTTTGGACTGGCCGTGGAAAGCTAGAAGGAAAGATTCTTAAACTTCACCTGATCTCTGTCCAAGGAGAGCTCGTAATGATACTTACTAAACAAAACAACTCTAATACGTTAATTATTTTGAATTTTTAAGATACTGTTTCAGACATTGCTTATTACTTTACAGTAGTACAGTGCTAATGTGCTACTTTCAAATTGTTTAAACTGCCATTACAATAGAAAAATTATCCTAAATGGCAAAAGACCTCTTTAAAAAAGGGATCATAAAGGTAACGTGTTATCTTATTTTGCTGTATGAAACATGGATGACATTAACTGGTCATTTCAATATTTAAAACTATCATTATGTCCTCATTATCACAAAAGGCAGCATATCATAGGTTACAGTGTTACCCGTAATATGTAACTTCCAAGCTATGAGTCCAAGGCAAACTCTACCAAGCCTACATGTATGGAGCTGAGAAGAGGTTACTGCAAGGAGCAATTTGATCATAAGTTTTGACTATTTTCTTTTAGTAACAATAGGAAGCTCAGCATGACTATAATATATGAGAAGCAAATTAATATCATAATGTGTGTGACAAGGTATGTGTGGGCCATATATTACCAGTCTCTCCAACTGTCCCAATCTGCCAGGGACAGTCTTCTGTTGTCCCAATTTTTCAGCTGCTTTTAAAATATCCTACTCCCACTTCCCCTTTCTGCTTAGCTTACCTCAGTCACTGCAAATTGAGGGCCTTTCTACATTACACTGTTATAGTGCTTTTATTCCACTTTCAACATCCTATGGAATCCTGGGGTTTGCAGGTTAGGGCAGAGTATTTAGAATTCTCAGCCAGAGAGCTCACTGGCCTCAGTAAACTACAAACCCCAGAATTCCACAGGATGTTGAAAGTGGAATAATAGCACTATAACTGTGTAGTGTGGAAAGGCCCTGAGTTCAAAGTGCAAAAGTAGCTTGCCTTCAGTTAACGCAACCAGGGATAGGGATTTTGTCCTTCCCAGCAGGCTCAGTGTCATGTCTACAGCAGAGCAGGCAGTAATTTACAAGCAGCACAGCTCCTACTTACAAGGTGAGTGTCAAAGAATGTTCAAACAGAAAGGCAGCCAAGAGCAAACAAATCCAAAGAGGCAAATCCAAACCATAGTCCAAACAGGCAGAGATCCAAGAACACAGTACAGAGTTTCAGGACTAAAGAGACCAGTTGCTGAACCTTGAAGGAAAGGCCAGCTGGAGCTCTCTTTTATCTATGGCTGCTGTCACCACAGGTGTTCCCTCATTAGGGCTCACTTGCTACTTAAACAGGTCGAGCAACAGAAGCCCTCCCTTTCATGGCAGCTCTGCTGCAAGGTAGGTGTGTCAGCTATGTCTTCCTCTATTTGTTCCCCTGGATCAGGCCCTTGTTGTTGTGTATTATCTTCCTCTGGACCAGCTTCTGGTGACACTTCAGCCTCTAGGAAAGCCTCTGCCTCTGAATCAGAATCCTCTTCCTCACTGCCACAGTCTCCAAGGCAGGGCATGACACTCAGGCAAAAGCAAACTGCTACAGCCCTCTCCTAGCTTGCATGTTCTTCCTCACTGTCTACTTGATTACACTCTGATATTGTTTGGTCTAATGTATCGCATATTTCATCTGTGAAACTTCGGATGCCACTGTATGCACAGAGGTATACTGTACAGTCAGCCCTCCACATTTGCAGGTTTCACTTTTGTGGATTTGATTATTCACAGATTATTCTCTGTCAGCTCTGCTGCTGCCCTCTGCCATTTTTAATAGGGACTACAAGCCTCATGAGACTGAAAAACTGTGAACGAGGCTTGTAAATCCCTATTAAAAATGGTGTAGACGCCAGTGGAGTAAGCCCCACCAGCCACCCATTTCTGCCTTGTGAAGAAGCCCTGATACCTCAAAGGAATCCACAGTGGGTTGAATATGGTGATCATACTTTTTGTGTATGTTAAATATGGTTTGGGAGAGCCTAGAGTTATTCACGGTTTTTCCACTTTCATAGGGATCCTGTGCCCCTAACCCTAGCAAATGTGGAGGGATGACTGTATCTTTTTTACAAGGGTATTGATAAAGTGAGGCTAGTAGGCATGTTTTCTCTGGGACACAGCTAAAGAGGTTTAAAGCGCTCCCACTCTGTTCATGGGGATCCACATTTCCAGCTTGTGTCCCAAATTATAACCCATTTGTACCCACTTTGGGGTTCTGGATATTTTTAGACCAGTAGAGACTTATGTAAGATAGGAAAGTGTAATGAGGTGGTGGGAACTGACTCCATAATGATTTTTTAAACATCCCTTTCCAGTATTGTACAATAGTACAACATGAGTAAAATACTTTTCAGGGAAGAACTGAACTTCTGAGGGTTACCATGTTCCTTGGCAGCCTGTTTCCCCCTGCTGAAGATTTGATTAAATAAAGCTGCATGTAAATACAACAGATCATTCATAGGGAATAATCTGCTGTCATTCTGAATTAAATGCCTGAGTAGCCTCAAGGTGTGAGCACTTGGACTATCTTGTGCTGAATGGTATAAAGAGTCTGTCCTGCAAAATGTCAAAGGAGCAAGGGGTTGAACTTCGTTCTGATCCTTGAGGAATTCCTTAGGAGTGTACAGAATGGAGAAAACATAGTATATGCTCAAAACCACAGAATAGAAAGTTGGATCCTTCTTCAGAATAAACTATTTGAAATCAGTGGGACAAGCTAGTTTTAATCTCATTGAATACTCAGATATCAGTGGATTCTATCTGATGAAATTCAGTTGAATGAAAATCTACATCGACAGTAGGGCAAACTCATTGACCAAGAGCATAAAACTCCAGTCATTCTGGATCAGTTTAAAGGCCAGAGAGGTGCTTTGTAAACTTTACCATCCCACGGAGCTCTATGGCCGAAATAGCCTTCAGTCATATTAACAGATACCACCCTCATTCTTATGTCACCACCCAAGGCATATTGCTGCTGGTACTGGAGATAATGTACATTCTCAGTGAATTTGTCTAATCTCTCTTTAAAGCTTTCTGAACTGGTAGCCATTGTTATATCATGTAATAGCAAATGCCACATTTTTATGTGAAAAAAACCCCTTTTAGCTATCTCAGATCTTAAACCAATCAGCACCACTGAATATACAATTAAATAGTTTTCTACTGGAGGCACAAACGCAGTGCCATGGCTCAGCTGTACAACTAAATCACATGATTTTCATGGTACAGAGTGATTGTAGCCTAGTAGAGCCCTGGTGGCGCAGTGGTTAAATGCCGGTACTGCAGCCACAACATTGTGAGTTCAATCCTGCTGGGCTCCAGGTTGACTCAGCCTTCCATCCTTCTGCAGATCAGTAAAATGAGTGCCCAGCTTGTTGGGAGTAATTAGCTAAACACATTGTAAACTGCTTAGAGAGCACTTAGCTGATAAGCAGTATAGAAATGCACATCCTATTGCTAGTTAGCTAACTCTTAATTCTAACTCTTAATTCATTCATGCTCTCAGTTCTTGGAGCTTAATTGGCAGTGTCTTCTTAGTTCAGGATGTTCCTTGTAAAGACAGACCATTTATTTGTTTAATGGATTCATACCCCAACATGTTTACATTACTTTTAAGGCAACTAACAATAACATTACTCGAAATAACTGAAACATCATTCCAAAACAAACAATAAACTGTTTGTGGATGTGCCTTCAAGTTTCCTGTCAACTTTTAATGACTCTATGAATTTCATAGGGTTTTCTTAAGCAAGGAATACTCAGAGGTGTTTTTACCAGTTCTTTCCTTTGAAATATAGCCTACAGCACCCAATATTAATTGGTGGTCTCCCATCCAAATTCTTATCAGTGATTACCCTACATAGCTTCCAAAATCAGACAGAATCTGGTGCCTTTACCAGAGTAAAAGCTACAGCAAACTACATAACATCAGGAGAACAAATCAGGAGCCAGTAAATCAGAGACAACAGAACAGGGTAAAGTGAATTTCCCAAAGCACATGTCCAATACCATTCAAAGGCTGAGACAACAGAACAGACTTTGCCTAGTGCCTAAAAGACAGCAGCAAAGGCTTTAGAAATATATGTTAATAAAAAGAGCTCCATGTAATTTAGGTCCAAGCCTCTTAATGCACCTATCAGAGTCCGAGAGTGGGCAGGTACAGAAAGTCGGATTTTCAGAAATTTTTAATCCTGTAAATCATAGGGGCCAGCAGGGTGTAGTGGTCTATGTGCCTTGGACTATGTGACCACATAACTAGACACAAACTCCCCAGTGATTCTCTGAATTCTCTCAAACATGTTGTTGAATAAGATAAAGATGGCGAAAGAATTGTTGATCCATTGATAGTAGCTACAACATCTGCTGTACTTCAAGAAAAATAATTTCTTCCCTCTTTGAGGGTGGGATTTTTTTCTAGTTTCTGTTCTCTTGAACTTGGGATACAAGAAGTATGGTGATGTCCTTATCCACAGTGTTGCTGCCCATTTCAGTGCTTTCTTTCCCCCTCTCCCCTTGAAGCCCTTGGTGCTCTTGATAAGTAGCTGGGGTGGTGGTGGTTCTCAGCTCTTTGGAGCAGGTTTGCTTGTTTGTCTGCTTGTTTTTAGTGGGATGGAAAGATCACGCTTTCCTGCTTCTGCTGGATTCCCTGTGTTCCACTAGTGGAAGGCTAGTACTGAATCTTGCCCACTGATCTACATACAATCTAGGGGGAAAATGGGATATTTGAAGTTACTTTTGTTAAAATATGGATGTTACTCAGGGTGCAGCTATGCAAAATGAAGGCATTATCTCCCCAAGTAAGAATTCTGATTCCCTACATGAAGTTTTTCTTCAGTTCTGAACTGCTAGCATTACAGAGAGTGAGATGTTGAAAACTGTTCACACCTAGAACTCTTGCTGTGTTCACATTCCCTTGCTTAGTGGGCTTGCCCCTTTTCTTTGGGTACCTAAAATCTATGTCAAAAGGAAAATTTTAAGTTACTGCAATGTCGAAAGTTTGAGGACTTGAAAGAAAATTCCATTGGGGGCCAGAATTCTTAAGAAGAGGGCTAAGCCTCCATTTTGCCCCCCCCCCCCTCCACCGGGCTATACCCCTGATGTTACTTGTTACTGTTGGAATGGTAACCATGATAACTATTATGTCACTACTCTTTGTTTAATACCATATAAGTGTGTGCGGGTATGTTGGTGTCTGCAAAGTTAGACTCTTTTTGAAAGATCTTCAGTACAATCCTTTATAAAAGAGTCATGCAGCAAGCTGTATCTGAGAACTAACATCAGTAATTGAAAAACAATTCTTCTTTTCAGTTTTTAAGTTACTCACATACAAGCTTGTGCAGATTTAATTGTTTAATCAATCAGTTGAAATGTAGTGCGGTTGTATTCATGCTTACTTGGAATTTAGTAAGGATTCAGTGGGGCTTAACTTCAAGTAAATGCACATCAGGTTGTAGCCTAAAATTAGCTGATTAATCAACTAAGCTTTCTTTCATTTTAGAACATTAATATGTTAATAATATACTAATAAGAATGTGACTGATAACATTGATCCTACTGCACCTGATGTTTTATATTCTATGCACTCAGAGTATATTGTTTAACTCACAAAAGAAACACTTTATATGCTCCATGGGATGATGTTATATTATAACAGGCAATTGAGATTTTGTGGAGCATTCTCAGTAATTACGTATACATCGTTTTTGCTGAAATAAGCATTGATAATAAACCTCCAATGAAACCAGCTTATCTTCAACTGAACTGGGAGCCAATTAGCACACTGAAATTTGTTCCAAAAGTTTGCTAGTAAATGCTACATTTGCAAGTATAACAAGTTCAGAAACATAGCTGCCCCAGTCAAGAGGATCTTTAGGCTCTGAGGTGCCCATCTCAGGAACACTTTCTTCTTATTTGTAATAAACACGACTTATTTCTCAAAGGAAGTCCATACAAAGATACTGATTTTCTGTGAGAAAAAAGTCAAGTGGAAGGAGTGCTAGGTTTACCTACAGAGAGTTCAGTTGTAAGTGATCACAAATTTATGAGGGGAGCTGCTATTTTTTCATTGTAACTCTGTGTGACTACAATTGTCAAACATTTTATAATACCTACAAATGAGGCAACAATGCAGATGTTGCAAAAGAAAAACAAGTGAGACCACAACCTTGCCACCTTCTTTTTCAGCATAATTTTTTTAAGTCCTTAAAATAAAATCAACGTTATTTTCCTCCATATACATGGATATTGCTGCTGCATCTTCTGCCTCCCTTAAGACATATGTTTAAAAGATCATGGACGTGCAGCCAAAAGGTTATATTCTCTCTGTCTCTTTTGCTCAATGGCAAATAAGTCAGAGGAAATAGAACCAACCAGCAGAATGTCCTATTCCTTTGAGGTATGTACCCTGGTGTTACCAGAATTTCTTAGTGACTCAAAGGGGAAACTAATTTTATTTTCTCAAAAACTTTCTGTACAATTATAGTTGACATGTTTTTCATTGATTTATGAAAAAAACACCATCCTTGGTTTATGGAGAAACAGCCAATAGGAGATACTTCATTTTTGAAAATATAAGATCTAAACTTGAACACCAGACTCTCCCACTTGCTTTCTTTATCATCTAGTCAGACAAATGATTGTGAAGAATGTGAAAACTAGGCATCATATTTTGTGAACTTGCCTAAAAGGCTTATTATGCTAACATAGATTTTAGCATTTCTTTTTTTTTCTTTTTGGATTTTTTTCCTTTTCTTTTGATCAGTGCAGCTTCCTCCTTCTCCATTTTCCTGATTTTACAATGCACTGATCAAGATTTATGCACATATATTTTGTTAACATTAACAATATAGTTTGCTAAATACTAACTCAAGCCAGCTTGAACTTTCAAGCCAAGTCTGTAGTGCAGATTGTTTCAAGTTATCCCCATGTTTTAGGTTATGCAGGTTATCCCCATGTTTTAACAAGTGGCCCTTTCACACTGCACAGTTAGAGTTATGATTCCACTTGGACTACCATGGCAACATCCTATAGACTATTGATATTTACGGTTGAGGGAAAGCCAGTTAGAATTCTTAGCCAGAGACCCCTAGAGCCTCCCCAAATTACAAATGCCAAGATTCCACAGGATGTTGCCATGGGAGTTAAAGCGGAATTAGAGCACTATAGCTGTGTAGTGCGAATGGCCTCTACGTGAACCAAAAAGGAAAACAGGCTACTACTCTAAAGAAAGGATTTCTTCCTCAAAATGTGTCTGAAGAGGGAATTGTTTTCTGAAATCAAGACATGATGTGTTAATATGAAGTTTGGGCATCTTGTGGTACAATTTTCACCGGCACACAGCTCTTGACAAATATTTCTTAACAGTAAGGATTTCAGTATCAGAGACTGTTAAGATATATATATATATATATCTAACCTCCTGAGCATCTACTCCAAATACTTAGAGTATGAGGACTTTTTCCTATTATTAATACCTTGAATGTTATGCCTTTTAATATAAAAGCCATAATATAATATAAAAGGAAAACTAGGAGCCAGTAGCTGCTTTTGAATGTATATTTCTGGTTAATCAAGTAAAACGTGATTTGATTGCATGACTACGATTCATGGCAAGAAGGGAGAGGTAGATAAGTGAATGTTAATCATATGGCAAAATGAGTGGGATAATCTATTTTGCAAAATCGATAATAATAAACAAAAGGACATTTCATATTTCTTTTGTCTGTACTGTACTTCAGCCAACAGAAGCAACACAAATCAATTTTCTTCATAAAGTTCAAAAAGAGAACCAAGCCAGCATTTTTAAAGGATGCATTGCATGAACTGAGCCTTTTCTTGGTTCAAAATATTGAGGTTTTTTGTTAGAAAAGAAAAAAGCCTCCCAGCCTCTTGAACTATTTTCGCTTGGAATCTGGTAAGAAGACACCAGATATTTTTTTTACCAGTGAGATTAGTTTATGCAAAGTATTGGAAGAAAGTGGAAATCCCATCAGTGACTGAATGGCAATAGTGGAAATGGATAAACTTACAGCTAGATTAAAGGGCTCTATGGAAGATGACTTTCTCAGGGAGTGGAAATTCTTGATTGATTACCTACGAGAATATGTGGGTGATATAATGATTCTGAGCTTTTGAACTTGCAGCTTTTCTTTTTCTTTTTATATGATTAGATGTTTACTTACTCTGTTATCATGTGAATGGTTTCAAGAAAATCATAGATGACTTCAATGTGTTGCTATACTAACATATCTTTTTCTCTTTGATATATTTATTATGAATAAATTTATTATTTATTTATTATGAATAAATAAGGTGGTATTAAAGAAATTAGAATTATTTAACTACGAAATAGAATGATTTTATTATGAATGTAATGAACATCTTAGTTTGATCTTATTTTGATATATAGGAATTATTAATTTTGCACTTTTATAATTAATCAAGTAATTAGTTAAGTAATATTAAGTAATATTTATGTCTGGGAATACATAAATAAATAAATAAATAAATAGAGAAAAAGTAGATACAGGTATAAATCAATTTACTAAGTTCATTACTTAGTAAATTGTTTCATTTGAAAGCACAGCTGCAAACCATTAGCTAATCCACAGGACACATGTCTATCACAGAGGAATAGGCATATAGTTCTGTAGCTCTGCTATGTAAGTGCCCTGCTATGCATATTTTGTTGTTCTTTGACTCATGATTATTATTTTTAGTTTCTAGCATTAAGGCTTTTAAAGATGATAGATATGCTATTCATTCCAGACTGCATCTTTTCATGGGCAAGCCCACTTTTTGTTTCCATGTGAACAAAGGGAGGTATTTTTGGTGTTTGTTTCTTATTGTGAATCATAAAATTGGAAGGAATCACAAGGGACTTTGAGTCCAAACCGCTGCCACGCAGGAATATACAGCTAAAGCATTCCTGAAAGATGACCATCCTCTCTCTGTTTAAAGAGGATCCATCACCCTGAGGCAGTTTATTCCACGTTAAACAGCTCTTAATGGTGAAAAAAAAGTTCTTCCTAATGTTTAAGTGGAATTTCTTTTCTTGTAATTCCAATCAATTGGTTTGTGTTCTAGTTTCTGGAGCAGCAGGAAACAAGCTCCCCACTCTTTTACATAACATCCCTTCAGATATTTTTTTAAAATATTTTATTAATATATATTTAATATATAAAACAACATGTAGGGGATTAACATGATAAATGGTAAAACAGACAAACAAACTCTAGTATCTAATCTAATATTTATACTACCAATATTAAATATTTAAGTCTTTTACTCCAAGTCTCAAGTCTCTACTGTCAAGTCTCAAGTCCTTGAAGATACTTTCAAGTCAAGTCTCAAGTTAAGTCTCAAGTCTGGAAGCCAACTTGATACCCCAACCAAAATTTCAGAATTAATAGATAGAGTGAAATAAATTCAGTTGTAACAATTTAAGCAGAGTCGGCTCTCCACATTTGCAATTTTGTCATCTGCAGCTTTGGAAGTGGGAAATAGCATCCCATCTTACTCCCCATTACTGAAGATTCAAAAGCTTTAAAAGGAAGGATCCTTCCTCCTCAAGCCCGTTGCCTAACGCGTTTGCTGTTCCTCTGTGAGAAATGCACCTTGCACTCTGGGGGCGAGTCTTGTCTTTTGCTCTTAGGAAACATTTTAGAAGGCTCCTCCGATATGCAGCAGGGACAGGCTGCTAAGCAGACCTCAAGCCTGCCTCAAGCCCATTGCCTAACCTGTTTGCTATTCCCCTCTGAGAAATGCGCCCACACTTTGGGCTTGAGAGATTGTCATGTGACTAGTAGGCAAAAAGAGATGGAGGCATTGTTCAAAGTCTTAAGGTTTCTGGATGAATGGGATGTTACTGAACCAAGGGTATCTAGTCAGTCATTAAAAATATACAAGTCTCGAATTGAGTCAAGTCAGTGCATCATTTATGGCCGAGTCAAGTCCGAGTCGAGTCACTGAAGCAATTTAAGTCCAACTTGAGTCCAAGTCTATCAACTTGAGTCTACATCACTGTTAAATACTACTAATACTAAATTAAACTAACCTACGACTTAACTGAAAGAGGGCCAAGACCACATATAAATGAGTTCTAACTCATCAGCTTTTGGTTCTATGAAATATTCTTCTTCTAGTCTTCTCGTAATATACTACTTCTATCACACTACTGCCTAGTATTTAAAAACTATAAGCTTAACTTTCAAAACCAATAACTGACTCCCCCAACAGTCTCTTAGCTATACAATCAATTTATCCCAATTATTTTTAAATTTAACCAAAGGTCTCTCCAAACTACCAGTCCTAGGATTCCATAGATTGGAACCATGGTGGTTAAAGTGGCATCATAATTCTGAAGTGCAAAAGGGACCCGTGTCTCAGCAACTAGTATTCAGAGGTATATTACCTGGGATATTGAGGACTGTATAGCCATCACAACTAGTAGTCATCAATATGATTATCCCTCATGAATTTCTCTAACCCCCTTCTAAAGTCATCCAAATTGGTGATTATCACTAGATCGTATGGTAGCAAACTAGTTTCATTGCATGCTATTTGAAGAAATAACTTATTTTTGCCTGTTTTCAACTCCATCATTCAGGTTTGCTTGGGATTCTACTGTCATGAGGTGCTTTCTCCAAATGATACATAACTCTCTACAGCTGTGTAATCTTCACTCATGCTTTCTTCCTCTTTATAAACGAAATAGTCCCAAACACTGTTTACATTTTCTTCTAGGAGAATTACAACAATCTGTGATTGTTTTTATTGCCTTTTCTGTACCTTCTCTAGCCTTGCAATACCAATAGCCAGCATTGTTACTGGGTACAGTCCATATTTTGATGCAGCTGAACAACCAGAGATTTTTCCAGCTGTTTTAGTATTCTCTGCATCTCAGAAGATAGGGTGTAGTGAATAGCTAAATCAGGTAATATACAAATAGCGCTAATGCTGTATTCCTTTGTTATTACCATTTGATCAATTTTAATTTCTTTGTGAATTCATCTCCATGCAAAAGAGCCTCGGGGGTATTTAAACCGCAATTATTTTGAATACAACAATTAAGGAAAGTGAACCTAATAAAAACATGAAATGACTTTTATCAGGCAAACTAAATTGAGTAAAAAGCTACATGAGAAGCCCCATAGCCGAAAGCAATCTTCTGAGTGATGATTTCCTGCTGTGCTGTCAGTACCTTCTACTGTAAATCATGCTTGCCAACATTTTGCAATATATAATGTTGGCAGAACTTGCAGCAAGAGGTCTCTGTCCCAGGCAGAAACAGGCCAAATCTCTGGAAAGCAAAATTGATAGTTCTGGTCATGAAGCTTGAATTCTCACTGCACAGCTCATTGGAAATTGCCAAACTTTGTCCATTGTTGTCACCTCAGTATATACTCATTCCTTTCTTCTGCGGGGCTGTTTGTAGTGATTTTTTTTGTTTTTTGATCTCCACAAAGGATCTTTCAAAGATTTTTTAAAAACTGAGTGGTTTGCCGAAGTGAGGTTTGAAAGGCAGATTTTCTCCTCCTTTCCTTTTCTATTTTTTTCCCCTTAAAGTTATAGTGTCAGAGTGCAAAAGTGATCTGCCACTTTTTCCACAGATGCACTATAACTCTGAGAAAAAAATAAAGGGAGAGATACGGAGACTTTATTTAATTTATAACCTGCCTTTCTCCTTGTACAGAATCCAAGACAGCTTAGAAGCATTTAGAAAAACAATTTAAAAATGATTTGGCCAAAAGTTAAAAACGATATAAAACATAATTATGATACAGTAAAAAATGAAAAATAAAAACCACAAACCTAATTAAAAGCCAAAGGCCTGACTGAATAAAAATGTCTTTGCCTGCCAGCAAAAGGAAAGGAGAAACAGGGTCAGTCGAACCTCCCAGGGAAGGGAATTCCACAACCTGGGAACAGCCACAGAGAAGGGTCTCTCCCATGTCCTAACCAGAGGTGCGTGCCTGTGATGATAGTGTCAGAGAAAGAGCCTTCCACCAACTATCCGAAAGATTGGGCAGGCTCATACAAGGAGATACAGGCCATTTCCGCACAAAGGCGCTCTTCTGCATCATCACGCTGTATCAGCAATTTAGATTCCTAAGGAAGTCACGTCTGTGCATCTGCATCATTCTTATTCAGGGTGAGAGGGGATGAAAGGGTGCAATTTTCTAACTGACCATTTTTGTTTCTAATTACGGTAGAATGTCAGAGGGCTTTCCAGTCTCACTGCTTTGGGGCTGAGATGTGAAAGCAACACTGTTTCAGTGTTCAGTACACACTGCTAACTCCCTTTCCCAGAAACAAGCATGTTCAAAGAGTTTTTGTGGCATGTGTGGGATCTGGTAGAGTGCTGCCAGGGGACATCTCTATAGCATATGCCATTTCCATTCAACTGTCCAGAAAGTCCACCAAGGGGCTGAAGGGAAGCAAACCGAGTTTCATTATAAATTAGTAGACTTCTGTTTCATCAACAACACTGCATGGATTCACCAGGGTCACCTTTATGATGATAGACCTTCTCTCTCTGTATGAGGCTTCCCAGATCCTGTGATCTTCAGGAGAGACCCTTCTCTCAGTTCCACTACCTTTGCAGGTACAGTTGGTAGGGACACAAAATATGGTCTTCTCAGTGACCTCGTCAGGAACTGGGACCCCCTCCTTAGGGAAGCTGGAATGACTCCCTCTTTGCTGCCCTTCCTTGGCTTGCAAAGACTCTTTTATTCTGTCAGGCTTTTAGAACGGAAGCCTTTTAGAGAAAGTGCTTTTACGAGGGTGCTGCACTGTTTTTAACTGTAGTGTTTTTAACTGCTTTCTATCATTTTTAAGTGTATGTTTTGAATTACTTTAATATTATTTAGTTCTGTTTTGATGTTGCTTTTGTGTACATTTTTACCTGTAATTATTTTGATTTGTAAGCCACCTTGAGGTCTTACCCCTGGAAAAAGGTGGGGCAACACATAAGGAGATAAGCTCATCTCCTCCTTCCCCACTCCTCCTCTTGAAACCCTCAAAATGCAAAGGTTGTTCTGTGGCCAGCACTGTTCACCTGAAGCCCAGTAGGCTTGGCAGCTTCAGAAGGCACAACTGTCCTTTCAATTCTCATATAAGTCTGATAAGAAAGTGAAAAAAAGATCATGTATTTTAAGATCTCAAGATCCACTACTGCTGGAGGCACATTGGTTGAAGAAAGCGGAGGGGGTTTTCTACAGCAATTCTTCCAGAAATTCCAGCCAAAGGAAAGCTAGGTTGGCTTCTTTTTTTGTTGTTCTTGTGCTAGCAGGCAAACACATTTTCACTCAGGCAGCTTCCTGCATGTAAACTAGGCCACTCTTGAGAGGAGTTTTAACAGATTGGATCTTATTTCTTTTAATTGCTGTGCCTTAGTAATGTTTTAATCTTTTTTAAAAAAGTTTTAATTGTATTTCTGTGTTGATCTGAATTTGATGACTCTCATTTGCATCAAGTATAATTTTTGGAAGAAAGATTGGACATAAATTAAATAAATACATAAAATGCAAAGGGGCACATCTGAAACTCCAGTATTTGTCAGGCACAGGTTAGAACCCTCTTAGTGACTTATGGTGGCATAAGAGAGGTGGTGGTGGTAATGCATCAGCATAAGTGCTTTATTTATATATATATATATATATATATATATATATATATATATAGCACAAGGAGGTATCCAGTATCTCCTTTTACAAAGCTGGATAGTATCAAAGTACAGCTCTCTTCTTACCTGATTGGCCATTGGCCACTGCTTGGCCATTGATGTGCACCTGGCCACCATCTGGCTGCGACACTGTGCCTGAGAGGAAAGGAGAAGCCTTCACCCTCCCAGCCACACAACTTAAAATCCTGCTTATGTGCTTCTCAGAGGAATTTAGCTGGATAATGTTGGGAACCCAATGCTATCCAAGCAGGACTGCTTGTTTCATTCAGCAGGGCTTTTCTTATTCTCCTGTGTATGTGTAACTAAATAAGATAGCAGCCAACATTTTAAATGATGCATTTTTAACCACATTTTCTTTGAGAGCAAGCCCTGTGGAATCAACAGAGACTTACTTGCTCTGTTGCTTCCACCATGCACAGGAAATTATTCTTTTTCAGCCTGTATCTAATTACAGAAACCATCTACAAAAGGCTGTTTGTGGGGATGTGGCTTTGAGGCAATAGCCCATTTCATCAGTATTTATGAATGTGGTCTTAAGCCTTCTACCACGCTGCCACTCTCAAACATCCTGGTTTGCACTATCTGGAAAACAGGCAACTGGCAACTAAGAGTAGTCACATATTCATTCACTTCAGTGACGTACAGAAGTTTGACCACTGAGCAACTCAAGAAAATCTATTACGCAAGTAGAAAGGGAAAATAACATGCTAATAATATTCATAGAAGTTTATTGCTTGTGGCCAAAGGACATTAGAAAGCATACATCATCATTATCATCGACCCCCCCAAATTACAAACAGTGTCGTATTACAATATAGACTTATTTACAAATATCGGCTTCCACAGTCCTAGTTATCCAGGGGACTTTGTAATAATCCAAGTCTTTTTTTTTTTACTACAAAGTAGCACAGCAAGATAGATGAGTGCTATTTTAATATAGTGGTTTGAGTGCTGGACTAGGACTCTGGAGACTGAGGTTTTGTTTCCTACTTGGCCATGGAAACTCACTGGCTGATCTTGGGCAAGTTGTACTCTCTCAGCCTCAGAGGAAGATAATGGCAAACCTTCTCTGAACATATCTTGCCCAGAAAACCCCATGATAAGTTTATGTTACAATCTCCATAAGTCAGAAATGACTTGAAGGCACACAACAACGCAGTGAGATAAAAAAAAAAAGTATGTGCAATCTGGCAGATGAGTTTTCACAAATCTTCCTTGCTGCAAAGGTAACTGAAGCTATAACATAAGAGACCCTACTGTCAACATCCTTCAATAAAGATACTATTTTTTCCCCTGTGTGGAGCTATCCATTTGTACCTCCTTCCTACATCAACAAAAGCCATTGAGACATTTCATTATACAAATTTCACTCACCATTCTTCATCAGTTGCCTAATTTGGAAAACAATAACCTTCAAACAATTAGGAAGTTGAATCCTTGAATCCTTTTTTTGTTTGTTTGTTTACTAGCTTAGGCTACTCCTGCATCTTTTCCAGGTCTATCTCCATCAGAGTTTTCTGTTGATTTTGTTATTCTGCAACCTCAGTCAGAACAATTCCTTTCAGGCCCATTTCTTGATCTTTATTTCATAAGATGTGATTTAAAAGATTGCTTTCCAAAAGGAGAAATTTCTGAGGAACTATCCCTGAATATTTGATGGCACTCCAGAAACAAGAGCAGAACCTGAATACTGTGGTCCTAAGAGCAGCTCTAGCTACGCTGAATGTAATAAAATCATATATCACACAATCATAGGGCCAGAGCATGGATGAAACTACTTTTGCCAAAGGCACACAGTTAACTGCATGCCAATAACTTGCCCAGACCTATTCTATCCCCTCCCTGATGCCTTCATGTCCACCAGCCCTTCCTTCCTCAGCATTGTCATAGCTGTACTGTAAATGGGCCCTATCTACCTGCAGATATAAATACATAGGAGTCCTCGTCCTGCAAACAGGAACCCTGATTATACAGGATATTTGCATATATGGAAGAACCTTGTATATATAACACAGCCAAACATGTGGGACTTCTTTCTCACCAACTGTGAAATTTAAATAACAAATAAATAGAAAATAAACAGTGGATGCACAGCTCCTGGGTGGCATTGCTAGTGTCTTGCTTTCTGCCCTCCAATTCACCAAACATGAAAGTGGATCATCTATGTATGTTTTCATTCTTTAGAAACCATCAGCTGCTGGATTTTAGTGTTTTGCTCTCTGATGTTCTAGAAACAGGAGGCTTTAGCTCACTTACATTTCAAAGTCTAGGTCTTCAGGCAAAGAATACATTCTGAAGCTTCATCATACAAAATCTGTGATTTCTCCTTTTTCTTCCCTCTGCATTACAGTGGAAGTGGGAAAATGTATGAACTCAAAGGGCAAAGCTAGGTGGCATCTGGCCTTTTCCTTTATTTTAATCCTCCTTCGTGTAACCTTCCTAGCTGCACAAAACATTCATGTGAAAGCTTCAAAGAATTCCTGACTTAGGTGTTTTTGTTTTATGATATTCTTCTCTCCAAGATTCAATAAGCTCTTAAAAATACTTGTTGTTGTCATGAGCCTCCAAGTCAGCTCCAACTTATGTTGGCCCTATCATATGCTTGTTGAGATGAGAAAGAATCTCCTTACATTGTTGTTGTGTGTCTTCAAGTTGTTTCCAACCTATGGTGACCCTAAGGTGACCCTACCATATGGTTTTTGCATTAACATTTATTCAGAAGAGGTATGCCATGGCTTCCCTCTAAGTCTGAGAAAGTGTGACCTATCCAAGGTCACCCAGTGGGTTATCCTGACTGCGTGGAGATTTAAACCCTGGTTTCCCAGACTCCTAGTCCAACACTCAGACCACTATACCAAGCTGAATGGACTAGGTTTAAATCTACCAGTAATACTAGATTCTATCTTTGACAATAATAGGCTTTCTTGGCATTTTTGTGTGCTGATGTGTAGACTTCTAAAGTCAAAAACTACACATTTTTTCTAATCTCTAGTAAACTCTGCCATCTATAAAACAAGAGATTCCTCACGAGTGAGTCAAATGAAATAAAATAAAATAAAATGTCTCAATGGCTTTTGTTGATGTAGCAAGGAGGTACAAATTGGGCACTGCTTTGGAAACACTATCACAGAGATCATGTGAATCCATCTTTTTAAGAAAGGATTTTTTTCCCCGACAGCACAAATTTAAACTATAGAATTTGCTAGCAGAAAGTGTAGTGTACGCTACTAGAAAGTATAGTAGATATAGCTTGCATGACCTGTTGAAATGTCATCTTCTATGCAACTATTAAAGGTATAGGAGCTGTGTCTTGTTTTTCACTTGCAGCCATCAATTTGAACAGTTTTTAAAGGGGATAAGATAATTAAATTTATGATAAGGCTATCAGTGTCTATCACTGGGCTGCCCCCAGGCTGTGAAATTCCCTTCCTAGGAAAGTGAGACTGTCTTCTTCCTTGCTGTCCTTCTGTTGGCAGATGAAAACATGTTTATTTCAACAGGATTTTGGGCACTTACTGCCAATGTGCATGTGTGAGTATGTCTAATAATACGCTGTTCTACTGTTTTGATTTTTAATAGGTGCGTCTTCAATGATTTTAATGCTATAGATCTTAACAATAACTTACATGCTTCTAACTTTGGCCAGCCAGCTTGAGTCCCAGTTCTGGGGAAATGTTGGGAAATAAATTAATACCATCATCATGGCTATATACTGATCTCCAGTATCAGAGGATGAATGACTTTTAATGCTCATTAACAAGGACCATTTCTGCATTTATTTGATTTCTGTCCTGAATTTTTCCAAAAACTGGGTGTCAAGGTAACACAGAAAACATGATTGTCTAAAATAAATAAATAAGCAAAATTTAAAAAAAATATAATGTTTAAACAAGGTGAAAGATATTACAATATTGAAACATAACCACAGTTAAAGCATATCAAGGAAAGAAATGCAACAGCTACCAATCAAAACGTTCTTCCTCAGCATCCAGTTAATTTGTCAAAGCTCATCTGAATACAAAGGCCTCATCTATTTGTAGAAATATGACAGAAATGGGGGACATCCCAGCACCTTTGATGTGAGCAGCTATCAAGAGACCCTTGGATAAAGCAAACCTTGGCCTAAATATGAATGACAGGATACAATTGGTCTCACTTCCTGGTAGTGAGCCACTGTGGGAGGAAAATGTACAGCTAGATAGACCTTGGATCTGATCCAGAATGGCTTTTTGTATGGTCTTAAAATTGATAAGCTGACTGGCTTGACCATGTAGCTAAAGTTGCCAAAGTAAAAACTGGAGACAGCCCCTGTATGTTTGATGGTTGTGCAGAAAAGGGGATTTCAGAAGGTGTTGCTTGTTATGCCAACAGGTTAACAGGCAACACCTGCTGAAATTCCTTCTACTACATAACCATTAAAGGTACAAGAGGTGTCTTCAGTTTTCAATCCAGCAGCCCAGCTCCTTGGGATACTAAAATTTAAAAGACTTAGGCCTTTTCTGCACGACGTCGCTGTCTCGTTTCTGCCACAGGATGGCAGCGGTTGGCAGGTCACGCTTCTGCATGACGGCATCGCTGTCCTGCTGCCATCCTGTTGCAGAGCATTGCGCTTGCGCAGTTTTCACAAAACGGAAAAAATCCCTTTCGCATCTGTGATCACACGGCGCTCCTGTCACTTCTGGCCATGTGGAAACGCATTGGCGACGCTTCCTTATGTAGCACAGCAATGGAAAAAGCCCAATTGCACTGCGGAGAAAAGACATGGTGCCATTGTGTTCTCTTCCACATGGACTGAGCGGGTGCAGAGGGGAGCATTGCTGATGTGCTCCCTTCTGGACCCAGGACTGCAGCGAGACAACGCAGAAGAGGGTCGTTGTGTAGAAATGGCCTTAGTTAGATTCTAATGTTCAAGTTCTAGCTCTTATGCTGCTTCCATGTAGTGCTAAACCAAAATTTCTTAGAATATTTTTGTTCTGAGGTAAAAGGTCAGGCTGCACAATTTTCTCTGAATATTTTGCAGAATGTATGTGGGAGTGAGTCATTATTTCCCCTTCACACAGTTTTTGAATGACGCTAGGTATGCAATAGTTTGGAGACTGAAAAATGCTGGATTTCTACTCCATCTGGAATAATGTAGGGTGTTCACCAATGGCTCCTCTTCATCCTGGAGAGAGGTGACAGTGAGGTGCCACTGGGTTCTCTCCTGGGCCCAGTGCTGTTCAACATCTTTATAAATGACTTGGATGATGGAATAGAGGACAGTGTTATCAAATTTGCAGATGACACCAAATTAGGAGGGGTAGCTAATACCCCAGAGGACAGGATCAGAATTCAAAATGACCTTAACAAATTAGAGAGCTGGGCCAAAAGCAATGAAATGAATTTCAGTTGGGAGAAATGTAAGGTACTACACTTGGGCAGGAAAATGGAAATGCACAGATATAGGATGGGTGACACCTGTTTTGACCACAGTACACGTGAAAGGGATCTAGGAACGTGTGTTATGTGCAGCTAAATCACTCAACGCAATTCTAAGCTGCATCAATAGGAGTATGGTGTCTAGCTCAAGGGAAGTAATAGTACCACTCTGTTCTGCTTTGGTCACACCTCATCTGGAATATTGTGTTCTATTCTGGGCACCGCAATTTAAGAAGGATATTGACAAGCTGGAACAAGTCCAGAAGAAGGCTACCAAAATGGTAAAAGGGGTAGCAGGTAGAATGCACAGCAGGCTATGTAACACATATCAATTTGTTTTTTAATACTTCCCCTGCTCCCTGTCCTATCGCATCTACTTTGCCTTAGGTACCTGCTTCATTGTGCCCAATAGCAGAGCTGGCCCTGTTTATTTTCAGTACATACATGGTTTATTGTAAATCACTTATGCCATATAATATACACACATCCATTCATACATACATCCAAACATAAGTAGCTGTAGTTACTTGTTTTAGACAACTTTTATTTTAGCTGCATAATGCAATGAATGTATCTTTTTGAGGATGAAACTATAGCTGCAGACAATATAAAGGAATCCATTTGGCAAGACTCATTTTGTCCAACAACCAAATGGATTGGAAGGTTGATAGGTCAGCTTTAATCTGCTTTGCATATTTATGTGACCTTTGTTAACTTATCTCCATTGCTCAGTCTATTTAGTGCTCCACTTAAACTCTTCATTGGTATTTATTCTTAGTAATTTTTAATCTAAGGATTCACAGTGTCTAAAATCTTATTCTAATTTCAGCCTTTAATTTCCTATATTATTAATTATAGTTGATGCTTTGCACCAAATAAGTATGCAATGACTACCTCCCTCTAAAGTCCTTTTCTTTACATCTGAAAATGATTCTTTGACATGTTAATGCTATATGAATACTTCTCAGCTGAAAAGTAAATTTCCCTGGCTCTTTAACAGGAGAGATTTGTTCTCAAAAGCAACAGTGTAACAATATCCATTTCCTTATGTTGGGTTGGGGAAGATCAGCCCTCAGAGACCACTCCGTTAATGAAGTACACTTTATGACAGACACAAACATGAGGTGCAACCAATCTGGAGATGGGCTCAGGGTCTCTCTGTCACCATCAGCATTTTTTGTTTCAATCAGCCAAACGGAATAGTGGTTACTTATGACAATTCACTACCATCTTATCATACAGGTATGGCTTGCTTTCTATAGTGGTCCCTTTTTGTCAGCTTGTTTGCTGTCAGACACATTGGTGCATGACAGCAGAGCAAGTCTTACACAAAGTCACTGGTGTAGTGAATCCCTCAGGGCCACAGAACAAATCTTAAATGAGAGGAGAGGGTAGACAGTAGTCCTATGGCAAGAATCAATGTTGATGTTGGTAACTACCTGGGAATCGTGAAAGATCTCCTACACCTTGGCTCAGGCATTAATCAGAATGGAGACTATAGTCGAAGATGAAGACGAAGACGACGAAGATGAAGACGAAGACGACGACGACTAGGACTTAGAAGGGCAGCTACGAAGGAACTAGGCCAAGTTCTTTAGGTGTAAGGATATCAACTCTGAATATCAAAGTCTTTGAATATGACTTTGAATATCAAAGTCAAGATTGTCCATGCCATTATATTTCCAGTTTTTATCTATGGTTGTGAAAGCTGGACAGTGAAGAAAGCTGGGAAGATAATCTACTCATCTGAAAAGTGGTGCTGGAGGACAGTTCTGCAGATACCCTGGACTGCCAAAAAGACAAATAAATGAGACCTAGAGCAAATCAAGGCTGAACTGTCCCTAGAAGCTTAGATTAAACTGAAATTGTCATAGTTTGGGTATATCATGAGAAAACATGGCTTACTAGAAAAGACAGCAATATTTGGCAAGGTAGAAGGCAGTAAGAAAAAAAGAAGACTGTGTTACAGATGGATAGACTCAATCAAGGAAGCCATGGCCCTAAGTCTCCAAAAGCCTGGCCAAAGTCTGAGTATAGAATCATAAGAAATGTAGAGTTGGAAGAGACCACAGCGGCCATCCAGTCCAACCCCCTGCCATGCAGGAACACCCTCAAAGCACTCCCGACAGATGGCCATCCAGCCTCTGCTTAAAAACCTCCGAAGAAGCAGACTCCACTACACTCCGAGGCAGCAGATTCCACTGCCGGACAGCCCTGACTGTCAGGAAGTTCTTCCTGAGGCTCAGGTGGAATCTCCTTTCCTGCAGCTTGAATCCATTGCTCCTTGTCCTGGTCTCTGGAGCGGCAGAAAACAAGCCCACTCCCTCCTCTATATGGCATCCCTTCATATATTTAAACATGGCTATCATGTCACCTCTTAACCTTCTCTTCTGGGTTAAGTAGGGTGATGATTGGGTGACATGGAGGAGAAGAAGCTGCCATCAAGATAAATGGTGAAGGCCATAGAGATGGGGAGACGATGGGGGCAGTTCGCCCCCTGCAGCAATGTTTTTGGGGTATACCAGCTCGTAGCCACACTCCCCCGCACCAAGGCCATGCCCCCATGCACCATAGCCATGCCCCTCTGCACTGCAGCCCTCTCCTGCTCCACACACTCCAAGCTCCTCCGCGGGATGAAGGGGGTGGGAGTGGAATGGAATGTCTTGCAGGAACTAGGGCTGTCGGGTCAGAATTATCCCAGACCCTGTGATTTTAGGGTCAAAGCCTGAGAAGTGGAGATGTCCCCTTGCAATATCACAAGAGATGGTCCCTTGTGGTATTACAAGGGAGAGCAACTTGGTATGTCATTGGACATGCTAGATTTAGCATCAACCACAGTTACACAGAGTACACCATTCATTTTTTAAGACAAAACAAAACAAAACAAAACACCAGGCCTAAATACTGAGGAAAATACACATAAACACTCACATTCACTTTTTAACACAGTGCTGTCCTCCTGAGATTCCTTCTCCTTGTCCTATGAATTGGAGAAGAGATCTGAAAGTCCTTTGTGGAAAATACTCTGGCCCCCACAGTTAGAGGTTTTCTACCACACAGCACACAGCTGAGTGTGTACTACGAAGCTAGTGACCATAAGGTTATGCAAAGACTCAGAAAGGCCTGAGTGGCAGGTCCAAAGTAAATGCAACAAGGGACCAGGTAGCATGAAGGAAAATATTAGAGACCACAGCAGCAGAATGTGTTGCCTTGTGTTTGTATGTGTGTCTGTAAGAGAGAATTTGACAGCATTTTGGTAGCAGACAAAGGTGTGGAAGATTACAAAAAGTTCTTTCAGGAGCTACAAGCACCATGCAGAATGTGGCTATGTGTCTAGAAATAGCCAATTGCTCTTTTTTCTGCCAAACAAAACCCAGGTACTGCCTCTTCCATATTCAAATCCCAAAGTATAAACAAAAAGCAAACCAATTTAGACAAATAGTCCTGAGGAAACTGTAGTGCATGTCACTGTGTATCTTTATGGTTTCCATCATGCTGTTATAGCAGTCTGATACCACTTTAAGTATCACAGCTACGTCGTAAGGAATCCTGGGATCTTTTGCTTGATAAAACACTTGGAATTTGACTATGTTACACAACTTTGGTGGAAGATCATCTCAGCTAGAAAATATTACTTTAAAATATCCTGTTCTTTCTAGGAAAAAAAGGCAACATGTCATACTCACATAATATTGCTCTAACAAAACAAACTATGAGTTGGATAATAATGTGTTTATCCTAGTGGCAACAATCTGAAAAACCAAATTTCTTCTTTTATGCCCCCCCCCCCCAGCACCAAGATATACTTAAATACTGTGGATGCCATAATAAGCAGTTAGCAGATACTGTTGTGTGCTTGCCTTGGGAACATGTTTCTAAGACTGATAACCAATGATTTATCACTGAAAGCAGAAAGAAATAAAGGTTAAGATTTCTTGTGTTAGTCTGTGGGATTTTCTGGGTATATATCTTGTGCCTTTCCATGTCTGTGGACAAAATATAGACCAATTCATCAAAAAAGAAAAGTCAGAAACTGTCCAGAGAAATAATCTCTGTAATTACAAAGCCACTTTGTTAACAGCTAAGATTAAAACTGAAAACATAGCATAGTATCAACCACAGAACTTTACATGCTTATTTGCTATGTAGTTTGCATAATCTAGATACCTTTTAAAGAGGAACATGATAAGATAAAGTTTGTTGAGCATGATAATCATAGAACAGAATAATACAGATGGAAGAGATCACAAAGGCCATCCAGTTCAACCCCCTGCCATACAGGAATACACAATCAAAGCACTTCCAACAGATGGCCTTCCAGCATAAAAACCTTCAAAAAATGATATTCCACCACACTCCAAGACAGCATATTACACTGTCAAAAAGCTGTTATCAGGAAGTTCTTCCTAATGTTTAGGTAGAATCTCTTTTCCTGTAATTTGAATCCATTGTTCCATGTCCTAGTCTCTGAAGCAGCAGAAAACAAGCTTGCTCCATCATCCATATGAAATCTTTTCAAATATTTAAATATGGTTATCATGTCCCTTCTTAATCTCCTCTATTTCTGGTTAAACTTACCCAACTCCTTAAGCTGCTGTGCATAGGGCATGGTTTTCAGATATTTTACCATTTTGGTTGCCAGCCTTTGGACATTTTCCAGCTTGTCAACATGTGGTGTGTGGTGCCCGGAACTAGGCACAGTATTCCAGGTGAGGTGTGACCAAAGTAAAATAGAGTGGTATTATTACTTCCCTCAGTCTAAACACTGTACAATACTGATGCAGCCTAGAGTCACATTGTGTTTTTTAGCTGCCACATCACACTGCTGACTCATATTCAGCCTTTGGTCTACTAAGACTCTTTGATCTCTTTCACATGTGCTGTGCTCCAGCCAGGTATCACCCATCCTCTATCTATTTCATTTTTTTTCGTGCCCAAGTGTAATTCTTCTCCTTGTTGAAATTCATTTTCTTAGGCCATTTCCATCCTGCACTATTATAGTGCTATTATTGCACTTTCAACATCCTGTGGAATTCTGGGGTTTGTAGTTTACTGAGGCCAAAGAGCTCTCTGGCTGAGGATTCTAAATGCCCCTCCCTAAACTGCAAACCCCAGGATTCCACAGGATATTGAAAGTGCAATAATAGCACTATAACAGTGGTAATACAGAAATGGTCTTGGCCCAGCTGTCTAATCTGTTAAGGTCATTTTGAATTCTGATCTTTTCCTCTGGGGTATCAGCTACCCCTCCTAATTTGATGCCACTTGCAAATTTGATAAGCATGCCCTCTATTCCATCCTCCAAGTTATTTATAAAGATGTTGAATAGCACTGAGCCCAGTACAGAACCCTGTCGCACCCCACTAGTCACTTCTCTCTAGGATGAAGAAAAGCTATTGGTGAGTACCACTTCGGTTTGTTTTTTGGTTAACCAGTTACAAATCCATCTAACAGTAGCATTGTCTAGCCCACATTTTGGGCTAGCCATTACCATTATTAATAATATTTATTTATTTTCCCTCTTCTTTCTCAGTATAGGACCTATTACTTAAACTACTAGTGTGGATGAAGTCTAAATCAGTCCACCAGTCTTTAAAACATGAAATTTCAGGTCTATCTTTCTTGCATCCAGCTCTTGAGAACATTTTTGCATCACAAAAATGAATCAGTTAGCAGAGAAATGGAATACTGGAAGCAGAGCCAGTGTGATCTAAGTAGATAGAGAATTTGGTTCCGATCTCAGTTTGATCTGGGAAGGAAATTGACAGAGCAACAGCTGGTGAGATAGTCTGCTGCAAGTATAAAAACAGCTGCTCCTGAGAGCAGTAACCAAAGGGGAGCCAGAGCTTTTTTCTGTGCACATAATGTGGTAGCAGAGGTGTGCATTTGTTTACTTCTGTATTGTATAGGTATGCACAGCAATCAGCATGGGCTGTCTTTAAGATGTCCTCCAGCCCATTATTCTAGGGCCTCAACAGCACTGCTTTCAGACTTTTTAAAAAATAGTAGATGGAATACACTTAGTGCATTTAGTCCTTGCATGATACATGAATCCTGAATTGAGCCTTATCTCCTGCCTGCAGTACCTGAACATAGGCACAAGGATTGTTATTGTTATTGTTGTTGCTGCTGTTATTGTTGTTAATTGCTCTCAAGTTGACATCAGCTTATGGCATAAAAAGGAAGAAGGGAGGGGGAGAAAAAAGAAATGTGGAATAACTGGATTTTATTTTAGCATGAGCTTTCATGGATAGAAACCCACTTCTTCAGATACATTACAGAGTGATATTAAAGCTTTTGGCAGAAAGTATATCTATACAGTTGTGAGTGTGGGATGAAATGCAATAGGACCCAGAAAGATGCAAATCAGGTCCCTTTCCCTAAATTTTCAAAGGGCTGGGTGAGATGATACAGATCTTCCAGGTCTTTTCAGTGGTCAGTTATAGTTGATGTATGAAAGTAATATATCTGCCTATCAAATGTCAGTTTCCCAGGGCTCAAAACTCACTCTGGGAAGATTCCTTTTGTTATATATGTGTAATAGCAAGGACTGTTATATTAACATATGTAAGTGTGCCATCAAGCCATTGTTTCTGCTCATGCCTCTACTAATGGGTTGGAATTTGTGAACATAATTCTATTTAGCTGTTCCTCTTTCTATTCTTCCTTTGTTATTTGAGTCTGACTGAGGCTATTTCCACACTGGAATGTTATAGTGCTATTATTCCACTTTCAACATACTATGGAGTCCTGGAGTTTGCAGTTCAGGGTGGGGCCTTTGAGGTTTTTCCTTCAGGAAGTAACTAAACTTACAAATAAAACAATAGGCATCCCATAAAGCCCTGCATGTGGTTTTGGTTCATGCTATGCAAAGCATGGCATAATCACTTTACAATTTTAAGTCCAGTGAATGAGGGCCTTTCTGCACTATAGTGTGATAGTGCTATTATTCCACTTTATACATCCTGTGGAATTCTGGGGCTTGTAATTTAGTGACACCCAATAGCTCTCTGGCTGAGAATTCTAAATGCCCCTCCCTAAACTGCCAACCCCAGGGTTCCATAGGATGTTGGAAGTGGAATAATAGCACTATAACAGTATAGTACGGAAAGGTCCTATTTCTGCCTAATACCTTTCATATTACAAAGAATTAAACTAAATCACACTGAGGAAAAAATACAAACCATATTTTTAATTTACTACTATTGGGCTTTGGCCTGAATTATAGGGGCACTTCCTCCTACTATGCTGGGATGAAGCCCTCCCTTCCTCAGATCATGGGCTGCTGAAGTTGTTAAAATTAGCAGTCTTGGCATGCTTATACTCCTTAATAGCTAGTTTGCATGTTTGCTGACATCCTGTTTGTTTACTTTTCCACAGCCATTTTCTTCCTGCATCTAACCTGAAGCAGCCTCCTCCTCCTCTTCTTCCTCCTCCTCTTTCTCTCTCAGCTCCATAAGATCATAGGTTTGATTATGAAAAAGTAATTTCTATGTAAAGATACTTTCATATATCTTACAAAAATGACTAAGCTTACTTATTTTTTCTACTAGACCCTGTGTGTGGAGGTGGGTGGTCATGGGACTGGTTGTTGCTCAGCTATTGCCTTGCCAATCTGATTATTCTGCTTAAGAGATCCACTATTATCTCTCACATTTCCCAACTGATGAATTTTAGACTAAATGCAGTTATATAAATGTAAGTCATATACATAAACCTCAACTTCCTTAAAAGTAAAATCAATAAAGCATAAGGTCATTTGAAGAAACATTTTGAAACCCCAATCATTTTACAGTAGAGAATCTAAAATTTACAAGAGCAAAGATTTCTCAAAGCAAGTAAAGAATTACTACAGCTTCTACAACACCATGATAGTGAAACAAACAACACAGCTAAATAATTATCCAGTCACTGTGCATGGACAACCAAGGGATGGAGAAGGTACAATAAGGTCTCTAGGGTAGAGACAAACAGACCTGACAGTCAGAGCTGTCCAACAGTGGAATATGCTGCCTCAGAGTGTGGTGAAGTCACCTTCTTTGGGGAATTTTAAGCAGAGGCTGGATGGCCATTTGCTGGGGGTGCTTTGAATGTTTGTTCCTGCACAGCAGAGGATTGGACTTGATGACCAGTTTGGTCTCTCCTGACTCTATGGTTCTATGACCTGCTATGGGATGACGGTATATTAGTTCTGTGATGAGGTAGGTAAAAGTACCATGAAGACTCAGGGATGGATGGCTCTGGTTGCTCTTAAGGTATGTGCAATATTCATGTAAGTAACTAACAACTCAGTATGAAGACACTATGTTTGGAATACCACAGATATGCTGCATGCTATCATTATATAATGATTCCTTGTCCCAGATTTTCACAATGTTTTTGTGTTCATAGTGCCACAATACTTTTTATGTTTTTGCTGCAACAAACTGACATGGCCATTCCCCCACCCCCAGATTTTTTTAAAAAAAACAAGCAAAGCCTCTCGGTCTAAAGCTGGTAACTTGAAACTGCATTAGTCATCATGCGGTGCTGACCTGCTTGAAGCTGAGCCATTGCCTCCACTATACAATATTCAGTGTTGGTGTGCGAACTGACTACTAAGAAGGGTTAACTGTTGCTGCTGCTATGGAAACAGAGCTGCAGCTGTTCTGCTGTGGAAAAGAATTAGAGAATTATCAGTGGTAGAACTGAGATTCAGACTAAGCTGCGTCTACGTGTGACTGAAGGCAAACTGTATTAGGTACTCCAGCAATGATCCCTTCTGTAGTTTTGCTTAAGGAAACAGATGTGCAAAGCACTTGGGGATGAATTAGAAATGCAGATTTTTAAAAATAGGTAGGCAAGGGTCCCCATGTCAGCCCATGCTTGAAAAATCTTTGGTTAGTGTATTTCTTAATCTCCAGAGGCTACTGCAAATATATTTTCATTGTAAACATCTGACCCAATAGAGAACTGCTTTATTATTCCAAGGAAAGAAGCTTTCAACTGCTGTTGATGGAAAACCATTTGTAAGCATTGTGGTTTTCACTGCTGAATCAGTTAATCGGATAATATGGTTTTAGCAAATCAAAGTGAAGTTAACAGTCCAGATTAGCTCTAATCTTCATTATCTTCATTTTATCTTCATACCATACTTTGACCAGTAACTAAGGATATGAATGAAAAAGCAAGATCTAACCACTTAGTTAGAGTGTACTTCTAAGGGACAAACATTCTTATCAAAATGGCATATTTTTGTTTGCCTATTAAATCAGATGGGATTTTCCTTTAAATGCCACCAGATGGTAGACGGGGACATTTTCCTTGACTGCCCAGCAAGTTTTCTCCCAGCAGTTCATAAAGCTGGTGTGTGTGGAAAAAGGGGCTCTTGGTTTATTGACTTGATTGGCATAAAACATTAATCACTTCCACTTTGATGAGTGGTGATAAATAATGACCCTGAGAGTGTATTGTGGTCTACAATGTACTTAATGTGCTCAGCTTTGGGCTGTAGGAAATGAGCAACATATCAGCAGAACATGATTTCCCAGCAGTCTGAAGGAAGAGGGCACTAGTTTAAAAACCTAGTTTAAAAATGATAAGATGCTATAACCTTGGACCTTCTTGGAATAACCTTGGCAGTGCCATAGTTTTGCTAAGCTGGTATGGTTTTCACTCCTTCCTATGTTTTTCTTTTTAATGAATATCTAGAGTTTCTAGCACAAAACATGCTTGCTATTCTGAACAAATCTGACAAAAGTGAAGTATACAATTATGTACGTTGACTTAGATCCAGATCAGCGCCACAACCATTAACCTGTATATTTAGTGGATGGGGAGATCCATGCCTTCTGTCTAAATTTGGCCCATATTATGTGATGAGCAGCATCTTGACATGGGAGATCCTTGGTCACCTTGAGTACATCATAATCTATCATTTTCTGGTCCCTTCTATAAAGTAGGAATTATAATTATCTATATCACAAGGCTATGGCAAGGTTAATCTTTCATATACTTTATAATGGAGACATATTTTGATATGGCTCAGAACTGAGACAGAGCATCACAATGATTCTATAATGGTGGTAAATATATAATGATGAACACAAGCAGTTCAGCCAGGGCTCTTTCATCAGTGTGTATGTGTGTGAGGAGGGGGGTGAATCTGCTCTGGATTTTAGTATGAACTGTAAATGAACTCTCCAAAGTGCTGAATCCTAGCCCCCAAACTAGGTGCAGCACCTTGGAGAGCTCCTTTAAAGTCCAGACTAATATCCAGAGGAGATTTACCACCCCCACTGACATAAGAGCCACAGCCCTCCCCTGAACACACACTGCATTCCTGGGTATACTTACTGAACACAGTTGCGGTACTTCCAAGTAAGCACGCATAAGACTGTACTGCAAATAATAGACAATTTGCTGCCCTATAATGGTGTCTCCAAGTTTCCTTTTGAAACATAC